>JAWUZG010000119.1:7097500-8347500 GCA_036785705.1 Acanthornis magna | reverse complement strand
TCGTCGAGGTCAGCAGTTTGTTTTTGTTGTACTTGATGTGTTTGTCTCAGTAGCGTGCATACATCCCAGGTCCTTAGTGTGATTGTGTGTAGTCTTGGATCAAATGAAAACAAGACTGTAAAAAAAATGCCTTGATGTGTATTTACTCATTTGAGGCACACAGGATTTTTCAACTCTTTGTAACGGTTGGGTTTGTGTGTATCCAATGCATTGAAATAACTCATTCACGCAATTGTAAGTCTGAATTATATATTTTTCTGCTGGGCACATATGTTGAAGGAAAAAACCTCCCTAATTATGGATCTTTCAGAGAGATTGGAAGGGTGACAAAGCCCTTGTAATCTTTTGGGTCAATTTTCATAAGCTTCTGAAAACTGTCTTTGAAAAGGAAATTAAATTTCAGTGTACAAAAGGGACAGGAGATTCAAGGATATAAAAAAAGAGAGTCTTATTCTACTTTGATCTTGTCCTCAGGAGTTCATTTACTTTGGTGCTCTTCAGTGACACGAGTTAAAATGAAGAGTTGCCTTTAACCGGAGTCTTCCTGCCTGTTGGCATTTCGAAAGGTACTCAATTAGCAGCACGCCCCTCCTGGATATTATTTACACAGCTTCATCTGGAGGGGTGGCTCTGTGTGAAACATCTGCTTGGAAATTCTTGGCTTGTTACATCCACAGCATCCTGTGCCATCCCTGCCAGCCTGCACCTTCCAGAGCCAGTGTGTTCACCCCTCCTCAGTTTGCCATGCTGATCAGAGCCAGCGGTGCTCTGCCTGCTGCTCACAATGCCTTGACAGAGCTGCTCTGGTGTTAGAAGAAGTTGGGGCTGGCCCTGGGCTCCTTTTCCTGCTTTCACCATGGGTGGGATGGTTATCTGCAGCGCATGGCTGTGCTTAAGGTCCTTTCTGGGCTTATCTGGGAACCTGACAGTTTTTAATCTGCTTGAACACATGTTCAGGCGGTGGCTGGGGGTACAGGAGGGAATGGTTGGATGTGAATAAAAAGAGTGGATTTGTTTATTAGCTAACAGCGCTTGTTTTCTTGATTATCCTGGAAACAGCAAACCCCCACCACAAGTCTGTGGTGAACTTGGTGCTCTGTTCCTCTGCCAGTTTCTCACTTCATTTACTCTATTTTGGTGCTGCTGTAGGGTAGCATTTCAGTGTCAGGAGGTTTAAAACTTGTGCCTCAACAAAGTCCCAGTCTGTGGTTCTACCAACCAGCTTTAAAGTTACTACTAAGTTTTTAAAGTACAGTTCTGCTAATACACATTTATTTTACCTTTCTGCTTAGTAGGGTGTAAAAGCATTGTCTCTGAAAGTGCAGTAGAAGAGCGAAATTGTATTACTTATTCTTTTGGCTCGCTCACTTGGTGCACTATCTGGTTTTGCAGGGGAGACAGCGAGTTGCCCTGCTTCTATGAATTTGTCACACATCCTGGCCAGAAAGGAACTTGAAACCTGCTTTGCAGTTTTTTCTTCCAAACTTGATTATACTGCCAATTGTAATGGCCTCTCAATTGAGGAAGGTCGCTTTTCAAACTAAACATAATTTTATATAAGACTTGATATCTGCTTATCAAATTGCCTTTTTTTTGTTTATGTAAAACTGGGAGCAACTTGAGAGGAAATTAAGGTCATGCAGATGGCAGTTCTATCTTCTAGGTTATAAAAACATCTTTTATGTCAAGTGCGTTGCAAATGCTGCCATTAAATGATAGTAGAAATAAATTTTTATTCGGAGCATCTTCTACACCTATTTTCAAAAGCGTAGTGAAGAAGAAACATGCTTTTAAAAAGCAAAGGAGAGAGAGCAAACTCAGCTCCACAGCATATTTCAAGTGCTTTTAATCCCACCACCTGGTGGAGCTTTTCATGGCTCTGGCTCAGGGAACTCTGAAAAGGATGCATTTTTTCTCTTGTTTCAACATTCACATGTGGAGTTTCTTTAACTTTTTTCTTTTTCATACCAGACTTAATTAATTTTCTGTATCTTCTGTATCTTCTATCATTTGCAGAAGGAAGCATAGGACTATCAGTGTCTCATCTGAAGCAGCAGATAGATGAACTGGTGAAGTAGGGGATAGAGTTTTCACCTACAAGTACTTTTTAAGTGGAAGAATCATTTTTGTTAACCAGCGCCTCTCCCAAGATACTCTGATGGAATCTTTCAGTGCAAGCCCAGTTAGCTTTGTACTAATATTTTTTATATTTTTATATAAATATTAGTATAAAATCTTTTTATTTACTATAAAATACTTGCTAAACAGCCTGTGTTCAATCAAGCTTACAAGGAGAGAAGCAGATGCATTTTGAACTGATCTGAGGTTACTGATGTAGGTTGTTAAAACATGGGTGTGAGTTCCCAGGAATTAAGGTGAAGTATGGCAGACAGACCTTTGCCCGTCCCTGCCATAGTTTTGGCAGACTTCATCAAAGCCTGTCTATTACGTTTATGGGGTGCCTCCTAGCTGATAAATGAAAATCTAACTCGGAGGTATGCAAGCTGAAAGTAAACTCTGGGGTTATCTGACAGCTCACAATTCAGAGGAATTGCTTGCAACAGCGAGAAAGCTCCTTGACCCATACAGACATTTCCTGTGCAGGAGATGCTGCCTTGCAGGCAAAATGCTGTTGTAAATGCTTGTATTGCTCTTACTGCCACAGTGCCTGTGGAGGCCATGGCTAGCCTAGAAATGTGACAATTCCCATCTGCCTCTCCAGTCCTGGCAGGAATGGTGTGCCTGTCCCACAGTGGGGTGGGCAAACGCCTTTGCAGCCCATCCAGAGCACATCTGCATCTCTGTCTGAGACATTGCCCAGTAGGTATCTGCTCTGATACCAGCAGGTGTCTGCTCCAGGGAGCTGGGAATCTCCTGCCAGGCTTCAGGGATCTTGGCTTCTCAACCACAGTCTCGTAGTGCTGTTTGAACTGCCCTGGACTATCTGTCCATGCCTTCTGGTGTCGGTACAGAAAGATGTGTCTGACACCTGGTGTTGTATTTGAGACTTCAGGAAGGTGGGGTTGATGTCCAAGGTATCATCGGCACCTAAAATGTGTTTGGCAACTGAGTTGACCCTTTGTGTGTTTTCTGGGCACAAACCTCTCTCTTATGAAATAGATAACCTTATCAACATAAGTGGTCTCTATTTAGGGTGTATGTTTGTTAGTTGTTCCCAGTTGTCACTTCATGTGACCCCTCTTGTTCTGATAAGGGCTCTGGGCTAATCTGGCACCAATTAACAGCTGCCACAGAGGAACTGCTGTCACCCTTCTGGTCACCTTTCCCACCCTTACCCCAGCCTCCTCTTCCCACTTCTGCCAAGTGTCCCATGCTCTGGTTTGTGAGTAGCAAGCTCAGGTCACTTTGTGTGAAATGGCCTACAAGGCTTTGAAGAGCTCTTTTAAGACAGGGCTGCACAACCCCCTCAAGCTGTGAAATAGCTGTGGAATATGGAAAATGGGGGGGTCTTGACAGACAGAGAGCCCTTTCTAAAAGAAACTCCCTATAGTATTGGTAGAAGCCTGCTCTGAAGTTAATCCGAGTGAGTTAAGATTGGGAATGTCATCAACTGTAAAGACTGTAGTAATTGTTAAAATGCAGTTCTGGGGGAAAGGAGGGTGGAAAGCAATTCTTTCCTGGCTTTGCTGCACTTTGAACTGCCTGTGATTAAGTTGCTTCATCTGGACTTACGTGCACATCCTTCCTTGGGGAGAAAAAGATTTGTGCCCTGTGTACGAGATGACAAAACCTTTGAGCAGAGAGCTGGACTATTTCAGGAAACCTGTTAACCTCATCAAACCACATCTGTTTCTCTGGGCCAATCCCACAGCTATTTTTGCCCGGCAATTGCAAGGTATCACAGAGTGCAGGAGAGACACAAGTGGTTGAAACCTGCACCTGGTGACAAATATTTGAAGTGTAGCTTTCTTGCTCTGAGGACATCATCTCAGTAGCGCTTTTTTTGTTTGTTTGTTTTTTGTGGTAACTTTTCCATCTCTTTGGAAGTCCTTTGTCCCAGCAGTAGTTTTCAGTGCAGGCTCAGCACTCTGTAGCTTTCCATCCCAAAGGATGTGAGTGGAGGATAAGGAGGAATGAGTGCCTGGTTAGAGCCCACAGGGTCCCAGCACAACATTTCCCACCCTGCTGGTGCCTGACCCAGGACTGCTGCTGGCATGGAGGTGACCCCACGTACTCTTGGTATCCCCAAAACTCCTGCAGTGGACCACTCCTTATCCAGCCCTTTGGAGGATTGTTCTGCAGTTATTAAATCTGATGGAATTTTAAAATGTCTCTGGACTAAATACTTGCTAGTGACATTTTTCCAGGATCAGTGGAGTTTTAGATTTTTTTAAAATTTTTGTTTTTAGAGCTTTGGTACACCAATACAAAACAAAGGTTGTTCTTTTTAAAGGACACTACATTATTTCTAGAGGCTGGATCTTCAATCAATGACTTAATCTTACTTATCTGAAATACTTTGTGTGCTGACACATCACAGTGCTGTACCAGCTTGAAAAAGAAATCTAATTCTATCAAATCTGCCAGCTCAGTTAATATGACCCTGCCAGGGAAGCATAAGGCATCACCTCCAGTTTTTAGGGAGGAATCAGATTCCCACTCCCAGCTCAAATTCAAACCACAGTACACATGGCTAGGTTTGGATTTAAAAAAAAAAAAAAAAAAAAAAAAAAAAAAGTACCTCCTTGCATCCTGGCACACCAAACCACAGATCAAATTGGAAGATGTCATCTGAATATTTGGGTTGAAACATAGCAGTTTGAGTCCTGGAGACAGTTTTTTTGGATTAGTCTTGAAGCAGAGACCTGTGTTACTTCACCCTGAGACTTCTACAAATTCATGTGTAAAGAACCTGCAACTTGAATCAGAGCTGACCTGACAGTTTTTGTCTCTTTTCTGACACTCTAGAGTGCATGCAAAGCTGCCAGGGTGTGATAAGGACACCCATGCTTGCATCTTAAATTCCTTTAGCCTGATGCAATATGGTGCTGCCTTTTACAAAACCTGCAGCCTACTTTAGTGCAAGACTTTAGCTGTAAATGCTGTTGTTCCATGCATCTAATGCTTTCTCTTACTGGAGTTTGACTTAAATCACTTTGTGCAGGTGATCTCACTTAGATTTTTTTGGTGACAATACTGAGAAAAATATTCATTGACATTGAATCAAAGCAATCTTTAGTTAAGCAAAGGCAGATCAAAATAATTATGGTTTTGATAAAGTGAGGCATTCTTGCTTTTAGGTATACTTAATTCCACGTCCATTTCAAGCTCTCAGGTAGTCAAAATTGCTCATTTTGAAAGAACAAAGTTTGCCTTCAGAGATGTCAGAATGATCCCCCTGAATTTGATGTGACCTCCATTGTCACAGTTTGTCAGCCGTTGGCAATACTGATATTATACCTGAATTTGGGTGTTTGTTTCTTTTCTCTTTGAAACTATTTTTGTAGTGAAGTTATTATCCTTTGGAAGGTTTACCCTGTTTTTCTCTTCAGGGACAATTCTAAATGTTTCAAGTTAAAAAAGGATCCCTCCTGTTCCTCAGTCTAGTGCTTATTACAAGAATTAGAACTCTTCCTTCTTGATCTCTATTCACTTTTCACATCCCATATCCTCTGCTTTTTCCCTTCAGTTAAAATCTGGCTTTACTGAGAAGCAATGACTTTATGATCAACTCTCCTGTGGCTTCACTCTTACAAACAGACCTTCTGTTCTTCTCAAGCAGCTGGCTTGATTCTAGCCTGAAAATTCAACCTGAGAAGTGAAAATGATCTTTTGCTTGCCTGTATCCCGTTCACAAAGGTTCAGCTTCAAACCCCAGACGGTAATGCTGAGGGCTGCCCCATATCTCCAGGGGATCAGGCAGTGGCACTGGTGGGAGCACAAAGCAGGTAATGCTAAATTTGCAGGCAGGACGTGTAGGCACATGGAGCAGCTGGGAATGCCACAGCCATTGGAACTGTGCAAGTTATGGAATCATAGAATATCCTTAGCTGGAAGGGACCCACAGGGATCACTGAACTGGCCCTGTGCAGGACATCCCAAGGGTCCCACCCTGTGCCTGAGAGTGTTGTCCGAAGGCTTCTTGAGCTGTGTGAGGCTTTGTGCTGTGACCACTGCCCTGGGGAGCTGTTCTAGGGCCCAGCCACCCTCTGGGGGAAGAACCTTTTCCTGATATCCAACCTAAACCTCCCCTGACACATCTTCAGGCCATTCCCTTGGGTCCTGTCACTGTCACCAGAGAGAAGAGATCAGTGCCTGCCCCTCCTCTTCCCCTCATGAGGAATTTGTAACTGCACTGAGGTCTCCCCTCAGTCTCCTCAAGGCTGAACAGACCAAGTGCCCTCAGCTACTCCTCAACCGCTTCCCCTCAAGGCCCTTTGTTGTCTTCATAGCTCTCCTTTGGACACTTCTTAATAGCTTTCTGTCTTTCCTGTATTGTGTTGCTGTTGTGCTTTTATGATGAAGTTGTCTCTCGTGCTCTGGAGATGGTGCTGTAATGGCAACACAGAAGTGCAAAGGAAAACTGCATTACCCTTTGTAAAAGGCTAGGAGTTAAACAGAGCCTTGCAAAAAATTCTCTTGCTTAGGAAGGCAATATTGAAATGTAAGCTGGCTCTTACAAAATATCATATGGAAACCAAAGTTGTCCTTGCTGGTGCTAAAAGGAGGAAGGCAATTTGGGAGGGTAGTCAGGGATGCTTTATAAACTTGGTAAAAGGCAGCTCCTTGCTCTTGGGCTGCCAGAAGTGCCTATGGTGTGGCTTGCTGGTGGAAGTGGGCGCTCTGCAGTGGATTCACAGAGAAAATCTGGGCAGGGACACAGCTGTGGGGTCAGAGGACATGGTTTGGCTTCAAGATCGCAGCTGTAGGTGAAAGATGTCAGCTCCACCAAGGTTATTCTGATGTCTGCAATGTGGTGGTGTGAGGTGTCCATGGAAATACAAAGTGTGTGTGAGATACTCAGAACTTCTTCAGAGCTTCAGGAGAGTTTTTTCTGGTTTCATCTCCATTTCTCTCCTTCCTGAGTAGACACTGGCCTGCCCTTTCCCTGGCATGGTTTAACCCCTGCCCCCAGACAGCAGCCTAGCCCCACACAGCCACAATCATATTCCCTGCAGTGGGACAGAACTGGAATGGTAAAAGTGAAAAAAAATCACAGGTTGAGACCAATTTAATACATAAAACATGAGCTGCACATGCCAACAAAGCAAACTAAGAAATTCATTCCTCACTTCCCATGGGCAGGCAGTGGTTCAGCCATCCCCAGGAAAGCAGAGCTCCACCCAACATGCAGGTGACTTGGGAAGATAAATGCCATCACCCTGAACATGCCTCCCTTTCCTCTTCTGCTCCCATCTCTGTGTGCTGAGCAGGCTGCCATATGCTCTGAGCTTGGGGCAGTTGGGGTCAGCTGTCCTGGCTGTGTCCCCTTTAGGTTCCCTGTGCACCCCCAGCCTCCTCGCTGTGGGGTGGGGCGAGGAGCAGAAAAGGCCTTGGCTCTGCGTGAACTGTGCTCAGGAATAATGAAAACATCCCTGTGTTATCAGGAGTGTACCCAGCACAAATCTAAAACACAGCCCCGTTCCAGCTACTGTGAAGAAAATTAACTATCGCAGCCAAAACCAGCACAGTCCCTCTGTTCCTCCTCTCATCAGTCCTTTTTCCACAAATTCTCCTTGCTCAAAGAGAACAGGCTGTTCCTGCAGCTCCCACCACCCCTTTCCTCTCCCATGCTTTGTTCTCTGCATGCTGGGATCAGAGTGAACCAAGACATTAGGAGAGGCAGGGACACTTAAGCTTTGCATCTGGGGACAAATGTGTGTGTTGGGAGGACACACTCGTGGCTGAGAACTTGGAGTGAGCTTGGAGAGCCAAGGCCTGTCCCTTCTCTGCTCTCTGCTCCAGACTTTCCAGCTCTAAAGGACAGTATTTCAGTTTCCTGGAGGTTGAGTTCAGCCTGGAAAGTGGTTGGAGACTCCAGTAAAGATGTAAATATTGTCCTCTTGACCAACAGCTTGATTTCTGAACTACAAAAGTAGGTCTACCACACAGAGAAAAGAGCTTTAGAGAAAGGATTCACTCTCTGCCACTCCACTGAGCGGTGCAGTCATCAGAGATGTGCAGAAGCACAGCTGATGGAACTTAAATATTCTATATTTCTGTTTTGTTTACTACAATGAGCTTATCACCATAGTGCTACAAGGTTTGTGCAATTTGGTGCTTTATCCATGTGGCTGTTCCTGCGCTGCTTTTGCTTGCCTGGATCCTGAGGCTTACAGGGGAACATAAAGTGTCATTGACTCACTGTGGCTGTCACAGCAGATTTTGTGTTGAAAAGTGTGCAAAAATAGATATGCAAAAGTAAAAACTGCTTCAGACCTGGAGTTACAGAGGAAAAGCCTTTATTGTGGTGGCAGGATGTGTGAAATAGCAGCAGCTTCACACCTTTGTGATCAGACTACAGGGATGCTGGAGCACAGCTGTCCTGCATCCTGCTGTTAAATCCATGTCTGTCCCGTTCAGAGATAAGGGTGCAGTGTGGCACAGTGTGTCAAATGCTGTGTACAGGTTCAGGTAGATGATGCCAGTGGCTCTTCCCTCACCCAGTAGCATTGCAAGACCCTTGGAAGCACACTGTAGAAGGCCATCAGATTTGTCAGGAGCAATTTGACATAATGCTCCCAATTCAGACAGTTAATTACACCGGCAGAAGTTGGGTGTTAATGCTCAATTAAGACTCTGAGTTGTTTCTCCAAAAGCTCTGTAACTTTGCTTTGTAAAAACACCCAATGCTTCAAACAGAAATTACCTCACATAACTGGCTGTGAGGCCAAAGAGCAAAGGAGCAGGAGATGGATACTGGCTGTTGAAAAATACAAGGTTATTGAAAAATACAAGGTGATACAGTAATTGCAGAAGTGGCTAAAACATTTTGCTGGTAGCAATGAAACAAACGAGTTTAGAATAAGCTGCTTCTCTGCAAGGCAAAAGTCTCCTTTAGATACTGAGTTAAATATTGGCAGAGGTTGTTGCTATGTAATTGCAATTCCTTTTGCAATGTTTTTAATAGGGGAAAAAGATGGAGGTCTGTATGGAAAAGAATCAATAGGTTAGAATTATCAATCCAGCTGCTTTGGAGGGCCATGTCTGTTTCACAGAGCACCAGGAGAGGCTCCTTGTTTCTTCTGCTGCTGCTGTAGGAGAGGGGCTCCTTTGCTAAGCTTTGTTTCTGCTGCCGTAGAAGGAGGACACACACTTTTCCAGTGCCTGTAAAAGGTCTGGATGAAGAATGCTATCCTAGAATTGTTAAAGGTGGAAAAGATTTCTAAGATCATCAAGTCCAGCCATCAACCCAGCACCAACACCATGTTCACCATTAAACCGTGACCTCAAGTGCCACATCCACACGTTTTTGAACAATTGCAAGGTTGGTGACTCCACCACTCCTCTGGGCAGCTGGTTCCAATGCTTTACAACCCATTTAATGAAAAAAAAAAAAAAAAAAGTCCTGATATCCAATCTAAACCTACCCTGGTGCAACTTGAGGCCATTTCTTCTCATTTTGTTACTTGGGAGAAGACACCAACCTCTACCTCACTACAACCTCCTTTCAGGTCCTTGTAGAGAGAGAAGGTTTCCCCTCAGCCTCCTTTTCTCCAGGTTAAACACCCCCAGCTGCTGCTCTTTAGACTTATATTCCAGCCCCTTCACCAGCTATATAAAGCTAAAATTCTACCAAATTTAATTCTACCAAGGCAAAAGTGTGCAGTGCAACCACTGTCTCTGGTATTTTTGGAGAAAAGCTTTTCCCACTCCAGGGACAGTAGCCCTTTGTCCTTTTGGCATAGAATGCTGAAGTCCTGTCTGTGGTGACTGTCATCACACTAATTGAGAAACAATCCTAAAGAATTTGCCCCATTTTCAAGTTATTATTTTGGGAAAAGGACTGTTGTCTTGTGGGAACAAGCCAGACCAAGAGTTGTATCTGAGTGCAGCAGAAAGCCATCCTTAGATCCTCCTCAGGCAAGCTGTCAGGGACTCACACACCCAACTTTTCTTCTTTTGTGTGTGAATTTTTAAAGAAGGGTTGCTCAAATGTCTTTTCCCTGATTTATCTTACCACACACAAACTTAGAGGTTTTCTGTATTTTGTGAAATAAACCCACCAGGCACAGCTTCATTTTGGGAAACAGCTTTTCATCAAGGTGTAACTCTCCCCTGAGGTTGCTCTCAGAGCCACTAACCACACTTTTGTCTCTAAGTTTGGGAAATATTATGAGTCTGGCTGTTGTCTGCCAATGCAGTTTTTACACCTTTACTGTCTTTTTTGGAAATTTAGTGGCTCTGATGTGCAGAAGGTATCTGTGTGTCTTCACTGAGGAGCTCCACATGGAACAGACTGGAGCTGGAACAGGACCCCAGGGCACATTGATGCACTTTCTATGGGAGTTTCAGGCTTGCTTGGCAGAGGGCACACACTGAGGATGACATTACCAGGGTGGCATTTAACCCTTCCCGCTCAGCTGGCTTCCCCAGGCAGCTGTTCCGCAGGGTGCAGCTTGGTGCCATGGGACTTGGTGCCACCTGCTGCGCTGCTGGCACCCTCCTCCCTCAAACTGTGAGGTGTGGCACTCTGCCACTGCTGCCCAAGGGTTAAGTTAAGGACAAAACCGGGAGAGATTTGCTTGTTTTGAGAAGTATCTCTTTCACAGTCCCTCATCTCTACAAAGGGATTTTTCCAAATTTGCCTTTGTTACTTTTGTATCTGATCAGGCTTCATTTGACAGCTGTGGTTCTTGGAGTTGGAAATTCTGTTTATTAGGGCACTGACACTTTTCTGAATATTAAGAGCCTCTTGCTTTTATAGCTGTCATAATCAATCTTTCAGGTCTCTCCCTCCAGCTGCCATGCTCTCTTCTGAGCTGATTGCTTCTGCTGGGCAGGTAAGTGCCAGCATTGTTCTGCCTGGCACCAGCAGTGTTGACTTCCAAGGATATGAGGGTGTTTCTGCATCCCAGGTCCAGTCCGGTGTTTTGTTTATGAGACTCTCTCCTGTCAGAAACAAATGCTGCGTAACAGTTTGCCCTTTCTCCAAGAGAGAATAGGGTCATGCACAGTAACCTTGAGTATAGACTTGTCATATCTAGTGAGCTCATTAGGGCTTGATCTGCTCATTACCTGGAGACTATTGAAGGCAAGCCCAAAATATTTCAGAAGTCAGTGAGGGCAGCATGCTTCCCTCTGAGTGAGCATGGGAATGTTGCTCAGCACATGTATTCGAATCAATTGCTGAAGCTGACATCTGCTTACTGTGGTTCACAAAGCTTGTGGCTTCTCATAATCTGTAAAACACATGGCATTTGTATGAACAGGCTTGTTGATGATAGTTCCCTTACCCAAAGCCAACAGGACTCTTCCATCTGTGTAGCAGAGCCCTCTCCTTAGAGCCATCAGTCATCACTGAGAGTCCAGCTGAACATGAATAAAAATAAAATTTTCCTTCTTATTCTCCCCTTCCCCAAGGAAATTCTTTCATAGGTGTGACAGCCCTTGCTAGTCCACTTATAGCTGCTATAGAATTTCAGCTTCCTGTCCAAAATTGTTGGGATGTGAGATAGTTAACAAAATGTTCTTCCTCAAAGGCCACAGGACAAGGGATCCTTGTCAGCAGTACAGGGTGAAAGATTTCAAACCTGCTGAGTGATCTTTAAGGCATTCAGCAGGCACCCAGAGGGTGTCTTGGGTGTTGGGAGAGTTAAAATTGGTTTGGATTTTTTTTCAGGAGGTGCAGCACAAAGCCACAGCACTGGCATCTTGCATTAAAGCACTGGCCAGTTGGCTATTTTAGGAGGCATAAGTGATGTAAACATCATGGCAGAGAGACTAAACTACTTGTTGTGGCTTAACCCCAGCCAGCAGCCGAGCACCATTTGCTCACTCCCCAATCGGGGGGAGAATCAGAAGGGTAAAAGCTGGAAAACTCATGGGTTGAGATAAAGACAGTTTAATAGGGAAAGCAAAAGCTGTGCACACAAACGAAGCAAAACAAGGAATGAATTCCGTTTCTCATGGGCAGGCAGGTGTTCAGCCACATCCAGGAGAGCAGAGCTCCATCACATGTAATGGTGACTTGGGAAGACAAACGCCCTCGCTCCAAATGTCCCCCCTTCCTCCTTGTTCCCCCCACTTTATATACTGAGCATGATGCCACATGGTCTGGAATATTCCTTGGGTCATTTGGGGTCACCTGTCCTGGCTGTGTCTCCTCCCAGCTTCTCACAGGCTCCCAGTCTCCTGGTCACTGTGGCAGTGTGAAAACCACCCAAAACACAGCCCAGATCAGACACCACTCCGCACCAAATGGAATAATGTTCGTGCAGGTTCATGCTATCGTTCTCAATGGGTAACTTCACAGTTCCCCATCACTTGTGGGGTTTGTATCTTGATGTAAATAGGATGGAGATTTGTCACTTGGCCTCCTTCACCAGGATTCTCCAGGTGCACATTCAAACCACTGTGTGTTAGCAGGGGTGCACCACAGGCATCGTGAATGGAAAAAGTTACACCCTTTTGGTTCAGCTGAACAGAGGTTCACCTTTCATTAAGGTGATGACTTGGTTTTTGAGCTTACCTGAAAATAAACGAGGTGCTGACTGGCATGGTTATGTCTTCATTGCTTGACCTATCAAAGGACACAGGGGCAGGGAAAGGACACAAGTAACTTTGAGATGACATTGCATTAGTTTGTAACAATGCTGGAATTTCCTTTGACAGGCTTCCTAAGGATGTTACAGGCATCTGGCAAAGGCTCTGCTTCCCTTTGATACATGCCCAGAACCAGAGACAGATGCTGTAAAATGGAGTAATTAGATGTGTTGATTTCTTGTAAAAAATGGTTGCTGTAGTTCATTTCATAGTTTGGGGGTAAAGGGGATCTTGAAACTTATCTTTGCTCTGCTTGTGTAATTTGAAGGTGGCTTTTTTTTTCCTTGTTTTTGGTGTCGGTTTGTGGGGCTTTTTTGGTTTGGGTTTTTGTGGGTTTTTTAAAGCACAAGGCTTAAAGAACTTTGTAGGCAAAAGTATTTTGCAATGCCAGACATCTTCTTTTGGGTGTTCGGAGCAGCACTTTCTTTGCTCTTCAGCCCAGAGTGCTTTAGACAGAATGGGAGAAGGACATGAAGGAGAATTGCTTTGTACTTAGCAGAATTAGAATAAGCCCACAAGCACATGGTTTGTACTTTTTAATTCCAAGAGCCTGAATCTGATCTCACTCCTACTAATCTCTGAAGGGATTATTCCTGATTTACACCATGCAGAATGAAATCAGAATCTGGCCCTGAAAGCCTATTTGTACTTCAGACATTGTCTCAAGGCAGCTGACCTGCAAATATGAAAAGGAGACCTGAGTTCCCGGGGGTTAATTGTTTAAATTTGTCAAGCTAAGTTGACCACAGCTTGTTTAGCAGAGAAATGGTACTGCAAAAACTCAGGCTAGAACCTATTTACCTCTTTTGGACTAATAGGAGGTAATCAGAGGCCCCTCTTTGGTACAGCACAGTGCTCTGTATTTGCATAGCACCTTTCATCTCAGGATATTAAATAACTACTTCATTGCAATTCTGGAAGCTGTTCAGCCAGACAAATCTCTTTAATGACCTGCCGTGACTCTGGTTGCTAGCAGTGAAGCAAAAATAAGTTAGTACATTGGGTCTCTGGTCATGAGTGGCATCTGTAAGGAGAGGTCTATAACCTAGAACAGTGTGAAGCTGATAGCTGGAAATACTGGGGTTTCTGGAATAAAGGCTATGGCATAATTAGCTGCTGAGAAGAAAATTGATTTTTATTAGCACAGGTTCAGTTAGTATTCACTGAAACAGGTACCAAAATCAAATGTACAGTTTTGGGGTGGGAAAGCACAGATTGCCTTTAAGTCATGCTAACTCCTTTACAGCCCCGTATTAATATTCTTTTTGTTCATGTTTTGGTTGTCTACGTGCTCGTTTTTAAGGCTGTGTTTGTATCAAGATTAAAGGAAAGTTGAAAACACCTTTTCACAGGGCTTCTCTAAAGAAAACTGGTATATTATTAACTGGTATTATTATTATCTCAAATGAACATGTCACATTTATCATTGCTGCAAAGCACAATTTTGGTGTAGTGTCACATTTGCACAGTGTTTGAACTACCTAAATGCAGCCATATACTGGGAACCAAATGGGTGGCCTCATGCAATGGCTCACCTATTTCCTTTTAGAGTTTTGTTTTTGAATTCTGTTATCATCTCTGATTTCCCTGTACCTCTCTTTTTGCCATGTCAATTTGAGATGCTCCAAGCTTTAAAATACAGCTGTTAGATGACTGTGGAGGCTCTGGTCTTTATGGACTGTAGGACACCTACATCCCACAATCCACCCAGCGTAATGAAAAAACACTGAGCTCTGGGACACTTGTCAGAAAGGCTCAGTATAGGAAGATTTTTCTCACACTGGTTCAGTTATCCCCTGCAAGCATCTAGTCTTGTGTGTAGCTGAGCCACTTTTTCCTTTCCAACCTGAAAGCATGGTTACGACATTAAATATATTGAGCCAAATTTGACATGCACACTCATTTGTCTGGAAAATACCCTTAATTTTCCTTACAATGAGTAAGAAAGTCTGCTACTTCCTCAAAGGTGTATTTAGCTTTATTGCTAGTCCCTCCAAGTAATGTAAGCTGATGTAAGCCCAGCTTGTCTATCAGCAGAGAGTGGAGGAGCTAATGACTGTATTTCTGGAGATGAGACTTCATTGCTTCAAGCTGAAACAGCTGGTGAGCAATGCTCTGAGGACTTTGCATTAGAATAAAAAACCCAGTTGGCTTTGTGTCTATAGTTTGTATGAGCAACTCAGAAAACTCTGTAGTGAGCTCTCTGGATTCTTCTGTTTTCCACAAAATCATCATTATCATCTCATGTCTACATCTTTCTACTTTTTTATATTCACCTAATATGTGCCATGTAAGCAAATGTGGGATTTACTGGGGGAATGAGACCTCCTGGTTAATCCCACACTGCTCAGCAAAGCTCTCCCCTCCTTCAGTGTCACCTCTGCATCAGCCTAGGTTCTTTCCATTGAAAAAGAGTGATACTGGTCCTTCCTTTGAAGCTTTTGCTATTTGATTGAATCAAATTGCTCTAAAAATTCTCTCCATCTGTATATCCACTATGGGGTAAGAGGCATTTTTCCCTATTCATCTCTGCTCTCAGACGGTCCCGCTATGTCTGTTGCCACAGCAGATGTAAAGGTGGGGAAATTTGGAAATACACCACATACCAGATACAAACTCTGCTTCCTTGCTGAACTGGTTAATGCGGTTTAGCTGACATTTCTGCAGTGTAGGAAAAGCTGCATATTACTGGCCAAGCACTTTGTAATTTTCTGGTATTTCTAAAATGGATGCCAGCACTTGGAAATATTGAGTAATTTTTAATTGAAGGGATATGATCAGTAGGTGATTAGTTTTTGGAGTGCCTTGGATGAATGCTATATTGTAGAGACAAGCCATCTGGAGCAGGGCTGTGGTTTAGCTTCTGTGATGAGTACCCATGCACTGCAATGCCAAAATGACTAGGTTTATTACATCGATGAAGATCTTGAGTAGTTCAATTCATTTTCACAGATCTAAATGAACTAAAATGAGAACATAATTTGGCCTGAAGTTTTAGTTTGATGCTCTTAATTATTAAACCAGGATCATCAATGCGTTTTCCACTATGCTTAAAATAACCAGCCACAGCAAATGAGACTGTTGAGTTCCTTCCTCTGCCTTCAGCTTTTACCAAATTTGCCATGGCCAGGATTTCACCCCATTTTGCCTGGATGGGCAGTGTGACTTCATTAGGTGTTTCTTGTATTTGCTGCTCCTCTGACCTACAAGCATCACACTCTGCCTCTGACATTGGGGATAGGCTGGCAGGGAAGAAGAATCATAGCACCATAGAACGATTTGTGTTGGAAAGGATTGGAAAGGACCTTTAAAGGTCTTCTAGTCCAGCCCCCTTGCAATGACAACACCTTCCCCTAGATGAGGTTGCTCAGAGCCCTGTCTATGCTGACATTGAATGTTTCCAGATGTGGAGCATCCACCACTGCTGTGGGCAGCCTGTTGCCTGTAATTCTCTAGTGGGGATAACTGGGCAGAAGAGTCCCACCGTAAATCTGTGTTAGTTACAAAGCTTGTAGCCCCTGCAGCAGCCCTGTTTGTGTTGCCAGGCTTGTAGCTTTTGGACTTAATTGCTCTAAAATGAAGTCTGATTTGTGGTATCACACCAAAATTAATCCTTCCTGAAATTTTCATTACGCAGTCTTTTTGGTGAAGTCCAATCAGTCACGGTGATGTACAGCCCCGAAACTTGAATCGGAAGTGCTGCCCTGTGCCCAATGTATCAAGGGGTGTTTGTAGCAGTGAGGGTTACTGGAGGAAGTGACTGGAAGGGGCTGAAAGAAAAAAAAAACAACCAACTTTGAGAATGCTTTGATCTGAAATCAAATATCTGTGCAGCAAGGAGGCAGTGTATTTTTAGGAGGAGGGCACAGGCTGCATGTAAGCAGATGCATTCTATTTGATGTGCCAAGATCAAGGTGTCGGAGTCTTTAACTGCTCATCTGGCCATCTTATCTTGTATTTTCCCTCTTAATTTTTCCCTTGTGTTTTAGAATCATTTTTCCCACTTGTTCTGTGAAACATTCTCATGCAAAGCCAAGTCTCCTGCAACTCGAGCAAGCTGTTTGTAGCACAAGAGCAAAGAGGTGTCAGAGTTTCCATTTTGCATAACACCACATCACTTACTTCCTTTTTCTTTTCTCCCCAAGCTTGTTAGTAAATGAGCAGTACTTCAATGAAGCATTTAATGGGGAAAACAAAACAAAACAATTCTATATCCTCTAGATTGTTCCCAAATCCCTGAATGAAAAATTATTTAGAGATTAAAGCCCTTAGTGTTTCCTGTGCCATTGCAAAGCAATAATGAGCAGAACTTGAAAAGCTCTGCTCTCTCCTGGTTTGGAGTATCAGCCTCCATCACAGCATCAAACAACCATGCCAGCACTTTCCCATGGTACCAGATGACTGAATTTCATAGCAGATTCTCCCCCAATTAATGCTGCTAATGACTATGTGAATGAGACTTACAATGTAAGCACAAGTTTGAAATCTCAGCTTCACTATTGGAGCTTAAACAATCTGTACAGGAAGAGGCTGTTGAGAATGTAAGCATCAGTTTAAAATTGTCAAGTTTTCCAGTTTTTATTGCAATTTCCCCAAAGCCATTCAATCCACAGCAGACCCAGGAATAAATTGCAGGAATCAGGTTCTTGCTGTACGCAGGGACAAGTGGCATGCCCTGAGCACTGGCATGTGATGAACAAGCCAATGGTTTCTCTCTCAGCAAGAGGTGAGTCACTGGGGAAATTCCTATTTAAAACATGGATTCATGCTTCAAGCAGCCTCAGACAGCCAAAAAGGAATAAACTTCAGGTTAAAACCTTGTGTTTCATGTCATTACCACCTTCTCCTTCTTTTTTACCCCTGCAGTGACAGTGTGTCAGAGGATAACAACAGGAAGGGGAGCTGTGCTGCATGTGGGAATAATAAAAACCAGCAAGGTCTACGCTGTGAGGTCCCAACCTGCAACAAGAAAAATGGAGCACTTCTCTTGCCTTCTAATGCACAGGAAAGAAAAAACAGAGGGAAGTTTAGATGGAATCTTAACTAAATGGTTTAGGTTTTCCAAGCTACAAGCTTTTAGCCTTTAATATACTGGATGAGAAGAATGAGTGGCTCCTGTACTGTGAGAGTGGTGAGACACTGGAGCAGGGTGCCCTGAGAAGCTGTGGATGTCACATTCCTGGAAGAGTTCCAGGCCGAGCTGGATGGGGCTCTGAGTAACTTGCACTAATGGAAGGTAGCCCTGCCCTTGGGGCAGGGGTTGGAACAAAAGATCTCTAAGGTCCCTTCCACCCCAAGCCCTTCTGTGATTAATGGCTCTTGGTCCATAGCAGACATGGTTACACATGACAGTGTGTGACTGGCAGTGTGTTGGGAGTCGATGTCCCTCGGCAGGATTTGCCATCAGCATGGCGAAGATGTGGGACATTGTTAGGGAGGGGTGTCCAAGGGATGCTGCTGCCTGCCTGCCATGGAAGCAGAGGTGAGATCAGCCACGATGACCCCGAGCAGAGGAAGAGGCATTGGTGCAGGAGTGAATCAGCCCCGAGGCACAGCAGTGCCCATGGGATTGGAGTCTGGAGATCTGCCAGGCCCAAAGGTGTCAATCTTTTAAGCCAAAAGCCTTGATGGCAGGAGGAATTCCTGCTGCCCAAGCAGCTCCGTGACCTGAGGTGCTGGATGGACTGCAGTGGCTCTGGTGACCTCTCAGAGATGTTGTTCTCCTACTGCACTCGGCAGGCAGTGAGGGAGAGTGGAGTGAGCTGCCGCCACTGAGCTCAGCTTTCCTTTTCTGACAGGATGAAGCCTGGAGCTGTTTTATCTCTGTCTCCTCTTGGTCCCAGTGCTGGGACGGAGGGTCGAAATGTGGCAATTGCACCCGTGCCAGGGAGGATGGTTTTGGGTTTTCAGGGTTTCCTGACTGTCACAGCTCCAGTACATTTTGTCCCCAGATATTTATTCTTCATTTCTGTGGCTTTTCAGGCAAGGCATCTCAGAGGTCTGTCCTCCTGGGTGTCCTGGGTCAGCGGTGAGGACAAAAAGGGACAAGAGAAAGCTGTCACTTGGAGCCAGTGGCCAGAGGAGCCAAGAAAACAAACAGCTAGAAAAAACACCTAGCTCCTGGGACTAATTTCCTTAAGAAGCACAGTGAAGAGCAAAAACATGTGGGGTGACTAAGATATGAAGGAAAACCATGCTCATGTTTGGCAACAAGCCCTGCCTTTCAGCGCTGAGGGTAGGGCTTGGTTTCTCTGTCTCGCCTCAGGGCTGGTACTTGTGTGGCTCTCATGGACAAGACTCCCACTCCATCTGCCCCCTCTCCTTGCTGCTGGCTGACAGAACCAGTGGCAGAATCAATATTGGGAATAATACCCTACTGCGACCCCATAATGTAAAAGCAGCCTTGCAGAAATGAGTCTCTGAGGGATCTTCATTTTCTTTTAAGAATACTCCAGTTTCTTTCAGTCAGGAGAAAACTGCTCTCCTTATGAATTGAAAGGCAGTGAGTAAAGGCATGGAGGACGGGCATGGTACAAGGTGGAAGCAGTTCATGTTCCTTCTGGAACAGGGAGAGTTTTCTTGTGCTAGAACTTCTTAGAGTGCAGGAGATCAGTGTGGGGTGCATCTGACTGAGTGCAAGCATCTGCAAAGCTTGTGCTGCTGTCAGAGCTGGCAATCTGTCCTCCTTTTTATGGGTCACAATGAAAAATAGATACTTTAATATGTGATTTGTCCCATTTAGAGGAGACATTGAAGAATAGGCTCTGGAGGTGGGACTTCCTCCCCGCTGACAGTTAAAGAAGCCTTGATGACTTGCTCGGCCTTTGAGGTGTGACGTGGATCGCATGGGTCCTGCCCCAGCAGGGCTTGGAGTGCGATCCTATAAACCTCTTAGCTGGGGATGCAAGTGCCAGAGGGCAGAGGCTGGGGTGTCTCACCGAGGGAGATAATGCTGGGTCTGTGGTTACCTTCTATGGAGAGCTGAAGCACCACGGCAGTGTCCATCAGGTAGCCTGGTGGGGACTGCCAGAGCCCACGCAGCACTGAGTTGTCTGCACCTTAATGAAAGTCGGTGAGAGCTGTGCTGCCTTGCTTCTTTTATGTCATTTTAAAAAACCCAAACAAAAAACCCCAAAAAACCCATATATATATATATATACATATATATATATATGTGTGTGTGTGTGTTATCTTTTGAATCCAGCACATAGGTGTTCCTTTTATATGAATGTGAAAGAGATGGAGAAGCTTCCTTATGGTCCGAAATTAACAGGATATGCTCCTCTTTCTGTAGGAAGGAACAAAAATATTCACTGGCCTGATTGACTGAGCTCTGTCCTGGAGAACCCAGGTCCCAGACTCTTTTCCATAAAACCTTAATACATAAAACAGTCAAATCCCAAATAATCAGTGGTGGTGCTAATGGCTCAGCTGAAAACTGGTTGGTGCCTTCCTGCTGCCTACACCCCCTGTGCACTGTCACGGATGAGAGGTCCGGACTGATCCGATCCCAAGTGCCCACACGTGCAGTGAGTGAGCCCCTTTCCAAAAGTGTTTGTTTTCCACAAGGAAAAACAGCTTCCTCAAGTATTTAATACCTTGCCTTGTCCCCTGATTGAAAGGCTGCTGTGAATCCTCTGCACAGGGCAAATGTCAGCCTTTGTTTTTTTTCCTCTAAGGAAAGAATAGCAGCATTCAAGTTCCGGTGGAGCATTGACACTTTGTCAAAGTCTGGTTGACCCTGAAACTTGGCACTGTGCTGTGGTTTTGAGTAAACCAGGAGAGCAGGGTTTCTGATACACCAGATGCTGTGTCTCGTGCTTTGGGCTCTATTGCTGCCTCCACAGGGTTGAGAAAATGGCTTTTCCTGCCTTAAAGAGCCTTTCATGATGTTCTGGTGGTCTTTTGGAGCAGCAACTGCTGGTGATAACCTGAGGATGGAATTTCTCCCGTACAACCACCTGAACAGTGTCCATTTCCCTTTGTTCACACTGATCAGATGCACTTTTCTGGTGATTTGTAGCAGAGGACTCATTAGCTCTTTTTCCAGCAGGATAGCTCTGCTGTGCATGCAAGTCAGCGTTGATATTATAACACATTTGTCTTTAATTCGATAGCCCATTGCTCTTACATGTGTTCACTGTCATTGTAAAAATGTGGTTTTGTTGGCTTTTCTCAGGAAGGGATGAGGGGATGCAGAAGTGAAATTTGTTTAGTAGGGAAGCATAATTTCTGTGCTCTGTTAACAGCTAAGTATGTAAAAGAATAAAGCCAAAAATATTGGTTAATCATAGAGAAGTAAAAGGAGCACTGCTTTGCAAAGACAGCTGAGGGATGTGAAAACATGATTCATTTTCAGAAGATTTTGTACTATGATTCTGCATCACACCTCTAGCTCTTGACACTCTGCTCTCTGTCTCTCTGTGTGTTCAGCTCATAATATTCTGATTATTTGTGACTAGCTGGGCAGCTATAGCCTTAGTTATGATGTGATCTAAAATCCCCTGAGACACCAAAATACTTGAAGACAAGGAAAGATGTTGCTAAATAGCACATGATATAGCTGGAAAATTTGACCACAGAAAGCTCAGATGTTTGCTAGAGGCACTATTTTCTTAATTATCTAATTTTGGATACTTAAGGAAGTGTGTTAAAAAGAAAACTAAGTTGTGGGCAGTTCTTTTGAGGTCTAACATGACTTTTATGGATGATCCTTAGATTTTCCGATGCTTCCACAAAATCAAACAAGCAAAGAAACCTCTACTGTATGCCATTTAGCAGATTGATTATTTTATTTAGTTAGGGGTTTGTTTGTTTGTTTGTTTAATTTTGGAAGCTTTTAAATCAAAAGCTGCATTTCAGGTTGGGGAATTCTAACTCTGCTTCACAGTGATGCTTTCCTTATTTGCAAGGTTTGTGCTGAACCATTTATGAATATTTGACTTTGCAGAAATCCCCAAAGATCATCCGCCCACGCCAAGCTTTGCTCCGGGGTGGCTCTCCGGTGCTCTGACTGCCCTTTCTCAGTGCCAGACCTGAGGGAGTGACAACTTCCCAGCACAAAGCACTTGCCCTGTAGCTCTGCTTTTGCTTTGTTGTGTTCCAATTTTTTTCTAACCTTTTTTCTCCCTCTGACCCGCTGCTGATGACCTCGCTGAACCTCTGTCCTGATACATATCTTATGCTGCCCTGAAATATCATGCACAGGAAGCATCTGGCTGTTCCCCTGCTGTATGGGGCATTCTTTCAGCGGATTATCTCTGTTTCATTCTGCTTCGTTCTGGCACAAAGCCTGCAAAAGTCATTTGACTAACCTAAGCTCTCTGCAGATCCTGATCATCCATCTCTCGCCACTCCTGAGACGCAAGTGATTCCTGCGGTGTCCACCTGCTCGGAGCTGCCTGCCTTGGGGACGTGGGCTTTTGTCAGGTTTGCTTTTTTCCCCCTTCTCATTGCTTTGTCAGTCGTACCCTCTAGGAAAGGAACTGCAAGTTGCTAGGAGAAGGTGAATCAAAATGTGCTCAACTTTGGGAAGTGAAGTGTGTGATGGAGATGGGATTTTTAAACATCCACTGACAGCTTTCACGGTGGCAAGGAGGGGGTGTATTCCTCACAAGCTTCTGGCTCTGCACTTGCAGATTTCCCATTGAGAGGGAAGTTAGCCTTGATTTTGCAGGTGCAAGAGTAAACAAGTATCTGTGGCTTCCTTCCGATTTTACGCCGGCTTTTCCTTTTTTTAAATAAATTTGGCACAACTGCTTTGCACAGCCCTGGCAGGTACCCAGCCCCCTGCGTGTTTCTTTGTTGAGTCAACAATAAATCCAGCCAGAGGAGAACAGCTTAATGGTCTGTAGTAATCATCCATCCAAAATCCTGGCTAAAATCTTCATCTCTCCAACCTGTGTAGCTCCTGCTTTTGCCTCCTTTCCTCCCAAAGGAGGAACCATTTGTGTGTGTGGTGGGCTGCTCGAGGGTCCCCATTGTGCCTCGGTGTGTGCTCAGGGCCGGGTTGAATGAGACTTAGAACAACCTGGTCTAGTGGAAAGTGTCCCTGCTCACAGCAGGGGGATGAGCTTTAATTCTGGATGAGCTTTAAGGTTCCTTCCACCCCAAACCACTCTGTGATTCTCTGTCATGAGCAGTGCTGGTGACATTGGTGCAGCACAAAGTGGCTGGGGATCCCTGGGATCCTGACATGTCCCCTTTTGGAAGATCAGGAGAACCTTCAGCTGGGATGTAATGCCTTTTTCCAGGCTAAAATATAATCTGCTCAGTTCCAGATAAATGGGTTTCACTTTGATGTTACAGGTTTTAGTCTTGTGTGTTATTGCTGTGTTGATAAGATTAATGATGTTGTCATGGTCATCTTAATGGTGTTTCACCAAAATGCCTCCTTTTCAGGTTGGGTAGCAATGTGGGAATCTCTCCCTTCATGCTTTATTTTTTTTTTTCTCACTTTCCTCTTAGCAGGATAAGCATTGAGGTGTGATTCCCAGTGCTGAGACTAGAAGGTCTATTCAAAGAATTCAAAACCTCATGGTTCCTGAGGGCTGACTGGAGGGTATTTAATACTTGGGGCTGCACCAAACCCCTCAGAATACATCTGCAAGGAACAAAAGCCTCTGAGAGATGGGCTTATTCATTACTGTGTAGTCATACATTATAAAGCTTAATGTTTGCTTGCAGGCTGGGTGATAGGGACTCGATTTGTGCTGTGTTTGCCTCTTAATCATTATGATAATTTCTTATACATAATCTCTAAAAGGTAGATTAAGTCCAAGCATGGCAAAACCTCCCATAGTAGTATTGCTGCTGAGATCTGCCCAGTAAAAGCAGCGCTGGGCTTATTTTAATATTTTTTTTTAGGCAAAGTTCTTATTTACCCATTACCAAACCATGCAATTACTTCAAGACATTATTTTTCTGCTCAGTGATGAAATAAGCCCCAGAGTCACAGCAGTGAGGTCACCCAGATACCTACAAATGAGGTCCCCGAGCTTAGCAGCAATTTGCTAATTACAGCTGATGCAGTGCCCTGCAAGTAGCGTTCATTAGCAAGATGCTGTGTGGCTGTGGCAGTTCCAGGCAGGATGCATGGACGTGGTGGCTGTGCCTCTCAGCATCACGGAAATCCTGAGCTAAGTGATAACTCTGCGGTCAGCATGCCAGCAGAAGCAGGGCAGACATCCTGACAGAGACCAGGCAGTGCTGCTGGGCTCACAGCACAGTCCTTGTGAGCTGCAAGAATTCATTTTCCCTTTCGGGGCCCCTGAGTTTGAGCTTCAAAACGAGAACCATATTTTGAGCTCTTTGTTCCTGCAGAAAATCAGCTCCTCTTTCCTGCTGAAGCTCTCTCAGTGCTGCAAAGGTGTAAAAATAAGCCAGGTTCTGGCTCATGCCTTAAATTTAGTGTTGTGTGTTTGCCAGATTGGCTCTTTTGGGGGGCCCTGTGCCCCTGTACAGGCTGTGGCTGAGCAGGGGAGGTCCCACGGTCCTGTCACACTCTGCTGAGTGTGGCTGCTCTCGCTGCCTACAGCTCCTTCAGCTCATTTCGTGTGAGGTGAGCTCCTTCAGCTCATTTCGTGTGAGGTGAACTCCTGCTCATTTCCTGTGAGATGTCTCTCTTCCAAGTGAGTAAAGCGCAGATGCAACTTTGTGCACAATTACCAACTTTTATGGAGCACTTATGGCTCCCTGCAAGGTCTCCTCCTCTGCACCCACTGTGCTGCTGCTTTTCTGAAGGCAAATTAAACGGATCTATTCCAATCTGACTGAAGCCATTGAGTTACTTAAACAGATTGACCTGACTTAGGCTTATCAATTTCTTTAATGAGGTGTGCTCTGCAACTTCTGCTTGGCTCTCTGCCATCCTTCTCATTAAAAAATTTATTTTGGAATCTCTTTGTTCCAGGTGGAGTCATTGCCAGATAGTTGGCTGGGTATATGCCTGACCTTTACCCCCTAATAATGCTTTAATTTTCATTTTTAAATCTAGTAAAGGCATTGAGAAATTACCTTGCTTATAGATGTATGGTTTGGAAAGTGTTTTAGCTCTAGGTGAGGAGCAGCAGTGAAGAGGGTTCTTCTTCCCTCTGGCTCCACAGAACTAAGCCTGCATAACAGAAAGAG
This sequence comes from Acanthornis magna, assembly GCA_036785705.1. Classification (NCBI taxonomy): domain Eukaryota; kingdom Metazoa; phylum Chordata; class Aves; order Passeriformes; family Acanthizidae; genus Acanthornis; species Acanthornis magna. Next base: position 8,322,645 of record JAWUZG010000119.1, on the reverse strand, counting down.
TTTCAAGATTAAAATGCTGTTTCTTGCAGCCTGGGTGAGCTGTCCTGTTACAATCACTTTTTAAAACAGCAGCAGTGACAGATTCCACCCAGGCTGGACAGATAACCACTTTCCACTGCAACTTCTTTATGAAGTTGAACAAACAGTGGGTATCTGAAAGGTTCTCCAAAGTGTAGGCAAAAAAGTTGTTGTTGATGTATAGAGAAACTGGTGTGCTTCTTTGGGATGAGTATGCATCAAAAATGGGTGGAGTAATCCAGATTTTCTCTGATAAAACTGTACGCTGCCCTTGAGCATCTCTCCATGGACACTTCTTTCTTCATGCTGATGGTCCTTCTCCTAAAGCTGTTGAATTGGCTGATGTTAGGAGGTTGTTTTGGTCTTTTTCCTTGAGCCATTAAGTGTCATTTATTTACTGTGCATCAGTCAAGGCCAGATCCTCCATATGTGCCTGAAGCCACACCTGTTTGAAGGCCTTACACAGGCTACAAAGAGAATGCCTTTTTGGTACTCAAGATCGTTCAACTTGAACTTTTACCCAAAAGAACCTCCCAGGCTCTTCCTCCTCCCCAAAAAACCACCAAGCAATGCTGGCTGTTTTCTTCCAGGGCAAAGATTGTTAATCCCTCAGGTGAAAGCCTGAGCAGAGCCCTCGGTGGGAAGGGAGGATGTCCTTTGGTCTTCCTCTCAACAAAACTGATGCTGGTGGGTGATTTTTTTGCAGAAGCCCATCTTGTCCATTTGTGTTGGGCACAACGCATTCAGTGTGGGGACTCTGAGGATGCACAAGCAGAGAAATGCCTGATTTTGGGTGCCTGTTGTGTGCAGCCATGAGGTGTAGGGCAAATACTCACTCTGTGCAGATGCAGTGTGCAGGGACACCACACCAGGTACCTCGGGGAATTTCGCTACTACTACTTTATTTTGTTTTTCTTTTAAGACAGTCTCTGCAGAGGTGCCACTGTGGGAAGAGGGCTACTGACCAGAAGGGGTTTGGTGCACAAGTTTGCACTCAGGCATCCTCGTGTTGTTGTCTCTCTGACTCTTTCCCAAAGCAGAGTCCATCAGAGCTGACCAGCTTTAGCAGGGACTGCTTTTGCCTTCGTCCTCCTCATGCTCCATATACCCTTTGTGGGGGCAGGTTCCCAGCTCCACTGAAGTGTTGTTTTGCTCTTTCATCCTGATAGAAATGAACCCAATTTCATGTAAAGCTGCTGCAGAAGAAAAGCCTTCTTCTCTGGCAAATAAACCACTTCTGCTCCTGTCCCTCCTGCTCCAGGCACCCAGCCTTGCTGCTGTGACAGTATTTTCATCTCAAATGCACAGTTAGAAGAGCAGGGCAGTGAAACCCAAGATATATCTTGCAAAATAGGTACCTTCTATCTAGAAATACATCTCATTCCCAGGCAGAGGGAGGAGGAGGAGTGTGTGTGGCTGTCTGCCCTGGGGAGCAGAGCAGGGTGCAGGGAAGTGGAGGCATTTCCATGGCATTAACGAGGACTCTGTTACAGATCCCAGCACTCTGCTCCATCCTCACTGCAGAGCACAGTCACAGTATTTATTACTGACTGCTGCTGGATTTTTATAAAACTCCTTCAGCAGAGCATTTGCATCTGCACTGTTTGAGCGAGTGGGAAGCGACTGTGTCATTACAAAGTTAGATGTGTGCTTAAGTGTCTTGCTGAGCTGGTATTAATTTGGAGAAAATAAATTGCTGCTTCCTGGCTTGAGCAGGAAGCAGTCTGGGGCCAGCGTGTGCAACCTGATTAGATTTAGGATGTTTCAGTTCTGAGTGCCTAACTTAAGATACCTCAACACACAAGTTAATAAAAAAAAATACGAGCACCCACGAGAAAAGCAGAGCCTTAATGGCATTGAACCATATACAACACTCATTTACAGAGGGTTTTCCAAGGTGTGCGGTCCAAGCAGTTGGATAATGAATCTAAAATTGTCCAGAGGCCCATGTATATTGGATTTGCAGACAGTATTATTGAGCTGTGGTCAGACTGACCACAGATAGACCCATTCTGACTGAAATAATCAGATAACAGTCTGCATGGAAGCCACAAGAGTTTGGAGAAGGTGTTTTTTGTGTCCTTTGTGTGCCCAGTGGGCCTGATCCTGTGTCCCTGTGCTGGTTCTGAGAAACTGACCATTAAAATCAAAGAGGGTTTTGACTGAGTAAGGAGTTCAGACTGTATTGCTGCAGATTTTAGTTCCTTCCATTCGTTTTCCTTTGATTATCAACACAATGCTTTATTTTTGCACAGTGTAATATTTTATTAAAGGCGCATTTGTAGCTAATAACATTTATGAAGAGACAGCTTTGACTGCAACTGCATCTGAATGTCACTTGAATAATGAATGGGAATGCCATATATCCATTAAAATTTGAACAATGATAACTGTATGTCTGTTAGAGTCCCCTTTTTGATGGATATGGCCAGCAGCCATTAAAATACAGTGAGAATTCTTGTTCGCTGTCCCACAATGGCTGATAATAACACTCTTGATAAGAATTTGCAGCTCAAGACACCAATTTTACAAAAGGGATTTATTGCAGCTAACAGCAGCTCTGAAGATTGAAATGTAACCATCATTCAGTTCCACTTTTTCTTTTTTTTTTCTTTTTTAAGTCTCATGTATGTGAAGAAAGGATTTTACTTCCCCATCACTCTCTGGAGCTGGTTTCCTGCTGGCCCTCATTAGAAGTTACTCACTTTTTGAATTTAAAATATTAGCCAATATCCCCACTGGTTTAAAAGAAAAAAAAAAGATACACTTTTCATCCTATTTTTAACCCACAGGGTTTGTAGAATTTAGAAATAGAAGTGGCCTACTGGGTCGTCTAGTCAATTTTCTACATCCCTCCGTTATTTCTTGCAAGCCTTCATGTTCCTGAGCTTTTTAATGTTTACAGATGCATTGCTGCTGTTCCTCAGCTCAGTGACATGTGGATGTCACTAGGCTCTAACAAGCAGACTCACGTGGCACTTTGAAGTTGGTGGAAAATAGGAAAAAATCTTCTTAATAGAATCTATCCCAGAAAGTGACTTTGCTTGGCTTACAGTAAATATGAGGTGCTTCAAAAAATGTATTAACTGTAGACTCTCGTAACTGTTTCCTTGGACCTACAAAGCTGATGCAAGAGGCAGTGTAGTACAGTGGCTGAGATGACTGACAGATTTATATTCTTTTTGACCTTCAAAAAGTCACTTAATCGAGCTTTTCCTTTCCCCCCTCATCCCTTCTGCAGAGCAGGGTTTATCTGAGCAGAAAGTGCTTACTAAGCACCAATTGAACACCTCCTGTGCCAGGACCCTGAGCTTTATCTCTCAGGCCTGGTCAAATACAAAATAATAGGTTGGTCTTCTGAAGAAATAGGTTGTTGAAAGAATCGTGTAGGCTCGGGTTTTCAACTGGCACAAAAAACTGGATTTCTTAAGGATTTGGCAAGCTGAGTTAACTTTTCTTCTGTCATTCTGGATATAGTTTGTTGACTTTGCTGATTCTTTACCTCTGTTCCTGTGTTCTGTTCCGATCTGGCAGCAGGAGCTGGAAGGCTCACATCCTTGAGCATTAAACAGGATGCAGTGCCTAATTATTATCTTGATTAAATTTGGTGATTAAGTGGTCTGTAATTATGTGTAAGCTCAGACATCCCAAGATATTACTCAAAGCCATGGTGACTGATCATCTGGTCAAGGTTGGGGTGGCACTGCATTGATTAAATCTTACTTTAAGGGGAAGTTGGTTCACATCTCTGCGTGCACATAAAGCTCTGCAGAATTTGCTGCATTTCTCTTTGCTGAGCAATATGTAAAAACATATCAAGTGCAAGGCTAGATAAGTAATAAATGTCAAGAAAGTATCTGTAGAAGGATGTATTTGTAAAATATATTAACGGCTCCTTGTTTAATTTAAGAAGACAGAAAAATACCACATTCCTGATAAATTTCCAAAGTAAGTACAAAAAACCTGAGAAAATAAATATATGCCAGCATCATAACTTCCTCTTGATGACTAAAGCTATGGCATTTTTAAAGCTAGGGATGAAGCAATTTTAGAGGTGGCTAAATTGAAATCTCTGTCTTCCTCTGTCCTCTCGGAAGAAACCACCCATGCATTTTAAATTTTGCTCTTTTCATATGCTATGGGATGTTGATAAAAAATGAAAATAATAAAAAAGCAATGCCCCTTATAGCAAAGAAGAGGCGGTCTGGTAGTCAAATGTTTTTCAAGCACAGTATACCTTGGACTGAAAGACTGGAATATCACCCAGTAATGAGGTTGTGGAGATGAAATCCACTTGGATGAAAAGTACAGAGCTATGCAGCTTGACAGGCTGAGTCCTAAAGGGCAGCAGTCTTGGATCCAATAGTCTCTCTCATTTTGAATAATTGCTGCGCAACACAGAATCAAACATTTATTGCTGAGTACAGGTGCATTTGCTCTCCCTGGTGACCCTCTATAAGCAAATGTGCAAGACGATTTTATTACCAGGGATGCAATTCACACAAACTGTTTGCTTTAGAGAATTAAATAAACCCAGACAAAGGACAGTCAATACTGTTGTTTTACCTTCTTGCATTTAAATGCTGTCTCCTAGATGGTTCAATAGCAAGTCAGAAGACAGAAGGGTTCTGTGTAATGATTCATGTGGAGAGCTTTACCTTTGAGGAAAAGCTCACAAGAGCACCAAAATCAAGGGGTTACTTTGCTGTAGACAAATTCAGAGTATCTCCTTCATCTGAGCAGGCTGCTGTGATGGATGGCTTGTGGGAATTCGGTTGACTGGAGAAATCTTGGCTAAAAAATTTGTTTCCAGACTGGAATGGCCAAGCAGTGGCAAAGCTTTGATTTTGCTGCCAATGCAGCGTTTGAAGAGTGAAACCATATTTGTGGCTGTGGTTGAAAGAACTTCTGGGAGACATTTGAACCCATGCCATGAATTTTTGAACTAGAAGCGTTTTTCAGTGCAAGGGAAAATGACATCTCGGAGCAGCACGTGCCTGGGGAGGGGCTGTGATCAGTTTTGCCTTTGGGCAGAGCCTTCCCTGAGACCAGAATCTCTTCAGTGCAATTAAAAATAAAGGCATCTGGTGCCTGGCTTGTCGTGATGGCAGCACATTGCACTGCTGTGGAGGGACATTAGGAGCCATTTGAAGTGCCAACTAGTGCCTTATTTGTTGTGCTAATGTATTCGTGCAGTGTTGACTGTCCCTTGCTAGGACAAAGTTAGACTAAGCAGAGTCAGAAAGGTAAATGCCTTTGGTCTTCTCCTTTCTATCAGCTTTATGAGCACAAGAGGGCTAAAGCATCCAAGGCTTTGTTGCCTTCACAAACCCCTGAGAACTCCATTCAGAGATGTAGATACAGATCCCACACAGCATCCTGGACACTCAAATCTGGTAATTGCTTGTATTCAGATACAGGCTGGTGTTCCCTCCCCCAGCTCTGTCTTTTGTGCAGTGGTGAGACTAAGGAAAAGAGAGGCACTATAAAATATATATTGGACGTGATTGATAGCACTGCATGGAAGCAAGAGTAAATTCTGAAATGCTGATTTATCTTTCCAAGACCAACAGTTGGGCTTTTTATGAGACTTGAACTAAGGAATATAAACTCTGAGTAACAGCCATAGTAGGACTGACTATTCAGGCTATACCTCTAGTCTCTCCAGTTATTGAGAGCCAGCACAGAGCAGAGCAGAGAAGCCATCAAAACATTGCAGGAAGTCCTCAGGTGTTGGAGATCTGTTTGTGGGGCAGAGATGAGATCTCTGAGGGCTCAAGCCCAGCCAGGGTATCCTGGGGTGTTCATCTTCTGCAGGGTTCAGGATCAATCCTTCAGCTCCATGGAGCACAAACATCACAGGCGTGGGAGGAAAGCTATCATGGACCATTTTCTGAGCATCTAACACCTGTTTGGGGCAACAGGTTTTGTCCTGAGCAAAGATGGGTGGTGGGAGATGTGTCTTCTCAGCACTCTGCATGATCTGGCAGAGGAGTTTTCTCTACAAAAATTTTCTTTGTAATCATTTGTGAGGTAAATAAACTGCAGGCATCACACGCAGCCAAATGGAATGGAAGCTACAGCAAAGCTGGTCAAGGGGACCTTGTCCTTCAAAAAGTCTTGTAATGGGTGACCCAAACTTTCAAGATTGAATTTTTGGCAAGCGAGTTCAAACTGAAGAAATTCTCTTATTCACTCAAAAGCTTGTGTGCTACTTGCCAACTCAATAATATGCTGTTGGGACAGGTAGAAAGGGCTGCTTTCCAAAATAAGCAGATATTATGCAATAAGCTTAGTTATATTAATAAGTGAAAGGTGGATGTACTATTTATTATCTGCTTTCAAATCCAAGTGGGCAGTCATACTGATGATTACTGGTTATTTTTTTATTCTTACAAAGGGAAATGTTTGAGGAAAGACAGAACATGGTCTTTAGCATTCTACTTTTGATTCTCCGTTGCAGCTTAGTAATTGATGAAAGATGTTCTGTTGAACACATTACTTGAAGCTGTTCTGTTGGCTTTGTGCTCTGAACTAGGTCTGACAAGCCACATCAAGAGTTCTTCACAGGACACTCCCTCTAGCAAGAGTAATATCCTTCTTGCAGGACCTGCTGCTGGAGTTCTCATTGAAGTGAATGGAGCTGATATGGGTAGAAAGCATTTGTCTCTATTCTGTTATTTTGGGGCTTTTTGTCCTGATTCTGTTGAATATAGGAGCTGTCCTGTATGTAACGTCCACTGTTATAAATAGGAGCAAAACTAAAATTCATCCTTAATTGTTTTTAAAAAGGGACTTTGGATAAAACAGCTGGTGGAAATAATTTGAAAGACTCAGCTGGCTTTGTGTGAAGTTGGAGCAGGCTCACAATACACTGACAAGTCCAGCAGTGAAAAAAATCTCTGTTTGCTGTCAGCTGATGTATCTCCTTCCCCTTCGCTCCAGGTTGTTCACACTGTCTCTCCTTAGGCACTGAATTTCAGTGTCTAAATTAGGAGCCCAATAAATGAGAGTTGCAAGTCTTGTTGGGTTTGCACGGCCAGGTTTGGCAGCAGGGGGACTACAGGGGTGGCTTCTGTGAGAAGCTTCTGGAAGCTTCCCCCATGTCCAGCTGAGCCAAGGCCAGCTGGCTCCAAGATGGACCAAGTCCATCTGCAGCAGTGGTAGTGCCTCGGGGATGATGTGTTTAAGAAGGGGAAAAAGTTGCTGCTCAACAGCCACCAGAGGAGAGAGGAGGGAGAATATGAGAGCAGCAGCTCTGCACATGCTGAGGTCACTAGTTCCTGGAGGATTGCACCTTGTGGAAGGGACCCAGGCTGGAGCAGTTTGTGCAGAACTGCAGCCCACGGGAAGGACTCACGTTGGAGAATCTGTGGCTCCCTGAGGGGGAAGGAGCAGCAGAGACAATGTGTGATGAACTGACTGCTGGCCCACAGCACCGCTGCTGGGGGAGTAGGGAGAGAAATCAGGAGTGGAGTTGTGTCTCAGAAGAAGGGAGAAGTGGGGTGAAGATGTTTTAAGATTTGGTTTTATTTCTCATTGTCCTATTCTGATGCCCAAGTTGAGTGTGTTTTGCCCATGATGATTGTTGAGAGATCTCTCCCTGTCCTTATCTCAGCCCACAAGATTTTCATTGTATTTTTTCTCCCCTATCCAGCTTAGGAGGGAGTGACAGAGTGGCTTTGGTGGGCACCTGGCATCCAGCCCCAGTGGGGCTCCCCACATCTCCAGTGGTGGGAGTGAGTCCCTGCACTGTGGGCACTCAGTGGAAGAATTTAACTCCAAAATTACAAGCGTGAGTTCAAAGTGTGAGACTGAGGCAAGTCTCAGAGATGGGCTGGAACTGCACGTCCTGGCTCTTGCCCTGGCTGCTCGTGGGGAGTGACCCAAAAGCTTAAACAGCTCCTTTCACCTGCTCCATCATCACAGGGATACATTACCCTCTGCAGGAACACTGCTCTCTGCACAAGGAACCTGCTGCTAATATCACACTAAGCACCAGAATCGTGTCTTTGCAACCTCAGTGACATAAAAGAGGTTGAGCAAGTGTGAATAGCTGCATGTGGCTTCTCTGACCCAGAGAAAGGCAGTGTGAGAAATTTGGGCTTGTATGCCTACGTAGACATACATAGCTAGAAGAAAACAAATGGGTTGATAATATGTACCTGTGTCACACTCAGAAATGCTTGTGGATAGGGTGGGTGACAATAGCATGGTGTCTTCTAGATGCAGGTGGAGGCAGCAGATAACTGGTGACTGGTGCCAGGCAAACCAGCTCCTGCTGCCAGGGCCCAGCGTGGAGCCCTGTGGCTCCTTTGCAGGCATCACAGGTCACAGAATCACAGCCAGGGAGCCAGCTGGTAGCTCTCTCTGCAGCTTTCTTTATCCCATAAAATGTTTCGAATGCTTCCCCCTACTCCTTACTTTTTAACAGGTGACATTGAAGGACTTTTACATTTTCCCCCCCAATTTTTTTTAAAACTCTCCCTGCCCTCTCATCATGTTGTGAGTGATGCCCCTGGCAGCTGGCCACTGAGTTCTGCACCAGCAAGATTTTCATGGAATCACAGAACCATTAAGGTTGGAGAAGACCTCTAAGATTATCGACGCCAGACGTCTTTTTTCTTGTCCAGAATCCAATCTGTGTCAGGGCTGCCCAAAACCCCCTCCTCCCACCATAGGCACTAAGCCCTCACCCCACCCCAGGCGCTGCTCCATTCTCCTGCTGGAGGCATCAGGGATGGGGCACATCCAGAGCCTGGGAACAGCCTCCCTGCTCAGCTGCCTGTGCCAAGCAGCGCTGCAATCTGGGCTCAATTCCTGAAGCAAAACACAGCTGAAGCAGCTCAGTGTTACCCTCTCCAGAGACCGACTGCTCTCACCTGGCGCCTCGCAGCTAATCATAGTGACAGGAGCCATTGTTTATTTTCCTCCATCCTTGTCTTCCTTGTTTTATGGAAAATTAGAGCAGGCAGGCAAGCCATCCATCAGCCTATAAATGCTGCAGAGTCTTTTGGCTTTGTGCTAAATAATTGTGCATTTTATTGCTATTTACACATTTATTTTCCTAGGCAATAAAATACAAACGGCAGTCCTCAAGACTTTATATTTTGCATCTGTATCGTGGCAGCCGCACAGGCTTCAGCAGCAGCATGCAGCCTGCTGCCATAAATTCACTTTCTTATTTTAGTAGGTCTAACGTTTATTTATAATTAATGTCAGAGACCTTACACAGGAATGCCAATTATTGATTTTTTTTTTAAGAAAAAGAAATTATTTTTTTTCTTATTACTGCCTTAGCAGCACAGTCAAATTGCAGAGGCGAATCTTGCCCACAACAGTGGAAGAAAAAATGAGTTGGTCATAAAGTTATAAAAAGCATCATACACCCCTTAACTCTGGAGTTTGCGTAGATGGAGATTGTTGTTTTGGGGGCAGGGGGCAGTAATTCAAATTAGCAGCTCTGCTGGTGTCAGCGAAAGCATAAGGGAATGGGAAGGATCTCCCTCCAGCAGGAGCCATTGTAAGCACCACAAAATGAGCCTTTGGAAGTGGCAGGAGGGCTCAGTGTCCCGGTGACACAGTGTCCCAGCTGGGGCTGGGGCACCCATGGCCTCGGGTGGATCCCAAAGCCCCCCTGCAGTGGCTGGGGAGTGACAGCTGTGCCGCAGGTTTGTGCTGCCGGCAGTGCCCGTGGGGTGCAGCGCTTCCCATGCGATCCTCGCACGTGGAACTCAGCTCCAGCTGCCGCAGTCTCGTGCACAAGGATGTGAATTGGACCAAGGAAGCCTTAAAACATATTTTTACGCTTTGAATCTCTTATTACCTGCTTAGTGCTGAGATAACTACCCGCGCATTTGCAAACTAAATGGCCCTTACAGGTAGTCCTTGCACAGCTTGTGCTTCTCCTTCAGTCCAACTGTGCCAGGAAATCTGCTGAGGGAGGCATCAGACTTGGCAAAGAGCGATGGGAACAGCAGCCAACTCCATCTTAAACTAATTTTTACCCCTGCCAGGGACGGCTGCCTAACAAGTGTTTGGAGGCTGAAGCACAGCCCTGGAAAAGCTGCAGGTTGGAGGCACAAAGGGGCTGCAGAGGGCAGAGTAATGTGTCTGCTACTGCACCAGCATCCCATTCCTGATGATTTACCGTCAAAATCTGAGCAGCTGTGGGAAAGGGAAGAAGTGGAGTCAGGAGGAGAGTTGGGAGCCAGGGATGGATGTTACACTTCTACGTCAAGCTCTGTAATGGTGAGAATAAGATGGATGCCTGCAGCCTCACTCACCCCTTCCACATCTGTAAATCAACAGTGTGTCTTGTGCAGGGTGATGTTTGGAGGGATTACCAAAAAAGGGCTTGCCACGAACAGTTGTCATGGGGGTTGGATAACCTGCTTGTTCTGTGCCCCCTTCCCCTCCAAGGGGTTTTCCTCCCAAAGCAAACAAGCCCAGTGGGTCAGGAAATGAAAACGGAGTCCATTTCTGTGACCCCTTCCTAAAGAGCTTTGGAAACAGCTCTGTGTCAGCTGGGAGGGGTGTGGTGTCTGTGCATGAATGTGGCAAGAGGTGCTGTCAGAGCAAAGGTGGACATTGCTGAATACAGGGGAGAACTGTGGGATTCAGTTGGAGGAACAGCAAACCAATCCTGAAGGATTCTCTGCCTTCCTGGGGGCACTGAGTGGCAAAAAGTTGTGGAAAACAGTGAAGGGTGGATGCTCAGCATCTCTGGAAACTCAAACCCCAAACATCTCATGTGGAGTACCACAGACAAACGCAGTAAGTGCTTTGGCTGTTTCTTCTTTGTCATTGCACAGCCACAAATGCCACCTGCATTTTGTCACTTAAAATTCTGGTTTTTTGGTGGTTTTTTGTTGGTGGTTTTTTTTTTCTTTTCTTTTTTTGTCTAGGACTATTAGGGTTTTTCTTTCTGCTTGCTCATCAGGTAGACAGCTCTATTTTCATTTCTTAATTAGCTTGGTATTCCTACGCTCATTTCAAAGATGTCCTGCGAACTTGAAGTAACGTGCAACACCTGCCAAGCCCAAGGCAGGACTGGACAGCCTGGAGAGAGCAGAACATGTGCTCTCACAGAGCTGTATTGTCTGGGCTTGGGGCAGGTATCACTCACAGGAACCTCACCTGCACAGGGGGGATGGTGCTGGCATGCGTCTGGGCATAAAGGAGCTTTATCCTGCCCTGTAGCACTGGTGGTGCTGCAAAAACATCTTCATTTGCTGTCTGCTGTAACAGGGCTGGGGAGCCTGGCCACCAAATGTGCAGCTCACCTCCAAGGGTTTTGTAAAGTTGTTCCTGAAAGCAAATCGTGTTTTTATTCTGCCTGTGCTGAGCAAGTTGAGCTGTAAATCATGTTTCACCCCATGGATGCTATTGCAGATGCAGCTCTGCTTTTCTGAGTTAGAGAAGGCACTGGAAACACCTGAGGGCAATGAGAAAAGAGGTAATGATTTTAAACTAAGAGTGTAGATTCAGACAGATATAAGGAAGAAATTTTTATGATGACACAGATTGTAGATGCCCCATCCCTGGAAACATTCAGTGTCAGGTTGGATGGGGCTCTCTGGAAGCAGATCTATTTGAAGATGTCACTGATCATTGCAGGGATATTGGATTAGATGACCTTTAAAGGTCCTTTTGAACCCAAACTATTCCATGATTCTGATAAAAGCTACAGGGAGGAAGAGGGGCAATGTCTCATTTTTTTTTATCCTTTGCTGTAGGAGAGGGATTTTGTCTCAGTGGGAGTTTGGTTTGGTTCAGACCAGGAGAAGTTTGGACACCCCTGTGTGTCGCACCCTCCTTGCACACAGCAGTGTGACCCATATAAGGGTTAATTCCCGCAGTAAGCCCTGTCAGCAGGTCCATAAACCTGCTCCCAGACCCTTCCTGCTCCCTGCTAATCCAGGCAAATCCTCTTTCCTTGTACCTTCTCCTGTTTCTTCCATTACCTTGGAGTAAAAAGGTGAGGCTGAAGGAAAGGAAGGAAAGTTACGGCAGCACACTTTAACCATTTTAGTTAGGTGCATGAGAGCAAAATCAGTGCCCCTGAATTGCAGCATGGCCCTGCTGTCCCTTTGGGCTCTGTACTGATGTCTGTGTGCAGTCTGCCCCCTCTCCTGCTCCTTCCCCCATGATTCCCTGGACAATGGCATCGCATGACTTGCCCTGTCTTTCCCCGCATAGAGTCATGTCCTGAAATAAGGGATGGGATCACAGGCTGAGCTCGTTTCCCAGGCTGGCTGTATCTAAAATCAGAGGGACTTTTCCTTCTGGGTTCATTTAGTCTGGAGAAAAGGAGGCTGAGAGGAGACTTTCTCTACAGCTCCCTGAAAGGAGGCAGTAACCAGGTGGGGGTCAGTCTCTTCTCCCGAGTAACACAGGATAGAATGAGATGGAATAGCCTCACATTGTGCCAGGGCATGTTTAGAGATGTGTTTGGATTGGAGAGTAAAAAAATTTCTTCACCACAAAGCCTGTCAAGCGTTGGAGCAGGCTGCCCAGGGAAGTAAGGAAATCACCATCCCTGAGAGTGTTCAAACAACGTGGTTGTGGCACTTGGGGACATGATTTAGCGATGACTTGGCAGTGCTGGGTTAATTGTTGGGCTCAGTGATCTCAGAGGTCTTTTCCAACCTCAGTGATTCTATGATTCTTGACCCCTTCACTGCTGTGCAAGCCAGGGTGCAGCTTCAGCTTATAGACTCTGCAGGAGGATGCTCTGGGGTGATCGAAAAAGTTTGGTTTTTATTCAGGACTGAGAGGATCACAGCGCAGTGTTTCATCTGAAGGCTTATCTGGGCTTATTTCAGTTTCTTCCTTTAAGACTGTTAATCAAATGGGAGCTTGGGGAAGCACATTTTTTGCTATTGCCTTATGATTTTGTACTGATAACAAATCGCTCAGAGAGGCAAGAGAACTTCCTCAACTGCAGAGGAGTTAAAAAGTCTTCTGTTAGTTATGTGTGACTGCCTGACACTGCCTTTGCATGGGAGGAAACCTCTCAGCACCTCACCCAGCTGAGCCTCCCACGAGTCCATGAACAAATGTCCAGGATTGAAGCCAAACTGTCTCAGTTTCGGGTGTCAGCCAAGAGCTGCACCTCGCTGAGTGGCTCTGAGGGGTGAGCAGTCTTCCCCTTGGCCGTTCTGGCTGGTAGCTCCACCAACAGAAATGACTGCAGATATTTGTAAAACTCAGCAAAGATCACTCTGCCTCTGTGTGCCGTGTGCTGTCACTGTGAACCTCACTGGGGAAATGAGAAATGCACCAAATCTGCCATGCACAGAAACCAGAGCAGGGACAATGAAATTCAGAAACAAGAAATGCAGGAAGCTGCAAAATGAGAACAATTTCCATCAGCTGCAAGTTTGGAAGCATCTCGGCAGCAGTGATGCTGGGGACTGGAAACTTGGAAACTTCATTTTTTAAACAAAGATCTAGCAATCCACTAAGGGACAGGAATCCCTGGTGTCCATTCTCTTTTCCTGAGGATGGAAACTCCCCAGCAATTACCAAGTACTGGATCATCCCCCTTTAATTGAGTGTGACAACACTTCTGGGGCTGGGAACTCACTAAACGTCTCCTTTTAGAGGAAATTAAAAGCAATGGTGCCCTTCAGCCGCCGCATCTCCTCCCTTAGAAGACATAGGTCAGTTCTCTGGGAACGTCTAAGTTCTATTTGTAATGACTTCCCTTTGGATGCAGTCATTATTTTTCAGCTTTCGCTTTTTATTTTTGAGCAAGAGAGGCGTAGTGTAAAAAGATTAAAAACTCGTATTACCCTGTTTAAAACCAAGCCAAGCAGAACAGCACATTTATTTCCCAGAGTTTCTTGGTATATGTTTCCCTGCAAATCTTTGGGAGATTTTAATTAAAGGTTTCTTTTTCCTTTCCTTAATAAAGGCAAAACACAAATAAAAATCTTGTAGCTGTCACTTCTAAAGCAAGCCTTTGGACACAAATTGGTTGCTCATTTAAGGGAAAACCCAAAACCCCAGGGCTCTGCTGCCTGCGGTCACTGGGGACTGTTAGTTTTTAACAGTGTGCCCATTAAAACTTGCCAGGAGCTTTATTTCTAGAGCAAGTGGTGACATTTTCATAAACTCCATTTTAAAAGTTACCATGAAATTTTTCATCAGAGTGAGAACAGGATCTCACATTCGTTGCAAGAGTCATAAGCACAAAGCCTTGCAATCACAAAGAAAAGCTTTCCTGTCCCACTGAAAATGGAGGGATGCTTTAGATGGGGAAAGGATATTGCAATGGGTGTGGGATCCTGTTCTCAGTGTTTGCATGGGAGATGTGATCTTGAACCCAAGGACAGAATTTAGCTTTGGATGTTGCCCTGCTGTGGGTTTTGTGCTGGCAAAGTGCTCTTAGTTATGGTCACTTAGGGACAGTGACACTAAGGCTGAAGCTGAAGTTTCTGACCAGCACCAAATCAGCCCGTGCAGGACTGGTGTTTATCTTTTATTGATGCAGAAGAAAAGGTTCTTGGTTTTCTAATGTGCCGCCAACTGGGCAGATGCTGGAAATTATTATTGGGAAAAAGTAAGCAGCTGGAGCTTCCCCATCCTGATTCGATAATCAGGAGCCCCAAGGACAGAGATCTCCCCTCTGCCACTTTCTGTCCTAGCTAAAAGAGTAAATTCAGGCTGATGTTTCCAGCATCTGTCTTGCTACAGCTTGATTTCTAGGCAGGTTGCTGTCAGCATTGCAGAGGGCAAGACCAAAACAATATTGAATTGATCACCACTTTCTTGTGTTGAAATCTCTGCTTTTACAAAATCAATGATACCATTTCATAATTGAAAATTTAAGTACTAAATTAATTGAATCTTCCTCTGCTAATTATTTCTGTATGGCTAAGTGATACTTTGAATTTCTCTTTGAACCAGGAATCCCTTAAATATTCAAGGACTGTTGGCTACCTTAGCAGCCTCCCTGTTTATCTTTTAGCCATCTAAGTAGGGCAAGTGGAAAAGATGCCATAGATAGGTGTGTGCATGTCTGTGTGTGTTTCTCCAGCATTCAATTATCAGCATCCACAAAACTCAGTATTACCATTTTTAATGCACTTCAGGATGCCCAGTCAAGTGCTGTACGTGCAGCTCTGATGTATGCAAATCCATTTTTACATGCAGCTCTTGACATATTTTCATATTCAGGATTATGGGAAGCTTTTTGTCTGCCACTTTGATGTATGCTAATCTTTGTTTCTCTAAAAACACTTTAAAAAGTCCAGACAAGTAGACAAAATTTCTTCTTCACTGAAACCCTGTGTTTTTTCTGTATCTAGGCTCCCACATAGTCCAGAGCAAAGGTTCCACTGATAGCACACTGAAGGTCCATTTTCATGTGCCCTGCTCTGGGCAGCTCCTTGTATCCATCAGGTATCAGAGACAAGCTGAGATCTATCAGTCCTCTGGATAAAAGGTAGCCTGAAACATTCATTTCTTTCTTGGCTGTCAATTCCATTGTAGATGCAGGGCAAAAGCTGGAATGGGAAGGTCACACACGGAGGCTGGGGGATGGCTGGGCTGATAGCAAGAGCACACAGTGCAGTGCAGTTGGATCCAAATAGGTCAAGTACACCCATTAGGGTCATAAATGATCAATCAATTAAAGTGTTTGCCTAATGGCTTTGTAATTCTGGCCTGTATCACAGTATATTAATTATCCAATGTGTTACTTATACCTGTGATATATTTTATTGTATTATTTATAGACTTCTTGTAAACTTTCCGTGGCTGCCAAACATACAGTAGTGTGCAAAATAGATGGAAAACTTGGAAGTATTGTTTTGTACTTGCAAGGTTTGCAGTGGCTGCCGGGTCCAGACTATGCACAGATGCTAAAACACCTCTGAATTTAATTGTGGGTAGTTTGACACCTTTGTAGCACCATAAAGACTCAATGTAAATCCCAGGTTAATGAATGGGAGAATCCCTGTGGTGTCATTAAATCTTCCCCAGAGTGAGCTCAGTCTGCCCGATGGATAAATGTTTAATGCAGTGCTGTGTCAGATGGTGCCATCGATCTGAGAGAAGCGCTGTTGGTTTAACGAGGATCCCATCAGTTGAGCTCCAGTTAACAGCCCCACAGTGCCAGCAGCTGCCTGGTGTTGCTTCAGGGCAGGAATCCCAGTGAAGGGAGCCTAAGATACTCACATGGGCACAGAAACATTTTTCCTAGATTTTCCTAGAGTTTTCGGATTATTGACAATAACGTCAATATTATCATCATTACCGTCTAATCTTTCTTGGCATTCTGAATTGTAATGCCATGAGGTCCCCTGCAGTGCATTAATCACATTCTTAGTATCAGAAATTAATGTTCCTCCCAACACCTTCTTTGAAGTCACGAACAACTAAAATTTATAGCCACATACATTCCCCTACAGCTTTAACCAAGGATATTTTTGAGCTGGATATTCACAGACAGTGCAGCAAAACCTCTGTGGTTGGGTTCCACCTTGTATTGGGTTTGTGTGGCCAGGTTTTGGTAGTGGGGATGGGGTTGGGCTATGGGGTTGGCTTCTGTGAAAAGCTGCCAAAAACTGCCCCCATGTCCAGCGTGGGCACCTGGCATCCAGCCAGGGCCAGCCCACTACACACCTTTAGTTCAGAGTATTCTGCCGTCTGAAATAATCCTATATCCTCACCTGTAATCCTGTAAAATTAAAATAAATGCAGCTACAGGAATTCGCTTTTCAGTAGTTTTAGTTTGCATCTGTTTCTGCTACTGCTGCTGCCATCGTTAATTTGTCACTCTGTATTTGAATTACCTGAAAGTAGATTTCTTACTGTCTGTGGTGAATTAGCAAGACTTTAAAAATAATCCATAGTCATCCCAACATGAAGCTAAAACCAAAAAGAAGAGGTGATGATATTTTTCCTTTCTCTTACAAGGATGCTTTGTATTTTGGGGGGAGCAGGGGGTGTTGGGTTTTTTTTTCGATTTTTGATTTCTAAGTGTTTCGCTGTAATTACCAAAAGCTACACATCTTCTAGGAATGAAAACTCGATTTCTTCATTTAAAATATCAAAGATCCTTCTTTTTGAAAATTTCTTAATACAGAAAATCAAGATAAAAATAGGTTCAATTTTGACAAAGCGATTTGAAACAAGACAGAAATAGAAATAAATTGTGCTTGAGAAAACTCATTACCAGCCTCAATTCTAGACTTGTCCTATCATGAGCCACTTAAAAATTCTTCTAGGTGCAAACACACATAGGTGTCCTGGAAATCCCTTTGATAACTCTTCTTTTCCAAGCAAAGGGTAGCAGAGCTTTGATCACAGCCTACAAATCATGTAATGGCATAGGAAGGATGTGAAGGTACAAGGGTACTCTGTCCACCATGTACTTTGCCATCAAAGTTTGTCAACAGGAATCAAACAGCAATTTTTATGTGTCCAGTTGTCTACTTGGATGTTTTTAAAGAACTCTTTGAAGTAGAGCAATTCACAGAGATAAAGTGAATAAATTTTAGTGAGCAAGTGAATTTTATTTTAGGACTTTCACCACAGAGTTATTGTTTTCATTGTCCCAGGTTTGGACTCTCGGCACGCAGCCTGAAAAAGTCCCATCCCAACCCATGGTGGATATTGGCCCACCACAGAAAAGCTCTCATCCAGCAGCTTAAACCTATGTGTCTGTCCAGCATTGCAAACTACAGGATAAGGAGGGAAAAGAGTATTTTTTAAAGAATTTGTAACAATATATTTGCTATTTAAAACGTCAATGTGTCTGTGGGAAAGAGGATTTGGAACATATAAAAGAAAATGAAGTACCAGCAGGGAAGCAGAGGTGCCATTTTCTGATTAATGGAGTGTGTGCAAAGATGTAGGGCTCCTCCAAAATCACTTTCTAGCAAGACAGGAGCTGTGGGAGACATTCTGAGCAGCAGCTTATTTTTCCAGTGTTGTTTTTCAACACATCCCTGGTTGACCTGGCAGACTCCAGCCTCTTGGCCATAAATGCTACCACTCACAACTTGGCTGCACAGTTCTGTCATTCCTGTGCTCCTGTTTTGTCCTGAAAATACTTGAACTGAGGCTTGAGCCAAAGGAATGGACCATAAACAGGTCAGCGGTGGAGCTGCCCATTGCGTTTGAATTCCCTGCCCTTTTCCCTGGCCTCTCCCAGTTTATCTCATGGTTGTTTCCTGGTGTGAAGATCAGGCTGAGGGCTCCCTTGGCACTGTAATGACCTGGAAAACTTAAGACAAGCTTCCACTGGAAAGCTGTGGTGCATTACCAGTGTGTTTTTTTCACTGAGCCTGGCATGATACCAAGCCTGGCTGCAGTAACAAAGGGCCATTATATAAACTGTGACTTACTCACATTATAGTTCCCACTGGAAATAAATTGATCATGAGTTTATCTCCACAGTCCCAGACATTCATGTGTTTCCGAATGATAAGTGATACCCAGGTGAATGTCACCCTTGTCATCCTGGTGCCACCAGTGTAGGGAGATGGGGTCCCCCACCCTTTCCCTTCACCCCAAACCCAGTTTCACTCCTCTCTCAAAGCTGGAACTCAGCTGCTGTATGAAGAATTAGTAGTAGGGGATGCAGCATTTATCAAACCAGGGGCAATTTTATTGGGATAATAGAATGGATCATCCTCATTTTTTTATTCATAGAATCACAGAATTGGAGCTTGGGTCGGAAAGGACCCTTATGGGGTCCCTCTGCCATGGGCAGGGACATCCTCAGCTAGATCATTTTGCTCAGGGTCCCATCCAACCTGGCCTCCAACACTTTCAGGGATGGGCATCTACTACCACTCTGGGAAGCCTGTTCCAGTGTTCCACCACTCTTGCTGTGAAAAATTTCTTCCTTATGTCTAGTATAAATCTACCATCTTTTAGTTTAAAACCATTTCCCCTTGTCTTGTCACTACAGGCTCTACGGAGGAGTCTCTCCCTGTCTTTCTCATAAGCCCCCTTTAAGCACTGGGAGTCTGCTTTGAGGTTCCCCCAGAGCCTTCTCTTTTCCAGGCTGAACAAACCCAGCTCTCTCAGCCTGTTCTTCACAGGAGAGGTCCTTCTCCTAAGTGCTCCTCTCAATCTCTTCATCCCCTTGCCTGTATTGATACTCGAGGTTGCCCTTGCTGAACCTTATGAAGAAGATTTTGGAGCCACATAATCTTCCATGGCATTTTCACTTCCATTCAAAGCAAAATTTCCCACTTGGACTGAAGATAGGAGTACAGACTGTAGCCCATGTAGGACAGCACGATTAATTCTGGATGTTAGCACTGTGATTTCTCCAGCCTTTGCAGGAGTCAGCTCTTGGTATGCAAGGGAGGAGGATGTGGTGGAGGAAAAAATGTCTTCACCACGGTGGGAGGTGGCAGGGACGGCAGTTCTTAGCACCCAAGGATAAGGGCAGACTTGTGACCTTTTCCAAGACAGATCCTCCGGCCCCTTCTTCAAACACCACAAGGGAGTTTTCATTTCCAGACCACTCAGCGACGAGTCCGATAAAGTCTGCCAAGATAAATACTTACTTTGAGGCAAGAGAATGAAAATTCCCCACCCAAGTTTCTGTTGATCTCATACACATCTTGCACAAAAGGGTGCATGCTTAGCCCTGTTATGCATGTAGGCAGGGCAGGCTGTGCCAGAGTGCCAGGGAGATTCCCTGCCGACCTGGCCAGCCCCAGCCTGCTGGCAAACTGCTCACTGATAAGGCACAAGTGGGTAATGATTTTTTTTCAGATCGCTGGCACCTAAAATGCTGTGCAGTTACGCTCCATAAACCATCTCCAGTTTTTCTTCTATTCACTGTGATGGATGAAACACTGCCCAATAGCTGGCTTCAAATTCAAGCAGCATGGAGGAGCTGCTGCATTCAAATTTTTCTGAAACTACTTGTTCTCATGGCTTAAATGTTCCTGAATGCTTTTGTTTTCCAGGCAGTGTTGATATGATTGGTTTGAGTTGCTTGGGGTGAGCATTTTAATAAATCTGAGAGCAATATACCAACTACCTTGCCCGACTTCAATGCTCTGACCCCATTTGACAGCAGCACTGAAATAGATTTATGCCTCTCAACATGATCAGGGATGGGGTAGAAGTGTTACAGACCATTTCCTCCCTGATGAAATGGCAGGTGAGACTTGGATCTGTCATTGGGTGGCTGTGAGCATCCAGGGCAGCAGCAGCTGTGCCAAATCTGCGAGGGTGTAATGATGGGCAGGAGAGAGGACCCAGCGAGCTCTGAGAAACAAAACACAATCTGATTTTAATGAATCATAGAATGGTTTGGGTTGGAAGGGACCTTAAAGATCATACAATTCCACCCCCCCTCTGCTGTGGGCAGGGGCACCTTCCACTAGACCAGGCTGTTCAGGACCCCAATCAAACCTGCCTTGAACACTTCCAGGGATGAGGAATTACAAGGAATAACACAATTGAGGGATGGATGGATGGATGGATGGATGGATGGATGGATGGATGGATGGATGAATGGATGGAAGGATGGATGGGTGGGTGGATGGATGGATGGATGGCAGGATGAATGGCAGGAAGGATGGATGGATGGCAGAATGGATGGATGGATGGATGGATGGAAGGATGGATGGAAGGATGGAAGGATGGATGGATGGACAGGGATGGATGGATGGATGGATGGATGGATGGAAGGATGGATGGATGGGTGGATGGCAGGATGGATGGAAGGATAGATGGAAGGATGGATGGATGGCAGGATGGATGGATGGATGGATGGAAAAAGGGAAGGGGATGTGGCAACTTGCGCTTTTCCAAAATTGTGTCCTGTGGTGGCTTTTGGTGCCCTAGAAGGGCAGGGCTCACCTTGGCCTGCCTGAGCACTGAACAGGCTGAAGAGGCAGGGGCTGTGCTGGGGCACAGGCAGCTCCCCTGATGTCTCCACGAGGCCTTCAGTGCTTGGTGAGACTGACCTGCTGCAGCTGAAGGACAAGGAGCAGAGCTCTCCCGGGGGATCCCAGCATCATCCGCTTTGGATTCGCGCTCACGCCCTGTGTTCAGCTCTGCCTGCCTGCCAGGCTGTCCTGGAACCCACACTGTCTCAAAGCTCAGAGGGCTCTGGTGAGGTGTCACACCAATGAAGTGTTCCTTTCTAAATGTCAGCCAGCTCGGGTCAGTGGGAGGCAGCCGGTGATGAGCCAGGGAAGGGCAGACAAGCCTGAGTGAGTGGTTTGGAGTAAACAGTTCCCTGCATTGTTCCTCTCCAGGCCTAAGCACAGACTTGGCGTGTGAATTTATGTGTTTTTTTCTGGGGATATGATTTTTCTTGCCCCAGAATGATGTCTTTCAAGGCTGCTCTCGGCCCTTGTGGGTACAGTAAGGCAAGATTTAACCTCCCATCTTCTCCCAGGCCAGGGCTTTGAGACCAAGGTTTGCTCGAGTAGTTACTCACAAGAAGTGTGGACAGGAAAAAAGTCCCCAAATGGCAGAAAGGATGCTTAGGGACGTGCTGTTGGTGTTGCCAAATTTATAACTATATAGTTGTCGGAGGCTTAGCTGAGAAACTACTTCATCTCTGTAGGTTTTTAGGTTTTGCAGGGCAGGGATCTGAGCTGTGCTCCTGAAAATGGGCACTTGCAGTTCCACTGCTGAGGCCTTTCTAGCACAGCACAGTCTCTTGAAGTCAAAATTGCAGCAAACCTTCAACTTAACCCTTGAAGTGTGGAGTTTCCAGCTGTGAAATACTGTGGGATGTCGAAGGGTTGTGTGATGGCCACCATCAGTCACGAGAGAGCTGCAGCAGGTCACACTGTCCTGTCCCAGTTTCCCACAGGGCAGGTGGATGTGTGAGCTTTGAGGCTAAAGGATTTTGGGACCTTTGAGCTGTTCAAGCCACGAATATAACTCTGGCAGTGTCTCTGTACAGGGATGCTGCTGTTCCCTGTTGCCTTTGTGCTCTTCTGCCTGATGTGCTGTGTCTGGAAAACGCTGGCAATTTCAAACTGGAGAGTGCATGTCACACCAGGGTTTTAATGTGAATTATGGACCAGGAAAGCTGGATCCTGAATCATCAGCACCTAACAGGAGCTAACATAGATCTCCTCAACATGGTGCTGGTACCAAGCACTTCTTTGCTAGGAAATGAGGCATCAAAAAGGGGCCAAACACCAATGTAAGGGACATTTACAATCTGGGGGGGATGAGGAGTAGCATGGTGATTTTTTTTCTCAGTGTTTTTTCATCATTATTGTCTTCATGTGTTTTGTTTGAAATCAAACAGAAGAAATCAAACCATTAACCTTTGTGCTAATATTGTGTGTGGCTGACCACACAGACCTCGTGTAATGCCCGAATGCCCTTCCCCTGCACCCCATAAGCTGTCCCATGCCCCAGGCAGCAGCACATCTGTCCCAAAGGCAGAGCTGACTCACCTGGGTGAGCTCCATACCTGGGGCTGAGGCTGTGCAGGGCCAGCCCTGGGAGGGACCCAGGGGTGTCCCTTCTCCCAGTCCCTGTTTTGGGTTCCCAGCTGCCTTTGTGCCCCCGAGCTCCTTTAGGCTGGTGCAGGCTTGGATGGGTTGATGGCTTCTGGGATGGGCCTGGGAGCAGCAGGAGCAGGGTATTATTTAGGTTCCCTTTTTCTTTCTGTGCTCCCTTGTGGGTGTGCAGATGAGCTTTTGTCAGAGAACCTGACAAGTGCAGCGAGAATACATTGCGTTTGTAAGTGGATTTGTAAAGAGAATATTTCCAGATGGTGTTAAGAATTGCATTCTATTAGTCCATTGAACTGATGTGTTTTTATCTTTGTTAATTACCACACTGGCAAGGGACCAGGGACATTCTTCAGATTGTGAGTGTACAATGCAAATAAAATCTACCTTGGAGGAGAAAAAAAACCCACAAAAAACAAACAAACAAAAAAGAACCCAAAAACCCAAAACCAACCAACCAACCAACCAAAAAAAAATCCCAACAAAACCACAAAACCCTTTTTTTTTCCTTCTTTCTAAAATGTGAGAAGACAATGAAGACAAACA
Organism: Acanthornis magna; assembly: GCA_036785705.1. NCBI lineage: Eukaryota > Metazoa > Chordata > Aves > Passeriformes > Acanthizidae > Acanthornis > Acanthornis magna. The sequence continues at coordinate 8,299,609 of JAWUZG010000119.1, read as the reverse complement.
ATCACAATTGATCAATCATGGTATCATTTACAATGTAAAATGTAGACAGAAGATTAAGCTCAACTCTCATTTATGACCATTTAATCACCCTGGACCCACTTCTGTGCTCAGGACAGAGTTTGGAGGAACCTGTCCTTTCTTCTGAACCTTCCTCTGGTCTTCCTGGGACAGGACCTTTTGTGTTTTCCCTGCACTGCACATCACTGGGTATTATCAGCATAAATAGCTGTCCCAGGGTGTACGAAGGTGTCTTACCTGGGGACAAAGAGGATAAGTGGGAAGGTAGCAGGTGAAATCCAGACCAGAAATAAGACCTTAAGCACCCAATCACTTAAGGTAGCTTAACCTGCTGCTTGCAGGGGCTGAGCTGGGATCTGCCCACAGGCACAGCTTCAGGGATGGAGGATTCAGCTCTGTTTGTCTCAGGGGACTGCAACTGGCAGAGGGCTGGGCACTAAATCTCCCTACCTTAAGTCCCCGGAAATTGTTTCTAGGTCTGAGGCCAGAATAGGCTGATCACAGATGTGCTAATGCCCAGGTCCTGCTGAGGATGGTGATAAGGACCATGGCTGGTGTCATGCTGTTAATTTGTAGTGGCTTAATTTAACTATGACGAGTCGTATCCAGAGGCAGAACACTCCCAGCAGCTGGGGGTTGGCATCCCTGCGTGGTTTCCCACATCAGTCCCTCACCTTCCACTTCCCAGCACCTTGGTGAATCCTATAGAAACACTTTTGCAAAGATTTGTTAATCTTGTGTGAGCAGGGAGAGACACAGGGACAGTCTGAGATGTGGTGCAAGATGCTGTGAAGAGTAAAAGTAGTGATGTCTGTTCCAGGGGTTTTAAGAAAGGAAAAAAAAACCCATCCAGGTCACACTGAACTCAAAAAAGGGTTTTTACATTCGTTGCAGTCTTCCTTTTCCTCAGGCCCTAAATCAGATATATAGTCCCTGGAGCATTTCTGTCAGCTATATATTTGTATATATATTTCTATCATAAGTATTCACAGGAAGCATGAATGTTCATAGGAAACTGTAAGTAATGAGAATTAAAATAGAGTATCCAGTGTTTATATCCACATGGGAAAAGGGCCTTGGGAGCTCTGGTTTCTCACCTTCCCATCGCATGCTATAACAGACAGGATGGTTAGGAGTTTGAAGACATTGTAGCCCACTGTGTAAACACTGGTTTGGGTTTTTTCTTCCCCGAGTTATAAATATAAGTTTAATCTTCGCTGAGTTACAACAAATAAATAAATAAATAAATAAATAAATCTGGTGAAATGGGTGCTTTTTTTGGAGGCAAGAACTGTTTTATCAACAATACTCCATTTTACAGGCTTTTCCAAGAAAGGCTGGATAATCCCCCTCCCTCCTCCTCTTAAAAACACAACAGAAGAGCAGGAGCTGTGTTTACAAATACTGACTTGGCCCAGCGCTGACAGCAGTGGGGGGTTGACCTGCCAGCATCACAGCTCTTGAATTATCCCCTCCATAAATGGAAAATCAATTTGCTTCTGGGATCCAGCATGTTTTCAGGGTTGTTAGAGGCTGTGTTTTTGTTTAGACTAACAACTACATCCAGGCTAGGCAAGCAAATGTGTTGAGCTGTTCGGTGCAGGGAGCAGCTGGCGTGGATGGGGCTGTGCACGGGGGCTGTTCTCCTGAGCTCCCTTTCTAACTCTCCAAGGCACAGTGCCAGCATCCCCATCGCTTCTCAGGTTGCAATTCCTGAATTTTACCTGGGAGTACTTTGAAAGATTTCTGGTTATTGCAGAAAGTTCCCTCTAAAACAGTAAATGAGCGCAGGAAGGTTCCCTGGTGCTCTGCAATTTACTGGTGCAAGGAGCCCGAGCAGACAGGGTTAATAAAGCCCTTTGTTATCCAGCCTGACCCACTTGTGAGCCCTTGAGCTCCTGTAAATGTGTGTGGAGGGGCCAGACTTAAAATAAATCTCGAGGCATTTGGCAAACAGCAGCTAATTGAAGGGCACACGCTGCCCATCGTGCTGAGGAGGAACAACCTGGGGCAAAGGTTTAAAACAGGTCTGAGGCTCCTGTCTTCGGATTTGGCTTTATGGGACTCTGTAAATATTTGCACACAACCTCTAAAACCCACGCCTGTGCTGTTTCCAAGGTGCCATGTCAAACCCTTTGGAAAAGCAGTCCTGCCTGGGGCAGCTCCTTGCAGATCCCCAGGAGAGAAGGCAGCAGCAAAGCTGGGGATGCTGCAGCTGCAGTTCCTCCTGCCTGGATAAACATCAAATTTGGGTGATGCAGTGAGGGGGATCCTGCATCAATGTCATGCACAGAGTGGGTTAAAATGATGGGGTTTAACAGTTGAAGTTCTGCTTTTTTCTTTGCTGGCCTGTGGCCTGCAGCTGAGCAGTGAACAAGACTTCTCTCGCTGGGCTTTCACTTGTTCATAAATTGCACATATTCTGACAGAGTCTCCTCCCTGGTTTTTTTTCCTACCTTAAAAAAAAACAAACAACAAAACAAAGAGTATTATTTAAGCAATGGCACTTCTGGGACTTCCTGTAAACATATGAAGTTTCATAAACAACATCTTTTTCTTCCCGCAAAACAATGACTCTCCCACAATGGCCTTCCCACGAAACACTGTGGAATGAAGGGATTCATTTTATGACTTTTAAAAACTTGTTTAAATCACTGCTGGCAGGCAGGGGACACGAGGAGGGGAAGGGAGAGCAGCTCTGGGTCCCTCTGTAGCTCCAAGGCAGCTCCCTGCCTCTCTGCCTGGCTTGGTGACAGGCTGCTGTCACCTACCTTTCCTTGACAGAAAAAAACAGCAATTTTCCATGCGAAACAAAGGCCATTTATACTTTGATTTCCCCTGTTTGTCCCAGGACATGTGAGCTGGTTTTGCTTGGCTTTCTCTAATCACAACTCCAATCCCAATCCTTAAGAAATTAAGCTGGCTGGGGGAAAAAAGAGAAAAGAACTCATTCATCTTCCTCCCCATGCTGCTCCTCCCTCCTTTGCCGGGTGCTTTTTGTTCAGCTGCTCTGAGTTAGGAATACTTTTTGGTATCTTGTGGCTATCAAGGTCAGCCTGAAGGAGGGAGGTGAGTCATTGTCATTCAAATAGCTACAAACTGTAATTCAGATAAGGCTGGGGCAGAGCAAGGAGGCTGATCCGATTCAGAGACTCAATGTCCACAGGTGATGCTTTGCCCTTTCCCAAATTTCACCCTCAAACTCTTCAGTATGCAAATACCACAGCAGTGCTTGAAGCCAGGGCTGCTCTGTCCAGGGCTCTGAGCAGATCAGAAATTCTGGAATGGGGAGAGAAAAGCAGAGAAATTTGGTTGGGAGGAATGCAAAAAAAAAAAAAAAAAAGGTCTGACAATTTGACGATTTTCCTTTTTTTTTTTTGTTTGTGTGTCCCTAGGTTGCAAACTTCTCTCCATGGCTTAAATGGACATCAAAGCTTGTCTCTCTGATGGAATGTACAACCCCAGATGATCCAATTCCTCAAGAACTAAATTCCAAGAAAAAGAATACAATTCTTTCTACGATTTGCTTGTTTTAATGTATGGCTTGCTCTCACACACAAAACCTGAATTTTAATGCTGATTGTTGCTCCCCTTCTAAATATTTTGGTATACCGAAGGACGAGGGTCTGTCTTCAGTAAACCCTCACCAGGAGAGGCTAACAACAGGACACAGAGAGGAGGAAGGAACTTGGAAACACAGTGAGGTGAAAGGAAATACACAGCTTGTCCTTTCTTAAGCCCATTTGGGGTGGATGAAGCTTCTCCCTTATGGCTGGAGGTAGTGGAGCCAATCTGTTCAGCCTCAGCCTGGGGTGGTGACTGGCAGGCACCTGCTGCAGCCTTTCCTTTTTGCCTTACCTTGGACCCTGCGTTGTTCTTGGCCAGCGCTGGTGGCAGAAGCCGAGAGGGAAAGATGGTTGTGGTAAGGAGGAGGAATGTGAAAATGTTCACCTTCGCCTTTCTGCTCATCACGGTGACGTCGTTTCTGCTGAACTACAGCCACCAGGTGACCACGGCCGCCTGGGACCCCAGACATCTCGTGGTGCAGTTCTCAGAGCACGTCCAGAAGCTCTTCAAGTACCCCAGGAGACCTTGCAGCTGTCGCACGTGCATTTCGGAGCTGGGACATTCCCTCTGGTTCGACCAGAGGTTTAACTCAACTATGCAACCTTTCCTGACCTCACAAAATGCCTTGATCCCAGAAGACAGCTACAGGTGGTGGCTGGTAAGTGGCAGGTGTGGATACAGCCCAGAGTTTGGGTGGTGGTGGCGGTGCCAGGCTTCGAGTGACGCCGAGCACAAAGAAGGAGATGTTTTCTGCCTAAAGCATTTGGTGTCTCAGCTGACAAGGCAGAGGTTTGGGAGAGGGGCTTGGAGTGCACGTTCACTTGCTCCAAGCCAGAGAAGTCCCTGACAGAGTTGGGTGGCAGATCCAGAATTTGCAAATGTCAGCATTGTCATTTTTTCCCTTCTCTTCCAAAGACCAGACTTTGTAACCCGTCTGTTTCTGCTTTGGATGGGCTTTTTGCCATCCGTTCAGGGAGCAAAGCAAACTAATTGTGAAGTGTGTAATTCCCTCAGGGCTCTCCTTACCGTAAGGTATGTAAATAATTAGCAGGATTAAATGGAAAATTATTAATTCCATGCGTATGAGAACATTCTCTGCTGTGGCTGATGTTGTAAAACAGATTTGGAAAGCACACGGATGGCTGTGGGTCACTGGGAAGGAGCAGCCCCAAGTGTATCCTTGAGCAGGGTGGTCCAGCTACCCCTTGAAGCCTGATCCAAGCATCAGGAAAGCAGTGGATATCTTGTTCCTAAAGCACAGAAAGGAAAAAGCTGCATCCTGTTGTTTCACCTAACAAAAGCCTCTTTTATGTTCTCTTGAAACAAGACATCAGTTCATTGGTTTGCTCGTGGCTGCACTGCCGAGGTGTTGAAGTGCAGGTTCTGCTGCAGTGACCCCAGTGAAATCACAGTTTTGTTGCACTTTTTCTCCCCCTCTTCCGGAAAAATAGTCCCCTGTGCCTTACTTTGGACGCACAACAGCCTGGACCTTGGTGTCTTGCAGCGAGCACAGCCCTTGTTGTTGAATTCTGGGCCCTCACTCCTTCTCTGGCACTGTGAGGGGCCTCTCCAATAGGCACCCACTATTGCAGTGGGGACATTCAGGTTTTGGACGGGATGTCAAGTGGGAATGAGGCTGTATCAGATTCATCACTTCTCATTCCACTGGCTGTCGCATCTAGTGGTGAAAAATAAACACCACTGAACTCCAACATCTTTACCTGTTGTACAGATGATACCATTGTTTTATGGTGAGACTCTCCTTTTTGCAGTGAGTCTCATGTGCTCAGGTACTTCCTTCCACCTGCCCCTTGCATGACTGATTTCCCACTGCTTGTGGTTTTCCTTGCAGCTTCCAGACACTTTTCCTTCTGGTCCTCATGTTTCTCGGCTGGGCTTTGCTGGAGCCTTCAGAGGGAAAGAAGGCAAGCTCAGCTCCCTGCCCTTGCCCTGGGCTGAGGTTTCACCAGGGAGCTGCACTAATATACCAATTGGCAGTTCTCAGAGGAGTGAGCTCAGTAGATGAGAGGATGAGGTTGCTCATGGGCACCATGAGCAAAGCCACACTGTGTTCTGCACTCAGAGCTCACTGATTTAAACAGGAGGTTTGAATGTATTCTCTCATAAAAAGAATAAAAAATAAAAAGAAGAAAAAGCATGGGACTCAATGCAGAAACCTGAATGTGATTCTCCTCTTGTAGTGAAACAGAAAAAGAGGAAGCAGTGATACCTCAATTTACAGAATCAGTTAGGTTGGGAAAGACCTCTGAGATCATCGAGTCCAACCCATGACTGAACACCAACCAGACCTGGCACCGAGTGCCACATCCAGTCTTTTCTTGAACACCTCCAGGGATGGTCACTCCACCACCTCCCTGGGCAGCCCATTCCAATGCCTAATCATCATTTCTGTGAAGAAATTCCTTCTGATGTCCAACTTAAACCTCCCCAACCATAGTTCTAGATTCTCATCCTGTTGCCATTTGTACTGGGAGAAGAGACCAATCCCCACCTGGCCACAACCTCCTCTCAGGGACTTGTAGAGAGTGACAAGTTCACTCCTGAGCCTCCTCTTCTCCAGGCTAAACATCCCCAGCTCCCTCAGCCTCAGTCTCCTCAGGATTTGTGCTCCAGACCCTTCACCAGTCTTGCTGCCTTCTCTGGACTCACTCCAGCACCTCAGTGTCCTTCTTGAAGTGAGGGGCCCAGAACTGGACACCGCACTCAAGGTGTGGCCTCACCCGTGTGTTAAAAACTCAGCTCAATCTGAAAGAGATTCTTTTGGGGGACGTTTCTTTCTTTTTCAGCAAAACAAAAAAACCCAGACTTTCAGAACAGCCAAAAGTGTCCCCTCCCCATCCCAAACAAAAGCTGTTCATTAATTTTCAGGGCTGTCTAACTGTGTTTTAGTGTTTTCATTCTTTTTTTTTTTTTTTAATTCAGATCAAGTTCAAAGGGAATGTACCACTTCAGAATACAAAATCAAAGCAAATTTTTTTCAGATGGTAAAAATAAATCTTCTAAGATTCCTAGACTTTTTCAGTCTTTAACCAGGCTGTGTGAGATATTTTGATGTCCCCCATAACTGCACTGTGTGTTGGAAGCTTTTACTTACAGAAATCTTTGCCCTCGTGTAGTAGATAGAGAAAGTGCCCTGACTCCTCTGAAAGATGGTTTTGGGTAAACCCCAGGCATAATGTGGCCTCACCTCCTCATTGCAACTGGTTCCTTATGTACATGTTGCTTTGGCTAAGCTTTTCCAAGACAGTGTCATTTCTTCAGTAAATAATTCCCAGGTGCATCCTGAGGGCAACTCCCTTTTCGCTGTTCATTTTTAGGCTCATCTTCAAAGCAATTCTGAGATTTCAGCCAGGCTTTACTAAACCATTGCTCATGGCCACGTTTCACTCTTGCGAGCTTTGCCAGCTCAGTGATTTGTGACTTTTTGCTATATTTGTACATAAAAATGAGGCAGGAGGAAACCTGAGATTGCTGGAACTTCTTTTCAGGGGAGGAACGGCTGTGTTCACTCTCAGGAGCTGATTTCAGACAGCGTGGTGGTTTCATTGAGCTGTAACTGAGACTCTGAGATGGCAGTGACTGTGCTGGAGCTTTTTATTTCACAGCTGTGACTCTCCTGTCTTGGGGTGACCCATGTGATGTGCTTGCACTGAACACAGGCAGAGCCCTCGCCTGTCCCCCAAACTCAGTCTGCCCTCCCTCCCCCTTAACCCTGTTGCTGTAGATGTGAAGAAGTGAATATCCAAATAGTCCTGCAGCATTAGTATCCTTCCAGTACAAGGACAAGGAGGACTGATTTCAGAGATTAATGACTAGTATTGGAGATAAAGTGATATTTGGGACCAAAGAATGGGGTGGCTTCACTTGCTTCACTTTTTACTTGCTTCGCTCTTCACATGGCTGCCAGGCTGCTTCATGGTTTATTTGGAGAACATATAGTTTAAACACTTTCAGCTTGGTAGGATGTGACCTTTTGGAAGGAAATATTCCTGCCTGCTCTGAATAAAGCTGTTTGTGTGTTCTGGATTTAGTGCTAGCACCTGTGCAGGTGGGGAGGGGCAGGGGAGAGAAGGTCAGTGCCACCATCCCTGCAGTGGCTCCTCTTGCTGCACAGGGCAGGGCTGCTCCAGAAAAGGCTCCTGGAAATGTACCTGGCTGTTTGTTTGTTCGTGGAAACAAGGGGGATGTTGTCAGGACGGCTCCTTGCTTTTCATTTCCTTAAACCTACACAGCTGATAAGCTCTGCCTTTATTATTTTAGTAGGGCAGCAAGTCATGGCCCAAATTCTCCTGCATACACCCCTGCAGCTACTCTGTGCTTTTTGTGACTTAAAGTTGAACTGGAGTCCTCTACTCTCAGGGAGGATCTGGGTGTTAATAACACTTCAGGCTGTGAACATTTTGTTAGAAATTCCTTCCTTCCTCCCTCCCCCCCCTTTTCTCCCTCTCACCCTTCTTGTCTCCTCTCTCTATTTCTCCTCTCTCTCTATTTCTCCTCTCCCTCGTCTTATGCTCAGGGACTGTGAGAGTTTTGCAAGGTGGCACCTGGTGTTACGTGATACATTCCTTTCTGTTTATGTTTTCTTTCCCACCTCCCTGAGCTGGTTCACCTGCAAGTTTGCCATTGTTTTACCATGACACAGATGCTGTGGATGTTCTCACTAAATTTAGTAACCCATATATAAGGAAACATGGCAAGAATTACATGCTGTAACAAAGCACGGCATTTATTTATAGTTTTCTTGTTTTTTTCTCAGGGGTGGATGCATTGTTCTTGGTGGTCAGAAGGTATTAAAAATATGAGATCAGAACCCGCTGTTCTTAATCCAAAATAGACCTGTTGAGGTTGGTAGATTGAAGTTGTGATAAGTAAATTTAGGCTCAGAGTTTCCTGGCAATCTCCTCTGTAGCACATTGTTCATAAACTATCATGTTATAAGAATTTTTATCTCGAGTCTTATGACGTTTGAGGGTTTTGCCTTTTTTTTTGGAAGAAAGCTCAGATCTTGGGGCCATGGCATTAGCGTAGCTAAAAGAAAATAATAGTTTTGACTTACTATGTTAGTAGGGAAAATGTAATATATGGTTTAAAAATCTGCCATCCAGCCAGTGAACAAAAGGGCGTCCCCACCCATCACGTGTGCTGGGGAAGTTGGAGCAGCTGCACTGATTTTTAAGGCAGCAGCAGAGCTGCTCGGCACCTGAGTCATGCATTTTGAATGCTCTCTGGGGAAAATGTGTCCAAATACTTTGATCACCAGAAGTTTTCTTTGAAACTGGGACGCTGTCTGTGACACTTTGGAAGCACTACAGAGGGCCCAGCACTTTGAACGTAGAAGGTGGTACCAAATCCGGGCCAGGTCCCAGGCTCTGGTCCCAGTGCCTGCCACATGTCCAGTCCCACCTGCTGTTGAGCTGCTTGGCTGCAAGTGTGACATTTAGACCAGATTTGTATATTCTGAAAGAATCACTCACTGGCAGCCCCCACTTAAGTCTGGGCTGGAGCTGCTCCTCCTGTGGTGAGGACAGATGGATGAGAAGGTGGTCCAAGCTCCCAGGTCTCTCTCAGCACTGGGCTCAGAGTAGTGTGGAGGTGACCCATACCAACCATGGAAGTCAGAAATTGTGCAGCTTGGCATATTATTGTCTGTTTTTTACAAAATATATGCACATACACATTTATATTTGATAATGTAAATTTTTTGATGACACAAATCATTAAACAAAGCCCAAACTCTTGAAAGCCCCTGTATTCTTCCCCTTCAACTCTTAAATGCGTAGTAATTGAGGCACATTAAATATAACTAGAATAATACCATATTTTCCAGACCAAAGAGGCATTTTTAAAATCGGTGTTTCCTTTTAACCTCTCCTTCAGTCTGCAGAGCAGAGATTACCTGGATTTGCCCCACCAGACTGTTGCTAGGATTAATGTTATAGTTGGGAAGTGTTGCATGAGGGTTAGTGCCTCCAAACTGCTGCAGTGAGGCAATTAGTAGCTATGTGAAAGACATTGTCATGGGGCTTTACTCCCTCTTTCTCTTTTAAAAACAGTTTTTAAAAAATGAGAAAAGCTACAAACCCCAGTATTGCTACCCTGCCAGACCCACAGCTATGCCTGTCTGTCCACCACAGGGAGTATATGAGTCCATGGTCCATGTTCTATCTGCATCTGCATCACACCAATGATTGCAGGCTAATCTATTTTACCTGCTAATAACTTGGGATTTTGAAGTTGTGTTTAATACACTGCCAAACTTGGCTGTGGGTGCAGGATGCGCAGGCACCAGGAGAGCTTTCCTTTGAGGTTCTCCTGACTCCTCTGAGGCACTAAGTTAAGAAGGATGTGGATTTCTTGGAGCAAATCCTGAGGAGGCCAGGACAACAGAGAGCTGGAACACCTTTCTTGTCAAGACAGACTGAGAGAATTTGGGTTGTTGAACCTGGAGAAGGTTCAACACTGGAGAAGGTTCATCCTGGAGAAGGATCACCCCTCTAGGGTGATCTTATTGCAGCCTTTCAATTTCTAAAGGGGCTACAGGACAGCTGGAGAGGGATTTTTCACAAGGTCGTGTCACCACATAGGACAAGGGGGAATGGCTTTAAACTGGGAGAGGGTAGGTTTGAGATTAGTTATTAGGAAGAAATTCTTTCCTTTGAGGGCAGTGAGGCACTGGCACAGGCTGCCCAGGGAAATGGATGCACCATCCCTTGAAGTGTTCAGGGCCAGGCTGGATGGGGCTTTGAGCAGCCTGGTCTTGTGGAAAGGGTCCCTGCCCATGGCAGAGGGTTGGAAATTATGATCTTTAAGGTCCTTTCCAACCCAAACCGTTCTACGATTCCATAACTGTGGCCGTGTCCTCACCACTCCCAGCCGTTAGCTCTGAGCAGCCTTGGCTGAACTCACACTCACCCTTTGCCACCCCTGAGACGAGTTTTGGGTATTGCTGCTTGGTAATGCTGTCAGATGTGCTGGTACTGGAGAGCCCAGTGAAACCTGAGAAGTTTAAAAAAGCAGCAAATCCCTTGTCATCCTTAGTGGGGGAGTGCACAGTGATGAGAGAGGGAACAGCAGGATCTTCCTTGGAGAGCCATTCCTGGGTAAAGAAAGGGAGTGCCTAAACTTTGAGGGTTCTTTGTTCTTGCCTTGTTTGTTTTCTTTTCTTCCCTTGCTTTTGAAAGATAAGAAGATGCAAAACCAGCTAGTTAACTTCTGTATGTGAAGTGGGGAGTTTCTAAGGCTTGGAGATGATTTAGGAAACTTCTCAGTCTGAACTCCCAAGTAGTTTTTAACAACCTAAGGTGAAGAGTTGACTCTCAAGTGATGAACAAATATTTTATGGAGGGAAGCTGGGCTGTTTAGTGATCCAGTGATATTTTATATGTGGACACAAGGTGGGTTAAGATGCTTTGTGATCTTGGGCAAAAGGTTACATTTCTTCTTTATGACTTGCACAGACTTCTGAGAAAAGCAGCCACTTCACTCAGGACACAGGGGTCAAGTATTTCAGTGTATTTAAGGCCACATCTAGCAGCTATATCCATGCACATATCCCTGTCACACACCTACAGCACCTGGAGGGAGGATGATGTCCTAGCAGAGCCACATGGCAGTGCTATGGCTCTCCCTTTCACTCTCAGACTTTCACTCTGTGCTTTTGTTGGTTTATGGGAAAGGTCAGACTGGTGGGAGCTTGATAAGGAGAAAAAAAAAAAAAAAAGGAAAGAGAAAAGACAACAATACTCAAAAAAATAGGACAGAAATTTGGTGTGGGAAAGTGAACTATAATCGGCTTGTAATTGTAATGCTATTAAAATGGTCTTTTTTCAATAAGCCAAGCAAACATTGTGCAATAAGGAGCTGGCTGCATGTTAAGTCTGAACTTTTACAAGCTGAATATGCCTTGGAGTTAACCAGCTTTGTTGCCTCCTCTTCTCTGTTCTGCTGAAGCATCAAAGACTAAGCAGTGCTGATAGAAGATTAGGCCTGAAAAGTATAGTTCAATCAGATAATCACTGGGAAATTAAAACAGCACTTAAAATGAGTTAAGGAGAGATATCTCATTGTATGGATGTTCAGCACACAGTGCAATAAGGTCATCACCCTATTTGAGGTCACTGAGGGAATTTCTGACATTGGTAATGGCTTTTCCCATGGAAGTTGTGTACAACAAAGGGATTGTTGGAAAGTGGTGTCCTGCTTTCAGGTTGGTGCCCATGTTTCAGCTAGGCTGCAGTGCAGTTACTCTAGGCAGAAGCATAACAGAATGGCAGGTGCCTGTGCTCTGTAAATGGAGGTGCCTATCCAGGATGTTTCTTACCATTTTAATGCAGAAAAAAACGCATCAATACTCCAGGTCCTTTCCCTTTCTGATGCTATCATTCTGGATGAAAAGAAAATATAACTTGAAACAGGCACCCAGGTACTTAGAATTATTTGAAATTTGCCTTCCTCTTCTGAGTTTTCTCAGGCAAAATCAGTTCAAGAATATGATTTTTGGTGGTTTTCCTTTTCATTTCTTAAAGATAATTAAAGGTCCTCTCATCTTTACAGAGAGAGAGAATATACATGGGTGTGTGCAAACGTGTGTTCAAATAACTCAAAATAAGTTCTTTTTTCAAAAAAGGTTGTATGTTACTACATTATACACCTGTGCCACACTCTGTGACATCTATGAATTCTCTAATTATTTTGAAGGCTGCAGGTTTTCTAACATCGTTTTTCTCATGTTTGCAGCAAGACCAGGTTAGATTTGATTCATAAAGAATACACAAGAGTTTAGATATGTGGCCATGTGTTTGTAGCGTCACGCGCACATTTAGAAGATGACCTTTTTTATTTATGTAGTTGAGCCATCCACTGAATAGTGACATACATGGTCATAATTACAGTGCTTTTCTGGGCATCCTAATTACCTTGCATCCTAATTACCTTGTGCAGTCCATAAACAAGTATATAGATTAGGAAGGATTAGCAAGAAGATTAAGTCTATGTATGCAATGTTTCTTTGTCTTCTTTGTTTCAAGTTCTCAATGTCATCTTGTGGCTCTGAGCTCCAGAGACCTGTTGTACATTTCAGTGCAAATAAGGTCCTGCAAAAAGACTGCATGGAATTTAAATAAAAATTACAGTTCTGCACCTGTTTGTGTTTGTCTGAGAGAGAAAGAGAGCAGGACAAAGTACCAGTTCCTGGTGCAGTCAAGGGAAACATATTGGGAACTAAAGCCAAATTACTCCAGGCCATTCCTGGGAGTCGTGGGAAAAGGTGTTTCTCTTCTCTCCCTCCCTGCCTTTCCATGCCCTGGGCTGGCAGAGCAAGACAGAGCCTTTTTGGCTCATTTTGTGCTGGAACCATTCTCCCTTTGTGAGTTTGGAAGCGAGTGGCCCCACGAGGGTGGGCGATGCTGTTTGTGAGCCTCCAGCAGCCCCAGCCTCTTCAGTAAATCTGAGAGCTGAGCCCCAGAAGGGGAGGCTCTGACCATCACCTGCCCTGCACCTTGCTGTACCGTCCCCATCCAGCCTTTGTTTCCACCATGCACCACAGAGCTGCCCCACAAGTTTCCCTCCATGGCAACAGACACAATGACCAAGGTCCGGGTGGTTTTCTTCATCCTGGAGATTTTTTTCAGATGGTTTTGCATTTCCAGCCCTCTAGGCTGTCTGCTGTTGTTTCCTATTGCACAAGCAGCTGGTTCCTCCATGGTTCACTTTCCATCTTCCTCTCCCACTCCTGGCATATGCCAAAATTTGTGCAAGGGATATCAGCCACTTCTGTCTTCCATCAGTTTCTCTGAGACTTTTCTGTCCTCTTTAGGAGAGTTAAAAGAAGTCTTATACATGACCTAACAGAAGATACCTGACCCAGGGTGGGTTTAGCCTTATAGACACCAGAGGAATATTTATTCTGCCAAGGCCAGCCTTGGGGAAAATGCTTGATCAGTTCTATCATGGCTAGATAGAGACTGAGGGAGGGTGGGAATCTGAGGAGAAGGAGGAGAAAAGGGGAGCCAAGTTTAAAAAGCTAATGGGGAGGGGTTTTCCACTTGATTTTTTTCACACTTTGGCTCCCAACCTGAAGCCTTGTACTGCAGAATGGTCTTTGAGGAGACGTTTGAAGCTACCTCTAGCTCACAGAACAGCTGCCTGTGCCTTGGTAACCTGGAGTGATTTTTCTCCCTAACAGAAACTGCAAGGAGAGAAAGCTCCCAAGAGTTTGAATGCCACTCTCACCGAGCTGTTTGGGGTCATCCCCGGGGACGGGGATCCGCTGCAGGAGCGCGGCACCTACACCTGCAGGCGCTGCGCCGTCGTCGGCAACTCCGGCAACCTCCGGCAGTCTCAGTACGGCCAAGACATTGACTCCCATGACTTTGTGCTCAGGTGAGTAAAAACTAGGATCTACAGGTGTTTTTGTGTCTAAAGATCGCTGGTGTTCGAGGGGATGAGTGAGAAAACAAGGCTGCAGGATCTGTCTAGTGAAACCTGGTACTTAAGTCAAGTCTGAGTTCCAGAGACATAAACTGTGTGTGTTGGAGGTAGGACCTCATGTTTTAGCTTGGAAAAAAGACAGTAATAGGTATTGGTACTGTAGCTTGTTCTGCACAATCCATAATTGCATGTGTTAAAAAATGTAGGAGAAAAAAGATTTGCGTTTACGAATAAAAGTTAATACTGCAGCTTGTGCTCACAAGCAATATTTCAGACATTTAATTGGCTGTATTAGATTAGACTTTCTTGCACTGGTTCATTTTTAAGCAGTGGTGGGTGGGGAAGACAAAGCCACTTTTCAGTGGACAGGAGTCAACTGTTTGGCTGCTAAGGTAATTTGTGAAGGACCACATGGCCCCTCCCTTTCGAGGCAACAAGGTTGGCTACCTTATCCCACTGAAGGGCAAACAGGAGCTAGGTAAGCAGAGCTTATCTCCCAGAGGGCAGCCAAAATACCTGGACTAAGTTCATCTCCAAATGTGTCATCTGCCTTTCACACCACAGCTGCCAGAACAGTACAATTTGGGGAGCAGTAAAGGGCAGGAAGGGAGGGATTGCTATTGAAAATGCCACATGTGGGATTATGCTCTCAGAACCAACAAAACCTTTAGTAGGAGGCTCTGCACTGAAGTCAAGAGTAAATCAACAGAAGATCAACTCTATTTGAACTGTTAAGCCACCTTGGCTTCTGATGTGGCTTGAACATGGTGTAGAGTCTTCAGGTGACATCTAAATCTTCACAAATCACTTCAGGAGTTGCTTCCTGCAGTTACGTGTCTTGCTCCCTGCCAAAAGTACCTCCCCACAGGCAGAGGCAGCCGACGTGGCCTTCGGATCCATGAAGGGAAGGGGAGAGCCCTCAACAATATTCCTGCAGGTTGCGAATGTAGGACAGCTGCAAACATGGGAAGCTGTGGTGCATTTATCCTTAACTCTGTGTCCCTCCCTATGGAGACATCCCTGTTCCTATGTGGACTTCCTGGCCTACATTTCCAGACTCATGCAGAAAAGGCTTTGCTAGATTCAAAACCTCATAGTAGTAACTTAACGAGTAACTCTCAGGTGTGTTTCTGCTCTGAGGCCTTGCCCATCCCATTGCCATTCATCCCTGGCAAGGGCAAAACTCTTGGTGACTTGAAATTGAGCCTTTCGGGCTCAGATTTATATTTCAGCAATCTTAAGCCATGTCTGAAAGGATTGCACAAGGTTTTAGGATTCACCGTGGGGATTTGTGCAGAGAAGGTGACCCCTCTATGCGTCAAACACAAAATCTCTGGTGACCTGAAATTCACTTCCACATGCTCTGGCAATACAGACAAGTGCAGGGGACAGCCAGGGAGTCTGAGGGGGCACCTTTCCTTACCAGCACTGTGTTCCAGCCGACTTTTATGTGTATTACTCTCTACTTCATGACAGAAGGAAGTTCCTGCTCGGTCCTTCCTGCTGAGACTAGCTGTGAATGCTGCCTTATGCCACCGTGGGTGGCAGGAAAGGTACATAGACCTGAGGGCAGGTTGTAAGGTAACCAAGATTTCGCCCTTATCTTTGTCTTGATGGAGTGAACCCCCCATACTTTATACCTTCGACTGACTAATCTCAAGATAAAACACAGAAAGTGCTTTTTCGGTATTTCTGCACAGCATGGTGTGGGTCTGTGGCAAGGAAGCCAATAACAGGGAACTCAATAACAAATCCACGTAGGCTGGCAGGATATTCTGACTACGCTAATAACTCCCTTGAAGGGAGTTAGAAGAAACTTAAGTAATTCACCTGGGGGAGAACTGCAATAACACAGCCTGGCATAGACTTGATAAACAGATTTTGCCTCTCCTGTTATCAGCAATCAGGGCAGCATGTTGTTGGCAATGTATAATGCTCCTCATTACCTCGTCATCCTTCCTTGTCCTCCCTGTGCTTCTGCCAGGAGCTGAGCTGCAGAAAAAACCCTTTCTGCTCAGAGACAGCTGAGGGGTTTCTCCACGGAATTGCACAGCACCATGGGTTCGTGTGAGTTGCTTCGGGGATCTCTATTGTGCACTGTGCTGCACCACAGAAATATGCAAATCTCTGCCATTGAGGAGCTAAAGCATCAGGGAGAGAATTGCTGATGTGTTCCCAGATTGGCTTTCAGAAGTGAACACAGGCATAGAGGCATTTCTGCAATCCTGAGTTCAGGTGCCCCCTCTCTGTTCCCTGTATGGGTCACTCACCTAGGAGCTGGACTTGATGGTCCTTGAGGGTTCCTTCCAATTCAAAATACCCCATGGTTCTGTGAATCTGTGATACATCCAACGTAAGGGGGGTAGCCCTGTTTGGCCAACACGTCTTGACTGATGGCCCTGGGCCAATCTCCACACACTGAGCCCAGGGTTGCCTAAAGCACCCCGTGTGTGTGCAGAGTGACCCTGAGTTTCTGTGGGCATTGGAGGACGTACTAGAAAATAAAAGTAAGGTTTGAGTAAATGAAGGACCAGCAGCAGGTTCTGTCGCTGTGGCTGTGGTGCCTTTTCATGGGAGAACCATAAGGAATATTTGCTGCTTCTCATCACACGTAATACAGTTTATTACCTTGACCCTAGAGATTAAAATACAGCTGTATGGATAGGGGAGAGTGTGACTGCAAGAAGTCGAGCTGATGCACTTCAGGGCAATGTCTTTCTCACCAGCTGGAGGATACAGCTTTAGGATGAAGTGAGATGTGTCCTTGTGGACTCACCACTCTTTTGATGACTGAAAAGGGAACGTGCTCAGAAATACACCTGCTTGGTAGGCACTCCTGTTCAGTGCAAGGAATTCTACACTAAAGCTGAGCTTTCATTTACTGTTTAATGACATGGGTGATGATCATTCCAGCTTGCCTGAGGATCCCTACACCCTGTCAAGACTGGCTGAAAAACCTGCATACAGCACTCGCTTAGCACCTCAAGCAAATAACTTAGCGAAGTTTCCCATGCATTTGTATTTACCTAATTCCTCTCCTGTCTCAATTCTTACTTTTGGGCTGCAGAATGAACCGTGCCCCCACTGCTGGCTACGAATCAGATGTCGGGAGCAAGACCACTCACCACTTTGTTTATCCTGAGAGCTACAAAGAGCTGGCAGCAAATGTGAGCATGATCCTGATCCCCTTCAAAACGCTGGACCTGCGCTGGGTTGTCACCGCTCTCACCACGGGCACCATCAACTTGTGAGTAAGGGCAGGCACAAGGGGTGGGAGCTCCATACTTCATGGTGCTGTAGGAGACAATAGCCTATGTGAGGCAAATCCCTGCTTCTCATAAGGCCTAGGAGTGCTTTACAGACTCTCTTAAGTCAGAGTTCAGCCCTGAACATTTGCTTTCTAGGAAAAGCTTAATGTAATGATGCAGTTGTTGAGGCAAAGGTCGAGATCTGTTTCGTTACATCCCCAAACAGTGGTCTCAGAGAAATGAAAAGGGGACTTACTGCTGCTGGAGGCGACCAGTTTGATTAAAAAGGCTACTGAACCTTTGGGTTCAGTGTCTCATTTTGGGCTTCTGCTCATCCTTCCTCCTCTCTGCTTCCTTGGGAGTCAGTACACTTCCAGAAGAGGACAAGGAGGCAGAGAGGGGTGTGCAGGGTGCTCTGCGGCAGTGAGAGCACATGCAGACCACAGCACTTAGTTCCCCATCCACACGATGGGCTCCTCTGGACAGCTTGGTCAGGAGTTTGTTCTGTCTTTCCTGGTGGAACGTGATTGAGGACTGCAGAGGAAACAACGTTTTGTGTGTCACCTGTATGTCTTAGCCTTAAATTCAAGAGTTCTACTTGGCAATAATGTGACAATACTGGAATTTATTCTCCGGTTCATTTTTGAGTGCTGTCAGAAGTAAAAGTTGTCTCCTGCTTGATACATTTATGGCAGCACCAGAATTTGAAATGTGATCAAAATGCATGTTTCTTCTGGATGCCTGCTAGCAGATTCTCTCCCTTCCTGTAAGCTGGCTTTCCCTAATCCAGAGAATGAAATACGTGACATTTTTACTGTGTGTGAGGTTATCTGCTGCATGTAGAACCACAGCCTTGTGGGATTGCCTGGTGACACCCTGCTACACACAGACAGCAAGAGCAGATCAGATTGCTTTACTCCAGGGAGAAACATTTCAAGACATTTCAACTTTTTCCCAATTTCAGTGTCTCAGAAGATTTAAACTTGGAACAGTATGTCCTGGGCACGTTGACTTGGCATAAGACCCACTTTACCATTTTAAGTAAAATTCTTTGACGAAAAAACAAATTAAGTTTTATTTTTTCTCTTCATTTTCTCTCTTGGTAGATGCATTTTAGTTTCTTTTCATTTCTTATTAAGATTCCCTTAACATGTAACAAATCTGTGTTAGCTTCCTTTTACCTTTTCCATTACCAGCATTTAGTACATACAGTCTTATACTGTTGAAAAAAATCCATCTTCAAGACACACTCGGAACTTGGCAAAATTAGCACACTCAGAAAATTGTATCACTCGCAGCAAGAAAGACATTGAGGTGCTGGAGAGTGTCCAGAGAAGGGCAACAGAGCTGTGGAAGGGTCTGGAGCACAGGTCTGATGAGGAGCAGCTGAAGGAGCTGGGGGTGTTCAGCCTGGAGAAAAGGAGGCTCAGGAGGGACCTTATGACTTTCTACAACTCTTTGAGAGGAGGCTGTAGCCAGGTGGGGATTGGCCTCTTCTCCCATGTAACAAGGGACAGGACTAGATGAAATGGCCTCAAGTTGCACCAGGGGATCTTTAGATTGGATATCAGGAACAATTTCCTCACCAAAAGAGTTGTCAGGCACTGGAACAGGCTGTCCAGGGGAGTGGTGGAGTCACCATCCCTGAAGGGATTTAAAAGATGTGCAGGTGTGGCACTTGGGGACAAGATTTAGCGATGGCTTGGCAGTGCCGGGTTATCTGTTGGACTCAATGATCTCAGAGGTCTTCCCAACCCAAATGATTCTATTGTTCTATAATTCACATTGGCACATGTTTTGCAGGCAGGTCCACTGCATGTCCCTGCCCCAGGAGAAAGCTCTTGGTACTTCCTGAGCTCTGAGCTCTGTGCTGATTTCAAGTGAACCCTTAGCCTGTTAGGAAAATATAACTCTGACCACAATGCAATCACAGCACATGAAAGGGAAAACATCATTGCTTAATAAATTACAGGATATATTATATATTTATAATTAGATTGTATACATGGGCTTGGTAAGCATCTGGTATAAATTAGCATATGAGTATTTAACCACATGAAAGAAATACCACTATTTTAAGATTCTTGCCATACTCAAAGCAGGGAAATTGCATAATTAATAAGCTGGAATAATAAAAGCCGAAAATCATAAGCATACAAATCATAGCAATGTATGTAGCATAATTTTAGCCTTGTAGAATTAGCCTACGAGCATTCATTAAACACACAGTGTCAGATAACGGGCATAAGAAAATTGTTGAGTGCACATTTTTAAAGGGGAGAAGACATGAAATAAAAATAAAATACATTTGAAAGTCAATATTTTAGAAAGGAAGAAGTACTTATCTCCTTACCCTGGTCTGCTTGGCCATTGTGTTGTGTGCACAGTGTCAGCTGAATTTTGGCTAACCAGAACCTAAGTGTACTCATAGCTAAAAGAGATAAGCATCCTGTGTTTGTTAGACTTTTGCACAGTGTTTCATTTTCTGTATCCCATCCAAATGAAAGAATAATTTCCTAAAACTCAAAACCTGTGACTTAAACATATTCTTCTCTCAGTAGTATTTGAGTTCTTGCAAGTTGTACATTTCAAAACAAAAGCCAAACTGCAGATTGCCTTAATATTAGCTTGAATTGATAGCTGAGTGATTCTCTCAGACATGTCCCATTTAACTGATGTATTTCCATCTAAAAGTGTCTCTCTATAATTAAGCATTACTCCAGAAAAGACTAAGAAGCACCTTTTCTGGGATAGGAAGCTTTCAGGCCCTCATCAGCCATATTTAGCCTGGTTGCCTTCACTTGCAAGTCTTGTAGGAATCTGCATGGTGAAAAAAGCTCCGGTTAGTTGGGCAAAGACAATTTTTGTATTCCTTAAAATGTTGCATGTCTGGATCAAGGGTTCAGTAAATATCTTGTACAAGGTGGCCAGGAATGATGACAGAGTTCACTAGAGCCCTGCAAAGTGGCTCACAGGAGATGTTTCCCAAGTTATATGTTACACTGTCCGTAATAAATTATTCTTTCATCTGGATGGGATGTAGACACATTCATCACAGTGTCACTCTGTCCCACTCCTGTGTGGAGCTTCCTGGGTCCCTCACTCCCTGGCTGCCCTGCAGCCCAGGTTTTACATGATCATAAGAACCGAGGTGTGCATTTGGCCTTAAGCAGTGTGCCAATATTTTCCCTGTGATTTTATGAAATTCTGCAGCCACGTGTGTCTTGGATTAGAGACAAATATCCTAGGTGGAAAGCACTCTGAACAGGTGCCTCCCCCACAGCAAAGGTTTCTGGCACCCCTTCCCCCCACAACAACAGAATATCTCAGCCTAAAGTGGGAAGAACTATTTAATTAATAGACCACACAGTGGAAGGGGAAAGGGAAAATGGGTCATTAAACCTGAACAAACAGTTGATGAACTTTAGTGTCCTTTTCCTCAGGCGTAGCTTCCCCTTTCCGGGGTCCCCAGAGGGGGCCGGGTGGTGTTCCTCCAGTGGCTCCCTGGACAATTCTCGTCCGCTGTCCTCCGGGGCTCCTCAGGTTCTCAGATGAGAAAGCAAGTCGAAGAAAAGGGTCCAAAAATGATGAAAAAACAGTCCCAGGGGGAAAAAAGAAAAAAAATCAAATAGAAAACCCAAGCAGCAGCCACACCAGTAGCACCAGCAACCAGCAGCAGCAACTGACTTAGGACTAAAAACCAGTAAAACAGTGTCCCTTCCTTCTCACTCCCCCATAGTGAGCTGGGGGAAGAGTTTCAAAACATCCCGCACGGGCAGAGCTTTCTCCCAGCTGCGGGACACAGTTAAAGCTACAGGACCATATTTCTGGTCAAGTATACAAACAATATGGAATATGAAATATCATTATGCCACCCCAAGACAACGTGACAGCAGGACTTGGGTATTTCTTCAGAAAGAATGGAATAGCCTTCGGTTAAAATGACTGATATTTCACCTGGCAAGAACTACAGCATTGTCCTGGTTAGATCAGAGATGTCCACAAGTACTGTCTTGAACACTGCATATGCATCTCTTTGGTCTTCTGCTGTATCCATCCATGAAATACAGCCCTTTTGTCTCCTCCACATCTCCTTTGTAGAAAAGGTTGACTATTTATATGATACTGAGGACGTTCTACCAGCAAAGAAGTCCCTTTTTGCCTTCATAAGCACAAAAAGGACATGGGATCACCACGACCATGTTTATTGATTTGCTGATCACGGGCAGCAGCTGCAAGGACATATTTGCTGAGAGCAGATTAAGAAGTCAGCATGAGTGTCTCTTTTCCCATTAGCATCAAATCTCAGGAGGATTGGAACCACCCATCACCTCTCTCACTGCATCCAGACCAGGGATTGCAGGTCAGGAGAACATTGCCAGGTCACCTCTGGTTTGGGAAGATTTAGATTTAAGTTTTAAAAGTGGTGGTGTTCTCTGGTTCAAAGAAAATAAAACTTTAATGGCAGGAACCTTGTCATTACCAAAACCCATCTGAAAACATTTAGACTGAACTAATGGAAGGCTTTGGTGATTTACCACAATCCATCTAGGAAGTATGCAGGATATATTTTGGGATATACTCCAATTACAAAGCCAGCTTACCAGAATTTTTGAATGCCAAACAATCTCAGGAAGATTCTTTTCTTGCAGTACTCGTGATGAGCTGTGCATTGCCAGCACACACTGTGCATGAGATATGGGGAATAAAAGGGGTTTTTTTCACTTTCAAGACATGACTCGTGATTTCAACCCAGTCATAAGGTGTAACTTGGAAATTTTTTGCTGGGAACTGCGGGAAGCCTTCGGCATTGCCCTGAGGAGGAGGGAAGTAGCTTTCTGGTGAGGGGCTGTGTACTGGAAATGCATGAGTTTCATATCACCACAGGACTGGTGAACTCTGCTGCCACCGACCCTGGGAATCCGAGTGTTAGGAGAGGAAAAGTCTCCCCCTCGTGGAAGAAGGTTTTTCTGCCAAGAAATTAAATGGAAAGCCTTTTCCATCCTCAAGGTGCAAAGACTGCAACAGTAATGATCCAAGAATTAGAAGTCTCGAGCTCCACATAGTATTGACTCTACAGTATATTCTCAACTAAATCTTTGGTATCCTACTGTCAATACTTAACTTGAAAGTTTAAGAATGTAATGGTTTCCTATAAAAATGCTTCAGTGACAGCTCAGTTCTTTTCCTGCTGCGTTACTTAATTGCAGCCTCATTTTACAACAACTTCTTGAATTTACTACTTTCAAATAATTTGAATTTATTACTGTACATGAAGAATATTCTTTCTTACATGAATTACATGAATTACATGAATATACTAATAATTTGGGCTTTTATTTATCTTGGTGCTGTCTTTCTTTTTCCTTTAACAGCACATATGTTCCAGTTCCACGGAAAATCAAAGTCAAAAAAGAAAAGGTGAGCAATGCTGGTTTTTGGATTTGTTCTGCTAATTTATTTGTAGGTCTTTTGCTTCTTTGGGAGACTGCAAGAATCCAAGCAAGCCCTTGACACTCATAAAAAGTTGCAACCAAAGTACAGACACTTTACAGGGTTCAGCTAAGCTAAAGATTTGGCTCCCGTGTGCCATTTAGGCTGTAGATCAACCACTAAATAACTGTGGTTGGAAAGAAATTGCTTTTGTGGCTATGCCATTGCATGAACACTGTTCTGAAGGTTGCATCACTTCCTCTGGTGCTGCTCAGGGACATTAAAAGTGCACCACTGTCCTCCACAGCAATTGCACTGTTCCCACCGATTGCAGTCATTTTTATGTAATGACACTGAGGAGAGAATTTGGAGGTTTTTAAAAAATAATTTTAATGTTTGAACACCAAGGATGTTTCTCACTTCAGGTCAGTTCCTTGTAATAAGGAGCTTAGTGAACTCTGAACAAATAAAGCTGTGTGTTTCCAAGTCAGTGGAGAATTCCTGGTGGTAGGCTCTTAGCCCGCAGCTTCAATAATTACCTGTACCCAATTAAACAAGCTTGGAGGCTGAGCTCAGGCCAAGTCCTGGGAGGTTTTGCTCCAGGTGTGTTACAGGTCTCACAGGCAATGTTCAAGCACGGTTTGCATGAGAGCACAGGCCAGGGAACATTCCTAGTTTGGCGCAGGGACAGGCTGGAGGACGGATTTCCCATGGGGCAGGATGTTAATTCTCATGTTGGGACTCCAGCCACTATGCAAAGACTTCTGTTGTAGCTGCATGGTTTGATGATATAATCAAGGCAGGCAGTGCGGGAGAGGAAGAACATCTTCCATAGAGCTTCCAGAAAAATAAAAGTCTCATTCTATCAGTCTTTGGAGAGACTAATTTTCAAAAGTACAGCATCTAGTGTATCAAGGACTATTAAAATATGACATTAGCTCCAAAACATTAAAATTACAAATTAAAGCACACGCCCTTCATTCCAGAGGCCAAGTTCTGCCGAAGGCTTCAGTTGAGACCTTGAACTAGAATCACTTCATTTTCCTTTGCTTCAAACCGTGGGCCTCTGGGGTGCATTGAATAACCCCTTAGCTCATCCTTACCTGTTGTGAGGTACATGGTAACCTCTGCAAACCCCCTGTGAGAAGCACCAGGGCAGGTTGTTAACCTCACATCACAGCTGAGTAGCAGCAGCCCTGGGTGTGGTGAAATGCAGCAGCCTCGTGAGCATGAGAGGAGAAGCCTTTATTTCTTCTTCACACACTGTGCAATGCCAAACACCCTGCGAGAAGAGATTACACACAGATGCAATATCAACAATTAACCTCTGGCTCTGTAAAAGGAAAAGCCTTGCAGCTAACCAGATAGCACTGAAATGTTGTCACTCTAATTACAAACGCAGCATGCAGGGAAAAGCCTCTGTTTGTCTCATTCAGGGGATGGGGTTGAAACCAAGGGCTGCCACCAGTCCTTGGATTTACTGTACTCTCAGGTCTTATCTTAAGTGTTCTGCCTCTGTGAGATGACCTCTGTGAGATAAACAAAAGCATTTTATGTCTTGTAAGAAAAAAGTATACAGCACAGAAAAATTGCATGTTTGGGAAACAGAAGAAAAGAAGCTTACATGACCTGATAAGCTTCCTTTTAGTTTACATTTGACCCTTGGTTTCCTCAGATCTGTGCCTACAGAGATGGCAAGACATGGCTGGCACACTGTGCAGAAGAGGCAATTGCTCCTATGTTCCCACTCAAATTACAGTTGGACTGATGATCTTAGGGCTCTCCTCCAACCTAAATTAATCTATAATTCTATGAAGCATGTCATGGCATCTCATGTTTGCCTTGCTCAGGCAGGGTGAGCTCACCTGCAGGGTGCTGCTGGGAGAGTTGGATGCCTAATTTCCATCTCACTTGTGCCATTTCATACCCATTGAAACCCTTTGGTTTCAGAACAGTGTCCAGGATTTACATTACTGTAAGCAGGAGGGATATCAAGACCAAGGAAGGGATATTCATATGTAATTGCACATGGGAAATATTCCTGAATGCACTTAATGTGGGACTTATTTTTCCGTTCCACCTGCCCTCAAGGAATGATTATTATTCCTTTCTTACCCACTCCCCTGCCCCAGTGTCTTTTAGGAATTATGTCCTACCATTGGTTTTTTCAGAGGTTGTTTTACTAATGAGTCTTTCTCTCCAATTTTGCCTAGATCCTGGTTTATAACCCAGCTTTTATGAAATACATCTATGAAAACTGGCTCGAGCATCATGGGAGATACCCCTCCACAGGCCTTCTGTCTTTGATGTTTGCTCTCCATGTATGCGATGAGGTAAAGTCTGTCTGTGCTTGGATAGATGGCTGAAAAATCAGGACATTTCACACTGAAGAGCCAGGAACAACCCCTGGCCACTCATTCAGCCTTAATTTCCCCCTCTCCACCTTCTCTGCCAGTTACTTCTTCAGACATATGCAGACTCCTCAGTGACATGCAGACACGCTCAGCTGACAGGGATGGATATTTTTAATGTCAACAAGTTGTAGGTTGCACTCCAGGAGAATATAATTAAACATAAACAGAGATTCCAACTGGTATCAGAAAGCATCTAAACATGGATGGATAGCTCATCTTGCTAGTGAAAGTTTCAATTGTGTTTTGTCTCACTATATTTCCAAACTCAGGCTTGTGGGTTTGTACAGTGGGTTATAGAGAATGTCTGTGCTCCAGCAGTTCCTTGGGGAAATTCCCTGGTTTGAGTGATGTGAGGTGCTCCAAGGTGACTGGAGACTCAGCTAGTTGTGGTAAGGCCAGGTCAGCTCTACAAAATCCCTGTCAGCATGGGGATAAAAACCACTTTGCTGGCAAAATCCCTGTCCTGGACACGGATCTGCTGATCCAAGAGTTTTGGTTACCCAGGCCTGTGATGCTTGGAGAGGTGATGGCAATACTCCTAAAGATGCTGGAAGAAACTCTGTCATAGTCACAGATTGGGTGGAGCCTGTTTTCTTGTAAGCAGGCAACGAACAGGGCTCCGACATTACCAAAACCAACTTAAAAACAGCTCATATTTGAGTGGGCCCGGGTGTGGGTGGTTTGGGGAGCTTGTTTTGGGGCTATGACCCATTCTACTCTAGCCATAGATTAGACATATCACCACTCTCAGTTTAAATAAATCAGCTGCGATGTTCGGACATTTATCATCAGAGGAGACAGGCACAGCTATTGACAAACGAGCTTTGGGAGAGGAGAGGCTGTAGGTGATACACATGCAAAGAACATAAAATCCATCTGTCTCTGAAGTAATTGCAAATATCATATAATCAAGCACATAAGTGTGGTCAGCATGGGTCATTGTTTGGAAGACCAGGACCAAACCAGATTTTTTTTCACTCTTCGTGGCCTAAATCAGCTGAAGAGGAAATTCCTAGCCCAAGCCACTGACTGATCTCCTGAGGTCAGCCATGCTTAAGGGACAGAAATGCATTTTCGTATTGTTGAACAAGAATTAATGGATAGAAATTTCCATTCCCCTCTTGAGTTCAGGTCTGGGGGTGTCTCAGAATGTCACATCCCTTGGGCTGTGTCTCTGTGGTTGCCTCATGTCTTGCAGCAGAAGAGCTTGGGACACCACTGAGGACCTCAGGTGCTGCTGCCTATAAATACACTGAGAATAAAGAGTTTCTTCAGCACTTCAGATGAAGACCAATTGCTTTCCAGTGTGTAACAGTAGTTCTCCCTTGCATCCTAGGTGAATGTGTACGGCTTTGGAGCAGACAGCAAAGGACACTGGCATCATTACTGGGAGAACAACACTTCAGGTGGGGCTTTCCGGAAGACAGGCGTCCATGATGGGGATTTTGAGTTCAATATAACTTTGACTCTTGCCTCCATTGAAAAAATAAAATTTTTCAAGGGCAGATGACCCTGGCCATGGGGACAAGTGGGGGCTGCAATTTCCAGCATGCAGCAGAACAAAGCTCAGAGAAGATGATCTGGGCACCAGCCAGGTTTGAATGAGTGGATCTGCGGTGGATTTGGGGCATCTCACACTGCAGGGAACGAGGCCGAGGAGCGGCTTCAAGCTGCACATGATTTCCTCTCTGCCGAGAGCCGGGAGCTATCAATCAGTTGTGGGAATAAATTAATCTCTACTTAGGCTCTACGGCTTGATTCTTGAATTACTGACGAAAGATCTGCCTGTTGCAATTAGAGGAAACCTGGACACAGGAACTGCTGTCTGTGTGTCCATTCTCTCCTCGAGCAACGCAGGAGATCCTTGAAGAAGAGTGAAAATGACTTCTGGGACTTGAGACCCACTAAGGCAGCTGTGAACATCATAGTAAGGATTACCTCAAAGAAATGAATTCACTTCTGCTGTTGATCTTTGTTTTGAACCATCTCTTCTGTGTTCTCTGTTACTTCTGTTTTCATGCTGTATTAAGGAAAAACATGATGAAGTTGCCTGGAGTAGTAAATATTTCAGCCACTGCCTCATTTTGCATTGATAGTGTCTAGAAAATATGAATCAAATCATCTCTTATCATGTATTATTTAATATTGCTTCCTACACAGCCATAATGATGGAGAAATAATGCTGAAAACTCCAGGGGAAAAAATGGCCTTTTTAGCCACTTGTGTGTCTCAATTGGCTATATGTAATTTTTTTTTTTTTTTTTTTTTTTTTTTTTGGTGGAAAATACTCTGGAATGTTGAGGGTTTTTTATTTAATCAGTTTAAGATTGGAAAGTGGACTTTCTTCAAGTCATTTATATGTGCCTTTTATAATTGTGCAACAGATGTGATTTTTTTTTTAAGATGACAAACCCTAAATTAAACTTTTTTATAAGAGGGGGAAAAATTAACCAAAGTTTAGCCTCTGTCTGGTATACTTTTGTAGTCAAAACCAATAATAACAACTGCTATATTGCATTTGAACAAACACAAACAAGACAGTTTTTGAAGGTAGCTTTTACCTTTTTTAATGGGAAAATATTCGAAAGTCCCAAGGAAAACTTTCTTCTTAATTTTGTTTTGCAAATTTTAAAATGTGGTATCTCTTTACAAGGTCTCTATTTGAAATGGAAAAAAAATCATGGGTTGGGATATCAACTACTTATACACTAAGAATCTTTTGCTCTGTAGCAGCACCTACAAGGACAAAATCTGCACAAGCTGATCTTAGAGCATGAGACAGACTTCAAAATCATGTGCATCTCGGGAGGAATGAGGATATTGATGTCAGTGGCTCCAGGCAGTGAGAGGAGGGAAGTTACAGTGGAGGTTTTATATCCACAGATTTTTGCTGGAATCAACACATTTAAGCCTCAAGGACAGATAAAATATAAATCCAAGTTCAGGCAGTGAAGAATGGAAAACAGTGTTCTTTTCTTCCCGATAGATATCATGAAAAAAGGACTCATGGATATTGACCCACTTTCAGCCTTGGTGAAGCCAGAGGAGTTCTTACCACAGACTTCAAGGGACCTTTGATCAGGCTCGGGAAAAATGGCATATTTAATTTTTAATGTATCACATTGGTTGGAGTTTATGGCAAAAGAAATCATCATCTAAATGTCTCCTCTCTATGCACCAGTCATGGCAGAATGTCCAAGCAGATGAGTATTTGAGGCTGGTGAAGGCCCTTTGATGGTGATGTGCGTCATCCAGGATTTATCCTCTTGTCTCTCTGCACCAGTTGGTGCCAGTGAGGTGCCCTCCAAGGTGGCAATCCATGGCACAGTGTCACAGCCAGCTGGAATTTTGGGCCCCAGCACCGCTCACCAACATGAACTGCTTTACCCACGTGAGTATTACTGAACTCATGGCGTATAAAGAGCCAAATGTCTGTGGGGAATTGAGCTCCCTCAGCTCGTGTGACCCTTCAGCAATATGGAAAGGGCAGGATTTTCAGATCCTCATCATGAGACCTGTTCGTGATCCTCATGTCACAAAGCCATTTCCCAGCATGGTGGCCAGCAGAGCTCACCTGCACGTCACAGGCACAGCAAATTCGATGGGCTTACTCCTTTCCATGCCCTTTGTAAAAGATTGAAGCATTTCCGCCTGAACCATGTTTGTTTGTTTGCTTGAAGCATTCCTGCTTGTTTAAATTGCTGTTAATATGCTTCTGGTGAGATGCTGCAGTAATACAAACAAAGCAAGTTTAAGAGGCAAAAGAGTACGTGGAGGATGCCGGTGATAACTTCACAGTGTGGCTGGATTTTGGAGCTTCAAATACTTTATTTTTTTTTCTCATGGACAAATACTAGTAATTCAGAAACATTGACCGTTCTTTCAGTCATTTTAGAAAGACTTGGAAGAAAAGTCATGGTGGTTTATCCCCTTGATTTTTTTTTTTTATCACAGGGGTCAATTTGGAATCAAAAACAGTGGAAAAAGAAGCTAGCTATATTCTAGTCTGTGTTCTGAAAGTTTCCTTTTGCTGTTCTAATAAAATTTCCATTTTCCCCTGAACATTCTGCCTCTGACAGCACATATAAAACTTCGTGGCTTGTACATGCAGATAGATTTAGAGTCTTCATCATGGAACAAGCAATTCCCATTTAATTTTCTTGCCAACAGCAAACAGTAATTGTGTACCGCTGATGTCCATTTTTCAGAGTGTAAGGAGAGCAGAGAGTGGATCTCTCCTGGATCTCTCCAGGTGTGGGATGAGGAATAGTCTGTGCCATCACATTCCTATTCCAGGGGAGATTTTTGTAGAGTCCTTTAGGCAGCTGACTGTTGTGTTAGATCCTTGTCTTAGTTCCTCCACAATTTTGCTGCTCTTTCAATTGCCTTCAGAATCAGGAGTTACCAACAGATGATGCTAAGGGAAGAATTAATTCCCACTGCCATTGTTGAAGACTGTTTTCCTGCTATGAAACTTTTTGGGTTTATTTGGTTTAAAAGAGCCAAGGAAAACATTTAACAACATGTTCAAACTCTTGGACTGTATTTGCCACCACTGCAAAATCTCTAAAGCACTCCTTGAGTGTGTGTTATGTTTTTTACCAAAGCCAAATCTTTTGAGCACTTTTTTCCTCCCATGACCAGATTTTCTTTGTATTTTTCTCTGACTACACAATCAATGATGATTTTTTCTCTAATGGTGGGGAATCTCACACAATCATTTGTTGACATTTTATTTATTTAATTTTTCAGTATGATATGAATCAAAATAAATTTTTTATTGTAATCAAATCCAAGTGTTTCTGTGCACATTTCTTTATTTCCAGTGTTTTCATTAGGTCCTAGAACTTCCTCTGTCACGTAACAGTGTAATGAAGCTTATTCCACTTCCTCACACCCATCCAGTTGGACCCAAAGATCTTAGAGGTCTTTTCCAACTTTTATGATTCTATGATCCCTTGGGTGACATTAGCAGGTTTCAGGCTGCTCATGGCATCACACTGCTCACATGGCAGCTCTAGGTCTCTCTGGAGAAAATAAATTGAACTTCATCTGCCTGCGGTCTCCTGATAGATCCGTGCTCTATTTAGGAGATACAGAAGTGAAATTAAGGCAGAAATCAGTGACTTGAGAAAAGATTCAACTTGTCAGACCTGGCTGAGGTCCCTGTTTTAAGGGCCTGCTGTGGTCACAGAGGCACTTCAGTCATGGATGGCTTAGATGTCCATGAGAAGAACCCCATCCAGGAGATGGATCCCTTTGATCAGGTGTCACTTCAGCAGGTCACACTCACATCTGCATCACTGAGGCTTTACATGTGGGGACTCCACCTTGGCTATTTCTCATGGATCTCATCAACTGCTCAGTTTCCTTATGTGCCCTTTCCTTTCGTTGTGTAAGGGACTGAGCAGGGTAGATGGTCTGGCAGGGATGCAAGTTGCCCTTTGAAGTGCAACCATCGTGGTTGCTTGGTGGTAGGAGCTCAAGGAGTTGTCAGAGGTCAGCTCAGGAAGCTCCTGTTTGGATACAGGCAGTGGCCAGGTGGCCACAGGAAGAACTCCTGTCCAGTGTGACCTTCAGAGGATCAGGTTCTCAGAAACTGCTTCCCACTTTTCCTTTTCAACCCAGGCTCTAGACATGCTGCATCAGTGAGATGTTAACCATCACTAATGGATGCAGCCCAGGCAGAGTCACACGTGTTGAAAATGAGTGGGAAGTAAAGGCACACAGGTCTGAGGAGCTATTGCAGTCACTTCAGGTGCAGAGGAGATGCAAAGCATTTGCTCCTCGGTCATCCTCAGCAAAGCAAAATAACTCCAAGGAGCAGGTTTTTTTTAAACCATTTTGCATTTTGCTACATGGCCACTGACAAGAGGTACAATGCAATGCAGCTTCCAGGTCTGAAATTATTTTGTCAGGAAAGCACAAAATTACAATCTGGAAACCACTTGAGACTAGTAAGACATGGAGCAACAACAACAGCAACATACAGACAGATGGACCAACCACAGGACTTGGACAAAGGGCTTTGCTTACACCATCAAATGAAGAAAGAAAGTACCCACAGGGGAACTGTATGGCTTCAGCTCATGGCAAGGGTTCCTTTGATGGCTCACAGTCAGAGTAGCAATTAAACCGAATGAATGAAAAGGCAAAGGAGTCCCTTGCCACCCTTAAAAATCCATTTTCCTTTGTCTTTCCTATAGAATTTGAGGGAGTCAGTCATTACATTTATTGTCTTCAGGCAATAAACTATGGTTCACACAGTGAAAAGTTCTTCATGGTCAGGTACTTGTATGCAGAGGTAAACCTTTGTGCTTTCAGTTGAATTTTCTCCTATAGGAAATTCACCATGTTGCTCTACTCCTTAGTTTGTAGTTTCTAAGGTAACCTTTGGCTGGCAGAATATAAATACATCCGTGTGGGAGTTTGTCTGTCCCCCTGACATTAACACTCCTACTAAGACAGGACATTTTCCACAACAGTTCCCACATAATCAGACTCCAGAGTTACACAGTGACTCCAGCTGCCTCCCTGTCCACCCAGACACCAGATCAGTAAGGAAAGCATCCTGACCTATGCCACAAATGCTACACCCTGCAGCACCATGGTATTCCTCCAAGGATGCCCCAAATGGAGTGTTACATCAAGGAGTCCCTTTTGGCCATTTCTCCCCATGGGGATTTTTGTGTTCCTCTCCTTGCGTTCCTGGGGCTGGCTCCAAAGAGCTGCCGCCATCCAAGGGAGCTGCACATTGCTCCCCCAGCCCAAACCCGCAGTCTGGGGCTGGGTGTGGGAATGGACTGGCCATGGGAGCGTGTCCAGTTTACGGCCACGTCCCATGTTCAGCCTGTGCAAACACCAGAATGGGCTTCACGTGGTAGAAAAGAGTGGGAAGAATGATTTCATAGAATCAAACATAGAATCATAGAATGGTTGGGTTGGAAGGGACCTTCAAGGTCACCCAGTTCCAGCCCTGTTGCCATGGGCAGGGACACCTTTCACCAGACCAGGTTGCTCCAAGGCTCATCCAGCCTGGCCTAAGACACTTCCAGGGATGGGGCAGCCACAGCTCCTCTGGGTAACCTGTGCCAGTGTGTCACCACCCTCACAGCAAATCATTTCTTAATAACATCTAATCTGAATCTCTGGCCTTTTAATTTAAAACTGTTCCTCCTTGTCCCATCACTGTTTTAATTCCTCTTTCTCTTTTAAGTGTTGAAGGATTTTGTATAACACATCCTCATCTTCAGATATCAGAGGGGGGGTGAGGGTGAGCGAGTTCCCCAAGATGCTGATGAGGCACAGAGCTCCTGCCTGCAGTGGTGGAGTCACAGGAAAGAGTCATGGGAGAAACTGATGACCGATGGTTCATCACTGGGGACACAAAAGAGCTGGCTGCAAGGAGAAATTCTGAAAGCTGACAGGCTCTGTCATTTGAGGGTTTGATTTGAATAGGTAAGGAAATAGAAATAAACTGACATAAAGGTGAAGACAGGATACACAAAAATAAAGCAAATCTGTCCTCTAGAAATGTTTTGAAGAAAAGTAGCTTTACCCATTTGTTTGGTCCATCAGAGTTGGTGGGGCAGGAGTGAATTCGGCTGGTGATGCTTCTGGGCACACAAGAGGAGATTTGACCCCTGCCAGCAACCAGGCACCCACACAGCCACTCACTCACTTCCCACAGCCACCAGTCCAAAACACAGCTCTATGTGGATGCTAGGAACAAAACTAACTCCATTCTAGGCAGATTTAAATAAACTAGTTACTTAAAGAATCATGTGGAATCTAGGGGATCTCCTGAAGTCTGAGAGCACATATTGCCAGCAATGCCTGAAAGAAATCAAATTTACACCTAACTACCTCAGTTACTGGATGCTTCTAATTACTCATCCATCCCACAGATATCCCACTGGAATCAGGTGAGATTAACACTCACCACTAGCAGTAATGACTGGAAACCAACTGAAAAACTATGAACTGCTTCAGGAGGAATTCACCTGGGGCACTGGTGGCTCTTCAGATCTTCTTCCTTGTGGGAGCTGGAATAACATTTTAAGCCAGCAGCCAGGGACAATGAGGAATCACTCTTTTATGTGGCTGTGGGCACGGGGTTTGCTTCCTTCCTTGAAGGTGAGTGCCACTCCACCTCTCTGTGGTGGCTTCTTGTGGGCTAAAGGAACTTCGCTGCTTGTCACCCATTGCAGGTTTGGCAACATGGCTTAAAGCTTAGCAGAGAGGTCCAGCAGCTGCACGCAAATGAAGGCAGAACAATGTTTTTATTTCCTATAATAAGCAAAGGAATGGGAAACATCAGCATGCAGGCAGATTAATGGCCTTTGAGCAGCGAGATGTGATTAACTCATTTCAGTCAGCGCTGTGGATCTCAGCACCTCATTAGCTTTTTCATTAATGGCTACAACTAATATCTGATTAGCATCTGTTTCACCAGTAATGAGTTCTTCTTAATGGAGACGGAGTTTTCCACTGGGTGACAGTGAAAGGGAGAGGGAAGGAGCCTGCTAATTACGGTGCTGATGGGACACTTCGCCACCACGGTCACTGACCCCAGTGTCCCACACCCCTGCGGCTGGCCCTGCCACACGCACAGGAAAACGTGCCCTGTGCCAAGAGCACTCAGCAAGCCAGAGGGAGGGGACCCAGTTCTGGCTCCTAAAAAGTAAATCAGCCCAAGCTGTGTGACAGCCTTGGAAGGACTGTCCCTTGCCCAGGCTAAGGGGTACCAGGGACAACAAGTGACCTGAGTGATGGGAGAAGAGACACTGGACAGAGAGAGGAAGCTCCAGCTGCTCTCACAGGCAGTACTCAGTGCAGTGATTTGTTTCCTAATAGATTTTTCTAAAAGACTTTAATCATTTCCCCACTAGAGCGTGCTGTTTTCCTGTTCCCATGAGTTATCCTGGGGCTTCTGGAGCACTCGGCTCTCTCACAGCACTGTGTCACATCACAGGCTCACAGTGTTCCCTCCTGACACTTCTATCTTCATAGCTGTAAGGCTTGGGATTTATTTGCTGAAACTATCTATTTTGGCCTCTGGGTAATAACTAAATGCTAGAGCCCACAGGCCATGAGGGAGAGCAAGATCAAGATGGGAGAAGTCCTGCAAGGCTCCACACCCTAAAGGTTCACATCAGTGCTGCTTTATGTGCAGTTTTCCTTTCTATTTGAAAGGGGACAGCACACCCAGACATGTGTGTGGATTTTTTTTTTTGTACTGACCCTTTAGAAATGTTCATAATTGGAAAAAAAAAAAAAAAAAAAAAAAGAAATTTAAAAATTCTTCCCTTGTAACCTAATTTCCTGACAAGGAACAAATATTTGGAACTCCTGGCTGTGTTGTAGTGGTACAAATCTTTTATTTGGGGATGTAAAAGGCTTTAGTTATGGCAGATCAAAATGTCCTTTGTGGACAATAAAGGCAACTCAGTTATTTCTAAAAGGACTTTCATGTTATGCTACCAATACCATCAGCTTGTGCAGTTTTGGATTTATTTGTTCTCAGCTGTAGTACCCAAATGTTAAATGAGGCACAGATATATTGTAAAAAACAATCGATGCTGCAAATTAATTAGCTGGGTTCAATGAAAACAGAAGGTCTGTCTGGCTGCTGGCTGCCAGCAGTGTGTGAGCTGTTTGCCCACTGCTTTCTCCATGATAATGGAAAGCACAGTAAGGCTCATCTACCGGCTCTGGACATCCTTCCAGGAACAGCCAGCTCTTCTTTCCTTGTCTACATCAGCACTGCTCAGACATCTTCTGGAGCTGGTCTCACCATCACTGCTGGCTGACCATATCTGTTCAGCTTAGCTCCTAACCCTGCACTCTTGTAGCCCCAAGTACCGTCCCTGACACCTAAAATTATGCTATTACTTAAACTCATATATATTTTAAGCAAAAGTGTATGAAATAATGTAAGAGTGCTGCAGCAGCACCATCGGAGTGGGATTCCTGTGACACAAAGCCTAATGTTTACGTGGTGTCCCCAGAGGTGGCAGGAAGGGAATGCTCGACAGTGCAAAGGGTGAGCTGACAGCTAGCACTTAATAGGCATGTTCTGGGAGCTGTTTATATCTTCAGATATATAAACATGAAAATAGGTTATAGGATAGGTCATATCTCATCCTTGTGACCGAGGACATGGAGTATGACTGTGCAGCTAAACCTCAGTGTCTTAAAAATACTGGATGGCTTCATCTGTACTGTCTTTGGGAACAGTCCTTGGCTGATGCTGTGTCCCAGGCTAAGCCTGGGCACAGTCTGTGAGAGGATGAATAGCCATGAGCTAAAACAGTGCCAGGTTTAAACCAGACTATGGTTTAAATAACAGGGATGAACTCAGTCCCTAGCCTGAATGTGCACCCTGAGCCTTCTCTTCTACAATTTGAGCAAACAATGTATAAGAAGGCCAAGAAATACTGTCTGGCTTTGATGTCGTTGCCCTTCTGTCAAGGAGAAGTGAAGATGGCTGAGACAAGCTCATTTCTGTAGTATCAAATGGCAGTAGAAGCAGCAATGGCCATGCAGTGCAGCTTGGGAGGTTCAGGCTGGACATTGGGAAAGACACCTTTCTCACCAGGAGGGTGAAAAGGTAACAGGTCAGCCAAGAGAAGAAATGGGACCTCTCTTCCTGGAGGACATCAGGGTCAGACAAAGCCATGGCTGGTCTCATACAGCTCTGGGGATTTCCTCTTGGGTTAGACACCTTCAGGGAGTTCTTTCAGCTGAGGTTTCTAGGAAGCTCTGGTGAACAGCGTTTTTCTGTTGATTTGCAAGGCTGGGGTTATGAGGTTATGGCAGTGGGCTGCTCCAGGAGGGGAATGGCTCTGATGAACCAGCTGACATTGCAGGGTTTGGGACAAAAGGCAGAAAAATTCCTTTAAACCCATTAGCAAAGAGTCTCTGTCATCCAGGTTTTTTTTGGGAGAGGCTGTGTTTTGCAGGAAGGACAGAAAGATTACTGTGCTTACAGCAACAAATGTTGGCCTCACGACTGCTACAGAGCAACTTTAGTGCTTTGTGTTTCAATATTCACTTCCTTTGATAACAGTGCCCTTCAGACCCTCCTCTCCTGTGCAGTCATACAGCACAGCAATACTTGGCTGTGTTCTCATGGATGTAGATCATCTCTTCCCAAAGGTCAAAGCTACATCAATTTACACCAGGCAGCACAATTTTCCATTAATCCCAGAAGAAATTAAAAAGTATTAAAAAAAACAGATCATTTTTGTCATCAGCTGTACCTTCTCACTGAATTTAACCTTCTGGATCTGGATTTATGGAAATGCCATATGGCATTTATAGATATGCCATACCTGGTATCCTTTCCATCCAACTCTTTCAGCTCGTCTTTTGTCAGACCTCAGCCTGGAGCTTAGCACAGGAAGATGTGGACCTTGACCAGACAGTTTTGATCTGCTCAGCAGCTGTGAAAAAAATGCTCAGCAAAACCTGTCTGTCAGTCAAATGCTTTGCTGTACCTCAACAGGTTCCTAAAAATCCTGTCATTTAATGGCATGCAGCAGGGTCACAGGTTGCCACTAAAATGATAGTGAGATGGTGAGTCCTTGCTGCTGCAGCAAAAGTATTCAGTGTCTTCAGTAATGTAGTGTCTGTCCCCAGTACAAACTCAGATGTACAAATCAGAACAACGTAGATGTACTAACTCAGAACAAAAAATTATTCCTATCCCCAAGATACAAAAGCTACGTAAATATTTAATCTATCCACTGTGCTACCAAGAATAATCAAGAAATTGAATTAATGACTATAAAATTTTCAAAATTATCTTAAACCTTATCTTATTTTTATAGTGTGAGATGTGTAGAAATATATATGTATTTGAACAACCAAAGTTTACCTATCCTTGGGGCCTGAGTTTTAACTTTTTTAACATGTTGTC
The DNA here is from genome assembly GCA_036785705.1 of Acanthornis magna. NCBI lineage: Eukaryota > Metazoa > Chordata > Aves > Passeriformes > Acanthizidae > Acanthornis > Acanthornis magna. The sequence goes on along the minus strand of JAWUZG010000119.1, from coordinate 8,262,557 downwards.
CCAATCTTCTTTTCCCCCTTCCAAATTTTTAGGACTTGCAGAATAATTTTGAAGGTCAGAGAAAAGAGTAAAAAGCACCTGTTTTTACAACCTAGCAGTAAGTTCAGGAGCAAAGTGAAAATTTTCCTTGGAAAAAAAATTAGTAACTTTTGAAGTCCCATTCCATCTTGAAAGAACCCTCATCTGTGGAGGGAGAGCACAGCAATGCTGCTTTAAGCATGGAGTTAACAGACTTCTCCTACAATAATTTATTCTGTAGGTCAGTCATTAACCATTTTCCAGGCCAGCATTCTAAAACTTACCCTGACTGGACTTGTCATGCTCACAGTCATAAATTCCTGCACCTGACGTCCAACATCCGTCCTGGCTTTGAGGAAGCCCTCCCCCCTCAACACCAACCCTGCTGCTGAGAATTCACCAACCACTCCACTGACATCAGCCTAAAGCTGCTTATGTGAGGTTGGTCTGATCCCAGGTTGGCCTGAATTCAGTTTAGGACATGACACAGAGGCTGCTGAAGCCACCAGGAGATCTTTCCATTGTCCTTGGTGGCTTTGGATGAGGACTGCAGGTGATGTCCATGTCAGGAGTCACAGACCTTTGGCACAGCTCACATCCACCGAGCTGGTTGCATTTAAACCCAAATACAAGGTGTTGCCTCGTGGGAATGGCCCCCAAAACCAAGTCAGGATGTGTGTAAGCAACCAAGGAGAAGGGACAGCTGGGAGACAGGGTTTCAGTCTGTGTTTTCTTTTATTTATCACTATGTGCCCAACCTGAGGCAGCTCAAAGCCAAGTCCTCCAGTGCACTCCTAAGGAGTGGGAAATGCCATTCTGCCAGGGCAGGTAGAGCCACCCCCATGTTCTTTGCCATCTCCAACTCTGTTCCTCCCCGCTGCAGAGCAGGTGTTGGCTTTGACTCAGAGAGCAGGTTTGGCACTTCTCCTTTACTAGCAAAAGAGGTGGCAACCAAAGCCCATACGTGTTTTCTTTTCCACTCAGTGGTTGGACTGGAACAATGGAAAGTGATTTATGCTGAAAAATAGTTGAACAAAGATGCCACGAATGCAGTCCTACCAAGATGGGAATGGGTAAGGGAAGGGAGTTCACAGTACACAGATTAATGAAGTGACTTGTCCTGGTTAAAAGGTTAATTGAGGTGTGGGTCCTGATGCTGTGCAAAGGACAGAAATGTCATTTCATGGCTCATTCACTCTTTCCTATGGAAAGAACTGCTTCTCCTGGAAAATTGTCAGTTCATTTCATAGCACATTTATCTGTGGAAAGACATCCCTGATCTGGCCCAGAGACTGAAGAGAGAGAGAGGTCAAGGGCCTCTATTCTACCCATGGTGGATGGTTCACCATCCCCTCCCCACAGCTTTCCTTCCCCATCATCTCCAGTGTGGTCAGCTCAGAGGGGAGCAGGCAGCAACCCCATCGGGGTTCCTGCTGAGTCAGCCCTCTGTTCTGCCTGATTTTGGGTTATTGCTGACCTTGGTGAGACAGGAGGTAGTGAACTGAAAGCTGGAAAGCCTCCTGCTCCGTTCCTCATCCTCTGCTCCATGCAGTAGCCTCGGGAAAAGCTCTGGCTCATCAGTTCGTTATTGATCCATGTCACAACAGTTGTAATTGCAGGGATGGGAATCACAATTAAAGCAGTGGAAACAGCTGTGGTGACTTCCAGAGGAGGCACATCTCCAATGCAGGAGTGGGCAGAGGAGGCCAAAGATTGCATGGTCAGGGGCAGCACAGGTGATCTCTGATTTCCACTTTGCAAACCATGTCTGGACAGAAGCCACCCCCTTTTCCTCAACCCACACCGGATCCCATGTGTGTCCACCTCATTTCTCCTGGCCTGAGGACAAACAGACCACTGGAACTCCTGAGGGCTGTTCAAAATCCTGGAAGGCAGAACTGAACATCTCTGACAGCCACATAGCACTTGGACAGGAAGACTTCGCTCTTGTAGGACATAGAGCACATTCCACACCCCTTGAGATGATCTGGGTAGTCCATGTGTCCTGCTACTCTGTGCTGGATAAGAGAGCTCAGCATCCTAAGATGAAGAATCTTATCCCTTTTAAGAAATAAATAAGCAGGTTTTAAGCCAGAACAGTTTCACTGAACAGGAACAGACTATGATCTCCACTGTTAAGAGCTAACAAAAGAAGATTTAACACAGTAAGCTTACGGAACAAAGAAAAAAAAATGTTTTACAGAAGCTGGTAGAGCTCCAACCACACTGATGCTTATTTTTTCCCCTTCCCATCCAAGCTAGAGCTTGTGCAAGAGAGCAGGACTGCACTGCTGCAACTGGGAAGGGAAGGGAAGGGAAGGGAAGGGAAGGGAAGGGAAGGGAAGGGAAGGGAAGGGAAGGGAAGGGAAGGGAAGGGAGGAGAGGTAAAAAGAAGGTCCGAGACCTGTCCCTTCCAGCAGCCAGGAGATGCCAGACTGGCTCTCCCGTTTTGTGTCACAGGGAAGGAAGAGGCTGTGCAGATGCACAACAACATCACTGCACACAATGCCAAACAGCAGCAGCCCCTGCTTGTGGGGAGCCCATATCTCCTTTTATTTTCTCCCCTGGTAAATCCATGCTGGTGTAAGAGCTGCTCTGGAGAGACTGTCCCACACAGCTATAGGAATCAGCAATAACCAACACATCTAATTAACAAATTACATAGTCCAGCTTCTGGCAGAAAACCTCCCCAGGTTTATGATCTTCTCCCGGAAGGGTAAACGAGGACACATGACGTATGTACAGCTTCATTTATTGTGTCCCTGGTCTGCATTTTGGTCCTGATTCTTGTCTCTTTTCTGCTAACGCCTAATGAAATCCCAAAGTGGGCTCGTTCTGATTTTCCCACCCCTTCCGTCGCTCCCATTTCTGATTTCTGAGATGTTCTGAAAATAATTCTGTTAGCAGGAAAATAAACAGGACATTACTCTTGATGGCATTCAATTGTATTTTCTCTTTCCCTGATGTCAGCCCCTGGCAGAGGGGGGTAAAGAGGAACTCAGGGCCATCAGAAAAGCTTTTCTGGCACAGACGAGAAACCTGCATGCTGCCAAACCCTTTGCTATTGTTCAGTGTGCACCCTGCTGTTTGTTTGGGACCTGGAAAATAGAGCCTTACTGTGAAATTTTAAGTGAAAAAGATTAAAGCTGAGCATTGCAAAGGCACGTCAAGCAGCAGAATGAGCTGGTCCAGAAAATGGGCATTTTTGCCTTCGGTGACAGCTAATGGTGACAAACAAGAATTTGGATTCTTTTTAATGGCTATTGTTGTTTTTGGCTTATAGATGAGGAGTTTTATAAGAGACTGAGCAGAAGTAAGAGAGAACACAAACCAGACTTGGATCTTTTCGGGCTCCTTTCACAGGGCATCCTTTATCCCCAGAGACACAGCTAGGCCCTCCTTGGCTCAGCCCACCGTGGTCTAGCGTTCACTTTCAGCCTGATGGGCCCTGACCTCCTGCCCATTCAGCGAACCTGTGTCCATCTCTGCTGATGGTGCCGAGTGCTTCTGTTTATATCTCCAAATTTACCACCTCTGAGTGAAGCAGAGATTGGGGTGTTGCAGGATCAGTTCCTTGCCAGAGCAACTTTGCCTAAGCACAAGCTGTTAGTTAAAAACACAGTTATTAATCTTTGGAAGGACTTCCCCCGCACCACATGGCAAAGCTGTCCCTCTTCAGGGACTCACATCTTCAGGAGGTTCCTCACATCCTGCAAGACCTCAGGATGCTCCAGTCAGCCAGCACAAGGAAGAGCCAGCAGCTGAGGAGGCTCAGTGAGTGCTGCCACCTCCCTTCTCAGGCTTCCCTCCAGATGGCAAACAGCCTGTGCTCGGTTCCACGGCAATGACGAGTGACAACATCGAGCCTGACAGCAAGGGAGAGACACTGCTCGAGGCAGCACTCCAGACTGAACGGAGCTGGTTGGGTGCAGAGGGCAAACAGAGTGCTCCAGGTAGAAGAAGGCATCCGAAATCACGCTTTTTTTTCCCCACAGATGAGCATCAGCCTGTTCTCCATCCTGCCAAACACGTTGCGCTGCTTTCACTGTGATTGATCCTGAAATATTTGTCTCCACTTTCCCTTCCATCCTAGATTTTCCCCTGAGTGCATGAACCCGGCCAGAGAGTGACAGACCAAAGGCTCAGCTGCCCCAGCATCCCATCAGCAATGGACACCCGGGAGCAGATGCCTGAGGACGTGCACACACAGCAAGTCAATTATTCCTTCTCTCCTGACATCTGACAACTGACATACCAAAAAAGAGATTTTACTTCAGTCCATCCTATCCCACATGGATTTCTCTGCCTGTTTTGACTCACATTGAAAGCCACTGCAGGCATTGAAAGGGATCTGAACTTCTCCCATCAAGAGAGGGCAGTGCTGTCCTCACTGTCACAGGCCAGGGACACCTGTGCCAAGGAGAAATAAAGTGCACTATAAGTTATTGAAGTGGCACAGCTCTGTGTTTTGGTCTCCCACTAAGCCAACTGAAGAACTGTGGAGGTTACAAAAGCCAGGAGTTAATCAGTAACTCAGATCTTTATCACCTGCATGTTTAACTATTTCTTTCCTCCTTTGCAATACCTGCTGGTTTGGGTTATTTTGCTTTCATTTAATGAGTAACTACTGGGAAGGGGATTAAATACACCTGTTCTCTCAACATATTAGGACTTTGAGTGGTGGCCATTTTGACTGTAAGCAGCTGTATCCCACAGTCATTGACACATAAAAAGGAAAATTCAAGTGCTTCTAGTGGAAAAAAAAGAATTCAGTCCCTTCAGTACAGCCCATGTCTAGTCTGGCATTTTCCCAGTTCAGTGCTGGTCTGCAGGCGTGCATCTCCACACACACCCCGGTATGACTTTACCTCTCATACGATCTCTCAGCATCTCCTGTTGTCCTTTCCTTTCTACCTGTCCACACAGAACCACAGAAACATTTGGAGCAGAGAAATCTCTGGAGGCTTAGTGTCCCACAGATCTTCCCTCTGCTCTATGCCAGTTCTTCCGTTTAATGGGACAGGGCCAAGGAGGTGAACAGCTTTTTGTTGTAGAGTGAATTTTGGATTAGGCACTTTCTCTAGTGGAGGACTTGGTGCTGTTGTTCCTGTTTTGGCCATTGCTGTAGGTGTTGGTGAGGGAAGCCAACAACTCTGCCTGCTCGCATGAACCTGAAGCAATGTGGTCCATGAGCACTGCCATGGTAAACCAGCTGAGCATGAAGCTTTTTGGCATCTGGAAAAGTGTGTTAAGGCAGCATTAAGCATTTATAGACATTTTAAATGCAATTCTTCCTGTACAAAGTATGGGCTGATCTCTCTGTGCCCCTTCCCACCCTATTGCTCTGATTCCTTCTTCTGTTTCATTTCTCCCCAGGTCTTCACTGTGTTTGGTTGCTTTTCTCTCTCTCTTTCTTCAAAATAGAGCTTTTAAAGTGAATGTTGAAAAAGTTCATGGTGTCAAAGCTTTGTTTATGTTCATAATCCACTCTTGTCACTACTGATAACTGATAACAACTTGTGATAACAAAGCTCAAGTCCTCTTTGCCCATCAGAAGTGCTCCCCCTGCTCTCCTTAACCCACTTCCAATTTCCTGGTGGGGTTGTCTGTCCCAGAGCCTCTGCTCACCCACATAATGTCCAGCTGAGAAACAGGCTGTGAACATGGGCCTGAGCTCACTCAAAATAAAAGCCAGGGCATATAATTAAATGAAGGCACAATGCTTCTGCAGTACGCACTCCTGGTGGTGCTGGCTGAGCCTGAAAGCACACAGCTGGGTGCAAACAGCCCAGACAGCCTTTAAAGGAGTGGTATTGAGAAAGGAAGGATGAATTGATGGATATATTCTTCCTGTAAACTGGAAAAGTCTAACCACCGACAGCTAGAAACAACAAATCCAAAACTATGCAGGGCAAATTTCATGGTTGCTTTTGAGAGAAGAAACTCTCTTGACCTGGCAATGATGTTGCATGCTTCCTAGCGTTGATTCCGAAATCCCCTTTTCTGTTTCCAGCCTAAATTAAACACTAATTAAGCCTCCTATTGCAAAAACAGCCCTAGGTTCATAGTACTATTTATTAAGCTGCCTGAAAAGCCCCAGCTCCCTAGAGAGATAAGGGAGAACAATATTTTTGTGTTACTGATTTTTTATTAACTGTGTCAGTCATATGCAGTGAGGTGAAAGAGGCAAAAGAAAGGAGTAAGCAAGAGGTAGAGATCTCACTAAAAGAAAGGGGTCAGTAATTCTCCATTTTCCTTCTGCTGGAGGTAGAGTAGTAGTTCAGTCACAAAGAACAGAACAATAAAGAGCAAGCAGAAGTCCATGCTCTGCAGCATGAACAGAAATGAGCCTCCACAGAACATGCCAAGAAAACCTGTGACCACCATGAGAGGCTGATGTGTTGCATAGGTTGGTTTTCCATAGCATGTCTCTTACTGAGCACCAAAATGCCATTGTCATTGGTCAGGCTGAAGAGCTTTGGTCTTCTATAAACACGAACTTCCCATGAAAGCCAGAGTCATCCCTAGATGCAAAGTTTTCTTTGCCGTTTTGCATAAGGCTCCAGGCAATCAAGGGAGTCAGCCTTCTGCAGGTGCAAGGGGCTTGATTGTAAATCGCTGTATTTCCTGCTGAGGATTGTCCAGGTGTCAAATGCTGCATGGGCTCTCAAAGTGTTAAACCTTAAAAACTTTGCTACCTCTATTTCACATATTTACCTACAAATCTGAATTGATTGTGGTGAGAGACAACAGTGAGTGCACGCACATTTACCTTAAGTGCAGTATTTAATATACCACTGAGAGCCCCCCAGAGCTCCTTACACAGCTCAAATGTGTTTTTAATTACAGACCCAGGCCACACCTCCTTGAGCTGAGACATCCATGCCTGAGTTGGTCAGGGGCTAAACCACCACCATGTTGCCCTCTTCAGTGATTGTAAACAAGGCAGGAGTAAGTTTTCACGTTTCTATCTACATTCAGCTGCTGCTTGTGCAACCAATTTATCTTTTGTGCTCAGTCACTGATCATCATTTCTGGTGGGTACCTTCAGCCAAGGGAATGTGGATGGGAGAAGAGAAGCACACAAGGGCTGTCTGCTGGCAGTGGAGGTGGGAGAAGGGCTGGATGACTGCAACAGACAAGGGGCAAGACAGTAAATTCCCATAGTTTCCCACTAATTTCCCACTAAGTTTTCCAGAGTAGATGTCCTTACACTGTAACCTCTTCTGAAATCTTCTGATGAAGAGTGCTCATGGCAGAACAAGGTGTTCTAGGAATATGTGACCTGTGAATCAGGAGAGGTAATTTGCTCTGTTTGGAAAGCTTTCCTGCGCAGTTTGCCTTGCCTGAAGATAGATACTCTTTTTATCTGCATTGCAAGAGAAGGTCTTGTGTTTCAGAAACATATCAATATATTCACATGGGAAGAAATCACACCCAAACCTGCAGTCAACGGATATGAACAGAACCACTTTTTTATGACCTCAGAACTTAATTCTCAAAAAAAAAAAAAAACTTAAGGGAAGAGGGAGGATGAAAGAGAACAGTTCATCAGAGGCAATGACATGCTCAGAGCACATGCAGGTCAAAACATGCCAGGCAGCACTGCTCTTCTTTTAGCACTGAACTCAGAAAGATCACATGGAAGGTGTATGTCCCAGGAAAAGGTGCCACTCACTCCTCTGAGACGTGATGGACGTGCTGTGATTTTAGAGAATTGGTTGCTGATTCACCACTGGGATTTTCACCTGAGTTAAAATTTTACTTTACTTTCCCAACACTACACAGCACAGCCTGGAACTCACCAAACCTAGCAAGGTTTGTAATCTGCCAACCTTCAGCTTTGCTTGCAGTTTTCTCCTTTCTTCCTTTGCTGTGCTACTAATCATTGCTTTATTTCTGGAAAGTGGAAGCCAGACATGGGGAAAAGTGACCAATCAAACAATAATATTCCAGTTCCCCTCAATGCCAGACACAGAACTCCCTAACTGTGTGTTTACATGCAAAAGGACTAGGAGTCCAAGCACAGGAGTGGAGATGACTGCTCCTGATAACCACCTAGAAATGGCATTTCTAGGCCCAGTTTTCTTCCTCTCCCCCCTATCAGACACTCAAAAGATCCAAGGCATCCCCAAGACGTAGTTTCATTTAAGCCAAAGTGGATTCTCAGCGGAAATTCAGCATCAGTCTTGCCTTGCACTCCAGGCACACCTGGAAAGGCCTAATACAATTCCACATTTGTTCCTACACCAGCTCCTGTGCCTGGGAAGGAGCTCTCAGATTACCCTGTACATTCAGGGTAGCTTTTACCACCATTGCCATTGTGAGAGGTGCACAGGGAGGGTTTGCACCACACAAACACACCTAGGCACACAGGGGTTTCACACAAGTTTCTGAATTCATTGTTTCTCTTCATGTATCAGTAAACCCACAAACCAAGACCCAAAGGAAATTAAAATCTGGGGGCTTCAGGTCATGTTCTCCATGACAGTTCTCTGTTTTCTCAGGTGGCTTTCACCTTCTCTGATATTGGTTTTCTTGATAAAACAGTGTCCGTCTCTTCCTCCTACTGCTAAGTGGTGTCCATGAATCTTGGCAAGTACCATCTCTTTTCTGTTTTGAAACACCCTCTATTTTCCTGAGCCTGAGTGGGAAATATTTCACCCTCCCAAATGCCTTCCAGCACACAAGGAATGGAAGGAAAAGAGGTGAACTTCACCCTGCCTCGTGTGTGGGAAGAATGAAGTCATCAGATTCATGACTCACCTTGCTCCTCTACGCAAGGTGAGACATTGTTTTGTCATCAAGGGTGGCTACAAAGAAAAATCTTGATTTGCACAGCAGTTTCCTCATGCCAGAACCATGCCTGTGTTCTGTGTGCTGCACATGTGCTGAAACTCAAACAGCACAGCATGCCCCATCTCAGAGCTAAGAGATTAAGAGAGCCAGGATTATTCAAGACACAAACTCTTTTTTTTAAGTCAGTTCTGAAAATCCTGTCCTTGAAGTCTGCAGGCCTGGGGTCAGGAGAGAAAAAAAATCAGTCTAAGCATATGACAAAGAGGAGCAGAGGTGATGACCTTAAGGAAATGAGTGTGGACCAGGATATAGGTCTCTTAGTCACACACAGATGCCAAGAACATCACCCTTCACACACAGACATAGCAGTATCCTCTCCTTTTTGCTGCTATTTATAGTATTAAAAAAAAAAAAAAGAAAAAAAATTAAAACATTGCATTTAATGGTCTGAACACTCCTGCTAACAGGAGCTAAGATTGAACCTGCCCAGGATTTGAATGGGAAGTCCCTGTTCACAACAAAGAATTAAAGTTGATCGCTTGGTAGAAAAACAGTAGAGCAAAACCGAAATGTTCTCTTTGTACCACCTTCACAGGACAGCAAAAAGAAGAAAATGATGACGTGAACCCTCCCTGCAAACTGTGCTTCCTGGCAGGCCATCACTGAGAGGAGGGACTTGTGTTAGCAGCTGGGAGACTGAGTACGGCAGAGGAGTAAGGGATTTATGAAGAGCCTGAGGAATTATTAACACACTGTAGATTTGACTTCAGAATTTTAAACTGGAGCTCTCTGAGTTTGGAATGGATCAGCTGTGATGCCCTACACAAATAAAATATTTTCTTGGCTTCCCCAGGCATCGAATATGCTCCATCCCCAAGCAAAGCATAACGACATTATTGATGTTCCAGATATGGACACGAGGGTGTGTCTGTTCTCTCATGCCCAGCTCTATGTCTTTGTGTGCTGAAAGGAAAACAGATATTCCCCAGAAGAAATTCGTATTGTTACCATTTGTGCTGCGCTGAAAATAATTTTTACTGAAAAGCAGAGATCTTGCGTGAGTTGGGATAGGACTGGATCAGTTGAGTGGCTGGATGTTAATGCAATTGAAAAATGGCAATATAAAACTGAATAGAAGGCAGCAGATTCCAGGCTGAATCTTAGGTTTTCCCTTCACTATAAAAATGCTCAAGCACATAATGGAAACACCAACTCATAGAACTGCTACACTCAGTAAAGCTCAGGATGATGAATCATATTAATTCAGCTATTGGCATAAAACTTTTGTCTTAGCAACTCATTTCTGAGGAGCTTATCAGTTGTTAAGTGTTTTCTTTCCTTTTGTTTCTTCACTTCAGGACCGCAGGGCCCAGCTCAGACCAAACCCCTGAGCAGACAAATCCTGCCAAAGCTATAAACCAGCAATTGCACGGGAAACTGGTATCAGGAACTGCTACACAGCAACGTGATTTCTTTAAAATATGCAAGTAGTTCCAGTGTAAATTATGCCTGAAAAGGTTTGCTAGAGAGGAAAACACTTAGCCAGGCTCTGGAGAGCTTTGCTCTGTGTCAGCACTGCCAACACTGTTTGTGGATGCCAGATTTGCCCAAGACAGCTGCAGTCTCAATACCACCTAGCTCCTCACAAAATACTTTATTCCTTCTACCAAAAAGTCATTTCAAGAGGAGAGAGCTAGAAGATCTTTCAGAGGATATCTAGGTGAGGTGTCTTCAATATATTCCCTGTTCCACCGCCATGCATTTGAGAAATATATCCTTAATCTAAGTCAAAATTCACTAAATATTAGGATGCAAAGATCTACACATGTAGACTGGGGTCCTTTAAAGAACCTATGAATATGGAGGAACAGATGCAGGGAATTACCATATGAATTCACGGCATGCACAATGCCATACAAAAATGCTGTTTATAATGATTATGTCATTTTTGCAAAAACAAAACCTGCAGCAAACGGGCTAGGATAGCACTATTCAAATATTTCAGAAATGCAAAGCTTCCCCAGTGGTTGTTCGAAGCCTGATCTTTCTGCAATGTAAATACTCTCTGGGAGGATAGAAGATATAAAATATGGCCCCACGTCTCTCAGTTTGCACTGGGAGTCCCATCTAGGATTAATTAGTGCACCTGTAAATTGAATTTCAGTGACAGGCAGAGAAATGTTTAACCTCCAGTGTAAGGCAGGCTGCAGGTTACCTGCACTATGTTATCTAGTAAATAAATCTAGCCTACAACAGGCTATTTCACAAGTTTTCTGGCAGCCATGCTATTTTCATCCCTCCTAAGAGCTCCGCCTAAAGACATTGAAAAGTTGTATCAGGAGAAGCAGAAATCCTCCTTCCCCAGCATCCTCTGCAGGTCTGCCTTCCATCCAGGCACTTGGAATTCCCACACACCTCAGTCCTACTCTGCACCCGCAGCAGCTCCTGCCTCTCCTGGCACGGAGCATCCTACTGTGCCCTGTGTGACAGAACAGGTCACTTCTGTGGGCACCATGTAGCGCACTGGAAATGAGCCTGCGATACAAAATCCCGGTTTTTTGCCCTACCTGTCAAAACTCCAAGAAACTTCAAGAGCATTTAGCTCTCTGCAGTGAGGCAAGAATGAAGTACCTTACCCAGACTTTTGTGAAATATATAGCACAAAGGTAAATTCCTAGAAGACATTTCAAATCCTCCTTTCAGGTGTTTAATTTTCTCTCAGACCTTACAGGATTTATTTGCCTAGAGCAAGTCTTTGCAATTCAGTATAATGTTCTCTTCAGGCTCCAGTGCTTTGGCCTCCCACCCAGGGAAATCTGTCTCAGGATTTTTCCCATTAAAAGTAGGTTGGGCCTCACCTGCTGAGGGCTGGGCTGTTCCCTGCAGGATCCCAGGTGCATTCCTGAAATAGTTGTTGGCTGGAAACTTATCCTGGGGTCCATCCTGCTTGAATATGTAAAGGATTCCAGCTTTATCTGGCACAGTTGTCTGTAGGGTACTGTGCTCTCCTCTCTTACCTTATCTGGGGTTTCCTACTCTTTGAGAGCAGCCAGGAGGATGCTGGTGGTGCCATATTTCTACAGCAATGCCTCTCTCCAGTGAGTTCTCCCTATGGATCCCATTAGGCTTCTAATCCAGCCACAAGCAGTCCACTCAGGGTTTTGTAAGCTTAGTCCCATCCTCACGAGGACATGACGTTAAATACTAATTATTGATAATTATATATTGGTATTTAGTTATTTATTTATTATTAATTATTAATTTCTTTGTAATATATAGGAGAAATATCCTTTAGAAGGATTGATGAGAGAGAGTGTGTGTGATTGTGCATATGTGGGAATTCTGCACAAAGTCTGCCCCTGCAGCAGACCTCAGGTACTGTGTGGTTGGGATTACAGCCTGCTGGTAATCTGAGAAATCTTCATCTTTCATGGGAAAATGCAGATGCAAATAAACTCAAAATGTATCCTAGGAAAGAGTGATTAAAGAATTTATCATTTCAGACAGAAGTGCCAAGAAAAAAGGAACCCACCCAATCAGTACCTCAAGGGAAAAAATCTGTTTGCTTTTCCAGTGAACAAATCAGGATTCCAAGTTATAAATTGCCTTTTCTTTCATAATCCAGAGTTGCTTTGTGGAGCTGGGGTTGCTTTGTGCAACACCTGGGCTGAGAGAAGTCCTGAGCTGGTCTGTTTGCTTCCCACATTCTGTTTTTATTTATTTTTCTTTTTAAACTCTAAAACACACCTGAAAAACCAAGTGGCAGAGGTATACTTTAAAACACAAAGCGTACTGTGCCTTTGTGGGAAAAAAGTGGTAACCAAGGAAAAAAGAGCAACTCTGTGACTCAATCGCAAGTCATCCATTTGCCATCAGTGCAAGTGATAAATCCTCATCTGGAGGAATACAAAACCTGAGAGAAAGCTGTGGCTGCATCTTTGCTGTTCCAGATTTGGGGATGTTTTCAAGAGGCAATCAAACAATCCGTCTAGCTAGTAAAACTTGTGACTTGCTTTCTCCCACTCACACACCCCAGAGCCAGCACAGGGCATAATAATGGCCATTGTTTTGATTGCAAAGAATGTGGGGGAAGTAATATTTCCCTTTAACCGAGGCAGTCTGAGGCAGCATTTTAAAGAATGCTGAATCGCGTTACAGAACATTGCAGCTTCTGAGAAATGCAGTGCAAGGTCTCGATAAATGTGTATCTGCTCCCAGCAGGCCTCTCAGCAAAGGTCGGAGGGCAGACCCAGGAGCTGTCTGAGGTTTCAAAACGCTGGTGTCCTTCAGGAAAGGTTATCTTTGGCCAGACCCGGAGGGGTTGGACAGGACATTGGAGGCAGCACTGCCCCTGTTCATGGAGCAGCTGAGAGATTTGGTTGGGTGAGGGGTGCAGGCTTTGGCTCCAGGCCGCGATTTGTTTGCATGGAGCAGGGACAGTGACCGATGTGAACCTGCCTTCTGCTCACTTTGAAGTCCATCTGACCTTACTTCCTCCCTCATCCCTGCCCAGCTTGGCTGACAGGCCCAAGTTGCTGCAGCAGCAGCTGAGCTGTGGCAGTTTTATCAAGCAAGTTTTATTTTTCTGCCCTCTTGCTCATCCCTCTCAGCCCTGCAGCTGCACAGCCCTGTGTGTTTCAGTGCTGAGTGCTCCCTGCAGTAAGCGGGGTGGTTACTATTATGACCACTATTAAAACATAAAGGAGAGATAAAGACGTGTTTCAAAGAGACAAAGGGACAGAGAGGCAGATGCACACCAACGGCTGAGTAGTTAACACATATTTCTGGATAAGGCTTATCTGAAGTCAGAATTTCATGTTTACATTTTGAACTCTCATAAACGCCTGCTGAGCAGAAAGCAAAGTACATTAAAGCAGTACTTCATTTCAGGGTGGTATTGACCAAGATTTACCATGGTCTCGGGAAAATCCCTCTGAGTGTGCCAAGAGCTCCCTTAGCACAGTAATTTATCACAAATGATAACGAGAATTGATCAATAACTGACTTTCAGGGGGTTTTCAGCAGACATCACAAATCACCACTGATCTTTGCTTAAGCATGTGGCTGCTCTGAATAAACACATGCAAGAAAGTGAGTCCAAGTGTGCTAGTAGTGACTCCAGAACAGTAGCAGGAGCAGAAGTTTATCTCCTGGTTGGTATCAAGGTGGCAGCTCTCATTTTGGAGGTGTGCAAGGTGGAATCAGCAGACACTGATCCCAGAAGGAGGAGGCTCAGTGTAACTGGCATTGTGCCCTTCACAGGTTCATCACAGATCTCAGTTAGGTCCTATTCCTTTGGTACATCTCCTTTGAGTTGTGGCTCCAAACACACATCTTGGGAAAGAGAAAGTTTCCTCCCCTAGGTACATGGAGGTTACATTTAGGGCCCATTAGTGCTATTGTTTTCCATCACTGAGGAAGGCTTGGTTGCTTGTTTCCCTTGTGGGGTGTTGTTTCCATGACTGATCCCTCTTCCCATGGTCCTAATCCAATCTGTGATCTCTGTAAACAGGTAATGTTCAATCTGTCTCCATTTTCATTGTGATAGCGTGGAAAAGGCACCAGGCTGGGCTCAGAGAGGCACAGGGAGCTGCTGGAAGCAGCTTGGGGATGTAATCATAAGCTGAGCCCCATTTTCTGCCTCTCCTTGTGAAGAGGGGCTGTGGATTTCCAGTGGTGAGAGGGGTAACCAGAAAGGAGTGGAGAGATGCTCTCCCTGCAGACTGTGAGCTTCTGAGCAATGCCAGTATTAAAATAACTGACACCAAGTAAAAAAGTGTTAGTCTTACGAAAACTAAAAATAAAAGCAACTTCAAATATGTGATCTTCCCTCCCCCAAAAAATATATATATTTCCACAATGCTAAAGTGGTTTCTTCATTTCTTTACCTTGCATTAAAAACCCAGGCAATGTGTTCCATAAAACACTTGTTGCATAAACTCCAGTGATTCCCAAATACCAGCCTCCAACACCAGAAAGCCTGGTAAATTAAAGGAGATAATTTACAGCAGTACCTTGCTACACCATTCAAAACATCTCTTGCATAACTGACTCTTTTGATGGCACCTTTACCTTGGAAAAGAACACAGATGCATACATATATTCTGTGGAGAAGGTGTAACATGTTGCTACTGGCTTTGCCAGAGAAGTTTGGCCAAACGGAGGATTTACTCTGTCACATCAATGGGGGAACAAAATACTCCTCAGAGGTGCTCCTATTCCTACCAGAGGTGATCAAAGTTAGAGCAGTTAGAAAAGAAGGGGTGCAGACCTGTGCTTGCCTTTCCATCCCACCACTGCCCAAAAGAATCTGTCTCCTGCATTTTCTGTGAGCCACTCTCTCAGGAGCTGTAGATATTCTTCTATTCCGGCTTCTCCAGACCTTTCTTTTTTTTTTTTCTCATGTAGCAGAACCAGGAGAACACATGAGCAGATGGTCCTCCTTTCAGTCATGTAAGGCATGGCCCTCATGGGACTGCCCTATCCTGAATCCCAAACCCGCAGGGAAGAGGGTCAGCTCTCAGGTAGCTGGGAGAAAATCAGGGCTGCACGATCAAGGCTGGTTTCCAAACCTTTATCTCTCGGCTAATACTTTTGGCCTTGAAGGGTCGCTGGGAATGGCTCTGATATGGCCTCGAGGGCTGGGGAAGGAAATTCCCACCGCTCTCCTGCAGGAGTGCAGACACTTCTTACTGTTATCTGGAGTGAGCATTGCCCAGCCCTTAACACTGCACATTATCTGACATTATTGGGTAAATCTTGCTCAATTCAAACACTCAGCATAGTTCCTGATGTGAGTGGGAGCCCCCCATGAGCACCAAGGTCATTACTGAAGCTGTTCAAACACTCCCCACTCCCTTCCCTCCTCCTCCTGCCCACTTCTCCACACTCCAAGCCAAACAATTTCCCCTTTCCGAGCTATATTAAGGTAATATGCACAAAATCCAGTACATTATCCTCAGGACTGAGTAGCATCAGCAGAGCATATTCACACATTGCTGCTGTGCTGATATCAAGGGCACGTTTATCCTCAGCAGGCACTAAATGTTCCCAGCGATTCCCCGTGCAGGGAAGGTGGGTAGCATACCAAAGCCACGCTTATAGAGGCTGTGGAACAGTTTAACTACAGATATATTAAGGAATTTGCCTCAGGAATGTAAACAGATCCAGAAGGTTTTGTGTGCCAAGGCAATTAATTTTAAGAGTTCTCTTGCATGCACACACATGAGTATGCACACGTACCTGCTACACCCTTCTGCCTGAGCCATACAGAAATATACAACAAAAGCAGCATTTCTGAGGCACTAATAATAGTAAATGCTCTTGCCACAGAGATAAAAACTTCATATTTATTTGGGGTGAAGTGGGAGGTCATTCACTGGTCAAACAAGGAGTTGTCCATCCATGATACGATATTCAAAGATGACTTGGGCTTAGCTGCCATGCATGGAGAGTGCACATAAAATACATCTTTGAGGAGGTGAATGTGGTTAAATAAATTTATTGGAACAAAGAACAGCTTGACCTCAGGAAAGAAAAATCAAATTTAATCTTGTCAGGCATTTATTGGAGCCTTGGGTCATCTTAATCCTTCAGTGAAAATTGTTTACTCCCTGTGTTTTTGTGCAGCTCTCAGACACCCAGATGAAATGTTTTTACATGCCCTGGTCAGTCAATTCTAGCTTTAATCTCTATCACGCTCTCCTTTTAGGAATGGGCTGCTTCTAGGATACGCTCAAAACACTGCACCTAAAATTTTTCATGATCTTTGTCATAAAAGGATCAAGACATATAAAACAGGACTTCAGCATGGATGTTCAGTAATGCTCAATCAGCACCAATTAATCAGTGTACTGATCATCTTCTGCACATGCACTCAGCAGCAATCAGGCACCTATTCCTTGTGTTCACTCAGTTTTGAATCTAAGTTCGTCTCCAGCTCGGTCCAGGAGGGTCCTGCTCCATTTTTGTGACAGCAAGACCATCATCCTGGAAAGATCAAGCCCCTCTTAAAATCAAAGTGTGGCCCCTCCTTTCAAAAAGTAACCTTAACACTCAGTACAACTCTCTGACAGGAGGTTGTAGTGAGATGGGGGTCAGTTTCTTCTACAGGAACAAGGGACAGGATGAGAGGAAATAGCCTCAGGATGTGCCAGGGGAGGTTTAGATTGGATATTAGTAAGAATTTCTTCACCACGAGGATTTTCAAGCATTGGAACTGGCTGCCCAAGGAAGTGGTGGAGGGATTTAAAGGATATGTAGATGTGGCACTTGGGGACACGATTTAGTGATGACTTAGCAGAGCTGGGTTAATGGCTGGACTCAATGATCTTAGACGTCTTTTCTGACCTAAATGATTCTATCATTTTATGATTCTAAGCACAAATTTTCATCAACACAAGTGTCTGGGATATGAGTTTTTCAAACATATTTAGATCAAGGAATTAAAATTTCAGAATATTTTCTCTGATGTTTCTCTACAGAAATAAAGGGTCAAAATATTTACACTTCATGTCCACCTTTAATTTTAATATGGCCATTTGGATTCTTACCATGCTTGAATTTTCCTTAGTTTTTTGTTTGCTTGTTTATTTGTTTGGATTTTATTTTTTGGCCTGTAGACTCAAGAATTCAGTATTTAATATAGTTTAAATATAACAAATTAGATATTAAACCAAAATGTACTGAAGCAACTAATTCTATTGTCAAAAAATTCTGCTAACAATTGTTTGGAGATTGTTCCTAAAACATTACAAATCACAAATTACCAAGCTGCCATTCTTGTTCAAATTTGTTCACCATGTTAAAGGTGTTAAGAAACTTGTTCTTTACAACTACAAATGAGGTATAGGGATGCCTTAATCTGGTTTTGTCCAAGCAAAAACTTGCTATTTTTTCTCTTTTTTAACTTTTATTGAGTTTAGAGATATTGTTGGGTGATTTTTTAATACAGGCAGCATCTAACAAAACCCTCATCTGAAGCATCCATTCAAATACCATAGAGTGAGAGTGGGAGGGGAAGGGAATTCTGTGCTCCCTGCAAAAATGACGGACATGAAAATCCTCCTGAAGGACTCTGAGCAGCCTAATTCTACTCAATATGACCGTGGTATGAGGTTTCTGTACCAGACCTTGCAGGAGGAGCGGCACCAATCCCTTGGCAGCCCAGGTCCCCTGTGCCACCTGGCCCTGCAGAGCTCAGCAGGACACCTGAGGTGGCACTTGGAGGAACATGTCAGTGTGAGCTGATCCTGCAACTCCAGCACCTCCACAGCATCCAGATGGAGACAGATCCCCTGCTCAGGACATAGAACTCACCTCCTGTTTCCTGAGCTCTGGGCACTGCTGCACCTACAAGGACAACTGAACCAGGCTGGGGTTTTTTGAGAGTGAAGTTAAGCTTTATGGAGGACACAAAAAACCCACACACCTCCCTGCTGCATGAAGAAAAGACAGTCCAACTGCTGGCAGCCTCATTCAAAACCCTCAGATTGCTTTTTCTTGGCAGCAGCAATGTAGGCACAAACAAATATTAGTGTAATCACTGGGGCTTTTCTTTATTTTTCATATTTTAGTAAAGAGATACTTCGTTGTTTTACAAGATGCTTGGAACTTATGACTAATTGAACCCTGATTTTTAATTAGTTCTGAGGTCTTGCCTGGCAGCCCCAGCCCCACGACTTTCCCAGTACTGACAAAAATGCTGAAGGATGTCTCCCTTTGGCTGCATATTCTTCCCTGTGGATATGCAGAGTTGGGACCTGGTGGGCTCCACTCTGTTCTCACTGTATGGGATGCTTGGACTTTTTAAGCCAGAGCAGGCAAAGGCTTTCCACAAACCTCTAAAATGCTCTTACAAGCCAAGTATGAGGTCTCACTGTGATATCTGCTCTCAAAAAAGGGTTTAGATTATCCTGTAGTTCATAGAAGCACTTTCAAGGATGGGATTGCTTAATTTTGTCCACCCAAATGTGTGATATCTAATGCAAACTGATCTTGTACTCTCCCTCTGTAACCAGTGGAGAAAATAAACACATGGAAGAAGAATCCACCTCCTCTTAGACGCTTACTCTGAGGATAGGATGGATGATCTTCCATAGATTCTTCTGCATGACCTACAAACAGCTGCTGTGCCTTTTAGTAGAGAAGAATTCCACTTTTAATTTACACTGGGGACAAAAAAGAGACAATGTCCAGCTCCTTTGGATTTTCCCAATGCTGCATTGGAACTCAGCTGTTTCAGCAGTAAATGGGAAAAAATATCTGCCTCTGTGTCAATTGTCAACACCACAATTCCCCCACTGCCTCTGCCATGGAAAGGGCTAAGCCTTTGCATGAAATTTTGCCGTGTCTGTTTATAGCTGTTTTTCATTGAATAGACTCACCTGACCAGAGGGCTGTCACATCACTCAATACTGTTTTAAAGGGAGGGCTTATAGTAACATACAGTAAAAGCCTCTCTTCAGGATTGCGCAGCCACAATTTAGGGTGGCTACTGGTGTTTTTTAAAGACTAAAGGTCCTTTCCATTTATTGGTTATATGCATGAGGGAAAAGAGCAGTCCAAGAGCCAAGAGAAACATCAAAATCATTTTGTTGCATCTCAAGAAACCTAGAAATTCTGGCATTTCATGCTCTTCATGCTAAATCTGTCCCATTTCAGCTTCTGCTCAGAAACAGCTCAGTGTCATGTGAAATCTAAACCACATCAGACCCATGCTGTGGGCAGCTCCTTGTTTTTCTCAGTGGTGGGGTTTGGCTGCACAGCAGACACCCAGAAATCACTTTCACTGAGACTTGCCTAACAAGGGTCCTTGGTGTCTCCGTGGCTCATCCTCTTACTTTCTTTACTCCGTTTTCCTAAAAAAAAAAAAAAAAAAAAAAAAAGCATGAATCATCACTGTGAAGTTTGTCTCTCCTTTGGCTTGCCTTGACTGAATGCCAGCCTGAAATGAACCATTTCCAAGCTGCCTTTGCTCTTTAATCAAAAGCCCACTGATTACTGTGATCTCGTCTTTGTCCCTGTTTCCTTCAGAGAGGATTTTAATTAGTAGTCTACAGTATATTCCCTTGTACAAGTGCTCCAATTATGTTTAATCACTACCACTGTACATACAATAATTAATTAATGTTAAACCAGAGAGAGCTTGACATTTGATTCATTGGTTTGGTAGTCTCTGCTCCGTTATTTGGCTGCTTTATCTTTAATAGTCTGTGGAGCAAATCTTTTTGGGAATCTGGTTCAGTGTGTCAGGACTCCCAGATTCTGTCCCACTGTTACCAATATGTGGTTTAATATCCGAGATTTCCATTTACCAGCACCCCAAGTCTGTAGCGAAGGTCTTCAGTGGCTGCTGAAACCAAATGAGCACATCTGGGGTGGAAGGTGATGTGTGATGGGTTGAGCTGCTGAACAGCTGGAGGAGAGGTGAGCTCTGCCCGACAATGACATCAGCTCACCAAGGAGAAAATCAGGGACATCCCAGGCTGTGCAAGCACCCATCCTGCTGAGCAGCAAAGCTTTGCCTTGCCAGGGCACAGCAAACAGCAGCAAACACCCCCAAATATGGGCCAGTGACACCACCCCATCTCAGCTCTAATAAAGGCCACTTCTTTCACTGAAAGTGCTGCTCCTGTACTTAAAATGAACCTGTCACTTGGCAGGAGGCAAAGCAATGGACTTTGGTTATCCATGCCTGCTTGAGAAGCCTCCACATTCAGTGCAAGACACAGTTTTTGCATAAAAAGTGAATTTCTTTCTGTCAGCAAACTAATCAGCACATGGAAACTCATGGTGTAAAAGATGAAGTTTTTCAACATCACGTCCAAATTTTTTTGTTATCCTGTTTTGAGAAGTGATGTATCAGAGGACAATTTTATACTCTGAAAGTGGAAAAAGATTCCAAACCCTCAAAGTTCACTTTCTCTCTGAAATCTGATATGATGCAACTCTACCTTACCATGAACACTCAGCAGGAAGGTAGAACAAAATAAAGGGCTTTAGACACTTCCCAAAGAAAAATATCATGTGCAGTAGGGTTTTTTCTTCTTTTATTAAACAGAAAATTTAAATCACATTTTGCCAGCAAAAATAATTTCAAACCTGAAGGGAGGAATAAGATAAAAATAAACATCTCAGATTCCTTGTGGCCTGGCTAAAACAATATTCTGTCCTTAATCTTCATTATAGGCAGTATGAGGAGCAAAATCCAAAAGAAACAGAATTACATCTTGATGGTTCATGTAATAAATAAAGTTCAGTGAGCACCTCCAAGCCTTTTCTTCTGCACAGATTTTGGTCTTCTGACCAGTGCTGGGCTGCTGTGGTCCTTCCCCCAGCTGTGTTCTGAAGATTGAGCTAAGTTCAAACTTCTATATCACTAAAAAATGCTACAGCAAATAGCTCATCATGTCCCATTGACACATCATTCAGTGGCTGCTTGAGCCTTGCAATTTCTGCTTCTGGAACAGAGAGAAATTGTCTGGAGTTGGTTACTGCTTTGGGCTATTCTGGTTTATTTTAATGAAGATGCAAATGTCTGATCCCCCAAACACAAGCAAGCACCAGTCCAATCCCTCACTGAGGCACTCCCTCACCCTGCAGCCTCTGTGCAGGAGGAAATCCATACCTGAGAGCCCCCGAGCATCACCTCAGCCTGGGGGTGATCCTGGATCCACAGCCCACAGCAAATCACCTCTGGAAACTCATCACCAATTTGCCGACAGTTCAATATGTTGCTGAGAGCTACCCCCAGCCCCCAAACCCCTGGCTTTTGGCATGTGAAGGGTTGAAGTGCAGGACAAAACATCTAAGCTGGGACCAGTCCAGTCAAATCTTGTATGCAAGAACATCAGGGAGCATCACCACATTCCCCACACTTCCACCTTAGGACAGATCTGAAATCCAAAGATTTACTGGCACCACTGCATTGATCAGGAGTGGGAAAGAATCTTAATGTGAACTAAAGTAGCAACATCACGAAACTCTCCACAGAGGGGCAAGATATACATAGAAAAGAAGCCTATTAATACATATTTTTACAGCTGATGCAATCTAAAAGGAAATTTGATCAAATGTTTTTGTCAACATGAGCTGAGTCATCACTGGCTAAATGAACTGAGTCCACGTGTGTTGCCCATTCCTCCTGCCTTTCTCTTAGAATTACCAAGTACCTCAAAAGCATGAGCCTTAGAGTTGCAGCTGTATGTCTTCATAGTCATGTGGCTTTTTAGGCTGAAAGTGGTTATTGTCTGGTGCAATTGGGCTGTAAGAAAGTATTATTGTACTCCCATAGTTCAATGATTGAAACAATATTTATCAGTCAATAGATCTGCCATGAACACTTGTATTTTTCCCCATGGTCTGAAACATCTTTCCTTGTCTGAAACCTGAGGTCAACATTTGTTTTTCTCATGTTACTATTAGTTCTTCATAGATAACTTATTTTGTACTCATTTTTGCCCCCCTTAAGCACTGAAGGTTGCAGGAAGGTGGGTAATTGTCTGAGAGCTGTACAGATCCAACCTGCCCACAGCAGCCATCCCCATCCGCTCAGCCCTGCTTTGGAGATTGATGGGATCCACCACCTTCACTGCATCCATCACGTGAGTCCATGTGGCTGGACAAGCCTGAACAGCTCCGTTAATTGTGCCACATTGCTCTTTATGCATTTCTTCACTCAAATGAGCTTTTTTAGCTCAGACCTTGATATCCTGCTTTCAGCAGCACTGCTGTAATCATCTGTGAAAGAGCTTAAGTGGACTGCGAGGTCCAATCTTCAGATATCCTCAGGCTGATCATAAACACACTGTTGTAGGACAGATACAACATAATCCTGACAAGCAGATCTGGCCCCCAAATTTATTTGTACTTTCTATTATATTTGGTTTAATAATGCCATGAAAATTGCTCTCTGGAATCCTAGAATTGAAAATGAAGCATTTTTCTCTTTAAGAAGACAAAACCACTGAAAATTTTTAATCAAAGACATGTGAAGAGGGAGGGAGGAAAAAAAGGAAGGTTTTATGGGACCTTTCAACTGGAAAAAATGCAGTTAGCTTTACTAATAATAATAACTGGACACACATGTGATTCCTTTTCAGGAACTACTGCTGAGGGAGGAATGGAAGACAGCACAGCAGGAGCACAAGCTCCTCAGTGGGCAGATTTCTGTCCTGTGGCAGGTTTGAAATGCCCCAGCCGGGCTTGCCATCACTCAGAGCAGCAGTTGCCTCCTCCTAGCCACACAAACAAAGCATTGCCACTCTTAGTGACAATTTGGCAAGGGGAGCCTGGTGGAGAATGAGAGAGGCTGAATTGTCCTGTTTGCTCACAACCTACACAGCAGCCTCCTGCCAGCCCTGCTTGAGCTCTTCACCAAGGGAGAGGACTCTGCCCCTCTGCTCTGCTCTGTTCTGTTCTGCTCTGCTCTGCTCTGCTGAGACCTCACCTGCAGTGCTGCATCCCAGCACACGAAGGACACTGACCTGTTGGAGTGAGTCCAGAGGAGGGAATCAGGATGATTACAGGAATGGAGCAGCTCTCCTATATAGAAAGGCTGGGAGAATTTGGTTTGTTCAGCTTGGGAAAAGGGAAAACTTTGGGGTGACCTAATTATGGCCTTCCAGTACCTGAAGGGAGCCTACAAAAAAGGTGGAGAGAGACTTTTTTACAGTGGTCTGGAGGGACAGAACAAGGAGGAATGGTTTCCAACTGGAAGAGAGTAGGCTTAGATTAGATATTAGGAAGAAATTCTTCACTGTGAGGGTGGTGAGACACTGGAACAGGCTGCCCAGAGAAGCTGTGGCTGCCCCATCCCTGCAAGTGTCCAAGGCCAGGCTGGATGAGACTCTGAGCAACTGCATCTATTTCAAGGCATCCCTGCCCATTGCAGGGGCTGGAACTGGATGGTCTTTGAGGTCCTGTCCAACCCAAACCATTCTGTGATTCTGTGTTGGAGAATGGAATGTTGCAAGGCAGAAGCCCATAATGGCCCAGGATGTGAGCTTTGATAATTTTGGTAGAGGATGGGAAAGATATGAGGACCAGCAGCATAAAGGGCTTTTATGGCACAAAGCATCTGCTGACAGAGCTCCATGTGCACAGTCCTGCTTTTACAATGTGTGTTTTGCAGGGACACAGATATTTTCTATCAGAACACAGCTGCCTTCTGGACTGAGAGTTACTGAGGGTCTTGAGGAGACTTTGGCAGGATCTTTTCCTCCTCTTGTGGAGAAATTGTGGTAAAAATATGCATTAGTAAGGGAGGCTTAGAGGCATGTTGTCTGTAAATTGAAGCATTTTTTTCCAGAGTTAGCAGAATCTGCCTTTCTGCTGTGGACATGCAATTATATACACTTAGGAAATGTCATCACAACACACTTTCAAGATAAGAAACAAAGCCAGTGATATCCAAATGATTAGCTTTGACTGGTTAATAACTGCCTACAACGGCAAACATCAAAGTCCAATGGAAAGGACTGTTATATTTGAAAAAATCGAAGCTATCGTTAAGCACAGGATGAGAACAATAAGGTGCTGAAAACAACCACCACACTTTCTGCTTCAGCTTCCAAAGTAAAATCAAGCAGCTCATGTGCTGGGTGGTCAGACACAGGAAATACCAGGTATTTCCATCACACTGCATGGGAAACAGTGATGGGTCACACTGGGACCACTTCTGTATTTCACACTGACATTTTGGCTCTAAAGCCTTCTTTCCAATAACTGGGGATGCTGCTAAATTTCAGGGCACTGGACTGCAAGTTTCCGTGTTGTTTCCATACTTTAAATGAGTCTGAACCTCGAAGTTTGAATCTTAAGATTTTTGGTTTGCTTTTCTTAGTGGGTTTAGGTTTGCTCTGAGTTTCTTGTAGAAGTATTCCTCCAAAAGTATACTCAAAGTTCTCAAGGAAGCAAGGAAGGAAGGAAGGAGCAATAGAACAGGGAAAGGGAAGGGAAACAGGGAAACAGGGAACAGGGAAATAGAACAGGGAAAGGTCACCCACAGAAAGGGAAGAGTTCATTAAAAAAACCCAAAAATAAGAAAAGTGACTACAGTATAGTAAAGGACTTGATGCAAGAAGGCTGAGAATAAACATGGAGTGCAGTGAGGCAGAGGAAGAGTAGGTTCTCCATCCTCCAGCTCTGCCAAAGCAACAGGGAAAAAGAAGTTCATGAAGAATTGAAATGACCTGTCCTATTTCTTTTTAAAAAATCAATATCCAGTTGCAACACTCCCCTTAAGCAAAGATTGCATTAACATTAGGAAATAAAGCTAACTAACCTACTTAAATTGGGAGGCAAAAGAGTGTGTGTCCAGGGCCTACAGCAAAAAGAAGAACATGGGAATAATAAAACCTTTGTTTGCCCCAGCATGAATGTGTAAGATGATCTTGAGAAAACCATCTGCAAAAAAAAACCATAACCAAAAAATTTCACTATCTCACAGGAAGACTGTGAGGCCGTATAGATGCCAATTTTCAGTTACTACCATGTAAAATTCCATAGGATAGCTTTAACAATATTTCTTGCTCTATACATCTTTTTTTCCAAGGGTGCTTTGAATGCTGCCTGACCCTATGGCCTTCATATCAGAGCAGCTGTATGATGCTGATTTCTGTCAGAGGATTGCTTTGGTGAGGGCTGTGGTCTCCAGGTATCTCTGGAGACCTAAAAAGCTGAGGTGGACTCACAGAAACCCTCACAGAATACCTCTTTTACAGTCCTGATCACCCAGCCCTGACCCAAAAACCCTTGCCAGCATGTACAGACTGCTTCTTATTCTGCAGGAATGAAAGTTGCTGCATCACAGAGATCTCCAGAAATGCTGGAGAACCTGTGTGGCTTCTGACAGTGCCCATGGGCTCGAGGCACTTCACCAGCCCCCTTTCCCCTGGCTGTAAGGGGTCTGGCAAGCAGCCCTACTGCCCAGGCCAGAAGGCAAATTGACCTATTTGGGTCTTCTGCAGGTGTCCTTTAGCCTTTCCAGGTGCCCAGCAATCCCTGCTCCCCCAGACACCACTCCAGCTTGGCAGGTGCTTCACCCTGCACTGTGGGGTGTGCTGGGTTACATGTGGGGACATCCCAGGCCAGATTCCTGCATCCAGACCTGGCATTAAGACACCAAAGGAACACTTCAGATGCCCTCTGCACAGGATTTTGCCTTTCCTTCCTCAAAAGCCTGCTTTAGTTGAAGCCTCTCTGGGCTAGCTGCCTATCCCCTCCCACTCCCGTGAGAGCAGAGCCCTGCCCTTCCTTTGAAAGGCATCGCTGCTGATGAGATTTCCAGCTGGAAGTGGGGTTCGGTCCCTTTGTTTAGGAACAGAAATGAAACATGCTCCACTGCATCTCATGAATTCTTCCAGTGTAAGCATCTTCAGTGACATGTTTCTGTAGCTGGACATGTGTGCCTGTCACCACGGCAAGGGACAGAGGAATTTCCACCAAAGGGAAACTGTGGTGCTCCCTTTTATCCTGATCCCATTGTTAAACAAATGAGCTGCCTTAAAAGCACTGCAACGTTTATTTGCGCCTCCAGAAGAGGTTATTTTCACCCCATCCCAGTTTGCACTTTAAACAGCAACATTCCTTTTGCAGGCTCTGTTAATTAAGGGAAATGGTCTTAATTTCAGTTAGTAAAATTGTTTTGTGTGTATGTGGGTGTGTGAAAATAATACAGTATCTTATTTCAAACCTCATGGGGTTTCAGCAATTATGCCTTTAACAGAAAATCTCAGAAGTCAACAGCCTTATAATGCCTAACTCCTGGGAACCCGCGTGAGGGGAAATTAAACATCCATCTTTGAGTTTAATGGTGTAAAAATATGTGTGTAGATAACTGCCATTATGTGCATAATTCCCTCCTGCTGAAGTGCAGGTCCCGAGAGGCTCAGCTCGCCCAGACAAGGTTAATCCAGATCCCACCGCCCCTCGTGGCCGGGATCAGCCTGCAGGGGAGCACTGCACATGGGGAGGAGAGGGGCTGTGCCCGGGCAGACATTCCCAGGTGCAGAGCAGCACGTCCCAGGTGAGGAAAGCCTCACCCACTTCTCAATATGCTTTTCCTCTTGGCTGTTCCCTAATCATCCCACCCTTCTTCAGCTCCTGCTCCTTTTTTTTTTTTTTTTCTTTTTTTTTCTTTTTTTTTTTTTTTTTTTTAATTTTTCTCCTGATCAAGGATATGCAAACGCTGCTCTGAGTCACTGCTGCTGCAGTAGGAGTTTCACCTCATCAGCACGAGCAGCACTGGGTGAGTGTGTGCATTTCTGCTTTACGTGATTGTCTGCACGTCCCTTGGCAGGCACCAAGAACGTCTCCCAAACCACGGCTCACGTCTAATCGCTTCCACTCCAGACTCCTGAGGCTGACTTAGGGACAATATAATAACCAGTTTCTTGCAGGCAACTGGGCAGTGGTCCAGCCAAAAAAAGTTTAGTGAATCTGCTGGCTGACATCTAACTCATCTGAAGTTCAGGTCCACAAATAATCTTCTACAGTCTCTGGGAATAGGTAAGATTCTGAGAGACCTGATCTTCTTGGGATTTCCTGCACTTGGCTTTGTAGGAGATCCTGCCTCAAAATTTGGAGGGAGTCAGAGTTTGTTAGGTGTTAGGAAAGGGGATCTGCACATTTCTGGAGATCGAAGGCTTGTTCTTGTAAACCAGACCACCATCATTTGAAATTTATTATTTATAGGTAACAGAGAGCCTTGCATTCAGGTTGGCAGAGATTTAAAATTCTTCCAGTCCTGAAATCTTCTAGGATATTCACACACAGTCCAGTATAATGAGATCTGGTCCCAATTAAGGCCAGTTTTAGTGCACATAGTAAATAGCATGGGGAAATGACAGCAAACAGACTTTTACAGGAGAGCCAATGAAGTGAAACAGCAGCATGTAGACAACAGAGACTTTGAGACAAAGCCTGGTCCCACAGCCCTGTCCTTACCCAGAACCTGTTCTTTCCTTCCTTCCTTCCTTCCTTCCTTCCTTCCTTCCTTCCTTCCTTCCTTCCTTCCTTCCTTCCTTCCTTCCTTCCTTCCTTCCCTCCTTCCCTCCTTCCCTCCTTCCTTCCTTCCTTCCTTCCTTCCTTCCTTCCTTCCTTCCTTCCTTCCTTCCTTCCTTCCTTCCTTCCTTCCTTCCTCCCTCCCTCCCTCCCTCCCTCCCTCCCTCCCTTCTTTCTCCATTTTCTGGTTTCAGAAGGCTTCAGGTCCAGCAGAAGGCATGAGCAGACCTTTGTCCAAATTTGGCGCATTGCCTTCAGAAAGACTTTATTTGGGAAGATAAGGCAGGGGTGGGACCAGTGATGATGCACTTTCCCATTTCCAGTCTCATGTTCATGCAGTGCACCTGAAGCAGGGGTGGGCCAGGTGTGACAGGGTGTGTGTCACGACATGATTTGTGACTTTCAGAGCCACCCATCACTGAGTGTTTCTAAGAAGAGGGTGTGAGGCATGACAGACTCTTCAGACAGTTCAGTAATTTTTTACAGTGCATACAATGAATTTTCCTCTAATTATTCACTATGCCAAGTGTTACTCTGTTGCATACTCTAGAGTGCCCTTCTCTAATAGCCTTGAAAAAGAAACTCATTAATTCTTTGTGAGTCCTTAGAGCCATATCTTATCATGTAATTAATAATTTTGGTCATTTTATAATCTCTGTATTCAAATGTGGCTTAGTATTAAATGTTTTTATTTTTGGTTCTTGGCTTGTTTATCTATTTTCTTGGTTTCCTCATTTAAAAATTATTGCTCACTTAGCAGCAGACTTCGTGACCTTTGTCTGAACCAGGAGAAACAGTCAGACCCTAATTTGGTTCTGTCAGTAGTGAAGGGATAGAGGAGGAAAGATTAGGAGAGGGGAGTATTTTTCATTTTACTTGGCCACATAGTGCAACAGTTTGCAATACCTGTTTAAGGCAGAGCAGGACAGTTTGCTGGCACATATGAGTCAGAGCAGAGTCCATTCACAGCTGTTAACCAGTGCTTCACTCCGGCAGAGGCAAGAAGATCCAGGGATTGGAAAGTCCTCTTGGGATAAACCTGAGGACAAGCAAAAGTATGATCAAACTCAGTGAGAGTTGTCTATAACTCACAGAGTAGCCCAACACAACACAAAGGCTTGGGCTGGAGCAACAGCAGGTTGAAGGGGCATTTGCCCCAACTTCTTCTCCTAAATGTGGGCAAGAGACCCCTGTGAAACATGTGGGCTTGCTCTTGGAACCCAGACAGGGATGGTGCAGGTGCAGTCTGGCAGTGTAGGAGGGCGGTGGACTAGCAGAGAAATGAACTAATTCACTCGTCATCCCCATAAAAAGGAGATTAAATAAGTCCAACTCAGCAAAAGATACTGGAAAACTAGTTTTCCTAGTCTGTTTTTGGTTCTTTGCACTGAGTAGAGGATGACTATCTGTGGAAATCATTTTGTTTAAAGAATTGCTGGACAGAACAGCCAAGGAGGTTTCTTTTATAAGACTTTTCTAAAGCACTCCTTAATGACTGAAGCTGGAAGGAAGAGAGTGAGAGAGAACTTGTTCTGGGTTATAAACAGATTTTAATGGAAGAAGAACCAATTTTGGTCCATGTCAGCACATAGAGATGTGGGTTTGTGCAGGCATCTTTCTCAAGCACCCCACCATGGGCAGCCCTGGTTTGCTGTTCTGGCACAGATGTCTGTTGTTGAACAGATGTTGTCTTGTAAGCTCCCCTAAGCAGCTCCATTTTCCAATCAGAATTGTAACTGGAATTATGTACAGAAGATAATTGCAGCATTTATAAAAGGGGAGACCAAAAAACTGGCCTTGCAGCTCAGCGAATTGAGGTCACCCATCAAGCTGCTGCCCTCCCCTCCTGCTCGTTTCAAAAATCCGGATGATTTTATTAGAGTCAGCTGCTGAATAGAGACTGTTGGCATTACAGTCCAGGAAAGACAGCTAGGATACTCTTGTCACTAACTTATTTCTTGGCCAGAGAACAAACCAATGCTTGCTGTATCGTCAAACAGGTAACGGTCTCTTGTGTAATTAGATCAAATTATTATAACAGTGATTATAATAATTTATAGCTATTTGTCCCTTAAACCAGCTCCTTCATCCTGTTTTTCACTGTCTGCTCTGTGCCTGTCTTGTTGAGATCATGAGCATTTTGGGCAGGGACTGTCTGTGTCATATGCAGGGCTGGTCACCCTCCCCATGCCTAACGAGTGAGGTTTTGGTAATTATATTGTATCACTGAAATCAGTTGGTAGTAACAAAAGAAAAGAATGGACCATCTGGATAAGTAAATAATAACTGCAAGGAATCACGGTATTATTTTTACTGCGAAGAATCACAATATTATTTTCCCCACCCTTGCTTTCAAGGACCTGTGCAAACGTAAATCCACCAGGACTGGATTGTCTGTGCAGTTGGCTAATGAGACACTGGCAATTAGTTTAGGCCTCAGCTTGTTAGATGCAATCACCCTGCTATTCAGCAGGTGTAAATCAGTACAAAATAGCTGTTGAAAATCCAACCCATAGATTAAGGAGTGCTATATTTGAAGCCAAGGAAAGACCTTTGGATATAGCAATGCCTGAATTTAAAAAAAGAAAAAAAAAAAGTGGTTTGGATTAAATTTTCAGTCTGCAATGCAAATATAATTATAATGTCAGAAAAAAAGAAAGCATCAACCATGTTAAATAAACATCTCTATGGCAGAAAGAACAGAACTTTTCAATAGACAACATATATCTGTGAGCCAAATAAAAAGCTCTTAAAAGGCTCTCCAGAGTCCTTTTCTTCAAATAACTTAAATGTTTCTCTATAGCTCCCTTTTTCTTCCATGTTCTAATAGTAATGAGATGATTTTTTAATACCAATCTCAGAGTATGGCAGATAGATAAAATATTTCACTGTAGACAAGCTTGTGGTTTGACTAAGGTCCACTGTTTTTGTAAGAGCTTCAGCTCTCTGTGCCTTTTGGTACATAGACTTGACTGCAAAATATCTGTAAATGCACAGTTTTGTACATGAAATCCAATGTTAAGATCTAAATGGGGCACCATAGACCCTTGGAAAATGGGCCATGAAACTAAAATGTGCAAGTGGAGACTTTGCTTCAGTCTCAGCTACTCAAACACCCTGAGGTGGCAGAAGTTACGTCCACTGAAAGTTTACTGCAATGACCAGTTCAGATTCTGCCAATGCAGTGACAGCAGAGCTTCGTGCTCAAGAAATAGATTTTGTTGTTGCACTCTGCACAGTGCAAAGCACACATGGATGTATTTATGTGTACTAAATTACATGCCTATATAATAAGCACACATGCACACACAGAATAGACATGTATATACTTACAACTGAAAGGAACTAATATGAATATTTGGAAAAATGATGTCTTCCTCATCTTCATAAGTTTTCAAGTTCTCTTAGTTCTCTAATTTTAACATAAATCATTTGCACACTTTTGACCTGCTAAGCAGTCAGACTAATGGGGTTAAATCAGATGATTTTTTTCCCTGCATACTTAATACAAGTTTCTAAAGGACAATGCTGGTTAAAGGATAAGTGGTATACCAAAATACTGGAAGCCACTGGGATGGTGGATGAATTGTGACAACCCAACATTCCCAGAAGAAGCAGGTGGGCTGGCAGGTGTACAAAGGTCTGTCATACAGGTCTCTGCAGCTTTTCGTGTGTCCATTGAGTGTTTGGATTGATGCTATGCAACTCCCGTTGTGAGACAGGTATAAGGGACAAACATTCTTATAATCCTTGTGAAATCGTCTAAGATCTACCAGTCACATGAGAGATGTTGTTCTCCTAGGATCAGAGTGAGCTGGGAGCTGGAATTTCACCCATGCCTGTTGCTGTCATTATGGACAGCAAGTGGTTAAAGCAGTCAAATGGAGTCAAAAATATGAAGCAACAGAAATCACAATAAAACCAGTCATAAAAGAAGGCTGTGTTTGTGACGTGCAGAAATTTTAGAGCCACTGGGTATTTCAGTTTTATGTTGATCCCAGCAGTTTCAGAGCTGTAAGGTTTCCCCTTGGTCAGTGCAGGAGTTGTGTCCCAGCTTGACAGAGGAGCCAAAGCAAGGACCAGCCCTCCCCTGTCCCTGCCCCAGAGCTGGCTGCCCTTGACAGGGCTGGTTTCCTTCCCCTTCAGTGTCCTGGGAAACAAACTGACTTTAGGGAACGGAGAAGGGAGGTCAGACCTCGTGCTTGAAACAAAAAAGAAACAATCCCTGCCTGTGCTCATGGTTTAACCAAGCCATCTTCTGGAGGTGGTAGCTAACTTCTCTCCCCTGCATCAGTGAGGTTGTTGAGGTGGCATCCTTTGAACCCCCACTCTGTCCTTCATTGCAATTCTCTCCCCAGGAGGGCACATCAGGGGCACAAAACACCTTGTGTGCAAACGCCTTGAGGTGCTCATGGCTCTGCGAGCTGGCTCTGTAAGATGAGGGACTCAACAGCAGGTGACAATCAAGAAATCAGATGATTCAATCCCAGGCAGGACATCCGTGGTCAAGAGAAAACTCTGGCTTCATCTGGCAGCTTAAAAATGTCAAATCTTCCTTTTGCAAACCCAAAGAGGCCTGGAAATTATAACCTGATGGTCAGGAGATTTGTTGCCCTCCACAAGAGGTCAATAAAAGCAGCCTCCTCACCAGAGCAGCCAAGGAGCTTGAGAAGAGCAGAGGAAGCACTTATATATTTACTTTCTGGATTTTGACTGCCAGATCTCTCAGGAGAGGTTGGATTCTTCACAAAAATGCTTGATGGGAAGAAACTCCTTAGGAAGGGATTGTTCTGTTTTGTTTTGAACTTAAAGGGCTCCAGTTGACTTGGGACACTGCCACCAGCCATGTAAGGAAAGCTTGAAGCCTTCCTACTCAGGGTGGGGTAAAGTCCTACTGTGGGTGTACAAAAGGCCTTCAGAGGCATGACTTTCCCTGGGACACAGCCTTCTTGCTACAGTATATTTTGCGGCTGAATATAAACTGGGCAGTTTGGTGCTTTTAATAACAAAATTCTACTGAGGTTTCTCTTTTCCCTTCCATTCCCCTGTGACTTTTACTCCAGGTTTTCCCTGGAAATAATTTTTTATGGGTCTTGCATGCCTGCTATCACTTTTTCCCCCAATGACTTTTTAAAAGAAAAATGCATAAACAATCCAAGAAGCAAATGGAAAAGTAGTTTGTCTGCTGAGGGATAGGAAACTTTCTTACTGGCCTGAGCATCTTGCTTTCTCTAACACTCTCTGTTACTCCCTGAATATTTCATTTTAGGCAGTACATCATCCAGGAGACTGTTTTACTCCCATTCTTTGTTTCCCTGGGTCCCAGCTTTAATTCCTCCTCCCCACTAGGGACAGTAGAGTCCCCTTGGGCTAGAGGAGTGGGGATGCTCTGTGGTCCTTCTGCACACTCTGACATTGGTCATTGGGCAAGACGTGGACTTGCATGTGTCCAGCTTGGGGCTGAGGGCCCTTGCTGCCGCAGCAGGGGCTCAGCAGGGTAGGAGCAGTGAGCTCTGATGACTTGGGTGCCTCCTGCAGACACCCTCAGAGCTGCAGTCCACAGGTTTGGAGGTAATTTCATAGAAATTCTGGGCTCCTAAGTATCAAAGTTATCTGGTGGTTATTTACTCCTTGGGTTTAACACACAATTTATGTCTAAGTTCTCTTTTGGGGAGCTAAGTGATATTATGGAATATTGCGGATAGACTGTTCTTGCCTCAGTTTCTTGCAGTATATAATGGAGGTTAAAATATTTTCTGGCCTTGCAAGTTTATTGTGATTATAGATATGTTTAAGATGCTTAGTTTAAGATGAGGTAAAATGAATTTTCTACATGTCTGTAATAAATAACCAGACCCCTGGTTATTTTGGTCGTTTTCTAAAAGACACTTCTGATCAAAACCTTACACCCTGAGCAGCACCCGTATGGTGCAGGTGCATTTTGTAGGAAGTGCAGTAAAACCAAACAGGTACAGTGTTGTGACTGCTAAAACTTTGGTCTAAGGACCAGTTCTCTTTAAAGACAGCTTCATTAAAGAACAAATCTGTGACAATGTGAGAGATTGCAACATGCTATGATGAAAATTTCCCCTCTCTATGGAAGGAATACCGTGAACCCAGAAATACGAAATAAACACATACTCCGTTGTTGACTTTGTAACTCTCACAACTTCCAAAGCCATACCATGAACTGCCCTTAAATGCAAACACAGAGAAAGGCAGAATAGGATAGGCAGAGCCTCCCTATTTGCGCTTAGTGAGGAGACAAGAGGAAACCGCCTGCAAGATGCACCACAGCAATTCAGCTTCAGCACAGGGCTGGGAGCTTGACCTCTCCAGGTCACAGTGTACAAACTGTGCCCATGTCCTATTTAATTGATGTTCTGCTTACCACTCTGTTAAGCACCAGATTTGGAAAGTCTCCAGCTGGTGTGGATGAAAGAACGGCATCTATTTGCCCGTTCTGTGTAGAAGGGGCGGGATTTGCATCTCTGTTGGGATTTTAATCATTACTCTTCAAAATGAGTACAGATCATTTATGATTTTCTTTCTGCCTGTTAGGACTGAACTGTGAACGGAGCAAAGTCATGGTGAACCACTCTGCTTGTGGCACTGGAGTCAGAAAATAACTTGTTTCTCATTCAGCAACACTAATCCATTGCAGACATGCCAGTGACATATTTTTAAACAAGATGTCAATGAAAGGATTTGGTTTGCTTCATGTTAGGCACATCCTCCTTTTAAATTATAAATGTCTTCCCTCCCCCGCCCCATCCCCAGTGTGCCCAAGAGGGATTAGTATTATATGCCTGAACTACAGAAAAAAATGGGACTAGTGAGCCAAAATAGTTGTCATTATCAGTGTTTTAGTTTCAGATAAGAAAAACTGTGCTTTTAAGCAGCACATGTAAAGAAATTCATTGACCAGAAGTGATTCACATACAGAACCAGGCTGCTCATGGACAATGGTGAATGGAAGGAAAAGCTAAGTTTGTTTAACATATTAGTGTGCAGATGTTATCTCTGTTTACAGATAGACAAACTGAAACTCATAAGGACTGAATTGCTTGCCAAGAAAAGACAGAAAAAGGCAACAGCAGATCTGAGGAAAGACTTTGGATCTGCTGTCTCCAAATCATCAGCTCTACCAAGCAACAATACCTCCCTTTAATTAATAATTCTTTTTTAAGTGTTTGGAAACAGCTGAGCAACAAGCACATTACAATAAAAGATGTCTTGTTGGCATCTTTTTGGCCATGAAAGATGTGATTTAATATTCCTTCTTTTTGGCATTGAGAAAGCCTGTATATGGCAAAGAGCAGCTGTGCCTGGCCTTCATGAGTGATTAAAGGTGAACAATTGATTTACTATTTTTGCTACAGATCTTGTTGGCA
The DNA here is from genome assembly GCA_036785705.1 of Acanthornis magna. NCBI lineage: Eukaryota > Metazoa > Chordata > Aves > Passeriformes > Acanthizidae > Acanthornis > Acanthornis magna. The sequence continues at coordinate 8,227,341 of JAWUZG010000119.1, read as the reverse complement.
GCCATACAAAACGTGAATTGCCTAATTGTTTTTCTCTCAGTAAATGTAGTGTTTTTCGAATGATAAATATTTCTACTCAAATATTTATCTCTCTGATGACCTCTTCTTTTGCCTTGGCTCTGTTTTGCTAAACTATCACCTCTCCTTTCAATCTTATCTTTCATAGGGAAAATTTCAGACCCTCTCTTAACTCTTAGGGAATAAAGTGGGGGTGGAAATCCCTTGGCTGTTTTTCCTATAGAGATCCTGATATACAGAGATCTTCACATCACTGAAAAAACCCAGCAGCTGGAGTATGTCATTAAGCAAATCCTTTCTGCTGGTTTTAACTGCCTCTTGGTATTTGACTTTAGTGTTTTGTGTTTCGAGCCTCCCAGGTCAGGTCCTATGAGTTATCAGCTGTTTGTGTCCATCTGAGTTTGGCATCTTCTTGGGGTGTGCCAGGTGCCTTCAATGGGGATGCTCTGCAGACATCCAGGGTGTAAATGCAGAATTTCCCAGCAGCAGTTAGAGAGGATTAGGAGTAGAACCATCTTCACTGGAGTCCTTAAACCCATCCAATTCATGGGGTTATTTAGCCTGGAGAAAAGGGGACTCAGGGAGACCTTCTCATTCTCCACAACTCCATGAAAGGAGGCTGTAGCCAGGTGAGGGTCAGTTTCTTCTCTCAGATAACGAGGGATAGGACAAGAGGAAATGGCCTCAAGTTGTACCAGAGAAGGCTTAGACAGGATATTAGGAAAAAATTCTTCACTGAAAGGGTTGCCAAGCATTGGAACAGGCTGACCAGGGAAGTAGTAGAGTCACCATCTCTGGACATGTTTAAAAGACACGTAGATGTGACACTTCTGGGCGTGGTTTAGCAATGGACTTGGCAATGCTGGGTTAATAGTTGGACTCAGAAGGCTTGCAGGTCTTCTCCAGTCTAAAGGATTCCACGATTTTAGGAGGCTTAACATGGCTTCAGACAGCCTTGATGCTGTTCACTTTGCTGAGATACAGGCTCTGCTGGCAGTCCCATGGACAGTGCGATGGCCAGGGGCTTGTGAAGCCTCCATGGGGATTGGGGTTCCTTGTGCCCACAGTCACCCTGAAGTCACTCTATGCAGGCACAAATAGTTCATATCTTACAAACTCCTGCATTGGTGTCTAGTTTATTTATGTCTGTCTTACACACAAACACTGAACAAACTGCACGTGCCCACCAAACCATATTGCTTTGTCCCTTTGCCTTCATAGCAGTGTCACTGCTGTGTAAATATTTTGAGCATTTATTCTATTTGTGTGCCATATCCACATCTGTACTGAAATCACTGTCCAAGAGTCCACTTTCCCTGACCCATTTCCAAAGTCCAAATATCAACCCTCTTTCTGCCAGGACAGAAAACATGTCCCTGTGTTGCCCACCAGTGTCAGCTACCCAAATTCCCAAACATGTGAAGTATCTCCAGTGGTGCACTCCCAAGTACCCAGACAAAAGATACACATCCTCATATAATGCCAATGAACAAAGTCCAAAGGATTCCTTCTTTTTCACCATCCTCCCATCCATGTGCTCAAAGCTCTTGCCCCAGTTAAGTTCATTGACCTTGCCAAAGTCTTTTCTGTATTTCCTCTCTTGTTTAGCCCATACACACCTTCTTTTTCTCCCTGTCCCACCCTTTACCTCCTGACACCTGAGTCATGCAATCATTGAATCAGAATCATTAAGGCTGGGAAAACCTGAACAATCATTGAGTCCAACTGTTAACCAGCACCACTATCATCACCATTAAACCATGTCCCCAAGTGCCACATCTACACATCTTTTGAATACCTTCAGGGATGGTGAGTCAACCCTTCTCTGGACAGGCTATTCCAAGGCTTGACAACCCCTTAAGTAAGGAAATTGTTCTTAATATTCAATCTATACCTCCTCTGGTGCAAATTGAGGCCATTTCCTCTTATCCTATTGCTTGATACTTGGGAGAAGAAGCTAAATCCCACCTCAGCACAACCTCCTTTCAGGGAGTTGTAGAGAGTGATAAGGTCCCCCCTGAGCCTCCTTTTCTCCAGGCTGAACACCCCCACCCACTCAAGTTCTCCTCATAAGACTCACTCTCCAGACCCCTCCCCAGTTCTGTTGCCCTTCCCTGGCCCTGCTCCAACACCTCAATTTCTTGTAGTGAGAGGCCCAAAACTGAGCACAGGATTTGAGGTGTGACCTCACCAGTGTCAAGTACAGGCAGTCAGTCACTGCTCTGGTCCCAATACCTGCTCCTGGTCCTGTTTCTGATACGAGGGCTTTAGGGCCCTTCTGGGAAGCTCCTTCTCGTAGGACACTGACCAGTACCATGTCATGTCAGCACTGCTTTCATGCTGCCACCAAACCTCCCCTTCTTTACCAGGCTTTCTTTGCCTAGCTGAGCTTTTTCACTTAGGTTTCATCCTTGGCAACTGCAGAGAGCATTTCATGCTATCAGGAGCAGTGGCACAGAAGGTGAATGTCCTCTTGCTGGAGTAAATCGAGTAACGAAATCTGGCATGTTGCTGTCCAAGTGGAAAAATCCAGGCCTGTGCACAAAATACTGCAGAGCATGGAAGTTCAGTGTGCAGTGCCACTGTGAAAGCCGTGACCTGTGCACCTCATGTGATAGCATTGCTAACTGAGCTCTGAAAAGAGATCATTTTTCTAGCGGCCTCTTAAAGAATGTGGGTGGCAAAACAGCGACAGTAATCAGCAATGTTAATTGCAGTCCCACATCGGTTTTCATCAGCGTTTTCCAACTTTCCATATAAAAGATATTGTTCCGCTAGAAAGTGGAGATCAAGTTAGCTAATCATTCACAGCCTGTTTACTTTCTCCCAGCATTGTTTAGGAGGAATTGTACCTTGTGCTTTAAAGGTATTTCAAGCAAAAAGCCTAGAGAGAAATTGTTTAATTTGATTTAAAGATTTTTATAGCTGACCTGCCGATCAAAGGGATTCAGGTAACTGGTCTTAGTGTATGGTGAAACAGACTCGACTCTGTGTTGCACTGATTAATGTGTGGAGTATCTCTGAGGAACTGATCTGCTTTTTTCTAAAATGTTGATGTCAGTGAAATGGTGCTACTAGACGTATTTAAAACCATCCACTATGTGTGTTGCTAAAAATCATGGGACTGTGAGTCAGTTATCCTGGATGACTTATGGTTCTCACTGATTCACTGAAAATGAATGCCTACACTGCACCCAGCATGAACCAAATGAAAGCTTGGACGCAAAAAACAATCTAACCAAAGGCCAGAGGGTTTGTCACTGGCTCATTAGGGTAAATTATAAGGCTATAGTTTCATAAGTCTGTTTTATTAGGTTAAGGTGTTTCCAATTATGATATATACTTGTTCAGAATGGACTAGTTCCTTTGCAATCATGTGACCTAGGTTATCTAACCGTACAACGGGTGAATAATACATTTTCCCAGCTGAGATATGTGCAGACATAGTACAGTGTTTTGAAAGGAGTGTTTTAGTCATTGCATTGTAGTGTTCGGGTTTTTTTTCCTCCAAGTTATGGAATATGACTTTAATAGATAAATGGGGGAGATTAGGTTTTCAATCACAATATATCTGTTCGTAGTCTAAATATAGAACAGATTAAAAAACAATCAAGCAAACAAACAACTATAATTTGTATTCAACTACATGACCTGCTACAAGACTCTGCAGTGGAGACAGTTGGTGATTCAGCTTTGTCAGCAAACAAATTTTTGGGGGGATTTTCCACCCTCATTAATGACCTGGACCTTCTAATGCCACTTTCTACAGACAAAGGTACTTGTCCCAAATTTATCAGCTATTCATTAGCAGGTGTTGAAGGCTGGAAAACTCTTGCCTCCAGGACACTTCCAGGAGTTCAGCACCAAATCTGGCTGCTGCCCCTGTGAAGGGGAAAGCTTTAGGTCAGCCCATTGCTGCGGCTTGGCCTCCCTTCAGGGTCTGATACAGCTCTCGCTTGCCACCCTTCTCCCAAATTCCTGGTGTTGCCTCCCAGCACAGCACAGCCCTGCGAGAGAGGGGCTGTGTCCTGGAGAAGCTGCCCAGGGCACTCAGGGGAGCCATGGGTGATGCCTTATCCGCATATGTATAAATGTATAAAAGGGGTATAAAAAGCAAAGACAAAAATGACCGTCATCGTGGGCAGCTGTAGCAGCCTCAGCACTGAGGCAGCTCTGCAAAGCTGTGGCACTGAGCCAGCGCCGAGGAGTGCTGCTGATGCCCCGGCACCTCCTCCGTGTCTGGGGCACTTGCTGCTGCATTTCTGCAACAAAGTCATGAATATTTTATTTTTTTACATGAACTGGCACACAGCCCAGCCTTGTACGTCCCACAGAAATTAAACCCTTAAGCTCTGCCTAACTTCAAGCTCCATATGACTTGCCCCTGGGGAAGGGATGGGTTAGCCCCCCCAAGCTGCACACTCCATCATGGAACACCACATTTACATGCATATATACACAGAGAATAGGGACAGAATTTACACAACATTTTGTAAATTGACATCTTGCCAGGACACAAAAAAGCGAAACATTTCTCATCCCTTGACAAGTTCATGTCACATACTGTATCTTTGCTTGAACCCTTGGTGATGAATAATGAACCTGTGACTGCACTGTTGTCTTTCACGTACCTCCTGTATGAACCACCATGATCAATGGAGCATGTCCTCCTGCCACAGAGGAGCAGGAGGCTCTCTGCTACAGGTTCTCTGTGCTGAAAGTCCCCAAAGCAAAGGGAACCACCTTTTGCTTTGGCTGGGATCCAGGACAGACTGAAAGGACTGGTTTTGAGAAAGGTGCCAGGCAACTAAATGGGCACGGCTGAGATTTCACATGCTTTCTTACTCAATATTGTGATAAGAGCTTTCCTTGCTTGTTCCTGTCCGACCTCCACGGACTGCCAGTGATGCCCTTGGGGTTCCCCAGGCTGGGGTGAGCGTTGCTCTTGATACCATGTAGTGTTGATAGGGGACTCGTTCTTTACAGCCTCTGTGCTTGCCTTTCACAAGGATCAGTCACTGAACTAGTTCTGTGGTCAGGCTGATTCAGAAAGCAAAACATTGCTACTACAGGCATCTGTTTGTGTCTGTGTTTGGCACAATCTTGAGGCAACTCCACCTCCCTGATCTTCTCTTCCCTATGCCTTATTTTTAATGTATTTTTGCCTCCTGTCCTGCCCTCTCCCTTAGCAAAGCTCTGTTGTTTCATTTCCAGAGAAATGCCATCAATCACATCTTGAATTCAAAAGGTATTTTTCTAATTCCAGCACATTCATCTTGCTCATTGCCAAAACTCATTATGAAAATCATGGAGAAGTTGGAGGTTCACACAATGTTGATGCTACAGGAATCCTTTATCATGGGAAGGGGAAAGAAACCGACTCTTCTACCAGCTCTGGACACTGGCAGAAGAGCTGGTATGCACATTCACCTCTACTCTCAGATATTCCCTTCTGGAATGCTCTAAAAGCAAATTTTGCAGGACAGTTCCATATGATTGTCCCTTGTTTTTCACATTAGGCTGGGAAATGGACTCCAAATTGCAATGGGAGATGAGCTGGGTGCTCTTAATGCTTTGTGGCCCCCTTTCTTGGACCATATTGTCCACAAAAATACAAAAGGCTTTGTTTTGCTCAAAAGAGGCAGGACAAATCTCTGAAAAAGGCAAGTTTAGGCCAACTGTGCTGGCTTTAGTACCCAGGGCAGCCCACAATGCAGGGCTTTGTGCAGACTCCAAGGAGAAGAACATATGTGCATGTTTAAATGGGAACTGAAAGAAATGCCCTGTCCACTGACCAGGAGCTGGAATGCTTAGGGATCAGTTTCCTAAGAGAGTGCAATGGCATAAGGGCAGTTAGGAGACGATTCAAACCAACACACAGAGCAAAGCTCTCTCAAAGAGGGTCTCGCCCTGGACAGATTATCTGTAGAATAGATCTCAACTGAAACAGATCTCTTTCTGAAGTGTGTTTGAGTAATGAATGCATAGGCATGAAAGGATCTTTTTTAGGTTTTGTTTCTCCTGGAAACACTCCCATTTAGGCAGAGGACAGGTTGATAGAGACCCAAGCAGAAATGTCCATCTAGTTAGACATGCTTCTGGGACTCACTTGTATCAGTAGTTACTCCTTCCAGATGTTTGCCGCTGCCAATCTACTGGATGAGCCACTTGTGGGACTGCTGTTTCTTTTTCTCATGGAAAATCATCAGAATTGCTTTTATCGTTCAGCTTGTTGGTCTGAGCTGATTTCCATGAGCAGCTGACTGAAGAGTGCTGCCATGTACTGCTCTGCCTGGAGGGTGGGTGGCAGTCATTGACAGCCAGGACAGCAGGGCAAGGAAGGTGGAGACAGCAGAGTCCAGCAAGAAGATCTCAAAAATATGTAAAACTACTAGCCAGAGCCTAGAAACCCTTTATTCCCTCTCTTTGCTCAACCACTGCAACTCCCTAGAGCCTTGTGCACCCAGCTGTGAATGGGGAGCCTTGATGATTGACACAGCAAGGGGAGAGTGATTCCAGGGATCTGCAGATCAGGTGGGTAGAAGGACATTCCAAGTTCCATTTAGGCCACAGTGGAAGGACAGGACACGCAGGTAGAATCTCTCTCAGACTGTTTCATTACTTTTTTGTATACCTCTTGCTTGCCCCACCAACTCTGCTACGTCATGAATAATGACAGACATCTTTTATACAAAACACCTTTTGAACAGCAGATCCTCTGCCTGTCTGTAAAGTACCCTAAAATAATTGACAGACATTTTTGAATGGGACACTGCTCCAGTACTCCTCCGGAGTGTGGGTTAGGGTACAGCCAAGAGCAGAAGGTGCCTGGGTCCAGAAGGACAGCCCACACACAGGAGTCATCAGCAGTATCTGCTTTCAGGCAAAGGGTCTTCACCCTCAGAAGGCAGTGATAAATCCATTTCTCTTCTGCTTCAAACATATAAATCCAGAGTGGGACAGTAATGCAGCAAACCCATGCACTTCATGTTCCTGTCACATAGGCAGTGCTTGTTCTGCATGTTTAGCTCATGTTTATGCACTGTTTATGGAATCTTGTGTCTGTATTTCCTTCTGAGGGCTGTGTATGTAAAGGCTGGGCCTTGGCATTCCTGACGTCTGGCCACAGGTGCCCTGAGTGGTTTGTTTTGTTGCAGGGTCACCTCTCACTGTGTTACGAAATGTGCTTTTGCTTTCTTGTGTTAAACACCAAACACGGAGTCCCACCAGAGTGCATCATGTTTTTGACGGGGAAAACACTGGAATTCAAGTAAAAGTAGAGCATATCTCCATGTGTGATGGGTCAGTTACTTTTCACAATATTTCTGCTGTGCATAGAACAGTTCTTATATCTGTGCAGCTGAAATATTAAACAGACTAACTATTCCGGGCCTTTCCTTAAATGTTGGCATCCCTGCGCACCACCTCAGGGTGTGTGCATATCAAAAAGAGACAAACCAAGCTGGCAGAAACCATCTTTCACAATTTCATAACTCTCCTGAGCAATTCATCTTGCTTGCAACCATCAGCACATCAGTCACGCTGTCATTGTGGCATGAACAGCACCTACTCCCATTGGCTGCCCACCTGAGGAATGGGCTTGGCTCCTTGCCTTGCGTGGAACAGGGACAGTCCTGGTGGAAGGAAAGTATGGAGACCAATCCATCTAATTGCCAGGGGTGCCCCCGTCCTTGACCCTACACCAACAAACGCTGAGATCTCTGGCATGGCACTGCTTACCTGCTCAACAACAACACCATGAGCCAATGTATCCATGGGTGTTTCTAAACCCTCTGCACGCTGTTCTTTCCCAGGCCAACATGTTGTCAATTAAATGGGCTTGAAGCAAAGCTGAGAAAAACATGTGGTCGGCACATGTGTCTAGCAAATAGGCAACCCGCCCCCCCCTTCCCCAGAACTAGTCTATTCTTTCTGCTTCCCCATGCCTGTGGAAATCTGTTTCTGATTTCCATTAATTTTTTTCGCAAACATTTGAAAATCAGAAGTTCACTCCTCTGTGTTTTTTTGGTCACCTTGTTTGAGTAACCTGAAGAGATAACCCCAGATCTGTAGACCTTGTTAACCTGGCACGTAAGAATGAGGTTATGAAGTTAGCTCCCAAATTTGTGCTTTGAGGCTTTCCAGAATTCTGGATTTGTGTTTGAATGGAAACGTCAGGCTGTTCTTACAAGGCTGTGCCCCTCAAAGGTGTGTAACACAAAGCCCACACTACCTGGGTGCCTCTGTTTGACTTTTAGACAGTCTTCTTCCTTGCAACCTTCTGTGGCTGACAGCAGATGGAGAGAGAGAATTTTTGTGTCCCCCAAATGCCACAGTTTCACTGAAAAGCAGCCCATGCATCAGACAATGAGCTCAGCTGCCCTGTGTGGCACTAAAAACTTATTCCCTCTAGGAACTGATCCTTGTGTCCTGTCACAAGGTACACCAGGGCGGTGATTTTATGAACATGAGGGTGCATTCCTAGGGGAAAGCACAAGAGCCTGAGGATTCAAAGACAGCAGGGATGATGATAAAGGTAATGTAAGGCATCTGGTTTGGTGTCACCCTCACTGCCAGCAGAGAAGGTGGGGACATTTTCTGGAGAAAGTGTCACCTGCACCACGACAAGCTTTTGTCTTGGGCAGAGCTGGTTGGGCTGGTCTCTTACATATCCTGGGAGAGAAGAAATGGTTTTGCAGTGTGGCCAGTCAGAGTTTGAGCTGCCTTAGTTTCTTCCCTGGGTGATTTTTATTTGGCAGGGCAGATATAACCCCAGAGCACAGGTGGGAGATCAAACTGTTCAGAACCCATAGTACAGTCCTCTCTCTCAGGGACAGAGAAGACACAGTTCCCAGATTTTGAAGGAGGCTCTCCGGCTTAATCACCCCTCACAGATTTTAGATGCAGAAAACAAGCACCAAACATGGGCCTTTTAGGCTACAAAAAAAGCCCACCCTGCATGTTGAAGATGTCCTTCCCTAAAAGATTTTCCTTTCCTCCCTCTTCTGCAGCTGGTTGACAGAAGGCCTTAGAGATTAGCTGCGTTCCTGTGAGCTATTTATACTGAAATATTTTGTGTTGAAAGATGTAAGCCCTTTGTTTCCTCTGTATATACACAGTGATCCCTGCGGGCAAGCAAATCCTGCTTTGTTTTGGATCAGATATGCTGTGAATTGCTGTTGTAAAACAGACCCAAGTGCACTTTTATGAGTCAGTCTCACCTTTATGCTTCCACATGTCACCAGGCACTCTCGGATGTCTGTGCAGCTTTCCAATTACGGATTATCCTAGTTAAAACAAATCTAATCCCCACTTGGGATGATTCTTCCAAAATATTTTCTCCAAAACAATATTTCTTGATAATTTTTCCAGGAAGAGAAAGCATTTAACTCTGTGGTTGAGCAAAATGAAAAAGCCCCCCAGTAAAATGCTTGGCCAATTTGGCTGGCTGATGTTTTGGATTAGGCAATCCTCATCTGTAATGCAACCCTCGAATCCCAAAATAAAATTCATGGGGCCATACAGTATTCTCTGCTCTTGTGAATGGAGAAGGGCTGTGCTGACACACACCCCAGGTGAGAGGATCTAGAAGGAAACATGGAGATGAGAATGGCACAAAAACGCAGGCAGACAAACATAGGGATTGATTTCACCCCAGACATCCCTTCCCTTCGTCGCTGCCCACAGTAGAAGAGCTCATCTGCTGGAGCATACAGTCAGGCTCTTGTGGTAAGAGCAAACTCAGGGATGAGAACTGCCCAGGTGGAGATTTTTCTGTGTCTCTGCATTGTGGAGAGCACCAGCAAAGACGGGAATCTGAAAAACCACTCAGGTCTATACTGAGCCAGCTTGATGGGCCTTGAGACCCTCTAACCAAAACTTCCACAGGCTTTCCACCCCATCAGCACAGACTCTGCCATAGGGAAAGATCCAGAAGTATGAAGACTGAATACTGGGTTTGGAGGAAAAGTCAGCTGGCAATACAACACGGCCTTTCACTTCTCCATATTCTCCTCCATTCTTCTTCTCTCTTCTCCTCCTCCCCTCAGCTCTGACAGGAGCAGAGGCAATTGGCACAAAGTGGAAGACAGGAGAATTCAGCTGGACATCAGGAAACACTTCCTCACCGTGCAGGTGACTGAGCATTGCAGGGATTGCCCAGGGTGGCTGTGGAGTCTCTCTCCTCAGGGGTAACAAAAAGCCAACCAGATATGATCCTGGGCAAGAGCTCCAGGTGCTCCTGCGTGAGCAGGGGATTGGACCAGGTGGCCTCTGGAAATTGCCTCCTGCATCCACCATTACCTGAGATTCTGTGAATCCACAGGAAAGGTCCCGTCCCCTGAAGCCTCTCGCATTCCGTGCAGTAGCAGGGAAGCTCAGTGTTAGCAGCAGCCCTCTGTTACAGCCTCTAACTGGGAAATAGTTTTATGTGATCCAGTGTGAGTCACTGGACTCGCAGGTCAATGGCCAAATACTTCTTTTTGTTACACCCATTTAGTCCTGTGGGCTTCAGAGAGTGGGAGGGTAATGGAACTGGTCCAGCTACATTTTATTAGAACAAAACTGCATTTTGGTCCAAGCTGTTTCAAAAACACTCAATAAACAAAGCACACTTCAATATGATGTCCTGAAAAGGTCACCAAATCTTATTCCTTTGGGAAGAGAATTAATTTAAATAAGACGTGGTTGAGCAATAATAGCATTCTAAAGGGAATTTTGCTTTTTCTTGGACAGTATAGGTTGCGATCTTTTGCTGAATCCTTCCTCGGTTGCACAATTTAGTGATACAAACATAAACTGTTGTTATTTACAGGGCACTATTTACAGTTCTAATTCCTCTGAAATGAGTTTTTATCCTAAGGGCTTCCACACTTCACTGGCACTTGGGTTGTAAGAATTTAAAGTTAAAGACTTTTCACCTTAGCTTTAATTCAAGGATTTTATTTTCCATTACTTACAAGTTATCTGTACCACACTTATTAGATATGCTGCAGCCTTAAAGGGCTCCTTTGGATCAACTCAAAGCACCCTGAACACTTTTCCACATTTTTATGATTGCTTTGGAGACTCAAAGATGATTATTTTCCAGATTGAGACAGCAATATGTTCCAAATATCCCCATCCCTCTCAAATAAATATCCCAACCAAACAAAAAACATGTCTATAAATCAAGTTTCATTATATGGTCTTTATGAAACTTTTCTAAGGCCAACACAGATGAGGAAGGATAGCAGATGACTCTGGCCTGCAGTGGAATTTTATTCTGCTCTGCAAAGCAGAAGTGCTGTAGGAAAAAATGTCATTGTTGTTACCAATGTTGCCACCCAAAAACAAAAGTCAATTTTAACCAATAGGTTTGTTATAATTGATTCTTTTTACATGGAACTATTCTAGGATATGGCTGATTTTTTTGAATCAAGCATATTTATGGAGTGTAAAATAAAAAATATTTGTGCTTTGCAATTTTTATTTTACTAAGTGGAATATTCACACTCATTAGATATCTGATTTCTATTACTAAGGGAAAATCCTCCACTTTTAAAGATACTAAAATATCTGGCTATATTTATACAGAACCCAGACAACAACTCCACATTTTGTCTCTTGAGTCTTTTTCCTCTGGATTCTTCCTACCTCGTACAGTGCATAGTCTCCTAAGTCTTCCAGCCCTGGTTGCTGGGATCGTGCCTGGCATTAAACATTTAACAGAGACCTTTTGTTGCTCACTGCATGGTTATGACAAATGGCAGATTGTTACAGCAGGAGCTGTGTTATCAAAAATCAATCAAGAGCATGCCAAAAACCCTGGCTCCTTTTGCAGAATTCCAATGTGGAACAGGCATTGTCTAGCTTGGAGAAAGGGACAACTCATAAACTCCAGCCAAATAAAAACCTTAGGAAGAATGACAAACACAGAGATGTCCAGTTGGAGCCATCAAGTGTGCCACCAAGTATTCTTTTTTACTTGCTTTTGCTAGAAAAATCCCTAAAAGAGGGAACCTTTAAGAGCTGACTGTGATGAGGACTAGTGAGGGTGAGTGTCCATCTGCATTTAAGGAGGTGGAAGTAAGGAAGAGGAACAAATCCAAGGAATTCAGCTGAATGTGGAAAGCTATTGGAACAAATTATGAAACAGCCTGTGAGCACTTGGAAGAAAATACAGGGTTCAGAAATGGCCAGCAAGGTTTTGTCAAGAGTAAAGCATGTTAATGGAATTTAGTTCCTTCTCTGGCGTGGTAACTCACTGTGCAGGGTTCACGTGGTCAGGTTTTGGTAGCAGAGGGTTTACAGGGGAGGCTTCCATGAGAAAGTGCCAGAATTTCCCACGTGTCCAACAGAGCCAATGCCAGCCCCAGGACAGACCCTCCGCTGGCCAGGCTGAGCCCATCAGCAGCAGTGGCAGCACCTCTGGGACAAGGAATTTAAAAAGGGGGAAAAAACTTTTACATAATAGCAGCCAGAGGAAAGAAGAGTGAGATTATGTGAAAAAAATAGTCCTGCAGAAATCCAGGTTGGTGAAGAAGGATGGGGAGGAAGTGCTCCCGTCCCTGGAGCAGAGATCTGCCAAAAGCTTGGACTTGATGCGGCAGCTGTGCCCCTGCAGCCCGTGGAGGTCCATGGGGCAGCACAGATCCACCTGAAGGTCTATGGAGGAGCACAGATCCACCTGCAGCCCGTGGAGGTCCCCGATGGAGCACAGACCCACCTGAAGGTCCATGGAGGGGCACAGATCCATCTGAAGGTCCATGGATCCTTACAGATCCACCTGCGGCCCGTGGAGGTCCATGGGGGGCACAGATCCACCTGCAGCCCGTGGAGGTCCATGGAGGGGCACAGATCCACCTGAAGGTCCATAGAGTGTTACAGATCCACCTGCAGTCCGTGGAGGTCCATGGAGGGGCACAGAACCACCTGAAGGTCTATGGAGGGGCACAGACCCACCTGAAGGTCCATAGAGTGTTACAGATCCACCTGCAGCCCGTGGAGGTCCATGGGGGGCACAGATCCACCTGCAGCCCGTGGAGGACCCCATGCCAGAGCAGGGGGATGTGTCCTGAAGGAAGCTGAAGCCCGTGAGGACACCAGGCTGGAGCAGTCTGATCCTGAAGGACTGCAGGATCAGAAAGGAGCCGTGATGGAACAGCTCATGAAGGATTGTGCCACTGGCACTCCACACTGGAGCTGGAGGAGAGCATAAGGAGGAATGTGTGATGAACTGACCATAACTCGCATTCCTCATCCCCCTGTGCTTCTGGAGGAGGATGAGGTAGAGGAGCCAGCAGCAAAGCTGAGGCTGAGAAGAAAGAAGGATGTAGGGAAAGTGTTTTCAGTTTTTCTTTAATTTCTCACTATTACTAATTGACAATAAACAAAATTAATCTTCCCCAAGTCAGGTCTGTTTTACCCTTGGCAGTAACTGGCGAGGGATCTCCATGTTCTTAACCCAACCCACAAGATTTTCACCTCATTTCCTCCCCTTGTCCTGCCAAAAAGGAGCGAAAGAGTAGCTTGATGGGCACTTGTTGATCAATCCACCACACTCAGCTGATGACAGGGAAACATCTGATGCAATTCATTAGTAATAAAGCTTGGGGATAGATGGTCTGGAAAAAAATATTATAAAGTAACAACAAAATTCAGTGATATGACTCAGAGCAGGGTGCAATAATTGCTACCCAACAGAGATGGCACATAAAATAGCCTCTCTCAGATTGTGATTTATATCACTGCAAAATAGAAATGCATTCAATTTACATGAGCAACTGGCATCAACATGTGCAGGCAGGTTCAACACTCAAATTGATCACATTAAGCAGAAGAAATGTCCTAAATTAACGAATTTATTAAAAACAAAGAAATGAGAAATCATGGATTAATTAGGAATAAAGAGAACCTCTCATGGCAGCAGTAAGAGAGAATGGGCTCTAGGAGCCGAATATGAAAGATTATAATACTTGAGAAGCGAAGCAAACGTCACCCTGGGCCATATTACCAGGACTACTGTAACTCAGACATAGGAGATAAACTTTGCCCTTCATTTATCCCCTGTTCATTTATTCCCAAATCCAGAAGACCCTTCAGCACCTCTGACTTTCAGAGTTCAGTGCCAGCTTTGGATAACGCAAGCTAAAAAAGAAGTAAAGAAAACAGAGTGTGAAGAACTACGATCCTGGCAAGCCCTTTAAGCAACAAGAATTATGAGGAAATGTTTTAAAAATAAAGTTTGTTGTGCTTTTCAATACTAAAAGGGGAAAAGAACCAGTAGAAATGCCACAGAAACAAACAGAGAAGGAAAGCCTGAAAACTGCTGGCCTTCCTGTACTCAGAAATGTTATCAAGAGTGTTACATATTAGAAGGAAAACTTGTTCTCCAAGTGCTCTCAGCCTGTGATAAGAAAGAACTAACAGGAAGAAAAAAAAGAAAAATAATTTCTTAAAATAATGTATCTCAGAAGAACTTAGACAACCCCCAAACTCTATTTCTGGAGGATTTTAAAAGAGGTATAAAAAGTGTTGATAAGCAATGGTTACATTTACTTGACCCTTTTTCCAAAGAGGCACAGATTCTCATTCTGCATCCTCTTCAACTCTAGTTTTCTATAATATGATATGAAAATACACGTTCTGTTCTTTCCACTAAGAGCTACTTGGCAGCATTCTTACTTTAAGGAAGAAAAAAGTAATATTTGGAACTGCTGTGAGTTTCTTTCCAGCTCTGGTTTCCTGTCAATAGACTAAAGCCTTGATTTTTACTCAAAGCCTTGAGGCTAGTAGCCTCTTTTTTCAAATGTTTACAGTAAGACAGTAACTTCCAGCAGTGTTTCCATCTAGTATCTTTTTTTTAATCCCTTTTTATGCAGCACTACATTGCTTTTGGTACTTTTTTTCTGAAGTCTTTTCCTGTTTAAATGGTTACAAATACGAGAAACTGCCTGAGCTTCCCTAATCCTCTCTGTATAGGAAGCTGGTTGAAAACCTTCTTTCAGTCCTTTGTGGGGTCACATCCCATTTTCCAGGACGTCTGAGCCTTCCTTCACATATTCTGGTGATGTTTATGTTGTTTACCTTCTTGAAATATTTACATCATTAGTAAACTGGGCACATAAAATAATTAAATATTTGCACTGTGAGTAGGTTGAGCACAAAGCAATAAACAGGAAAAATCATGTTCAGCTTCCAGTTACTTGTTTTTTGTCTACTTTGTACAGAGATCTGTGCCCATGTTGCACAAAGCCCTCGCCAGCAGGGCTACCCACTTCCTCAGTGGAGCTTCCTAGACTTAAAGCCATCTTAAATGCAGTTCCAGTTTCTGAAACCCAGCAGCTATACCATGTGTTTATACTTTACGTGAGAAATAGTCTAAAGAAGATGAAGTTGATTTTTACATCAGCTACCAGATCTCTCCCACCGCTTTTTATTCATGCTTTCTGCTACTACATCCCTCCCTCTTATGACCAGGAAAATAGGAATCTGTCCCATTCAAAATAAAATGTAGGAAAATAAAAAAAGGGATTGAACAAAGAACATGCTACAATGCCCAGGTTTTCCTCTTAACTGAAAGTACCTCAAATCTTTAGTCAATCAGTCAGACTGGGATAGATATGCTGTTCCTTTTCTACTTTTATAAACAAACCTCCTATATAAAGGAACTGATTTAAGTATTTAAACAGAAACACATATCAATAGCAACAATGCATCATTATTGTTATTTAACTGCAGGAAGGACTTCGGGTGTCATACCATAAGCGAATGTTTATGAGAAAGAGGTGTTTTAAAATAGTGGTTAATCCCAACCTTAAATATTTACCAGATCGGCAGACTCAGTATCACACTCCGTGCCCTGGCTCAGCCTTTCTGCAGCACCAGGGAACACACGAACTGAGGCCCCTTCAGATTATTCCAGGGAGGTTTGACACTTGGCCAGGAAAACTCTTGAGTACATAACATAACTGCTGGATGTTGGCAATGGGCACACAGACGATGTGGCTCTAAAAATGTCTAGCTCAGTACGCTGCAGCTGCTGGGGAGAAAAAAAAAAAAAAGGACACTTCCCCTTTTGGTGAAGAAAGTTCTGCTTTGACAAACTTCTAACAAGAGGCACTGGCAGCTGCAGAACCCAGGGCACTTTTGGTACCAGCAGTTATCATGAGACACATTGCTGGGGCTTTTTTCCTCCCTGGGCTTTCAGTGCGCTGCTGGTTCTGTTTGATCCTCCCTGCAGCACTGACAGTGGCTGGTCCCCAACAGCCAAACACTCCTTTGAAGCCACTCGGATATAGCTGAGGATCCATTTTCCACATCACCTTCCCTAGACCAGAAATTCTGATAATCTACTCTGGCAAATTTGCAAGAAGCAGGGTCCAAACCAAGGATGTGGATTCTCTCATCCATAAAAAGCCCTGAAGTATTTTACCATGAGGCTGGTTTCCATCAGACAGGGTCACTAATCTTGCACTTTGGGGGTAAAATCCACCAGAGTCCTCCATCCCCTGAGTGTTTATCACTCAAGCTTGTCATTCCATGAGCTCTTGCCTGAGGTTATGGAGAGGTGATAGATCAGACCTGCCTCCTGCAGGTATCCCTGGAGTCCTTGGGACCCTTCCTGGAAAACCATCACACACAGAGAGAAGGAACGAATGTGGTCTGCCTTTCATGTGTGCATCTGGAGCTTTTAGCATGGTCAAGAGTGGGATCAAGCTAAAACCTGATGAAAGGCCGATCAATAATAGGTCTCAGGCAGCTCAAGTCTGCATTCAGACTTTATCTTGAGTTTCCAATAGTGACAGACAGAAAAGATCAAGAAAAACTCCTTTTACCATTGAGAATAAACTGCTCTAAAGCAGCTTCGTTGCTGCCCAGGGAAGTGAGGCAAGAGCAGCCTCTTCTCTCCGCCTGCATCAAATGCCACAGGAAGAGCACAAGATTAAATTTGGCTTCTGTGGTCTTTTCTGTCTTGGAACTAATGACAGTGATAACCCAGCAGGAAGAATCAGATATGGCATACCTGGTTTTGCAGGCAAAGAATCTAGTTACAAGTTTTTTATTATGTCTATGCTACTTTATATATTTTTTTTAAGCATGTTCCCAATTTTACTCTAATTCCCAGTTTAACACACTGCTGCAGACAGATCTTTATGTTTTTCACAATGCACATAATTAGCTATGGTCAAGGCTTCCTTTCTGAGTTAAGAATTTTTTGCAGGACTTATTTAAGTTTCTAACAAGATGTCTTTGAAGTTCTGTCCAAATATAGCTTGAAATACCGTGTGTGAAAATTGACAGTAAAAACTGCAACAGATTTTTGTCTCCTTTTAAACTGATAATTTTTAAAGAGCTTCTTCTGAGACAAAAATAACCTACGATGTGTGGGACAAACCAAGCCATAAATGCATTCCGTCAGGGAAAGCATGCTTACAGGAAATCTTACATTCAGCAGCAAATATTCTTCGTTCTTCCCTTATCAGTTTGCTCAGGATCTTTCAGAGCTGAAGGGACACCAAGTGTGGTACAGTCAGTCTTTTCAGATAGAGGGCCTTTAATCACAAAATGTTTTGTTTCGGTGTGCTCACATCACTCTCCTAGGGTGCTGTTGATGTTTTTCATCCTGCTCAGATCTCTTCTCTTGTGCCTCAGATGCATTCAAGCTCCATGGTCCATGGTGCTGTTTGCTGGGAGAGACTCTCCCTTTTGAAAGGCTGCCCAGTACCACAGACCTCGTGTGGGTGGATTACAACATTTGTGCCTTTACACAAAGTGTGCCTACGTGCACTCAGAATCTGCTCATTCCACAACACCGATATTTGTGCTAGCTCCAATATTTGGAATTACCAATAACCTCAAAGTATTTGAGACTTATACTCTGGCCTTGGCTCCCTAGCAGAAAAGGAGAGGGAATTTCCTCATCACTTCAGTAGTAATTTTTTGCCACAAAATGCCTCTCAAGATTAATTTTTAGTAAAATAACCTTAACTTAGTAAATTAACCTTAGCTTACTAAATTAACCTTAATTTAATAAATTAGCCTTAACTTAGGAAACCAGCCTTAACCTAACCTTAGCTCTACCCAGCAATGTTATACCAAAAGTAATGAATAATAATTAGCCACTTTTGCAAAGCTTTGCTACACTCTATTAAACACCTGTGGCCTTGCACCCGTGGATGTTTTGTCTCAGCGCTGGGTGATGAAAAGCTAAATTAAATTCTCACTCATGCTGGCAGACACAGAGTTCAGTGAGGTAACAGGGATCAACACACTCTTCCTGAAAAGCTGCTTTTTCCATTTAACACCTCTGGTGACCCATCCACTGTGGTGAGGACACAGGGAGCAGCAGCAGCAGCCTGGGCACATTATCTCCCTACAGACTGTGGGAATTCCTGCCCCCCGGGCTGGGAGCACTGCTGGGCATCACCAGCTGGGAAATGAGCTGTGTAGGAAAGAGAAATGATGTGTCTGGGAACTGCATCTTCCACCAGGGCCATTTAGGATACCAGCGAGTAGGGCTGTGTTTCCTAGAAAATAAACACAACTAGCCCTTAAAGAGGCATTTTTTTCTGGCTGCTCTTAACACTGCTTTGGTTGTTCCTTCTTACTCTGCTTGGCCTGTATTTTTTGTAAGTAAGGCAGACTTTAGGGCTTTTTGTCTCTGTTCATTGAATACTCTCCAACACAACCCTGAAAGTTTTCAGTTGTTGTGACATCCTTGTCCTCAGCATTTTCACCAGGATTCCTTCCCTCTCCAGCTGGTGCTCCCCATTTGATGTTTCTGAATCAAATTTTATTTACAGTGTGCTCTTCTCTTTCCAGTGACAACTGGAGCTGGAAAAAGGCAGTGCAGCCACCTCCTAACAATAACTTGAACCAATGTTTTCTGATCTAAAGTCCATCTTTAGCTGTAGCTCTGCCAATGTTGACCACCTATTTGTTAAAAAAAAGAAACATGTTTATAGGTTTCAAATGATGTTGACCTGCTCACATCAGCCCTCAGCTGTTTGCTCTATTAGATACTTGTGCTGAACTTTAAGAAGTGTGTCAGAAATGATAATTTTTCTTCCAAAATTAACAGAGACTTTATGCCTCTAATTCCTTGGGTTTTTAAAGCTCTAAGCCTTTATCCCATATCCAGAGGAATTTCAGTCCAGGAACTGGTTATTCTGGCAAGTATGTCGAGCCCCCAGAGGTCACCTTTCACTGTTCACTCGTCACCCTTCACTGTTCCCTGTTTCACAGTGCTCACCCCAACACTGCTGTGATCTTCTCTCTGCCCTCCTGGGTTGGCTTTCCTTTGGGCCTGCTCCTTCCACTGAGCAGAATTTATTTTGGTTGCCTTAGCTTTATGTCACTGTCTTAAACATCAGACTTAGCCTTCCAAGCCGCAGTTTGTAGCTGTTGCCCCATTTTATTCTCCACCCCTACCAAAAAGGGTTTTTCAGCATCCCTCCAGTTTCCTGTCACACAGGTGTGGGCTGCTGTTGGACCATCCCTGTGTCTCCTTTTGCCAGGCCAGCTCCCTAACCTTCTCCTTGAAGGCCATCTGCCCTACCCCCATAAATATCTTTGCAGCCCTTTGCTGAGCTTTTAAGGTTCTTGACATCCTTGTGGCTCCAAAACTGGTCCCACCAGGGACAAATAAAGGAGGTAATAATTTCCCTGATGCTGCTTCTCCTGATGTAACTCCATGTGCTGTTTGCATAGCCTGTAATGAGAGCAGACTATTGTCTCCTTGCTCATTTTGGCCTCCACCGTGACCCCCAGATTCCCTTCCACAAAATCTGAGCCATTCAGTTCCCAGCCTGTGCTGATGTGTGGGGTTATTCCACCCCAAGCACGGAACCTGACACTTCTCCCTGCTGAATTTCAGGGAGTTCTTGTTGGTGCAGTTTTCACGTTTCTCAAAGTCTTTCTGGGTTAAAGCTTTGTCACTTGGGATATCAATCACTTTCCCTTGCTAAGCATCATTTGGAATTTGCTGCAGGGTGCACACCCCTTGTCTCATCATCCAAATCAATGTTCAGCGAGGACATTGAACAGTCCTGGACCTCTGTGGCACTCTACTTGTTACTGGCCCTCAGCTGGATGTGAAGCCATTGATTATGACACACTTTAGGCCTGGCATCACAGCCATTTTTCAAGCACACTCACGCATCCCATACTTTCTCTACTTGAAAATAAGAACGCTGTGGGTGACAGTGTCAAAAATGCTACTAGAGAGAAGATATATATTATATTCTCCACTGTCTCTTAATTCACATCGCCAGTCTTTCCACTGGCAGTCCTTTTCCAAGGTCAAGTGTCAGGAGCCTCCACTAAACGACACAATGTTTTACAGATGGTAGACATCAGCCTGGCAATCACTCATCTTTGGTGGTTTCACCAGTTGGGTGGTTCCTCCAGCAAAGAGCCTCTCTCCTTTTTGCCTTAGGCTGACGAAAGCTTTCTTGGAGATACGATTTGGATTGCAAATATCTCTAGTCTGTTCTGTGGTATCTTGAGAAATCCTTCATTTTACTTTTACATTTGCTTTCTGATAAAAATACAGCAGTTGTGTTTTATTTATGGGAGTGTCTGTATTCTGTTAAAAAAACTTATCAGAGTTGCTCTTGAGTTAACTGAAAGCTGTTAAAGATATAAAAAATTTCAGTTGCTGCGAGAAATAAGACTATTGCCTTCCTTTTGGCGCCCAATTTCAGGCTGATAGAAGCTGAAATGCTGCTGAAATTTCCCAGTGTTTTCCACCTATCCAAAGGCTGCCAGCGGACGTGGTGCTTCACCTGCTGCAATTCTTCATTAGCGAGAAGTTTTTGAGGAGTGCTGATGGCTTGAGAGGTCTGCAGGGCTCTCCTCTGTTCAGTGTTTAACTCGAGGTGGATGCATGTGATAATAAAAGCCACAGAGGAGCCTGCTCAGCTCCTCTGGATGTGTGCAGGCTAGAAGGGGCAGGGTGTGAGCTCGATACCCAGCCTGCCCACATGCTGAATTTCTGTTCTCCCCGGCTCTGGCCTGCCTTCTTCCCAGGAGCTGTCACCAGGCAGGATGGAGATGACCACACTCCAGCCTCTGCAGCCTCCCAGGGCTGTCCCATCCTCCTGCAGAGCCCCACGCATACCCTGGGGGATGCAACACACCCCTTCAGCTTCAGGCCATAAAAACATCGCTCTTGTGTGTTGCAACACCGCCCTTAGATTATTCCAGAGCCTTTGAACTCAAAAACAAAAATAAAGATAAATCTTGGGACCGAAGGGACACCATTTGCAGCACAGAAAGGAGCCAGGGACAAATGTCACACAACGTGTGGGGCCAGCCTGACACAGAGGGCTCGGCAAAGACTGAAGTCAGGCCACGCCACTTGGAGTCAGGGCCAGACACTGGGGACTGGCCATTTTATATTTAGCAGAATGGGCACAGCATCTGTTTGAGATGCAGCTTGTACGGGCCAAAACTTAACACCAAAGTGGGATTTTTTTTGTGACTCATTTGCTTTGCTAATCTGAAACAGATTTACCATGCCTTGTTTAATAGGGAACAGCCTCTAAAGCTATTAAATGAATGAGTTGCTGGTTTAGAGCTGGCTCTTTGATTCTGAACAACTGTTTTGAGATGGCTGGCAAAAAGAGCATGTCCAGTGCTGCTGCAAGAGCTGCAATCAGCTTACCTATTGCTCTCTTCTCCTGTCCCTACTCCCTCCATCACTTTGACTTAAGGCTACGTCCAGTCTTTGTCAAAAGAAGCCTCAAGTGACCCAGATTGCAAACAGATTGCAATCATAAACTAATGTCCTATCTATGTCCTCTCTGGCATCTTCTTCCTTGAAACTTTCGAAAGAAGTGATTCAACCCTTGTCTTCTCTACCTGGACACAAGAAAGGCAAAGAACCTGAGGTCTCTGTTTTGTAGGTGTTTGTGTTTTATGCCCAGGAGTTCCAGACTATGAATGGGGTCCCAGTCCTGCCGGTGTGGTCAGCTCTGAGTACACAGTGCCAACCAGCAATATCACTTTGTGCTTCTTTGACTCTGGGTTCAAAGCTGTAAGACCAGCATTTATGGCCAACAACTTCAGGAAAAAGCAGTAGCCATCTAACTAATCACAAGTGACATATGTCATTTAGGGTCTTGAAGGACCTGACTTTCTTTTAGTGAACTGCTTGGCTCTGTTACTGCTCTGTAAATGTGTTGCTCAGGGCAAAAGGACACACACTTTTAAGTGCATTTTCAAGCAGAGGGCACATGACATTAGACAACGATCAGGCTTTTTACCAGCTCTGCCTTATCAGACATCTGTGAGGACAGAATTCTGACTTGCACTTGCTTAGCTGCTCCTCAAACCGATAGGCAGCCCCCAGCCTGTTCTGCTTGATTTTGAGCTATCTCAGCCCTGGTGGGTTCAAAAGTTCAGCTGAGATGTGAGTTGGATGTTCCTTCAGTGAGGCTGTGAAAAATGGAATGGGAAGGATTCTGGTACACACAGATGAACTCGTGGCTATGTGTTTGTGTGTATAGCAACGCCTTAGCCAGACTGAGTGGGAGGAAGAGGTGAGGGGGGAGGGAAGTACTTTCAGATTTCTAGCCGGTAGAGGAACTTCTTTAAAAATACAACAGCTAAAGATGGGGGCTACAGGGAGAGAGTGGAGCAACTGTACTTCAGCTTTGGAGCAATTTTGCTCAAACAAATAATGACCACAGAGAATCAAATAGATGCCAAATTCCATTTGGTGCCTTCTGCCTTGGTCAGTATAGGAATTGCAAGCATCTCAGCTAAAGTGACCTGCAGCAAAGTGTTTGAAATCACGAGATTTCCTGGTGGCTTCCAGGTCCTGTGATCTCTTTTTTTCTAATAGCCTAATTTATCAGAGCACAGACTCATACACAACACCTCCTTGGTCACATCTTCCTGCTAAAGGACAAGTTGCTGCAAAGTCTATTTTGCATAAATGACTTAAAATCCCCTTCAAGTTGCTTGGGCAGTCCCCAGGTGAATTCTCTTTGAACATCCCTAACACTGTGCCTCCAGGGTGGATGTGAGCATGGTTCATGATGTTCAAGTACACAGAATCCCCCCTCTCCAGTATGTGAAAGCAGCTTTTAAGAAAAGACATTCACAACTTACAGGTACTTCTTTAAACTTGCTGTTGAATTTGCAGCACTGAACAGCATTTGCAGTGGATGGTCAGTCAGATTGTCCCCCCTGAGCAAATCACAGAACCACAGAACCACAGGATATGCTGAGCTGGAAAGAACCCACAAGAATCATCGAGTGAATGGCGCCCCAAGGTTTTGGCCAGGCAGACTGAGGGGGGATTACAGATGCAAGAAGCTGTAGATTAACAACTGTGGGCATTAGATGGGCTCTGTTAAAATCTCTGCTCACTCAGTGCTTCAGAAATTTAATAAGTGGTTGGCATAGCTTGTCTTCTTGTAGGTAATTTTGGAAAGAAAAGTTCCAGGAGAAGAAATGTCAAAGGGTAGATGTTTATGCTGAAGGCAGTACTTTCTAACTGGCTTTCTTTAGGCAGAACAAATCCTGTCTGATCAACACAAACTTTCTTGCTGGGGATGGAATGGAGAAGGCTACCCATCTCTGAGAGAGCTGAGAAAAACTGACCCATATTTACAGCCTTTCAACATTTCACTTCTCCCACCTCTGACGGCTGTGTAGGGCTATGGCACTGCCTTTAGCTCGCAGTTAAAACAGGTCTCTGTACTTCCTTGCTTGCCCATAGTTGACCACAAAAAGAAAACATGAATAAAACAATAATGTCATGCCAGCTTGGTAAAGCCACACTTGTAAGGAACTTGTTGTGTTTATCTCTATGTTTAGTGTAGATTTAAAGGAACAAGCTCTCTACAATTGTCCATGCAGGTGTGTACATGTGTTTAACAGATGGGCAGGTCTGGAGAGTATGACATTCATCCAGCAGGAACAAACAAACTCATGCAGAAGATTCAGGTTCCCACAAAACAAATTCTCTGATCCCCAGCAGCCCCAAACAGATTTTTGTTTAGACCATGGGACAAACAAGAGGGCAGGTGAGTAGCAGGTCACCACACAGGTCCTGCTGGGGCCATCAGCAAGGACAGGGATCTTCATGGGCCACAGTGCATGGCGGTGTTCAAATGTCTTCTGCACAGTGGCAAGCAGATGACAAAGAAGGATACACAGAACCCATCTGAGCAGACAAACTGACACTACATCTGTGTGTTACACTTTGATTAGCTGAACCTCACAGAATCACAGAATCATAGGATCACAGATGCTAAGGCTGGAAGAGACCACCGTGGGTCATCTGGTCCAACCTCCCTGCTCAATTCCAGGATTCCAGGATTCCAGGATTCCAGGCACAGGATTGTGTCCCGACAGTTCTTGCATATCTCCAGTGAGGGAGAGACTCCACACCCTCTCTGGGCAATCTGTTTCGGTGCTCAGTCACCCACACAGTAAAGAAATTCTTCCTCATATTCAAGGGGGAACTTCCTGGGCATCAGTTTCTTTCTGCCCATTGCCTCTTATCCTATTTCTGGGCACCATGGAGCAGTGCCTGGTCCATCCTCTGACACCTCCCTTTAGATACTGACAGACATTGCTGAGGTTCCTTCTCAGTCATCTCTTCTTAAGGCTGAACAGTCCCAGCCTTTCAGTAAGAGAGATGCTCCAGTCCCTTCATCAACTCCGTCACCCTCCGCTGGATCTGCTCCAGGAGCTCTGTGTCTCATGTGCTGAGGAGCCCAGAACCAGACACAGCACTCCAGGTGCGGCCTCACAGGTCTGAGCAGAAGGGCAGGATCACCTCCCTGATCTGCTGGCAGTGCTCCTCCTAATGCACCCCAGGATACCTTTGGCTTTCTTGGTCCCAAGGACACTACTGGCTCATGGACAGCTTGTTGTCCACCAGCACCCCCAGGTCCTTCTCCCCAGAGCAGCTTTCCAGCAGGTCAGCCCCCCACCTGTACCAATGCCCAGGGTTATTCCTCCCCAGGTGCAGGACCCTGCATTTGCCCCCTTAGTCTGAAACATAGCTACCACTGAGACCTCTAAAACCACAGCTGGGCTGCCACCGACTCAGGATGTGTGTGAAACCACTGCCACCCTGGGAAAAGGAGTTGCTCTAAACCCTAACTGAAACCCCAGCTGGGATTTCGTTCTTTTGTCTTATCCTGTGCAAGTTTCAGTGAATCCCTGCTGGCTTAACCTTTGCACAATAGATAGATTCAAAAATGAAGGCTCTCTTTGTGAGTTCTTGGTTTGAGAGACAGGTTTTCATCTAGATATTGCAATTGGAGACTTTTCTGTTTGGAGGAGGAGTGGAAGTATGCAGCAAATCCCAATTCCCCTTCCAACTGTAGCAGGGATATAGAGCTATCTCTCTGCCTTCACAATGACATCTGTGAGCTGCAGAGCCAAATTCTTCCTTTTTCCTGTTTGGCTTGAAGAACTTTCATTATTTTTACAAAACGCGTTAACTCCTTCAGGAGGAATTGCAAGCAAAGCATTGAGCAATGGATGCACACCCACCCTGTAGGCTGTGGCTGAGACATTTTCCTGGTTAGCAGAAGAGCTGTGCTCAAACACAGCTGGGTATGGTATCTGACACCGAGCCCCTGGCTGCCTGCATCCTCTGTGGGTTATGGATTGTGAGAAAACTCCCAGCGGCCATAGGTATTCAACTCAGAGGGAGCTCACAGTCAAAAACCTTATGTGGAAATAAACATAAAATCTATTTTAGACCTTGTCTCTCTTGGCTTTTCCTCTTGGCCAGCTTTAATATTTACCAGTCATGATGATGACTTCTCATAAACCCAGTTCTTAGGCACTTATTTGTCCATGTTCGCCGGACCAAAAGCCCGAGAGTAGGGCTGGGCAGCTGCGTCACTCGGCTGCTGAGTCCTGCTGGGAAAGTTGCTCACAGACTCCACACCAACCAACAGAGCTTCCTACAGAAATGCTCCCCCTGGTAAAACACTCCACCAAAACCTCCTGAAGGGACAAAGCTATTCAAAGCAAAACAGTTCAAACCCCCCCAGCCCCTCCATTCATCAAATGATCTACCGATAAATGCAGTCTTCTGAAATATATTTTTAAAAAATCCACTTCCTTTGCAAATGGCAGGAAGTTCCTAATGCAAGACCAAATAAATGACTCACCCCCCATCTATGCTTTTGCTGAAGAAGCTAAACCTGCCAAAAGCAGTTTCCAAACTGGAAATAAGTACTTAAGTGGGGATATGAATAATACCAAGCAAATCTCTGACAAAGGCATGTGAATCTTCAGTCTGTGGTGTTATTTATTTATATTTTTAATTGAGGTCAATGGCCTTGGTTCAAAGCTGCATTGAATAATTTTTTGGAAGGACAACTGATCTGTATGGCTACATGTCAGCATCATCAAGGGATCCAAAGACAACAACAAAAGGCTATAGTAGAATAAAATTCCCAGTGGATGGGGTGTGATATTTGATGGGTCACACAGGGAATTCTTTTAACATGAACCAGCAAACATCAAGTATATTTTTCATAAAACATGTAGCTTAATCCAAAATTATCCCTCCTGTATTGTTAGCAAGAACAAGGGAACACCCAGTTTCTTTTGCAGTGACTAATAATATTACCACTGCTTAAATGTAAACAGTGTGCAGAGATCTTTCTAAACAAATGCATAATATTTTTTGCAAAATATAACTCTGTGCTCCCACTTTATTTAACTCTTTTTCCTTCTATGCTGCAGCAGCACAACCACTGAAATTTCCTGAGTTAATGCTGACATGGCAAGAAATATAATGTCAAGGGAAAGAGGAATAGTCTCATAATTAAAATCTGTTTCCATAGCATTGAAATGGATGGAACTGATACCCTTTGGTGGACTTTGGATCAAGGCTCTACTCTGGTGGTTCTTCATTTGCACCACCCTCTTTTCTCTGGAGCCTTGTTAGCATCGATTAGTTAATGGCTTTAAAGTGCTATTTAAATGCTGAAATATTGTTACTGCCAGGTACTGGCACACATAGGCAGGTTTCTGCTCAGCACATATGATTAATTTTTCACTAGCATGGAATTATGGCCTTGCATTCTTTGTGCAAAATGTGCCTTTGTCTATGTGGATACCTGCAACAACCCAATTTAGTAAAATAAAATAAAACGGTAAACCAAGGACTTGCTTACTTTACTTTTAAATAACTTGAAGACCTATGCTGTGATCTCAAGTGAAAGCCACCAGCAGCACTGGAGAGGTTTCAGGTTCATTTGCACAGTCTGTTTGCTGGTATGGGAATGGAGATCTGTGTTGGGGCAGCCACCCTTCCAGAGATGCTCTTCTCCAAAGGACAAGTGCATGCCAGCTGCACAGAGCTGGTTTATTAAATGAAATAATATTTACAGTAGAAGCAGCCATTAGGATTTCAGAGGGCCCACATGGGTGGCAGCTCGTATTGTCTCCCGAGCACAGCAGTTCCTAAAGTACACACGTCTGTACACGTAGAGCTCCTGCTCCAGGAGCCACTCGGCTGCTGTGGGAATGCAGTGAGAGCAGTCCTGCAGCCCTGAAAGCTCACTGGGGCGGTGTTGTTGCATTGGCAGCAGTGACACTGGCAAATTAAGCCTGGAAATTCCTGTTTTCCCAACCTGTCTTCCAAGCAGACTTTTTAAAGAAGAGGGGAGTGATGCTCCCCAAGCTTTCAGCTGTACTTCTTTCTGGCACAGGTCAGAATTTGGATCTCTGAATACAAACTTTATCAATTACATCTTCACACAGTAAAATACTTCCTAACCTGGATTTTTAGAATTACTTCATTTTCTTTTGCAATCCACCAATCTCTCAAAAGTGACTGTAAATCAACACGTTATTCTCAGACATAACTAGCAAAATAGCTGGGAAGAGTGCATGAACTAGTGAAGGCTCTGCTTGGATGCACAGATTACCAGGCTTTCCAAGCAAGTACTCCTTAAGACTTCTACCTGCCTGTCTTCAACATTTTTGAGGGTCCCACACTGCATGTGATCTAAATAACAAGCAAACTGCAAAGCCCAAAGCAAAAGAAAACACTTCATTTCTGTTCTCCAGTCCATTCCAGACTCAGCACTTGGGTTTTTTTACTGCAAAAGTCTGCATCTAGCGCAAGGAGAACAGTTCATTCTATCTGAATCTCTGAAGTTTTCAGCCCCTTCCCCAAAAAGCAGCCAAGCACAGCAGACTGCTTGAGGATGGGCCAAACCATACAATCCAGACACTGCCCCAGATCTGTTTGCTGAAGGACTGAATGTCTCTGAGCTAGGATATTGTTTCATGATCAGATGAAGGAAGGATTAATCTGTTGGAAAATTAGTCAAGCCCATGTTCTCGTTCTAGCATTTCCATTTGTTCCACAACCTTGGTACACTGAGCTAGGCAGGTCTTCCATAACAAACACAGCATGCCAGTGACCTGATGACATAATTTTGAAGATATGACTTCAAAATAGGCTCAGTTGCAAATTAAATTATTTGTGATGGTTTCATTGGTTTCCTGGCATCACAGTTTAAAATGATTATGAAAAAGATTAGGCCTTTTATCATTCAAAAAACAAAGAAAGCACATAGAGAACAGCGCTGTTTTAGGATTACAAATGCTTCTCTTGCGTTGTTCAGAAATACTTTTCATCCTTGCAGACATTAACTAATCAAAGGGAAGAAAACAAGATAAGAAATTTCCTTTAATCTACATTTAGTAATACTTCAGAGTTATTTCTGCACAACATGATCTCCCACAGTTTTGTGGCGAAAAAGAAACCAGACTTCCAGGGCTCTTTTTCCAAAGGCAGCAGTTTCTGACTCAGGTGCAGAAGCTGACTTAGGAGGAGACAAACTAATGGGCATTTGAACAGCAGCGAGCTTTTGTAGACTCGACTTAATAAGCTTATTATAAAGCTGAGAAAACAGAGGCTGAGAGTTTAACAGGGTTTCAGAGGTAGAGGAATTTCTGATTTCCTCTTCAGGCCACTGCACAAGGGGGAATGACAACATGCTGTGGATTTCATCTGTTTGGGTCACAGTAACATGCCATAAAAGTGAAGTTGTTAAGTGAAATCACACACTCAGGGGAAGAGTGTTTTACAGGAAAGTCCCAGAGAAAGCAGCTCAGGCTCTGGCAGTTTCACCCACCTCTTGGTGGATGGCTACACACAGAACTGTGTATACAGAGATACTCTTTGCTCAGCAGGCGAGGGCCTCTTTTTGGAATAAACGATTAGCTGCACTTCTTGCCAGAGCTGTTCACTGGGAAACTCACCCAGCACTTGCAGCACCCTCTGCACCCTCTGCACTTCACCAGAAATGTGCAAAGGCATTATTTCCCTCCTGCAACCACAGCTCCTTCCCAGTGCTCACTTAAATGTGTGAGCATAAGATTTTGCAACTCCGGTAAACAGACTTTATATAGAAGTATGTAGGTCCGCTGGACTTTGACCACCTGTGCCGGGACGCTGCTGTCGCCATCCCCAGCTCAGCCTTTCCCAAGGCTTGCTGCTCCCCCGGTCCTTGGGCAAGCCCTGGCACACATTCCCTTCTCCTCGCCAGGCTGAGCGAAGCCCCGGCTGAGCGGGGCGCGGGTCTCGCCGCCGGCCGCTCTCTCTCCAGCCCGCCCGGACGCGCTCAGCGCGGAGCCTCCTCCGCGGCAGGGACAAGGGGACCCCCGGCCCTCGGGGCTCCCTGCTGCCGGCCAGGGACCCTGCGGGGCCGGGCACAGGGCTGCAGCCGCCGCCAGCCCCCAGGGCCAGCGGGGCGAGCCCGGGCCGGCGGGCGGGGCCCGTGGCGGCGGCAGCACCGCCCGGCTCGGGGCGGAGCGGGGCTATAAATCCTCCCGCGGCCGCGGGCGGCGGTCGGAGCGGCAGCGGCGGCGCAGGGACAGCGGGAGCACGGCAGGTAAGGAGCGCTGTCCGTCTGTCTTTCTGTCCACCCACCCACCCACCTTTCCATCCATCGCTCCATGCATCCCTCCCTTCACCGATCCCCGCGGGCCTCGCGGTCCCCTCGAGCGCGCATCCTTGTATCGCCCTCCTCCCTTTTCTGGAAGCCAAATCCCTTTCCCCCTGGCTCCGAGCGGGTCTTTCCCGGTGCTGGGGGCACGGGTGGCTCTCAGCGGGATGGTAGCTCGGAGGGGGTGCGCTCCGAGCCGGACCCCAGCCCCTCCCGGGAGCGGGGGCGGCTGCGGGATGCAGCTGCCAAGGTCCGGGCTCCCGGGTGGCAGCGGGATGGGATGGGATGGGATGGGATGGGATGGGATGGGATGGGATGGAAGCAGCTGTGAAGCCAAGGCTCATACTTTCTCTGCGGAAGCTGCCCAGTGGTGATGGCTTGTGTTTCTGTGCTCTCCGTGCGGTGTTTGGAGCCCGGGACAGCCGCGGCTGGTGTCGCTCGGTTGTTTCGGGATTGTTGTCATGGGATGTGATGACAGGCACAGTTCGCTAGCAGTGCTGCCCGGCACGGCTCAGCTCGGAGCGGTCGAGGGGTGTGTGCAGTGGAGGCGCAGCCACGCACTGCGCTTGATGAAATAAGGGATTTCGCTTCTGCTAGGGAGGAGGTTTTGGTTAATGCTTTTCATCAGGGTACAGTTTTCCTATGAAACGCTCGCAAGCTGGCATTTCCCACCGCATAACCTGCTGTTTTACAAAGATCACAGTGCCCTGTTTAGCACCCCATCCCCAGAACAGGACTTCAGACAGAAGTTTTTACCACCTATGCCATTTTGATGATTTTCTTTCTCCTGTTTAAATAGGAACTGTATTTTGAACCTAGAAAATGCAATTATAATGACATGGAAGAGGTCAAAGACAACCTGCAGCGTTCTGTCCAGGTTCTCTGCATGGTGTTTTGACTGTTTTGGTTTCCTCTGGCTTTTTATCAACTTTTTTTTTGAGAGTGTCAAAGATACACACCTGTGAAAAACTCACTGTTGAGGGCAAGCAATTGAAATAACCTGTAAAGAAGAGCTATCAAGTGCTTCAGGTAAACATGTGAGAAGCCTGCTTGCTGTTTTTAGCCTTGGCTGTTACAGGCATAATTTACATCAAAACTTCAGCCAGTGGCATTAAGCTGTGCACTTTGAACTTGGCTCTAGGAACATGTTTGTTTTTTTTTGGTTTTAGGGGGATTTTTATTTTGTGTGTGCTTT
The DNA here is from genome assembly GCA_036785705.1 of Acanthornis magna. NCBI lineage: Eukaryota > Metazoa > Chordata > Aves > Passeriformes > Acanthizidae > Acanthornis > Acanthornis magna. Next base: position 8,196,195 of record JAWUZG010000119.1, on the reverse strand, counting down.
TTTTGTTTTGGTTTGGTTTTTTGGGGGTTTTTTGTTACTTTTTTGTGGGTTTTTTGTTGTTTTTGTAAGGTTTTTTTGGGCTTTTTGGGGGGTGGGTTTTTTGTGGATTCCTTTTTGTTGTTTGTTTTAATTTGGTGCTCTTTTAACCAGAGTGTAATGTAGTTTGACTTAGAATGGCTGTGTTTTTATCACACGTACTTGAGTAAACAGCAGGCAGCTAATGCTGTATGATGTTCTGTGCACAGCAAGAGTTTAATTACTTCGGATGAAATGGTAAAACTCGGAGTAGATGCAGCAAAAACAGTAATTCTTAAAGGCTTGTACAGGTCCCAGGGTACTAATGAGCCCCATGCCCTCAAAGAAGACTAACTTATGAATGTGTTCAGGGGGAACTGGTGTGTGTTTTGGTATGGGAAACACAGATGCAGTGAAAGCAGATTTTAGTGTAGTAATGAGAGACTTCTTAGGGTGTCTGGGTTTTATGCCTAATATTTTTCAGTAAAAACTGAACAGTGCCATGGCATAACAGTTTGGGACCTTGGAGGCCTCAACTTCTGAATCTGAGTTCCTTGTGCAGCAGATAACAGAATGGGTTTGATTTCAATATTGAATTTTTGTAGTTACTGAACTCAGAGAACATAGAATGTTTTTTGTTGAAAGATTATCTAGTTCAAGGCCCCTGCCATGGGTGGGAACACCTTCTAGACCACACCAGGTTGCTCAAAGCCCCATCCAACCTGGCCTTGAAAACTTTCAGGGGTGAAGCATCCACAGCTTCTCTGGCAACCTGTGCCAGTGCATCAACACCCTCACAGGGAAGAATTTCTTCCCAATATCTAACTGAAATGGACCTTTTTTCAGTGTGAAGCCATTCCCCCTTGTCCTGTCATTACATACTTTTGTGAAAGGATGAGCTCATCCCCTGGAATGGGCATGCTGTGAAGTGACTGACCTTGAACCAGGCTGGGGAAGAAGGGTCTAGAAGGTCTTGACAAATTAGGGTTTTCATTTGTTTCCCTTAGAAAGAAGGGTTTGTGTACTTATTTCCTGCATTCACTGGCCTCTTTACCAAGATGACAGCAAGATAGAGATGTCAAAGTGTCAGGTGCCCACGGAATTAGGCAATTGCCAAAGAAGTGTCATCCTCTGCTGAGGGAGGGCTGCCACATGCTCTGCCTGTGTTTGGGAACCAGCACCTGGGCTACCAGAAAACAAGCTCTGAAAGTTTTCAGTTTGTGCTTCACACAATGGCTTTTTTTATTCTTGCCAAAATAAAAAGGAACACTAAAACTGTGACAAATCATCTGGGTAGGTTGTATGAATGGTCAGTCAAACCAGCAGGATTCCCCTATTGTCTTTCCTCCAGTGGGAGGTACTCTGCTCTTTGAATATTCCTTTTTGGACTATGACAATTACATGGGGAGATTACAGGGCACCTTTTGGAACACTTTGGCAAGGAAACCTGGTCCTTAGAAGTAGTTATAAGGCAATTAAGTAATTTGCTCTTGTAATTCAGTTGGGATTAGCAGTGAGCTGGTGGGAGAAAAATTCTTTGATTCAGATTTTTAAACCTAGGTGATTAATTTTTTTGACTGAAGTACAAAATATGTCTTCTCATGACCAGCTTAAGTGATTTTGACAAACTTCTAACTTCCCACAGAAAATACTGTTTTTTCACTTAACCTCATTAGAGGACAAAACATAAAGCATATATATAATGAGACATTTCCTGCTTTTATTGTCTAAAAATAGACAAAAAGATACAGAAGGGGTGAAACTGGCTTGAAGCTCTTCAGAATGAACATGAGTAGAAACTGGTAAACCCTCAAAAATAATACAAATTCTAATTGTGGTGGATCAATGAAGCAATGTTTACATCATGTGCACAGCTGGAAGCTTAAGGCAGCAAAAGCCTGTTTGCTGTCAGGGAGAGCATAGCCTGGGGAATCAGTGGCCTGGATCAGTGCAGGCACAGCAATATGTGACAAGAGTGACTTTCTCTAATTGCACTGGTTTGATCACTTGAAAGGAAAACCTTCCAAAACACAACTGCTGAGCATTGACAAGGATGAAATGCTGATTCTGGAGACGCAGTATGACTTCCAGCTGACTTTTTACATCTAACTTTCATTAGTTAGAATTGCAGCACCTAGAAATACAGAAGAGCCCACCTCGTCTTGACACTGTTTCCTAAATAGATGGCATTGCATGAAGACTGCCCTTGGCTTCAGCTCTAGGTGTGCATTTGAATGTTTACCTAAAGCAGGATGGTGTTGTCCCTGAAGCTGCCTCTGTGGAGAATTTCCCTGCACAGTTAGGTGGGGGCTGATCTCCAGTTTCAGTAGCTCATCATCATAAAATCATAATGGGCTTGGGTTGGAAAGGCCCTTAAAAATCATTTAATTCCAACCCCTCTGCCATGGGCAGGGATGCCCTCCACTAGATCAGGGTTACTCAGGTCCAGGAGCAGCAGTTACCCCTCTGCCCTCTACCCCAAAAGCTCTGTCCCAAAAGTTCTAAGTATTTTCTATTTCTAAGTATCTAAATTTCTATCTATATTTCTAAATATCTAAATTACTTGCTACTTCTGGAAACTTAGGGGAGATATTCTGCAACTGTTTCAAAGTGTAAGAGTAAGGCAATCCCATTTTCAGGTTCAGTGGTGTGTGTTCCTAGGGATGACTAAAATGTGGGTTAGACATCTTGGAAATCAATGGCTGTGAATATAATGGCTATTGAACTTGGTGTTTCTCTCAAATGGTGGTGGCTTTTCTCCCTATCTGTGTCACTTTCAGAGCCCTAGGTGACTTCAGGGAGGGACATTTAGCGGAAGGTAATCCCTACTGGTGATTTCCTTTGGCTGTGGTTTTTAAGCAGCAGTAAGGAGCCATTCAGAGCTTTTCCTGAATATGTGTTCACATATCATTAAAGTGTTATGACATAATCAAACTCAGTACTGAGAGCCCATGTGAATCAGTGCCATCATTTGGCATTTAATGCAGTACAGCAAGTGCAGAGTACAGAAAAAAGTAAAGCTTGAAATTATCCAAGTGTCAGACTTGAACGTGCAAGCTTCTTTCTATGTTGGATGGTGAGGAGTTTAATTTTATTTTTATCTAAGGGCTGCTGCAGGTTCAGGCCTGTTTTGTTACCCAGCTGGCACGAGAGTGTTGCCTTTGGTTAATACCCAGCAGTTTGTTGTCAGAGCGGTGTTATCCATGCAGACGTGCTCCGTGGTGTGCTTGCTGATGTACAGCTGGACTGCCTGTGCTGATGAAATTTTCCACAGCTGTATCTCTTTGTACTAAGCAGGATGTGTGTCAGTTTTGCTGCTCTTATTTTGTGTGGCTGATCATGCTTCCTATGTTTCTTTTGGGTTTGGGGCTACTTCCTTTCAGTTAGTTGTCAAAATTTTAATATATCTTTTTCATGTGTCAAGTTTTTTTCTTTTGGTAGCTGTAAGTTGGTCAATATAGACCTTCCTTTTCAAGACCTGCTTTTAAAACTGGGTATTCACTACTTTTCCAAACCTTCAGTTGACTGCTTCCTGCCTGCCCTAAGTATAGCTTCAAAAGTATAGCTTTTTTAGTTTATTTTCTACCATGGATGTGTAGGGCCAGTCTGCTAGTGCTGTGCAGATGATGCAGAGATTATTGAAGACACCAAACGTTAGGACTTGGTGCAGCGTGAAAACTGAACTCACAGCAAAACAAATCTTTCCATTTGTTTTCAACCATCCCGTGGGTTTGGTTTTGTGTGTTTGGTTTTTCTCTCATTGTCGTTGCAGCACTTTCACAACCTGACTTTAAGAAATTTTGAATTTTAGGAAGCACAAACTAAGTAATAAGGATCTCAAACTCTAATGCCCTCATGAAGACGCTGTAGGTGGAGTCAGTTCAAAGCAAAAATGTGGTAATATGTTTTTATGTATAGAGGGGTGTGTTTACTGGTAGGCATAAGGTGCAATGGAAAAGCAATCAGCAAAGTAGGCTGCAACTTTCATGGGAACTCTTATTTGTGAACAAAGCAAACAGATATCCACATGGGAAATGCACTGCCAAAGGACGGAAGGATTGCTCTTGCTGTGACTTTTTGGTTTGCTTCCTTCAGGAAGCTCATGTGCACCTTGTCAAACTAATGACATCATTTTCCTGCTGCCATGGTTCTGGAGTGCTCTAAACATGCTTTGCATGGACTGTTACCTGTCCCGGCTAGATTTTAAGATGTATTTTTGTCCTTGGACAAAGTTGTGGCATATTGGGCTATGGGACTAATTATACAGTAGAAGAACTGCAGAATTTTTGATGACCTTTTGTATTATCTTTCCTAGATGATTCAGTTTAAGACCATTGCATTTTTTTCCATGTGAAACACTATGAATTTTATGAAGTTTATATAAAATCCCAATCTTATATAAAAGCTTGGGCATGTATAACTCCAACTCTCCTTGTAAACACAGCCTGGAAAGTGATAACAAAATTCTCTGCCTTTAATAGGCACAAACCTGGAGTGTAGATGGGTAAGGCTTTTAAATAAGTCAGCTGAGGATGGTGAACTGCTTTTTGCTCACTTTGAAGGATTTTGAAAGAGTTTATTTTGAGAAGCAAGGAGTATTCTGGTACTGGATGGTGCTGACTTAGACATTCCTTCCCCAGTGCCACCTGTTGTGGTACAGGCTGTGTGCCCAGCCCTCAGGAAGGTCGTATTGGATCTCTGGGTGCTGATGCTTGCAGGAGATGGAAGACTTTTACCCAGATCTAGTCCCAAGTAATTGAGCTTGTGAAAATGCTTAAATTTGGGTAATTTTATAAAGCGACTTGCTTGGGAAGAATGAAAGATGTGTCTTAACACAATGGCCATTTGTGCAAAGTTTGAGTTCAGATTAAACTCTAGAAGGCTAAAGTTCATCCTAGAAAAGGGAACTGGCCATGCCTGGGAACAGAATAATATCCATAAATTATACTTTTCTCCTCAATAAACAAACAAAAACCCTCAGGCACTCATCATAGAAAACTTCAGCCCAGACATTTTGGCAGGGGTTAGAAAGAGCTTGTAATAGCAATGACCAAGCAATTTTAATAGGTGGTAGAACAAGTCTTCTATGTACTCAGAAGCTGTAACCGGTATGGTATGACCTCATAAATAAATGTAAATTAAGAAACTTCATCAACCTTAGCTGTGATGCTTTGTAACTCCAATCCTCATCATTGCAACATCAATGTGAAAATGCAAAACATATAAAAAGAATCCACTATATACTTGTGAGGGTGCAACCTAGAGAGCCAGACAACATTCCTCATCTCTGAGTATAGTGTGAGCCTCTCCCTTCTGGAATAATCTCAGTATGTTTTTGCCTCTGACTTTGACAGAACCACCCACTTGTTGAAGCGGCTGCAGCTGGGCAGCAGCTCTGAGCTATTAAAGCATGGCAGATTGAGAATAGGAGGGGGCAGGGACCATGCCCTGACACTGGCAAGCTGCAGGAACAATAGCTTGTTTCTTGTCTGTTTAGACCGTGATCTTTGTGGCAGAGCTGTCTCTTCCATGCTATGAAATGCCTAACCCATCTCTGCAGTAGATATTTCCTCTGCCCCCAAAGCCCAGCCCAACACAGCAGGTGTCAGGTCCTGCATGGGTGCATCTCCTTTAATCTTTTTTTCGGAGCTGTGTGCGTGGTCAGCAGAAGGAGCAGTGGGGTGGATGCAGAGGAGGGGCTGGGGCAGTGGAAGGAGGCAGGTTGGCTGGGGGTGGGTGAAAGGAGCAAAGCCCAGGAAAGCAGCTGATTGCTCTTCCTCCTTCCCACCCTGCAGTGCTGCTGCCCACGGCCTGGAGCCCTTTAAAGCTGAAACACAGCACTGCACCAGTGCGAAAGGGCAATTCTGTGTTTGTAAATAAACTCAGGCTGCTCAGATGTAGTGTGTTTCAGGAAAGCCCTGGGCTCCCCAGCCCCCTTCCTACACCTTCACACTCTGTGAGGACACTCAGCAGTGCAGGGTGGCTGCTTAAGGAAGGAGGTTGGGCTGGCAGCACTTCTCAGAGCCAGGGAGGCCTGGGAACCACTAGGATTTTTCATAGAATCCTAGAATGATTTGAGCTGGAAAGAACCTTGAAGATAATCTCATTCCAACCCTCCTGCCATGGGCAGAGACACCTTCCTAATGGAACACCTTCCTTGCTTGAAGCCCCATCCAACCTGGCCTTGAACACTTTAATTTCTTTAAAGAAACTCTGCATTATTGGATATAACCAGTTGTCACAGAGAGATGACCTGAGGCGGTTTCAGGTGCCAGATGCTAGAGAAGCATGAATTTTGGAGAACTTCATTAGGGTTTGTAATCTGTCCCTCATGGAGTTGTGATGTTATAGTTTAGGTACTTTTAGGGATTGCTACAATAGGAAAAAGCCCTAAGGCATTGAAATCTTTCCATTTCCCTGCCAGCTAGGAAGAGATAGCTGCTGATTATCCTGGGAGGGGGGACACAGCAGGGGTGGTCCAGCAAGGTGACGATGGGGACAGCAGGAGCATCCTTTGGCCAGCTCACACCCTTCCCACAGCCAGCTTCTGCTCCTGCGAAACATGGGAGGACCTCAAGCTTTCTAAGGAACGTTTTTCATTGCATCCCACAGCCAGGGGGTTGTGCAAACTGGATTGCAACAGCTTCTTGCTCAACGTGTGCGGGGTAGCCAGCAGGGCTGCTCCCAGCTCCCTGTGTTTTGGGGCTGCTGTCCATGAGCAGCTGCCAGCGTGGTTCGTGCTGTGGAGAGCGAGCAGCCCCTGCTCTGAGGAACTGGCAGTCTCAGGGCTGTGTCTGATCCCAGAGTGACCACAGCTGAGCTGTGTCCATCAGGCACTGGAGCCAGTGGCGTGAGTGAAAACAGCCCGAGGAGGTGGGCAGGAGCTGAGCCTGGAGATCTCCTCTCGACCTGCGGCCCCAGCTGCCAGCAAGTGGGGCTGGGGAGATGCTGCTGTCCCCCAGCTGTGCCTCGCTGGTGGCTCAGCTGCTGCCCCTGTCCCTGCAGCTGTCCCCCTGTGCCTTCACCCGGCTGTTCCTCGGCGCAGGCTCGAGTTCTTGGCTGGAAGGTTTTGTTTTCCTAAGCAGGTTGACTAGCACGTAGCATAAGCGTAAACTTAAAAATGGTTAAAACTTCGAGCTCTTCTTGGATTTTTGGCTTTGAAAAAATCGCTGTTATGCTACATTATTCTCATAACAACCCACATTTGTTCTTTTTTTTCTTGGATGCCAGCTCTCATTTTCAACTGGAGCCTTCACAAAAACATGCTGGTGGAGTAGCTCACAAAAAGGGTTGGAAGAAAATAAAAGTAAAATGGTTAGAAAAAAAGTAATGAAATTGAGTATCAGCAGTGTGCTGTGCTTGAAGAGGACTGGGGGATTGCAGCTCACAGGACATCTATGACCTGGAGACCACCAGGCAGTGTAGCTGTTTCAGTTCCCAGATAATATTTGATTTAATGCTTTGATTCCTGACCTTTTCTCCTTTGAGGCTTCAGGCTATTTACGGGTTCTGCTTTCAAACTTCCTTTGTCTCAGGTTATTAACTTTTAGTTGCAAATTGAGATAATGTGTAACCGGAGGGTAAGGAAGCCTGGAGAGTCCCAGGTAGATGAGTGTCTTCAACTTTTGACGCTTCCTGCTCAAACTGTTTATTCAGATCCTACTTAACTGTCAAAAGTAATTTGCCTTTTTTAAAGGGGAGGAACTGCTGTAAAACCTCTTTCATGATTTATTGTGTGGAACAGTGTCAGAGAAAATCAGAAACTGTACACAAAGGACCTCGTGATACCGATGCCTGCAACAAAGAGTAGTTTAAACAGGGCAGAGTGGGGGCAGATGCTTATTCATGAACTGTTTGGATGCTTGCAAATGAATCATTTGATTCACAAACAGGAAGATTAAATTTCTCAACTTTGTTATAAAATACCTGAAATGTAAACTGCGCTCAGAGATGCATTATGGCCCAAAACCATACGTGGGTGCTATGACCTGTCTTGTGTTGATGTCCACTTGTCTCTGTTTAGTCTCTGCTTAGTGGAGATAAGTTTGTTTTCAAACTGCTCTCCAGTTTGCAGTAACCATGTTTTTGTTAGGGTCAGTCAGACAAGTTTACAGCATTTGCTGTTAATGACTGGAAGAGGTTTAATTGACCATGTGCAAGGCTCAAAGGCTGTTAGAGCATCACAGTAATTTTCCTTGCTTCACTGTCAGAGGCCTGAGCTGCTTGGTTATTTTTCTGACCTGGAATTGATGTGGATATTTGCCAATGAACTTTTTCAGAGCTTTGGAGACATCTTCACTCTCTCCATCCTTGTCTTATCCTTGCATAATTGTTCTGGAATCTGCTTCACGTGCATAAAACCTCTGCCACCCCTGTCCTTCCTACTTCTTTGGTGACAGTGCTGAGGACACCTGTAACTTTCAAGGGATAAAGTGCAGAGTGATGTGATTGGCTTGGAAACACCTCCCACCTGTGGTCCTGGAGCACAACTTTCTCATGGTACCTCTCTCTCCAAAGAGAGCAGCGCCAGCTCATGGGAGCTGTGGCCCTCAGTGCCTGTGATTGTTTTCCTCTTTACCATGAGATGCTCATGAGGATTTAATCCCACATGCAGAGTAATTGCTGTCCCTGTGGCTTGCTCAGCCTGCAGAGATGAAAATGCCATCAGGCTGCTCTGGTTACCCTTCTGTGCATCGGTACTCAAAAGGAGAATAATCTCTGCCACCAGAGGGTTTTGAAGAAATTGCCTTCTTTATGAAATACTCAGGCAAGAGCCTTTTGCTGCTCTTTGTTTTCTATGATAGCACATAAATAAAAAACAGTTGGGTGTGAGCACAGAGATAAATCCTGTAGTGCTGGTAGCAGTGCACTTCATGGGTGTGAGGCCATTGTGCTTGATGATGCAACCCATGGCACGAGCTTGGACAGCCCTACATGTGCCTTCAGAAAGAGGAAGCTTGAAATGGGGGATCTTGGAGCTTGCTTTGCTTCTGTGCTCCAAAGGAATTCGGTCACATAATGCATATTACCTACTGTTTGGAATTTCTGGTTGCTGCATTGCTGGTGTCTGAGGATGGCCTGGTGGGTGCCTTCTTAGCCTCTTTGCTGGGATCTGTTATGCAAAGCCAGGCTGCACATCTATCCTGTGCCTTCTGCTACCAAAACAAGGCTGCAGCAATGATTGTCCCTCCAGTGATGATGCAGAGGGAAAGGGGATGCATTCTGAACCTTTAATATCAAAATAATCGTCCTCCTAATACAGATTCCTGAGCTATTCCTGGTTATGACAGTTGCTGCTGTGGTTTTGGAGCAGTGGGATTGGGCTGGAATGGGTACAGAAAAGCCTCTGAATGAAATTAGTCAGCACAGATGACTTCACCCTTCCCCACACCATCCTGGCTTCCTAAAGCCTGATGCCTTTCCTTCTACTTGGCAAAGGTAGATATGCCATCGGTTTTAAAGCACTTTGCCAGCTGCAGAAGTGTCTTAAACATTTAGTTTTGTCTTAGAAGCATAATTCTTTTAGAACTTAAACCTCTGAGCAGTAATTGCAACAGGTGTCTGGGTACAGGGTGGTGGGTGGCCACTGGGTGGAAATGGCTTGTCCTGGAGAGGAGAACTGGGACCTCTCAGCAGGCTGAATTGGCCAAGCAGAGTGAAAAAAAGTTGTTTTTCTCCAAGTTGGCAACTTTACACTACTGCTTGCAGATATAAATGAACTTTGTCTTTGGAAGGCATCTGTGAGGCAAGTGCTTTGAAATGTGTATAAAGGGATGCTTGTATGGTTATCTATTTAGGAGAGTTATGCAGTGGCATTAGCTTTGAGCTGCCCTGTCACATAACAGAGGGCAGCACAAAGCACCTATTTAGAAAGTATAAAATTTGTGCTGAACAAGGGTGGTACAAAGCCACTTCCCCATCTTTCTCCTTGGAAAATAAGATGTTTTTTACAGCGCTGTCGGATAGCGGGGCTTTGTTTGCCGCTCTTGTGAACAAACAGAGTGTTGTTTTCCCAACTTATCACAAGGTTGTCGCTTGCTAGGAATGTTTCAGGTATTCCTGATGCACAGGAGGAAAACCCAGAGCTTGGAAGTGTCTGGTCTGAAAACACTGTGGCTCCAAGATACGGTATCTTTCCAAAAGTGAGAACTTGGTGAAGGTTGGGCTTTTGTTCAGCAAACCTGGTGGCAGTCGTGCAATCTGCTGGTCAGCACTTCCTAATGCTGGCTCTTTTGGAAACATAGAGCAACAGCTTTGAACAGTTATGAAAACAGGATTGTTTTTTAAGGCTATAAAAAGCATCCATCTTGTTCTTTTCTGGCACAGTTTTTTTTGCTCATTTGTAGTCAGTGCTCTGAGTCCCTGTAAATCTGAAAGTATTCCATGTAAACATCTCCATTCCACAAACAGTGGCTGCGGCTTTGTTCCCTGAGCCACTTCTTACTGGAAAACTGCAAGGGGACCTGGGTTCTTACTCTCCTCACCTATGGGCAAACCATAGAAAAATCTCTTGCACTTCTAGTCCCTATTGCAGACTTAGGTGCAATGGTAAGGTATTTTTCTAGACAGAACTTGCAGAATTAAAAAAAAAAACCTCTTTGACTTAGGGCCCTTTGACTTCATATGCAATTGCATATGAATATTTCAACCTCCAAATATTGCAACAGCATTTATTTTTCCTCTCTGCCATTCACAATTGCTCACTGTGTGGAATGGCGGACTGCACAGATGGCTGTAATCACAAAAATATGTAATGCTTGCTAAAATGTCACTTGCAGTTGCTCAAAATTTTGCAATTTTTTTTGTTTGTTTATTCTTTATGATAAAAATCTATAATGGTCAAAACACAATGGGAAACCTGGAGAAAAGGGTGAATCAGAGTGACTTGAGTCCCCTGACTATTTAAGTACCTCTGATGTCATCCTGTAAATTTTGATTACGAAGCACTGGCAACGGGGTCAGCTTTGTCCTGTCTTTGCACCTCAACTGGTGGTGTAAAATATTCATGAAACATTTCTCTAAACTTAAAATCCCCAGTCTAATTTTTACCAAAAATCTCCCTATGGCATAGCTAGCAAGAAGAGTTCCTAAAATCCAAAGCTATTTGCATGTGCACAGACACCCACGTTTTCCTGCATTAACTTGTTTAGTCTGAGTGTGTCCCTTTGGAGCTTTCTGAAGCCTCCAGCTGTCCTGCAAGCTGTCCCCAGAGCATCTTTGCCCAGTTAACACATGGGGCAGAGTGAAGAATGCTGCTGCTGCCACTGCCTGGTTGCTCCTGTGGCCTTCACAGCCCTTCCTGAGCCATCGGGTCATTTAGGTAGACAGCATGATGGGCTTAAATCAGATTTAAGTCAGGAGATGGAAAATTGTGGTTTAAGGAATCGATGTAAATTGTGTTCTGTAGTTCTATGCTTATCTTCAGAAAATAATTAAAATGTGTTCAGTTACACTTAGTCAATAATTCCTAAATGTGTTTCAGCCTCTTGGTTTGCTTTGAGTGCACTTACTCATATGCTTTACTTAAGACAATTCTAAAATTTCCTTAAAAATGTAAATATTGAATTTGTTTTGTAGTTGTGTAGATGGACAAAATTGGAAATTTATTAAAGAGGGCCAGACCCCACATGATATTGCATTTCTCCAGCAGGCTAAAGGATATGTAATAAATAGACTTCTGTATTTGTCATCCTGCTGCTGCAACAGTTGTGGGATCTCTTTTGAGAACTGTTTTTAGTCATTCATTAGAGCTTCACAGCGAACAGCCCTCTGACTCTGGGGCCTTATCTTTGTCAAGACAATGAAAAGATGCTGTTCTCCCCTCCCAGTCTGGGCTGATGTGGTTGCTGAACTGAGATGTTGTTGGCCAAATGCAGAAGGTGCACTGCACCTGAGCCGTGACCTGTGACTGTGTTTGTCTTGGCAGCCACCTCTCCTGGGCTTTGGCTGTGTCTGTGTTCCCAGTTGAGCTTCCTGCAGCTGAGGGTTGGACATCACAACGCCAGTCCTCTCCTAGAGCAGGATGCAGCAATCTTGTGCCTTCCTTTGACAGCTTTGAAAATAGTGTTATTGCACGAACCTTGTTGGTGTCGACTTAAAGGAGTATCTGATTTTTATCTGTCCTGAAGAATGGAGCACATCAATCTGACAGTAAAATGATGCTAATGTGTGTCCAGTTTTCTCACTGTAAAAATCTGGGGGATAATGAGGGAGTCTTGCATAAATTGAAAAAAAAGCCGACAACAACCCAGTTTCAGAAACAAGTGTTCAAGCAAATTTCAGAAGGTAGTTGTTTGTAGGTTTGCCTGTGCCTTCTTTCACCTGGGGGATGAGAGTTTACACGGTTCTCTCCACTGGTCCCTGCCCTGTTTTCTTCGGTATTTTCTGCTTTGAAGCTGCCAAACTTCTGTTTGATCTTGCAGCCTTAATACTTCTTTAATCTCGTATTGTGCAGGAGTGTGTACATAAATAAACCAGGGAGGCATTTTACAAGAGATTTATAACCTTCTTGCAGAGGTCTTTTAAACTATAACCTGAAAGAGTGGGTCATTGTGGGGGCTGGGTGGAGCAGGATCTCTACTTGTTCCTGTATTTAATCTTTGATGCAAGCTGAGAACAAATCTCTTTTCCTCTCTGCAGATATCAGCTACTGACCATGTCAACAGAGTTCCAGGATGCTCACCTTGCAGAGGTGAAACCTCTGGTGGAGAAGGAGGAGGTAATTATTTTAAAGCTTTTTAGAGCTTATGTGCTTTCTGTCAGGACTGCTGTCGGAGCTGCACAGGTGTTCTTAGGCTATTTCAAACATTTTATGGAAGAAACAAGAAAAAATGAAGATGGAATAAGTATAGCATTTTGTCATTGGGGTTTTTTTTAAGAATGCAAAACTGAGCCTTAATTATTTGTTCTTGTCATTTGGTTTTGTTCCTTTAATATGATGGTGACATTTTTTTCTTCTCCGAATAATGACAGCTCTGGGTGTCTGTAGCTGTATCGAATGATGCCAATTGGGCAATCTCAAGTACATCCCTCTCTAGCTACAGACTTTTCAACAGAAAGACAGACTTTGCTCTGTCAGCTGCCCCTCTCAGAGATCCTTTTCTTTTCCTGTGGGCACAGCTGAGTCCAGAGCTGGGGCTGAGCCCCCTCTGGTCCTCTCTGAGTGCACTGAGCCATGAGTTACAGGCAGCCCACAGCCTGATGCAGCTGCTGGAGTTGCAGCATAGAAACATCCCAGCTTTTTTTTTTTTTTTTTTTAAACCTTTTTATACTACTTTCCACTTCTTATTGCATTATTTTTTTTTTCAAAAATCTATCAACATCTGGATTCAGTGGCTGTCTGACTCTTCAGTGGTAGCCATACTCTATGCTTTGGTATGTTCATGGCAAAAAAATTCACTGTAATATGTGAAGAAACATCTCAACTTTTTCTTAAATTAAAAGATTTTTCTCTTGTTTCCAATGACATTATTTCTTCATAGTTATGTATATAAATCTGTTGGTTTTTTTCTGGTCTTATACACCAGAATTCATTGCTCTATCTGCTACTTTCTTTTTTATTCCCTGCCTCTTTTATGTAAACACTTCAGAAAATCATTTCCACTTGTGACTGCAGTGAAATGGCTAGAGAAACTTTAAACACAGCTCCTTTGCCAAGGACATTGCATGAAAGCAGAGCTTGTTTGAATACCACTGAATGCAGCAGTCAAACTTTTCAGAAACTAAGACCCCTTTTTAAAGCCCATATTGTTCAGTGCTACCCCAGAGCAAAGGAGATTCTAAGCAGAAGTCCTGTTGATCCTGAAATATCTTTGCTTCAAAGTTCACAAATATCTTAAAATACTGATTAACTTTCTGGGTGTCTGTAGCACATAGGTCAAAAGTTGGAATCTCGACAATGAACCCTATATGCTTTTTGTTCATGATGTTGCATTAAATTTTGTCTGTATGGAGGAACTGGGACAGAGTTTGATTTCCTCTGTGGACATTTTGACATAGATGAAATAAGTTACTTCATGCATTTTGAGAAAGTGGAAAAGGTTCCGAGGGAGGGATGCTCAGCACTTATTAAGATGAACAGTAGAGCTGATTTTGAGTGGGTTATTGGGTGATGGACTCTGGAATTGTTGTGCTTGGGTTTCTGCTACAGCCAAGTCTCTGTTCCTGAGCAATGATCAGGCTTATTTCATCTGCTATTGCTACAGATGCTCCAAATACTTATTTCCTTTCAACTCTAGGTCCCACTGGAACTACAGTGGGTGAAATGCTGTGTTTAAAAGGTCGTGAGACCAACAGTATAGTAAGATTAAAACACAGCATATTGTCTAAAGCTAAGGCTGTGCAAAATTATTTCTGTTCAGTCAGATCTTAGGTAGTTGTTTGCATGTCCAAGACTGTGCCTAATTGCCTAAAAGTCACAGCTGTGAGAATTACAGGCTGTACTGCCATTCTTTGAGGGTCCCCCATCTGAATTGGTATTGCCCAAGAAAGCAGCTATGGTGCTTCTGACGTCCGTCCTTAATTTACCTGGGTGTCTGAGGCTGGGTGACCTCCTTGCCAGGACTCTAAGCTTTCCTTTTTATCTCAGTATTTTTCAAGTTTTGACCTCTTTTGCACTTCACAGCATAAAGTGGCTGCTCTTCCCTCTGTTTTCAGCCCTGCAGTGGAAATAAGAGTTTGACTCCTTTCTTGTCCTTTAACAAAAGGAGGTAACTGTAAGACACCTCTTCCTTTGAAGCTGTAAACCTTGTAGACTATTGGAGGTGGGGAGGTTGTTACCTATTTCCTTCCCTGGAGGGGATCCTTGACAGGGGCAGGAGCTTTTGGAGAGATTGAAACAGCCCTCTGTGTCCAGCTAGCCTCGCAAAGACTAATTTTGGCAGGAATAAGACCCCTTCCCATCTTCCACATCTTATAATAAAATCCCAGTAATGACTGCTTAACTGATTTGCAAATATTCAGTGCATCCTTGAACACTGAATTCCAGTCCTAGGCAGGACTGAGGCTGTTGCTGTTCGATGACTGTGATAAGCGATGGAGAAAAGTTCACTGTTTTACTGCTCCTTGTGAGTGTATTGCTCAGAGATTTAACAATAACTGAGGATGCACCAGCTTTTGTCCATCATTTTGCTGGTCTGTAATCTAGTATTTTACTGCTTTCATTTCTCCATGAAGATTAGTGGGTTTAAAAGCTCTTGGGTGAATTTTGATACTCATCAGAAGAGCTTTCACTGAATGGACAGAGAGAGCTCTCAGCTGCAGAAGTGGTGGGCTGGAATACATATCCCAGCATAGATTTCTGAGTTGCAAGTTCCTTCCATTAATGCTTTCAATTCTCTTTGCAGGCTATCACTCGCCTCCTTCCAGACTTTGATGTCCAGGCAAGTAAAACTATTATTCTTTCTTTCCTTTTCTTTTTTTTTTCTTTTTTCTTTCTATTTTTTTTTTCTCTTTGCAAGAGGGGAGATTGAATTGACATTTGAGAAAACAGCAAGATGTGACCAGAAGGGACTGCCTGCTTGCCAGGAATGCTGTTACTGTGGGAGAGGGCTCTGAATGGGGCTGTGCTGTCGTGATGTGAAGGAGACCACAGGGGGCCTTTTCAGACTGCAGCTGAGAAAGTTTCAGTCAAAAGGGGTGGCTGGTTTGCAAGCAGTTCTATTCTTGCTGAGAGAATGAGAATCTTTGGCAGTGGTAGTGAACACAATATATTCCCCTCCCACATGGACACACACTTTCCCCAGTTAATTTGCTTTCATTAGCAGTGTGCATGCATTTCCTCAGAGGAAATGTTCCTCTGGATGCATCCCGCTCTGCTGTTGAAATTTCACAAAATACTCCTGAAGCCTGTGGGGTGGTGGAAGGTGCTAAGCAATCAGTTTTGTCAGCAATAGGAGTGATGGTATTTCTATATGTTTATTTAGAGCCAGAACATACAAGCTCATAAAGCACATCACTAAGTCACACGGCAGCCGTCCCCTTTCCCTGCATGTCGTGCTTTTGAGAAATTACTTGATAACTCTCCTGCCTCCTCTTATTTTACTGCCATTTGAGCTTTTGACTGAGAAGTTTGTCCTTGCTTGTTCTTGAGCTGAGACTGAGGAATTGCATGGCTGCAGGAGTCGGGCTGGGTTGAAGCGGGATGGAGAGCAGGGAGTGTGCACTTGCCTGGAACAGTGTGAGTGGTGTTTCCCCATTGCTGAGGACAAGGAGAAATGTGTTGGGAAAAGATACTCACTGCGTGTCTCATTTTTATCAAGAGGTGTGGAAATAGAGGCAGACTGTGCAGGAATAGGGAAAGCTATTAAATTGTTCTAGTCTCTGTTTGGCTCCTTGAAGGAAATAATCCTTCTCTACTTTATTGCATGTTGCAGTTTATTAGCACCTGTCTATATTTTTATTCAATGCTGTGCCGATTGCTTAAAAAATACAGCAGAAATTCAACAGTCTTTTCCTTGGAAATCAAGGGAGAGAGCTATCTTGAACCTTTTTTTTTTCATCTTTCAATGGTTCTTATTCTATAGCAAAACTGTAGTTTACACTAATCCTGCATCTTCCCCCTCATCTTTTCTAATGAAATCCACTGCCTGAAGTCTTGATAAATGTAAGTTAAAATTGCCACCATACAGCTTCTTGCAGGACTGTGAACAGCATGGGAGAAGCTTTCTGTTTGGGTCCAGATTGATCACTTGGTCTAAATAAATTGAATCCCAGATTAAGTCTGCTAACAGGAGTACTGTGGTATTTTGATTAAGAATCCAGAAGTGACCCATATTTCATTTCTATTCTTAGAATAAATTGCTTGGTTTGTAAACCATGTGTATATATAGATTTTTTAACTTGCAAGATCAAATTCTCTAAGCCTTTTTGCTTTTTTTTCCTCCATGTTTTGGATTAACTGTCACTAATCCAGAGCAGTGGTTCTTGTCATTTAGCCCTGTTCTGCCAGCTCTTACTTTTTTTTAATGATCTATCTTTGTTAAGAGTTTAATCTTTGGTTGTTCTAGTTCAGGAAGGAAAAATGTGGAAGAACAGTCTCAATGCATTTTGTTAAGAACTCTGACTGCAGAGGAGACTTAGCTTTGGTCCTTAAAGCCACAAGTACCCTCCCTGTGTTTCTTTAAGTTATTCTGTGGTGGATTTGTGGAAAAAGTGGTTTCGAGCTGCTATGAGAGATTTGATTGCTTAGGTCATTAGAGAAGTTCACGTGTGGCCCTGGAGCACCCAGGTCACTCAGGACTGAGACTGAAGTGTGCTCTTAGTGAACCTCTCCCATGAGCTACTTGGGAAGAGATTGGACCTGGCCAGGGAAGGAAGTGATCCATCAGCAGATGGAGCTGCTTGTTTTTTGTGTGTGTGGATGTGGGTGTCCACCATATCCCCTCCAAGCTGCCCCATCCTTCTGGGCACAAGTTAAGCAGTGCTCAGTTAATGGCTTTCTTTCTGCCACTAGTGAAAAGAACTGTCCGTGAGGTGTTTTCCTTCCAAGGGTAAATTTTATCTAGTTACTCAGATTTGGGGAAAAAATAGATTCTTACTTCACATGCTGTTCTAGACAGACTGGAGTTAAACATAGCTTTCCATTTTTAAAGTGAGCCACTGTATAGTGGGATATTGCCCTTCTGAAAGCACACGTTGCAAGAAAATGTGTGGTTTTTCTCTGGTGGAAAGTCTTTGTGCCATTAACAGGGCATGGGCAGAACAAGAAATGAAGGAACTGACAGCTCTGAACTACCTCTAGTCAGTGATTTCTCTATCGGGGGCACCTACCTTAACACTGAAGTAAAGGTCCCCCGTATCTCAAGAAGGGGAGAGTTCCTGGCCAAACCTGTTTTAGCATAATTGATGATAAAACGGTGCAGGGCACTGTGCCCTGTGTGGCTTTGTTGTCTTTGTGCTGGGCACATTTTCATTGTATTTCCAGTCTGATGTATTTGTGTATTCTCCAGCTCAGTAGCTTTGGAGCCAGTGGAGCCCTGGATCCTCGTCCCTGTGGATATTCTCCCAGCTCTGTGTTTCAGTCCAGCAGGACACACTGCATTCTCCATAACTAAACAAAACTCGGAGCTGTGTGGCAGCTGTAGGTGGCAGAGATGAGTTTGTCCCTTGCAATTCATGGCTCGTGGCCAGCTGTATCCATGGGCACACAAGATCCGTTTCTGCTTTCCTTCCTCCTCCCTGCTCGGGGAGAAGGGAAGAGCTGCCCTGGACCAGGAGGTGAATCCGCTGGTGCACGTGGCAGGAGGGGGTGGGATTCCCACCGGCACCGGGGGATGCGGTTTAGGACGTTGTGTTGCGTGGATTTCTTCATCCTTTTGGGATGCGGAAGGAAAGGGATGGGGGTGGCTGTGGTTTTGTACTCAGCAGAGCAGGGTGACCCAGTGCTAATCGGACTAGGAAGAATCCCCGGGCAGAGCTATCGCAATAACCTGCGTCAGTTCCTGCACCAAAGTTTGTGCTGTTGGCTTCCACCTTAGCAGGGTCACTTACATTTACATCTGAAGTCCTCATCCTTGTTGAAGTACCTGACTCCAAACCTGGTTTGGGGGACCTTTTTCTTAATATTGCTAATTTGGAATAGAAATGTTAACAAACAAATTAAAAAAAAAGAAAAATAAGTGGAAATGTGTGCATTGGGGTTTTAGGAAAAAACAATCATAAGATGAATCGAAATTCTATTTTAAAGTAGAAAAACCTAGGGGGAAAATGCTGAATAACTTTAGGGCAAAAAGGGGGTTTGAAACTCAACATTGAAATACCACATTAAAAGCTCAAATATTTTTGATCTCCAATATATTGAAATAGAGAAGTCAAAAAAATAGCCCATGCAGGTATTACTGTAATAAAGTTCTTAAGCAATATGAATTAAAAATTTACTGTCTCCTAGCAATTCAAAAGCTATTTAAATCTTCTCTAAAAGCTCTTCCCTCAGTTCTAAGGCTAGAGAAGCTTTTCCCTCAGTTCTAAGGCTAGAGAAGGGAGGTGTATTTAACAGCCATAATATTATGAATTAAAATAAAAGCATGAGATTGTAATTGAAGATTAAGTATATTTGAAAGCTTTAAAATAATCTTGATGGAACGCAATATTTTACTTAAAATATGAAATATGACGTATTTAGCAAAATGTGCAGTGTGTGTGTGCAGTTTCCCTTTTTAGATATCTGAGATATTTTGGTTGCATATTCCCTACTTCAGAAAACAACTTGTTCATAAACATGTTTCTCAATCCATGTCTGCCTTAGCCAGGGTAGAGAGGGGTAGAAATAAATGAGCCCTCCTGTGTGATAAGAAATTGTCTTCCCTTTCTAACCCTATGAAAAAATAAAAAGGTCACTTGAAACAAAAATAAAATCTATTTTAGAATGTACCAGCTCCTTCAAACTGAAACAGCCTCCCTTAAATTGCACGTATTGAAAGTGTTTTTGTGTGTGTTTAGTGTGCTCAGATAAGACTGCACCTCTGTTAAAGTGAGAGATGTGAACAGATGGTGTGTTTGTCTTTATCCTTCTATCGGATTAGTGTACCTTGGATTTTTTTTCCAAGATAGTGTTTTAATACAAATCAGTTGGTGAAGAGCCTCTTACTATGATGTTGATGTTGATTGGGATGTGCTGCCATCTGTTTTCAGTGCTCTGCATTTTGAAAACATCCATCCCTACATCACGTAGACAAATCTCTTGATCTTTAATAGGATCAATAGGGATGTGAAGTTGTTGGTTTGATGTCACCAAACAAACTGGTTTGAATTGATTGCTTTTTAGAACCTTGTGTGTGTTTCCCGTTAAGAATTTGTGCTACAGGAAAACAGCACAACCCTTTTGAATTAGGGGGTCTTGCTGTGACAATAATGAGGAATTGAGCTAATTGTTAAACTGACTGTGTTATGCCAGTTATTGGGAGCATGGTCACCTGTTGTCTCTGAACTATTTTTAGTTGACACTGATTTTGAACTAGACTCAGGTTTCTAGTTCCAGGAGAATTAGCTGTGGGTCAGTGGGATGTGCAGGTTCAAGGGTTTGGTTTTATCTACCATGAACAGACCTTTTCTTTAATGCATAAAGAGGGAAGATCCCAAATCTTGAAGGTGCTCCCTGCAAACAAAACAAGTTCTGGATTTTCACTGTTGCTACTGGAAGGCTCTAGCAATAAAAATCTGATTATATGAAATGCTTATTAGTCTCTGAGGAGAAAATAATTTCAATATTCCACACTCAGCAGGAGGTGTGATACACAATAATGCTTACTCTTGTTACTGTGTTGAGCTTGTGAAATTATAGATTTTTTTTTTTAAATAGCTATGTGTAGGAGAGTAGAATGTGGAAAATATTAAATGCCATCATTCTTAATTTCAGTTTTTATTAATTGCTACGTACTAGCACTGAAAAATCTCTTCAGGAGTATTGGATAATGACAGTACCCAAATATATATTAATGATATAGAATGTTATGGAGGCTCTGAGCAATCTGATTTAGTGGGTGGCATCCCTACCCACAGCAGAGGGTTGGAATTCGATGATCTTTAACATCCCTTCCAACCCAAGCCTTTCTATAATTATATTTTAATAGTATATGTTAATGATATACCCAATTTATAATGTGCAATATCATATTTTCTGCCAAAACCTCAATTTAATGACATTAGTGTGCTGGTGTAGGAATCCGTTAAACTAAATGTTGTTTTTCTGCTTTGGAAAAGATGAGTTATCAAACATTTAAAAGGCCTTGGTTTTGTTGTTCAGAATCATTGTGACTTACACAAATTTTTCAGTCTTTTGTGTTTACTTGGAACTTTATCCTGGCTTTTAGGAAATAACTCATTTCGGGTTTAATTTAGCATAAGTTTGGGGTGTTTCAGCATTTCACATAACAAAATGTGAAATGAAGCTAAACTTCTCAAAACCTGATGGAAACAGCAACAGGAAAGACTGTGCTAATTCCCAGGTCTGAAATTTGGCACTTTGTACATTGTGTCGCAGGGACTTACTTCATCTTTGATGTCTGACCTCTATTGAGTACGTTCTTCCCCTGGTCAAACCTGACTCAAATCCTATTTAAGAATGACATCCTCGTGAATTAGTCTGTTTTGGTTTCCCCAGCTGGGCATCATGGGAGTCATAAGCCTATGTAGGAGAGCAGCTTGTCTATATAACCCAGTTTCCTACTGGGACAAAGTAAAAAACCTGCCACCCGTCCTCTGTTTGGCTTGCTGGATTTGTCACCCTGTTTTGCCTAAGGATGGTCCTAGATGTGGAGGATACAGCCTACCTGATAAGTAATGCAGTGAGTATGCAGAGGAATGAGTCTCTAAGGAGATATAAAAGCTGAAAATCAGAGTTTTGTTGGAGTATAGTTCAGAGAGGAGCAATGCTTAACTTGTCCTATGTACAGGGGGGTTAGATCTTGGTTCTCTGCTTCAGTTGTAACTTGAAACTGATGTAATTGTGTAAATAGAAGGAAAATAGATGAAATGTAGAATGATGTTGCCTAGAAACCTTATCTTGAGCAAAATATACAGTGTATTCCTTATATCAAATTAAGGAGTTGAGATTTAGATTGAATTATTGCATCAGATATTTTGCAGTGTTTTTTTTAAAGGTTTTGCAGAGGCTGTACACCTTTGATTTCTACAGCATAATTTTTAATAGATTTGAATTTAACTTGGACTTTGCCTCTGGGAGTTACTGCATGGAACAAGTCAAACAAGCCCTGGCAGCAGCAGGCAGTGCTGAATGACATGGATCATATCTGTGTCCTGTGCAGTAAATAAAGGTTTCTGGAGAGATGCAAAGACTGGATGCTACCTATATACTTTTTTGAGGATTATGTGAGTGTAGCCATACCGTAAATGTCAGAAATACGAGTGAGTTTGTGATTCCCTTTATACCTGTTGGCAAAATACCAAATTGTTTATACCCATCTGAAGTTCAAGTGCAAAAGAAACAAAAACTCTTCCATCTTTTGTGGAAGGCACATCTAACTTAGGTAGAAATCCAGAAGATGGTGCTCAGGGGGACTTTGGTTTGTTAATGAAGGTGTCTTTGGCTTTAAGATCAATCAGTAGTATAAACTCCTGTTATGCCAAATAATAGCAGTTTACTTCTTAATGTTGTTTTTCTGATAAGCACCACAATAATGTTGTGGTTATTTTGTTCTATTAGCAAATTTTGGGCAGTTGGGTTTATGCTCAGGTCTGTGCACCACAACACAGACAAACACATAAAACAAACACATGTGGCTGCCGATTTTATTGGGGAAGGCTACTGCAATCACAAGGCTTCACAGTATTATAAATCTTTATGGCAGATAAGCAAATAGAGGCTGCTTTTAATGCTGCTTTCTTGGGGGAATAGTGGTTATTGCTCAGCTAGAGTTCTTTTCCTAGAAATCAGAAATATTTTATCTTGCGACTTGTACTTTTGGAAATGTTGAGAGTCACAGTTATAAGCTCCTGTTATTTTAGGTATCATTACAACAAACGGCTTTCTTTCTGTTTTCTTATCCTGCCTTTTAATGTGGTTAAAAACTGTTTAACTATTCCTTCAGCATCTGGTTAGAGCTAGCAGCTGGAGTGCTTCTGTAGTGGTCTGTGGGCTGGAGTAGGTGACAGCCAAGGGTAAAATGTTAGCGCGGAGCCCCCGCCATGGGGAGAACAGGGGCACAGGATTGCAGAGCAGGCTCTGGGATAGGGCAGGACCTGTGCTCGTGGTGGACCAAGGTCTGCTGCAGCAGCTGTGGAGCACTTGGACAATCCCTCACAGGTTCTTGCTCTTCTCTGCCAGGAGCAAGATGTGGAGACCGTGCACGGCTCCGTCCGTGTCACCATGTGCGGCACTCCCAGGGGGAACCGCCCAGCCATCCTCACCTACCACGACATCGGCCTGAACCGTGAGTAAACTCCTCATTTACCAGCACAGGGATGGCCTGGTACTGCCATAACCAGAGGTGTGAAAGCAGCAGTAGTTAGGAAACTCTTCCCAGGTCCTTGCTTGTCTGTGTGCATTGGAAGCTGTTAGATGTCACCTAACTCTTCTTTGCAGCAAGTGTAATTCTTTTTTTTTAATCCTTGCACAGTAAATAACTGGAATATTTCAGTTAAAGGAGCAAAAGATCTCTGGTAGTTCATAGCAACTGTGTATGAATGCTGTAAAAGAATCTCAAGGGGAGGCTCATAGTGTATTGCCAGCAGGGCTGAAAAAACAGCCCTTCTGGGGCTTTGGGTCCTGCCTGATCACCAGTCCTGTGCTGCTTTGGGTTTATGTGAATGATGAAATGAGTGCTGGCTTTGTGTCTTTAGCCAGCATTAGAAAAAAAACTTTAAATGCCCTTTATCTTATCTGTCATATAATAAGCTAATATCCAGACCTGCTCTAGTTTCTTTTTGTCTGTACTACTTGTTGCACACAATTCTCTGTTTCATAATCATAATCAGTTATCAATATTTAAAAACACCTGCAGATCTTTAAAGCCTGGCTATTACTAATAAGACAAAAAAATCTGTTTTCTTCCTTGTGTTTCATGGAAGTGCCTTTATTTTTGATTTTCAGTAAATCAGGGCAGAGATAATCTGGAACCTATCCTTAAATAAGATCTTTTTCTTTGTAGAGTTGCGAAGTTTTCCCAAACTTGTATATTCCCCTAAAGCTCATTTGAGCTAAAAGTATTTTATATTCAGCCAAGATTTTGTGTGCATGTTGTGTGAGGACATTCCGAAACACACACAGAGTATTGAATCATTTTCTAGGCATCTCAAAGATGGTGCTTTCCACAGCAGAAGGAAAATATGCTAATCCTTTCCCCACATTAATATTGCTTAAAATTAGGAATCAGATCACCTCAAAACTTGGATCCTACAGCACTGAGTATCCCAGAATGATGCTTTTGTCTTGAGCTGTCTGCAGCAGCTGATCATATAATGTTTAACTTGTAACATTTGGGCAAAAGCACAAGCCACAATCAGCCTTGAATATTTTCTTACCCCCATTTGTTTTGACATACTAAAAGAAAGGGCAAGGAAATGGATAATTTAATCTAAGACAAAACCTAGGATGAATACCCTTGTCTACATTTTGTTAGTATCTTAACTTTGCATAAAGAATAACTTTTTGAGGAATTAGGTGTACCAAGCATACTTCTAACAGGTACAAAAATAACATGGTTGAACCTTAGCTGACCTGGTTGATTCAGCTTTTCATTAACTGTACGATAGGTAAATATATGTATTTTTATAGCTGCAAACTTAGTATTTCATTCAGCATAATTATTTCATGGTTTTTTTTCCTTCCCAAGATAAAACTTGCTTCAACCCTCTCTTCAACTTTGAGGATATGCAGGAAATCACCCAGCACTTTGCAGTCTGCCATGTGGATGCCCCTGGCCAGCAGGATGGAGCACCATCTTTCCAGGCTGGGTGAGTCCTCAGAGAAACAGCCTGCGCTCTCATAGTTATCCTCCTTTCGGAAAAAAAGTCTTGATCTGCAATTTCATAAAAAAGTGCTTGCAGCAAGCGCAGTAGTTGGCTTTTGAACTTAAATCTGACACTCTGTTCCTACAGTACTGGAGTTCTGGGAGCTCTGTTTTGTTGAGCCATTTCACAGTAGATTGGGGGGTTGCAATTTTGTGTTTCAGCTCTGATAACAAGACTGCTTGTAAAGCAGCTCCTTGACAGATATCTACATTTTGTCAATTTAAATACTGAGTTAGCTTGTTTTCTGATGACATCCTGAATACAAATGCAAAACTAAATTATTACTACTAAAAACATAGGCATTAACCTCCACATAATGTCCTTCCTAAATCTATGGTTTTTATGAAATGGCACATGGTAGGTGCTGATAATTTGATAACCTACCTGGAAAATCCAAGTTTTTGGGCACTAACAAGGTGATGAACCCCCAGAGAAGGCTGTGGATAGCTGTGTGTTCCTGACTGTGCCAGGTTTGGTGCTGTAACTCCTGGAAATGTTGTGTGCCACGAGCACTGTCACTGCCAAAGTGACTGTGTTTAATGTCAAACGAGGCAGGTTTACCTTGAGATGCCCCTTGGGCAGGAGTCAGCTTGGCTGAGGGAGGGAGCAGCCAACATGCCAAGGGGAGGACACAAGGCAAGGACCAGTTGTTCTGTAAGAACTACGCATTAAGGAGCTTATAAGTACCCTTATTGCATGAGCCAGTCTATTTCCCTGCTTAATTTTTAAGCTGGTCTGATGCTGTGGTTAGCTGCAATGGCCCAGTTGTCTATCAGAGCAGCCTACAAAGCTATTTCAGTCACCCCTTCTTTGCATTTGTTTAAATCATGAGCTTTTAAGTGCCTTAGCCCTCATGTCCTGAACGAGTGTTAACACTTCTGGGCTGTCAGCTGCAGAGGGCAACCTCCATGATCTGTGGCTAGTAAAGGTCTCTGCTTGATAAAATCATGATGGCAATGTAAGAAGCTGTGTTATCTCTACCTGCCTTCCAAATGGGAGACCAGCACACTCAAGTTGAGCCATAGAATCATGGTTTGGTTTAGAAGGAAAATTTAGAGGTCATCTAGTCCAACCCCTGCAATGAGCAGGGACAAGCTGATCAGATTTCTCAGAGCCCTGAGCATCCTGTCCATCCTGACCTTGAGCGTTTGCAGGGATGGGGCATCCACCACCTCCCTGGGCAATCTGTTTCTGGGTTTACCACCCTCATTGTAAAAAAACTACTTCCTCAAATCTAATTTAAATCTACCGTCTTTTAGTTTAAAACCGTTATCTCTTCTCCTGTCACAACTGGCCCTGCTGAAAAGTTTGTCTTCCTCTTTGTTATAGGTCTCCTTTAAGTACCAAAAGGCTGCAATAAGGTCTCCCAGACCAAAGCTGTTGCACTGACACCAGCTTTTGTCATGACAAGGCTTAATTTATCAACAAGAAAAATTAAGAAAATAAAAGGTTTTGCAGTCCTCGGTGGTTTTTGTTTGGTTACATTTTGGAGGCTAAACTAGAGAATCATTAGGTGTAGTTCTGATGGGAAGCAGAGATTTAAATACATCCTAGGCAGATGTTTTCCAGCTACTCTGGGTAGGTTTTTTTCCATGTGCTACTCAGATGAGATTTCACTCAGAATTTCCTTCCCTCAAAGTTTTGTTTCTGCTTTGAAGGAGACCAGGAGCATTAACAAACAGCTGTTTTTATTGAGCCTTCCTCAGCAGCTTCATAGCCTTTCTTAGGCCTTCATTTTCTCCATCAATATTAATGGAAGGCTGTTCTCATTTATGCTATGGTAATTTTTGTGTCCTAAAAACACACATGTAAGTTTTTTGCCAAATATCTTAGGTCTCATTTCTGTAGCCTCTGATTCTGCAATGCAAGGAAACTTTCTTGTGGTGGACCAGAAATACAAACATAGTGAATGTGGTTGGAAACTCCGGTTTAAACATTTTCATAAGTCCTAAGTGTTAACTTCCCCAGGGAAAGATTCATTATGTCTGTTTTGTTCTTAGACATCTATTGTCCTGTAACATATATAAATATATATATATATAAATTATACTCATGTTTCTGCTAAGCTACTTGTGCTTGCTCCTGATTTAAATTCACATTTGGTACTAAATCTACAGTGATCACTGTGTCTCTAAATATGCCAGTGTACACTGCTGCCAGTGGTGTAGTAACTCCTCAATCCCATGCTTGTTGTAGGTATGTGTATCCCTCCATGGATCAGCTGGCTGAAATGATTCCTGGAATCCTGAAACAGTTTGGGTGAGTGCAGAATTGTTTACTTATTTTTCTCGTTCTTCTCTACGTGGCTCGCTGAAAGAGCAGGCATTTGCTTTGGCCTGGCTGCCTGGCATTTTGTTTGCTAGAACTACACTTGTGGTTGTTTTGGATTCCTCTGTTATAGATGGATTGCTTTTGCCTTGGTTTCTGAAAGAGCTTATTTTTTGGCCCTTTTTGCAACGTCTGTTTATTTTTAAACAGGAAGCAACTTAGGAGAAATCCCATGTGCCTAATTTAGGGGCTTCCTCCTGTATTTTCTGTGCATCGCCCTCGCAGGGGCAGGGCACAGACAATCTGTTCTTCCCACTGTAACAACCCACGTTTTCCTGTGTGGTTAAGCATGGAAAAAAAAAAAAGAAAAAAAAGCAGAGTCCCATCTGAAGACATTTACTGTTTTATTTCTGTGGTTTGAATGTCCTAGGGGGTCAGTCTGACCTCCCTAAACCTCTTGTGCTACCAAGTGCAGATGCCAGGTTGCCAATGCCAAAGGACCTGGTGGCAGTGTTCCTTGGCTGTCTACCTGCACCAGGTTTGGTGGGGTGTCCTCCCTTAAAGCTTAGCTTTAGCAGGACCTGTAGCTGACAAAGGTTCCTTTCCTGTGGAGCTCATGCTCCTGGTACCCAGTGGGGGGAGGGCAGGTAGACACCTCCATGGTGTTTTCAGACCAAGCAGAGAAAACTTGGCATTCAGCAGTTAGGCAGCCTTGGAAAACACAGGCTGGACCGGCTCCCCAGTTTAGATTTGCTCAGTTGTAATCAGCAGTTACAGTGCCTTGGACCAGTTTACCTCTCTACCCCCTTAAGGGATGTGTTTTCTGAAATGCCTCATTTCAAAAAAAAGGGTTGTCAATTTTGTTGCACTGTGCAAAAAAAGACCTCGACCAATATTGTCACTACCCTGAAAATCAATTAATCTGGAGTGTATTTACAAAGTCTTGATTTAGTATTGCTAGTAAGAATGCAGACTATCCTCCGGTATTTTCCTAAAAGCATCGAATGACCTGTTTTTCTGAGTGGTTTTGTCTAGTCTTCCCTTCCATGTATTTTCTAAGACCTTGAAGGTGATGCTTTAAACCTGATTTCAGTTAATGCAAATATTTGGTTTGTCTCTGCCCTGTTTGGTTATGAAGTTTAAACTCCATCACCCCAGTGACTGGATAGCACGAGAGGTTTCCCTGCCAGCCCCTGCTAGAGAGGAACCAGTGCCCCAGCTGGATAGCTGTGATGGGGAGGGCAGGGGGAGCTGGGGAGGGGAGAGCTCTGTATTTCAGCTGCAGATTTTACGTCTGTATCTTATAAGTTGTTCTGGCAGAGACTAATCATTTCCTCCCAGGATCAGAACAATGCTGTGGTTGCTCAGTGTATTTACTTAAAGATAAGTGAGGATTGCTGCTGCCCTGAAATGCAGGACCAGGGTCCTGCAAATGTTGCTGGGGCCACTGATGTTGCTGAGGGGCCACAGCTTGCCCAGGCTGAGCTGGCATGTGAAAGAGGAAGGCTACTGATGAGATTTATTTTCGGAGCTCTTCCTCATTTGTCTCTTCTGTTTTATTGCTGTCCAGGCTGAAGACCATCATAGGAATGGGAACTGGAGCTGGTGCCTACATTTTAACCAGATTTGCTGTAAGTTTTGAGGAGCTTCCCTAAAGCCTCAAACCCGATTTCCCTTATGTGGTGTTATCCCCATGGAGCGCATGGAGAATTCTTGTTCTGCCATGCCCAGTTAAGTATGCAAGCCAGGCTTTTAAGTGAAATACCA
The DNA here is from genome assembly GCA_036785705.1 of Acanthornis magna. Taxonomy (NCBI): domain Eukaryota; kingdom Metazoa; phylum Chordata; class Aves; order Passeriformes; family Acanthizidae; genus Acanthornis; species Acanthornis magna. The sequence goes on along the minus strand of JAWUZG010000119.1, from coordinate 8,167,680 downwards.
CAATCTGCAGGATAGCTAATCCAGAAGACCTAGATTTTCCATTTTAAGGCCTGGGCTCTACCCAGTTAATTTGCAGAAGGTTTTTATAATGGGAGTTCTCTATTTAAACTGAGGGTGGAGAAAAAGTTAAATCCTAATGCTCTCCAGCTGCTCAGTTGAATTGCTCTAATGAAATTTTTTTTTCCATCCATATGCTTGTTTTCTGCAAGATAAAACTAAACCTAGCACTTACCTCCCCAGGAGATAATTCACTAATTTAAAATTTTTGCTGACTGTCAAGTTGCAAAGGATATCTGATGAATCTTAAACCTTCTCTTTTGCAGTTAAACCATGCAGAGATGGTGGAGGGATTAGTTCTCATTAATGTAAACCCTTGTGCTGAAGGTTGGATGGACTGGGCAGCAACTAAGGTAAACATCTTTAAGTCAGAAAAATAAATCTTACTGCAAGTTTGTGGAACATGAGGAGCTTGGCAATCTTGTATGTCAAGGCATGGCAGCAGATAGAAAATATCATGGGCAAATTCCTTGGGGGTTTATTCTTCCATTTGCAAAAATACTTCATACAGGGCTAGTGATAAAAATAAGTACTTTGAGAAAACAGATAAAGATACATGTGGCACAATGGAGCTGCTGGGACAATTCTTAAGAGCTCATAACTGCTGGGAAAAAGTTTACCTGGGCATAGTAATTTTGGAAAAATCTTTCAAGTAGACACCAAGTGTAGTGTATCATTCAACTCATTCTTGTCCATGGCTTTGTTTACAAGGGCAGTCCAAAATATGAAGTAGAGCACAGAAAAATGTCCACAACAGCTCCTCTGTGTTTCCGTCATCTGTGAGTCTTACATGCTGAAAGAATTCAGAAAAGAGCATTAGCTATAGTAACTGTGGACAGATTGTTCACACAACCAGAAGACGTTCAAGTAAAAGAAACTCCTAGGAGAAACAGGCAGAGCTAGGATGTAGCATTCTTTCAAGGCTTAGTTACTAAATATATTCTCAGATCAAACTTATCAAAATAAACTGACAGACAAACTTATTCAAAGAAATGTAGTAACTTTTCTATGCTGAAATTAACTGCCTGACCCATTTCAATTCTCACCCAATGCCTCACTGCTTTAAATGACTCTATACCTGTGCCTTTGCCTTCCACCTCTCAAGTATTGCACACCTGAGAGTGCAGGTGCCCTACATTCTTGTGTCCTTCCAAAGCAGGAGCATTTACTGTAGGTCATGGGTTTATGGCAGCAGTTCCATTGCGGTGTCAGGGTGGGTTGCCAGGGAGGAGAGTGGGCAATGCAGTTAAATTACACCCTCTGGATGCTTTGCTTGGTGTTCCTGTAGGGTGTGATTCCCTATATAATATTCTGTATATTCCCTATACTCCCATGCCCCTAGCAGAGTACTCCCTATATAACTGCACTAGTGAAGACATCTACTGAGAATGACTCAAACATAAACCCCTAATGGTGTTCTAGTTGGACTGAGGGGGGAAAATATCAGTTGAGGATATTCTACACACAGAGAGCAGAGAAACACCCTTTGGTCTATTTATGGGTGATTGGAAGGTGTCATTTGTTCAGGGGTTGTGTTAATAGCAGGTACTCAAATAATCTTGCTGTTCAGATTTCAGGTTGGACAAATGCTTTGCCAGACATGGTCATTTCACATCTATTTGGAAAGGTAATGTTCAAAAGATTCCTCTGATGTATTCAGTCTTCTGTATTTATCTCCTGGGGCTGGGAGGAGGGGAGAAGCCTTCCCTTAAACAACAAAGGATGAAGTTAAACTGTGAGATAGGAGCTATATTTGTGTCCCCAGCGTTTTGGGGCCGGTGTTCTGCCATGGGGTTTGCTGTGTCCTGAGGGCTCAAGTGCATCTCAGTTGTGACAACTCCAGCAGGGGCAGCTCCCTGTTGAGGCAGCCAACACTTAAACAGGAGTATGGGAGTTGTATGTGCTCATGTTCTGAGCTGAATAACCCCACAGATTTTTTATATAATATACTTGTAACTCTGTCACGGCTGGTTATTAGTACTAATGGTGCTCTTCAGGGCAAGCCTAATGCAAAGTGCTGGGCTGTTTTCTGAGGCTACTTTGCTGGGCTTGAAATTGTTGGTGAATGCAATAGAAAACTCCATTCCAGCAGATCAAGGAACTAATCTATAAAGACTTTAGAACCCAACTGTTTGAAAATGTTACTGATTGAAGTCCTCGAAGCTTAGTTATTTACTATTGTGAAATTGAGTTCCACATTACATGTTTGTAAGCTTTCAACATCTGCTTTACCCAGGAAACATTTATTAGGCTTCTTTTTCTGAATCTATTTTTGTTTGCTTTAAAACCTCACACTTGTCTGACTGTAACCAGCTGCACTACAAAAAGTTTTGCAATTGTGAGATTTTAACCTTGCAATATAACCGAAGTTTTAAAGTGAAAATTTTAGTACTGCAATCAGAAGCTAACATTAATTCTGGGTGACTTCCCTGGGGGCTGGAAGTTGTCCCTTCCCTCAAGGTGCACTCCCATTGTGCAGGTATGAGTCTGATACACAGCTACTGTGCCATGTCTCCAGATACTTTCAGAAAATAGCCCCTCTTCTGAACGATTCTGTCTCCACTTTAGGAAGAGATTCACAGCAACCATGACCTGATCCATACTTACCGTCAGCATATTATTAATGATATGAATCAAACCAACCTTCATCTCTTTGTCAACTCTTACAACAGGTAAATACATTTACCTGCTTTCTAAGTGGAAACTGTTTTAAGAGGCTGTCCAGCTCTTTAGAGACAATATTACTTGTGTGGTGGGATTACATGTGTTCCCCCAGAATGAAGTTCTGCTTAACAGTGCCTTTAGGGATCTTAGGTAGTTTGCTTGGTGGAGAAGGGCCTTGTGCATTTTTGGGGTGAAAGATTGTGTACTGGGATGGAACTCTAAGACATTGATCCTTCAGTCTAAGCGTGGCTCTACTCAGTTATGAAGGCTGCAGTGTGTATCAGATTAATGTGAGTGTCTGTGCTTCCTCTGAACTAGAAGGATATAGAAGTATCTATAAAATTCCAGTGTATTAAAAGCCTTTGTCCTCTCTGTTTTTTTCAGTCGGCGAGACCTAGAGATTGAGCGCCCTGTTCCTGGAGTAAATGTTGTCACCCTTCAGTAAGTGTTTTATTTGAGAGGTTACTGCAAGTCAGGGACTACCATTAGGGAGAATTCCTCTCTTCAGACTTGGCAAACATATTGAAATTGAAAGTTAAGTAGTTCCTGTCACTGGGCATCTGAAAATTTGGGCCTACAAAGTACTTGAAAAATTGGTGTACCTAGCTTAATGCAGAAATATGTTATAGTTAATAGAAACTGTAGCTCTGAAGGCACTTGAGCTATGCCTATACAACAAAAAAAACCCCCAAACTTTTGAAAACCAACCGAATAAAAAGCCATTCAGGAAGGTAGAGCAGGTATGAGAATGACCAACTAACAGATCTTATGCTAACAGCTTCTTGCTTATGCTGCAACTTGTGCAACACAACAGTCGTCAAGTTCTCCCTAGCTCAGCTGCTGATGGTTATACACAGGAGACTCTGTTCCTCTGACAATCACTTTAATTGGATGGACAGATCCAAAAGCTGGAGCTCGGGGGCCTGGGGGTGGTGGGGGTGGTGGGGGTGAGACTTTCATTCTGTTGCCCACATTCAATTTCTTGTAAAGCAAGGAATAAGAGCACTGGCAAGGGCTGATTTGCTGCCAGCTGGGGAAAAGAACAGGTTCTCAGGCAAGAAATCAGAGCATGGCACGAAATCTGCAGCTAATGCAGGATTTGATGCATGTTTAAGGTGTCTGGATTACAAAACAAATAATTTCCTTATACTTAGCTGTCTCACCTTTCCAAAGACACAAAATGCAGCTTAGGGCAAGTCTGGGCTGGGTGGCAGAGATAACACAGCTTGTGTGTGCTTCTTTGCAGGTGTCCTGTCCTCCTGGTGGTTGGTGACAGCTCCCCAGCGGTGGATGCTGTGGTGGGTACCTCGAGCCATCTTTGTCACCCTGCTGAGGGTGGGTGGGCGAGCCAAGAGCCTGCACAGGGCCAGCAGAGCTCCTGCCACACGGCAACCCTGCTGGCTATCAGTCCAGCCCCAAGGGCTCTCCTCTCCCAGACCCCAGGAGAGCTGCCATTAATCCCGTGCTGTTTGTCCCCTCTGCCCGTGCACCGTCATTTAATCGCTACCGCGTTAGGAGCAATCACCACAGCAGTTCCAGTGAACCGCAAATATTTTCCTTTGGAGAGGAATCTGCTGCTGGTATTTTAACTTGCTGTGTGGTGCTGGAGCTGTGCCCTGGGTCACTGTGAAAGTGAAGAGATTCTTTTTGACCATTTTAACTCGCCCCAGATGACTGGGTGACTTCAAATGTTGTGCCTTATTGGGCATGCCCAGTCTGCTGGCCCATGGCCACATGGCTGCTCACCACTTGGGACGCTACCAGATGACCCCAAATCACAAGATAAACAACACTTGTTGCCACTGAAGTCCCAGAAACAGATGAAAAAAAGTCTCCAGTTCCCAGCTGTGGGTTTGTACGTGGAAAAAAGGCAGTCAAAAATGTGAGCTGACCTACTTGGGTTTAAAGATGTGTGTATATATATACATAGAGTCTTCATACAGAAGCATAAATCATTCAGTTTAATCTGTATTAAACCGGAAAACAAGGTGTTTAATCTGTTTTCATTCAACAGTTCGTACTTAAAATCTTGTGTACAATGCCTTATGCTGCTATTCTTTTATACAGGTTGAATGCAACGCAAAGCTGGACCCAACAAGGACCACACTTCTGAAGGTAATAACAAGAGCTATGCTTTTTAAAAATAAACATTCCTCTCATATAAAACCAGTTGGATTAGCTAAAAAAGCAGAACCAGTGTGATGTGCTGCAATGCAGATAACACAGTGAGAATCAAATTTTGATGTGAAAAGACAGTTCCTTCAGGGTGAGAGTATTTTAGTGGGATAAACAAGACCAGGGTCTTCTTGTCTGAGTTAACAGCAGGGAATTTCTCAGCTCCTCCATTTTAAAATAGTAGGGATTGAGAGTTGAAATGTTCAGTATTTCACATACCCATAATGAATTTGACTAGAGCCGGCAAAGCTGATCTTGAGATATTTTGAAAGGTTTGAAAAAGCCATGAGCAGTGTAGGACTGCAAACCAGTTCATTCTGTCCCTGTGCTTGCCTCTCAGAAGTGTCAGGTGAATTGGCACCTAATCTATCAGCCAGTTTGGTCATCCTGCCTTTTATGAGGGTACAGTCCAGGATATTTTACTGTTATTTTCCAAAAGGTTGATAAAATGCACTTCCAGACAACAGAACATCAAGCAAAGGCTTTGGCTGATATTTGGCATTTGGAGTTAGGGGTGCAATCTTCATCCTGTTCCTGGTGAAGTAATAGCATGCAAACAGTGAAACAAGTTTGGCCATGCTTTGCTGGGAAATTCCACTTCATCTGTCTTTATTGAACTGGTCAGTGAAAATAATAATAAATAAATATTTTTAATTTTTTTCCTCATAACATCGAGGTGTTGCACTGCTGCCCTATAATGTGGGTGTGGCAGATACCCTAAGAAAGTTTCTGACACTGTCTCAGACCTTGTATCAGTGTCCAGCCTTTGCTGATTCCAGGGATATGGCTGATGCCAGATCCTGCTGCAGGTCTGTTTTGCTGCTAGCTCATCCTAGATAGGATTTGGGGTTTCCTGTAATTTACAACTCTCCTGTTTTCAGCTTGTAGTGTTCCTTGGAACAGCACTGTTTTTGTTGGGTTGACTTTGAGGGGTGGAGTGGCAGGAAAAATTAAATGCTCCAAAAATATTTCATGTGCTCAAGATAGCTTTTCTCATTTGGCTTTCCCTGCTTCCCTTGGCAGGTCAGGCTGATGCTTGCCATCCGCAATCTCAGCAAATCGTTTTTCCCTCTCACCTCTGAGCTTTGGGTGTTTGTTTTCTCTACCCTGTTTGTCATCCAGGTCAATACAGAGTCATGTTATTGTGATTCAGAGCTGAACCTGCAACCAGGACTAACAGGCTGGTTTCTAAGAAACTGGCGATCGCTGCCCAGCAAAAAACATTTGCAGCTCCAGCTGATGCTTTCCCTGAGCGTGAAGACGCTCTGTGGTTTTCTGGGGTGCAGTCATAGCTTTCACAAACATTTAACAGCTTGCTTCGATACATTCATCCATATGTGTTTTACTCACACAACAAAAGGAAATGTTTTTTCTGCCAGATAGCTAGAAAGGTCATTTCCATATATCCTGAGCATAAGTGAGTTCCTCTGGCATTTCACTAACTGGCTGTTCTCATCCCGTTTCAGATGGCTGACTGCGGCGGGCTCCCCCAGGTTTCCCAGGTAGGATTTGGCTGGCGGAAATCCTTCTAATCCTGTTCCTCCAGTGTGTCAGACTGCAACAAATGGGTGTTTTCCTGTAGGGTACTTGCTGTTCCCAAATGTCAGCCAAAAGGATGGCTGTGATTTCATGAATAATGATGTCAGTTGGTCATCTGAGCTTTCTTTTTTTCTTTAAAAAGCAATGAGGCGCAAAATTAAGATTGGGAGGGGGTATTATTTTCACTAATAAAGTCTTAACCAAGTAAAGACCTGAGGTGAGAATGTAGAGGCATTACTTTATGCCTATTTACTAAGCTAATATGGATTAAGGCTTGAGCCATTAGCATTTTAACAACATTCTTACTTGGACTATTTATAGTATACATCAGGAAAGTGGGAGACAGGAAATAACAATGCTGTGTTCTTGCATACACTGACTTGGCTTGACTGTGAATGAATTGATTTTTAAAAACAGTTATAAAAATATATTTAGGTATAAGTTCCAAGGTGCTAATTGGACCAGGCTGGCAAAGTTAAAATTTACCTATGCTCTTGTGCTGCTTCACTAAAAGAGCTGATTTGTAAATCAGCTTAGGAATGTGATCTAACATCTAAACATATTTCTAAGCAGTATAATGTGGTGTTTGTGAACCTAAGGAAAAGCTACATTTGTAATTGCCTGCAGCTGAAGTCCCTGTACAGGCAGTTTATGCTCCTACAGTGGGAGTTGGGAAAAGGCTTTTTTACAGCTGCATAGTAGTATGTGCATTGCTTCTGTTATGGAGTCCATTCTCTTCAGTGATTCAGAGAGAATTATGCAAAAAAGTATTTTCATGTGAAATAATTGAGATTGTGAAGCTAATGTAGCCGCTGTCAGAAGCAGAGAAAAACAGGGGGTGCCTCATTGCAAAAATGTCAGTCGTAGGCTGTTGTGCTTGTGTATTCCTGGGGAGCTTTCTTGCCCTATAAACATAACTATCAGCTCCAACTAGCTGAATTTGTTCTCTGCTGATTAGGAATTGCTCAATTACCAGTCTTGTATGAGCTGCCTTGTACATTTTGTGAGGCCAGTTGTTTTACTTTGGTTCACCTGCACAAGTCAAGTTTGAGACAGGTTTACACCACCTGTCTTCTCTGGAAATGTCATTCTCAAAAACATGTCCCCATTTTGTAAAATAATGGGGAGAAGACTAGGGAGGAGAATGGTGGAATTTTCTCATAAGTGAAATTTTCGTACAGTTGGTAGAACCCAGAGAATATTTAGGATGTCCCTGTTAAGATAGGACTGTGGAATCTATAGCATTTTAATGTAACCTACTGAGTGCTGCCAACGATAACTCTCTCTCTCTTTTGCAGCCTGCCAAGCTTGCTGAAGCTTTCAAATACTTTGTTCAGGGAATGGGATACAGTAAGTATTGGTTTTATGGAATAGTTAATCTTGCTACTGAGGTTAATTGGGCATCGAAGCACTCAGAGGGTCTCTGATCCCAGATGTGTGACCTTTTTCCTGTTGGATATACATTTGCAAGGGGGAAAAACACTGTTGTATCTGGGCACAGGGTTTTCAGACCAAACAGAGAGCTTTGTAAACATCTTATACCCACAAATACCTCTTTTACTTTATCTTTCTGTTTTTAAAGTGGATATTTGTAATAGTGTCCCCTCGTGGCATCACAGGATATGGTTCATATACTGCACACAACATCCAAAACCTCATTGGATCAGAGACTTCTTTGAGTTGTAGCTGTTGGTTTTTCAAATATTGCTTCTGACAGCTGCCGTTGTGTGGATGCACTGTGAGCTTGGGCTGCCAGCAAAGGCTGAATATCGGAAAGTAATGGGAGGGCTGATGAGTCTCTTCAGTTTCCCTCTGGGTTCTTGCAGCCACAGCAACGTGCCATAAAGCCCTGGAATCCCTCAGCCCTGGACACTAATTTTCCCTTAGTAATTTGGGCTCCTTAACTCCATGCCTGGAGCAGGGGAGGTACTTCTGCATGTGAAGGTAGCCTGGAAGGTATCTATCCAAGCTTCAAGGCTTCCCCAAGGGTGGTTGAGGCTGAGAGGAAGGCAAGGTCTTCCTTCCAAGCCCGTGAAGCAAAGTGTTAATGAGAGACTCTTCTTGCAGTGCCCTCTGCTAGCATGACCAGGCTGATGAGGTCCCGCACTGCTTCTGGCTCCAGTGTCACCTCCTTGGAAGGACAGAGGAGCCGCTCTCACACCGGGGAAGGCACGAGGAGCCGCTCTCACACCGGGGAGGGAACGAGGAGCCGGTCCCACACTGGGGACGGCTCCAGGAACCGCTCCCACACAGACACACGGATCGAGCTGACGCCGAACTCGGCAAGCAATGCTGAACAATCAAGCCCCAAGTCCATGGAAGTGTCCTGTTAGATGGCTGTGGGAGGTTTAAAGCAGTCACAGTGTGAAAAAGTAATGGATGCCCCCTGTGTATCACAAAAACATAACTGGTATTAATCTCTAGCTATTCTGTAGGATGAACTCTGTTCACCAGGGTCTGAGAGGGACCAAAGAAAAGAAGCATCTCATTTGCTCTATCATTATTCTTGTATCTCAGACAGCTGCTGCTATTGTGCCCTCCTTCAGTGGATGCCAAATTCTAAAGGATACTTGCCAAAAGCTGATGTGGTTGTAAACACTTCAGAGTCAAACTAGAATTGCTCAATACCCTCCTTTAAAATCAAAGCTGTTACAGACCCCTTTATCTCTTATTCTCTTGAAGTAAACTGGCACAATTTGAGATGAGTTTCAAAGAGGGGGAGAAAAAAAAAAACACTTTTACAGATGACTTTAAAAAAAGGAAATGAAACAAATGTGTTATGGCCTCATGTTGAAGCTGGAGTTGAATTCATTGTATATAGCTTGACTTCAAATGATAGAAAAGTTAACGTATTGTGCATTTATAGGCCTTCTAATTCATTAGTATTCAAGCCTGTTTTCCTATGTACAATAATATACTACTAAAATAGGCAATTTTAATGTGACTTGGAGATGAACTAAATCTTTAAGGTTTTTCATTTCACTTTTTTTGAGATTTAGTTCCAGTCTTCCTTTCCTTCCCCCCTCCTAGACCCTAAAACCCGCTTAGCCAAATGAGGACAGGATTTAAATTTGGTAAGCAAGGTAGGATTTCCTGTTTGGGAACTTGGGCCAAAGGGTTTACCAAGCTGCAGAAGTTGGTGTAGTTGTAACAAGTAGGGTAGCTGTACATGCCAGCTAAGCAGAAACAGCTTGATTTTTCCTTCAGAAAGCTTCTTATCTTTGCAGCTCAAGTTTTTTGTGTCCAGCACAATTGTGATAAATTTGGAATTCTGTAAGCAAAGACAGATCCAGCTGTTCTTTGTCAGGAGAGATGAATAACTGTGGGATGGGCATGTAATTAGATACTGTACATTCAACTGCCACTAATTACTAGATTTGAAACTGATGAGATCTCACTGGTGCTGAAAAGTGTATTCCACGAAGTGGTGGAGCAGCAATACTGTATCTCTGGAATACAGTGTCTAATGACTGTGTAAATGTCATGATCTGCTGGTTCTACATCTTTGCATAGCCTCCTGAATACCTTGGGTTGCTTTCTTCAGAGCTCGTGGCTTGATACCTTTCTGCCACTCAGAATGTCACAGTTGGGTGTTCTCAAGCTTGTCCTTCCATAGCTAGTGGGACAGGATTTCCAGAGCTCCAGTGCATACCTGCTGAATTGCAGTCCTCACACAAACAAGAAGCTCAAATGCCGAGCAGTTAAATAGCAAATGTTAATACTTTGGGATTGCTTGTTCAGAGGAACACCATCTAGGTTACTTTATATTGACTAACTTCAGCTCTTGTGTAGAATATCCATAATGTTTTGTGGGAGGAACAGACAATTTCCAGAAAGAATAAAGCTATTGTGTAAAGTCTATCAAGAAAAGTTTCTTAATGAAGTATTTGTATTTATTTCAAAACAAATAAATTTGTAACTTTGCAATGTCTGGTGTCTTTGTCTTTTTCCAGCAGTACAATAATCTTTTTCAGTCCAAATATATTCTTGTCATCCTTTTGTATCAATGAAATCTCTTTGATTTTGCTCGTATCTCTGTCATTCCCTACTTTTGTGCTCAGGACTTTCTCTCTTCCCCCCACTTCTCACTCCAGTCTATTCTAAGAAAACACCACACACTTCAGCATTGTTGCTGGCTGTTTTAGTACTAAAGGATAATTTTATCCTAAGAAATACAGAAAAATATTGGGCCACAATACAGAGTACTATTTGCTGTTTGGACTTTTTTGTCTCCCTGGATAAAGTACTGTCGAGTGCACAGATCTGTGGTCTGACTTCCTCGCTGGAGCTGGTGCCACACTCATTGCATCCTTTCTGATCCCAATCTGATCTTTAAGTCCACTGATGTGACGAGTTCCTCATGAATATCTGGAGTTATTCAGGCCTCTTGACTGACAGTGTAGAGGCCACTTGGAGTTTCTAAAAGTGGTTCTTTTTGGACCTCTTAAAAGAATGTAACTTCAGGAAAGTAAAGATTAACCTAGTGACTTACTTAACATTACTGCCATTTTCAGGGACAGGTGCCTCGATGACTTTGCTGGGACTATTTTGGGCTGCTCATTCCTCCTATATCTCAAAAAATCCTGTGATAGGAAGATGCAAAAGCAAATATTTGTCATGTTTGAGCCAAGGCTCTGCTCAATGTGGTGATTCAGCAGTCATGACTGGACTGATACCAGCAAAGGGCTTGACAGCCAGTGCCAGTGAAAACAGGAGGAACCTGTGCCAGCTCATCTTACAAAAGAAGGGCAAAGTTATGTTCTTTGCTGATCTTTTCTGGGAATGGCTAATCATTCTTCCACAAGGACACCACAGTCTGCTGTCAGGCCTGGGCAGTTTATTTTGGTTTAATGGGGAGGAATTCATCCAAGCCTTATTGCAGCACAAAGGGATCTGCGAGCACTTCTGAGCAGCAAGGAGTTGCTAGGATCACTATAAATGTCAGCTTTGCAACCAAAAGTGTTCATTTGGTGAAGAACGCTGTGTTCCTGCAGATAAAAGCTGGAGGGCAGCACAGAGGAGTGGTGTCTCACCTTCTACGAGGAGTTATGACTCCTCTTTCCCTGCATTACTGGTCTCCTGCCATCTTTAACCTGTGCTGTAACTGAAGAGATGCAAGTGGCTTGCAGATTTATTAGAAATTTTTATAAAAACCCTTCCCAGACCTTGCAAAAGCTGACTTGTGCATTATTGTTGGAGGCAGAATTAGCTTGGATATTGTAGTGTCATTAGCCCAGAAAACATGAGCTGGGGTTTCACTTTTTTCCAAGTGGGGAAAAAAGTGAAACCCCAAGGAGCACCAATGGCCACCCAGGAGCAAGGAGCTACTGTGGCATAGAGGAAATTCTGATTGGGTAACATGAGGTTTCCAAAAAATAACCAGTTTGCCCCTCACAGTGCTTTTGGGTTATAAAGAAATAAAACAGAATGGGCTCCCAGGGACCATGAGGCTTCTTGATTGCATTAGTGTATCTCAATGCCAAATCTTTGCTGCAGTGGTGCTCTTCAAAACCACTCATAGATGTCATTGCTGAAATCCAAGTTATTTCCACCTCTGCCTGGGCCTCAATATCTATTGTACAAAATCTGACTAAACTTCAAGATATCTTTCCCCCTCCCTGTCCTTGCAGAGCAGGAGTGGGAGAGGATGTGCCAATACCATGTCATGGCAGCAGGACTTTTGTGCTGAAGGGTGCTGCTGCTTTCCTCTTTAAAAGTCTCTGTTGACTGAACAGCTGGAAACTTTAACCTAGATGTGTTCTGGAGGTTTATGATTAATGTCATGTGTCGTGAGTGATGGACTGAGCTGGAGTGAAAACTGTTTATAGCAAAGCTGCTTATTTTTTCTCTCCAGTGCTGGAATCCTCTCCCTGTCTGCTTTTGCATCTTGGGCAGAGTATCTGCTGCAATCCTCAGTGTGCCTGTAATGGGGTCTGTTGCATCCATCAATACAGCATTGAGCAGTGCTGCCTGCAGCTTGGCCCTCCCCCTTCCCTCATGCTGTTTGCTTTTTTTTTTTTCTTTACACTATTTTGCACCATTTCACATTCACAGCAACAGAAAGCCTCTCCCAGTCTGTCTATATGAAAAGCTGTTTTGATGCGTGGATTTAAGGTTTCCACGGAGCCAAATATAGACTTTATGTTGGTAGCTGCTCACTACTATGCCTAATGTTTAAATAAGTGGCAGAAAGGATGTCAGGGTATTTTAAGAGCTCAACCCTTCCCCCTCAGCCCTTTGTAACAGACAGACACAGCCTCTCACTGTTTCTATCTATTGCTTCATTAAGGGCTCCATTCATTTTATAAACAACACAGCTGCTGACCAGTGTTAGGGGGAAAGAAAAAGGAAAAAAAGGCTTCTGATTGCAACTGCCAAACAGTTCAATGTCTGTTCTCCGCGACTCAGCGTGGGGATCATTTGCTTACCCAGCACTCCTAGGGGCTGGAGGAGAGTTGTTGTTTTGATGACATTAAAGAGGCAGCCCCACATCCCATTCACCCTACATATTTTTGGCACTGGCGGCTGTGAGATGTACATCAAACACTGGATGCAGATACCACTGGGCACATCCAGAAGAGCCCAAGGGTTGGGAAAGGGGAGCAGGGAGCTTTTCCTTCACAAGCAGCAGCAGCAGCACTGTGAGCTGTGACCTGTAGCAGAGCTGCAAAAGTATCCTGGGGTGACCTGCCACTCTCCGCAATTGCTTGTGGCTGGAGTGGATTATGGTATTCAGGCCAAGGTCAGTGCATGGAGGGGGCTGGGGAGGGCAGGGCTGTTTGCTGGGCAGCAGCACTGGAGAAGGGCTGGGGCAGCTCCCAGCAAAGCCTACACGAGCCAGGGCACTCAGAAAAGAGCAAGAGATGCCACCAGCCTGGGCTTCCCATCCCTTGGCTCTGTGTGTGTGTGTGCGCAGTTCCCCACGAGGCTCAGCACCCGACAGGCAGTGTGATGGGCAGGGAGATGGGGCTGCTGAGCTGTGGGTTTGCCACACCTGTTGCACAGGAACAGGCAACCTGCTTGTAGGGTTTGGTGAGCCCACCCCATGCAAAGGTGGCACCCAGCCGCTCACACAGCGGTGAGACGCACACTGTCAGACCCACAGAGATCTCTCCAGCTAGGAAATTGTCATTTACTCGATGGCTGTAATGTTTCCATTTTATTTTTAATGATAACGTGACCAAATTTAAAAAAAAAAAAAAATCTTAGCTCTTTATCGCCTGCTGCCAGTGTTAAACATCAATCTGATCCTGTGGTGATTCCCTCCCTGCTCCTCGTGTGTTTGTGGCAGGGGAGATCCTACAGAAGCAGAGCCTCACACAGGGTCAGCACTTCATCTGGAAAGTGCAGAGTACGGAGGAGGTGATGTGTTTCCCAGACCAGTGGAAGCAGCCAGGAAGCCCTTCGTGCAAGAACGTGTGCTGGGCAGCTGCCACAGGGGTGAGCAGAGGCTGCGGGGGCCAGATGGGACTGCTGGTGCCTGCAGAGGCAGCAGGGAAATATGGTACCTTTGATGAAAGCTACTGCCAGAGGCACAGTTGGCTGAAAAATGCTTAAAAATGTAGAGGACTGCCCTTCCTGGAAAGAAAAAAAAAAAAAAAAAAACAGAAAAAAAAAGGCACACTGAAGGAGAAGGTTGGGAAGAATGAGACGATGCTTTCTCCCCCTAGGCAAGCCCAACATTGACCCATCTCAGTTTAGGACAGGAGGTCACTCAAAGTGTTGTTTGCTCCTGTCAAGACAAGTGACCTACTTCAGGCTAGAAGGCAAGCTCGATTTGTGGGAAAACACTACAGGTATTTTTTCCTAGAATTAAAAGGTAGAATCCTTACTGGGGTTAGCTCTGAAGATACATATATGAAGGGATGTGAAACAATGATTCTTTAATTTAAATGCTTTTCCTCATGTCTTTAATAACCTTGTTTGAACAATTTCAGTATGCATGGCTGTTGAAAACAGGTTACTCCTGCAGCTTCTCAAGAGAGCTGATAACGAAGAGACTCTTAGGCAGGTTGAGTAACACAATCCACTTTGCTCAAAGACTCCAGACCTCTGTCCCAAGTCCAGTAAGAGTGTTGCAGAAAAAACCCAAACCTTGAGCCAGAAACAGATCAGCAAAGAAATGTAAATTTGGGAACAACTGGCTTTCCCAAGCTGCCAAAATATTCACAATGAAGGAAATGCTCTCAGACCATCTCTTTTTTTTACATTAGTGGCTCTTTACTTTTATGTGTCCTCCAGTTCACGACTTTGTCACAGATTGCAAATGCACATTTGGACATTGGCCAGGCGAGGAGATTGGAAAAGAAATGTTAGTCACAGATATATTTCACCTTCATTTGCTTGCCTAAACTTCTAAATGAAGTGCCAGCCACAGATTCATTAACCATTTGCTACTTCTTTAATATCTTTAAACCACAGCAGCAAAATGCCATCTTAAAAAACCTCAACATGTTGCTTTATGAACAAGTAATGTGTTATATAGCTGGAGTAACTCAGACTGACACTGCCAAACCGATCTGGTTTTCCCATTAATTTTTCATACATTTCAGTATGTGAAGCTTAGAGAAATAACTTTATAGAAATGTTAAAACTGGAAAGTCAGAATTTGAGAAAGTAAATGTATGGATATGTGCTTCTAGATCGTAAGAACACTGTCTATCAGTTTAATAAACTGCTTGTTTTAAAATTCCTTCAAGAAAGCTGGGACAAAAAATCCCAGGATTTAATTTATAAGATGACACAGTCTTTCCGAATATTATAGTTTTTCTGGAGTATTTCATATATACAGCACAACCCTAGTGAATACGTCAAAAATATGAATACGTCAAAACTGCACCCTGTTTGCAGTTGCACAAAATGGTGTTTTAAATTTCAGCCAACAGTCCATGGAAAGGCTTTTTAATAAGTTCCATGCCTGCTTCTTTGGTGAGTAGATAACCTGCCTTCTGGGTCTCCCAAACAAGGTGGCTTGAGCTACTGCAGTGACCCTGGTGAAGCCTCCACAGAAGGCTAATGGTCACTGCAGATAGCTGGGGTCTTGCTGTTCATACCAGCATGAACAGACCTCCAAAATCCCACCCCTCATCCTTGACCCAGCCCACAGCACCAACAGGATGAGTGCCATGAGCTGGATGTGTGTCAAACTGTCTTGGCTTAGGCTGGTTTGCAAAACTGTCACTCCTATCCTTTCTTTAGTCTTTCACTTGACTATTGCAGCAGAGGGCCCTGATCCTGGTGTCTCCTCAATGCTATAATTGTTGCTTCCTTGGATTTTGGCTTTGCTTTCAGGTCCCAGCAGAGACCTGGAACCACTGCACAAACGCACAGTAAGCATCAGCTCCTGCTGGAGGAATTTTCACTCTCAACAGAGGCAATGAACAGTAAGGCATTGTTGTTCTGGCTCTGAAGTCCTGAGGAAAAGTGAAGGTAAGGGCTGGATGCATGAGACCCTTTGGGGATCTAGATCCTCAGTAAATGAAAACAGCAACCACAAAAGTACTTTTGTAAAGATACGTGATTTGCCCAGGCACGGAGGGAGCCAGGGAACTGAATCTAAAGCTGGTCTGATGCCTTAGTCCTAGGGCTAATCTGCTTGTAAACATCCACTAAAACAAAGGATCTCAAATGCACCACAGACTGCAGATCAAGTTAATTGGCTACAAGGGATGTTCTTCCCCTTTCAGAGTCACTAGACAGACAAATAACTGCACAAGCAGAGCAGTAGAAATAACAACTCTTGGTTTCCTATAGATTTGTGTCCAATGTCCCCACAAAACTCCTTTACAGCAGTGTAATAACCACTATTCCCCATCTGTGATTCCTTCAGCTCTGCCTCCTCCATGGCTACTCATTTCCAGCTGGAAAGTCTGCTCAAAACCCCTTTATGTTGCTGCTGGGTGGGTTGGGCCACACTGCAGAAGTGTTGGGTGCACTGAGTGCCTGGCAGGTGTGCATGGGCTTGACAGGGACAATGTGATCGGCTTCTTCCCTGCCCTGCTCTTCGATTTCATTTTTTATTGCAGGAACTGCAACGTTTCTGAGATCCTTACACTTCTGCCTGCTTTGTTTGACACTTCCCACAAAGGGACTGCGGGACAGACAAAGAGATGAACAGTATGGCTGCAGACGCCTGGTCTCCTTAGGAAACCAGGCTAGAAACAGAAACATCTTGGGTGCATTGGGCAAGATCTGTGGTTTCCAGGCATTCTCTCCACTGAAAACTGACACGCACTGGAGCTGCTGGTCATGCATTAGCTTTCAATAGCTTCTTTTATCTCGCAGTGAAAGCCGTGTGTTACAGCCACTGCAGCGTTTGATTGCTGTGGTTACAGCATTAACTAATTGCAAAGCAAAGCCAATTGAGGGACACAGTTTTTTGTACATGATCTGGTCCTGTTTTCTTGCTTCCTCATGTGTACATGTAAGAAAGACTGTCTGTGCATATAAACACACATTATACATGCTTTCCTTTTTATGTGCCATAGAAATATATATGTAAATATACGTACGCACACATATATATATTCATGGGCATGTTTCTACATGGTTTTATATATAATATTGTATACAACATTATATGGCTGCACATAATATTTTAGATATAGATGTGCATACCTATACATATGTGTATATATGTATTTATTTTTATATATGCACATACATATAGGTATATACACACACACACGTATATATGGCATTTTAAGATGGGCAAGAACTAGAACACAGGGTTCCAAGCCATATTTGAGGGATCTGATTGAGAAAGAGGTCCTAGTATGACTTCGCTAAAACAACTCAATACAAACCATTTTCCCTTTTGGAAAATATTGTGAACTTCTTGGCCAAGGCCAAGGCCTCTTTTTTGTATGTTCACATGGAACTGTTTTAACAAAGGATGGAGTCTGAAATGTAGAATTCTCAGTCTTGCAGGTGCTGAGGTCTCATTTGTGCAGAGGCAAACAGGTCAGGTACGACCTCTGCTGTCACATCATTCAGGCCAAGGCAGTCATGAGGCTGAATCTTAAAAATGCTGGTGGCCTCAGGTTCATTATCAACAGAGAAACAAAGTGAAGAGAGGCTTTGCACCTGCATTGGAACATGCAGGCAGGGATCACCCTTTTTTTCTGCCACCTGAAATTTCATGGAAGCTTCCAAAAAGAAAGAATGAAAGTTTTGAATTGAGGTATGATCTACCTCTATGAAAAATATATGGGCCAAATCCTTGTATACAAATGAAGATGCTATTGGTGTTGACAGTTTTTGAAGGTATTGAGCATTTTTCCTAATTGTTTTTACATAGGCATGGAATTATTTTCAGCCCACTCACAAGAACCTTTGATTCATCCTAGCCAGAAAGATTTATGTCTCCCAGAAAGTAATCAAGCTTCTGCTGGGTTATCAGGATGAAGACAGATGATTTGCCAACAGAAAATAAAGCAAAATTAGCAACAGCATCATCCCAAGTTCAGCCCTGTACTGTTTGGATCTCCAGATCATGTGTCACTCAACCATTCTATTGTGCCACCAGGGATTTTGGAAGTGGATACAACAGTTCTGTTCATGCAGGAACACATTTCTGTTCTCCCAAGTGAAGCAATAGAAAACGTGCCTTGGGGCATGGCTGCTGTACTAACAATTTATTGGAGAAAAAACTGGCTCCAGCATCCTTCAGTGATGATAAATTTATTACCTGGAAAGACAATGACAGTGTTTTTGCTTCTCTTAACTAACACTTGCATGTGAAACCACTTCTGTAGAAAATGTTTACCTTCATGTTTACTCTAAGCAGCAGCCCAGTTGGAATTAATGCACCAGAAGCTAAGCCAAGGATTGCCTCTCCTGCATCCACACACTCTCAGAGCTGATGGGAAGCCTAACACCTGTTTTCCCATTTAACACAGTCTCCTTTCCTCTGTCCCAGTCATGTAAAACAATTGTGTTACTGGCAAGGTGGCAGTGGGAAGAGGGACCTGTGTGCTAGTAACACCGTGGGGAGCAGGAGGTGGGGGTGGTCCCCAAACACAGACCACACAATTTCTATCTGAATAAATGAGGTCTTGTCCTTCATCTCTTACCTGGCTCTCTGCATTTCATCTGCAGAGACAGCCTAGGAGCAATATACAACCCATGGATTAGATGACCTATCTTGAAAACAGGAGCTCTGGGATGGCTGTTTTGGATTCATCCAGGCTGTTGAAGACCAGAGTAGGCAGAAAACTGTGAAGATGTTTCTGGCACAAGATACTTCAAGAGACTGAGGTGAGTCTAAATAGAGCAGGACACTGTTGTTCTTGGACCCAGCCTATTATTGTGAGAGACAGGTTTGTCACATAGAGATTTCAGGAGCACCATTCTCCCTAGACTTTTCCCATGAAATTCACCGTGGAGTAGGATCTGACTGAGAATAACAGAGGGGCAGTTCTAGGACTGATCTCAGTGTGACAGATACTAGACTTTAGTTGCAAGGGTCAGACCATCAAATCCTGGTGTCTAATGTTGAAAATAAAACATATATGTCAGTTTTCCAGCTTAGACAATAACATTCAAGAAATGACAAGAAGAATGCCTGAATCTCTTGTCTATGTTAACGACAGCCATACTTTTGTTGTCATACTAGTGTACTGCTCTTTCCTTTGGGCAATTAAACTGCTGGCCTAGTAAATGACAGTGCCAACAGAACTGTCATTTAAGTCCCAGCATCTCTGCATAAAGAAATTTCTGTCTGCTGTTAATGGATGAAGATCTATTAGAGTTAAAAATCCTGTTTGTTCAAGGCCTTTCCAAAAACAGTGTGGCAAAACAAAGACGTTTAACATCCTGACTCAGGAAAAAAACAAATTGTACATTGGCAATGGATGAAGATTCTCCTTTTATTTTAAAACCTCTGTAAAATCAGAGCAATGGGTCAATTCCAGCATTCAGCCAATTTAATTAGCGATTTCAGAGTAATCATGGTAATGAGCCAAGTCGGCAAAGATGTCATTGGGGTTCCTGCAGTTCAGGTTGCAAAAACAAGCATTGATCCACATGATTTTCCAGGAAAACTCAGTTCCATCTGGGCACTGAAACCACACTTCAATAGTCTTGGACTTGTAGGGTGTGCAGCACCTGTTGTCTGTGCAGACACCGCAGTATTTGGGTCTGTAGGGACTTTTGCTCACACACCCCGAGATGGTGTAGTTCATGGGTTCATTGGCCCTGTAGACAGCCAAGCACTTCTTCCCAGGCTAAATTGGAGAAGAAAATGAAAAGAAAGAGGTTAATACTTAGTGCTGACACAGGTAGGACATAAAAATCACCTTGCTCTCTACAACTACCTGAAAGGAGGTTGTGGCAAGGTGGGGGAGATCGGGGAGGACAGCGGCTTAGCCTCTTCTAGCAGATAAATAGTGATAGGACAAAGGGAAATGGCCTCAAATTGTGCCATGAGAGGTTCAAGTTGAGTATCAGGAGAAATTTCTTCACTGAAAGAGTGGTGAAGCACTTGAACAGGCTGCCCAGGGAAGTGGTGGAGTCACCAACTCTGAAGTGTTCACAAAACAGTTGTGGCACTTTGCAACGTGGTTTCTTGGGCATGGTGATATTTGGTCAAAAGTTGGACTTACTGGTCTTGGACATCCTTTCCAACTTTAATTATTCTATTACTCTGTTCTATGATTCCTATGTTTAAAGGGGTTTGTAGCTGTTAGGAAGACTCTTACAGCCCTGACCTAGGGGGTGTGAAAGATTTACATGTTTAGACATATGACCCCAAAAGCTGCAAGTAGGATACTTGCATAATAGAGTTCATAGCCATGATCAGAAGTGCAGCACTGCTTTTCTGCCAGCTGAGTACAGGGCTGTCCAAGCCAACATTGAGCACAGCAGGCTTGGCTTGGCTTTCCTTGCAAGGACCTTTTGGCTGGAAATAAAGCTCTCAGGGGAAGGTTTTCATACCAGCACAGGCAGGACACATTTTGGAACTGTGTGCAGCACAGTAAGTCCATGTACAAGTGCAGCCTTCTGAGGCCTGAATGCTGCCAAACAAAGGCTGACTCAGGGTCCAGCTCAAGGGGTGCACAGAGAACCAGTCCCCCCACCTTGATGTGCTGGGTTATATCCACCTCGCAGGGCCTCATGTTGCACAGGCGGCTCTCCTTCAGCAGCCGGCACTGCTCGTTGTCATTGGAAATCCTGGTGGAGATGCCCAGCCCGCAGGTCTTTGAACAGGGACTCCAGGGTGAGGTGTGAACGATGCAGTTCTTCTGCCAGGTTTCATCCTCTCCCTCGTACGCTGTGGAGAGAGATTAACCCCACATTATTCAGCCCGGGCAGCTTTACATATTAAACACCCTCTCCCCAGCTCATTGCACATTCAGACCATTAACCCAAATAATTAAAGCACAGCAAAGTGGCTCAGCATTCCTGTGAAGCCCCTCATCCCACCCCCTTTGTGCTGACCTACTTGTGTCAGACTCCCCAGCGCTGCGAGCGCTCGGGGCCAGGGCTCGTTCCTTTATTCCCCTTCACAGCCTCGCACAAGGGGGTCCTTGTCTGGGACCCCCAGGTGCTGCCACAATATAAACAATTACAGAAGCCTGAGCCAGCGGGTGGAGAAAAGGGATGAGATCTGATCTCACCATGGAGGTTTACTTCTGAGCCCATTCTATTGCTTCCCTGCAGCAGAAAGTGGTCAACAGACTCTGCTGGATGGCAGAGGGCTTGGGAAGCAGCCACAGCCTTTCACTGGGAGGAAGAACAGCTTCAATAGCTCTCAGAGGGCTCAGCAGCCATTTGAAGAAAGGGTGGGCTCTGTTTTGAAAGCAGCCAACAGCCCCAGTTCAGGTTCTATCCCAGCATCAGCCAAAGTCCCCACTGCTTTACAGCTCACAGGACAGTCCATAGGCTAAACTTTGATAGAAATTGCTCACTAAGCTCGCTCACTGTTATATTTATTATTATATTAATTATTATGTTAAATGTAATAAATGCTAGTCTGACTTCTGTAAGTGAAGTGATGAAAAGCTATGCTACCACAAAGACAATTTAGCCCAACCCACAGTGAAACTTCCACACAATAACTGCTTTCAGGGTGTTATGTAAGTCTGAGACTCCTAAGACATAGGGGCTTTAAAATTCCAGTACAATAGCTTCAGTCCCAAATTACACTTAATCCATTCTGTTTCCTAAGGGTTCCAGACAGACAAAAAAAAAAAAAATAATAATTAAAAAGAACTTGCAACATCTTCAAAGTTCCAGCAGATGTGTCCTTCGAAGGGGACTTTGGCACAGAGAATTTGGCACAGAACGGTTTCATAAGCATGTTCGATGAATGCCATATTGATATACTCATGGAATCGTTTGGGTTGGAAAGGACCTTAAAGATCATCTCAGTCCAAGTCCCCATGGGCAGGGATATCACCCACTAGGATCAGGTTGCTCAGGGCCCCATCCAACCTGTCCTTGAACACTTCCAGGGATGGAGCATCTATATCCATATTGCTGCCAAGGAATTCTAGCTCACCACTGGTGTTTTTCTGTCCTGTCCTCCAGCACGTGCTGCTGCGTGGGAGGCTCTGTCTCTCTCACAAAGATGAGACACTTGCCAGGTCTGGCAGAACAAGCTGATACTTTGCTTGTAGACTCTGCCTGATGGCAAAGGAGAGATCTGCCTCACTCCCGCCATACCTGCAGAGGAGATGTGTCGCGGAGACGTCTTCCTGATTTTCCTGGAGTCATCACAAATCCACTGCTCGCAGCACTTCCCTGCCATCTTAATCAGCTTTGGGTTTGGGCACCAGACAAGCGGAGGGCGAGAGTTTGTGCACGTGGGAACACAGCCCACAGCCCCGTTAATGCACGTGCAGTTGTATTTGCAGTTCGGCTGAAACGTCTCCCCGTTCTTATACCTGACCCCATTGAGGACACATCCTACACCAACAATCTCTGAAAATAAAGGAAAAGAGAGAAAGACACACAGAGCACCATTAAAATAATGCTGCCAACGAACAGCTCCGATGTGTTCCTTTACCAGGCTGGTTCCTGGGATGAAAATGCTGTGGGGCGATGTGCTCAGCCTGATGCTGAGCCAAGTGTACTCACACCACCTAGGAAACTGTTTCCATTCTAAATCACAGCAGAAAAAGAGAATCTTTTAATGCTTCATGGAAAAAAAAAAAGTTAGAAAATAAAACAAGTTTTATCCACAAATGTTTACTTAAAAGAAAAAAAAATTCATGGCATGGTGGTGGGAATTATTCACAGGGGGTGCAAAGTAATTAAAAAAGATATTGAACAAAATTTGAGGTTTCCAGAGACATGTGAGGAGACATCATGGAGTCACATATATGACGCAGCTGTTCACAACACCTGTATGTGTCTGAAGCAGAAGAGGAGGACAAACAAGGCAGCAAAGGAGCACCTAAATGGCACTGGATTCCAATACTTAGGAAACTGGATCCCACCCAGTTTATCACAGAACAATTTTCTTGGAAAATGAAATACACATTACAGGGCCATGAAAATAAGCACTAGTTGTATTTTTCAATATAAAATCACTAAAAATTCAATCCTTTTGATTGACCATGAACAGGAATCACATTGATTCAAAAAGCAGCATTTTTTTTTTTTTTCATTTCAAATTGTAGACAGTTATTTGGAAGCAGTGGCAGAAATCTTCCAATGGAAAATTCAAACTTTAGTTTCTTTTTTGGTCACATGGAGGCAGTGTACACGCACTTGCTGGGTTGCTAATATTTTGCGTCTGGACAGAAACGGAGCTGCTTCAGGAAAACACAAATTGAAATGCTGGATTAAAATTCTGCAAAGGTTTCCTATTTTTAGAATGAGTTCAATGAAAACATCAAGCGCAAATCCCTTCTTCTGCACAAAAACGAGAGCTGTTGGAATTTGAAGCGCAGCTCTAGATCTGCAGTTCAAGTCCAGTGCCAATTTTTGTAATGCTTGAACCTTTGTACTGAAAAGATATCACTCAGTGCTGCAGCTGGACCTAAGAATTCGGATAGACTTCTAGGTGTGCACACAGATAATGACAGTTCGAGAAAATGCTGTATTTCCTGGTGTTTTCCTACAAGCCTATTCCTCCTGGATTACATTAACTCAGCCTCCTGCAGGTCTCATAAACCAAGAAGTTCACCATGAGAACATCCCCAAACACAGACAAAGGGGTTGTTGGATGCCTTCATGCAGAACCTCACTGAATCTGCATCAAAATACAGCAATTTGCAGGCACATCCCTATTCCTTACCCCCTAGACCTCTGCTCAGCACCCTGCTGCCTCCTTTGGTGCAGAGAAAAGCCAAAAACAGCAGGAGAGCTGCAGTGACTCCCAGCAGGTTCCTGTTTGATGTCTGGCAGGTTAGATCCTGGGACACACCTCAGCGTGCCAGTCCAGACACAGCCTGAATTTCCCCCAGTTTGACCCCATTCCCTTTGCCAACACCAGTTCCTAACTCTTTCAGGATCTTTATTTTCCATAAATTATATTGTTTCTGTGGCCCTTCATGCCCTGGATTCTCTGGATCTAGCCGAAAGCACCCAAATGCAAAGCCAATTCCTGACAGCAGTTATTCCCCAACATCCAGCACAGGATTCCAGCTCCCAGAAGCTCTTACTCCCCAGGTCAGGACAGGAGCTGGTGGTCTCAGAGTGGGGTGGTCACGTCAGCAGACCCTGTCCTGTGCATCCACCTGGTGCTGGAAACAAGGGAAAGGCCACAGGTTTCTCTGGCAGTCAGAGACAACCTCCTTCACATCCCAAGCACAAGAGACCTTCTCTCGTTCCCCCCAGCTGGGCACGCCATAGTGCCCCTCACCAAACAACCATAAATGTCACATAAGAGGGCGTGTATTGTCATGGCAGCAGGGGAGTGAAAGCACAGACTGGGAATCCCTCCAGACCTGACTGGGAGAGCTGGGGCTTGATCTTCCTTCGGCAGTGCTGTCATGTGTGGGAGGACCGCAAAAACCAAAAGATATCCAACTAAGAAAGCAACCATTTAAATAAATAAGCAAATGAGAAGCAAGATGAAGGCCTTTAAAGAGGCCTAGGAAGGCTGATAGCTTTGAGACAACATCCTGCCTGTTTTCCTCTCCCAGCACAGGGCCAGCTGTAACGATGTCATTCTTGACAATGTTTGTCTAACCTGCTCTTACAGACCTCCCATGAATGTTCTACACACTCCAGACAATACATTTGAATGATCTCATATCCTCTTTTCTTAACCTTAATCTTTTCTAATCTTGAAAATCACTGTTTAGGCTTACAGCTCCTAGCACGTAACTTCTCTTGTTGTTATTTTGCCTGTATCCTACAAATATCTGGTTAGACTGCACTTTTTGCATACTTGCCTTTTTTTTTTTTTTTTTTTTGTGGCTGAGCCAGGGCAAAGCCAAGGTCATTTCTTGCTAGACTTCCCACCCTTCTGCTGAGGAAGAGCAACGCCTAGTATCACTTCTGTGAGAACCTGCCAGCTACCCTGAACCTCTTAACTCCTCAGAAGTCCTCAGACCTGCCCCTTGTGTAACCTCTGCTTATATTCTAAGTTTATTGAAGCCCACAGTTTGCAATCTTTTTCCTCTTCTGTGGATCAGTTATTCCATCTATTCATCTCACAGCCAGCTCTCTTCCAGGTTTCCTTTCACCTTTATATTTTCTCTTAGATCATTCATGGTTATGTTCCAGTTCAGAAGACCCTCCAGCTAAATGGCTTTTTCCTGTTTATGAACCTAAAGCCATGACCATATGTTCTAATAACCAACTAAAAGGCAGCCTTTTCGATCAGCAATGTGTGTGGCTGTGCTCATGATCCTTCCGCTTTTAATTATTCCCAGAGTAATGATTTTCAATAATTTCTGACTTTTATGAGAGGATCAGATTCCCCCTCATGTTCTGGAAGTCAGAACAAGTGAATATACTCTTGACATACAAATTTCTTTCTGCATTTCTTTTTGGAAAGCATTCCAGTCACATGAAACCAAGAGTTTGTTATGACAGGCAGGGAGAAATCCTTATCCCTCATGGCAGCTAACGTGATTGTAACCATTGTAAAATTAAGATTCAGATCTCGATTTGTCACTGACCAGCTCTGATAGGAGATGATTCATTCCTGATCCCCTTGACAGCGTATTCTACAGACCACATGCTGTCCTTCCAAGGTATCCACTATAGGGAATAAGCCAAAACTGTCCCCTTAATGTCATGGCTTTCGTGTAGGTGCCCATATTGCTTGTCTTTAAATCCGGCTGCACACCTTCGTCCCCAGCCCACTGCAGCACCTCCTCCTGTTACAGCAAGTACAGAATAATCATTTGACTAGGTGCAATAATCTGCCACTTGAGAAGAGAGATTATCACAGAATTATCTGGAATAATTCAAATGCTGGTTGGTCGTTGCTCTTGGCTGCAGCCAAATCAAAGAGCAAGAATTCAGAAGTCATTTTTCATCCGGCCAGCTGCCCTGAGAACAAAGACAGCTACAAGAGAATGGAAGATGATGCACAGAGAAGCTGCTGAGCTGCAGCCAGGTATCAAAAATGAAATAAATCTCAACCCCTGCTCAGACCCATGGGAGCTGCCGGCATATATCTAAGTCAAAAGTATATGTACATGACTTACGTGCACATACTCCTATTTCGTACCTAGGTCTGTCTCGGCTGTAGTCACAGTACAAGCCCCTGTGGAAGTCGCAGGTGTCAGCCTCGGTGCAGCTCTCTCCACGCTGCTTGGCACACGTCTTGCAGCAGTCACAGCCGTCTGTGACCAGGCTGACGCCGGCCGGGCACCGCGGAGGGGACTTGGGACACTCGCAGGGCCACTTGCAGTACTGAGTGCGTGTGTAGGTCTCTGTCGTGGCTGGGACAGTGCTGCTCATGGTGGGGGAGGTCTGGGCAGTGGTCTGCAAGCAAAGAAACACAGCGTTACAGAGAAATGGGGGCTGCAAACCCTGTGCTGCTTAGTCCTCAGTTAAAATCCCCTCAGGTCTACAGAGTAAAAAAAAAAAAAAAATCCAACAAACCAGCCTGCAAGTTAATTCAAAATCTGAAAATCAAATAAAAAACCTGATCAAGGTAAATCAAGGTAGAAAAGGGATTTTGTGTAACACAGTGATGCGGTTCCAGGTCACCATTACTGAGATCATGGAGTACTGGGATGCTGTAGTTCATAACAAAACCCACAGAAGGTAGAGGCTGATCACATTCTGCGCTCTCAAGTCCCTGCAGAGCAAACTCTGGATGACATTTAACAGCACCAGCCACAGCTGTGGTGCAGGAAGGGTGCAAATCAGCCCAGTGACAAAGAAAAGATTTCACTTTTCTAAGAGGATCCCTGCACAGAAAACCTGTGCTGTACATGGGGGTCAAGCAGGACGCAGCATCTCAGGCACAGAAACAAATGGAGTTATTCACATACTGTCAACAGCAGACAGAGCATGGCTCTGCTTGGGCACATGTGATCTAAAAGCCCTTTCTGGTGCTGCAAAAAATAAGCGTAAAACCCTAAAAACTTCAGAAAAGGAAAGTCAGGCTTGAGAAATTGCTAAAGCAATTCCATCTATTGCTGTCTTCCTTGTACTGTACTTTATAGCCCCCGTGCTTTGTCCTCTTTGGAATTTGAGATGTCTCAAACAAAAAGCTTTCCAACAACTCTCCATGAAGAAAATGCCTCACCCAAGATTTTGTGGTAAAAAGCATTCCCAAGAATTACGACCCCACAGCTGGTGAGTTATCCATCAGGACACCTCTGCAAAGACCCTTTACTGCTTTTTACAGTTTCTTTCTTAGCAGGCTTAGGTTTTATTAAAGTGCATTTCTAAACCCACTACTGCTGTATCTGAAGGTGTATTTAAATATCTTGGTAATTAGTTATTCTATATTTAGAACACTAAATTGTGAACACATTGCTAGTCACTGCCAAATAGACGATGTGTTTGCTCTGGGCACAATTCCCAATTCCATTAAGGCCCCCTTTACAAACAGTTGGCCTTAAAGTTGGCTTAAAAACACCTTTAAACTCATGTTTAAACTAAAACATACCAATATAATTTACTCCCACTTAAAGGCTCCTTGATGCTGTCAGAGTTGTTAAAAGAGGAACATTCAGATCAATGAAAAGCCCTGGCCTTTTAATTGCAGGATTTTTCATTCCACTCACGATCATTTGAGTAGGTGCAATAATCTGCCACTTGAGAAGAGAGGCCTCCTCAAGTGCAATAAATCTATTTACTTTGTTGCTGATCATTTTAAAAAGTGCTTAATAATCAAATTCAGATACACAGACAAAAGTCACACAGCTTTTTAAAGAGCTCAATGCCACAGCCCAGCCCTGTAAGTAAATCCCTTCACCGTCCCTTGTTTCTATTGTCAAGGAAAGCAAGCAAACAGCTTCTCCCTGTGCAGATATGAAAGCCTCTGTGAGCCAACACACAGAGCAAAGAGGAGCCCTGACACTCCTGTGGGTTTAGTTAATATCTGAAGGGCTGAGGCTGAATTCTTCTAAAGCACAGAATAGCAGGGAGACATTTAATAGCTTGTGATAGACAGGAGTTTAGCGTAAATTATATAACAGTCCTTCCTTTGGGTCTGAAACCTGAGCTGTCCAGGGAAGCTTTTCCAGTGCCCATCCTTCCAGATGACCTGTTGTGTTTGCTGGATGTGCTGGCTGAAATGGCCAGGGGTGTGCCTGAGCCCTTTGGAAGGACACAGTGTGGGCTACGTAAGCATCTTCAGATAATCAGTGTGGACAGGCAGTCCACATCCTGTGTTTCACATCACTCCTGTGTTTCACAGAGAGGGAAGGCATGAAGTGATGGAATTGGCACATGTCCTAGGCTCCATCACCACCAAAGCAGAACCCAGCCTTTGGAAACTGTTGTCCACTGGACTCTTTAAAAAGTGCACAACCTGTACAGCTCCCAGGCTCTCCTCCTCTCCCCTCCCAAATCCCTCAGAACTTCACTATGGGAGAAACAATTCTGTAGATTTATAAAATTATTGGATTTCCCATTTCCATGGTCAGCTGTCATCACTGGGATACCCAAGCCCCTTTGGAAAAGTCATTCAGCCTTACCACTTCAATGTCCCAGAATATTTTAGAAAATAGAAACTTCCTTATTAATGAGTATGTTAGTTAATTCATCATGAGTAATGCTTTCCACAAGTGCTATCAACAGGAAATCACACTGTAATTGCCTTCCCCCTATCCTTAACTAGAAAAAACCACCAAACAAGCAAACAAAACTGTTCATGCAATTTAAGGTTTCAGGAATCATGTTTTTAGGGTTAATATAACACATGAGAGGATAACAATTTTGTAAGAAATCTGAAATAAGAGCAAAGAGAAAATAAACACCAAAAGTCACAGTAGTGGGGATTTGACAAGTTTATTTTAAAATGTCAGAAAGATAAAAGAATGTGCCTACTAGGAAATTTGTTTTCCCAAGTACTGGTAATTAACCTGTTTCATTTAATTAGTCTTCAGTCTTGGAGTCTGCACATTTGTTATCTTGAATGCCAAGGAGAAAATATTCCACCAAAATTATTCAGGAGTTCTAATTTTTCTACTTTTGGAGGTACAAATCCATTCTCATTAAAACAAGACGAAGCTTTTCTCACCCTGCCATGTCTGATAACTCTCTATTAAAGTCACTCCTGATTTATGCTTGGCAACCGCCAAAATTACTTTTTTTTTGCATCTGCAAAACAGATTGCTAACAACAACTTCCAGCTAATTTCTGTCTTCACGTTCAAGAGGAGAGAAGGAGAAAATAAAAAATTACCCACTGTCTGCCATAGCCACAAACTCAGTATTTTTAATAGCCAGGACTTTTAATATCCAAATTTGAAGATACAAAATGGATAGCAGCCTTTTAGCAGCACATTCTTCTTACTGGCAAAGTATATTTTCAATCTATTGAAAAATACTGCAATTTTAAGTATGTTTTAGTTTTGAAAACTGGAAAAAAAAGCTTTGGTGTTGAAATCAGTTTATACAGCCCAAACTACAAGCCAGGCAGATTTACTGCACCACTTTTACATAATGCATGAGGAACCTCCACCTTTGCTTTAAAGCAGCAAAGCATCACAATATACTCCTTTGCTTCCAGTTTTTACAGATGTTTAAAAAATATATTCATGGGTATTTATTTTATTGTTTCAATGCTGCAAGATCTTACTCTTAAAAGCTTTTTCTTTCAAGCATTTTTCTCATCAGCTGGGTGAAGGTAGAGAGAAGCTCTCCAGGTCGTTCTCTTCCAATTTATTGATGGGAAATGCTCAGAAAGAAGGGTGACTTCTAAATTGGATTACTCTGGCTATCAACAGAGCTGGAGAAATGGTTCCACAGTAGCAGAAACTTTAATACTTTATCACCTTCTACTGTTTTCTCCTTGGTGGTAATTTGATCTGGAAGGAGAACTTTTTAGTTCACTCAGAGCTGCCCAAGCTGTGTTTTGCAGGATACACACTGTTGGGTGGACTACATTTAATTTCTCACAGTAGAACCCATTAAAGAAATATTTTTAACCTACATTCTGATACTGCCTTTCTGAGCAAATGCCAGATGTCGTTGATGGAGGGATATGATGTGATCTGGATTATCCCTCTGTTCTCTATCTCTGACATATTCACCAGCAAAAATGATTAGTGAGTAAATTTTATTAAAAGATTCTCCTTACTGCAAGGTCTGACAACGTCATCCTGTCATTGTGTAGAAAGAACTCCAAATTTGGTGTTTGACTGTTCTAAAAAGGAACACTGAAGTTAAAGGCACAATTTTAAGCGGACGCCTTGGATCCATCTCCTTGGAAAGGGTTGAGCATTTGTACAAAACACACATCTGCTTTCCCCTGGTTCCACCTACTGGCTGAACTATTGAGACAGCACAAGCAGAAATGCCTGTAGAGCCAATTCCAGCTCCAGAAACCACTCTAGATATTCCCATTATCCAAAATTATTTTAAAGGCAGCCCAGGAGACTCTCATGTACATTCCCAGAGTTGTTAACAATAACCTGAGGCAGCACATCCCCATCTGGAGCTCAATAAATAAGAAATGAAAAGACAAAATTAAAAATAAATAATCCATTAAATAAAGCCACATGCCCTTTCATCCCTCAGTTGTATTTCTGGGCAAGCATAGAGATTTCTTAGTTTCATCCCAGAACTGACAGAAGTTAAAAACTCATAATACTTGTCACAGAGATGGCAATGTAAAACAGGACCTCGCTTACATCAGTGGGCTTAAATCAGGCCCTCAGGGTAGAAGTTTGCTCTTGATTTTGCTCAGCTGAAACTTCTGTGCTGAATATTTCTGAATATTTGCATTATTATTATACCCAAAACAGATGGGTTAACAGAGAGCCAGTTCTTACAGGGAGATCAGCAGTAATCACAGTACTTCAGGACTTCCTCACTGTTAAACTCCTGCAACAAATCCCTAAGTCCCCATGAATGCTCATAAACTGTAACAAGCTAATGCTAGGGACAAGTAGCATCAGGACAGAGATATAAATCAGATTCTGCAGGACATTTAATTTAATGGTCAGAGGAAAATATGGTTATTCAGGGCTCAGCTCCCCCAGAGCATGCATGAGGTTCTAGATACCTCACTAAAAGTGATCTCAGACATGAAATCTCGAGGACACACTGTGAAATAACAGACTCTGAACCCAGAAAATATAAGACAGTTTTAAAGATGTCAGGTGCCAGCTGGATTTATTCTTGCTGTGCATGGTAGGTTGAGCAGAAAGGAACGTTCTGCATGAAGCAAAACATTCAATAGCCTAAGAAAATATAATATCCCCAGTGAGCCAAACATTATATGTCTGTGGATCATGAATGATGAACAATCAGCTTCCCATAATTTTATTTTGGGAAATGTATCTGTGGGAAGAATGCAGACAGATGTTTGGAATAGTCTTTTCTAACTCAGTTTAGACAATTACAGAGTAAAGATTACATACATTCATCTCTTTGCCAAAAAAATTGCTTATACTGGCAAACTCAGTGTGACCTCCCATTTTCTTCATATTTTTCCATGGAGTATTCAGAGGGGAAAAACTTCCCTGTTAAAAAGCAACCTGATGTTTCATAACTGTTACCCCATTAGAAGTAGCACTTACTTAGAATAGGGTCACCTAAAAATGTTTGGGCATCATTAATAAATTGACACTTGCACCACAGACTCCACAAACAGAGATATTGAACAGCACAATTCCTGTGCTCTAGGAGCATTTTAATGCCTTGTGCTGCAATGAGCTCATCCTGTGGAACAAGCTCGAACTGGAGTTTGAAAAGTAACAGGGAACATCTGGAGGAGCAATGAGAAAAGTCTCCAGAAGGTAAAAGCAGACAGACTTCAGTTACAGGAAAGTGTGTGTGGACCATCCAAGATCACAGAGTTAGAAACCATCCTAAAACTGTACAGTGCAAGATATTGATGCATCAGCCAAAAGTTGGGGAGCAAAAAAGGCATCAGTTCCAGCTGTCAGAGAAGAGCAGACTGCTTTGGCAGAGGTTTTACTTTGCAAGTGGCTTTCTTCTGCATTTGCTTATCTCCTTTTCAGTTATGGTTTTGAAATTAAAAGGAAGATGCTTTTTATCTTCTTACCCTCTTTGGGACACTCTCTTCCATGCTGAGCATAAAAGGTAAAGAAAAATTTTAAAGCTCCATTTGGTTGGTTGGTTGGTTGGTTGGATGTGGGTTTTTTTCCCCATAGCAAGAACAGTGCAGATTTTATTATGTTCTTCAAAATTATCTTGGGTTTCATGATTTCTCTTTAATAAAAATATAAATCTGCATTTTTCAAGTGTCCTGAATTTTCTGTTTCTGTTCCAATGCAGAGAATTTTGACTTAAAACAACTTTTAATTTTAAAATTTCAATGCTATTTAAATTCTCTAATCTGAAACAGTTTGCTTGACCTAATATCTGTTCTTTGCTAGAGCTGCTAATGAACTGATGAAGTCATGCATCCCTATTTCCCTTTAATAGAATTTTTCCCTCCGTATCAAGTTTCCACAACTATTTTTCTCTAGTTTCTGAGTTGATCACTTTATTTTCCACCTATCAAAGTTTCTTCCACCTTGAAAGCAATACTAAGGGCTAGATATTTGCTCTCACTTCGCAGTTGTTAAATAGTTTCTTTAGAAGCAATATGGGAAAGAATCTGGTCTTGGTGAGATATCAGTCAATCAATTAACTTCCTGGACTACAGTCCTGAGCCCTCACTTTAAATGGTGTGTCTGGGAATTGGCAGTGACAACAAAGATGATCAGAGACCGAAAGGAGAAGACACTGAGCGAGCTGGGCTGCTCTCAGGCCACCCTTCCCAGCGCTGGCAGAGGGTAAAACAATGGGCAGCAGCCACAAAATACAGCTGGTCAGGTTCTGAGCACCACTTCTTTCCTAGCAGAGCCGTGCAGCACCCCAATGGGTCACCCAGGGAGGCTCTGAGCTCTCCATCCTCTCGTGTTGCACTCAGAGCTCCAGAGGGCACAGATAACCAGCGCTCCTGGCAGTCTGATGGTCACACCTTGCCAAAACCATGTGTGGAAAATGCCCTTAAACCCAAACCACCAGCAAAGCATCTTCACAAATTCAGTCCTGCATTGTGCCACCTGAAGTCTGCTTCTGGCTCAGGGAATAAAAACTAATCTATTTGTTAAATGGTGCATATAATGCAGACAGAAGAATTCTATTTTTCAGGACCATCCCATCTCCTATCACAAGCCCGGCCAAAGAAAAGCTATTTGACAGCTAACTATTATTTTATTTGATAACAGGAAACCTACCATAAATCTGTTTTTGTGGCTGGAAGATTTCAAGATAACAGGAGGAAAAAATAGCTGCTGCTACTGCTACTTTAATGGCCCCTTTGGAACACATGGCATGCATGGCTTCCACCAAAAACCATAGCTGCCATTTAATACAGTGTTGTATCATTATATCAAAGCCACCTCAAGGCTCTCAATGAAAGATGAGCAGTCTTTGCACTGCTACATCCCTGTGGTTAAGTAAAAAACAGATGGAGCCTACAACTTGTCTGAATAAACAGCAGCATTTCCAGATATAGAGTCCCATCATGAAAGGATATTTTGTGCCAAGCATGCCATATTTTGGTAACTATGGCTTATAGTATGTTATGAGATCTTCTAGACAGAGATTGCAGATGGAAGACATCAGTCTGCAACATCCTTAGGGCCAACAGAAGATGCCAGGCTTGTGCATACTCGAGAAGGACCTGAAGCTAATCCAGAGTCTGATTGCAGAATATTATGATCCAGCTTGGAGTGGCAAAAGTCTCTTGTAGCATCTGAAGTGAGTTAGTGCTGTGCACTCAAAGGGATCAGTAAAGCAGCATTTGTACATTTGAGGCAGAGGCATCCACAGCACAGTGGATGGTTGCCTGATCTGGGTATGGCCTGGCTATACTTCTGTGAGGAAAGCAGCTTTTCTTCACAGAATCATGGAATCTAAATATTCCACCAGAGTTTAACTAGTGCCCAAGGCTGTTTCTAGAAAACCAAATCAGCAAAGCAGCGAAACACAGAGTGGGAGAGGAGTACCATCAGATTTTCTCTTACACCAAGCAGGGGAAAAGAATAATGGCACTAGCACAGTTTTAAGTACCAGCAAACACCATCCACATGATTGCTGTGTTGTGTTTGCAAGGACAAGTCTCGCACCTTGGTCTCCACAATATCTAAGCCTGTGATACTTTCACATCTGTATTGTGAAAAATTCAGCTGGTCTGCCCCACCATGAGTTCCTCTGAGAAAAAAAAAAAAAAACAAAAAACCAAACAAGTTAAATATCAAAGATCAAATGGAGTAGTATTAAAATTAAAGGAGGGAAACAGGACTTGAAGAAGCATCCAGACAGCAAGAGGTTGGACTGATGTCCCGAACAAACACCAAGCATCTGGAAATCCCTGAAAACAGGACCGTGGCAGTGTTAACACATATGGGAAGTGAATTAGTGCTGCCATCACACTGAGGGTGCAGAGGAAAAAGAGACTCACACAGAAGACAAACCACAAAACCTCCCTGTGAGTTAAAGTCATGTGACATGGTTAAGGCAGGGTGAGGGACAAACCGTGAGCATGAGGTCACTGGAGTGCCCAGGCTGTCAGAGAGGAAAAGGGAACTGAGCACCTTTTCCCCCATCACACTCTATGTGCATCTGATCACACTGACAGCGGGACAGAAACAGCATCATGGCCTATGCTGCTGCCAGGGGTTAAGTTTTCAGCCTTCACTAACGTATAAGTTGCAAAATCACAGAAGGGACTAATGTGGATGTCTCAAACACCAATAGCCAAATAGCTGTGGAGCCAAGGGTTGTTGGTAATAACAGACTGTGAAAGAGAACAGGGTGTGGCTGGAGAAGGGATCACAGGCAGGTAGGGGCAGCACTTTTCTGGGTTAAATGTCCTTGTTCTGGCTCCTGGAGATTAACACAATGCAATACAGCACAAGTGCAGGGATAAGGCTGAGAAACAGGCACAGACTCTACGGGGGATCAAGACCACCAAAGACCCCCAAAGCCCTCCAACCCATATCCAGAAAAGGTGAGAACAGACTGACTGTGCATGCTAAATAATTTCCATAGAAGGTGAGAAACTTATCTCCAGGGCAGGGAAAACTTATCAATAAAATAGTCCCCCAGGACCCTGGACACCCCATCATATGGATCAACAGGACTGGTGATGTCTCTCTCCCTCCTTTCTTCCTTTCTCTCTCTCTCCCCTCTTTAATCCATCTCTCTCTCTGTTTTCTCTTTCACCCTCTCCCTTTACCCAAAAGCCACTGCTGTGTGCTTACTCTAGGAGAACAGGGACTAACTTATATCAATGTCCATGCAAAGTGAGTAATTGACCAATGAAACTTTGGGAACTTTGTGGACCCCTTGACTCTTGTCATTGCTTTCCAACATGAGCACTTAAAGAACTTTGGGTGCTCCCTTTTCCTTAAAAGGTGGGACACCATGTAAGTCCCTTCTGCATCTTTCAAAATCCTAGACAGTATTCCCATGACATTTCTCTACAATGTCTTGTGAAATGATTCACACAGGCACACATCCAAACAATCCTCAGTTCAGAGATCTGAAGGGAAGTATAAAATGATACACAGCACAGAGCAGATGCTGCTTTAAATCACATCCTCAAGGAACTGAAGAACAGAATTCCCTGGAGAGACATTATCTTCCTAATCTGTTTTCTTCCTAAAGCTGGTATCAAGCTTTTAGCCATATCACAAGGTACCAATGTCAAACAAGTGCCTCTTACAATCCCCCCAGGAGATTTAATTATGTATTTTGTCACTGTACTTTAGAATATGCAGAAAAGGTTCTCAAAAAGAAATCTGAAATCCTTCCCAGCAGTGACACCTGATGCCTAGAAAGAGGAGCAAGCAGCAGAATGTGGAGCACACGCTTCTGAGCCTTTTTTCTTAAGTAGCAACAATCCACAGAACAGCAACACACACACATGCAAAAATAGACTAAAGACTATTAAATGAAAGCAGTAAATTCAATATAAATGTAGCTGCAAGCTCTGCACGAGTTCAAATGTACAGAAGAACGTGGTTGGAAGGGAGTCTGCGCCATGCACAGCAGGCAGGCAGAAAGCCAGACACAGGGTGGTCCATAAGCTAGAGAAATGATGAATTGCTCTAAGCTCATATTAGAAGTTAAACTGAGATCAGCACAAACAACCTTGCCAATTTTATGGTGAGATCATTTAGCAGGAGCGTGGTGATTAGCTGGAGGCTTGCTTTTCCCAAGCTTTGCTGAGCTTATCTGCCTAAATCCCTGGAACAAGCCCAGCCTCTCTGAAGAAATTTACTAGCTCAACATGTGGAGCAGAGACATTATGTGCCAAAACATGTACACAATGACCCTTCCCAGTGATGGTATCAAAGAGAATTA
Organism: Acanthornis magna; assembly: GCA_036785705.1. Lineage (NCBI taxonomy): Eukaryota > Metazoa > Chordata > Aves > Passeriformes > Acanthizidae > Acanthornis > Acanthornis magna. Next base: position 8,131,324 of record JAWUZG010000119.1, on the reverse strand, counting down.
GGCCTAAAGCTATGAGGATGGAAAGGAACAGTAAACAAATCTGTAATTTGTTAACTTTTCTAGATGACAGTTGGGACACTGAAGTAGATTGGAGCACAGGTTTTGTAAGCAGAAAGGAGGAGACTGTAAATTTCAGATATTTGATGTACTCATCACCAGATGTACCAGATCCAGGACACCCCTGTGCTGAGTTTTATATGATCTCTTACAAGTGACAAACCTGCACAAGTAGTTTGTAGTCTACCAAAACAGACAATGTTGTAAAGAAGCATCCTCTTTCTTTGTTATCTAGGAAAACAGATCCAGTGATATTCTTACCCAGCTCCTCAACTCAGACCCGATGGTGGTCAGGTGGGAAATGCTGTCCTGAATCTAAGAGCATGCAAAAGGACATCAGAAGCCCACAGGCTGAATGCCATCTAAAATGAAACTAATCCTTAAAAGCTTGCACCAGTCCGAGAAAGATGAATTCTTCATAAGAGACTTTAACCTATCTGGGTATCTTGCTGGAAACCAACATCAGCACTGCATTTCCAAGAGAGCATCTAATAAGACATGTAAAAACATTAATTGCTTTTACATACTGATTTTCTTAATGCTGTCATAAACTTCATGTAAGCTACGGGCCCAACCACCAACAAACCAACCTCCACTTTTTTTTTTTTTTTTTTAAGAAAGGAAAGGAAAATGTCCTTTCAAGACAAGCCCATGAGGAGGGCAAAGTTTTGGGGCACACAGTCGTTTGAGGGACAATTCATCCCACTAAAGGTAGAAAATGAACTTTTTTCTTCTCCGTGAATGTAGAAGTGACTCATTTCTTACACAGCCAAGAGGATATCTGACCAGCTTTCCCCAGAAAAGGCAAGAATCCACTAGACCAGGTTGCTCAGAGCCCCATCCCACCTTGCCTTGAACACTTCCGGGGATGGGGCAGCCACAGCTTCTCTGGGAAACTGTGTGGGTACACACCTCACAGTAAAGGATTTCTTCTTAATATCTAACCTAAATCTCTCCTTTTCTGAGGGTTGTTCCCCTTTGTCCTATCAATCTCTGTCCATGTAAAAAGTCTCTGTCTTTCTCTTTTATAAACTGCTTTTTTGAGTAATGGAAGGCCACAATGACTCCACCCTGAAGCTTTTTCTTTTGCAGACCGAACAACCCAAACTCTTCCAGCTGGAGGGACACAGCTGGAGAGAGGAGGAGAAAGGGAGGAAATCAGTTTTGATTAGGACTTGGAGGTGCCCATGCAGTAAGACATAGTTACAAATAAGACTACGAAAGAGAAGTTCCTTCTCTAATGTAGACCACAGAGCCATGTGGTTATTGCACATGGATGCATCCTGTTCCCTTCTCATGTCACTGCAAAGGATAAATCACAGCCAGAACAGCGTGACTAAATTATTAATGCCTTAAAAGAGTAGTAACACTAACAAAAGTCAGATAATTTGCACAGCCAAATTAATTTGAGCCAGTCCACAAATAACCCCCCTGGCAGTCAAATGTATGAGCAATTTGGTGTCAAAAATATGCTGGAGCAAGTCACCAGCTCACTGTGCAGTGCTGTAGAAGATTTCGGGTTTGGTAATAAGCAGTAACCACACTTGTGAGACACAAGTGGGATCTGGGATCTCTGGCACTGGTGAAATTTTGTCAAAACTCATCCACTCTCCTCAGCTTCTCTGACAAGGAGCTGCACTCACAGCTGCTGGGTGCAGACCTCTCTGCTGACAGCAGGGGATCATTGCACTGACCACACAGGAGACCTGATAACTCATCATAAAATGCCTGATTTTAATGCAGCCAAAGGCAGAGAATATAAACTCTAGATTGGAAGACTAGGGCATGATTTTACTATTTGAACTCAGCTTCTAGCCTCTCTGTGTCTGCAGAACAGGGGTGGTGACAATTCTTTTGCCACAAGGAACAAACTCTGAAGCTTGTGAGCTGCTCAGCCCAGTGAGGAACATTCAGATGCAGTGAATGAGGGCAAGGGAGATCCCGAGAGTTCCCCTATGAAGATATCAGTATGGATAGGGAGAGGAAGGAAGCCCAGAGCTGCTACAAGGGCTATAAGCCCAGGGCTTTGCTGGTGCTCTGCCTGGAAAGAGCAAATTTCTATCCACTCACCGATAGAAAAATCCATATTCAGCTTTCAGCGTATGAATTTTTCTGAGTATGATTTTCAGGTGTGTCTGGAAGAGTTCAAATATGGTGAAACACCACAGCTGAGCACCTTCAACCAATCTACTTTAGAAAAAAAAGGTTTCTCCATTTTGTCCACATAAGGGGAACAATGATCTGTCAGCCAGCATATTCCTCAGGCTGGATATACTTGTAGCTCCAGCAGCAGAGAGGTTTCACTCAGGATGGCTCAGCCAGATGCCACCAGGTCCTCGCCAATGGGTGTGACACCTCCAATGCCATCAATTATATCGGGTGTGATACCAGCAATGCCATCTAATAAACAGTGCACAGACCCAGAATGAAAACAGACACAGGTGAAGATTTTGTTCTGGTATGAAGGGCTGAAATACCCCTGGCATATGGTTTATCCTAAACTGAAGTCTGCTAGACACTTTCTCATCTCATGCACTAAAAATTCTGCTTGCAGAATTCTGGTACATTGGTTTTCTGCTGATGTTCTTTCCCGGGAATTTAATTATTTCAGTTACTGTGAATTAAACTTAAAATGTGCAATTACTTTCTCCTCCACAAACACAACACGAAAAAGTGGGGATTGTGAAGGACAGAAGTGTTTTCACCAACAAGAGGAAATCCTGTTATTTTTGAATGAAGTGTTGAGCTACAGCAAGATGTGCAATGTGTGGGGATGTGCAAAAAGAAGAAGGAGGGAAAAAAGGATGCTCTGGGCAGAAAAGGGAGGAAATTTTCTTTAAGGAGAGAAACTGATGATGCTGAAGCAAGACAACTGCAAGATTTGAAGGGTTAAACTGTCTGTTTACAGAGCCATCCAGTAGGAAACACAGCTGTATCAACAGGAAGCTGGAATCTGGAGTCAGAATTGCATTTTTAAACTTATCCTTTTCTTTCTCAAACCTACCAAGGAGATTAACAGTGGAGATTTAACACAAAAAAGAAAGGCCTCGAGTATGCAAACTCTGCAGCAGCAAAGGAGAGAGAGGGAGAGGGAGAGGGCAGATTCCTCTGTGCTGGCACAGCACTTAGCAGCAGTAGCATCCACTTTCCATCCCACCACGAGCACATAAAAGGCTCAGGTAAGTCTCACATGATGGGAATTTACTGACATGAGGATGACTGACAGGCCCTTAGGTCGAGCTGAGCCAGAGGCAACCAAAATGCTGTGGACCACACCCCTGTGACTGTCCATCTCTCAACACACATCCCCAGATTTTACCTGGACTCCAGGCCCCTTTTCTCCTCTCTCTCCTACTCTCCATGGTTGAATAGCCTTAAGAAGTTTTAATTTCAATTTCCTATTTCTCAGTTTCTTCAGCCAAGCTCCCAGCCTCAGAGGAGTGTCCGAGTCTCACTGGTTTCAATATGAATTCAGCCACAAAGTAGGGAAAAATAAAGAGATGTTAGAACATTGGTGTGGATCTGTCTCAGGTTCCTGACCCTACACAGAGCTCTCTTTAGCTTTCCAAGAAAACAATTGAATTCAGCATTTTAATTGTAATACAAAAGGACTTCTTTTCCTCTTCCCCCTCTCCCCTCACCCCCTGTTTTTGACACAGTTCATCAGAACTCCACACAAATGGCAGGAAATGCATTTGCATTTTTATCAGAAGGTGAGTAAAAAAACTGAATTTTGTTACACAGCACTCCGAGTCTCCTTCCTACTCAGTCTCTTTGATTAGAAACAACAAACCCCAGGCACACAAGCCAATCTGTTACAAAGAGACTGATGCAAAATGAGAGGAACGTAATTTAGTTTTTTTTCCAAATACACTCAGTTTGTAAGCCAAGAACTAATAATTTCAAGTCTGCTACAAACTTCATGGATGTTGAAGGGGAGTTTAAGGCTGACCCTTAGGGAACAAGGACTCACACCCCACGTTCACAGAGCCCACAGCCCTTAAACCCCCCAAATCAGAAGAGAAAACAGACACTGCCTGCTTGGTAGTGGCCTTGGAGAGAGGATGCCTGGGTTTTACTTTTACTCTACTACATTTTTTTACCTTATTTTCAATCTTTCAGAGGCATTTAGACCGGTATCTTGTTTGTTTGGTTTGTTTTTTCAGGTAATTACCCACCTCAGGGTAAATGTTGATCTATCATTTCATGCCATAGATTTTAATAGCATCAAATAATCCACACAGATTGACCGAAAAAAAAAAAAAAAAGAGCAAAAACTGTAGGGAATGTGCATCATTTTAATAGCATTAAAAGGAAATGAGATGTTCACAAAATATCACAAGATTAAAAAATACCAAAAAGCACTGGGGGTTTCCACAGGCAGAGGCTGAAAATCCAGGGCAGCTGCCAGGAGGCAGCAGGTATGTTCATAACATAAAGATCATTTGGAATCACTGCTATTCAAATACCACAGAAAGATTTATTCAATGTTCGTGAGAAGGGAATAAAAGAATGGTTTTGTTCCAAAGCAGTGTTTCCTCAGCACTGAACTGCAGTTCATGAGGAAGTTCCCAACCACAGATGTTCACTGATGGTCTCTGCAGCTCAAGTTTAAGGGAAATCTCTTTTTAATAGTTTGGCTACTTGATAACATTCTTTAAAGAAAACCTCAAATTCAGATTCAAAATTTTCACCTTGATGTTGTCTCAGATTTGTAAACTTTCCTTACTTTGTCATGGGCAATTTCTCTCCATCTGGCCCGTGTTGGTCTGGATTTCCACGGAGCTCACATTTAAAATTCACCAGACCTGGCACGGGAAGGTTCCTTCTCTTGGCTGCTGGCTCATGGCTAGGAAAAGAATTCTTTCCCTTTCTGAAAATCAGCAGCACTTGGCTGAGAATATTTGGCTCTGAAGGCTCGGATGAAGCTGCTTGAGCCCTTGTGTCAGCTCACGGGGCCATTGCACTGCGGCACAGTTCTGAGCCAGGCATTTGCTCCCACCCTGGAGCACCACGTCAAGGCGAGGCCACTTGGGGCCGAGGGTGCCCAGGCCCTGAAGTCACAATCTGAATTGAGTGATTTTTAGGTTTTAATTAGGTTTTAAATTTCTCTGTGACCCTGGGAAGCAGCAAGCCCTTGGTGCTGACAGAACAATGCCATGGGGTTCTCTCAGCCTTGTTTTGGCTGCCCAGAGCAGCAGCTGAGCACAGCATCAAGGATGAGAAGCCAAGGGAGGGAGAGCCAGAGGGAGCTCGGAGGGAACATCACCCAGATAAGTCTCCCATGGGAGGCTTGGGAGATGAGCTGATCCAAACAACTTTTCAAAGGGATTTTATTTTTCTTTTTAGTGAGAGCTCCTACAGTGGAGCAGTCAGCAGAGTGGTGGCCACGGGCAGCGTCTGGTCCCACATGCTGTGAAGGAGAAGGAAGGAGTGGTGGTGAGTCCCTGAACAGGGAGAACAGGCTGTTCCTGCAGAGCTGGCCCGGAAACAGCAAAAAGAGCAAATGTGTGCAGTGGGAATGAGGGGCTTAGAAGAGCTCAGAGCCAGCTCTTGAGCCAGCCTGGGCTTTGCACTACAAACTCTATTCCAGACATAAAGCTTGAAGCTCAGATCCCCATTTAATGCACAACAGGAAGCCCTGAAAAGCAGCTGTACCTTCCCTACCACCCCTAACAAAAGCTGACACATTGCAAATGGGGAAGAAAGAAAATAGAGAGTGGCCTTGGCTTTTACAAGACTTTGTGGGCAAAACCATTGCTTTTGAATTAAATACAGTGGAACTACAAGCAAGGAAAAGAGAACACTTCCTGACACAAATTCGTTAAGAAAAAAGGAGTGAAATTATAAGTACAGAAAAATGATGAATTGAGCAAGAGAATTAATCCCCCAGCTCCCAAGGTCAGTGGAAACAGAACTGAAATTCAGGGCTTTGGTAAAAAGAGACACCAGAGAACGAACCTAAAAAAACCCTGGTGCAAGCAGTAAATATGAAGGCTGAATACTCAGAGATACCAGCTCTCCAACCGGGAATGCACACACACACATGTCACTTGCACGAGCTAGAAGAGGCTGTCCCATTCTGTTTCTAGGAGGGATTACTCATGGTAGAAAGAAGCAACTTTCATGAGGATGACATTATTAAATGATCCTGCTTTAATCTGGGGCCCCAGAGGTGAAGAGCCTGTCCCAAAGGCCGACAGGATGTCTGTGGCAGAGCCAGAAATAGCAGTTAGATTTCTTCTTCCTACACTGTAACCATACCATGATCCCACATGATCCCATGATCTCCACACGGTGAATAAACTAAGTCACTGAGTTCTTAGTGGATGCAAAATAGAAATCACTCGGCTGAGCTGCCCCTCAGGTGCTGCCAGCTCAGCAAAGCCAGTCCCTTAGTGTCTGACTTTTGACCCTCTTGTGCACCTGATGCCTGCAAAAGGGCAGGACTCGTTCACCTCTCCAGCGCCTTCAAATCCCACACAGCAGCAGTGATCAGCAGTTTATTGTTGATTTAGATTTCCTGGGATTCGCAGAAGCTGGCAGAGGAAGCAAGCAGGAGAACCCAAGATGGCGAAAAGAGAAACTTTATTTACAGAAACTTCTTTATATATCCATTAATAATCTAGCAACTATTGGTCAGCAGGGAATCCACCTCCTAAAACCATTGGTCACAGCTATACAACACCTAGTACCAAACACAGAGATTAAGAAAGTACAAAAAATGCAGCTTATCTCTCTTCTCCCTGAGAAAGAAGAGAAAGATTTCTAAAACAGTGCAACTACAGTTCATAGCTTGATGGATCTGTGCAAGGTGATGAAATGGTTCTTTCACACGATTCCCTCCTGCTTGCAGGCAGCTGTGACACTGCTGGGGCCCAGGGCTGAACCAAACAGGTGACGAAAGTCCTGTTGGTGATCCAGAGACCTGCTGGTGCTACGAATGGCACAACACAAAACAAAACGAAGTAAAACAGAGCACAGCCTTGCTCAGGCCAGGCTATTGCTGCCACTTTCCCCATCCCAAACAGCGCCAGCCTGGGAAGCGACAACATCGCAGCCCTTAAACACTTAATGCTGCTGCTCCCACCCACCGAGGAGGACACCAGCTGTGTGGTTTGTCTCCAGGAGGATAAAGATGAATAGCTAATTCTGTGGTTACTGATGTTTTGGTCTCCCACAGCCCCGACACGCGAGGGCAGTGTTGGTGCACAGATGAGGAGGCTGCGGTGCTCCCCAGCAGCTCTGCTCCTCCCGAGCATCCCCCCGGGCCAAGGCTGCTCCACAGGCATCTTTTGTACCAGAAAAACCACGTTTGAGGAGTGTATGGGGAGGGGGAGGGAGGTGTTAAGCCAGGATATTTATATCCTCTCAGCTCCTGCCTCCCTGCAGAGGCAATATTTCTGAGGAAGCTTCCCCTATATATTAGACAGTGAACAATGAAACCAAGATCAACCCCTTCACAGTCACATAGTCACATGGGAAGGAAACAAATTCAATCATTTTATTATTGACCCCTCTATAGTCATGTAGTCACACGGGAAGGAGACAAATTCAATTATTTTATAACTGCTCTGTAAAATGTTACAATTACCGTGGATGCACAAGTTTTAAAGGAATCTCAGCTTTGCTGCCATAACATCCATTTATTCCTCTAATCAAATACTCCAGCCTCCTGGATGATACTCTGGAAAGAATTTTAATATAGCTGGGACAGAGAGAAAGAGTAAAAAATATGGCAAAAATATCTCCTCAAGTGCAAGCAGACTCTCTGTATGATATATATGGAAAAACTGACACAAACCAAAAAAATACAAAGGGGGTGGGGAGTGGGTATATGCATACATGTATTATATATATATATTTATGTACACACACCTATGTAAACCACACGGAATTCAGCATATCCTCTGAAAAAAAAGCAGAAACATCTCGTTTGAGCCTGAAACCAGGCACGTAATGCATTGTTCCACCACAAAGCAGGGAGCTCACCCACACCCAGGCAGCTTTGGTGGGCAAGGAATTCACCAGCCTTCACGAGCAGGACTGCACTACCTCTGTGGGGAACCCCAGGGCACTGAGGAAAATTAGCACAGGTTTTGGTGCAAAATCTGAAAATAGAAGTCAAGCAACCTCCATAATTCCACTACCTATGACCCCTTTGTCAGGCCCACGGACTGCTGTGCCTCATAGAAATGTTTGAATAAATGTAATTTTAAAAATGTGCCATTGGGACTCTGCTAAAACAGTGAAAATTAATAGTGAATGGCCTGCATAAATGAACTGCAGTGTTAAATAGCAGGGATGTCATTTTATATTTAAGTACTAGGGTCAAATGTGGAAATAAAACTCACAGAAAGGAGCCAACTGAATTTGCCCTCATTCTCTTACATCAATGTTTATCAGCCCACACACAGATGCTGTGGGTATGATCCAGTCTTGTAAATCCAAGATCCAGAAGGAAATACTGCCAGCAGTACTTACAAATAAATCACCTGCTGAATGGCTTAACTTGTTAATGGAACCTGGATATTTTCCTAATTATTGTTTTCCAGCCTTTTTTTCCCCCCCTCATTAAAATGTAACCAAAGAGTTTTATGGTGTAATCCACTTGCAGATTCTTAGCACTGGCTGCAGTTTTTGTGGTTTGGTCCTTCCTTGCTAAACAGCTAAAATGACCCAGCTGTTACTCTAAACGCAGGGAACTGCTAGCCTGGGGGCAGCCAGGAACATGTGCCAGCCGTTCAGAGAACTTAATTCTCCCCGTATGGATTTCCATGTCTTTGCCTCCTTATCAGCCCAGACACAGAGAGTTCCCTTTGTCCCAGCTGATAAAAGTTGGTGATTATAAATGGGAGCTATAGCCTGCTTGGTCACCACATGCATCCAGGAATATATTGCTGGACTTGAAAAACCAGAAAGGAGGATTTAAAAGTTTGAAAACCTCAGGTAGAGTGATCTCATGTAGCCACAGCTATGAGAATGCCAAGGACACGTCAGGCATGGCAGTGATAATGGCACAGGGGTGTAGAGCACAGCCAGGAGATGCTATAGGATATTCTGGGGAAGTTCCCAGTCTCTCTACAGAGCCCTGGTGTATTATTGTCCAGTCAGTGCAAGAAGGCTCCTCCCTGCATGGATAAAACAAGTTCAGCAGAGTCATTGCTTTCGGTGATTAGTGTTGTCCCCAGAAGGCTTCAAACTGTGTTTCAGAAAAGCCATTCTCCATTTTTTTCTCTATATTCTTCCTTTCATGGGCCTAGGATATGTGTGTGGAGAAGAGGAAACTTCAGCAAGAGAAAAAAACAACCCATCCTGCTATCGCTTGTTACTCAAAAAGCTTCAGTAAGAAAACAACAAAGACAGGATGGTAGTCTGGAAAACTGGTGGAGCATGGAAGGAATCAAAACTTTTAAGGCACTCAGAAATTAAAGTGTGAGTTGCATTTACAAATTCTAGAAAAGGGAAAGTGCAACCGTTCACATTCAGCTATAAAGTACTGCTACCCTCTAATGAAAATAAAAAAGCAATGTTTAATAATGATAGTCTGTGAGTCATTCAGAGCAATTTTGGTCAAAGCTGTGAAGCCTGTGTGGTCTGCACTGTTCCTGGTGGCATATAGCAAATTTTCTGTCAGGTATTGTACAGAATTACAAAGTTGCTTACTACTATTGACTTTACTGTCTTCTTCTCTTTATATACAGATACTACAAGGGCGCAAGGGGTAATGGTTTTAAAGTGAAGGAGAGTCAGTTTGGATTAGACATCAGGAAGATTTTTGCAAGGGCAGTGGAACACTGGCACTGGTTACCCAGAAGTGTGGTGGATGCTCCATCCCTGAAAACATTGAAGGTCAGGTTGGACGGCTCTGAGCAGTTTGATTGAGTTGCAGAGGCCCCCCCTCATTGCAGGGGATTTGGGCTTTATGACCTTTAAAAGTCACTTCCAACCCAAACCATTCTGTAATTCTATGACTGCACATGATGTTTACATGTTTCTGAATCTACTGTAAGCACTAACTCTGTCAAGCTACACAGTTGCATGCTGGAGATGTAATAATAAAACCAATCCATCATATCCACCTGGAAACCTTTCACTGGAGATGATTTCAATATGTTTGGAAGGGAAAGGGCAAGTTTAAGTTGAGGAGTTTTTTTCAGCTCTAAGCAAAGGTGTAAAAGCAGCCAAAGCACCACACAGGTATTGCAGGTTCTGTACATCTGGGTGTCAATGAAATGTTGGACCAAGAGATCTTGTAAAGCCCTCACATCACCAGCATTAGACATTTTTTCTAGGAAATCCTATGAATTTGCAAGGCAAGCTCTTAGGATAATGTCCTTTTGCAGTGCTGGAATTGCTCCATGACAGCAAAGACTTAACTGTGCAGATGTCCAGCAACATCAGGATCCAGGTGACTCATAACCCTCTGTGGATGAGCCCACAATTATTTCTGCAAATACCTCTCAGGTTTCCTTTTGGGCTCATTGTACGCCATCCTGGCTTTCATGAAACTTGACCTTCCAACCTGCTCATCTCTCATTTGCTTTATAGGTTAAGTAGAATGACAGACCCAGACTAATAAAACAGAAGAACAACGTGGGAGCTATTGAGAAAGAGAAGAGGAGCAGAGATGACCACACAGTCCTGGAATGCATTACCAACCCAAGTATTAGAAATTCATTATTCAAGTTGTGCCGCAAAGCTCAGCTTAAGTGTTATCTTCTTCCCCAGCTGTTTCAGCCTAAAGGCTCTGCTTTCCTTCCCCGACCACAAGAATATTTTCTTGTGGGCCAGAGCCGGTGGTTGGCACCCACAGAGGTAAAAATGCCTTTTTTCCCTTTTTCTTTCCCACACCTAGCCCAGATGCAATGACTACAAAGCCCAGCAGCAGTCTATGAGTAGATACAAGGGATTAAAAAGACACCAGAAGCTTCACCCAGGAAGCCAAAACACACATAAGGTTGCAGTATGGGTGCAATAAATAATAGAACATCAGCAGAGGTACCTCCCAAAGCTGGGAGACCACCAGGCTGCAGGAGAACCCGTGATCCCCACCCACAGCTAGGGGAACTCAGAGCAGCCCTGGAGAATACCTGCACAGAGCTGCTAAAGCAGCAATCAGAGACCCCTGACCCTGCAACACATCTGTTAAAATCAAACTCTGCAATCTCCTGCCAACCTGCAGCAATGGGAAGCCAAAGAGAACTCAGGATGCAGCAAACCCTGGGTGGCACAACACGTGGAGAGGGAATGATGGGGAAATTGGGTGCTGTAAGACCAGTCCAAGAAACTGGGTCCAAATTCTCGGTGGACATCAGAACACAGAAAGAAAACAAATGGGTAGATTTTCTTTGTGTCCATCACTGCCAAGTGAGCAGCTGCCAGTCAATGTTTCTACTCAACAGGAAACAGGGAATGTTTCTACTCAACAGGAAGGGAAAATTGTGCTTTTAAGATAAGGACCATAAGAATGAGGATGCTTGAACTATATTATAAGCAAAGTGGGAAGCAGGAGGAACAACTTAATCCAGGGTGCCTACCAAACCTCTTACTGTCTGAAAGACTGAGGAAACTTCCTGGCTCACAACAAGAGACACTGTCAGGTTCAATACCCAAATGTATCTTCAGCTGAAGCTGTGGGCGTCCAGCTTCTGCCAGGCCACAGCTGCCAAGGTTCACATACATCATATTATTTCTTGGGTTTATAAACAGCTTCAGTTCCTCTCATGCACGAGAGCCAGGGCTGTCCAGACAGGAATGCTCAAGACCCCTGTGGGATGCTGAGACATCCAAAAGGAGCAGTTCTCAGTAAGCTGAGCCCTGGCAAGATGTTAAAGCAGCTCTTAACATCCCAACATGGGAGCTTAGAGCTTCTGAAGAAAGGCAAATGTCCCATGTGAGTATGGAGGACTTCAGAAATTTTTGATCATAACACCTGGGGAAGGCAGGAGAATCGAAACATGCACGAGTCCTTGAAAGGACAGTCATACAGAATTACCACATATGTCTCACACTTCTGCTAAAATCCATAGCTATCTCTTGTAACTAATGTCTTTTCCTGAAGGAAGGACTGCTGTGCTATGGAATGGGGACAGGACCTGCCCTAGAGGACATAAATAGGCAGTGGCAGAACTGTGAGGAGGGTGAGAAAGCCAATCCCTGTCCACAGCTCTGATGCTGGAAAAGAGATTGTTTCACACTATCAAAGCAAATTCAGACGCTCATAGGAGAAATTATGAAGAAAATGCATCAAGTCCTGCTTTTCTCAGCAAAAACTCTGTCTGTGTGTGTGTGTTGTGGTCTTAGGAAGCATCTTCATCAGAAACAGATTTGGGTGTGGGCCCTGATCCATGTGAAGAACACTCAGTGCTACCTTCAGGACGTTGCCTTAGCAATGATTTCATTCTGCAAGTGGATGTGTGAGGGGGGACTGCCAAATAAAAGAGCAGCTTTGGGAAGGCCCTGTGCACGATGCAGCTGTACCCATGGGAGCTGTGTTTGCCAGCTTCGAGCCTCGAGATGCTAATTTCATAGCTGAATCTTCAGATGCTGTAACCAGAGCAATTTTAATTGACATCCACAATTTATGGAAGTGTAGGATGAGAGCCCTTCTACAGAGAAGTGTACCCAGTCTATCTCTGGGAACCAGATGTTGTCAAGCAACAGGGCATGGTGGGAAGGTTAGAGGGACGAGACACAGCAACTTTGAACCTGAGATTATCTGTGCATCATTAGCCTTGGTGCAAACCTGGAGACTTCTGTTAAGGAGCACGTAACAGGTAAACCTCAGATCACCTTCCCTGGAGAGCTATGGAATTTTTGCAGGTGAGAATAAAAGTCTCACTTTTTCTTTATGTTTTTGGTTTTCTTTGTTTAAGTTTTTTGTTTATGTTTGGTCAGAATGTGGTCTTCCCTGGAAGAGCCCAAAGAAATTTAATAATTTTTTCCTGTTACCAAATCCAAATATTTTAATGATTAAATTCTTGGCTTTATATCTGCACAGATAAATCTCTTAAAAGAAGGAAAAACAGCACACTGTGGTTCTTAACACACAGCCTGAGGCAGCCCTGAGCCTAGGTCATTATCAGTTACTATTTAGTGAAATAGGTGCCCACAAGGGAGATGGTGCCAAATAAAACCTTCTTTGAGCATCTCTCTATCCCTCCCAGCCACCAAAGCCAAAAGTTTGGTGTTTGTGTACCATGACTGCCATCACATCAAATAAATCTATACCTGCCTACTAGTTGATGTGATAAAGAGCAACCTGATTCTTTGCTATTTGGGAAGTCTGCAGGTTTGCATTCACCCTATTTTTTTTTTATTTTAGATTTTCAGATCCACACACCACCCATTCCTCCACTTCAGATGTTTTAGAAACCTCCAGTGCTGTTCTTCCTACATAAGCTCCTTTACTAATTTTCTACAAAGTGCAGAATAGGTTTTTCTAATCATCGCCCTGGTTTAGGACATTTTGTCCTATCTGAACAAGTGGTCTCACACTTCTGAGTCATCAGGACTAGAGACTGAAGATCCTGGCTCTGACTCCTCAATGTTCAACACTGACAGGAGCCAACACATCCAGTTTTAAAGTCCATGCTGCAAAAATGACTCAGGCACAGAGGAATCTCAGCCTGGTTAAAGGGACTTAGGCTCCCATGGTCTCTGTCCTAATATCTGTGTTAAAAACAAGTATCTTAAGAAAAGTTTGAAAACTTATGCCTGAAATTCCAGCTAAGCTCAGTTATTTTTTCTTCACAAGCCCATCACCTGTGCAGTTTTGCCCTGATAAGAAAAGTCCTTGTTGGTAAAACTCTTTAAGAACTCAGTAACTGCTTGTAGTTTCAAACTAGGGGATGCAGAACCCGAGAGCTGCCTTCTGAAATGTCCTTTGAGACCTGCCTGACCTTCCCATGTTATCTCCTCTGCCCTTCTCCCTGGAACAATATTATATCTAACCCAGAGAGCCAACCCTCTTCTTTCCCAGAACATCTTTTCCTGTCCATAGTTCTTCCTATACATGAAGAGTGACAAGTCTCCAGGGAAAACACAGGGCTTTGCACAATGTGCACAGTAACCTGCCTGGTGCTACCAACTCCATGGATGTCTCTGCCGTGTTGGAAAGATCTTTATGACTGTGTGATTATGCCAGCAAAGACAAAAATTGTGGATGATGAGGCGGGGCAGTGTCAGAGCTTTACCAGGACTCATCTGTTATGACTCCCATGACTGAATTAAAATATCTCCTGAGCAGGGTGGCCAGGCCAGCTAAATATTCACAATATCCCACAATAATTGCAATATTCCTTGTTTCTTCAGACATCACCCTTAATCAGACCAAACTAAGCCTTCTCTTCTCCCAAAAGTCCTTTAAGTACTACATAGGCTAATATTGCCTCCCACGTGTTCTCCCCAGTCCCTCTCACTGATCCGTGCTCTCTTTTCATCCCTGTTTCCCCACTCCCTTGGATATGACAAACAGAAACCTGCTTTTCATCAGTTTAACAATCTCCCATCACATCCCAGTTCGTATGGAGAGGGTCCAGAGAAACCCAATTCACTACTAGGGAGAAATTATCCCTACTCCATGGTTCCCAAGTGCAACCTTCCAAGGTCCAACCCCATGGGTGTGTTCAGGAGGTGACAGACCCTGAAGGCTCCAGGGAGGTGCAGCTTCACTTTCTCTGTTCAATGGGGAGCCTGAGCTGGAACTGTCAACACCCAAGACTCTTTTCAGGCTATTTTTTATACTGTTTTGAATGCTTTTTAGATACTCTTTAGACCAAACATGTCGCTAGCAATATCTGGATCATACTCGCTTGCCTACCCTCTCAGCAAGCACATGTGCCTGCATGCACTCACACACTCACACATATTTTCATGCCACAGCAGGTTTTTTACAAAAACCTTTGATACCAAGGGAGCCCAGGACAAACACTGTACAACGTGCAAGGCTCACACAGATCCCCTCTAGTGACAGTGTTTGGGGAGTGGGGGGCAGCTCTGTCTGATTTTTTTCTTGCTGAACAAAAATCAGCTGTGGCAAGACCCAACTTCCCTCAGGAGTCCAAGAGGTGCAGTTTGGGTTGTTGGTTTTGTGTTGCGTTGTATTTTCCAGAAGAGGCCCTGTTATCAATCTATCTCAGCATCCACGAAGGACTTGTCGCTGTGCCATCTGCTGTCGCACAGGTGTGCCCGGTGTGCCACACCGCCCGCGCTGCTTTCCTGGTTTAAAGTGTCGCTGCATGTCACCGAAGAGGAGCCAGCCCCTGATGCCGGCAGCCCTGCCACGCCAATCCCCTGTGCGGAGCAGCTGATGTCAGCCCGCTCCGAGCAGAGAGATGCTCAGACTCAGCTTACACGTGTCAGCCTCAGGGAACAAACACCCCGACCTCAAAGGGGTCCCTAACATCCCCCTCTCTCCCTGAGCCCCGAGTCCAGCGCTGGCTCCGGGGATGGGGACAGGGGACAGGGGACCGCTGTCCCTCCGGGGACAGGCGCTGCCTCTCCCGTCGGACCCGCACCGCTTCCCTCGGCTGCTCTCAATCCAGCCCTCCCTCCCGGGAGCTCTACCCGAGCCGCGGGCACGCACCGGGAAAAGCAAAGCAAGGCTCCGGCACCTTCGGCAAATAAGAGGCTTCCCCGGACAGGTTTTTCCGGAGAGGAGGGGGAGGACAGCGGCTGCTGCTGCTGCGTGGAGCGGCAGCTCCGAGAGATGGGGAGGGGATCAGACTCTCCTCCCCGCCGGCCCCGAGGCAGCGGCGGGAGCGGCTCCACCTGCGGAGCGGCCGGCGGCACCTCCGGAGCCGCTCTGCTCCGGACCCGCTCCCTTCCCGCTCCCGGACCCGCTCCCTTCCCGCTCCCTTCCCGCTCCCTTCCCGCTCCCGGTCCCGCTCCCGGTCCCGCTCCCGCCCCGGTCCCGGCGCTCCGGGCACGGCCGCCCGTCGGAAACCTGCCCTTTCCCCTCCAGCTCGGTCCCCTCACAGCCTCAGCCGTGCTGCTTCAGGCAGCAGCGGGAGATCTCTTCATCCTTCTTTTGCTCCGCGGCACAAACAGTAGCAATACAAAGAAGAAAACCCTACAGTTTAATGTGCAGATCCACCTGGATGTTGAGCAGAGCTCAACTCTGAGACACTTCTGCACCCTTTCCTTTCCTTTCCTTTCCTTTCCTTTCCTTTCCTTTCCTTTCCTTTCCTTTCCTTTCCTTTCCTTTCCTTTCCTTTCCTTTCCTTTCCTTTCCTTTCCTTTCCTTTCCTTTCCTTTCCTTTCCTTTCCTTTCCCCCACAGCTCACCTTTCCCTTCCTGCTCTCACACCTCCCCAAATCTTGCCAGTGCCCACCTTCCCACATGCACAGCTCTCGGCTCTCCCAACCCACCCTGCATCAAACCCAGGTGTGTTTGCAGAGGACAGGTCTCCCCTGCAGTTTCCAAACTCACCTGCAAAATGCTGCTTGCTGCTAGAATCCAGGGCAAAAGCCACCTCATCCCTGGAAGCCGGGATTAAATACATTTGATTGAACCCAGATTTAGAGCCGTTTTGAACAAAAACACCACTTTGGGGAATGCAGAGCAATCCTGAACTGGCAACCTAGCCTAGGCACTCTGCCTTTTTCTCTTGGCTCTTTGGGGATTTTATTAAAGACAGATCTGACGTCACGGTGAAGGACAAGCCCTGCATTTTTCCTCTGGAGAAACTTTTCCTGCCTTCACTTCTTCATTTTTGTGTGTGGTGTTGTCCCACCTCCTGCATTTCAGTGCATCGCCGTGAGCCAAAGGGCTCTTAAAGGGAAAGCTGCAGCGCCGGGGTCCAACACACTGCGATTTCAGCACAGCTCCGACAGGCGCAGAGCTCATCCCTCATGTTGCTCGTGGCATTCAAACTCTTGCAGGGTACAGTACAGCGAGAAACCTTTGATCTGTCTGTACTGGTTACAATCAACGACATGACACGTATGCAGTTGTGCACAGATGTTTGATTTGTCTGATTTTTAAAAAGAGTGACTTCATTTGAAGAGCAAAAGGATGTTTGTCCTGCAAGCACACCCTGCGGAAGGCAGTCTGCCGACTCCTTTGGGACTCCCCTCTTCACAGATCACACAATCCCCTACCATGCCATACACCCATACCATGATTTCAGTGTTTAGGAGCGTGCATCACTCCAGCAGCGGGCATAACAAATATTGTCCCAGTACATGGGTGTGCAAACCCCACCCTGAACTCAAACTTCACCCCAAATTCTCTGATCACCTCTATCCCTGCTAATGTATGCCCTGATTTTAGCGGAGGCACTTCTGATGTATTTTCTTTCTTTTACCTAGGCACAGGTATAGTATTTTTCCCAACTATTCTAAATTTGAATTTGAAAGAATTTAAAGTGTCTTTCATCCTTAAACTGAAGTAGAATATTCTAAGGAAAATGAGTAGTTGCAAAGGGAATGAAAATCCTGTTAGACAGCTTCATAGGTCTTAATCACAAGAAAGAGTTGATGCATGGGCTAAAATAAAAATCAAAGTAAACTTAAAGTAGGCAAACCTTTCTGCTTGATGTGACAGACTGGGCAGTGATGGGGGCACACTCTGATGGCCAAACTAGGACTGAGATGTTTCCTTAACTTCTGCTCAGCTTTGGTTACCTCCTGGCACTTAGGTGTGCCAGGTTGGGTTGGGATCAGCCACTCCCAGCCCCTCACCCATCCAACATAAGGACATGGACCTGTTGGAGTGAGTCCAGAGGAGGCCACTAAGATGATCAGAGAGGTGGAGCACCTCTGCTGTGAGGAAGGGCTGAGAGAGTGGGAATTGTTCAGCCTGGAGGAGAGAAGGCTCCAAGAAGACCTCATAGCACCTTCCAGTACCTAAAGGGCTCCAAGACAGCAAGGGAGGGTCCTTTGGCCATTATGTAGTGATTGGACAAGGTGGAATGGCATTATGCTGAAAGAGGTTAGATCTAGATTAGATCTTTGGAAGAAATCCTTCCCTGTGAGAGTGCTGAGAGACTGTTTTCCTGAGAAGCTGTGAATTACACATCCCTGGAAGTGTTCAAGACCAGGGGCTCTGCTCTTGGATGGGGTTCTGAGCTCCTGGTCTAGTGGAAGGTGTCCCTGCCTGCAGAAGAGGGGTTGGAAGCAGCACATCTTTAATGTCCCTTCTTACCCAAGCTATTCTGTGATTCTATCCCAACCCTCCAGGGAATCTGGGACTCTATGGGGTTTGCTCCCCAGCCTTGGCACAGGTGAATGCTCGAGGCTGGGTCTGATGGTGGGTGGGGTGGGGAGGGTGAGGAATCTGTGCTCCAGTCACCCCTGCTCACACAGCAACTTCTGTCCCTTCATGCTCTGTGGCACAACATGGCCAGTTTAATGGCTTTACACCAGCTGGATCAGGGAGCTCTGAAAGATCAGATTATTTGTGTGACAGCCTGGACAGACAGATGCTCTGAGAGATGATTCAACCAGAATTCAATGCAAGCTGAAGGAAGCTCCATGTGCTGTCTCTCCCCCTGCAGCACATTCACCCCTAGCACAGCTCCTTCCCAGGAGACACAGCCCTGCAGAGCAGGCTCAGGATTGTGTTTCCTGTCAGGTTCCTCCAGGACTGTGTCCATTCTCCTTCCTCTATATCCTCCCTCTTTTTTCCTCACTTTCTCCTCTGTTCATTCATTTCAGCTTTTTCTATTTCAGTATTTCTCTCTCACCCTTCTGTCACCTGCACATCCTTCCTTGTACATTGTTGATATTCAGCACCAGGGATTCTCTTTCTCTCTTGAGGAACGCAGAACAAACCTTGCTGTCTTTGTGTCACCCAGGTGATGTTCATCTGCATGTGTATACCACTCAGTGCCAGACTTTGGGGTCCAAACCCCTAATACTTTGTGAAATGAAAGCAGCATTTTGAGAGTGCAGTTCCCCTGACTTAAGTGAAATGGCCTGTTTAAAAAAATAAAATTAAAAAAATGAAACTAGACTGGTTAGCCTAGGGTGAAAGGCTCAGATGTGAATCTGATAGCTAATATTTCATGCAAATTGTGATTGCTGGCTTGGAGATGAAGAAGCCGTGATAGCAGGTCTAGCAAAAACAACTTTTCAAATCAAGGAGGAACAAGAGTTCAAAGTTCCTTTGGTATCAGACTACAACATCAAAGGAAAGAACTCTTTAAAAATGACATAAAAATGACATTGTGTTGGTTTGAGTTTTTTCCAAAAAAACATTTGGCTATCTCACTCTCTTTGATTATTTCCTCTGCATATTTCACTGCCCTCAGTGAATTCCTTAGCAAATGCTGTGGTCAAGTGTGTCAGCAAGGATGAAATCATTGAGATGTGGACATCTGGCTGTTGGAATCTCCACAGCCCACCTCGCTTGGGTCATGAGAGTTTGTCCTGTGGTGATCATGAAGCAGACACTCTGTCTTAGCTTGGAGGAGACAGGGCTCAAGGACTGGCCCTGCAGCCCCAGGGCAGGGATGCTGAGCCATCAGCCGCCTGAGCAGCCTTTCTGAGGGTGATTCCTGCATGGATATGGCACACTGGTGCACTTACAGGTGACCCTGGCTGTAAGGTTATTTCATTAAATACCAAATGACAGGGACATTTTGGCTCTTGTTGAACTCAGTGATGGCAGCAGCCCAAACCTGGGCTTCTGCGAGCTCTCAGGTCCCTCTGAGGATGACAAAGATGAAAGAGATCACTGCAATCCTGTATCACCCTGGCTGGATCCTGGGGAGCCTTGTACTGACCCCACTAAACAGAGGCTCTAAAGACAGTTCTCTCTCTAATTCAAACACTTCAATTTAAGATCTTCAAATGATGGAAAATCCACTTCATGTTTTGATGAGTTCAGTTACATTCACTGTTAAACATTTGTGCCGTATTTTCAGTCTGAGTTTGCTGGTTTCATCTTTCTGCCAATGTCTGCTTGGCTGATGAGAATTCAGCACCTTCTTCCAACATATAAATATGCAAAGGTTCCATAAATCACTGCTGACTCTTTAATAAAACAAGGAAGCCACATTGCTTTTAATTCTCACTGTCAAATTGGTTTTTTGGACCTTGAATTTCATAGTTTTATGGCTTTTATCTCTTTACCTTTCCCTTTCCATGGACATTTTATCTATTTTATCCATCACTCTGCTGTCATGCCATCCACAGTGAACAGGAAATAGGCAGCATGTCCCCATTCAAGCTAGCTCTGATTCTGTCAGGCTAACATTTTAATATCACTTTGTCCTCAATGCATCCCTTATGCCTCTTGGCCACGTAAACAGGTGTCTCAATTTGACTTCAGTTTACAGTCTTAGAACAAATAAACTGGGAAATAAATTGATTTATTTAATGCTGTTTGATGTGTCTGACTCTTTTACTGAAGGCTGTAGCCAGCCAAAGAACACAAGAACTACCAAGAACAGAAAGAGAGCTCAGAAAGGATGGGTGCTGTTTTCTCTTTCAAATGCGCAGCAGGAATAGCTCCTTGCCTGTAGCTGATTTCCTTTGTAAATAAGTGAGATCAGAGTCTGCCTACAAGTCCAGGGGGAAAAAGAAGAAAAAAAAAGAACACCTTGGACTTTCCTATCTCATAAAAGGTAAAAGCTGAGTCATGAATCTGACTTTTAAATGAGCCAAACAAGTAGCTGTGTTAGTTTCCTGTCAGGGTGCTTTTTCTTCTGCTTTTCTCCATGCCAGGTGATGAAGGTGACAGCCCTTTCAGTCAGCAGGAAGGCTGGGATTCAGGAAGCACACTCTGGAATGGAAAGGCAGGTGGGGAAGTCAAACTGCACCATCAGTTATTGTTGTTGTTATTGTCACTACTTAGGTGATGGGAAGGAGAGTGACATCAGCCTGGGCCTTTGGAATATCAGAGAAGCTGATATTTCATCAAGAGCATGAAATCTTCTGTTTTAGCCGACTCTTGATCACATCAAGTATCTGAGGGCTCAGCCAGCCCCACTTCAGCCCAGGTGAGTATCTCATTTTCAGAGCTGCTGGCCTTTGCAGATGAGACCTGACACCTGAGTGAGAGAAGCTGCAATACTGCAGGAGGACTCACACTTTTGCTTTCCAAACAGTCTTTCCAAAGGAGATGGGTGGGAATCACACTGTGGACAGAGAGCCAAATGCTCCTTTGCTCCTGCTCAGCCTTGTACCTCCCCAGTACAGTGATGCAGAAGGTTCTGGGAGCTAATGTGACGAATCCAGCACCGAATTCCCTCAGTCCTTTAGAAAATGCCAGATGAAGGGATTTAGCCTGGAATGTCACTCAGCCCATGTTTCCATTACTGAGTACGAAGCACCATGCTCTGTGGCTCGAACTCCCCACGCCAGAATAGTTGTGAGGCTGATCACACACCCAGAAAAATGAACACTAAACAGAAAATCAGCTGGTCCAGGTAAACCAGCCTGACTGTCAGCTCTCCAGGATCAACTGGTCATTTCTCCAAAGAGCTGCTGTAAATCACCTCCACTGATTTAGAGGAAGCGGCAGCCAAGTCTGAAAAATGGAACATTCAATATTTAATTCATTCACGCAGCCAAAACAATTTATTCCCACCATTTGAGTGAGAATATTGCCTTTGAGGAGACATGACTGGTTTCATCCCCCATAAGTAAAGTCAGATTTATTAGGTCAGGTCTTCAGCTGGTGTCAATCTGCGTGACTCCTTTGATTTCAGCAGTACTCATCTGGCTGATAGCAGCTGAGCTCTTCCACTGTGATCAAAAATGTACAGGCATCAATGCCAGTAGCTAATAAACAAGTCATTAAAATACTATTTGCTGTAGTTTCCCATTTAAAAGATTGTAGAACTTTATATCAATTTACAAATCTGTGTTATATTAGATTTTCAGTTACTGATGACAACAGCATTTTATTTTCTTCATTGCCCTCAATGGCAATGGCCTCACTACTGTGCTCATCTACTGTCAAATTTTCATAATTTCCTGATGGACATTTATGTGGGCAAAACACATACTCTGGTGGTTTTGAACCAGTACCAGGCGTTTGTAACAATAGCAACAGTACCCTGGGATACCACTGTTTTTCCTGAGAAATTGTCTGTCTTAATGTCTACACTCAAACCACCATCAATTCCTTAATTAAAGCTTTCAAATAGAACTTTGAATAAAAATTAATAACTATAATAATAAAAAAATCAAATGCCAAACCATCACACAAGTAAGACACCAAGCTCTAAAAATAATTAATGGCAAAAAAGAACAGGCCATAAAGAATGAGGATCTTACCAGTAATATGAACAAACTCTTAATAATTCCTTGCTGTAGAAAAGTAGTCTTCTGGAAATAAATATTTACATAATATTTATTAGCCAATAAAAGAAGTTGGCTTAATAATACATATTGAGTCTGAGCCTCAGCTGGTTTAAGTATGAAGTCCTTGGAGTTGCATTGATTTGTGGCATTCATGGGTGCAATACATTATTCATAAATATTAGTTCAACTATTTGAACAAATGCAGGAAGTGCAGGGGAGGATTTAATCTTTGGGCTTGCCTCCTGCAGATGTTTTTCTTGATGCCCATGAAAAGAGAGGAAAATATATTGCCTAACAAACTATGAAAGGATGAAGAATCCCAACAAATATTGCACACATTTCTGAAGTGGCACAGCTTGCTCCCTTTGTAGGTTTGTCAGCTTCATGTCATGGTCTCCTGGACAAGAAATTGTATGACATGCTCCAAAAAATGATGTCACCCACTGCAGATAATGTCTACATGCTGGGAATTCTATTCTCTATATCAGTGACCACAGAATTGCAAAATTATACATTAATCTGGCCCTTTTCATTTCTACTAATGCTGCAATATTCTGCAGTCTCTGGGATGGACTTGGCTATATGAAAAGGGGAAATATCTGTTTTCTCCTGGAAATTCTAGTCTAGAGAAGACTAGACTGAGATTTTAACTTTTCAGGCACACACTGAGGCTTTCCAGCGCTGAAGATATGTCTGTGAATTTCCAAGGCTGGGTTAGATTATACATATATTTGATTGAGAAAAAGAACCGACCAAACAAGCCCATGCAATTGCCTTAAATCTACAAGAGGCAAATGAGGTCTATAAAACAGAACCATCTCTTGTCTGAGATGGCCTTGTTTTTTTGTTGGAAAGTGGGTCTGCTCTTCTAGCACAAGTGTTGTTTTTAAAATATTTTGTTAATAAATGCAGACAAATCATTTTTTTTTCTTGTTAAAGAAAATAATAACAAAACCTTGTGAGATGTTTAGAAAAGTTATTAATAGATTCCCAAGAGATCAAACCTGTTTGAAATATGAAATATTTGAGGACCAAATATTTTGAGGACCAAATATTTTCCCTCTATGGCTCAAGTATCCAAATTCTGCATTCTAACTCTGGTAGCATTTTATTCAAAGTTTCCTGTGGTATTTGGTTAGTAAACGTTTCCCTTTCAACAGAGCTGCTTTCAGTCTGTGTTTCCTGGGGAAATGGAGCTTATGCAATCACTTTGTACGTGTTCATGTCTGTCTGTCTGTGTGCCTCTGCAGTAATTTTTGAGCCTTTTGGGCAAAACCAAGCCAAATTTTGTCAGCAAGATGGGTATCTCACTGATGGTGGCATTCCTGCACTTTGTGAAAGGAGGAAATGAAGAAGATAAGAGAGACCCCTGGAGTGCCACACCTTTGGGAAAAAGGGGGTGTTTACTCACACACTATTAGACCCAGAGAAGCCACACAGCTGAGACCTCTCAGACTGCAGGAAAACAGCTTCAGCTGGAGTTTGCAGCCAGCCACCAGACACAAATCTATGGGGAAAGTGCTTTTATTGATGTAGTGCTCACAAAAACACGGCTACTTTAGGCACACGTAGTCCACATGCTCTCAAGTTCTCATATTTTTATTTTTTATTTCTTGCAAGCAGAACTTTACACTTCCGCTTCTCTCACCCCATGCCAATATTTGTCCTTAATTTGGTCTCGGTTATAAAAGCAAAAGGGTTGAAAACAGAGGTATCAATTTTCACATTACTACCTTAGGAAGTAAAACATTAAGTCCATTCCAAATTCCTGCCTGGATGCTTTCAAAGTGCAAAGATACAGTCACTTTCCACTAGATTCAGAGTGGTTCTGCCTCAAGAAGATTAATAAATTGAGGGTCTGCTGATATAAGCTCTTTTAGACCTCCTCAGCAGAAGGAGGTCTCACCTGTTGAGAGCATTCAGAATAAACACATTTTTATTACCATTGATAATTGCATTTGAAGCATTAAAAAAATATGACAATGAAGATAATGAACTACTTTTCCAATCCCTGGAAGATGTTCACCACAATGTCTGCTAGCATTCAATATCAGTTTTACAAAATGGGGAGCATTACGGTTTTGTTTCCTAATTTCGTTCAGACACCATGGCCAACACGACAATGCTGATGCAAAGAAAGGGAGCAGAGCATGGGAGGTGATGTATCACACCAGGAGTGCCAGAGCAGATCACTGCACTAAGCTCTGACTTTGTGATCAGTTCTACTTTTTTCCATCCCTAACGGCTGTGATAAAACTTTCCACCTTCTCCTGGACTGGGAGCACCACACACAGTGATCACTGTGTCCCTCTGGGCTTATTTTTCCTTCCTTTTCTCCTGTCACCCGTTTGGAGCAGAAGACATGATGTAGACTTGTATTCAACCCGAGGGAAACGGAGAAGAACAAGGCACTGACTGCACATGCTCAAGGAAAAGTTGGTGCAGCTGATGTCTACCTTGATCCAGCAAATGCTTTTCTACTTCATCAAGTTTAAAAAAAAATAAGGTTTCATGTTCTGGCAGTGCTTCTTTCCCTTTAATATGGCTTTGGTCCATCTTCCTTTAATCTCACCTGAAGCTGTTGAGTCCCTGAGGAAGTGCTGGGCTGCACATGTTCAGCCAGGACAAGCTTCCAAAGTGAATTTGGACAAGAAAGATATATTTTGGGACAATGTGTGAGACCTCATAGGGGATCCACAGCACTGTGCTCCTTAGGCTTACGAAAAGTAAAGCCTCTAGTCCTCACATTGAGCAAAAATTGTGACCATCGTGGTGTCTGGTTTTTATTGGTTTGATTGTTTGTTTGTTTTCTTGTTGGTTTTTTCCCAGGAAAACCACCCTTTTCTTTGCATAGTGGGGACTGCTGTCCCCATCCTCTGTCACTTCCCAAAGGCAACTCAGGAAGAAGAACATCTGACCCATCTGAGGCTTGAAGCAGTTGCTGAGAGTACAAGTAAGGGGACCAAGTTAGGAGAGCTTTCATATGTTAGAAACCTCTTGGCATTATTTATTCACCCTGTGCTGGGTCAGGGTTCTTGAAATGTGCCTGTGGAAAGTGTCCACAGGTGACAGACAGGCCTGGCTTCCAGCAGGGTACCAGTGATGGAGCCCTGCTCCTGGCAAGGGACCTCCTCAGGCGGGAGCCATCACAGCCTCTCTCCTGTGATGAGCTCCAGAAATTTTTTGGAGGAGGGAAGGACATGGGCTGAGAGCAGGGCCAAGGACCTGAGCCTCTAGTGAACAGAATCTGAAGATGAAGAGTGGGAAGGGGAGGGAGGCAAGGGAATACATCTGAGGCAAAGTCAGAGGCCTGGAAGAGACTAAAGGGCTCCTCTCATGTCTCCCCTGCCCCAAGGCACAAACTGCATTAACTAAACTCTTATTGACAGATATTTGTCTAACCTTGTCTCTGGTGAGCACAGCTCCTTCCCTCGACTTTCTCTGCAGTGACCTGCCCCAAGCCTTCCTTCTCCTCAGAGATTTGAGTCCAATCTCTATCTGACATCTCTCTTGCTTCAGTGTAGGTCCACTGCTTCTTGGACACATTGGAAAAAAAAAAATCTTTTCTTTGATCTTCATTGCAGAATTTAATGAGTTTAAAGACAACATACATATACCCACTGCAGCCTTCTCTCTTTTTCTTTGAGGTGTCCCAAACCAGAGCTAGTACTGGGACTAGACAGAGTATTTATACTCTTTGTACTTCCTAAAGTTCACTTCCCTCTTCCTTCTTCGTGACCTACACTACTTCTGCAGGAAGACACCTATTCCCACAGTATTTGTTGCTCTCTCTGAGGTCAGTGACTGCCAAGCCAAAACAGACATCACCTGAACAGCCTCAGCCTTGTTGTTCACATCTGGGAGAGCCAGTCTGGTCACCAGTGCAGTGGAACAGAGATAAAATGGTTGACAAAAGAAACAAAATCTCAGCATCAGCAGCCACCCCCAGATATGCCCTGACAGGATGAACAACCTGCAGGGCTTTACTTCTCCCCATCTCTGTATTTCCCCTGTGTTAGTTTTCATATGATAAATGCACATCAATCCTGTTAATGCATCCCTGGAGAAAATAACTAATTCAGTGTTGTTGATACAACTGAGAAGCCTGAGGCAACCCCATGCCTGCTGTTGTCCTGAATGCCTTTATGAAATAATTATTTCATAGGATCTCTGTGGGATCTTTTGTTTTCAAACCTTGACTTGCACCATCAGCAGGTGTAGCCCCTCATGTGCTGCTGTTCAAGACAGAAAGATTTTAAAAGACCCCAGGCTACATTCCAGAGCCCCACTCCTGCTCTTCCTCCAGCACAGATAATCAGCACAGAGAGCAGCACAGATAATCCCTACTGAGGGTAACTCTCCTGCCAGAGAGCCATCCACACTACAGATTGAATCTGGGTTAGATTCCCAACTCATCTGAGAAAATTTCACGTGAAATCATGGCAAAAGCTTTCCTACAGTCAAGGGTAAATTACACCACAGCAACTTCATCTTCTTCTATAGTACATACTCTGTCTCCCATATCTTCAAGATCTGCCACAAGTCTGGTATTATTTCAATCATGATTTGATTTTCAAAGTGCTCAACTTGTTTCAATGTTTTTTCTAGGTGTTTACAGTATGCAGATTGATTGATTATGCCTTAGCTTTTCCCTTTCCTTCAGAACAACAGACCCGTATCTGCCTTTTTCTTTCCCTCATAGGCCTCACGTATCCTTCAAGAGAGTGGCTAGCCAGTTTTGTAATTTGAACCAAAAATATCTGTGTTTTTAATGGAATCCCTTAGCCTCCATTTTGCTTGCTGTCAGCTGAACTGCTCCTCCCCACTCATTGGCATTACCATGTTAGTTATGGACTCATTGCAGTTTTAGTGAAGGCTGAAAGGTGAAAGGCATTAACCACTGCAGCCCTCCAGGCATTATTAGCTGTCCTTCCTCGCTAAGAGAAGGATCAGCTTCTTCCTTCATCTTCCTCTTTCTTCTGAAATATTAATAAGGAAGCTCTTTTCTATCTTTCATGTCCCCTGCTGGTTGAATTTCATTTTGTGCTTTTGCCTTTATGATTTTGTCCCTACATGCCCCAGCAATTCTTTTAGAGGAATCTTTAGTAAATTGACCTAATTTCCACTTCTTGCATGTCCTCATAGAGCTTCTGTCCGATGTGTGGAATTGCCAGTTGATAACAGTTTAGTCTGTGATTCACCTCCAGGCTGGAGACTGGGGGAAACCAGAATCCTCTACCAACTCATTCCCACCAGGATGAGGTTGCTAAGAAGAAATATTCTAGGATCATCGCTTCTGTGAGCGAAGAGAAACCTCAGTGTTGCACTGGACTGAGAAGCAGGTGCCTAACAAAGAGTTGTGCCATCAAATGACAGAGGCACTGAACCCTCTGTATTCGATTATGGATATACACTCGCCTTGAAAACTGAGACATGGACATTTCTAAGAGAAATAAGATATTAAATGGTCTCGAACACACACCACTGTGCATGAATCCTCTCCCACTTTTTCTTAAAATTTTTCTCTTTTCCTCTAGAAAAAGTCAAAATGGCAACACATCTGCACCAAGAAGCCCAAATCTGGCATTTCTTGTGTCATCTCCCCTTGGAGCTGCAAGTGCTTATTGAGGGATAGCTGTTTCCACTGTGCGTTCCTGTGGAGAAGCGTGGTGAGGAAAGTGCTGGAGTAAATTATCTGCTGTTTGAGTTATCGTCATGAATGAAAGAACAGATGTTTCTTATGCATGAACTTTTCATGATCTTGGGCTGCAGGCTGGTGGGATAATCAAATATCATTACAGTATGGAACAAGGACTTGTAATGGGGATATAAATCCCAAATCTAGCTCCCGATGATATAGCTTTTTCCACAGCTTATCCCTTAAACCACACACGTGCTAGTTCTTGCACATCCAGCAGCATTTTCTGTACCAATTCTTAGCTGGAAGTGAGACTTTTGGCAAATTATTTGGAAAACTCCATAAAGTGTGTACTCCTGCTTCCTCAGCTAATGCTAAGCTCAGTGCCCTCAGTGCGCTCAAGGTCTCTGCAACGTTCTTGGGCACAATTGTTTCTGTTGCCTTGTCCCAGGTCAGAATGTCTATTCTTACACCTACCATTAGCATGCCCTGGGCTTTGCAGGAGAAAATGCATCAAAGCCCTTTGCACTGCCCCAGGGACACAAAGCAGCTATAAAGAAAGCTAAAGCAGTTAATTGCTCTGCTTCCCCAAAGCAGCATAAAGGAGTTGGAGCTCCCTGGAGAACCCAGCATTTACAGAGTACTTTCTGTTGTATGAAAGGCACAGCTCTTAAAATCACAGACATAATGCTCAAAGGGATTTTAGATCACTCAGTCCAACTTTTCACACTGAGGTGGGCTCCAGGTTAGAGGTAAATTACAGCTGATGGTGTTTGCTTACACCTTTTTATGAACTGAAGGTGTTTATGCAATCTGTGTCTGGGGACAGCTTTGGGGACACAAGCAGGATGGCTGAGCTCTCAGAAGAGATTTGCACACCGAATCCTCAGCCTACTCTTTCTGTTTGCAGTGCAATTTCCATACCTACTGCACAGGAGCTGACAGGAACTAGCACTGGAGACAGCAGCAGAACTCTCTTCTTCCAGGAGCCCCTGGGACTTACACCAGGACTCAAACTTGCCACCATACAGAAGATTGTGACCCTGCATTTGGGATCCAGGCCAAGCCTTCCTCCAGCTGCACTGCCGGCAGACAGCAGTGCCCCTTTGAGAGCTGCCTTTCCACTGGGCTTGGGAACAAGCAGCAGAGCTGAAAATCCCTGATGTTCTGCATGTGCTGCTCTAAGGTCAGCCCTAGATTATGTGACTGCCATATTCCGTCTTTGTAAACAGAAAAAAAAGGACTTTTTGTATGAATGACTCTGATCTTTAGCAATTCCTTGCAGCACTTCCTTGCATTCACCCTACTAATCATGAGGTTAAGGAAATACTGCTTGAAAGATGCTGTAATGACTTGGAGCCCAGCACAAGCAGTAAAAAATTGCACTGTTTTAGGAAACATTGTCATTATCCTATAAATATGGCATATCTGCATAGTCTCTGTCTTAGCACACATGGATCATGGAGAGGAAATTATATTACATCATCACATTATCATGTGCAGTTGGCCAGAATTCTGGGAGCTGTTCCTTAACTCCAGGATCAGATGAAAGCAAAAAGGGGAAAGAAACAAGTTACAGGTAGAGCGGCATGAAGGCAGAATGTTAAATTTTTAAAAATATTTTGTTCATCTGAGACAGTTGTACAGTGGTAGAGACATAAACCCATCTTCCCCCAATTTGGTCGAAATTTCTGTGGAATGAATTCCTTTGCGTGCAGTTTATGCATGTGCTAGAGTAATTTGCTTGGCTGTATCCTAAAAAACCAGAGACATCTACTTTTCTCTACCATATGAAATAAAATTTCAACACAGGCCAAAGAAATGCATTCAGTTTGGCCCTGTATGGTACTCATGTCAAAGCCCTCAGCAATAGGGAAGATCTATAGGACCAATAAAAGTGTATTCATCACATTTGCTTGTTTTATTCCATGAGGAAATTCACTGCATGGTGGAAATGACCCATTGATAGATATGCAGTGTCAGATATGTACATGGGAATCTGAGCTACCTGCCAGGTTTGACATGTTTGATTGCTACCAATAAATAAATAAAAACAGGTCAAAAAGATTAGAGAAAATTTGGAGAACTCATATATCCTGCTTTGTAATCCTTTGTTAAAAAACAATATATCTCTGCACATAAGAATGAAGTAGACTCTGAAATCTCTGAACAGTAATATACAGATATAGCTTATATATTACCAGCAGCTCAGAGCAGGGCTTTTTTTCCAGGATTTAAGGCCATGTTTCTTGCATCCTGCAAATTGCAAGTCACAGAATATCACCCAGTTGCCTGCAATCAGATCATGCTAAAGGATTCTCTCGAAAAGCTTCCAGCCATGGCTGGAAAGAGCAGGAGCAGCCACCACTCTTCTTGTGACTTATTTCAGCAATCTAATCAGTCTCTCTTTGGAGAGGCTGGTGCATCTTGCCTCTATCTTAAGCTTGTCTCATGTCAACTGATAGCTGTTGTGTTCTGCAGAACTTCCCTTGGTGTTCCTCCATGCCTCCAAGAATCACCTCATCCTTCTTACCTAGCACCTTACAGAAGCCACATCTTATTTCATTGTGAGATATTTTCTTGCAGCCCTATTGGGTTTTTTTTTCAGTGCTTTTCTATGCTTCCTGTGCAATTTTTCAGCATCCCTTTAAAAGAGGAGTTATCAGGCCAAGGTGTAGTACTCCAGTACACACTGCTGCTACAAAACCAAGTGGAAATCACATCCCTTCTCTTACTTTCCTCCTCTGTATATGTCTGATGATCACATCAGTGATATCATTTCCTCCAGTGTCCTTCTTAAGGTTCAAATTCATCTGGACATCCAATATCCTCTTTAGTTCTGCTTTGGTCTGTGCTTCTAGTACTCAGCTTCCACCTTTATTCACTTGCATTTACTTTAAATGGGCCTAATATACAAAATTTTTCATCATCTCTTTATCATTCCCTAATCACAGGAAAAATGTAAGAGTATGGCAAGCTTTATGCCATTAGGAAGCTCATTTCAACCCTAAAGGTGCTGAAGAAAACTTGGGTTTGGACTCTGTGAAATCCACTAAGATGTCTATTGCTTGATAAAATCTACTCACTAAAAAAAGCAAATAAATTCATACCTGCCAGTTAAGTGGTTCTTTAATCCATTAATACTTGTGCTTCAGTGTAGTACAGGACATGTTTTATCTTAGTTTATTTAGAATATTATGTGGTACTAAAATCCTAGAATATCTAGAGCATGCGCAGGCTATGTAGTCTCTTTATTCAGTCAGTTTACTGTTATGTACAAAGCATCAGTTTTGTTAAATAAGACCCATTTTCATATTAACATGTCATTAACAGTCATTAATTGCAGTCCTAGCTTTGAACCTTATTGTTGATTTATGAGCATGTCTCTTTTTCATACAAACAGCTTGTTGGCTTCAAGCCTATCTTTACATTGTCTTGTTTGTCTTCAGCATAAGATTGGCAGAAAATTAACATTTTTTCAGTCATTTGTAATTTCCCCAGAACTGTGAGCTTAAAAGGAAACATCAGGGAACCTGACAGCGCATCAGCTTCACTTTAGACGATGCCTGAGTCAAAGTTAACCAGACCTGCTGTTGTTTCTTGTTCTCTGAACCACTGCAGGCTCAGGAGCAGTTTGTCATCCTCATGGGACCTCAGTGGATCACCCTTCTTGCTCCCAAACACAGACTAGGAGCATGCTACCTTCATTGTTGCTTCCATTTGATTTGTTCCTGAAATACTGAAAAAGCTCTCCTTCTTTCTGCCTTTGGCCCTTTTAACTCTGGATAGTGTCCAGCTTTCCTTATCAACAACCTAATTTGAGAGAAATCCCAAAACATATTCCCAATCCTTTAATTTGTAATATTATCTTATTTTTAAATTGTTTGCACTCATTGTTTTTACTTGCCAGTTGTACTTTTAACTAAAACTAAAGTGCTTTTTTTCTCTTTTCTGATGATCTGGCACCTTCTTCATAAATGAAGTCCAGCTGCTATCTCTGATGACTCTTACTTGTCTTTCTTTTAGTGCATTTTTAGTTGCAATACCTGAGCTTATGGGCAAACCTCACTGCTTCCATTTCTGCAATGAGAAATGCTGAACAAGTGTTAGAAAGAGTTTGAAATGTCAGGAGGAGACTCTCAGCATAAAGACACGACAGCTGTAAGCATCCAAAAACAATAACTAAAAAATATAAATCAGTACAAACAATCTATTGGTGATTTTGTTAAAGCATCTACCAGAGGACATCAGAACAGTGTACAGAGTATTGGTTTGATTAATGGGAAGATTAAACCATTGGCTGACTTCTGCCACTGCCTGTGACCACTGTCAACATTTTCTCTGCATTTGTCCATTTTGAAAATGAGTAGACAACAATAAATAAATGTCTGTGCTTAAGAAGAGATCTTCAGACCTGCTAAAGGCTCCAGATGCAATCATAAATTTGATGTTCTTAACCATCTGAAGACTTAATTTGCAACAAAAAGGTTTTCATCTGCATATTTCCCCTTGTTTGCTTTTTTGATGCACAGTTTCCCAGGAATTTGTTGGGTTTTTTTACTGAAAGAAGAAAGCAGCTTTCTTTTCATACATTGCTGTTTGTTTGCTTGGTTTTTTAATATGCTGCTCCCATGGATTTCTCCTCTTTTTGTGGCAAGGGAAGAATCCCACAGTGTTTTTGCATCAGTCTCCACGCTCAGCAGCAGCAGCAGAGCTCGAGCTGTGCCTCCAGCTGCAGAGCAGAGACAGAGCTGGTTTGAAACCTTTGCAGGAAACCCCTGAGCCACAGCCTGCCAGGTGTGGAGCAGTGCTGTGCTGCTGAGCCTGATGTGGTGAGCACAGGTGAGCTCACAGAGAGATCTTGTCTTTTTTTGCCTCCTGCTTTTATGTCTCTGAATGCCTGTCAGTGGGGTTTTACTGACATGGGCCGTGCTGTGTAAAACATGAATATATGTGGCCACGCATTCACGATCCAGCATTGTCAACAGGCTCGCAGAATTTTCTTGAGAATCACCTGTGGCAGAAAAATGCTGATTTTATGATCAAAGTGTAGCTCAAGTGAACACACTTGGAATTCCACACAATAAAAGAAAAAGGCAAATTTCTTAGCCATAGCCTTCCTTGCAGTGAAATTTTTGAGGCCAGCAGAGAGAAGGGCTCTTCTCGCATTTCTCAGAAAGATTAGAATAGTGCAGGAAGTCTGACAAATGTCTCTATAACTCTCCCTGTGCTATGACAAGGTCAGGTTAAATATTTGTGTTGCTCAACTCTTATGCTGCATCACCACCGAGGCTGCTGCTGAGCGTGTTGTGACCTACCAGCTGTGAAGGAGACACAGGGAGCAGAGGAGGCCACTGAAATCTGTGCAGGATTTCTTTGCAGATGATGGGATTACTCTTGGCAGGGCACCTTCCTCTCCATAAAGCCATCACTGGCTGATCTTTCAAGGGCTGAGTGCCACCAGCTGTGATCTATTCTGAAGCAATTTTTAAGAAACTACCAGAAAATGTGATTTCTGTAGTTATTCAAATTAATTACAGACTGAGCATTTGCTTAGGAAACTTAATCTCATGACTGTATTTCCTGACTTTCCTCAGCATTTTTTTAAATAGGTCTTGTTCTGAAGATGCTCGAAAACATGTTTTTGTTGGAAATTCTCTTGAAAAGCTGCAAACATGTTATCAACTCAAAGTTCTGTGTTTGTCTCTATTTTTTTGCTGAGGACATTTACTTGTAACACACTTACGATCTTGTTTTGATTATTTCGTCTTGCAGGATACAAAATATGAATGGCACCAGGAAAAGTCACATTGGTTGACCCCAATCTCTGAGTGATGTACTTGTCTGTTTCCACTCTTCCTTAGTAAATATTGGGGGATAGATTGGGGTAATAGACATGCAGCCTGAAATGTCCTTGCTCTTGCAAGTAATGAAGTCTTCCCATTTGACTCTTCTTTGTCTTCTTCTCAAGACTTAAGATAGAGATTTAATCTTTCCGTTCCTCACAAATTATTCACAGTAAACATTTTTAAAAGCTGAAATAACCAAACAACATATTTCAATCCATGTCTAACACACAAAAATAAGCCACTTGATCTTTCACTGGGCAGCCATCTCCAGTATGTAGAATATACCAGTATCCATAAATGGTGAAAGAACACTGGAATCCCCAACAGGCATCCAAACAATAAAAAAAAATAACTGTTATTTTCACAGTGTGTAATGGGAATGCTATTTGAGATGCATCATACTCTTTACACACTGCAAGAAGCATCCTCTGTTACTTGAATCCCATCATTTCCCTTGGAAAAGGGTCATGGAAATGAAACCCACAAACCTTGTGTTTAAATAACATTGTAGGCCTGGCTGCAACCCGTGACCGTAATGAAAATGCCTAATTAAGGTTTCCAGTTTACCCCTAATTCACTCCACATTGCTGAAGTATTGCAGCTCATGTCTCACATTGTGCTTACAGTGAGATCCCCCAGGGGCTGAAGAGTCCCTCCACACCCAGGCAGTTTGGGTGAATCAGAAAGTATTTTACTAGCTCTGAGTGATCTTTAACGCTATTTGAATAGTGCAATCTGGGTAGTAGACTCTGGCTTTTACAATAATATTCAAATAATTCAAGGGCAGCCTAAATATGGCAATGTTATTAGAAAAGATGTTAAAGGTTACTGCTTTTTTCCTTCTACCACTACAACGTACAAAGGTAAAGCACTAAACAAAGGTCTTAGGAGACAGGACTTTCTCACAAGGTTTCTAGGTGACTTTGAGCTATCACTTAGGTCCACATTTAGTCCATCTCACTTTGATTTTAAGCTACCTACATTGTCAAAGGACGAGAAAGACAAAGGAAAAATAGGAGTAGGTCCTTTCAGAGAGAAGTTCACTATACATTAATGAGGATGGTCCAGGTGACCAACCTTCTTTGAAAGCTGCAGGAACATTGGCCAGCTGTACTCTTGCTTGCTTGAGCAGCTTCAGGAATCAGTCCAGGAAGTAAACCAAATAAAAGACATTTGAAGATATGTCTATAGGCAGCAGATCTGTAACTGGTAAATATTCGCCTTTGTGTAGTGAGGAACATTGCAAAAAATATTCCCTAGAGATCAAGAGATGCTGCATCCACAGTAGCTCAGCAGCTCCAGTACAAGTCCTGACAGTAGGATATGATGTGCAAATGATCCTAAAACTCACACAGAGGTCACCCTTTTCCCTGGCCTGTGTGCATTGCTTTTATAGGGTGACAACTCAGCTCAATTTAAACAGAAAGAGGGTAAATTTAGATTAGGTATTAGGAAGAAGCTCTTTACTATGAGAGTGGTGAGGCACTGGAACCTTATTCAGAAGCTGTGGATGCCCCATCCCTGGAAGAGTTCAGTGCCAGATTGGAAAGGGCCCTGAGCAGCCTGGTCTAGCAGGAGGTGTCCCTGCCCATGGCAGGGGGGGGTGGAACAAAGTGATCCTTCTGTTCCTTCCACCTCAAACTGCTCCATGATTCCGTGATGACCAGCCTGACTCTGGCACTGCTCTGATGAACAGTACATGCCACAGAAGCTCAGAAGATCAGCTGAGGAAGAGCTGAAGCTTTGCTGTTGCTGTTCTTATTAATGCCTGGTTTATCTGGCCTTGTTCAAGACTACAATTTATCAACTTACATCCTGCTGCTCATTGTAAATTGGTATTTACCACACACAGACTTCTGTAATAACAACCCAAGTTTATAGCAAATGTAATACCATCTAAATGTGAAATGTTTGGCTTTGTAAAATTGTTTCGCTGCTATTTTAGCTTTTATTGACAATTGTATTTATTTTTACAAGGACAGTGTTTTTCTTTTCCCATGTCTTGCGACATGACTAAGAGAGAGACAGGGGATTAACCCTTCTACATCCAGACCACTAAAACCCAAAGCACATCCAGCCAAGCTGCAGAGCTCTAGACAGACTGCTCAGGGGAAAACCACTACACCTGTGAAGGTTCCCAAAAGCAGGGACATCTTTGTACAGAGAGTACACATTTTGCAAGGAGAAGTTTGAACCCTTAGTGAACCCAATGAAATAAACTATTATTATAATCAAATTATCATACCTTGATTCTGACAAATTCCTCAGTGAGTGGCTTTTCCTGCCACACACCTACTGAGTCTAGAAACTAATTTTAATTTTGAAGCTAATTTCCAATTTGAAGGGGTCTTGTCTACATCAAGTGACAACCCCATAGCCTGTAGTTGCTCAGATATGCTTTAATCGGACTAGGGCAAGGAGCAACAGCCCAGAGCTTTAACGTAGATTTGCTTTCCCAGGCAGATAAACCAGCCCACCCCTAGGCTGCTACTAGCACCTGAAGGGGAGTGCTGGTTGGCATGGGACAAAGCTGGAGCAGTTTTTGTGCTGGCAATTAAACTCTAGGGATGACCACAGCACAGTTAGGTCTATTCCCCCATTTTAACACTGCAGCTGCAGCCATACAACCAAGTCTGAATCCAGCTTGATGTTCCCAATCCTGATGAATGCCTGCAAGTTAGCATAGACACTAAAAATTCCAAAGGGTCGTACTTTATTAAGACCTCATGTTATTTCATGAGGCAGTGTTAGTTCATGGCAGTCGAGGCCACATTTTTACAAGACATGAGACAAAGAGAGGTTGGTTTGCCAGGAATGGATGTGTTCATTCCCTCTCCATATATGTATCACAGATGTCTCACAAGACAAAAAGCTAAGGCTTTTCTGCAGCAGCACAGATAATTTATGTTCCACTTCCACAGCTAACTGTCCTTCCATGATTACAAAATATTTCCTTCTCTTTCCTCCCTGAAAAAAAAAATAATAAAAGCACTGGTTGGGATGCTTGGTGGGGTGATGGAATGTCTGTTAACCTAAATAAGGGACTGTGCTGGCTAAATATTGATGTGTGGAGTGTAACTTTTATGTAAGTTGTCATCTTTAAATGTTTAGCAACTGCTCCTACATAAGATGCCCTCTGTCCCTGCAGAGGGCACAAAGCAAAAACTGTGATGCTGAAATATTTTTGCATTCTGGGATTTAAAATGTCTCTGCTCTTAGGGCAGGATGTAATAAAAAATTAACCTGTGGATGATTAGGAAGTGTTTAGCAAGGGTGGGAAGGCAGACAGTGTTTTTTTACTCAATTGAACCCCCATGATGGCTAAAATAAGCTTTCGTCCTGAAGTGAAATACAGACTTGAAGTTCAAAAGTAGAACCTGTGTTGCCAACTCACATTTCTGAGACAAAACTATGGGGGTTTACTGGAACTAAGGCAGCTCATGTCTTCCAAAATAAAGCACAAGCCCAGTCATGGGATGAGAACTCCATCATAGACTGAAACCATGAAAGATGTAGTCAGCTCGCATTTTAACATTTTTTTCTCATTATAAGACCAGCTAAGGGCAAACTTTTGTCTTCTCTTTTTATTTTTGTTTCTGTATCATTGTTTATAGGGAATAGGATGGAGATTTTTAATATATGATTCTATGATTTTATTGCTCTTGGATTTGAATTTATTTGGGCAAGTTACTCATCTGTGACTAATTATATTTGCTTTAATGTCATAAACATGTTGTTCTAGAAGAGATTTTCTGTATTTCTTTTTTTCTATTTTACTGTGTGGTGAATATGAATTTTCCCAAAAAAAATCCTATCCAGAATCTAAGAATTCTTATTACTATTTTTTTTTTTAAATCACAATAATTTTCTCAGGAACTAGTAATAAAATCACCCTCAGCTAAATATCACATATAGCCAGAAAATAAAAGAAGATACCACTGTAATCTTCATTGTTGTCCATTCTCCAAGTGCGGTTCTTTAATAACAGAGTATCTTTAATAACACAGTATCTGAGTCACAGCATGGAGGATGAGCATGTTACAGTAAACAGATTGTTTTTCTGCTAATTCTTCACCATTAATCCCAGTTCTACCACTGATACAAAAACTACAGGAGAGGGCTAACATTAATATTCCTCTACACTCAGAATTTGGAACTGTTTTCCTTTGCCTGCCATATTTTTACACAAAAAAATTTGCCTTTTCAACCAAACCAAGAGGGTTAAAAATGTACTTTTCTTTAAAATAACAGGCAAAGCCTTGCAAAATCACATGACTTCAAAGCTATCTTTTGAAGAAAAACAAAAATTATGGGTCTTTTAATGATATCATTCTTCTTCCAGATCAGTTCTTACCAGTCTGACAGTCTGGTCCTGTCACTCTTGCTAAATACAACATAGGATGGAGATCAAGGCAGAGTACATCAATTTGACTACACAAAAGTTAAGATGTCTGAGCTAAGCTAATCATACAGTGTCAATTTTCCACAGCCACCAGAAGAAGACAGGGACTGGGGATTAAGACAATTTATTTTAAACACCTTTCTTAGCATGAGAATTTCCCCCTGGAACTGACTGAAGAGGAAGCCTAGCTCACCATTGGGAATACATGAATAACAGATGCATAATCTAATTATTGTAGACGACCTTAATTATATTCTATATGCCCTCAGCAGAGCCCCCACATGTCATGGTGTGCCTTTCAGCATGAGAATGTTCTGAGAAAATACCAACCTTTGCAAAAGGCCAGAGCAGACACCAGCCATGAAAGCATGCTCCAAAATACCATTGAAGTGGGGATAAACAATATGTGTACTCTGTGCAAGGACAAATTCCACCACCTCATTCCTGTCCTGTTCCTGAACTTGGGATGTTAAGGCCCTCTGGGATAATGAGGTTAAAATATTTCACTTATGAAATTAGTTCTTATGACACACGTGGTCATCTTAAGAGGGCCCAGTACTGGGGCAGTACTGGGAGTGCAGGAATATCCATGATGGAAACATCTCCTAAAACTGAGGATTGATTTTCTGCCCTGTGCAAGTGATTGCTGCTTGCAGTACATATCCATGTCAATATCTTTGGAAAACAGAAACCCAATGAAAATCTTCGCCACAAGCTCCCCCCAGTCTGATGCTGAGGTATAAATATATTTTCTTTCTTCATGCCAAGCCACAACAATGCTCAGTAATGGATGATCCCATGTTTTTCTTGCTGTGGGATAGACAGGGTCTAGCTCAGAAGCACCATGGTGAAAATGCACAGCCCTAATTGCCTCAAATTGGGTCTAGAGGGAGCAGTTTCCTGTCTAAACCTGCTGTGCTAATTATAGTCCTGCAAAATGGACATGAACTCTGACCCATGTTTGCAGACAGAGCTCGAACACAGCTCTTGGCCAGGACCCAGTGGCAATCTGCAGGCAGTGGGTCCCAGAGCTCCTGAGTCACCAGGAAAGAAGATCCTCCATGTGTACATGGACAGAGGAGGAAAAAAGGCTGGCTGAACAAAGAGCTTGTAAACAAAATCTGTAACACAAACAAAGTGGGTGGAAATTCAAGAAGAGTAAGGATGGCAAATGGAGCTTGTAAATGTGCATTTGTCTAAGCCCAGCCTGGAAAATAAAGATTGTTTTATAATTGAGATATGAAATTGAAGGGAGTCCAAGTCCTTGTAGACACTTCTTTCATATTTTTCATCATGTCACTTATTCTATGCTTCAGAGCTTAGAAAAGGCTTTGAAGAACAGTGTTCCTTGTGCCCTCCTCTCTGAAAATGGAGAACTCGTATTTCCTCCCCACAAGTTTCAATTTTTGCACTTCCCCCTTCCCCACGTGAAGGATAATTCAAATATGTAGACATAGCTACAGACTTCACATTCATGACTTGTAAATAGAGATTGCCATAATAACTCTAGGTTCTGAAATAAAGAAAATGTATGAATACTAACTTAAAGAAGTAATTTAAATGTGTCCAAAGTTTAATTTCCTGGGGATATTTCAGCAGTGGCAAAGTGAGCTGAGCCTTCTTGGATCTTTGGTGATTATCAAACATCCTGAAAACATAGTTTACTTGATGATTTAGATCCTAAAACTGAGATTCTGTATTTGAAATATAAATGGAAATTGTGTTATTAAAAAATTTGAATACCAAAAATAATATCTTAGAGGGCATAAATGAATGAAGAGAGTGTCTGTCAGTCCATAAGGAATGTGTCTTTCCATATGGGTCAGCAGTGAGATATAAACTATGCTCAACAAGTTTTCCGGGAAGAAAAAACAAAAGGTGTAGCAGAGAAATCATCACTGGACTTGTTCATGAGGATCTTGGGGAATGGAAGCTCTTTTCATAGAACCATAGAATCATATCTTGAGTTGGAAGGGACCGACAAGGGCCATCAAAGACAAAGTCCTTCCTGGCCCTGCACAGAACACCCTGACAGTCCCACCATGTGCCTGAGAACATTGTCCAAACACTTCTTGAACTCTGTCAGGTTTGGGGCAGTGACCACTTGCCTGGGGAGCTGTTCCAGTGCTCATTCACCCTCTGGGTGAAAAGCCTTTTCCTGATATCCAACCTAAACGTTTCCTGACTTTTCTTCAGGCCATTCCCTCAGGTCCTGTCACTGACACCAGAGAGAAGAGATCAGTGTCTGCCCCTCTGCTTCCCTCCCTGAGGGAGCTGCAGACTGCAATGAGGTCTCTCATCAGTTTCCTTCAGGTTGAACAGACCAGGTGACCTCAGCTGCTCCTTCCATGGCTTCTCCTCGAGCCCCTTCCCCATCCTCACATCCTTTTGGATGCTCTCTTATAGCCCTGTAGCCTTCCTACATTGCTGCACACTGAACTGCACAGTTTTCAAGGACCTTTTTTAAACAGCTTAATTCATCCACTGCAGTCACTCACAAATCCCATTTAGTTTTCCTTCTAAGCCTGGCAGAAGCCATTGCAGCCAAGGTTGCATGATTAGACATTAAGTTTTTAAGGATAGTAGGCTTTTCATTAGGAGGATTTTCAAAAGCATCCAATATCAAACATGTTGTTGAGCCTCCTGGGTACATTCAAAATGTCTAAAACATGTGTAGGATCATGCCTCATTGATTAATGGATTCCAGAAAGAAGTAATGAATGGAACGTGCTAAACCAAAATGAGAGCCTGGCCTGAAACTCTTCAGTCTTTAGTAAGGAGGGCTGATCATTTTGTCTTCAGCCCTCAAAAGAGTAATTGTTATTCAGTTCCGAAACCCTTAGCCCTGGCAAATCTGAGCACTGTTTATCAATTACCTCAGCTAAACACATCTGACAGCAGCACAAGTTTCTGAAAGGTTCTGCAGCCAGGCTGGGATTATTGGTGTCTCGTCTGTTACCAAAGGTAACTGGGCACAGCCATCAACACTGCTGACATGATGACAAGGGGAAACATCCAAGAGTCGATTGCTTTTTTAGTAAAAGTTTCTCTGAACTTGGCTGTGTGAAAAATTGGAGTAAAGGGAATGTTCAGCTTCCAGGTTTCCAGGTTATGTTAGTCACACTGGAATTAACAACACTTAGAAACAAAATGACTTCTTGCAAAAATACAAATTTAACTCTGATAAAAATAAAAAAAAAAATTCATTAATGCAGGCACTGAACATAATTGAGAGTACATCTGTGTTTATCACGTGAGAAGCCCACAAAGCATCCAGCATTTTCGGGATTAGGAAACAAAAAGAACATACGGCCATCGGCACGATGGAATTTCCATCACAGCAGACCAGAAACCCATGTTTTCACATCTCAAAAAGAAAGAAAAAATGAACACATGCCTTGGAATTATGAAACTGTGGTTGAATTTCCAAGAAATCTTAGCAGCTGTGATTGAGCCAAATACCTCAAGCCAGGAATCCTGATGTGAGCACATTAGACGGGGGGAGAGTGTTTGGGATGCTTGTGGCAAGGAAGCTCTTCAGGCTCAGAGAGGTCAGAGGAGCTGCTCAGAGAGCAGGTCAGGCTCCTGTGCTGGGGAGAACAATGGGGAACCAGCTCTGTTGTCAAAGGGACTACAGCAAAAACAGTCAGAGATCAACATTGCACTAAAAAAATCAAAATTCTCTGATATCATTCATTCATAATTGGCTGATCCTAATGAGCTCTAGAGCTAAAGGTTGAGTCTAGAGTCTCAGGTAATAGAGAATCTTCATTCTGAAGAGGGAATCTTATTCCGAAGAAGAGGCCCCAAAACTGATCTGCAAGAGAAAGCCTGGGTTGGAAATGTAACTTTCAGCTCTGTCTCCTGTAATTCCTTTCTCCTTTCTTAGTTCCTTGTCTGTCTCAGACAGACACAGTTCAAAGGAAAAATAACTCTTCCTATTAAAAAAAATACTTAAGATGAAAAAATCAAATCCTGATAAACCCATCACTTCAAATTTTTATTCAAAATGTATTCAAACCTCTGTCTTCAGGATGAGTGAAGGAAGAGAAAAGGGGGGATAGGTAATATTTTGACTTGCATGTGGACAGTCCTTACAGCAGATGGGACTGTTGGGATTTCATTTTGATGATTCATCCCAGAAGAGAGACAATCTGGACTGGGAACTCCTCTGCTCACAGAGACATTTTAGGATCATGTGAGGCTCCTCGGGCCAGGTTGAGGTGTCCCACTAAAATCCCTTACTAGCTGGCAATCGATTGGCAGAATTTCAGGCTGTGAAACACCTGATTCATGAGGTACATCAGCCCTGGAAGAAGTCCTCAGTCCCTGCCCTGGGCTGCTCTGCCTCTCCTGCAGGGGAACCTGCTGAGTTGGAGGCACATCCTCTGCCAACACCTGTGGGTGGTCAACCCCTTCAAAAGGGGGATGACCCAAAAAGAAATTAGTCCCACATATTATAAATCATGGAGAAACAAGAGAGATGTTGTTAGTAAGTATTAGAAAATGTAATTTTTTTATAGTTAAATAGTTACTTCTTTCCGTTATGTGCAGTGGCTACAGCTGAATTAGTGAATTAAATAAAGCTGGAACTTATCTCTGACCTCCTACCCTGATGAATCCTCTGTGCAAAACAGGCAATTGCTCTTGTGTTTCCTGACCCTGGATTGTCACCATCATTTCACATCATCCTCCCTTTCAGAATGGTTAGTCCTGAGGGATAATAAATAATAGGCAACACAGGAAGAGACAATATAAGTAATTTTTGTCAGGGTAAAACATTTCAAATTACTCTGTAGATGAAGATTAGAAAGGATTTAAATCATCCAGACATTTGGAGTAGTAGCGAAACACCTGGCCCCAGATTGTCAGTGATTTCTTGCACGATGATGAAATGAGGGTCTGTGAGCAGCTTGCAAATCAGATGATACAGGGACTCCTGTTTGCTGGACATGCTTTTTTCCCCAGTCAATTAAAGGAAAAAAAAAAATGAAACTCCCATTTTCTATTGTGCTTTCCACTCTTTGGAACTGAATACAGAAAATATTCTATTATTTCAAATTAAGGGGAAAACAATGAAACCCGTATTTTCTATTGTGCTTTTTGTTCTTTGGAACTGAATAGAAAACATTCTATTATTTCAAATTAACAGTCTGAAGACTGCAAATTTCTGCTCAGTCTTTGTGGTGGAAGTGTGACTGGATCCTCCACAACAAAATCTCCCCAAACAGCCAAGGCCTTATGCAAGAAGGAATACACTACCATATCCTTCCTCATTTTTCTCTTTTCTGTGTTTTGTGTAGCAGTTGGTTCTATCAAC
The DNA here is from genome assembly GCA_036785705.1 of Acanthornis magna. Taxonomy (NCBI): domain Eukaryota; kingdom Metazoa; phylum Chordata; class Aves; order Passeriformes; family Acanthizidae; genus Acanthornis; species Acanthornis magna. The sequence continues at coordinate 8,087,799 of JAWUZG010000119.1, read as the reverse complement.
ACTTCATTTTTCTTCATTCAGAATCAACCTTTAATGCCAAAGAAACCCTGAATGGTAGCCTGAGCCTTTTCAGAGCTTTGAATGTTTGGATTCCTTCAGCAGAGAAGAAAAATGAAAGGAAGCTTCAGCTCTTCATCTGAAGGCTCTGACTGACTCACCAGCTACTGGATGACAGTGTGGAAAATTTTAAATTCCCCTGACAGTTTTGGCCATTAATAATTGAGATACATGCTTTTTTGACACTGCCAATGACTTCATCTCTCCAGGCTTCAGTCAGGACTCTGTTGGTTATTTTTATGTCACTTAGCACTCTTCCTACAGGGTACTTTTCGTTTAATAAAGTTGTTCACAAGAAGACTCTGAAAGGTAACAAGAAAACTCAGTAGATATCTGTGGAAGGATATCTGTCTCCATAGCCCTTATCAGCTCACCCCAGTATGGGTACAGACTCCCAGTTCCTTCACTGGGATTTTGCTGTGGATCCATGGATCTCTGCGGCATCTGCAATTTCTGTAGGCCTAAGCAAGCAGAGCAGTGCTGTCTAGAAGAGTGACTGAGAAACCTGCCACTGCTAAGTGCTTTTAAAGTTTCCCTTTAAGAGCTACAAATGGCACTTTGCATTTTGGGAATTTAAGAGGTCCTGATGCAGCTCTCAGCACTCTCAGCACCAGTAAGTTATTTCTGTATTGATCCCATTTGCTGCCTGTCTGCAGGGATTGCCCCAGAGCTGTAATAAAAATTAATGTCCCTCACACGCCACCAACTCTACAGGTTCAGGTTACAGCCAAACAAACAGTGCCCAGTGAAGGCTGCTGGGGCAAAACAAATATATGAGACTAAATTTGATGGTCTCACATTGTGAAAGATGAGGAGATGATGATGCACAAGAAAAAGCCTTCAGTCTTTCTGGGCTTGGAAAAAGTGGTGTAAAGACTTCACAGTCATGGAGACCAATTTACACTGTATCTTAACAGGGTGACAAAATATTGTGGGTATGTGTGTCTATATAAAATGCACTGTTTCCTAACAGAGTAGTACATCATTCCTGCCCAGGAATTGCTGAAAATGCTACGCCTTGGGCTTTTGTTTAAAAGATACCAGCAAGAGGCAGGAAATGTGGCTGATGCACATTGCACTTGGAGGGAGACTTGGCAAATAGCTAATTATTTATGTCTCCCTGTGTAATCACAGCAATATTCCAGTTGCATTGAGTCTGGCTTGTCTCATGATGCACACCTCTGGAAGGAGACTTGCACTGACAGAGGGAGCCTTTTGTGTTCAACTGTTCACCCTGATTAACCCTGGCCTTCCTTCTCCTCCTCCCCAGCACCACCAGATGATGCTCTGACAAGTGCTCTACTCATTCCCCCAAAGTGGACATCTGTCCCCCCTCTCATTGTCCTTGCAAACAATGTCCCCAGGTCCTTGCTCTTGCAAGAAGTGAATACCCAAGTTAGTTACCAAATATCATGACCTGATGTTTGATGCTCTTACCTCTTGCCCTGGCTCTGTCTGCACTGCAGGTGAGGAGGCTAAAATTTTAGCCCAGCTGTGTCTAAATTAGCCATGGACCAGGCTCAGTCCTGCGGCTCTGCCCCTTTCTGAGGCTGGGGCTTGGTGGTCTTGCAGTGTCAGCAAGTTTGGTTTGCTCTTCCCTGTCCATTGGTCTCATCAGGAAAGGCTTAGACTTGAAGTCAGAGAGATTTTAGCTGTGGGCTTCAGTGGGAGGAGACCTCAGCTCTATCTGACTTTCTGTTTTCTTTCGAAGTACTAAGAACTTGAGGCTGCTTCCAGGGCCAGACACTTTCTTGGCCAGTTGCAGGAAACGTTCCTGATCTGGCTGTGGTACAAGTGGCCAGAATTTCACTTGGATGAATTGTTCTCAAACAACGTCTCCAATGTATTAGGCAAAAAAAAGGCTTTTCTTTTTATGTCAGCTGTTATGCAGGTTCTTTTATCTCGGCAGACTTTCATTCACAGATCTATTTACTGTGGTGGTTGAGTGAAAATGCTGAGTGGGAATTAAAGATGTTGTGTCTCAGGCAGCACTGCAGTGCAGTTTTAATTTGTTTATTTTTTTTTGCTTTATACTATTACCATTAGATTTTATCTACTACCCTTAAACGTTGCTCTTAGGGGCTGTGAATCATTTGCTTTCTGTAGCGCTCCATTCCTTTAATCAGCACAAAACTAATTCCCCAAGCACATTTTAACATTAAAAACTCTACATTAATTTGATTTTTTTTTTCTCCTTCTATTTTATTTTTTTAATTCAAAGTCATCATGAAATGTGAAGTAAATCTCAGGAAAAGTGGAAGCGGAATGGGCCCGAGTTCCCCACAGAACAATAAACTTCTACCCACAACAGGTAAAAATAATTCTGTTTGTGTTTGCTGCAGTTAAGGACAGAATCACTGCACAGAAACCAATATGGGCAGGGACTGGAATCCTTGCTAAATGAGGAATCTCCCCTGGAGAGGAATCCTTGCTGGACTCTGCAGGGCACCCCAGCTGTTGGCTTTGCATCAGCCTGAAGGTGAGGGAGAAGAGTTGTGTGAAATGGACATGGACAGTGAGAAGAAATGGGATGGAGCAGAGATAAATAGTGAGGGGTTAAAGATAAGAGCAAAAGCAGCTGCAGAGGGCAGGAGGAATTGGGGGCAGCAAAGAGGCTGTGTGCTGGCAAGCTCAGGCTCAGCAGCCCAGGAAGGACTGAGGATATGGAGCCAGACTCTTCCAGGACAGCATTTCCTGGTGGCTCAGGGGCTGTGAGGAAACCAACCTCAGCTGGGGAATGTGGATTTCTTGATACACTTCTGTGCTGGCAAAAGCACCACCATTATAGATGAAAAGCGCCCCTTTTTAGGAGTTTCATGAGCAATAGGAGCAATAGGTCCTCCACAAGCTGGTTTGTGCAGAAGGATCTGGAATAAATACCACAATTCCAGGGTCTTCACAAACAGGACGCATTTCTCACACAGACCTGACTACAGCAGCATCATGGGCAGGGTAGGAATGTGGTCTCCTCTAATTTACCTCTTCCTGTAGGTATTTCTTACACTGCTGTACCTTGAAATCTACCTGCCTTTCCACTCCACCTCCGAGGTGACAGAAAAAGGGGATTCAATCAAACGATAAAAGAAACACATGTGGGTACATTTGGGGCTTACATTGGAACAGCCAGCCTTTCATTGGAGCTAAAATTGAGCTAAACCACTGTCACCAGCTTTGGGTCACTGATAGGTACACACAAAGGGGAGCATGAGATCCTCCACCAGAACCAGCCTGGTCAGCTGTGGAGAGCTGCACGCAAGGGAGAGGAATGAGAATAATAAAGGGACAGGCAAATTTCACCCAAAGTAAAAGGTGGTGGATTAAAGGAGAAGGTTAGATTTGTCTGGGCAGATCCCAAGCACTCGATGCCTGGAAATCATACTCAAAATGCAGCTTTCTAGTCTTCTCACCAGTCTGTGAGACAATGGCCTTACTGAGAGCTAGGCATAGCCCAAGGGGTCTATTTTTAGCATGCTAAAATATTCCAGAAAGGTGATAAAAAGGGTGTAAATCTGCAACTGGACTCCAGGGTGGAACGTTGTGTGGGGAGGTTGATGAAAAATGGCTTCTCAGAGAGAGTGCTCCTTTTGGAGCACTTGTGGCATCTTGGCAAAGGAATAATCCATTCCATCATGAACACAGTCACCACTGAGTGCCACTGGTGTGAATCAGAGCCTTGCAGCCTCTGGCTCTGATGACATTTTTGACTTCAGCTGAAAGGCAGGCCACGGCTTTTGAGAGAATAATCACTGCCAAACTTAAGAGCTCCAGCCCTTGTTCAGGCGTTTATTACCAGGCAAGAAAGGAGCAAACTGCTGTGTAAGTGATCTGAAGCAAACACTTCTGTCAGTTTGCCTTCTCTCCCATCAGCCAAGTGCTGTCTTCGAAAGCACTCAGGCTTGAGGCAGGATTTGTGACTGTGCTGGCTGGGACAGAAAGTTTGACAGGAGGATAATTGAACTGGCTCCATGGGAGCCTGTCTCCTGAGAGTGCTTGTCCTCGAGGGTTCCCTTGGGTGGCCATGCAGCCCTTCCACCATCATGTCCAAAATTCAACCTTCATCTTGCAGCCACAAGTTCTGACAGCCCAGGAGGCTGCAACAAAAACTGTGAAAAAGCAGAGCTTTGGAGTCACAGGAACCAGGCTGTCAGGCACAACTCTGGCTGGTCCTGAAAGTATTTTTCCACACCCACACCCACACCTTATGTAGGAGTTACCGACAAGAATTAGGGATGGGACAGCAGGGGTTAGGCTTAGCTCCCAAGGTGCAAAGTTAGGTGCCTGAATAACTTTGTGAATTTGGACCAAATGGGGAGAGGGCATAGGGTTCTCTTCAGCACATGGGGGGAAGTGACTGCTTTCTTTCTGGATGAACGGAACAGACAGGCTGGGGTCCATCCTTCCCCTGTTGTAAGCATTGCTGGGAGCACCTCTGCTACTAATGAACAAAGTGCTGTTTGTCATAACCCCAGGCTGATCTACACCCTGTGGAACAGGATCTGACCTGTGTAACTGCCCCACACCTTACTCCACTACAAGGTAGCATTTCGAATGAAAAACACCCATCATTAATTTTTTTGTACTTTAGGCTGATCTGAAATGCTGAATTTAAACGATGCTGCTTTGGTTTCTTCCCATGATAAACCAACCAGTCAGTTGTTAGTTATTTGACTGATCTTTCACCTGAACATGGGCTTTACTTCAGAGTCAAATCTCCCAGGTAGTTGGCATCCAGGCATTAACTTTTGAATTGTCACTCCAAAGAGCAGCTATCATTTCAGATTTGTATTCCCTGTGTTTTAGGATACAAGCACTGAGTAAACTCTTCAGAGCCAGAATAAATCCTCACCTTACCTAGGTATCCTTAAGGTATCAATCTTTTGAACAAAAGACTTTTCATTGAAAAATCATCCTTCTATTATTTAAAATTGACCTATTTGAGCACTTGTGACTGTATAATGTAGAAGAACATCAAGTCTTATTGCTCCTGAACTTGGGCTCTCATTTCACTTAAACTGACACATGCAGAGCAGGTCATTGTTTTCAGTGGTACATATAAACTGTGGCAGTAAACCATGAATTTGTTGATTGTGACTCCTCTGAACTCTTTCCTGAATTTAAAATGGGGAGATGAGGGTCCCTTTGGAGGTGTGCACTACTTCTGTGTGTGAGAGATTACCTGTATGTTAATAAAGCTCATGAAAAGTGCTGGCTGCCCCTGAAAGCTGGCCACTGTTTTACTCACATAAAACAAAACAAACCAAAAAAAAGCTAACTTTTTTGGGTCTGTCTTGCTAAAGATCTCAATCTTAACCAGAGAAGCTAAATAACAAGCTAAATTCTCTCTTTGTGAGTCAATGAACTGCTGCCAATTGCAATGGTGCTTTTGTCTGTGGCCATCCGCTCATCATGAAAGGAAAAATGCTCCTAAATGAGCACTGACCATTGCACAGATGTTGGGTGGGGTTTTCAAAGTCGTAATGGGAACCCGGCATCCAAATCCCTACAGGTTAGCAGGATCTGGTTTACAGAGTTCCTTAGTCAGCTTTGAAAAGCAGCTGTAATGTTTAAAAATATCCAGTCCCATCTGACTTCGATCAGAGGTCTATAAGATACCATCAGTTTTATTGACTTGTGCTCACCAGACTCTCTGCAGAGTGATTGTGTGAGAAGCAGGAAAGATAAACTCCTGAGGCATTGCCTGTCATGCCATGATAGCAGAATATATGAGGAATAGCAGCAGGAAGGAAAAGGAGGTCTCCTTAAAAGAAGAAAATAACAGCTTCTGTAATGATTCAAAATCTGTGCTGTGGAACACAGCATTCTCCGCACCCAGTTGTACACCAGCCTCTCAAAGAGTGAGTGGATTTGTCAGGAATCCTCATGAAAAACTGTCTTAATTGTCCTGGAGGGCACATGAGCTCTCAGCTGAGGTTCACTGAGTTTTAGCCAGTGCTGGAATCAAAGGGTCTTTCCTGGGCAGCTGAAAAACTAGGAGAAGGAGCAAACATCATCATGACCAAAGGCCATGCTAGAGGATTCACATCTGCAGGGACAGGAAATAGTCACCCCTCAGCTTTGGGCCAGATCAACCTCATAAAAACAGAAAACAATAGAAAAAGTTGAAAGCCCTGACTATCATACTTCCGATTAACCAAATTCTCTCACACCTGAAACTTATATAAAATCCCAGCCAGGCCAGTGTCTGTGTTTCAAAGACCAAATGAGAACCATGTGGAGGATCTTTTGCTTTTTGATCATGTTTGGCTTTTTTCAGCTTCACACAGGGAGGAGCAACAGTCCATAAATATCTAATTACTGCTATTTAAGCCCCTGCTATAGAATGTAGCTGGAGCAAGTTACAGAGAATGTGAGTATTTATACAATATATAACATTGACTATGATACTGCTGTGGTGAAAGACTGAATCCTTAATTTTAGCCAAGGGAATTATATGATGTGGGAAATAGTAGGATGAAAACTGTGATGTTCCAGCTCTATGTGTCAAGTGCTTATGAAAACAATCAACGTTCCAGCATTGCCATTTAGTCAGTTGTTTTCTTTCCAACTCTGCATGGTAAAATATTTCTAATACTCCACATTTTTTCTCTGTTGCCTAATATCTCCTGTGCGAAAGAATCAAGCAAAGTGCTGTAGGTTAGATATTTGAGTATTAAAAGCAACACATACAGAGAGGTTTTGATGGCTTGGAAAAAGTTTGGAAAAAAGAACTTAAATGGCATTAACTTGAGTTGTTTCTGTGTGTGCTCATAGGAAGTTTCAAAGAATGCTTCACTTTCCAAAAAATTATAGCCATTTCCAGTAGGAAGGAGGAAAGCATGGCTCTAGACATCGTGCTTGTGTGCATTGCTTCACTACCAGATCACAGCAGTCTTTGGTATTTCAGTTTAAAGAGCAATGACCTAAATAGTCTGGGAATGTATTTTTCTTACTAGGAATTATATGTGGGAGCAGACTTGGCCTCTCAGTATCACTAAGGCTAAGGTTTCCTGACCTCTGTCAGTTAGTCCACACGTATGTTTTTCTAATTCAATCTCCTGTTGGATTTGACCAGGATATTTCTAACACTGTGGTTCCCCCATAAGAAAGAGGAGTAAAGTCAGAAGAAAAGAATCAGTCTCCTCATAAAGAAAGAGGAGACTCACAACCTAAAAGACTGCACCACTTGTGCTGCTGCAAAAGTGATTTCAGAATTCAAAGATGTTTGAGCTTAAGGACACAGGATGGAGGATGTGGGAAGATGAGGAAATGTGGAATTAGAGGAACACAAGGGATGGAGAAAGAGCAGGACTAGCTTAAGGGACAAAGAGGGTGCAGAGAACTGGGCAAGAATATTTTCATGCTTTTGTGAAGCAGGAAACAAACAGTGGGCTATAGAAAAGAGGCTTTTAGAAAGTGCTTCTAGGAAACCTGCAGAGAGACAGAAGAGTCTAAAGAGCTGCATCCACTGTAACAGGGTGGGGCAGAGCTGTCAATAATTTCTGAAATAAAGATGTTTTACAAAAATTCCATACTTAAAGAGTCTCTTTTACCAAACTGACAGTTAGCTGAATATCTCAGGAGGGGTGACCGAAAAGCCCAGTCAGACCTGCCTGTCTACCAGTCCTACCAGATGGCCAAGACTGTAATTAGGAGGCTACAAGGCTAAGTTTCTGTGTTCCTGGCTCAAAATGAAAACCTTTTCTCAAATTCCAGAGACATCTCTGGGCTCAAGGCAGACCTGAATAGAGAGCAGGCAAAGATTATATGTTTGCCTTTCATTAACACAAGTCAATACTGTATCCTTTTAAATCTGTCCTCTGTTTACCAGTTCCATGGGCAGCAGAATAATACTGGAGTTGCTGTGTGCAACAATTAGATCTCAAATATATTTAATTTTTTGTATTTTCTGCTTTGTGATATTGTGATGCAGAAGACAGTAAGTTCACAATATTGTTAAAGGATTCCTGGTGAACTGAGCATATTCCTCTCAGAGGTATTGAACTTATTGGAGGTATTTGTTTCTTAGGATTTGATGGTTTAGAAGCTAATTGAGATAAATTACTTTGTGGGAATGAAGTCAGCAAAGTTGGTATACAAAGCAGGGAAGAAATTCTTCATTTGCATTTCTATTTGTAAATATTCCCCTATTAAAATAAAAACTAAAAGCATATGTTTACAGTTTACTAGAATTTGATTGATTTAGGCATCATATTTGACATTCCAGCATTTGTACAGCAGCCTTTTAACATCTCATTAACAGGAGCTATGGGGTATTGGGTTGATTCATCAAAATTTTTCATCTCATGGCCCAGCTTTTCCCAAAGTGATAGTTTTACTCAGTGTAATAACATATCCTGGCATAGTTATACCAAGCCATTCCTCCACAAAGAGCAGCCCATTTTAGCATCAGTATTTCACAGGGATTTGGCTGGTGTCCTGGAGAATTTGAGGTTTTTTGTTTTTGGTTTTTTTTTAGTACAATGTAGAAACAAGGAATGTTAGCTGGGAGAAGATGACAGTGTTAGGATTGCAAGGTAGGAGAACTAGTATAGAGACCAAAGTGACTTAAGATACTTTTAGATGAATTATAATGAATTTGTTTAATGGATGAAGAAGAACTTTTCACATTTATTGAGGAGATACATATATATATATGTAAAATAAAGAAGATTCACAGGACTAGCTAAGAAGGACCAGATGCTTCTATTATGGAAATTATATTCCTGAAGACATGCACTTTACTGTGCATATGTGGAAACATGCAAAATCAGACTTGGTACTGAAATAAGATGTTTTGGCAAGGTGCATTAAGTTTTAACTATAATCTATTAGACATTGATTTTCCTTCATCTGCAGTTACTGCAAAGAAAACATTCTCTGTTGAGATATATGGTTAAGATCCAGGCTTTAAAACAGTTCTTAAATAGTTTCTTTGTTTTTTTCCTTCACCACTTAACTAGTTTAGGTAAAGTTAATGATGGAAAATACAATTTGAGTTCTCCATTTTTACACTTTTATTTTCAGCCAGTTAACAAGCTTCTTGATTCTTCCTATATTTTTACTGTTTGTTGAACAGGATGTAAGTATAAGAACTACGAGTGTTACACAGCTTTTCTTGTGTCTTGCTAAAATCTTTGGAAACCTGGATACATGGCAGACAGCAGTAGCTGCTCATGTACTGGCAAAGGGCTCAAGCAGCAAACAAAACCTTACGAGTTGTTTTACTAAATCGTTTCTGCACTGCCCAAAAAAATCGTGTCCTACTGGGCAACCTTGATTCTACTTTTTGTGAAGTTTCATGGACATGTGTGTGATACACTGTCAATAGAAATTATCTGTTGCCAAATTATCCTAGCAATGAATTAAAAACCTGATCCAAAATACCTTCAGAGCCATTAGAGGTATCCTACAATTTTCCTTACACTTCCAACATTATTGTGTATCGCACCTTCTTCTTAAAGAAAACAAACATTCCAAGGACATTTGTATCTAAGCTGTAATTAACATATCTGTTGTATTATCTCTGCTGTGTCTTCTGCCTTGCCCAAATAGTCTTGTACATAATTTCACAGGGGATCATGAGCTGAACATAGCATGTGCATGTGCCTGACTTCATGTGAACACAATCAACGAACTCTTGATTCCCTTCTTACATTGCTCTTCCTTCCCATTTTGGAGATTTTTAGTTTTCTCCAGAATGTCAAACCAGGCTCCCATTCCTATCAGCAGCATGTGAGAAGATGAGTAATAAAAAAGGACAAAGCAGATACGACATCTAACAAATCTGAGCCTTCTCAATGAGGGACTTCTAAGTGTTTTAATGTATGTCCTTTTCTGGCTGGTGGCACTACGTTACACTGGCATTTGTGTAGTGGCAAGAAATAAAGAACAAGTGTATTTGTTTCGTTTTTGCAGTTTTTATCGATACTTTATTTTTTTCAAATTACAGTCTCTTTCCACTTAATAGCTGTAGTGCTTATTTTGTTCCATATTCACTAATTTTCTTGAAAACTACTTTATTGAAAGGTCTACTTTACTTGCTGAGAAAGTGAACTGAAGGAAGTGTTGCTCCTCTGGTGTGAGGTGGTTGTGTGGACGCACAGTTGTGTCACAAAGCCACCTCGGAGACCTGGGGTTCTCTATCTGCTGTAAGCCACATCATCCCCCGGGAGCTGGCTCTGCAGGGAGGGAACTGCACTGGGACCCTCACCAGGGCTGTCTTCTGCAGATGGCTCTCTACCACTTGCACTTCCTGAAAAGACAATATAATTAAGATTAGAATAGGTGTCATATCTTTGAGGCAGCAAGCTACAAGGTAAACACTTTGTCAATGGTACTTAAAAGCCTTTAACATGGCTGTGAATGTTCAGGAAGCTATTTTTCTCAGTTGGCAGTCCATTTGCAAAATGTTTTAGAGTAATGGAAGATCACCTCATGGTAATTAAGTATTGTGCTTTAAACCACTACCGTTGGAATACATAGCAGTTTTTTCTCCACTCATGCAAGACTTTATTTTTGTATTATCTCCTGATACTTCCCTATCAGGTTGGAAGTATGGGGAACATTTTTTTTTTTTTGTCTGTAATACATAAAGCCCCAAGCATCCACCTCCAACAGATCTTTTCTTTGTTATTTTTACCTTCTATGATTACAGTCTTCAACTCTATTTCAGTGATGCAGTCACCTCAACACCACCAAACTGTGTCAAGAAAGTGTACTGAGAGTGTTTATTTAATGTCTCATAGCCAGAGTGCTCTCATTGCTGCACAGATGTTCCTCATACTAAAAGGAATCTGTTTTCTACTTGAGATTTCCAAAGAGAAGGTGTGAATAGAAAGGATAAAAGATGAATGCTAACCATAACTTTCCGGATTCAGTTTTGATTCAAGTATGAACTGTGAACACTCTTTGTTTGGACTCCTGTTTGGCTCCATGGCATCCCAGAGCCCATGGAGAAGGCTCCAGCTTTGCTGCCAGTTGAGTTTTCTACAGATAGAGTCCATTCTGGCTAATTTGGGCATGAAAATATGCTTAAAAGTCAAAATTTAGGCTTATGAGTTAGGCAGACAAGATTTCACTTTGAGACACTAAAGGTATCTTTGTCCCCAGCTGCAAGACTGCTGACAGAGGCACTCACTTTAGGAGGACTGGTTCTGTTTGGATACCAATTAGAGGAGTAAGATGTAGACTGGATCCAGCTCCACCTGCTTGGGATGTAGTGAAAAGTCCTTTATAAAGGGATTCACTGTTAGGCACGAAGTCCATCACACCACGTAAGGGGAATGTTAGCATTCAGACATCTGTCTGCATATGCATAAACATTCTGGACTCCTGTTTTTAACTGAATTTCAAGTTATTAACACATTCCCTGGAAAAGGTCATGCACAGCTCTTTTTTTCCACAATTGCCACTCTTCTTGTTGCTCATTTTGATGTTTCCCATGGAAACCGTCATAATTCAAAATACAAAGCACGTCTTTGAAATGTGACCAGGGGGATTCCATTTACTAAATCCAAACCTCTTCAAGCACCATCACTTTCATAATTCCCTAAGTAAACTGCTCCCCAAAATCTCATCTTTACAAACTGGTCTCCAACAAATCTTCAAGAAATTTTTTAGTTCATCTGCAGTGAAACAGATCAAACTTCCCTCCACAGTTTGTAACGGCACTGCCAGCAAACACTATGATGAATCACTGCTTTTATGACATGATTTTTTAAAAAATATCTTCAATTACAACAACATGCATTCCAATTATGTGTCAGGAACAAATCATACGTTCTTTCATTAAATATTGTGGTCTGATCACAAAATGAAACACAAACTTGGACAACACTTGTACTAAACGGAAAGAAGAAGTAACAGTCAAGATGGATGTATAAACAACAGCTTATAGATCCAGCAGTGAATAACCTAAAAGACTTCTAAGATCCTAAGTATGAGAGGTTTCATACCAGAAACTGAAATTTGTTATTTTAGCCTAAACCACAGCAAGGAATACCTGAATTTTTTGTTGGACTGTGATATTGAGCCTTTATTCATCCCTTAATTCACATTTCTAAGTCAAGGTATTTCCCATGGCAGTATACAAAGGATCAAGAAAAATTTTTGAAATGCCAGTTCCAGTTATATTTTATGATTGCTGGTTTGTCCAGTTCTTCTCCATTTCATTGAACTATGTTAAGGTTGGGTTTTTGGTTTTTTTTGTTTTTTTTTTTAATTATAGATCACAGATGATATATGAAGCTGAAAAAAATACTGGTTTCAAGGAAAAGATGAGATGGACAAAGCAGGTCTCATCACATTTGGTTGAGATTACATCATACTAGACCCTGTACATCTTTGTACTTAGATGTGAAAACTGGAATGTTTCATTATCTGTGCTTCTTGCTGCCACACTTGGATATTCCATCTACTTGGCATGAAGCCACAAATTGCAATCCACAACAACAATCCAAGTGCCCTATCACAAAGATTTATAACTACTGAAAGGCAGGGAAGGGTCAGATTGGATCTCAGAGTAGCTGGCAGATAAATAGATCCCCCTCAGGAAGAAGTACAAGGCACGACATCTAAAGACAGTTGGCAGTATTCTCTCAGATCTGGTACTCAACATCTGCCAGGTCCCACAGGACAGCCTGACAGCACTCCAGGAACAGAGGCTGGAGCAGTCAGGGACCAACAGAGCTGCAGTGCTTCAGTTCTGAAGGATGCAAGGAGACACATCAACAAGGTAACAACATGATGTGTAGGGACTCAGTTCCTGCAGAATCCAATTTTTGGGAGCAATGCAAGTGATGAACTTGTCCTGAAGGATTGACACTGCTTCGGCATGAATTTCAGCACAACGTCCTCTCAAAAAGAAATGGTGTTCAGCCATCACCATCTGAGTTTTATGCCATCTTTCTAACTGAATTGATGAACATTATGAATTGTTTTTCATAAGGAGCTGGGCTCAGATTGTTATCAAGAGACTCACAGGATGTGTCTCTATAAGTTACCACCCCAGGCTGAGGGGTCTGTAGCAGAAAGGGGTTTGATGTGATGTCTATTTAAATTGTACGAGAAATTTTAGTATTCCAGGGTGAGAACAGGTTAAAAAGGGCTATCAAAGCAAAGTGTCAAGCCAACATTGCTGTGAGATGGAATTCAGCAGAAGTCAGCAGTGCAAGTGCATTGCCATGGTGCTGAGGCCAAGCAAATACTGTCTTAAAGAGCCAGCTGGGTGTGCTCAGTTCTGCTTGAAGATTAACATGTACTTTTGACATGTACTTTTTAAACCTTTCCTTGACAATCCATACTCTATAAATTTCACACTTTATGGCTTGTTTTCAAAAATTTAACTCAACTTTGTGAACTCTTCAAGTGTGTTTTTCTCTCCCTCCCTCTACTTTTATGTTTAACATTCAAGAATTTGGCTTTGGCCACTGACAAGGGCAGGATATTGAGCTAGACAGATAACTGGACTAACCCACACACGAATGCTGTGTTTCTGTGCCAGTTTGGATAGTTTTAAATCTTCTCTATGTCAAAACTAATGTGCCCTAGTGGATATTTTCCCACCTTTTGGGGGAATTTCCATAGATGCTGGGAATAGTCTCTGTCCGTGGTGCTTGGTCAGCAGCCATTCTACCAGAGCTGTGACTTCAGCTCAGTCTGGCATTACACAGCCACACTGCTGTGAGAGGAGGTCCAAAAAGATCTAGAAGTTATTGCCAGGACTGTTTAACCACCAGAATAGAGCTTTAAAAATCAGCAATATCTCAATTAGCACAAAGCCATTGGAGAGATCAAAGTACCCCCTCTGAATTTGAAAGACATTAAAGGATACCAGGAAACTGATGAAAAGGATAACAAAAACATCTTGACTCCACTTTGGAAGAAAGACCATGAGTAAAGATTAAGGCTGTCTGTTGAACAAGAGAATTGATGCTCTGTGTTTGCATCAGAACTACCAACTTGATGGTTCTGAGAAATTTTTAGTTTTGAGTCACTCAAACATCAGCCTCAGCCCATTTGAGATTTTGTGTCAGGCAGAGACAGCCTGGGTATCTTGGTGTCTTGGAAAGTACATTTTGTTCTCAGAAATTCAACATCCCCCAAAGCAGAGAGAGCCTGAACTGTGTTCACAGTGAAGATGAATCCTTACGACATGAAAAACACATGCAAACTTGCAGGCCTCCAAGAACAATTCAAAACATCTCTGCCTGCCAAAAAGGGATGGTTTTGTTTTCTTTGCTTTAGGCTATCCACATTTATTTACAAGATACACAGATATGAAGGGGAGTCTATTTACTAGAATAAATTCAGGACAGGCAGCAGATTGAAATCTCAGAAAAGTTGGTTTTACTGTCCTGAGCAGTAAGAAAAATTGAAGGACCCTCACAGCTGCACTGAAATTTATGGCATATATAAAAGGAGACATACAAGGGGCATAATCAGCACAGCTATAAAATAAGTCAAAGAAACTTATCTAGTGAGAAGTTAAAGCATGCAGGAACCATAATGAGGTATAACTAAAGCCTCAGTTGCACCTTTACAGTGGATAGAAATTATTTGTGTTCCTCTTAAGCGATAGAAATCTCAACATTCTCATGATAGGTGATTCCAGTACACAAAAGATGTCTGTATACACAGCCTTCCAGTTTATTCAAAGTCTATGTTATGACTGTAAATAGAGAGCAAATCATTAGAAGATAGGGCTTTATCATATCTTCTGTCATAACTGAAAAATTTCTCTAGCTAGTTAAACTCCAGGACAATTAAACTTTATTACACGTTATCTGCTATAAAGTAAATTTGTTTAGTGTTACATTCTTAAGTATATACCCCAGACAATGCAAGATGTTTAATTTGCAAAAAGTGTTTTTCCACATTGATGTAACAGCACTAAAGTGAAATGAAAACACTAAGTAGAGAATTTAGGGTTTATTTAATGTCAGAAAACATTCTTCTCACCTGTGGATGCTTTCAGCCTTCTGATATAATCAGACCAAAAGGAGCAGTCTGCTTTTTTCAGTCCTTTAAGAGTCGGCAAAGAAACAGTGAATTCCTTGTAGTTATCGCCATCATCACTTGACAGATACATAGGCCAGGCAGGCATCACCCCCAACATCCTTCTTGAGAAACTGTGGGGGTAGTTTGGATTTCTAAGGGAGTGGGAGAAATTATCATTAGAAAAGAATGAGATGAACAGTACAATGATAAGAAGATTGTCTGGGTCAGGGAAGTATCCAGTCCCTCTGACCAGTGGGGCTCAAATTCAGTCCAGATTGATCAATCATTCATGGTGCCTCATCTGACAGGAACATTTTGATCTGGTTCACTTCCTCAGGAACAGGTACACAGAACCTGCATAGACACAGGCTTAGGAACACCCTCAACAGCCCTCGATCCCAATCCAACCCAAGGTACTGTAAAAAGCGCATAAAGTCACTGTTCCCACACTAGGTTTCCAGGGATACTCCTCATTCCCAAGCATGGCAGCAGCATAGTACCCCAGAAGGATATTCACAGAGTACTTGGTAAAGGGTGCACTGAGTCTTCTTGTGCTTTCCTTTTCTTCTGGGAAAAAGAGAACCCTTAGCCAAGAGATTTCAGCATTGGGGTCCTAGAACTAAGTTCTGGAAATAACACCAAGGCTTTTGAAGAATTTAGTAGAATTTTCAGCTGGTCCATGGAGGTAAAATGTCTATTCCTCCGAGCTAAGCCTCATACTGTAAATCTTTGATGTCTGTTCTGCTTGATGACTTGGCCATGGCTTTCCAACTGTGTGGATCAAATTCCTCTGTAGGCTTACAAGTTGTAGAGGAAATGGAGAATGATTGAGTGAGGGCAGGGTCTGGACTGGCTACACTCCCTCTAATTCTCACCATCTCCCCAGCCACAGCAATTCTTAAGTAACACACACTTACCCAGAGTTTATGAAATTGGAGATATACTGCATAATTTGCAAGGAAAGGCCCTTTTCTTCTTCAGTAAATTGTGCTTCATACTTCGGGTAGAATGGCAGACCAAATGCATACTGAACATCCAGCAGGAGCTCCTGACCTGAGCTAAACCAAATATTTATAGAAAGATAATTAAAACCATCATTTATTTATTTGTGGAAGAAAGGGAAATAAATGAATTCAGAGAATAAAGCAAAGATGTAAATAATTAATGACCATTAATTAGTGTGTGGTGAGCTGTGGGACTTTTTCAAACCAAAACATAAAAGAAGAGCAAGTAATAACAAGGAGAAATTGCCATTGTTAATGCAGGGTCTTTAACATTTGTTACAAAAGGAACTGGAAGGCATTAGGGCACATTTTCTAAATTAGCTGAGTGTACAAGAGAGAGTGATAGAGGGAGAAAGTCACTTGGCTATTCCTTAAATGTTTTAATGTCTTAAGTTTTGGACAGATTTTCACTAAAATTAAATTCAGAAAGTGGAAGCAAGTGGTGACATGGATTCTGGCAGCTACAACGGAAGGTTAATTATGGCTTATTTCACAGACTTGGAATAAAATTCTGGCCTTTCTTAGCAGCAATTGGAGTTTTTCCATTGACTTCATTGTGGCCAGGATTCTGGATAAGAAAAGATGTAATAGGAGATGTTTGTGAAGATTTCTCTTAGACGTAGTTTTAATCTAATTTCTCTGCTGGCTGGGTGGTTTTGGTTCATACACTCTGTTCTCCCCAAGTTTTATATGGCAGACAAGTCAAAACAGATTGAGATAATCACCTAGATCAGATTTAAGAAAGAACAACTGCTGTGTAGTTCCACGTTATACTTAGCACATATTATAAGGAATATTCCAACAGTTCAGAGACAAGAGGGGCCAGGTAAGACCACAACATTTGGAGGACCCAATGGCAAAGGTTACACATGTCAACATCATCAAGCCCTGCAGAAAAAACAGTGGCCAATTTCTACTATTAAAATTATAACTAAACTATGTTCTGCACATAGCTTTGAACCACAGCTCAGAAGGAGATATTTCTGGCCTGGTCCAACTGCATTTTCCAGATCCCACATTTAGACAAAGGTCTTACTGACTTGGTTTAATGCTGCATGAAGGCAGACAGCATCAGGGGACCTGGGAGAAGGAACAGATGTCTGTGAGGCAAGAATAAACAAATCCCAGATCCACTCAACAAGATTTCATCTGCAGTGGCGTTTGTCAAAAGGTAGCACAACTGAAACTATTTTATCTTTGGACATGAAATGCAGCACTGGCATGACCCTGCTGCTGCCTCCAATGGAACAAGGAGTGTAGTTCAAGCCACTATGGGCAGGTGGTCTGAAAGCAAGATGACTGCTTTACATTTTATGAGTGGTGGCACCAAAGCCGCTATTTTGAAAAGCAAACACACAGCCCTCTAAATGAAATACATCTT
The DNA here is from genome assembly GCA_036785705.1 of Acanthornis magna. Classification (NCBI taxonomy): domain Eukaryota; kingdom Metazoa; phylum Chordata; class Aves; order Passeriformes; family Acanthizidae; genus Acanthornis; species Acanthornis magna. The sequence goes on along the minus strand of JAWUZG010000119.1, from coordinate 8,070,360 downwards.
TGGTTGTGTTTTCCTTAGTCTTATCATAATACCTCAGTAATACTTCGCATCTGGAAAGTGAATTATTCACAGATTATTCACCAAAAAAATGTAGAACTGAAACAAGATTAAAGCATATTTTTCTTCCCCAAATGTTTATAGAAGGATTAAGCAAGATCAGAGTTTAATAATTTTGCCTTAAAAATAATTTGCTTGGCCCAGTATATAACAGCAATTTCTAATGTCAGTATTGCAGTAAAGGCACAATACACTTACAGAGGCAATTTTCTTGGCAAAGAAGAGTCACTTTTGATTAGATTAGAAGACATGAAATTAGTTGAGGTGCAATGAAGAGACAAATGTACCCATTTAGGGAAGGCATAGCAGAGGTGAACTTAGCTGTGAAGCTAAAACAAGTCAGCTGTGACTCAGGATTTCCCCCCAAATCAGATTTTGTTCTCAGCCTTCATGTTTCTAGAGGTGAAAACTGTGAAGGTCACAGCCCAGGCTAAAAATTCAGCAATCTCATAAATAGAGAATTTATTTGATTTGAAATTATTTGTACGATAGTAATGTGCTTGATACAGAGACATAAAGTGGTACAAAAAACTACAATTTCATGGGTTGCTTTCAATATTTATGGGGGATGAGAAAAAAAAAAACATGAGGATGAAAAAGACCCTTAAGCTCAAGAGGGGAACAAGGCACATAAATAAATGCACAGAATAGCAAGAAAGACAACTGGGAAACATCTAGATGGCAGCCAGATGGAAAATACAAGGACAATATTTCTGTCTCCTTCAAACTCTGATCACAGAATCATAGAATTAAAGAATCATAGAATCACAGAATCACAGAGTGGTTTGGGTCAGAAGGGACCGGACAGGAGTGCAAAATGGCCAGAAATACCCAAACAAGGATTTTGGAGTCTTGTAGGAGGTCTGAGCCTACCCAAGGTAGCACCAGGTAGTGACACTGTTTTCACTGGAAGAAAAGTGGAGTGAGAGAAAGCAAGGAGTGAGAAATAAGTTTTTGGAGCTTTTCTGTTGTATACTACCAGCTCTGAAGGAGGGGGTTTATTTCCTGAGCTGCTGCAAACTGCACTCCCAGCACACCATGCATGTTCTCAACAGCAGCAGATCTAAATGAGGATGTGAAGGCCCCACAAGTGGTGGACTTCAGAGGACAGTTTGATAAAAGGGAGGACTGCAGACACAAGGACAAAAGGGATTTTTAAGGAAACCAAATGACTTTCCTCTACAGAAGTCCCTTTTCAAGAACAGATCTGTTATTTTAATAACAGCAGTGAAGGTAATTATGTGTAAGGATGAAATATTGGCTTTGGTGACTTCACAGGAGTAGTACTTTGTGCAAAGGTGTTGCTTCAGGTCCTCTCTGTATAGCTTTGCTTTTTAAGATGTCAACATTTGAAAAATACAGATTCACGGCTCGTCTTATTTGGCAGATCAGTCAACTGAGCCATGGGGAAGTTAGAAGCCAGATCCTACAGCTTTGTTCACACTAAAATGAGCTCTCCATGGGGAATTCTTACTTCACCTCAGAAGGAGGTGCTACTGGAGTTCGGTTTACAGAAAAACAGATGGTAAAATCAGAAACTTTGTGACATTCATAACCAACGATTTAACAGCAGACTCTGAAACATCATTTACTGGGAGCTTTCATTACCCAGTGCCAAGCCATTTAGTTGGGAAGGTGTAGGTTCTGAGAAAATTTTTTTTAAACCTAAGATGGAGTTTCCATTTAAATTTCCAAAAAGCAAAGACAGAAAGTGATTACTTAGCCATCAGATACTCCACTGCTCTCTCAATAGAGCTGTGGCTACTTTCACATACAAAGAACAGGTCCAACAGGGAAGAAAAAATGATGAGTAGATCAGAATTTAGAACAAAACCACCCAGGTTATGGTTGATTTGGTTTAAATTCTGGTTCCAAATCAAACAGAGCATAGATGTAAACCCCTATGTCCAAGAGCTGAAGTAAACGTCTTAATCACAAGATTTTGGAACAGAAAAAAACCAAGCAAAAACAAAACAAAAACAAAAACAGAAAAAAAACTCTAAATCAAACTGCTTCACCACCACCACCAAAAGCCAGAAATCCTCAAAAATTTTGTTTGCAAAATGGAATTGTCATTACTGTGTATCCCTAATCAGGGCAGTCAGAACAGAAGAATATAATCTGGCAGACTATCACGCTGTTCTGTGTTAGGACTGAATGCACAGCTCAGAGCTGGGGCTGCAGGGACCTCATGGTATGATCCACAGTAAATTAGGACATATATCTCATTTTGAACCTTGTCCTTATTCTAGGTCTGGCTAATTATTTCATACTGGAAACTCATTTTCATGATTAATGACTTACTCTAGCCTAATATATCTCTTTTTTTTTTTCCTTTTAATTTAAAAATAGTCCTTACTCTCCAACTAATTTCAATTAATCTCAAAGCATTTTGAGTCACAGCTTCTATTCTTAGGTGCCTTAGTGTAGTTTTTGGTTCTTTTTTAAACCTCCACACACAGAGAGAAGCCAACATAAATTAGCTAAAATTCTAATGATATCCTATACGATACCAAAACACCAAGGTTCCCACTGCTATTCAATAATTTAAATTTTAAAATAACAAGAGAAGTATAACTAGCTAGAGTTCAGCCAGAATTACCAGTGATCATCTGAGAAATGCAGAAGAAATATTGTACTCAAACTCATGCCAGTCACCAAACCTAGCAGATGTTGGCAATCTGTGACAGATTGGTCAGATAAGAAAACCATTCATCATTTACTGTAAACTTTTATGAGAATGACTGCTCATTCTAACAATTCTGTGGAAGATTTTGTCTTAGAGAAAGGATCATGGCTTTGAGTTCCCAGCCTCACAATCAAAGCCCTGTTCAGTATCCCATTAGTAAGAACAGGTTTATCATAAGAAAAGTTTAAAAAAATGCCTTTCCAGTGTCACTTGGCTTTGGTGAGAACAGGTTATTTACACGCTGAGTTGAACAGCACAGGTGAAACCCAGACTCGTAGGTTGCTAATGATCTTCTCACTGATTTGAGGTGAAATAGGATTTTGCAACAACTCTGCCCCTGGAGAAGAAGATATGATTTACATAAAGTGTGCCACTGCTTGTGTGCTCCTCTGGCCCCATTCTGTGCCCATTTTCAATATATGGATTTTAAATTATTTTTTGCAAGAGTTATTGGAAATATTAAATGTGCTTATTTGCACCCATCTGCATTATCTTCACATCAATACCAGCAGATTTTTCCAGAGTATATTTACAGATCCAGTATCCCAAACTGTGAACAGTCATTGTCTCATCCATGTCGTGGGAGAGGAGCAGCCTACCAACCCTGCACTTTGCCTGAACTGAAATATTCATTTTGATGCCAAGCAAAAATAATTTTAAAAAATATATACAGCCACACATTTTATAACAGGAAATGGTATGTGATTGCAGGGAGAAAAAAATAATCAAAGGATAGCTGGATATTTATAGAAATGCAATGAGCCAATGTGAGGCCTGGTGTGACCTCTGCAGTTCTAGGGATGCATTTGGCTCATTGTGTCTCCTCTCATTATGAACTCCTGCCAAACAAATGGGGGAAAGGATGTGAAAAACAGATGAAGAGTTTGCTTTCTTCTTTTCAGGAAAATCAGGGCATATGGAAAAAGCTTAACTTGTAACAGGATTAAGCTGCCAAGTTTATCCACCTTTGTACCAAAAAAGCCCTATAGATACATGTGACTTGCAGAAGTGTTCTGGAGTTTGCTGTGTCTTTTCCACTTGAATTACTCCCAATACACACAATGTTCCACTTGGCATTATAGCTGTGCCAATTAAAGAAAATAAAACTGAAGTAGCAGATAGTAAAGTTGAGAGTCTGAAACCTCACATTAATTGAAAAAAAAATAAATCATTGATCTTAAAGCAGGAAGAAAGAAAGCACTTTTATCAACTTGTCAAAACTCCTAAAGAACACAGACTACACAACTCTGTCAGGGAATTACTCTATTTAAGACCCAGTAATACGCATGCTGACACTTTATTGGACTTTTGGGAGAGAGAAATTCATAAATTTGTTCAGTATGGCTACTCCTAAGCTGAAGGAATGGATGATTTTCCAGAAAAAGGTGATGTGTACATCTAAAGACCCCAGAGCACTAAGGAAAACGTGGTGCTCAATGGACTTTGTGCTTATCTTTAAGCATTACATTTGATGGGAGCTGCCTGTCCCAGTGCAGCACATGAAGTTCCAAAATTGCTTTGTACTTTCCTGAGTAGTTTAGCTGAATTTTCATTCATCTAAAGCTGTTTTCTGCTTTTCCTGATCTTGGTCCCTTTGCATATTTATGGATAATTTACGAGATCTGAAAAAAATCTGCTGAACTAAAAATGCCTCTAAACTACTTCATGGGAAGAAAAAACCAAATTGTCCAGACCCTAAGCCTTTAGAAACAGAGAAACTTTGCAAAGGCTTAAGAACGTCATGATGTGGCTGTATCAGTGGGACAGTGTTTTCATAGCTGCAGCTGGCACAAGGCAGTGGATAAGGCCAGAGGAATGAGAGGCACTTCCAAAACAACAACTTTAGAAGATGACTGGGAGCGGAGCTTTGTGGAGCACAATGACAAGCTGTTGCTGTAGCAAGGGGACATAGCTACCTAAGGTAATTGTGGTGCTTACCCAGCCATGGAGCAACATGAATCTTGCCCTTGTCACCACCCCACCGGCAATTTATTTGCCCTCTGTGTTTAGATCATTTTCTTTGAAGCCCAGAGACAACCTCCTGTCTGCTTGCACAGCACCCATTCCAGACTGTGTCCCCCAGCCTGCGGGGTGTGGGTCCTCATGGACTGACAGCTACAGACAGTGAGGGGTGGATGGAATAAAGGACAGGGATGTGATATAATTGTTGTGAAATCAAATGAGTAGAAAAATCTCTGTTAATTAAACAGATATTGAGTATAGCCAGGATTTCCACAGCATCCATAATAAACAGAAACCAAGAATACTTCACATAGCTGAATGGGTTTATGCACAGACATTTTTTGTTTTATCAGTCAGGAGTTCTCGCCTTCAGTTACAGGAATCTCAAGAAGTGTCATCAAAACTCAGCCAACTATGTGAGCCTTGGCTCACACAGAGCAGCTTCTTATCAACTCACACCAACGTACACAAGACTACATAGTCAGAAGGTAAAGACAGCCTCAAATAAAATATTGCAAAAAAGACAGCAGCTCATTCATCTTGGGTGAATCTGTCTCATGCACAACCAAGAAAAGCTTTTATGACAATAGGTATCGTCATGTTAATGACTAGAAGATAAAGGCTCATTAAGTCTCAGTTTAGACTGTTTCAGAGACAATTACGATGCTTTTCCATCTTGCTGCAGCTGAGGATCTTGCCCCCTCAGTTGACAGAGCACTAATTTTTAACCACCACCTTTAAGACAGAACATTTGGCACCACAGTGCTGTGCTGGCATGGCAAGCAGTGCTTCTTCATATAATATGCAAAAATCACCCAGAAATCTCTTGAAGGGTTAAACAAGGCAAAACTTTGAACAGTTAATAATATTATCCTTGTCAAAACATACTTCTCCTATCACACTTTTCTTTACCATAACTAAAGCTATCCTCCAGCCCTCCCCACTAATCCTAGGCAGTGCTGAGCAGTTACATTCCTCCTGCATTGTTTAGAATAAATGTTTACTCCAAGGCCTAAGTGTTCTCAAAGAGAGAGTGAGAAAATGGCAGCTGGGTCATGTATATATTTTTACCACGGATTATTAATGTGGGAGTTGGCTCCACATTCAAATGGGAACTGAAGACTAAAGCAGACACGGTGTCATGCCAAGCTCAGAAGAATGCTACCACGTGGAAGGAGATATTATTTTGCTCTCTGCAAGATCCATTCATCTATACAAAAACGGTCAGTTCATGGTCCTATGTGATTTTCCACATATGTCACAGACATCAATTTAGAGTAAGCTTTTTAACCCTGTCCCTGTATCTATTCATGCTTGAATATGTGTGTGTATACATTTTAGAAACTTCCATTTGAAAGACAAACTTTGGCTAATTGACTTTTACTGCCAAAAATTCCTCCCTGTTTAATAATTTTTTGTCTATTTTGCATCATTGTGGGTGAGTCTGTCCTTACTGGCTGACTTCTCCCTCCCTCCCTCCCTCTTGTTTATCTTACTGTTAGTTATTAAGTGACTTCTCCTTGTGAAACAAGAGGAAATACCAGTATTTTTTCATCCCTGCATTTTAAATCTCTTTTCTGTTATGTATTTTGGGAGACACATAAAGTAGGAGAGAGGTGACAAAGTAGAAATTGAAGACTGTGCTATAGAGCACCTTATCTTAATTAGTGAATGGCTACTTCCCCAGCCAGAATATTTTGTCCAAGAGTAAATAGTCTTCTATAGTTATCTGAACATTATTTTATTGTTCCCAATACTCCTGTGAGGTAGCCATTAGCAATTATTGTAGATTACATATAATTATATTATCATCATCTTTATGATACAGATTGCAAAAACGAAGAGGGAAGGTCCATCTCCTGTGTAAACTGACTTCTTAGGAACAATTTGGACACCAAAGTAAGAATCCTCATTATTTTATCTTTTATGTTACCCTACGGACATAATACTGTAAAAATTCCCATTGTTCCAAGTGAAGGTTTATATCTCAGCAAACTGGTTGAGAAATCACTACTCTATCAAAAGCCTCTGAGTGATCAGGAGTGTCTAATGAGGTTTTCCTCAAGCTACAATGCACGAGGGGAATCTGATCCAGTGTGTGCACTCGCAGAATATCCTGCACACAACTGCCGTGTGCAAATCATACTTTGGTTATTGCATTCATTAACACAAAGAAATGGCTGTAACAGGGTTCTTCTCTTCAGGCATTTAATGGAATGTTTGCAGGGTTCCAGACTCAATTCTCACTTCTGCTGAGCGAGTTCAAACACACACATCCTGCCTTCTAGCCTAAGCTGTAGGTTATGTGGCAGAGAATATGCCTCTGCTCCTCCTCCTAGGAGCCACAGTTTTCAAAGAAGAATTTGAGAACTGTCAGTACTCAACTTCTGAGTGGTTACAGAAGTCCCTTGGATATTGGGGACACGGTTGCCATATCTTTCCCCAAGATAAGTTTATATATTCTACCTGAAGGCTGTTTCATGGACATCAATGGTTTTAGTTTGGTAAGACAACTCACCAATAATATTCCCAAGCACTGTGTTTTGTTGGTTTCAGATTCCTGATGGTTTCCTAGTTTTTAGGAGTTAAAACTGCTCTTCCAGGCAAAGCTCCTTCCCTCGACAACATCACATCACTGGCAGGGGAGCACAGCCTGCATTGCACCTACACTGCTTGGAGGGGGGAAAGCTCTAGGGTGGGTGACATGGCAAAATTAGGATGATGAATAAAGGAAGATTAATTTAGGAATGAACGAATGAATGAATAACAATATTTAAACAAAATACTCGCAGTGTATTCAGCAGACGACCTAGAATGGGGTCCCTTGGGAAAATGAGGGTATCACTTCATAAATAGCCATGCTGTAGGGTCAAATAAGATCCTCCCCTACACAGACAAGCTGAATTCTGCAACCTCTGTTTAAGTGCTTGCTTTGCAACCTTAACAGCATTTATTTTAATGGCACTTAAGGATAAATAAGACAAAAGGAGTAAGAATGTCATGCAGCATACCAAGTTGGGCCATTTCTCCTTGCAAGTGGCTTAACTAAAGGCAATTGAGCCTCTGCCTCACGTTTCTGTGAGCTTCAGACAGCATTCTGGCTTTGTTTGTTCTTTTAAAGAGGGTTATGAAAAAGCAAACCAATAACTTTTGCACTAAAGTTAATTAGCTTAGAACACCAGTGTCAATATAAATATGATTAAAATGTGTAGCTACATGCTACATAAACTATTGCTGCACTGGAGAGTGTGAGGAGAGCTAAATAACATGACCACAAGATAAATGTTAAATAGGGCTTGATAGAAGAGAAAATTCTTATCAATTCAAAATCACTGCCTGAAAGCCAGTGAGTCTAAGCTGTATAAGTACTGTTTAATCTAGTTACAAATAAGATTTAATCGCAGACGACTGGGTCACTATCATTCTCCACAGCAAGAGAAAACTTGCTAGCTCATTTGAGAACATATCTTTTCTTTTTGTGCGGCTGGATTTTTGGCATACCATAGCTCAGCCCTGTTTGGAGCCTTGTAAAAATCACTTATCTGGGCCTATCGGTAGCCAAATGGAGCACTGTGAACATTCCCGCTGGAGCTGCCAGAGAAACAACGGCTCCCCGAGGATTAACTTCTCAGTTAAAAAGAAAGCGAGCCTGTGTTACCACAGCATAATGGCCTTCATCTGTAACCTAGATCTGGGCTGGCTTCTTTCAAATGCTTTTTCACTGCGCTATCAGGAAGGGGAAAAAACCCATGCAGTTTGCAGGGAATTTCACAGGATCAAATGGTGCCGGGGGAACCTGCCGTCCCTCCCCTGAGCCCTTTTGGAGGAAGCCTGAGAAAATGGAAAAGGTCTCAAAAACCCTTCCTAGAGAGAGGTGAAGGGCAGTGCAGGGAGCAGGGGACAAGCACGGCTTCCTCACAAGGAAGCAGCATGAGTTTGAGCATCCCTGTGTGCTTTGCTGCCCTGGTGTGTGGGTCCAGGGAACAGGAGGAGCGACTGGCGCTGCAGATTTTGGTCACTGAGCCTTGGAGTGCAGGAGCCACTCTGGTGACTCCCGTGGCAGCCCAAAGTGCTGACCACTGCCTGCAAACACCACTGCCTCTCCCTGACCTCTGCAAGGGGCTGGGTCTAAAAGAAAGCCAGGGAAGGTCACCTTAAAGGCCTCTGCCTACCCAATTGTTCTGTGCCCAACAAGACATTGCATCTCCCACAGCCTTTTAGGCCTTTCTGCCTAAAATACAATACAGCTTGCCCTGCTGACAGTTTTTCAAGTAAGCTTCTAACATGAAGGATGACACAGAGCCTGAGTCCAAAAATGCTTGTGTGCAAAAATGTTTTTCTTCCCATGAGGCAGTCTGTCACCAGATCACCACTCCCAGTGCTGGAGCAGGAAGGATTAAATCCCAGAGCTCATCCACACTGTAGGCCAGTCAGTAAAACTGGGGTTCAACTGCACTGACCTCAAAAAAAGGTTAAATTAAAGTTATTAGAAAACGATACCCCATTATCTTGAGAGCTGTGGACTCCTGGTGACGTGGACACATTCTGGTTCTTTGTGGGAGATTTATCAGATGCAGAGTAGGAATCTGAAAGGCTAACTTTGGAACTGGTCAAGGTAGGTAAGTTGGAAAGGGAAAACTCAATTTAGACATTTAATGGGAATTGCCTTAGTTCAGAAAAAGCATTCCTGTACAGTCAGAAAAACAATCCATTCGAGACCAATCCCTCCTTTGCTCTTCTGAACTGTTTATTTGAGGTACCCACATACAATCATTTATTCCACAGCATGCCCAAGCAGTCAGCCCTGGTTTTACAAACTCTAAATCCAAGAAACATAATAAAATATATCTCCTTACCTGCTCTGTGAGGAGCTCTCAGGTACGTGGTACATGAAGACATTTCCTCGAGAGGCAGCAGCCCAGTGACTTGCCATGTTTATGATGGGACATGTGATAAACTGGTCACTGACAAAAAAGGAGGAGCAGAGAACAGACAGAGTCACATAAAGGAAAAAAGGGAAGAACTTCCACATGCAACAGACTTCTCTCTATCTTGATAGTTTCCTTTAGATTTTCCAAAACAGCTCATATCTCTGCCTTCAAATTGACTGAGGGAAACCACATTCACCCTCTGTGGGACCACCACTGCTTAGAATTCACTAAAAGTGCTGCTTTTATGGAGTGTTGAACAACGATACTAAATAAACCAGATCTGACACATAAGTATCCTGGCAAAAAAAACAAATCCCACTTTAGTCTAGTTTATACGGGCTCATGCTTATAATAGTTTAAAGTTCTTTCTGGCACCACTAGGTTGCGATGGTATCTAATAAAAGATCTTATAATATTTCCTGGGTTAAGGATCAATAATATAATTTCTGAATTTGTATCTGTGTGATTTCTTAGGTGAAGTTTCCTGAGCTGGAAGGGGTAAGAGACCACCTTCAAGGATAACTGCAGGGCTCATCAGTATGGAATTTCTGGTGCAATATGTCTGGGAGAGAAAGATTAATCAGTAAGAGTCAAAAGAGATAGTCAAATGATCAATTTAACACCAGGTCTAAAAGGTATGAGTGAAGCAAATGTATCCAAACCTTCGTGCCTTCCTTTGCCCCAAGAAGGGGGCTGGAATTTGGGGTGAACTGCAGCTGGAAGAAGCACAAGCTGCTCAAGAGGGACAGCAGACCTTACTGCAATACATCTCACTATGATTGCTCAAGGCGATATTATATATGCACATATCACCTCTGCCATCCTTCCTGCGCCTGAGGACTCAGCACAAGCTTTGGGCATTTATCTACCTTTACCTAGATGAGAGACCACAAACGTATCTGCTGAGGAAGTGGGAGGTTTCAATTCCCAGTTTAGTGAATCTGAAACAGCAGCTTCTCCTGCAGACTTGGTAGGTTAAAAAAAAAAAAAGAAAAGACTGGTGCAAGAACAAACAGCATCAGAGAAGCATAAAAACAGGTTACTATTTTTAACTGCTATGGTTATGAAAGGCACTGTTTGGGTAGCTATCTTGGTTCAGCAGAGTTTATTTTAAGCTCATCTGTGGCACCACAAGCTTTGGGCTGACTGACCACAGGGCTCTTTGACAGTTATGGTTGACAACACCCATACAAAATGAAAATTACTGCTCTTCACATGCCTACCAGCATGGGGCTTTAGAGGAGCAGATGGTCTTTGAAAACTTGGGAGTCTGGGGAGGGCAATAGCTCTCAAGAAATGCTTTGAGATACATTGCACAATTTAAAACTGATTCTGAGTTGGTGCTATGGGGGGGAAAAAAGTCAGCTATTCTGAGGAAGTAGAAAAAAACCCTAGATACATAGTAACTGCAAGAATGAAAGGGCTGTCTCTTAGAGGCATGGAATACCAGAGCTTAAAAAAAAAAAAAAAAGAAAAAGAAAAAAGAAAAAGAGAATGCAACTAATTTTACACTTGGGAAAAAATACCAAAGAATCACAGCTACAACAAATTTTAAAGTAGAATTATTTTAAAACCACAAAATATGGACAATGTATGTAGTTTATAACAACCACTTACACTGCTTTATCACACTTTGTAATCCTGTTAAAACTTTAGCAGTTAATTCCTGACAAAAATTTTTCTTGGCCTGTACATCTATGCTGGTAGTAAGTTTTTTGTTAAAAAGAAACAAAACTAAGGAGAAAAAACTCCAAACCAAACCAACCAACCAAAGATCAAAAAACCCAGAACCAATCCCGTTTTCTCCACTATGGACGTGATACTGATATAGGTGACTCTCATTCCGTACCCACTGTTTCCTCTCACTTTCTGCTGTAGCTGGAGTAATTTCCAAAGCGTTTAACGCAAAGTATCAGATGTTGTGGTCTCACTATTGATCCTTCTGCTTGTTCAAGAATACTCCAATCACTTCTTTCCTTAGCCAAGGCATTTGCCTCACATTTTAAAGGATCAGGTAATTCCTACACCCAGCAGGCTGCCGAGCCTGAGGAGCTGTGGGTGCATCCCATTCCTGCTGGAAATGAGCAGTGTGCCAGCCCTTGCAGCTTTGCAAAAGTCAATATCTGCACCACACTGAGCCCTGGGCTGAATGTCAATGATCAAATGTGACAGCCCTGTGTTAGGGCAGCTCCGTACAGAGGGATCTCTGGATGGGAAGAATGGTTAAAATTTAAGTCCTACATTGGTTTGCTATGGCTAAAAACCCCACTGGTCTGACTAAAGATCCCCATGGGGAACAGGGGTGATGGAAGGAGACTGAAAACAAATTCTGGCTTTGATGCCCATGATCCACAGTGCTTCCACGTGCGCTGCAGGCAGTGTCCCCAGATGCCACAGTGATGGGGGGCCCATCCCTGGGACAGGCTACAAGGGAGGACAAATGTGGCAAGATGTGTGAGTTGATAAACGGCACAGAGCTCAGCCCACAGCCCTCTGGCGTGTTTACTCCATGGCCTCAGTGCACCAGCACACCTGGATCACCCAGAAACTACCGTCCACTTTGGGTCAGATGTTTCCAAGAGAATCTTGGCTCCTGTTCATCTCCTGCTCTCTAAGGCTCCCCCAGAGCAACACTCTGCAGCTCTGATGGAGGAATAAAAGGAAAATCCTGTCTCTGAGGTGTTATGGGGAGGCTCAGAGTGGGACAGAAAACTTAACACTGAGAATGCAGATACCAGGATCTTGTAGCTATTGTGTCTCGGCTCAGAACAGAGGTGAAACATCTTGGACAGGCCCATTAGGATTCAAGTCACCAGATTATAAACCACATCACACTAGAAAAGTGAAGAGTTTTCATAATGAATCTGCTCATGAAGCAGAGGAAGGAGTAGGGAAAGAGTTTTTTGATTCATTTCTGGAAAATTTGTTTCACTTTAACATTCATTCCCCGAGTTTGTTCACAGACAGGAACAAGAAGTAAGGAAATTTCTCCTCAGTTTGCCTCCTTTCAGAATAACTGAACCATCCCCCCAGTTTAAGCTTCATAACTGAAGCAAACTGGCTGCCCATGGGGGAAACACCAAACTCCAGTTTGCTCCACAAAACCGTATTTTCCTTTTGGAGTCCTCTGAGTTACATCCAAGACTATGTAGAGTTACAATGCAGGTTTCTGACCTCTTCCAAGGGAATGATCCAAAACCTTAAGCAGTCCATGGAATATTCCCTACTGACTTTAAATCCTTTTGAATCAATGCTCCAGTAATTCTGGAGCACAAGTCAGATGTGGAGCAGCTGAACGAGCCAGGGGTATTTAGCCTGGAGAGACAGAGGGTCAGGGAGAGCTTTACTGCTCTCTACAACTGCCTGAAAGGAAGTTGTAGTGAGGTGAGGATTAGTTTCTTCTCCCAAGTAACAAGCAAGAGGAAATGGCTTCAAGTTGCACCGGACATTGTGAAGAAATGTATTTTGCAAGTTTCTTAATAAAAAAAGTCAATGTAATTGCTGAAATCAAAGTTTTCAAATTTGACCACCAAGGAAAAGTGTCTGGCTGTATTATTAGGGCACTGGGAATAAAAGGCAGTCTATTAATTCTACTGTCCCAGGGATGAGACAGCTCAAGGAACAGTTGATACACAATGTGCAAGCAACCCGGACTCTTTGACATGAAAGAGTACACACAGAAAGCATCAGTAGTCTGAACTCAATATACAGCTCTGGAAAGATATGTCAAACAGTTCACAAGGCATAAAAATCAGTTCCATTTCTGTTTACCAATGACACTGGAAACCACGCAGAAAATGAAATCATATTCCCCATTTTCTGTTCATTTGCATAAGAATTTCTCAAGCTTTTCAGAATATAAATGCACACTTGAGACAACCAAAACAAACCTTGCTCAGCCCCAATCACACAGTTGTGATAGGATGACTTTCTTACCGAGTGGCATTTTCCAACGCCCTGGAAAAGGATGAATAATCATCAGTTGAGTGTTCAAGGGAGTAATACCATGTAGCTGCATCTTCAATGAACGAGTTGGACTCTTCTCCTCCTAAAGAATTTTGCAGAGCCTGATAGAAGGCTGTTTTGCTGTTGGCTCTTCCTTGACTTTCTTCAAATTTCTGAGAAAAAAGTGAATACATGGAATTCAGAAACAAAACCAAAAGATAAATTTTTTAGTGGAACAATGCAGGCTCAGATCTCCCTCTGCTGGAACAAGTCCTCTCTGCTGTGATCTCTGATTCCCAGGGGATTGAGTAGGGGACAGTCCTACCTTTGCTTTCCCAAAACTGTCATTTGACCATGTTGAGAATTAATTTGACCATATTACCAACCAGAAATATTGGCTTCCTCTGGACATATTATAGGACAGAAATTCTGATCTAGTAAGTCCAAATCAGGGGTACCAAGCTGTGCCAATGGATCTCTAATACTACAGAAATCCTTCTGGGTCTCTACTACAGAAGTAGTTCCCAGGCATAGTTCTCCACTGTGTGTCCAACTTTGTCTTTCTGATGACCTCTCTGAAGAAAAACTAGAGGGGGGAGAGGGAGATACTGATCTTTTCCTTTGAAAATTCCAGACAGCAAATATGTTGTAAAGCCATTTCATGGCCACTCTGCCTCTTTTGGAAACAAGAAACATATTTGTACAAAGAAACATGACTGCTCTAAGTTCTGTATTTAGGTCTCTTTTGGAATCATATCTCCCTTAGACATGGAAGAGAAATTCCATTCCTCCAAATCCCAATGCAGGGAACAGCCATGATAATCAAACTTCATAACCCTTAGGGCCTTTCAGAGAAACCAACAGTGAAATGCCCTTTTCCTAAGATCTGTGGTCTGAAACCTTTCCTAACATAATTGCATGTCCCCCAGAAGCAAAGTGCCCATGTCACAGGGGCCACCTTCAATGCCAAACTGTGTATCCAAATATATTTTTACCAAAGCTAAATACTGCTGGATTTTTTCAACACATCTTTTTCTGAGGAAGTTTTTATGTTATCAATTCAAACTTTTCACTTTCTTTTTTTAAAAATTTATTTCAATTTCAGAAACAGAGCAACTTCATGAAAAAAAAAAAATTACCCTGAATTTTCCCATGCATCAATTCCTTTGTAAAGAGGGCATTATACAGGTGCATATTGGTTGAAACTTGGATAAGAACTCCAGATAAAAAGATCTAACAAACCACCTCTATTATTTTGGGCAGTCAGTCTGATGCAAACTAGGCCAGTGTCTGCCCAGTTTAGTTACTGTAGATGCTTTACTTAATATATTATTTTGATGGCCCACAGCTGGTTTTCATCATGCTGCTAGAAGGTCTTTCCACAACCCTATACAGAAAGTACAGATGGAATAACTACTTTTCAGTAGACTCACAGAAATGAAAGATGGAAAATAAGCTCCCATGTGCTGAGGTTTGTCCTTAGTATCCTAATGCTCTGTGCATTTTGATTAAGTGACTTTAAGGGATTTCAAAACTCAACCAAATATCCCAAGGCCCAAGAAGATTTTGGCAATTTTCCCTGTATTTGTAATAAATTCTTCTTTTGCTAGATTTTGGCCCATGCAATGTGAAAGAGACATGTGGTGCCAGCTTTAGTAATACAGATATACTTTGAAAAAGATGGGGAGCTCACTCCTGGCACGTCACTTCACATCCGCAAATGCCACATATGAAACGGCATAGCACTCTTGCCTGCAGAATCATTTAGTTTAAAACCAGCAAGGACACCTATATTCTTCTGCAGGAAAAAGAAATTATCACTAAAGACTTGACTGCAAGTTCATGGAATTCAAAAGCACTTTTTCCATCAGAGCTTTGGCACATATCAATTCAGGTTCCTACTAACCAGCAGAAGCATTGCTTTACCTAGTTAAGAATCTCTATTTGGGGACTAGGGTTAGCAGTTGTGGATAAGAAATGATACTTTTCTGTGGCAGTGCAAAGCCCAATCTCTTGTGTATAAATCAACCTGCACAAACAACTTCCATGCAATGCTTTCATTTTGTTGGCATTTTAAAAGGATTTGTTAACTTATTCTACACCTGTCCTAGATGCTTAAACCAGAGAGAAATAAAGTGGAAAAATCCTGGTATTGATTACGTACCCTAGGAACTGGTCCATTACTGTCTCATCAATAGCCAAGTATCAAATAAAAGTTGTGGTTGAAAACCACATAGGAAAGGACATGGATCATCACACAGCAACAAATGGTTAGGCTGAGGAACTCCCTGCCACATGGTTTTGTGGATGCCAAGATCTGGTGAAGATGAAGTTTCATAAGTGAATAAATTTTTTTAAAAACTGATAGTTATTAAATACAGAAAGATCAGTTCAGGATAGGAAGTCCCTGAGCTGCAAAGTGCTAGAGGTTTGGAGAGCATTTACCAGAAATATCAGATTTGCTTACCCTGCTCTTACTAACAGCCTCTTTTAACCACTGCTGAAAAGAGCATTTTGTGCTGAACAGTCTTTGATTTGACTCAGTGTGGTCAGCCTTAGGTATTTAATGTCGGAAGTCAAGGAGAAGAGGCAGGAGGCTGGCTTGGCTGGACAGGAACCTTCTCTCAGAAATAAGGCAAGAAAGGAAGGTCAGGTGACATGGGAAGAATACAGAAAGGCTGCTTGCTGCTGGAGGGAGAGAACCCATTCAACCAAAACTCAACTGGAGGTGAAGCTGCCAGAAATGTGGGGGCAATAAAAAGAGTTTTTTCAAACATATTAATAACAAAAGACAGAATGGAAATAACATTGCCTCCTTACAGAATAAAGATGGTCACCTCACAAACAGGGACATGGACAAGGCAGAGATGTTTAATACATTCTTTGCCTCTGTCTTCAGCATGGATGATGGACCAAGGGGGTCTCAGTGCCCTGAGCTTGAAGACCAAGAATGATCAACTCCAAGTCGACTCCAAAATTGTGTGGGATCTGCTGCTCCAGCTGGATTCCTACTAATCTCTGAGGCCTGAAGGGATTCAGCTGAGAACCCTCAAAGAGCTGGCTGATGTCATTCCAAAGCCTCTCCTGATTTTTGAGCAGTCTTGGGAATCAGGAGAGGCCGCAGCTGACTGGAAGCTGGTGAACATTGTCCATGTTTTCAAGGGCAAGAAGGAGGACCCCAGAAACTACAGGCCTGTCAGTCTCACTTCAGTGCCTGGTAAAGTTATGGAGAAGATTATTCTGGGAGGTGTTGAAAAATGCCTGAGAGACAGCTCAGTCATTGGTCTCAGCCAGCCCAGCTTCATGAGGGGAAAGTCCTGCTTATCAAACCTGATTTCCTTTAATGACAAGGTAACCCACCTAGTAGATATAGGAAAGCCAGTAGATGTATTCTCTTTGGATTCCAGCAAAGCTTCTGATGCTGTCTCTCACACAATCCTTCCAGACAAAATGTCCAGAAGAAAGAATCCAGCTTTCACCCGAATAACTGTGATAGATGATCGGTGAGCAACTGACTCATGGATCAGGCACCAAGGGTTATATAGAATGGGGGTGACATCAAGCTGGTCACTGGTCACCAGTGGGGTTCCTCATGTCTCCATCCAGGGCCCAGTCCTTTTCAGCATCTTCATTAATGACCCGGACACAGAACTCAAAGAACTTTGCCAATGACACTAAATCGGCACAGCATCACTGCCTGGGCAAGGAAGGAGATTGTCCCACTCTGCTCTGAGCTGGGGCGGCCTCACCTCAAAAACTTTGTGCAGTTTTGGCCACCACAATATATGAAAGACATTAAGCTTCTAGAGAGCATTCAAAGGAGGACAACAAGGATGGTGAAGAGTCTGGAGGGGAAGGCATACAAGAAGCAGCTGAGGTCGCTGGGACTGTTCAGCCTGGAGGAGACAAGGGGAGACCACACTGCAGTTACAACTTCCTCGTGATGGGAAGTGGAGGAACAGGAATTGCTCTCTTCACTCTCATGAACAGTGACAGCACCCAAGAAAACAGCATGACGCTGTGTCAGAGTTCAGGTCAGATATCAAGAAAAGGTGGTCAGGCACCAGAGGGTGGTCAGGCACTGGAACAGGCTCCCCAGGGAAGTGGTCACTGCACCAAGCCTGTCTGATTTCAAGAAGGGTTTGGGCAATGCTCTCAGGGATGTAGTGGGATTCATGGGGTGTCCTGAGCAGGCACAGGAGTTGGACTCAATGATCTTGGTGAGTCTCTTCCAACTCAGTGTATTCTATGATTCTGTGACTTACTGTGCCTATGTACCGTTCTTGTGGTCTTCAAAATGCCTCAAAAACTCTGGCGACCTTTCTCAGCAATAATTTATAATAGTGTGGGGACCTTGAGATGTGTTGGGTCAGATGAAAGAGGACTCAACAAGCAGAGGTGGATGAGAAACAGCATTAGCATTTCTAAGAAATGATTCTAATTTTCACCCTAAACAGCACTAAAATAGCACAATCTGAAACAATTTCTCAAGTGTCACTTTGACTACAGTAGAATTTAAACATCTGACTTTAACATGATAGCCAAAGCCAAAGCAATATGCTCAAAATAAAATTCATTAAACATTAAAAAGACAAAGTACTTTAACTTCTCAGAAACTGATTCAATTCAACCAATTTTCGATGTCCAACAAATGTTCCCATTAGAAAATATATGACCAAGGAACAATTTTCAAATCACACTAGATACAACAGGTGCTACCAGATTAATAGAAACAGGTGCACATCATGTAAAATACTTCACATTTTGCTAACTTTTAAAGAGGCATTAGGAATTGGCCTCAGAGTTATAGTGAGGTTTTCTAAGAAAGTATGTAAGAAAATAATTAAAGGCAGCAGGTGCACCCCTTCATACTCTTCTAATGATTCAAAAACATCATAAACATTGCCCAAATAATGAGTTAAATAATGCTTACTGTCCTTGCTGCTACAGGATAGCTTCTGAAACATAGGAGTGAATCCAGTGTTTTACTTAAAAAGAAATTTTACCAGTAGGTAGACCAAATATTTACACCTTCCAAGAGGCAAAATGTACTTTTCTGATAAACTGAAACAGTGATAACATTAACAGTGTATGTACAGATCTTAGGCCTTAAATGGCTTTGACAAACAGTATTTCACAAAAGATGGTGAAAGTCCTGCCAGCCACTCAGCAGAATCTTCCAAGAAATCCAGCTAGTTGAAAGATGAAGTAAAGGGTTGATTTCAACCCATTTTGCTCAGTGGTGGCATTTATCAGGACACTGTTTCCCTGATCATTACAATAAATATACACGTATCTGCCACCTGTCATATATTGCTGAATACATTTTTCCATAGAGAAATTAACCAACTGCAACACAGTGCAGGATGGAAGTTCTGTTTTGCACAGATCCGTTTGCTTACATGAGGTGAATAAACTAGATTTCTATCTACCCACTCTCCTATGCCCTGGATTTGGGTTCTGCATCCGACTAGATTGTACTAAGTGGGGAAAGAAAAAGAAAGAAAACACATGAAGTATAACCTCAGTCTTTCAACTAAATCCTTGTAATGTGGAGATTACACAGTAGGCATTTAACATATGGAGGATACAGACTGGGCTATAGTGACCTACATGCATATACAGATAAACACAGAGCAGCATGAGTGAATCCATATATTTAATGTCATTAGGTCCTCCCACCTGAGCATCACATATAGGACAGGGATAAAATTTTGTCCAGTTGGGAATTGAAATCAGCATTTTTAGAGGTTTCTGCTCAGCTGCCCTAATCTACGACCGCTCAAAGCTAATATTCCTTGAAGGTCTGCCATGGGAATTGCAGTGAATGGGTTCAGGCTTAACCACTCCATATGTCACATAGTGCATTATGGTGCCACTTGCCATTCCCTTAACAAACTCTGCTTTGTTTCTCACTTAGTTTTAACCATCTGATGGCTGCGCTGGGGATGAGTAGGAAGTGCTCCAGCAAGTGGCAAATCTGTCTCAGTTCACATGAATAAGCATTTCAGTGAATGCCATAAAATGTACATTTCTTGGGCATACTCTCTGCTGCAAACATCACTGAGAGACCTCAGCCTTTAATTGTCAGCAAATCGAACATAAATGTTTTGCTAGCACATAAGTGGTGCCTAATAGCAAAGACCTCAACAGGCACAAGCAGAGTGTTGCAGTGGGAGTACAGAGACACCCAGCACAAACAGATGCCAGCAAGATCCCACAGAACATCATGGTGCCAACTGGATTTTCCACTTTTTGGTCTGGTTGCAGTCTAGAGGTTTCAGTCTCACTTCTACATGAAGAGTGCCAAGAGTTTATAAAACTTGCATGCAACTCCAGTTCAAAGTGATAAGATTTGCATCATGTCTCAAGCTTGCTTGCATCCAAATGGCTAAAAGTGTCTCCTTACCATTTACAGGATCAGTACTGAGAATTTGGGATTAATAGAGCAAGTCCTTGCCTGAACTGCCCAGCACAGTTATTCCCAGGAACTGGTGGAGCAACTCAATACTGGTTAAACGTTTTTGCCCCTCACTCTTTGCACTGTCTACACTGAAATCAGTCATCCTAAAAAAGATGGAAATTAAGGACTTCGCCAAATCTATGCACTTTCAACAGCACCTTTCAGCTGTGTTTATCTACTGAAATGCATGCATGGTTCTTCTCTCTGAAGAGCAGGAACACAACCATAGGTGAATTTTCAGCCCTGGGAGGTTTGGTCCCCTCTTTGTAGAACAGATGAAATACTTTAGTTGTAGTCAGAGGCAAAGTAGTAATTATGTCTTGGTTCCCCAAGTTCAGTTTAGTGCTCTGTCCACCAGCTAAGCTTTCCTACACTCCCCAGTGTACCAATAAAACCAGTTTTGAGTTTTCCTAGAGAGGTGCGAGTCAAATCTACCTCAAAGGAACCCTTAAAATTAATAATGTAGATGAGTGGCATACAGTGTGGGTTGTCTCAAATCCTTCTTTGAGGTCTGTTGTGGGGAGAGGACATTTAGCACAGATTAAAGATCCCTTATGACATTATGACAGAGAAAATGGGGTGCAGACTTCCAGGTAGCAACCACCACCTGCGCTAGATTCTGTCACTGTGGCTAAATACGTCTGTGGTTTATTCAGGACTTCATCCTCTGACTGACTGCAGCCATACATGGTCATGGCTAGCACATAGAAATGCTGCTGAGGGCCTGCAGAAAGCACGTTCCTAAATAGCTCAGTGGTGAAAGGAGCATTAGTTTCCCAGCAATTAATACTCTGGATCAACAAGGGAGAAATCAGGAAACTTTAACCTTGCAGCAAGTCTTTAAGAAAAGTCAAATGGGAATACAGACTGGTCAAAACACTCATATCCCCTCAAGTTCTAAAAACCTGAAGCCACAGGAAACTGGAAATAGAGGAAAATGTGCATTTAAAAAAAAAAATCAGTTCTACAAGATCATGAAAACAGCTTAAGAAAGTCAAAAGGAAGAAAATAGAATACAACCACCCACCATGAACATGACGAGTTTTCTAGAACACAGATGGAATTTGACTTAACGTGTTAGCACCAAGTAAGGTAGGTATTGTTATAATAGCTGTTAAAGAAATTAATTATCCTTCTAAGTAAGGAAAGCTAAAGCTTATTAGCTAATAGATTCATTTACAAGAAATATGGGGACAAACATCTTAGTAGAGCTTACTGCAATAAGACAACAGGTAATGGTTTTAAACCAGAAGTGAGTAGATTTAGACTAAATATCAGGAAGAAGTTTATTACAGTGAGGGTGGTGAAACATTGACACATTGCCCAGAAAGGCAGTAGATGCTCCATCCCTGAAAACATCTGAAGTCAGGTTGGATGGAGCTCTTAGCCACCCATTTCATTGCAGAGGAAGTTGGATTAGATGAGCTTTAAAGGCCCCTTCCAACCCAAATCATTTCACAATTCTTTGATAACCCTTGTCAAAGGAGATCAGAAGATCTCCAAATAGGTCTCAGGCTGAGGTAGATATGACCCTTTCTTATGATTGAGTTGCACCAACTTATTGAATTCCCTTCCAATCTTATTTTCTGCAAGCCTTTAAATAAAAAAGATATTTCAGATTTTATTTTTGGACAGGCAACATTTTTCTGCTGAGCTCTCAGTTACAAGTGTTTTTTTCTTTCCATTTCATTCTGACAGTGTTGGGATTTAGCACTTGTGCCTTTCATCAACACCATGATTTGTTGCAAAATTTTTAATACATCATGGAATTTCATCTTAATTTTGCAGACAGCTATCATATGCAGGAACAGTGGTAAAGGAAAGAATTTCACTTCCTAGTCTTCATTACAGGACTTGTACTGAGGTTACTGAGGTTTTTTTCCCCTCTCACAGAGTCTGGCTCTTTATCTTCAGGCCTCCAGCATTACACAATATTTTTAATGCCTTTCTTCTATGACTTTCTCTTGCAATTGTTTCCAAAAGAAAAAGATACATGAAATAACAACAGAAAACTTCTGACAGAGAATAAACAAGTATGAACTTAATTTAGGTGGGCCACTAATTCTGAAGTAAATTGGTCTATGTGCTATCGGCTACCAGCAAAGAAAAGTTAAGTCTGACCTTTCTCTGCCTTCTAAGAGATGAATTCCACAGAGTTATAGCAAGATAGCCACAGACAGTACAGCATGGACGCAATTCTTTTTGGTTTCACCAGTTTCTGCCCGGAAACCTTAGACCACACATCAGGTCAGTGCTGTTGTTTGTTACAGCTAGTCCATATCCTGAATCATCTTTACAAGAAAATGTACTTCTAAGAGGCAACAGAGCAAAAAGGTTGCTTAAAAAAACCCCAAAATGCTGACTTAGTCTTGCTGTATAGTGAAGAAATTCATAACCAATGAATTTCATAACAAATTCCGTTGCTTTCTTCTTTCTGAGATCCTACTGAGTTTGAAATATAAATAGGATTTTAAAGGCAGTAAAACAGAAATGTTAAATCAGTTCTTTTACCTTTTTATATGTCCCACAGAAATGTTAATCAACAAATATTGTTATGCCATTACTCACCCTGACCAGGACTGGCCAGAGATGGACAATGCCTTTGCATATTTCCATGGAGCATAATTCACAGCTTGAAGAAATCAAAAAGCATCTCTCCTGACTGCATACAATTACTGTCATCACTGTAATCACAGTGATACCATCAGTTCATTAACAGGGAGTGTCTCCCTACCTTAATTGCCCTGGCTCTGCTGATGAGCCCATCTTGTTGAGCACTTCCAATGAGCAGATCTATTTTCCGAAGCTGAGGGCGCTGCAGGGCTTTAGTCAAAGGTTCCCGGAGGTAAATTCCATCCATCACTGGACCCCAGTACTGGAATGGGCCACTTATAGCTAGCAGCTAGGTTGGGGGGGGGAAAAAAAAAGAAAAAAAAAAAGAAAAAAAAAAAAAAAAAAAAGAAAAAAAAAAAAAGGCAAGAATTGTGCAGTTAATTTAGCTTACTCTTTAAATTCTATTTTATTTATGTTTAATTCAACTGATCTGATACCCTTTGAGTGAAAAAGTGATCATGTAATATAAGTGCAAACTCATCACCGGCAGGAAACAATGATTTTGCTGACAGTCTCAATAGGTGAAACGAGCTGAAGAGGCCAAGAAAAATGATGGTCTTATAGTCATAAAAACGTTTTAAATTAGGGATTTACTCTGTGCTGGTCCTCATCAGAAAATTTCTTGCCAGTGGGTGTTTTAATTTGTGGGTAAAGGATCAAAGGATCCATGTCTAGAATTATTTATACAGCAGCTTTCACAAGCCTCCCACTCAAAATACAGAACACTGACATCCCATCCTGCTTCATTTTCTGCATAAATTCTGTTATTAAAGCTAAAGACAGTTGACTCTCCTCTAGAGTAATGCTCGGGGCAGATGAGAGGGAACTGAAAGAAGACAAAAAGCTATATTTAGATGTACTTTAAAAGACGTGGTTAAAGCATGTAATAGGGAATACACTTCCCAAAGCAAAAGGAATTTAGTCTAAAGGAGAATCAAACTGAGAGTATTCATAGCTCAGAGGTGGATGTCATGGACAACAACTTCCCTTCACCAAAAATAGTCCAGTTCCTCTTTCACAAGGATTCAAACTAAATAAATTTTTAAGCTTTCTCACAGCTTTGTGTCAATGGCAACTTTTTGATTTCTTGCCAATGGCATGTGTTTTGCTATGCTGTACCTTAGTCTGTGCATCGTTGAGGACACGAGCGGGCAGCTGGCGAAGGCAGGCTACAATTTCCTCGCTGGTGGATGAAGAGCATCCCACATCTTCAGCCAGGGCTGTTGCTTGGGTCTGTGCTCTCCTTGTAGTAATAATGGATGCTGGAGAAAAAGATGAGCCTCCCTAGAAAAAAACCCACACAATATCAGTCAATATATGTTGTCAAAATACCTGATTCCCCAGTGCAGGTAAAAACAATGAGAAGCAAAATCTGTCCAGCTGCACAATGTAAAACTCAAGCTTTTAAATCAAAGTAAGAAAGTTCTAAAGTTCAAAGCAAAGGGGTGAAGGGTCTGTTTGGATGTTTCCTGTTCTGCCACAGTTATTTTGGAAGAGTTCCGTCCGAGAAGTGTCTATATTATGTCTCTAACCAAGTCACAGATCTTCCTGAAAACTTTGCTGGGAGGAGAAACATTGAGACAGGAGCAGATATAAAGAAGGTTCTGTGAGGCTCATGAGGAAATTTAGAGCCCATCTTACAAGAGGAGACTAAATAGAGTTTTACCAAAGCTGTGATAACAAGGATTGAGGGCAGGCATGATGTCCATAAAGAAGAGCTTTTTATACATGGGGACAATGCTGGTACAAGGACAAATGAACACTAAGTATTTGTATTGAGTGTAATTTAATTTTGGTTAGAAACCAAAGATAGATAACACAAGGAGCAGTGAGGAAGTGCTATGAACTGAGGTAGTAGGAATAAAAAGCTAAACAAAACTGCAGAAAATCAATCAGAGCATGAATATCAAAACCAAAGCACAGGCTACAGTCCACTCTCTACCCCAAACTCTTCATATTTTTCCTACAGCTGTGCCAACATAGAAAATGCTCTTAACAAGAAAGGATGGCACAACATTTTTGAGTAAACTTGAAAACTACTTGTTGAACATGCAGATAAAATAGCTTAAATCTGATAAGATCTGACCCAGACAGAGAGGTTGGAATAGCTCTGACATGGTTCAAATGACTAATTTCCAAACATTTTCATCAGTTTACAATAATAGCTGCTAAGATTAGCTTCTGTCCTCTAAAAAAAACCTACACCCTAGATGCGTGATATGAAAGACCCCGATCTGTTGAACTGATTAACTGAATTTGCTCAAAGCACAACTACAAGTCTGCAAAAGCAAGTTAAAAAGAAACAGAAAACAAATAGCAAATCCTTAAATTGAAATTGTCTCAAATGTCTGAGCCTGCAGAACTCTGTGCAGCCCTGGCCAGCACCCAGGACATTTTTTATATTTCAAACAAGCGGAACCATTGATACTAATAGGATACCATTGCTCACAACTGGAGAAATTGTTTTCCAAAACTAGTGAGAAAGAGGTTCTTTTTTTGGCTGCAGAGACTGTCTTTTTAGTTCCCTGCATGTAGAAATTCCAGTGCTACTACCTTCCTGAAAAATTTCTCTTTTTTAAAGGATCTGGGAAACAAGCACTGTTACTAGTTTAATGATTGAGATGCAGGTGGTTGGAGCTAAGCAAAGGAAAAACCTTATTTTTTAATCTGGGTGACTAATTTTTTAATCTAGACAATCTTTAATCTAGAGCCATCTTGAGCTTTAAGAGGGTGGAAGAACTAAAGAAGAAGAAATAAACACCACTTGGTCTTTTCCTCACTTCCGCACTCAATTTAGATGAGAACTCAAGTGAGCAATGGACTTTATCCTCTCATGGGATTTGCAGTGGCCTATTTTGTGTCTGTAAGGCACAATATTTGCCAGCTGCTGACTAGGTGCACTGACTCAGCTGGTCATGAGAGAGGAAGAAAAATATCTTTGATGAGAGTATCTTGTCTGTGGGTGGGTTCCCAGCACACTGAGTGAGAACCATGAATTTCAACCTGGCCTTTGGAAGAGCATGTTCATCAGAGCTGTGATGAGTGAGACTAGAAAAGGGATAACTCAGCGTGCCAGCTTCCCTCAGAGGAGTAACTTCCTTGAATTTCATTTGGAGTAAGGAACTATGAACCCCCTCAATACAGCAGAAAAATGAGATCTAGGATTGCACAATATTTACCCACTAATCTGGCAAACATATTCTTCCACATCAGATCTGAATGTGCTCAGAATGCTTTATCAAGTATCCAGTACCTCCAAATGGCATTAATTTAAAACAAAGCAAAACAAAATTGTAAAAAATTAAAGGGCTTCATTTTCCCAAACACTGAGAGTTTCACAAATTTTGAAAGTGTCAGTTTCTGTGGAAATTCTGAAGTTGCTTTATTAAAATGCCAAGTTTGGTAGGGAAAGAGTACTGAAATCAGATGACATATGGAATCCAAAAATTCTCTGGGACCAAGCAAAACATCCTGGTGTGCACTTGATTTTGAACGCGTCTCCTTCCCAGAGATTTTAAAAGCTGTGGAAAGTTTCCCAGTCTCAGATATCTACAACCTGAAAGACTGCCCTGAGGTCACATACTGAGTAAAACAATGACTGCAAAAGGTTCTGGATAGAAGTGTCCCACAAGTTCTGTACTGCAGGGGCAGAACTGAAAGCCTGGGCAGGCAAATCTCCACGTCACAGCACAGGATGAGTATGGACTAGCAGTAGATATGGTCAAAGCCCAATGAGCAGAAGAAAAACTCCAAACTTCTGCAAATACACTTGTGAGGGGAGGAGAGCTCATTTGGAGCCTTACTCTGGCTGTGGATATTTTGTCTTCTTTCTGTGAGTGGTTATAACAGGTTTATGTGTTCTTTAGTCTGAAATTTTTCTTCCATTTTCCATGGTAATGACCACTTCCTCAGTTTGCTTTTTTTGGTAACACCCATATTCAGGAAGCAAGTCTTGCACTTGGGGTTTGAAAGTGACCAGATCCTTGGGGTTTGAAAGAGATGCAGTATCTACTACTTTTAATCATGTTTAATTTTTACTAGGACTGGAAGCAGGTGATAGAGGAACATGGAGCATCATTCAAGCAGTATTTGAAAACAGTATCATTATGTTTTCTTCCCAGGTGCATCCAAAATATGTTCCAGGCTTTAGAAACATGGTTCCTCTTAGGGCAGAAGTTATGCAAACAAAGCTCTATCAGTTCTCTGCTTTTCCAATTCACATCACAATTCAGGGTTATTGTTTCTTCATCATTGCCAAAAAACCCCTCCAGAAACAAATAAGTGAGAACAGAAGCCCGCATTGCCCAGAACTATTTTTCTATCTTTTTTGAGCCTGCAGTTTTCACATTAAACAGAAATCTTCCCTAAACACTGAATCAGCATTAGAGGCAGGCTCAGGATATGGAGAGTAACAGTTACACTCAGCATTTCCCTCTTTTCCTATAAAACTATAATTTATTTGTGTGATTAGGCCCAGCAACCAGAAATGGAGGATTTGTGTGCTTTAAAAAATAGGACTATTTAAGTAGAAGCAGAAATAGTGGAGGGCCTGTTTATTTCCATTACATGACACCCCTATTACCATCAACATGACAGAATCATGAATCAGAAAACCAAAAATCATGAGATCAGCTCAAAAATAACAAACACTGTGTTCTTTTTGTTACTCCTCTGTTTTTTAATTCTCCAGGAATTCTCCCATACCTATCAACACCAGAGCTAAAAAATTGACTTTTAAAACTAACAAGTGAAGTCTGTTATATCTTCAGATAATCCTGCAGAACTTTTTTTGAAAGTGAACCTCTAAAAAAATGACACATACAATAAAATGACAGTCATTATCCACCTTGTCATCACTGGGAATTTCCTACCTCAGCATCATTTAGAAGGGATTTACAGGGAACTGAAGCCACACTCACTTCTCGTTTTAGCTGTCCTTGCAGATGGACCCACAGCCAACAGAGGAAATTCCGGTGACATTTTTGACAAGGGCCCAGCTGAAAGCGTTCAGTACTGAACTGCTCAGAAGAAGCAATTGCAGCTGTGTTACACAACCCACAACAGCACTGGTACATTGCTCTCCCAGAGTCATAGGAATGGGAGGAACTTTATAGTGTAGAGAAACAGCACCTACTGCAACAAATGATGGCACTGAAAATGGGAGGCAAAGCTTTCAGTACTATTTTGTTCAGGGACCAGGGGCATTTCCAGCATTTTTTCATTTCTCTCTTCAGTATCAGAGGTTCAGCTACACAGTAGAAATCCAGATACTAGGAAATGTTGCAGCTGACAATGGTGAGAAGCTGATGGATTCAAATCAGAACCATGTGAATATGAATTCTCACTTTTGATATCAGGCTGTGACCAGCTCAGCAGGGGCTGGTGCCTCTTGCAGATTTCTCTTTAGGGACATCATATCTAAACAGACTTTCATTGGTGCAATCCTGGCCATCCCAAATCTTCCTCCACAAGCTCTTGTTGCTATTCTGATGAGGGGATAAAAAGGAATATATGGACCTGTGCTTGGGATGTGTGGTCAGGTTTTGGTGGTAAGGGAGTCTACATGAAGTAATTGCAATGTCGTGCAGAAGAGTGAGAGTGGAAAATCCCAGACGGTCATAATCATGCTTTACTTCTCATTATCTTGCTCTGTTTAATTGGTAATAAATTAAACTAATTAAAATAAATTAAAGTAATTTTCCTGTTTTGTCTGTGATGGTAACCAGTGGGTGATCTCTCTCTGTACTTATTTTGACCCACGAGAATTTCATTCTATTTTCTCCCCCCTGTCCTGCTGAGGAGGGCAGAGACAGAGCAGGTTTAGTGGGCATATGGCATCCAGCCAGAGCCAACACACCACAGCACTATCACTGTACTCTGTACCTCTGTCTCACCGCATATCTGGAAAAGACAATTGCCACATAAGATGCAGTGCTGAATGTCTTTTGATTCCTCATTTAGTTTGGAAGCTCGCTTCTGCAAAATTTTTCAAAAATTATTCAGTACATATCTACTGATTAGAAACTTCACTGGAACTAGTTTTTATCACCCACGATCTGCAACCCCAAACCCAGCTTCCTCTCCTCACATCACGACCTCTTGTTTTTTCCAAACTGACTTGAAAATTAAATTCTTGCTTGAGCCACATTTGTCTTTTCAACACACTCACTCCCTGTGAACAAATGCAGTTTCTCTGATGGCTACAACCAAAGCAAGCTTTCTGTCTGCCCTGAACCATGCTATAGGCAATGCAAACAGCAATTACAGCAACACCACCCAAAAATGAGATCAAAAGACATCTAATGCAAACAGTCAGACCAAGGAAATGTCCTAAGAATTCTACTTTCCCTAAAGAGCCAGCTGTACAGCAATATTTCATTTGTTAAAAATAGGCACTCTCCAGGCTCAGATGCACACAGTTCCCAGCCAGAAGTATCTGTCAGACCATCTGGTTTGACCTCTGGGATAGCCAGGGCTCTTGCATTTCCTGACTGCTGAGCTCAAGTGCTTCCTATCACTTAAAGCATGGCTTGTGTTTGACTAAAGCCTGGTCTTACGCGAAGCATTGAAGCTGGGCTCAGGG
The DNA here is from genome assembly GCA_036785705.1 of Acanthornis magna. Classification (NCBI taxonomy): domain Eukaryota; kingdom Metazoa; phylum Chordata; class Aves; order Passeriformes; family Acanthizidae; genus Acanthornis; species Acanthornis magna. The sequence continues at coordinate 8,041,117 of JAWUZG010000119.1, read as the reverse complement.
ACACAGAGAAACGGATATCAGAGCCTTCCCCTCTGCAGTTTGTGCCTAAAGATAATCACTCCATGGACAGACAACAGCACCTTATTTCTGTTTGAGGGTGTCTTCAGTTTCAGTTAATGCCAGATTAAAGATAGTGTTTAACTCCTCTTTTTACTCCCTGCAAAAATAAGCAAGTTGCAACGAAGCGACCGTTGACTCACTTTCCCAATGAGCTTAGGAGATTATTCTTTAAAAGACTGGATTTAAAGTATTTTCAGAAGTTGTTTTCAATTTGGAGCCTATTTGCTTCTTTCTTGCAGGGCTGTTTTCCAGTATCCTGCACTGTTTTTCCTTAGACATCCAATTCTGCATAGTGACAAATGCTTACAAGACACCCAGGTTGCAGGGCTCTGTGGGATGACAATAATGTCATTTTTCCAGGCTTTCACGAAGTCTGACTTCAAGAGCCTGGAGGAGTAGAAATCTCTGAGACCAACTCAAGGGAGTATCTGTCACAGCTAAAAGACATTTGGTAGACGCGTGGCAAACGCCAGCACAGGGAATGTAACAGGGAATTGGCAGGTCAGTCTCGCAATGCAAGGGGAGACGGAGATACAAACACTTTTCCCTCCGTAACTGTCTACCAAAACGTAATTGCCTGATAAAAATGGGGGAAAGGCAAGAGTTCTCTCTTTTATATTAAAAAAAACCTGCTGAAGAAGGAAGAATTCTTTTTCATATATCAGCTTTTGCAAACCCCTCTTTGCTGACATCAGAGGCAGCCCTGCAAGGGCAATGCTCCTCTCATGAGTGACTCACAGAGTGCCTGTGTCAGGTTAGTGACTTGAATAACAGGATATGAATACTTCTAAGATGACATATAAAGCCCCACTTAATTCATATAAGCACTTTCTTCCATTTAGATGTAAACACTACCTTATCAATTATCCTATTTAAAACAAGGTATTAGCTAAACACACTGAATGGGTAAACCAGCTCTCATCATTGCACAAGAGCAGACAGCCACCAGCAACAGGCAGAAATGACACAGAAATGGAGAATTCTATTTACCTCCCTCCGCTGCAAACTCATTTTTTCCTCTAGAAGCACGGTACAAACTGTGTCTGAGATCTACTGTGTTTCCAGCGGATCGTGTTCTATCAAGTGAGTTCAACCTCTCCTTTAGCAGGACCAATCTTTCCTGCTCAGTCTGACACCTGCCCCATTTCTGAGTGCATCTTAGGATGTAACCTTACTCCTTGTAAAGGCACAAGGACCACCAGAGGCAACCTAAGGCAGAAGGTGGTGAGAAGGATCAGGAAAAGGCTCTGCCTCTGCCAATTCCCACACACAGACATCCCCTAACCCATGATATTTAGTAATTCCAGAGAGTTCATCAGTTTGGTGAATGCCATGAAGGGACACGCATGCCACATCCTCATGATTTGAAGAAAGCAATAAGGTCCGAAACAATCAAAATATAAGTGGCCAGGGTAACCGTGGAGCTGTGCTATAGACTGATTAGATTATCAAGCTCCCTAGTGCTTTCCCATCCCCTCAAACTGAAGACTGCTCCTACAGCCCATCAAAGAGAAAGAATATTTTAATGAAATTACTATAGCTCCAAATTTTGGAACAGCCTTGGGGATTTAATCAGTGTTTTCTGGTTTCAATTACATTTACACAACAGCTCCCACATAAGCACCTACTTGGAGCTACTCTGATGTGAAGTAGGAACTCTGCTTGGGCTTGTTGGGTTCTCTGGTGGGTTATTTTGTTTTCTTTGGGTTTGTTGGGGTTTTTTTTATATTTTCCTATACAATGTTAAGGATATGAGTTTTTCAGATCACATCTTGATTAAAAAAGCAAAGGGCAAACCTTAATAAATCCCTTTGACTTCTATATTCACATCCACAGCACAGTATTCTTCCGTGCCTTCAGTCAGGTTATTTAACCGACCATTATCTTGGTTCCTCCATCTCAGACACTGAGATGAGGAAGGTCCTGAGGCTTCTGCACTTTTTATAACTTGTGTGAAAATGGGCATCATAGATAGGCTTTCAATCCATATTTCTTCATTGCTTATATTAAGCTTCAATTATTTGCAGACAGAAGCATTTTGGGGTACAGAGGGAAGCATAAAGCTAAGGCTGCATTCCTATTCAGTCTCAGTAAGAGTGAAAACAATGTTTTGTGCCTCTTCCTGTCTGTCAGGAAAAAAATAGCAAAACTGCATAAAAGAAAACAGTTGGGGAATGAGAGTTACTGGATAAATAAATTTGGAAGAAGAAGAAAAGAAAATAAACCCTTTTTGTGTAAGTAATGTAAACCGGGTTATTTTGCTCATTTTTTATAACTGCTAAAACCAGCCCTGATGCAATACATTGAAAACCTCCCTGTTTTTCTCAGCCCATAGATAAAAAGTGCCTTCAGTAGTGACTTGCAACAGGAACCTCATCTGTTGCAAACACTTTGAGCCTTCCTTATTTCTCAGAGAGGAAGTATGTGGCCTGTTTGGCAAATGCTGCTCTACATGACAGCGTGAACTTCACAACACACTCATTCGACCGGCTGCTCCTCGACTTGATCAGCTAAACCTTGCTGGCAGCCTGAGAGCAGTACTATGACTACGGCTTTTTTCAGAAATACTGCAACCTGGAATGCCATGCCTAGCATTTAAAGGTAATCATTGCTGTGATATATTTTAGATTATCTGCGTGCGAGACCAAATGTTTCAATTGTATTTATATACAAGGGTGTTCTATTTCATTAACAATGACAGTATTCAGAGCGTGGATTTCAAGTACCACCAAAGGTAGAAATAGAAGAGCCTGCCTTGATCCTTTTCGTAAGGAGTGGTACTAAAGATAGAAGGGACAAGGAGCATTTTTTCTGAAAGCTCACAGTAAGGCAGATGCTTAGGACCTTATGCTGAGGCAAACTGCATTTCACTATAACCAAAATATGAGCCCACAGATTAGTGGGCTTTTTATTCAAAGTGTTAGAAGTGTGCATGGTGTGGTATTCTGTGTTATTTCATGTTTGCATGCATCTGTGAATTACTTTGATGAGAGTATTATGTTATTCTTTCTAAGTGCAAAGGTATAAGTGCCTCAAAGCTGAAAGGATGTTCATTTTGATTAATGATAAATTAAGGGAAATTCACAAAAAAAAAAAAAATACAGCTTCTGAAATCTAAGTTGTTTTGCTTTTTCTCTCCCCACATGAAAAATAACAGGATGCCAGTGCTTTAATTTTCAAGCTAAATGGGATTCAGACATTACCTGAGAACCTTATTGAGAATTAAACTGTAAGACTTTGGCAGTACAGATGTGAATATCAGGAAACAAAAATAAAATAGGGTATAGAATCATAGGAATGATAAATGTCCTAATTTTACTAGTCTACAGTATTCTTTGCAGAGGGGCTTTACTCAAGTGCTTACCTTGCCTTTTTATTTCTCTTATTCTTTTAATTTCTTAATATTTACTAATTTTCATTAATTTTAAGCATAACTTTGAAAAAGTTCTTACAAAGTGACACAGTTTCTTATGTTCTGAGCTATTTAACTGCTGGACAAGCACGTTTTCTCAGAGAACAAATTCTGCAAGAGGAAGTTATTGCTACATGCGCTGCACACAGGAACGGAAGGGGAAAATTGTACCACAGGTTTTGGGGTCACACGATGTAGGTCAGTGGGATTGCAGTCTTGACAGGTGAAGAATTCATATCTGCTGGGAGTTCTGATAAACAGGACACAAGGCAGGACTGGGACTGTAATGTTTCTTCACCTTCTTTTGGCAGCAAAGATCCCTAAGCAACACAACCTAAGTTGCGTGTGCAAACAGCCATGGCTGCAGTGGATGCCTCTCCTTAGGCACCACGTGCACAAGTGGAAAGGGGAGAGGAGGAAGGACCAATGCTTGGAACACTGTAAATGTGTTTTTAATAGTTAAAACCAAATTTTCACGCCAGCCTGAGGAGGTGGCTGGTGAGCAGGAGAGCTGTAGGCAGATTTTGGTTCCCAGCAGCCCAGCGGTTCCCCTGAGCTGAACAGCACATGCATTCCATGCAGGGGTCGGGGTAGAGAAGATGCAGTGAGTTTAGAGTCTATTATTTAACATCAATTCTTCCTAAATCACCCTCAGTGAATGATTTTCTTTAAGTTCTATCACTCACTTGAAAGTAAAGTGCACCATTGTTTTAGAAACACAACTCCAATTTGTACATTCTTACTCTAGAAACGTTGACATGCCATTGCCAGCAAGTAAGTAGAAACATTTTTTTGCCTGCCCTATTTCAAACACAACTTCCAGTTCCTTCCATTTTTATCCCATTTTCAGACATCTGCAGGTTGAGTCATACCTCAGAACATTCAGTCCACCGCCTTCGATTGGACCATAGGAACCTCTACTCTGCCCATGTGCATAATGACAAGTGGCCTCAGTTGTAAAACTTAGTCTGGTGTCTCATTTTCCTTTTAATCACTTTGGTTAAGTGACTTAATGGCGAGGGTCACGGCTTTCCTATTTTTTCTTTCTTTTTGTGAACACTTCTGCCGTGAGTCTGGAGAACATCTTGAACTCTCTGTCCCTTTCACTTTATGCCACCAATGGCAGTGACAGTAGAAGAGCACAGAAAATGCAATGAGAGACAGCAAACTGCCACGTTAGTGACGGCAAAGCCCAAGACGTCATTGCCCTTCAGTTACTGAAAGTACTTTACAAGGTTTGCATTTTCCACAAGTCAGATTCTTCCACATCTAGAGCAGCATCAGCACGGAGCTGCACAATCTGTCCTGATGTCTTCAGAGCTCCTTCAAGAACAATAATTCCTGGAATGGCAGAAGTGAACCAGGCCAGTTTTGGATGCGCTCTGCAAAAATACAAAGTAGGAATATGCCTATTGTCCAGTATTTAATCCCTCTGGACTAGACAGTGGTTTAATTGCAAACTACATATAATCAACCCTGCAGAAACACTTCAGGAATTTTTAAAACAACATTTAGAGTTAAGATCCTTAAACACCACCTAGAAAAATGAAGGTGCCTTGGTGAAATATGCCGCGCTTTTAGAAAGACTGAAAGCCTAAAGTAAAATTTTCAGAAGTCTTTCCACTGCACACAAATACTACATATCACTTTCCAAAGCGACTCAGGCACACCTGAAAGTAGGAGTAGGAAAAAAGCCTTTGAAAGCACTTGCTCACAAGCCTGACACTTGTAGGATGACTTGCTCTCCCAGCCCTCAAATAACAAAACCCAGCATAAAGTGGTACTTAGAGGTAGGACTCCTATTTTTTAATTTTTTTTCAAACTTTCGGGACACAAAATTCAAGCAATTCTCATTTAAATATCAATTGCATGTGTCAAAACATAAGATGTTTATGCTGTCGTTCTCGTTTTCTATCTGGAATTGCACAATATTTTTAGTAACTGCAGCTTAGGTTCTATATACTGAGCAAGATTTGAGCTTCCCTTTTAAATTACTGCAAAATGGATCTTCTAGAGCACAGAGCTCAGCAGAGGTTATCAGTACAGGTATTTATCTCACTCTCCTGGCTGACTTTTGCAGCTCTGTTGAGCTCTTTATTGATGTGTCCAGGAAATTTTTCTTGCTAATTTGAAGATGAGCCAGGAACATCTATAATATCTAGAGCCAAAGTACTGGCTGCACTACTCCTATGGGTTTACCTCTTGTTCCTGATGGGATACAACTGAGAAAAATGTTCAATAAATTCAAATTGGGTCTTGCAGAAAAATGTTCATAGTTAGATCAGGAAATTATGATCTTACAAGCGGACACTGCCTGAATTCTGGTTTCAGTTTTAGAAATGTAGATGCATTTACATGAAGAAAAAGTTCTTTTTTTTTTGTTTTCTATCAAGAGACCTTTTTTTTCCCAGACATCAATATCCAAGTAGCTCATTTAAATTTAAGGGTGCTGTTTTATTCAGCTTCTAGACTTCTCCTATCAGGCAACAAAACACGTTTTTGTTCTTGTGAAAGTAGGTTTCAGATGCTTGTCAGAAAGACACTGGCACAGCTGCACCCTCCAGATGTGCCACAAGCCAGTTCTGAGTGCAGACAGTGAAGGGGTAATGTGCCATTTGGCTGATGAAATAGCGAATTCTAGCAAAGAGCCTTTGGGAACAAGCACTAAAAAGCTTGGAAAGCAGATGAGGTAGAGTCAAACTGTGCACTACCATCTGTTCTAGCACTGAGCTCCTTGCATTTGATAAGGGACGAAACCTCTTTCCTTGGAATGGCATTTTATTCTGTAGGATGTCTTCCTAAACCGTCTGTAAGACATTAAAAATTTATGGTATTAATCAACACACTGAAATTCTGCCCATCTTATTCCAAAAGACAATTAGCAAAAAAGGCTGGCTGATAAAAAGCAGTTCCACTTCTCAGGTTGGACATTTCTCCAGCTGACCCCATCAGGCTCTAGCCTGGGTAAGTGAAGAGCAGCACACCACAGTCAGTAATCACCTTTGAAATATTTAAGCTAGAAAAGGCCACAAGACGCAGAATACTCATACAATGCTGCTAGATCTCCTGTTATCATTTTCACAGGGCAATGGACAGAAATACATTTTTAGAAAATAATTGCCCATTACTTGATGGTGTTATTTTGCTTTAATGTACAGTTTTTAAACAGATATAGCTTATTGTTCTCTGCCTCTGAAAATATACCACAGTATGAGACACCTTCCACATTCAAAAGGCTTTTCTCTCTGTTGTCTGTCAAGGAGAATTAGGATGGCTGCAGCAAAGCTATGAGAGGGAACTGTTCCTCTCACAGTATTTGGTTCCACAATTGTCTGATGCTGTTTGTTTTACATCCACCAAAGCTTTTTAAGAACAGTATCTGAAGAATTTGCAATGCTGGCTTTATGCAGGACTGTTTTGGGATCAAACATTTTTTAGTCAAGGTGTTATTTTTATAAAAAAAAATTAAATTGCCCACATTCGTTGAGGGCAAAACTATATCAGAAAAAAACCCAACCTACCAAGCTATGTTCTATGCGTTCAGTAGTAAACCAACATAATATACACACAGTGCTGAAAACTAGGGACATCAGCCTAATTAGATCCTTTGTAGCCTCACAACCCCTAATGCTGAAAAAATATTTTGTATATGAAATGCCCATATGGGCACAGCTCTGCTGTTACTTCCTATTGTGCTGAGATACTGGTAATGGAAACTTTTACTACATCATGTTCTTCTGAGCGACTTCCCTAGCTGTGGTTTTCTGCTATTCCCCTGATAAAAGCACCAAAGTGGTGAGAGTTTAGCGAGTATGTAAAACTCTCGCATGAATTTGACACAAGAGTTCTCAAAAGCAAAACTGTACAGAATAGGAGACGCCCAAACGAGGTCATTTCTCGTCTGCTGTCACAGCAGGTGTTATTGTGATGTTCAATTTCAATATCTGTTTTGATTTAGTTCCGAAGAACTTTGACGGAATTAGCGAGCACAATGGGAAATACTGTGAAAACTCCAAGAGCATCTGAGGAAACAAACATTCCGAGCCAAACGGGTAAGCACTCATTTCATTCCTTTCAAGAGGAAAAGATGTTCATGAGATATGATAGACGCAGCCATGTGTCTTTCTTCACCCGCCTGACAAGAGCAGGCAAGTGTGTGGCTGCCGTGGGAGAAGGAGGGTATCCACCAGACAGGGCTTATTTTTAGCTCCATTCTAGCTCATTTTCCAAGAGGTACTTTAATTAAAAACCCCAAATGTTAAATGTATTATTTGCTGGTGCTCCTTGGAAAACGTTCCTTCCAAATCAGAAAGCACTGAAATGCTACTTCAGAAACCAAAAATGCTGTGTTTTGACATAATTGCATGTGATATTTATATAAATTTATTCTTAAAATTTGGGTTTCCTTCATTTCAGGTTAAAAATTTTAACGATGTTACACTTGCACTGAACCTCATGTCCATCCACTATCAGATAATTGCATTAAAAGTGGCACATGGCCAGCTTGTCCCCAGGTTGTCCATAGAGGCTATAGAGGAATTCACATTTCACAGGGCAAGCTGCCAGAGGAGAATACAGCACATCTGCCCTCTGCAACCACGCATGAATAAATCAGGTTGCAAATCCCTCCCTGCCACCTCTGTAGGATGGTAGAGGTCAGGCATTGGAGGGGTAAAGGAAGAGGGATTTGGTGATCTGCTACTCCAAACTGTGAGTGAGTGGGCGGAGAGTCAGTAAAGCCTCAGCCCTCATGATGCACCTGGCACAAGAGCTGCAGTAAATCATTCCCCAAAAGTGAAGTAGAGAAAGCAGTTTTGGGTTTTACCTTTGGGTTTGGGGTGGGGTGTTTTCACTTGCCTTTTTTTTTTTTTTTTTTTTAAGAGCGGAGTCATTAATCAAAATTTTTGGGTTTTTCCATGAAAGATTTTCCAATTGGGCTGCACATTATTATAAGGATAGGGAATCAGTGTGGTTTCATTGTTGCTGCAAGGAAATTTAGCCCTGGTTTCAGCAAGGTCAGGAACTAGATGAGATAGACAGCCTTTTAACCCTAGGTCCTAATATAGCAGAGACCAAATACTACTCAGCATGTTACTACAATTTATTTTTTTTTGTGAAGAAGAGTGCCTTATGCTGATATTCCCAACAACTGCTGACACAAATACCACAAATGAACACCAAAACAGAGACATGCATTCACCCAGAGCAGGACACTGCTGATGAGCGGTGACCAAGTCTGTACTGTTCCTGCACATGCTAAAAGTGAGGATTTAGCAGGGCTAAGAACAACAGCATCCCTTCCTGTGATGGAAATAGAATATACCCCCAAAAGATAACTCAGCAAACATTGGTAGCACAGCGATTACAAGGGGAAAATATCCATTTAGGAATTCAGGACTCAATCTACTTGCACTCTCCTACGTCTGGCACATCTAGAAAGGTGCTTTGTTAATCCTACCTAACCTGCTGCTACCATCTGGGGAGAGAACAAGTCTCCTGTAGCTGCAGTGGCACCTGCCAAGGGCATAAGGATATCTCAGACACTCTCACAGCTGAAATCGCACCAGATTTGGATGCTTAAACATCCAAAGGCGGGGGTTTTGCCACGAAAATGATCAGAGTGATGGAACACCTCTCCTATAAGGAAAGGTTGGGAGAGTTGGAGTTATTCAGCCTGGAGAAGAGAAGGCTCCAGGAAGACTTTATTGCAGTTCTCAATACTTAAAGAGGGCTTAAAAGAAAGTTGGGGGTGGGCTTTTTAACAGGGCTTGTTGTGATACAACAAAGGGTAATGGTTTTAAAATAAGATAGGGTGGATTTAGACTAGTTATAAGGATGAAATTTTTTACAGCGAGGAGGGTACAACATCCATTCGGAGGCCAGGTTGGCCAGATTGGTGATAGATGCCCCATCTCTAGGAACTTTCAAGACCAGGTTGGATGGAGCTCTGAGCAACCTGATCTAGTTGAAGATGTCCCTACTCATTGCAAAGGGTTGGACTAGATAACCTGTAAAGGTCCTTTTCAACTCACACTACTTTACAATTCTAGGGTTTATCAGCCTCTCTTAGTCTGGATCAGACCGGCATCTTTAATAAAGGCTTAGATGTTGTTAGTGAAAGCTGAGAATACAAGCATCAGCACTGTCATCCAAATCCAACGAAAAAAGATTTCTGAAAATGAACTTGGTACTAAAGCATATTTTGGGGTTAATCCAGTCAGTTTGTGTCTGTTTGCCTTCCTGAGCAGATCAAACTCCAAATCACATCACAAAACACAGAAGATTTCCACCAAGCCAAGAACAGACTTGCTTTAACTGAGGTGGAGGATCCAATCCATGGACCTTCAATAGTCGAAATAGTTATTAGGAAAAGCAGGTTTTACTCTGGCTCATTTCAGTGAGACAGAATAAAACAAAGGACTGAAACAGAATGAAAAGAATGAAAGTTTCCAACAAAAAGGGGGAAGAAAGCACGTAACTGGAGCCTGCAGACTTCATCTGCCATGTAAATATGTTCACCAGACCCCCATGAGCCCCTTGTGCTGCCTGAAAGCTGCACTGGCAGCAAAACCTTGCGCTTTCCTCACCACCAGTGCGCCAGTCTTGGTCCTGAGAAAGGGAACAGTGTCTAAGCTGCATTTCCCAGGGAAGCATTCGGACCCCAAAGGTGACTGCACCCCAAAGATGACTGCACCCCATCTGACAGCCCTGTACAGACATCTCTGGCACAACCCAGGGACAGATGACAGAGCACCAGAGCAGCAAGGTGTCATCAGAGGAGCCAACCCCCTCTTTCTCGTCCTTTGGGACCCTGAACCAGGCGTTAATCCTTTTGGGCTGCACCTGCATAACTCTCAGTTCCCAAGCTGGCTGGTTTAAATCTAGTTTGGGTTCCAAAGCGTGACTCTGCAGCCACACCTTGTGGTGCTGCACAGTCTCCCAGATGTGCACGAGTGCCCTCCCTCACCCCCTCTGGTGCACACCATGCCCTGAAACAGTATTTCTGCTGGCCAGTAAAGCTGGATGATGCATGGAGCTGAACCCCAAAGAGCTCATTCCCACTCCAAACCTGGACCATGCCCATGCACAGCACAGCAGCTTTTTGAGGGCGATGAGCTGGATCGGGGTGCTCTGCCTATGGTCTTCCTACTTTCTAATAATACTTCATAGTCCATTGCCAAGAAATAATTTGAAGCATACAATATTCAGTCTCACACTTTGCAAGACGTGCAAGGGTGAAGACATCTAAAATTAGCATATATTTCACATTCATTTCCTACTCCTAAAAAACCACCCAGAATTAACACCTGATTCAGTGGAAATGATTATGCATCGATCTTTCCACTCTAACTTTTGAGTTGTTCCATTTCAGACGTAACCTACACTTGCACTGTGGAGGAGAGCTTGTGTTAGATAAACTCAGGCAAATCTTTTTTTCTTTCACATCTTGAAAGTGCGGGGAGCTCATCAGATCAAATCTATTAGATCACTGTGAAATTCAGGTGTGGAGAAAGCGTGTAATTTGTTTAGTTCCTGTTTCCAGGCTTTTGTGTTTGCAAGGAGCGAGCATGGGTTCTGTGAAACGTTGTAGAGTGTGGTGGGGTATTTTGCATGACCAAAAAACCCAGTGAGGTTTGACTTTAACACCAATCAAAACGAAGTGAAGAAGGAGGGGATTCACTCCTTTCCTTACACTTTTACATAACTGTATGTAGTTTAGGAGGTAACATTTGCATGGATGTGGAAGACAGCACTATGATAAATCCTTTCCTTTTCAGAACTACAAATTGGCACGTAAAATTGAAACAAAAATTAATATAAATATGAAAGTGTAACCAAAGTAACAAAGGTCTTGCTAGTGTAGAGAAAAAGTCATGTACCCCATAGTGCGTAACAAAATGCAAATGATCAGTATGCAAGGAAGGAGAGCAGAAAGGCACTTGTTTTCCACTCTTTCACTATAGAAGCAGAATATTTATAAATAAACAGCATAATTGTTTTAAAAAATGCTAAAGACAATTGTATTTAAGCTAAAAAAGTTATATTCCATGTAGAACTGTTGTCTTACAACCAGAAATGAGAAATTAGGCGATGACACTTTATCCTCATTTTGCAGTTCTTAAAATGCATCTTCTGCCTTGTATTTCTTATAGTTCTGGGTAAAGATTTTGTTTTGTCAAAAAAGACTCAGCACCAATGCTTAGGTCTTATTAGCCTCAGGTACTAAGTAGTTTCATAAACACGAAAGCGTCGCTAGATTTTCTGCGTGGACCAATGAAGCCGTCAAAGGCTGAGCACAGAACTTCTTCAGTAGGGTTGAACTAAGTGCATTAATTTATATTCATTTCTATTAATCACAGTGGTTGGCTGTACTTGACTAGTCCTATATAATTCAGTGACACTGATCACCTAAGAAAACCATGGCAATACTAATACTAAACGCACTGTCAAAATAGTCATAGAATGGTTTGTGTTGGTAGGGATCTTAAAGATCATCCAATTTCAATCCCACTGCCATGGGCAGGGATGCCATCCACTAGATCAAAATCCCATCCAACCCAGCCTTGAACACTTCCAGGGATGGGGCATCCACAATTTCTCTGGGCAACCTGTTATGTTTCTTTTCTGCGTGTCTCCCTCAGCTGTCGATTGCTATTGCTGTGAGTTGTTTCTAAGGCCCTGAAACACAGACTGGAAACAGAACTAGTTTCGGCATTCATTCAGGATGTTGCACCTAGGTTTCCCTAAAAAGCTGTCTTCCTCAAAGAGAAGCTGGCAAGGAATCTATAGTAAATGAGAAAAAGCTATGCCTAATTTTTTTCTCTCCTACCCTGAATTCACACCCATCTTCGCACATGTTGGGCTGCACAGAGTGGGAAGTATGGAGATCAAACCCCCTCTGCAAATGTTCTGCTGGATGGTGCTCCTAAGGCTTGGGGGCTGCTCCTGGGGGAGGCAGAGGGAAGCTTTGTCTCCCTGTGCTGGTGGAGGGTACTGAGATGTGCCGAGGGAAGGAATTGCTTCCAGGAGAAACACTGGCAGGGCATGGTACAATTCCTCCTGCCTGGACTTCTGCCAAAGAGCTCAAGACACCCAGCATGACACATTTCTGAATCTCCCAGCTGTCAGCATTTACAGAGCACCACAAATTCCAGCATTTTATGCTTGATAGTCCCAATCTTGATTTAGTGCTCCATCCTTCAGAAACAGAGAAGACTCAGTATGTGTCCTACACAGGGTGCACGACCCAGAGTCATCCCAGCTGATGTGAAAAGCTTTCTCATCTCTTTTCTGACCTCAGCTCTGCCAATTGCCATTGCACAATGGTTTAATCTTAAATACCCACGTGCCTGCTTTCTTTCATTGAAGCTCAGGGCAACTTGGGCTACCTCTGGTACAGTTTCCACAAGGGTGAGAACAAAGTGTAGTGCTTGTTCATCAAGCTCCTTTAAAAAGTGATGGAAATGGGAAATAATGGCTACACTTTCAGTGCCTTTGATCTAAACTGATTTCATACCTTTAAAAAGTATCAGTGGTGTTAAATGATGGAACAATGCAACATGCCTCTTCATTTTCTTAAATATAATGCTACAAAACTGTAGCTGGAAGCAATTAGAGACAATGATATTAATCAAACTGGGTTACTTCCTAATACTTACTAATTTTTTAACTTTCAAACTGAATATGTTCTTTAAGTTTGGTAATTACTAGAAAAAGTGGTCTAAATTTAGCTGCTTACAATTAACCACATGACTTTTTCATTTCTATTTTCTTCGCATTCTTCTTATAAATCTATAGGTTCATCTTTAGCTCATTATGTTTTTAAGTTACATTTCTGAGATTTTTTTGCCCAATTTGACCTGCTACATAAAATCTATCATAGTTTATGAAAAATCCAGTTCTGTTTCAGAATTCTACCTTTGTTTTAAGTGACATTTTCTTTCTTCTTTAACAGGTCAGGAGAGTGACTTCCTTGCTGTTCTCTATGACTATCCTTCAGCAGACATAAGCCAACCTATATTTCATGTAGGAGAAAAACTACGTGTGCTATCTGAGTAAGCTGATTAATTTAAATTATGTTTTATTACAATTTAAGTAAAGGTCTGGTTTATGTACCTGTCCCAAAATGGATGCAGTTCAGTAAAATGAACTGAGTTCAGAATTTTCAAGGAAGGATGTTTAGCCATAGGGTAAATTTCCATATAGCTTAAGGATTTGGGATTACAGATTGTTCTTTGATCCTCAGATTTCTCTTAGGTTTCTCAAGCTGTATTCAGACTCTATTGTAAAATAAGATACAGAACAGAATTCTGCTTTGAAAAATGATTATGAGAAAGTATTCCCCAAACGTTAGTGGAAAAGAGAGTAAAAGCCAAAATAGTTTGAATCACATAAAAAAAGGAAATCATTCTGACTTTCTTAATGTCAAGTGTGTCTGTCATTTTCTCTCTCACTCTTTTTAATCTAACAACTCCATTACGATCATGTCTTAGAATTTCATCCTGATTTAAGGCAAAGCTAACAAAAATAAAATAAAAATTGGCTTTTTTTGGCTTTTTTTTCTATGTTTTTAATTGATTCTGCATTTTCTTAGTGTGGGAAAAAAAAGAAGTCAGAGATTTCCCAGCCAGTTCCACTCTAAAAATTTAGGAGCCCCAGAAGGAGGTAGGCTTAAGAGCACTAGTTCAGACTGACCTTAAGCATAGTGCAAATATTGCCAGACACAAGAATGAGCACACTTCCTGAAAAATGGAAGCCAGCAGCCCTGTTATTTTTCTATGCACAACTTGTATCAGCACACAGTGATCTCCTGGAAGTTACTCGGCCCCACAACCCCTATTTGCACTGCTCAAAATGAAACGAAAGATTTCAGTTTTGCAGCTGGTGAAGCAGATGGATTCAAAGGGAGACTGACACATTAATAGCAGAGAAATCCTCTGAGGACTTCTAAACTCATTTCTAAAATTCTCAACAAGATAGTCAAATGGCTGGAGGAGAGAAGGACTCCAGAGAAGTATCACAGACGACTGATGATTTCTCAGACTGTTCTCCAGGCCACCATGACCAGCAGTGGCCTTTGTCAGTCACAAGACACAGACCTTTGTGGCCCTTTGGTCTGACCCAGAATGGCTGAATTTATATGCTGCTGACAGAGTGCTTTCCCTGCCTCCCTGAACCCAGAAGTCCCAAGACAGACAATACCACCAGATAAATTTTCTGCTGATGGAGAGCTCCCCTAAGCCAGGGGAATTCTTTGATAGCTTCTGGCAGCATAAACCTTGCTGCTGTTTGCAGAACATACATGACATTGTACAACAACCACTTTAGCTTGGAAATTCCAGCTGAAAGCCTCACTCTCAGCTTTCAGCAGCTACAGGCCCTCACACCAGCACATGGCTGCTATGCCCAAGTCAAGGGGAATTATATGTGTGGCTTATCATGTGCTGCAAAGTTCAATCTAGTGCCGGAACAACTTCTAAAAGAACGGGCTTTTGCAGCAGACGTTTTTGACAGGTTGTTGTGCAGTGATCAAGGACTTCTCCTGATGGATAAATAAAAGCCAAGCAAGCCTTGATGGGAACTTTCCTCTCCCTGTTTTGGATCATGAGCTTGTTCATAGAAGACAGGACAATCCAACACTCTGTGCAAACCACAGTGTCCTAATGAAGGACTTGTTCTGCCCTACTGGGGCGTGTGCAGATGTCAGTAGGAGCTGTTTGCCTCCAGTCTCTTCTTGCCCATAAGCTGTAATTCTTTTCCCCAAATCATGCAAAGAAGTAAAATAGAGTAAAACAGAAGAGTAGCACAGCATGACCAGAGCACAAGTGATGAGGAGTCACCAGAGAGGAGTCAGCATAAGCAGGCAGCTTTGACAAGAGTCTGGAGTCACCAGAGAGGAGTCAGCATGAGCAGGCAGCTTTGACAGGAGCAGCTTTTCAGCCTTCTACCAAAGTCATGATGTGTAGTGAAGGCTGCAGGCAATGAGCCCCACCAGTCCTGCCAAGAGAATGGCATATGGAACCTTCGCGGGAAATGCAACTCCTCGTAGATATTTGTCGCTGCTCTGGGTTGGCAGAATTAGATAAGCACCGCTGGCGCAGTGTCTCACTTTCCACACTGGTCAGGCACCTTTCATTACCGGATGAACAACAGCACTCAGCTGGCAGTAGTCAAACCAAATGCACTCCAAGATTCCCCCCAATCTACATAATTTCTGTAGCTCCTGCCCCAGAAGACATGTGGTGCTTTGGGATTTTTAGTCATCATAGGGATTTTTCAGGGTTAGTAATATTAAAGTTTGGATGGAGAGAGATGACGAGTCTCTCCATTTTTTTTTTTCTTATTGCAATTCTTGTTTCTGTACAGGAGCGTTCTAGGGGAAAAAAAGACTAAAATTACCAAAACTTCTTATAGATACTCTCATTTCCGCTGGAAAAACAAACCCAAAACTTGTGGGGCACTGAAATTTCCAGCTCTGAGCAGTACATACTTCCGTTTTTCCCTCAGCGCAGACATTCTGGACCATGGTCTCAGCAGCTATAACTCATGGCATTCAACATAAGTGACCTCAGCTTAGCTCTTTTGACACACACTGAGACTCTAGTCTGCAGTCTGGACATTATTTTGGAAGCATTTATCTGAACGTCCACAAAAATAGCATTCAAGCACAAGGCACTATTACTTGGATTCAAACTCTTGAAGTGAAGGTGGAGAGAACTCATCAATCATCAGCATCCTTGCACTGTGACTAAAGCTCTGCAGTGTCCCTATGAAAATTCTTGGTACCCTGTGTTTCTGAAGGGATTCAAGAGCCAAAGCCAGCATTCAGTACTGCAGCAATAACCTACGATATCTTGGGGAAAATACATATGTCTGTAGATTCAGCTATAAGATCTTTTTTTTGTTGGAGTCTGGTCTGCAACTCATGGAAGATAAAGAAAAGAGCAAACTTTTCCAGCGTGAACCAGGTGCCCCAAAGTTCCCAAGCAGACAGGCTCCATTTCCCAGGAACCTCTACCCTGATGGCACAGGGCTGTCCAGACACAACACACTCAGCTGTAAACCGAATATCTTGGACACTAGTACAAGTCTAGCTGTGGGAAGGCAGAGCACAGCATGGTGTAACCACTGAGTATTTACTCTTCTTTCAACTACAGAAAAATATTTTATTACTTACGTAATTTAAATGGAACAAATGCGGCTTATTTCTGCGTCCAAATTTAATTCTCAAGCAGGATTAGAAATGGAACTACTCTAAATGAAACCAAATTGGGTCCCTTTCTGAATACATGGTTTCAGGAGCACACACAGAAGGTTGCAGGATAATCTTTATGTCTTCACTAATTTCCAAAATAATGAGAAGCTCTGAAAACAAACATCTGAAAATATGCTTTCTCTTGCTTTCACACAGTGAAGGAGGCTGGTGGAGAGTCCACTCCCTTACAACGGGTCGAGAAAATTATATTCCAGGAAAATATGTAGCAAAGGTTTATCATGGGTAAGTAAATGTATTTCCCATAGCACTTCAACACTACATTTTTGCATATTCTCCTCTGATTACTGAGTCGTAATCCAAACAATGCCAATAGTGGCTTGACAGACAGAAAATTTATTGACAGTCTAAAATAGCTCTTTTGAAAACTGAGAACATCAAATCCACATATAAATTTAGACCAAATGAAAAGGAAAATCCTTCTTTTAAATGCTGGGAAGAGCCAAATCCACCTCAAATGGCATATAAGACATTTAACATATTTCTGTTGCATTGACTCATCTCTAACTTTGAGATGTTGATAAAGAGAGCCTATTTAAAATGTTTTTCATATTTACATAGAGTAAAATTTAAGCTAGGTTTGCTCATGAAAAACAGGCCAAAAACAACAAACAGAAACACTAGTAAGTCATTCAAGAATATAAACTTTCTCACTGGAAGAACTAAGGAAATTTCTGACATTTCTTGTTGCCATAGACACGACTCATGAAAAAAAAACATTAAAGCACACACTTAAAAGTCTTCTGGCAAATGTTTTAATACCTGTTTAAGGATATGAACTGTGAATGTCACTGTGAACTATGCAAGTGCTTAAATTTTGACATGCTTTTACATCCTCCTGAAACAGAGATGCTTTCCCAAAGACAGGGCACAGATGTGGGGTAATGGAAGCTGCTCTTTGAACCTTCAGTGGCAGCAGACCGGATCAAACACATGAGAACAAATTTAAACTATAATGTCAGCAACTCTAGACTAGCTCAGCAAGCCCTGTTGCATGGTCAGACACTGGCTGTGGCAAAACACATCAGCGCACCAAGCCACGGCGAAAATATTTCGGACTAATTCCACTTTCCCTATCCAAAAAAGTCCATTAACATAAATGGCTGGACTGCTCCCCAGAAGAAGCAAAATAATTGCAACTTATTTGGGGTTTATTTATGATACAATTTGGGGTTAACAAAAGTGGTTTAAATGAAAAAAAGAGATTTAACTAATGCCACAGATGTGATCAATATACAACATGGATCTGTCTCCAGCAATTCAGATCAAGGCAGTTCAAAAAGTTTTGTTTTCCGTAATAAGTCCAAAACTTATTACTCTTCTCTTAACCTCACAAAGGTTAATGAAACTCAAAACCAGCAAAATTGTCTCCATAAACTGGGAAAATATGCCTGAACATAGTTGAGAGAATAACTATCGAAAGCCACAGTGTTATTTTTGCAGTCACTTTTCCTGGCTAATGCAGCACTTTCACAGCCACATGCTGTTCTCTGTTTCACTGGTGTCCAAATTTCAGCATTTGTTTTTTCCTGCTTCACAGCTGGTTATTTGAAGGTCTAGGAAGAGAAAAAGCAGAGGAACTTCTACAGCTGCCCAACACCAAGGTCGGCTCCTTCATGATCAGAGAGAGTGAAACTAGGAAAGGTGAGACAATACAGATTTCCTGCCTCTTGATCTCAGGCATTAACAGTTTTACAGCTTGTTAATAAACTTCCTGTCCTGCTTCATATGGACCAGTCCAAAACCAGAAAATGTCTATAACGGGAAGGTGAAGGCACCCAGTGCAGTGTGCCAGCCTTCACCAGTCACCTACTGGAAACAGGGGGATTGATGGCCATGGAAAGTTCCACAGGCATAAGAACAAACAAGACACAGTTGTTTAAACACTATTATTTACTTTGGTCTCATGCAAACCTTATGAGGCACTTTTGGGACTTTTCAATGAAGGAAAAGTCACAGCTTTGCCTTGGTCCACAAAAGATTGATTCAAGAAGCAGTAAAATGCACACCTAGTAGTGGGGGTGGCTGATAAGTGTGTTTCCTGTATAAACGAGAGTGGTCTTCTATTTACGTTTTTAAAATGACAGGCCTTCAATTTTATTTTCTTTCTTTTGCTACATGGGAATTATACTGCACCAACTTGATACTTTTACTTTCTTCAATGGGGACATAGAAACAGAATCTTAGAATATCCTGAGTTGGAAGGGACCCATCAGGATCATTAATTCCAATTCATGGCCCTGCACAGGATGCCCCAAGAATCACACCATATGCCTGAGAGCATTGTCCAAACCCTTCTTGAGCTCTCTCAGGCTTGGTGCTGGGAGGCTGTTCCACTGCCCAGCTACCCTCTGGATGAAAAACTTTTTCCTGATATCCAACCTAAACCTCCCCTGACACATCTTCAGGCCATTCCCTTGGGTCCTGTCACAGTCACCAGAGAGAAGAGATCAGTGCCTGCCCCTCTCCTATCCCCTCATGGGGAAGCTGAACACAGCTATCAAGTCTCCCCTCAGCCTCCTCTTCTCCAGGCAGCACAAATCTCCCACGTGCAATGTGCTGTCTTCCTTTTCTGAGGCACCAGAACACATCCTAATATCCTAATACTACAGATAAAAGGGAATAATAGATCATCTATTCTGATCTCTTGCATACCACAGGTCAATTCGTTTCTTACCATCTATACTGAATTCAAAGAAATTTAGGATTAGCATTCAGTCCGTGCCAACAAATGCTGCAAAACAGTTTTAAACAAAGAAACAGAAAAATCCAAGTGGCCTTCTCCTGCCATGACTGCATTATCAGGTCTTAGCTACTGCATTACTTGAAGCTGACTAAATCAGAACAGCCTGCGAGCCTGATCTCCCTATTCATGCAATCATAAACACCTATTTCCTTTACTCCATTTCAAAAGATTCCCCACCAGCAAAAATATAGGAAAAGCACATCAGAACTTTAAATTCAACCAAAATCTCAGGTCATGTTGTACCCTTTACTATACTCTTGCATATATATAAAGTATGATATATAAATACGAATTAGGATGGCCACTCAGGTTTTTTCAGCTCGTTCTGAGATGTTTTGCGCAATGCAAGCATGTAAGCATCTTACAGATACTCTGGTTGTGGTCACTGCTACTCATAAAGAATGGCAGCCCTACTTTGGTGTAATTAGTTCTTCTCTCTCTCCAGGGTTATATTCCTTGTCAGTGAGGCACAGGCAAGTGAAACATTACAGGATCTTCCGCCTCCCGAATAATTGGTATTACATCTCTCCACGGCAAACCTTCCAGTGCCTTGAAGACCTTGTCAATCACTACTCAGGTAAAAATAAGTGCAGAACAAGCATATTTTCCACTGGCAACTGTAAAACTATCCATTAACGGTCCAGACAAGAAGTTTTGCCTATGTCCAAGACTTGCAAATACTGCCACAGAACAAGCAATGGAAAAAGTTTTGGTTTATATCTTTTACTTTATTTCTTATCCTAAATAAAATACACTGCCCTTAACAGTACAGCTGAAACCAATACAAGAACTCAGCTAAATAAAGCCAGATAGGCTCTGCCTGTACTGGTGCAGGATATTGTATGGCCATGTCCATGGCACAATTTGGGCCAAACACTAATGTCTAGTGCTTCCCTAGAGAACTTCCAGCTGCAGTTTGGAGGTCAGCACAGCTCAGGGGTGCCCAGCCCCTCTCAGAGCACACCTAAAGTCAAAGTGTGAGCACACAAAAATGTTCAGCGGTACAGATGCCGTGTACCCATAGTTCTGGGTTCCAGAGGCAGAGTTCGACTCCTGGCTCACTCTGTTTGCCAACGTGAACTTGTCTGCCATTCCTTTATTTGCCATATAGGCAGGCAGACAGCACCAGGGCATGCCACACCAGGTTCTCTAAGCACGTTTCTCTCAAGAACCACTACAGCACACAACCTTATACACAGCAGAAAAATTTCAGAAATGTTGTAAGCTTCTTCCCTATCGCTTTAGAAGAAGAGTATGGCTGGAATTTATCAGCAGAACTTAAATCAAGGGGCTCAAGCTGTTAGCTCAAATGCAGATTCAGCTGTCACTGTTACTAATATCAGTCCAGTGGATGACACTTTTTTCCATTACAGTTTTGCAGATTTATGGCAATTTAACCTGCGCCAGAGATACCTTGATAAATGACACTATTAAGTGGCTGCAGTTCCCATGCATCATAATGAGAACATTCTAAAATGAGGAAGGAAATTGCAAGAAAACTAATTGCTTAAAAGTTACAAGAGAACAATAGGTTCTGTGTTTTAACTAGCAATGGGTACTCTAATTTTAGAAGCATGAAGTTACCATACCTGACTATTTCATAGGTAAAAGAAAAAGTGAGCCGGCCAAAAACTACACTGATAAACTGAGGAGAAAAGTCATACTCACATTCAAAACAAGCAAATGAAAATTTCAAGTCTCATGATATAAAGAGACGAGTAAGAATTTGGACAGAAGATAAAAATACATATACATATTTACATGTTAGCTAGTTGACACCTGTCACCATTTAGAAAGAAGCAAACAATTGAAGCCTAAAATCTGGGGTCAGGCAGAACCCAAAACTTGTAGCAATTAACATTTTTGCTTGAGTTATAGGTGTAAGAGGAGACAGTTAGATTTAGCTCTCCTCCTTCCCCCACCATGAGAAGATACAGAATCTCACCCTGAAATAAAGCTCAGAGACATAGAACACCAGCATTCATGATGTTCTCTAATTGGGCAGAAGATAATTTATGATGTTTCTAGTGGGCCAAGAAGAGGGTAGAGAGCAAAAACATCGATGAAAGTAACATGTGAACCTCGACTAATTCCACAGCCATGTTCCACAAAAGAATAGGTGCACACACAATCTAATCTGATCTTTTTTACACTCTGATAGCATGGCTGAGACAATGGGAGGCAAAAGCAGAACTCACTGAGGGCTCAGAAAACCTGGTTTAAGTTTCTACTCTGTCACAAACTTCCTTCTAGTCTTTGAGCAAGTCATTTTGTCTTTCTGTGTCTCAGTTCCTCACTTGTACTGTATGAAATATACCCAATGAAAAATTAAAAGGCAAAGATATGACGAAAGGAAATAATTAAGTCTGTGTTACTGTGTCCTTGCTGAGAACACACAATTTATTGACTGCCACTACTGATCCAAAATTGTTTATTTGAGCATGCACCAGGGAAAGAAAACAGTAAACAAAGATTAACTGCCTGTGTATTCATTTCTCTATTCAGAAGTTGCTGATGGTCTCTGCTGTGTCCTCACAACACCTTGTCTTACCCAGTGCACTAACAACAACACCATGACGAATTCAGTTCCTCCTGTGGTGATGCGGAATAAAAATTTCAACTGGAGAAACATTCACAGGTACAGCACAGACTGCCAGAAAAAACAGGGGTGTTTCCCAGCCCTGCATATACTTGTACTTGCAACACAGAAGACATAGCTATTTATTTCCTTCTCCTGAAAGCAGGTTTAAAGCTTGGATAATCTCCTGACATCAAGCTAACCCATGAAAATGGGATGCCCATTTCAGTCTAGGTTTAACTTTGAAAGAAAGTATAGCTGGCATTTCTCCTATCCAGCTACCCATAGAGGCAGTCCCCTTGGGACTCCCGAGTCCTTTCAGCAAGGGGCAGGAATAAAAGCCAGGTCACAGAGCCCAGTGAGATCCACCCCTGCTGATCCATCCCCAGGGATGTGCAGTGGCTCACAGGTGAGCCCTGGCAGGCAAAAGTGGCTCCTCCTTGTTCACAGTCCCAGGAAGCAGCACAGGTGCGACGGACACCTTATCCCAGAATAAACATTTTGTGTTGTGTCTCTCTCAACACGCAGCCCAATTCACGAGAATTCTAATATCACAACTGCCACAAGGGAAAGTAGGTCAGGTTTCAGAAGCTGGGGAAACAGCCACCCTCAGAAACAAAAGCACCTTTTACTTTTGATGTGTAAATTTCCCTCCACTACCCTTCCTTCACAAAACATTCATGCGCTTACAAAGGCAAGAAAATTTTGTGTAGTATCGAGGTAATTTTTCCTACAGACTAAGAAGAGAATATACATAACACTTCCATTTCAAGTGTCATAAAATATTTAGATATTACTGTTGTACTGTTTTTTTGAGAAACATTAAGTGACAGAAATGCTCAGTGATTTATCAGGCAGGAATGTTTTTATACGACAAAAATAAAATTATTAGGTTTAATAACTGTTAATATTATCCCAAGAGGCTCAGTCCAAGTAAATAAAATGGTAACAAAACTTTGCTTTTTTAAAGGCTGGAGGTGACTGAAGATGCCAAAAGCACCCTGGCAGCAATGGATGACTCTTGCCTCAGCTATGGCCTGAGGGAAAGCATCGCTTCCTACCTCTCCCTGACAGAGGATGACAACACTTCTTTTGCAAGTGCCAGAAAGAAGAAAACCCAATCTCTCATATACACAGGCAGCAAACGCAAGAGTGCCCTCCACTTGCCATCTACATACTATGAAGACTAACTATAAGGCAAACAGGGAAAAAAAACACAAACTGACGTGTTAGAAGAGAAACCAGAGCATCCTGATGTCCTGCAGTCCTTCCACAGCTGAGAAATACAACCAGCCCAGCTAGTGACCAAGCCCCAGCAGTGCTTCTGCATTTCCTCTTTTAAATGTTAACCAGAGACCTTCTCAAGGGTGCTGCTCAGCCATGGCACATGCTGGGAATGTCCCCAGTGCACCTGGAATTAGAGCTGTCTCAGAAGCAGGATAAACTGAGATAGACTAAGTCAAAAGCCAAGTGGTGCAGGTGACTCTTCAGCAGAGGCAATGCCCAGCATTCCAGGTGATGGCATAGGGAAGGATTAACTACAGCCAAGAAGTTAATTCAAATCTTACTCTGGTATTCTCCACAAGGCTGAAAACCTTCTTCACAGAATCTATCTACACTGAAAAAAGGAGCCTTTTACTTCTGAAGATGGAATTATCCATTGGCACCGAGAATGGGTCAGAAACTTGTCAATAACCCCAAGAAAGTATCTAACATCTGGCATTCAAGCAACAGTTGATTATAGTGACTCCATATTTACCTTTTAGGGGAAAAAATTAAAATCACTGACTTTACAAGTAGCATTTAATTAATCTGCCGGCAATGGCCTGCAGTGTCATAAAGTAATCACAAAATTAAGAGCAGACTTAATTCATTGAGAAAAGCAGTTCCTGGTTATCCCTGAGATGGGAATTCAGGCATATCCACACATGTAACACAGCTGCTCATAGTAAAGCAGATAAAACAGGGAACAAAGGGGGGTTTAAGTGAAAAGTAAAATGTGATAAAATTGTGCCTAACTGCAAAGGTTGGCTTGCAAAGGTGTGACTTTTTATGTGTACAGGAAGATATTTTAACTTCAACTTCTGAAGGCAGCCACATATTTATGTATAATATTTATATTAATAGCAGCTTTTTAAATAATTAAACTAAGAGAACAAATCAGTAACAGAGGATGTTAGAGATTTTTTCCTAACTTCTTGTCTGACAAGAGTTATGTCAAATAGTAACTACACTTTCCATCAAACCATTTAAGGATTAGAGGGTTTTCTGAAATTTCCTTAATTTTTTTATATGTTTGTACCCTTTTTTAAGTGATAAAAGATCAAGTAGCATTTTCCTTTGAACCTGCCTTGTGACTGCTTTCTAAACCATGGAATCACTCACATATGAGGGTGTAAAATGCTGCAACCTATGTTCTCAAGCTGAGATAGCTTCAACCCAATATTCTCTTGTACCTTTTTGCACAGATTTGAATAATGAAGGTTTGGAGAAATAGAGAAATGGAGAGGTTATGTATAAATATATTTCACTTTTAAACAACTCTTAGGACAAATCTATGTGCTCTTTAGATCTTGTATCAAGTCATTTGCACTAGCAAGAAAGGTTCAGAGATTAAAATATTTCACAGCCTATTTAAATATACTTCAGAACTTAAAGGATTGATGTAATTTGGCCAGTAAATATTGAACTCCAAAAAGCAAAAGAAACTCAGGAACTTTAGGCATTTGTGTAATCTAATTACTGTTACTGATCATTAATATGTTACGGTGACTGCATTTTATCCATGAAATGTATATGGGGAGCATTACAGATTTCTAAGTCATGACTTGTATTTATTCATTAAAATAATATTCAGTAGTTACTTTGTGTTGCTTTTAGAAAATGGAAAACCTGGTGAGCACTTTTACAAGCACCCAGTCTTGCAATGCCAGCGGCAGAGAGTATCTTTGATGGAAGGTGACAAAAGAACCTCAGAGCCCACACAGTCAGCAGGATTTGGACACAGTCTGTGAGAAGGGGATCAGACATGTTCTGATGGTGACAGGTTCAACAATCACAGACAGTTCAGCTTGGAAAGGATGTCCAGACACCCTCTGGTCCAACCCCCATGTTCCAGCAGGGCCACCTTGAGCCATTTGTCCAGGACCATGTCCAGATGGCTTTGGAATATTGCCAGGGATGGAGACTCCAAAACCTCCCTGGGTGACCTGTGCAGACACCTGGTCACCCTCACAGGAATGACATGAGCAAGTGACAAAAACTAATTAAATGTGTCATAGGGATGGCTGGATTTCACAGATGGTTATGGGGAAATTCTGTGAGGTCTGACCATTTTTACAATTAACTGAAAGACTGTATTGGGGACCTTTTAGGAAACATGAGCTTGCAAGGGATGACAGCCCCCAGGTGATTTTATACAAATCTGACACTTCCTACCTGAAATGGTATCAGAAACACAAAATTTGGGTAGGGATGTAGCAAAACTGGGATCATTGGAAAAAAAGTAATGAGAGGGGATTGGTTGGTTTGTTTGAGAGGAAATGAGACTGCTAAAGGGGGGAAAAAAGACATGGGAAAAGAGGGAAGAAAGGGGATCTAAGAGTAGCTAATCACCAGGATCAGGAATATTTAGGGTCCACATCAGACAGCCCTATAACCTGACTGCAGCAGTTCCAGAAGGGCAAAAAACCCTCTCTTTCTTGTCTGATCTGTTTCCATGGCCAGGAGGGATGTGGTGTTTTCCCTTGAGCTGGGTGGAAGAAGGCTGGGAAGTCTCCTCCTGACACCCACCAGGAATGCCTGGAGAGGACACCTAACACAGCTGCCCTCTGCAGCCTCCTGTGATCCATACCATGATCCACTCTTCTACACCAAAACTGCACTGGTGAAGAAATCAATTAATCAGAGGGTGAAGTCAAATGCCAGGCTAGTGCTGTTAAACCACTTAAAACAAGACCCTAATCACTGGCCACTTATTTCTAATTATACTACCAAAAGATGAAATAAGTTATAAAAAGTCCCCATGATAGCTTTGCACTGATTTTGTACAATCTGTTTTCAGATTTGTTCCAAACAAAATCCACTATAGGGCAGATACAGGAAACTCAAAAGCACTTTGCTATTTCAGATGCACATTTTCTAGTAAAGGAAGTTTCACAGACCACACCTCTCTTCATGCTCAGGAACAGTATGGTTTTATCATGCATAACAAAGACAGAAACAAGGAGCGCAAAGCTGACTTTTGCAGAAGAGCTGTATTACTTAATGAGATTTTCCTTCAGGAAAGCTATAGCTGGTATATATTCTCAGTTTCATTATTCTTAGTCTGTGTGCACCTCCTTTTTTACAGTAAAATGAAAAGTATTCAATGATTTTGCTGTGTTGGAACAAAAGCAAGACACATCCCTTTACAGGAGATGTGAGAAATCTGAGTAAACCAACTTTGGCACCACTTAAAAAAAAAAAAGAAAAGAGATAAAGTATATTTTTAAGCTCCAAGCTACTGCTATTTTTGCTTGCTTTTATTTTGTCAGTATATTTCACGAGGAAATTAAATCCACTGTGATGCTGTCAGGATAAATAATTAACACTGCTCTGAAATATGAAATTAACACTACTCTGAACTCAGTGGAGACACTGCTTTTGCCAAAACAGTGGTCTGCACAGTCCCAGGAAAAAAATTGTTATAAACACTAGAAAAGTGGGAAGAATTGGTGCACTTGCCTGCTCATTCAACTTGCCACTGTTTTTCCATTATTCAGTGTTCTGCTGTAGGAGAAAGAATGAGTTTAAACTTTATTTTATAAAAGAAAAGATATAATGTGGAACCACTCTCTAGAAGAATTATTAAGCAAAGAGGTCCTTGCATTTCCCTTCTGTAAGTGGCTCAGCTGTTAAATTGCACTGTGTCCTGCCACAGCTTCCACAAGGTCCCATCCTCAGCCATGTCAGTAAAGGGTTTGTGACTTCAAAGTTGGATGAAACTGAGAGAAAAGGACTCTGGGTCTTCTAGAAAATTAACTTCTATACCAAGAGTTGATTAAAAATCTCAGAACTGTGCGAGGAATTATCTCAGAATTATACAAAAAACACAATTAATGAGCAGCAATTTTAAAAAACTTCCCTTGTTTTCCCCACTAGAGTGATGCAATTAAAATAAACTTATTGAGCCATGGGGATGCAAAAGGCAAGTTTGTTTCCTGAAGCAAGGGCACAGTGAAGAAAAATTAAGCACTGTATTAAGATGTCATTATTTCCAAGGCAAGATTATATTTAATTGGGCTCTTGGCTTCCTGAACCAAGAATTCTATCCCACTTCTCACTGTTCCAAGGCAACACCGCGAGCAGAGATCATTTTGTCCAAGTACCATTTCTGCTGGATGTATAAACTTCCTCTGATGATTAAGCCTCATTTCAAAGCACACTGAGGTTATCTGAGGCTGTGAAGGTAAATAGCAGTATTGAAGTTGACAAAACTGATCTCAAAGTTCTGAGATTTGACACAGGAAAGGCTGTAAGAATATGGACCACTTGGAGAGACTGAGAAAATGGTCTAAACTGACAGGAAACAAGCCCATCTGTGAACTGATTTTTACTCTCTGAAGCTGGTTTTTCTTTTAAATGAAATCTGTCATAAGATCCGATAAAAAGACTGGATACTTGAACATGTGGGAGTTTGGCTCATCAGTTTCTGAGTCTAAAAGCTGCTGACCAACAACCGTATTTATGGAATGGAAACTAAGCTGTTGTACCTGCAGGTTATGAAACAAGGTTATTTATATGATACACAAGAAACCACAGTGACGACAACTAGATTCTTACTATGAGTAAATCAAACACCAAAGTGCATCTCTGGTACACCCTGGTAAAGCATTCAGCTCCTGGAGATAACAGCCACAGGTGAGATGAAAAATAACTGCAGCAATAACAGCCCTGTCAGTGCTGCCAAGGTATGGATGAAATAAAACCAGCACCCACACACGGCAACATCCTCATCTCTGTAACAACATCCTTTCAGAACGCAGGTGAAGCTGAAGCAGGAAGGGAACTCACCATCAACAGCACCCTCTGGAAAAGGTCTGTCTCCGCTGTGTCTGTGAGCAGGTGGATGCTGGTGACATCTGCCCCACCACGGTCAGCTCCCAGGGAAACCCGGCTGGGGTCGCCCCCAAAGCTGCCGATGTTCTGCTGCACCCACCTCAAAGCTGCCAGCTGATCCCAAAGGCCAGCGTTTCCCCTTGCCTCTGCAGAACCTGGTGTAGAAAACAAACAGGGCTGAAAATTAAAACTATAAACATTTGATGTCTTGACTAAATGTGAGAATTTTAGCATCTCTGGCAGCTGAAACTTGGCAAAACTGAGAGCAGGGTTTAAAAGCCTTAGGAGGTCTCTTTCAAGGTCATCAGTTTACAGACTGAATCCATTTCAGTTTTTACCACTCCACAGGGCAGCTCTGGAGGTGCCTCTTTGTCTGTCCCAAGGACAGAAAAATAACACTCCAACTTCTAAGCTACATTAGGACACATCATGGCAGGAGACTTGAATTCAGGCTCAAGCATCCACAAATTTAGCCATAAGATTCTTTTTCTACAGAAATAGCTCAGTCTTAAAATGAATTAAAAGCAAACAAAAACATCTGCGTGTTTGTAAAGTTCCCAATGTGTAATATGTGTCCTTCCTATGTCCCTTTTACACTTGCCCTGCCTGACCAATCACTATAAATCACAACATCTTGAAATCCTTTACACTCTTCCAGATATTTTAAAATTTATCATATTTCCGTCTATTACCTTTGAGATTGTCCTACGTCTATATGATAGAAATCTGATACATACATATATATATATATATATATACACACATTTTCATATTTTTGTTAACATGAAAGCAAACAATTAATCATGTGCTTCTCATGCCTAAGTATGGCCATTTTCTTTTCAACACCAGCAAGGAGTAACCTTATACTTTGATTAATAAGAAACTAATGCTGAAAGCATCTAATGATGCAACCCTGTAGGTAAGCTTCATTTTATGTCAACAAAAGCAGAAATAAGTAATTCCTCCATGGTCTGTAGAAAGCAATAGAAAATTATTATTCACTGTCTACTTCTTTTTAATCCACAATGAGCCATCCATTTTTACAGTTTTCTTCACATTTAAAACTTGGAAAAAACCAAAAACCCACAGGATAAAACAGAAAAGCCATGAATAGAAAAACAGCTGAAACTATTTGTTTCTTCCATTGCCAAGACCAAACAGTACAAGTTTAAAACAACAGTAGATTCAGAAACTAGGGAATCAAAATTAACAGAGAGTGGAATAAAAAGCTGACACTTCATGGACAGGTCTTGGACAAAGAGCAATTAAAGTGTACATCTTTTACACTGCTGTAATGAATTACTGAGGTATCAAACACACCTCTTTACACAGTAGAATAAATATAGAGGAGAACAGATTCCTGGTAACCTTGCAGGACTTGGAGATGCCCACACTACAATAGCCATTGTAATGAGCACCCTTTCAGTAGGGCAGCCAAAAAACTGGCTCAAAAAACTGTGACCTATAGCCATCGTTTCAGATCATCAGTCTAAGCTACACCAGTGAAGCAACGGAGGAAAAACTTTCTCTGCTTAGTTTTTTGGTTTTGGGGTTGGTTTTTTGTTTGTTTGTTGGGGTTTTTTTAGTTTGTTCTGTACACCATGACCAGTTCCCAGATTTCTCAATCCAGCAACAAACCCACTCTTTAAAAAGGAAATCTCCTTTTAAGGGCTTGCTCCATCCCCATTGAGAGCACTTCAAAGGAAGTGAAATCACAGAATCATTCAGGTTGGAAGAGACTCTTAATCCCATTGAGCCCAACTGTTAACTCCACCATTAAACCATTTCCCCAAGTGCCATATCCACACGTTTTTAAATATTTCCAGGGACGGTGACTCCACCACTGCCCTGGGCAGCCTGTCCCAGTGCTTTGCAATCCCTTTGGTGAAGAAACTTTTATGTGTAGATCCATGTAAATGTTTTAGCCACACAATCTGCCTTGCTACCAGTTTTCTTAACAAAAAGACCTAAAAGGGAAATAAAACCAGTTCCTTTTGCCCTGGCAAAACCCACAACCGAGTTGTGAAACGCACCACACTGGGGAACAGATGCATGCACAAACATTCACAGGAGTTAGACTGAAAGAAACATGTCTGCCAGGAATCCTTTCCATTGCCTTTTTGTAGGAAAAATCACATTCCCAAGGACCACAGGAAACTGAAAAGAAACCAGAGTCCTTGTGTGCTTCCTTCTGTTATTACTAAACAGGAGAAGAACAATGGTGCTAAATTAAAGTGTGAAAATCATTCTGGTTTATACGACTTCATGGAATCTTAAAAGAATAAAACCTAAAAACATGACTGTCTCCTCCATACTCTTGCCATCCATATCACTGGAAATTCACTTTAATTTTTCTATATGCAAAGCAAGAGGTGAAAGCACTAATAAGAATGTGCATCACTTTGTGCCACATTAATGGGTCACAGCAACTTAAATTAAACATCTTTTATACTTAGAAGAAAAAAGCTCTTTCACTTCTTGCAGAAGTCCTGCCACTGAGAGACCAGAACAACTGTAGAACTAACAAAAGCTCCATCCAAACAAAAAGAAATCCTTTTTTCACTACCCTTCAGTTCTCTAAAAATCCATTTAACTCCTTCCTTTCTAGTTTTGCAATTTATAGCAAGTCAGCTTGAGAGAATTCAGCACTTTGCTTAGCAGGACAATGAAATTAATATTATTAACAAGTTCATCACTTTTATTTCTAACTGTAGGGCCTTCTAACAGTCCTGCTGCTAATGTCTCCACAGTCCTTAGTGTGAACTTCTGCCCCCTTTGAACCCAATGGCAAAAGTTCCACAGGCCCAGGTGCGAGAGACTGGAATATTAATGGATAGCGACTTAAATAATCACCCATTTGCTGTCACAGCACCAACCCTGACAGGGCTCAAGGTGTCTTTGGGCAACACTCTCAGGCACATGGTGGCATTCTCGGGGTGTCCTGTGCAGGGCCAGGAGCTGGACTTCAATGATTCTTGGGAATCTCTTTCAAATCAAGATATTTTATGATTCTAGGACTGTACAATTTTCCCAAATACACACCAAGGACTTCCCAAAGGAGAAGAGGCCAGGAAAGATGCACTTTTCCTTGGCCACAGTTCCACAGTACAGAGGAGAAGGAGAAGGTCCCAAAAAAGTCCCTGCATGTAATGAAACACATCTCTCTGCAGGAATGCCAACCACATACACCACATGCATGTACTGACATTTGGGACACGCAGGCTGAACCCTGTGAAAAAGAGACTGAGTAATTTTCCTGATCCCTAAATTATGGACCATCATATAAATACCTCTACATCATATTCAGCCCAGCCAGCAGTTTCCACTGGAAGAAAGCTAGGTGAGGTTCAGAGGGCTGAAGGAGGGTGGTGGGTGAGGTGTGGGCAGTGCTGCGTCATGGAAGCTCCCACAGCACATATCCTCACTGCATTTGGCTCTAGACAGAATGAAATGATGGTATCACTTTCATAAACGTTGGGTTTGCACTGATGAAAACAGTGATTTTTTTCCCACAGACACACCTATTACCAACTTCTTATCTAAACGAGAAAGGAGATTTTTGTGCCATCTCTCTATTTACAGACTGAAAGACAGGCTTTGCTGGGAGTGAGCTTTGAACAAAACAGTAAACAGAGAAGGGAAACAATAACCAACAACTGCATCTATAACCCCAAAATAGGCAAAATCCACCCAACATCACTAGCAATGAGCACTCAAAAGAATCAGGAGGCAATGTCAGATACTTGCAAACATAGCAAATATGACTTCTTAAAGGCTATAAATATATTATAATGCCCAGTAAACAGACCAAGGGTCTGAGAGAGACAGAGTTCCACTTGCAATTGTTGCATTTTCTCTCCAAAGCTCTCTACCTTAAGTTGCCCTGCCCCAGGCAGAAGTGAAAGACAGTAGAAAGAAAAGTGTTCCCTATTTGCTTAAACAGACAGCTCTAATAAAAGACAAAATGAAAAATAAACAAAACAAAACAGTACTCAAGACCAGATGGCACAACCAAAAAGGTTTAGGGAGACTGAACATGTGTTTTCAGGTGTACATGCAACCTCG
The DNA here is from genome assembly GCA_036785705.1 of Acanthornis magna. Classification (NCBI taxonomy): domain Eukaryota; kingdom Metazoa; phylum Chordata; class Aves; order Passeriformes; family Acanthizidae; genus Acanthornis; species Acanthornis magna. The sequence continues at coordinate 8,008,884 of JAWUZG010000119.1, read as the reverse complement.
TGCAAGACAAAATCCTGTTTGTAAAAGGGAATTTGCATTGTTTTCAATAGCAATTGGTATTACGAGGCAAGAGGAGAGAAAAAGTGTCCTCTACACTGGAGCAAATTCCCCCCCAAAAATGGGGAAGGGTTGCAAACACAGAAGAGGCAAATGTTCAGTCATATCCAGAACAGCAGAAAGTCAAATTAAACGTGGCAAGTCCTTCAGAGAAGTCAGGCTGAATTGCTGAGGAAACAACCATCTTTGTGCCATACTTTCCATCCTCTCACATCCTTCTTGCCATGAATCTGTCTCTGCCTCTTCCCCACTCTGACACGGGCACAATCCATCATCAGGAAAATTTCATGGATGGAACAGATTGGAAGTTGGAGTCATTGCAAACCATACCCACAACAGTAGGCCACTGGAATTAGCAAGAATTTTTATAACTAACATTTTCACCAATATGCAGAAGCTCATCTGCAATCACAAGTCCAGCCAGTGCTTTGGTGTAGATACTTGGGTTTGGTTTGTTGCTGTCCCTGCTCCTCCAGCCTCTCCCCTTTCTCTGCAGTTCAAGTCTCCACTATTTCTCAGCCAGATATAGGTTTCTCAAGTTAAAAAATAACTTAAAAAAAAAAATCATAAACAGAAGTGTTACAGAATGCATGGTTGTGTTTGCTCTGGAAATCCCTGACTTACCAGTGCTCAGGAAGCCAAAGACTGCGACCCGGTAGTTTGCTGTCACGACGATGGTGTTACCGATGGCAGCCAGGTATGACCCATCAAGGGTTGTCTTTCCCTCCTCAGCATTGTAACTCCCTCCATTGTGGAAGAACAGCAACACTGACATGTTTTTGACCTGCCATGACAACAGCCAGGTTAATATTCTTGTAGCCAAATGCTGTGGAAGGTCACTGATGAGAACCCAAGCATCTTCCTCGTTATCATTTATCTAAGTCATTTCTAGCTCTTTAACAGTGACCATAAAGAGGGGATAGCTGCCTATCTGCCTGGAATTTAAGGGGTGTTGCCACAATTGCCCACAAATTATCTGCAATGACCTATATAGTATTAAAGAGGGCACCATTTCCAGTATAAATTAGATCTAACAGCACCACTGTGTTCCACCAGCCAACATCTCCTCCAGGTCAGCTCCTGCTGCCTCAGCCACTGAGCATGTGGTGTGCTTGTCTTTGCTAGAGCACATCTGCTTTACACAAGCATGCAGGAGAAGTTCAAACAGGTGGGAATCAGGAGAAGGAAAAGGCCTCTTGTGTTGCTTCATCTTGAGCAAGACTAACTCATAACTGTACACAGCTGCTTCCTGCTTTCAGGTCTTCAGCACTCAAACACCGCCTATTCTCAAAAATGTCACTTGATATTGATATTCATGACACTCTCTGCTCCTTCAGTCCCCACAGAAATTTTCCCCTACCAGACATATGGAGGGATTCTGCAGAGAGGACTTTGTCTCTGTACAGGAGAGATTCACTTCCCATGAAGCAGAGTGACTCTGACACAAAAGAGCCGAGCAGGATTCCTGGCATGGCAAGGACTCCTGGTCTGCACCCATGTGATCCCTCCTTGCAGAGCCACCTGATTTTGCACAGAAACAGAAGCTTTTTCCCAACACAGCACCAAGTGTGGACCCTCTCTGCACACACAGCAGGGCTGCTGCTGCATGAGCAGCAAAAAGGCAGGACAGCCCCAGGACACCTCAGCTTTTACCAGCAGGTTACAGGTCTGACAAGATGACACTCAAAAGAAATATCCTTCAGTGAACATGTGGGGGGAAGTTGGTTTGGTTTTTTCCTTTTTTTTTTTTTTTCCCTCTTTTTCTTTCCTGTAGGAGCATCCAAGTCCATCTGGGGTTGGTTTTCCCTGCACCTAGAGGGCAATGGGCACTGTCACTGTTATTTTCTGGATGCAGCTGAGCTAAACACAGCAGTCCCATCTGTTCTGGCAAAGAATGTCTCCAGCAAAAACACGAATGGATGTATGGGAGAAGCAGCAGAGCAGTGATGGCTGCAGCATCCTGCAAAATTACAGGTTAGCAGGCAAACTACCCTCAACTGCCCTTAATTTGCACACAATTGTGTGCACTCCTCACTTATCTCTCTGATTAATCACTTCAGGGGCTTCTTGTGAACATGACAATACCGCCAAGAAAGCACAAGAAATTACAAGCGCTGAGACATGCTGGTTTTTCTCATTAACTTCTCCTGAACTGAAACTGCCTAATTTGCAGTGCCTTGCCCCTGGTTCCCATTTCTGCACTGCATGCAATGCAGAGAGAGATGGGGGTAAAGAAAAAAAAATGAAATTGTCTGTTTTCACATGGAAATACATTCTGAAATACAACTGCATTATATTGTGTCAGCTAAAATGATGTTAACCATTATTTTGAGCCTGCTCCATCCCCTCAGCTCAGCATGGTTAAGCCTGAGGTTCACACTAAGTATTTCCCATGTGTCCATAGCACCATGACCTCCAGCTGACCCATAAATTGCATATTACATTATTCTGAGTGACTTTACACAATAAGAAGTTTAAGAAGGGCAAAGAAGGGCAGCAAAATTTGGAAACAGCAAACCAAAGCCATTTACAACAGCTGCAACAGATATGGAGTAATTCAGGGGAAGATTTAGCACTGGGACTGTGCACAGAGCCAAGTGTCTGGACATAGCATTCCCATTTCTGGTCTGCATCAAGCAATGGGAAGCGCAGCAGCTCCATCATGGGCTCATGGCTGCAGGGGCTTAGGCCCCATGTGCAAAACCTAAGGGGAGAATGAAATTCAGCAGCCACCAGGAAGCTGCAAGTCAGCTGAAAGTCTGAAAGGCTTCATAATATTCACAACCATCTTCTCCATCACAGAATGATGTGATCATCACAGATGATTTTATATTCCATATTTACTAGCTATTTACTTTCCATAGGTTGAAAATATATAACTATTGCTCTCTGTATGTGAGCAAAAAATAGAGCTTGCCAGAGAAAGACAGGAATGATTAGCCTTGGAAGGGAACCCTGTTGGGGCCATCTGGTCCAACCTCCCTGCTCATCCTTCTGTAAAATACCTGATGAGCTACTTGGCAGGGATAGAGTTAAACTCAACCAAGACAGGCAACCTCTCCATTGCTTCCACTAGTGCACAATATTGCTCTGTAAAGAATTGAGTGCAAATGGGGATGATGCACTAAGGTTGGGAATGTGCAGGAAATGGAGTAAGACAGAGGATTTCTATTCCTATTTAATGGAGATTTTAAAGTCTTGATCTTACAATTGAACCCTTTCTAAATAAAGGCAAAGCACAGCTTTGCTTTGCTAGTGTGACAGGTGGTGATGATTATAGGTGGAAAAAAGTCAGAAGTGCCAGTTTAACTGTGGTTCATGGAGCTGTGGAAGCAAAATGATGTAATTCACCTTCTTCAATGCTTGACACTTTGAGAGTGCTCCAGTGACAGGCAGCAGTCCCTGCACAGTGCTCTTTTTGAGGCTCAAAATGCTCCGGAATGACCTCTGCATTTGCTGCTCTCTGGGAGATTTTATATTCCATATTTACTAGCTAATTTAACTTTCCATGGGCTGAAAATATATAACTATTGCTCTCTGTATGTGTGCAAAAAATAGAGCTTGCCACAGAAAGAGACAGGAAAATGCAATGCCTTCTGTTCCCAGCTACTTCTGCAAAACCAGAAGTTTTAGTTCTCTCCTGGGCTAGACTTATGCATGTGAAAATGATTTCCTTGATTGGACCTAATTCTACCTTACACATCTACAAAAGACTGGAGAGAGTCAGTTCACAGGACTGACAAGTAGAAGAGACAAGCCTATTTAGTCTGGTGGAAAATACAATGCTTTCAAATAAACTATCACGAAAGCAGCTCTTAAGCATAGATGGCAAACTGCCTGGGACAGTGGGACCGGGACTTGATGTTTTCAATAAGTGGTGACTGCACTCAAGGCAAAATGACAGTCTGATGCTGCAGGGAGAAGACAGACTGCTGGTCTCTCTGGTGGTTAAAATGGGCCTGCAAGGGAGTTTCTGCTGCTGTCAGATTGCTAAACCAGCTCTTTCCAGACATGCAGTATGACAGACTCATAAATTTCTATTAAAACTACCATCACCTTCTCAAAATTGCCAGCACTGTGGAAAGAAAAAGTTCTTGTCTCTGGGCCCACTCTTCAATGGGATTCACATGTTATTCAGCATCTTTATCCCCAGCCCCCCAGGGCTTGGTCAATCATTTTAGATTGGCTTGAACTTGAAGTTTTCTTTTATATCTCTTCAGAATGAGAAAACCAAGAACTTTCCAATGACAATTCCTCATATTGCACCAGTGGCCCAGTCATTTTTGAAATGTCTATTTTTAAACTCTGTGAGCTGGCCACAAATCTAGCATTGCTTGCCACCCTCATTTCCCAACAGTCCTCCCACAGATGTCAACCGGGGAACAGTAAAGACAAGAGGGAAAAAGAACCATCAGCAGCTCCCTGACTGGTGGCAAGTGTTGATTTATTGTATTGCATTATTGTCTCCTGGACAGATGGTCTCCTTGCAGGAGCACTGCCATTTCTGTCCTTAATTTCTCCTCCTTTGGTGCCACCTTCTTCCTGTGTTTTGTTTCCCTCTCTGTCTCTCTCTCATTTCTAGCTTTTCAGGATGCTGGTCTCCTAGTTACCCAACATGGCTCATGAAAAGCCTGTAGGGAATACCCTCGTACCAGTAAAACCGCCAGAGTGCCAAATTTTACTTTGCAGGCTTTGTGAATAACACAGGAAAAACAACCATTCACACCAATTAAAAGTACTTTGAAAAGAGACAATGTTCAGCTACAACAACAAAAAAAAAAAAAAAAAAACCAAAAAAAAAAAAAAAAAAGAATTTTACTTTAGTTACACCTCTTACTTACAGTGGTGGCAGGAACAAAGATGTGCAGATACAGACAATCTTCACTGACAGACTGCGGCGGGGCCTCTCCATCTCCTGGCTGCCAACAAGCTGCCCTAGAGACACAGATTGAGAGAGGTTCAATAAAAAAGGTACAATAAAAAATATCCACTGCTGATATTTCCTTATATTTTGTTTCACTAGGTTGATAAAATCTTTAAATCTGTAGATCTCAATCGCATTTAAAGCTGTGCCCACCTATGCATTGGTAACAGCAAAGTGGATTTGTATACACACACATAATGCACTGAATTTGTGTGTCGAGAACCCTTCCTCAGAAACTCTGCCTCATTTTAAAAAGCTTAAAACTTGAATATATGCTTTAAAAAAACCTCACACTTTACATAAACTGTACACCATTAGCACCAAGCTGCAAAGGGACCAGGACTGGGGGTCTCAGGCACAATCTCCCCTGCTATTGCCTGCACACTTAAAAAATCCACTCTTTTGCTGAAATGCTGGATATTTATTTTAATTTCTAATAATCTACAGGCTACATACATTTTTATTTATTTTCCAGTGGTCTGTGGGCTACATTTCTTTGCGGTTAATTTAATCTCTAATGGTCTGTGGGAAAATATGGCAAGTTAAAAATCGTAATGCATTTGTAAAATCTTTTTGCTCTAAGCATCATAGCAGACCATTAACAGTGCCAATTAATGTTGAAAGTACCCTTTCAATAGGAATTCAGCAGCCAACCACATACAGAAAATAATTTTCTGGTCATCATTTAAATGAGATTCATCTGCTCAAGCATATCAAGCACAAGAATCAAATGGATGATTTTTGCAGTTCAGTGATAACCTACTTTGAAGCCAGTTCCTTCTATTCACAGCTATAACTGTATCACTCTATGAGGTATGGAAAAAACTCACAATTTATTAGTGAAGCCAAAAGAGGCTTTGGAAAAGATGGTAATATCTCAGAGAATTATTTCTAAATTATCATTTTGAATGACCTTGTAAAATTTTGTCCTAAAAGTGTGAAGAAATTAATAGAAAACTACCAGGAACAGGACCAGACTGAATGGAATTCAACATTTTTTTTCCATAAGGGAGATTCCTAGGACAGTGGTGTCACCCAACAGCTTTCACACTGACACCGAAAAGCACATCATCTGCAAAACCAAAACTGCTAAAGTCATTTTTGGCAGACAAAATACAAAATCCCAGGCAGGAGCCCTGGTAGGACAACAGGACTAACACTGCTAACCATATAGCTTTCCACAGAGAGGTAGGAATCATCCCCTATGCTCGTGGCTTTTCTTCTCCTGCTCCCAGGAGAAAGGCTGCCACCTGCTGAAGCAAGTCCACAGCTCTTCCAGCAGCTGGACACTCCAGTAGCTGGCTGGGGTTTTTGGTTGGGTTGGTTTGGGTTTATTTGGGTTGGGTTTTTTAAGTCTTTTAAGTCTTTTATCAACTCTGAGCTGATAAATAAACATTTCTCTTCCATCAGGAACGGCACTGTGCTAATGCGAATTTCTTATATACAAATATTGAGCAACATCAATACAGAATCCTAAAAAAATCAACATTTTCTATACACAGAGGTCTCTCCGATTCTCCAAGTGTAAACTCAAATAATTATTTCTTTAACCTTAAATGAATAATAGAAGAAAATGGACAAATTCTTCATTGGACTAAGGAAGCACTGTGAAATCAATAGACAGAAACAGATTGACTAAGGTCTCAAAATTGTTTTAAAAATCTCAGCCATGATGCTCATTGAAACCCCAGGTCTTCAAGGGGGGCCCACAGAGGCAGGTGGGTCTAACTGAGCCCCCCAAGACACCACACTGTGGCTCAGACACCAAGGGCTGGTGCTGTGTGTGCTGAACTAAGATCTCTGTACACCTGAGGAAACAAAAATCCACGTCCCACCAGATCCCTCCGATGTACACAGGCTGTGGTTACTGTGCTCGTGCTGTTCACACCTCCACAGCTCAGGTGCAACCTGAAGGACGAGATCACCAAAGGCCCGATACACTTTGAACTCCACACATATTTGCCTTTTAACAATTTTTGGACAGAAGAGATTGATTTTCTGGGTCCTTCAGCCTGATCTCCTGGACATTACTAGGCAGAGAATTTGTATATCAGGTTCACAGCTTCTGGTTACATCAGTGTCCCTGTTGGATTAAATGTCTACAAATTTATGGCTCAGCAGGAGCAAAATGTATTTGAATAAATACAATAAATAGTGTAAATACTATTCAGAATGAAAATGGACTGGCAGCAGATGATGGGGAGTTACACCAAGGCTCAAGGCAATGGCGTGTACTGGAATTTGCCTTTTCTTTTGAGGTGCTTTCATGCTTTAACATGGATGGAGAAATTATTCTTTTTGCTAATCCAAGTCTCAAACATTTATCTGTCTGCACTCTGTAGGTTGCTTTGCAAGAAAGGACATGAACATTGTGGCCATCACTCCAGCAGGTTTCACACCCCTGGAAGGACAAGCCCTCCTGCAGATGACCACGGGGGTTCCTTACCGAGCCACGGTGGCATTCCAGGTTTCCAGCCAAGCAAAGGGCTCTGGAGGACTGAAGCGCCTCTCTCCGAGGGGAGGGGCAGCATAAGGGATGCCCAGGAACTGGCTGATGTTCCTCCATTCTGAGCCAATGCGGATCACCCGGGATTTGCCCATCAGAAGTCCATGGGATGGGATGTACACAGTTGGCGTTGAATCCGATTCAGAAATGGGCAGGAGCAAATCTGTCGTAGGGGGAACAGAGGAAAGATAATTTGCATTTTCAAGTTAGCACCATTTTAGAAAAGGAAATTAATCCCATTTCCCCTAGTTTTAAACTGTTGTGTGTACACTTCTTTAAATGAAAGATATAGATAAATTTGTGTTACTGTTTTCCTATAAAATAGTTCATTAAAACACAGTTAAGTGATTCCTCCTGCTATTTCTCTCCTAAAACAATGTATTTGACAGGCAGAAACAAAATTCAAAGTCAAGGGACTAAAACCAAACCTGTAACGAACAATAAACACACAAGTCTAGCTTTTATGTCTCAGTTTGTGATTTTGTTTCACTTGGCAATGACAACTCCCTTTTTCTCTTGTTGAGTTTCAACCTAGAATATTCTCATTGACTTCACAGAATTTCAGTGAAAAGGAAAATTTTCTTCCCTTCCCCCTTATTGTTACCTGGGTTTTAATTATCTCTAATAAATTAAATATCAGTATTACATAAAAAGAAAGCAGTCTCTTCAAAAATCAATGGGAATAAACCCAACAAAACTTATAGTTTCAAATAAGTATGTAACCAAACAACAGAATTTTTGCTTATCTACACTGTCTACACAATTTCTTTTTCTCTCTTAAATAATTTTCACTTTTATTTCATCCTGCTTAGGAAGCAGGGATACGTGTTTGGTTTTTTTGTTTTCTCCAGAGACTGTCCTTAATACTTTCAATTGACAATGGCTTTTCAACACTCCTTGTGTTATTCTCTGAGCTTAAAAGGAAGAGCATACGAAAGCATCTTCTGCAGATGAAAAGGAAGGAGCTGGACTTTCATTACTGCTGTTGTTTGGTTTTACTATTCTGCAGTTTCAAAACATCTTTCATAAACTAGACTTCCTCTGTTATCCCTGCTTCCACACTAGAGGGTAATACTGTGATTTCCTGCATTTTTAAAACGGTATTTGGGGACATTTTTCCCATTCTCTTGGCTGTAACTCTACTGAAACAGCCACAGACAAGTGCCTAGGAGACATCCGTATTTCTTCACGTATAATGAGGAATTCCCCACTCCTCCATCCATAAGAATTGAGCACAGACCACCACAGTTGAGGCTCTACCCCCACAGCCTGAACCTGTTCTTACCTTGTCTCCTATAGATATAGGCAGCAGGTTCTTTGAGTAAAACCCAGCAACTGTGCCCTTGCAGGCCATGTGTGCATATCTGCGTGTCAGGGTAGAAAATGCACCTTATGGCTGCAGGCTGGATTTCCAGTGTAACCACTGAACATGACTGGTTCTTTGAACAAGCTGTGAGGTGAAGCATGAAGAAAAAGAGCAGATGAAAATGTATTCTCAACAGTATTTTGTATGACATTGTTACACTGGTTTTAAAATAAAGATTTTACAACAGGTGAAGCAACAAGTATATGATGGAATTCTAAAGCAGAATAATGGGACATAAATGTCCGCAAATGCCCATAACATTCTCCAAGATAGCCAAAGGATAGAAGGTTATATTGGCTTTAAAATGAAATAATACAGCAAAAGAATTATTATCACAGGTTTTAAAAGGAGAAAAACATCATTTAGTAAAGTACTGATAACCTCATCTGAATTCCAACAGCCTGGGGAGTAAGTGGGAACTTTCCCTTATTTCTACCGCTCTGTGGTATTGAGGATTTCCCAGTCATGTGAAGTTAAAGGACTCTTTGCTGCCCAGTCAGGCTGCAGATCAAAGCAATTCTCTTTGCTGTTACTAGAGCTCAACCCCTGCTCCATCCCAGCTTCGGTTAACCCTCCCCACGCACCACTGCCACAGGGGCTGCAGGCAATGGTACGTGGGTTTCTCATCTCACCCACTCCATGAGCTTCCCTGAACTGCTCTTTAGAAAAACAAGACACCATTGCTTTAATTATTTGCTACAATATTCCCCCACTTGTACAATGGCTGGAGAAGTAACAGATCTCTGTGCCTAAGAGATGTCAAAATTACACAATCACTGTTTGGCATTTTATATCTATTGTATCTTTCTTCAGCTAAACTACTTCAGGTCCCCTCTCCCAGATTCAAAAACACTGGAGTAGTCTTTAAAAACAAATAAAATGAGTGTATCTCTGTTAGAAGTGGGGAAGCTGTTCCTGGTTTTCAGGCTCACAAGTCATTACTTCTGTAAAGCTGTGAACGACCATTTCTTACCAGATAAGCAAAAATCTCTGGCAGTGGAGAAGTCATTGGATATATCTCTGCTAACATGCACAGCTTCAAAGTTTGAGATGGATGAATCCATGAGAACAGATGACATATTTAAGGGTTGCCATGCATCCAAATACTCTGTAAAATGAACCATAAAAATTATATGACTAGAAGGAGTAGTAAAAACTTCAGAGGAAACCAATACAGAGTTAAAAGCATTGGGGAGCTCTTCAATGAACAAGTGTCATCTTTCTTTGCATCAGCTGAGAATAAATTAAATATTCAAGGCCTCTGATTGACTTGAAGGTCCAGTCCCATGTTCAGAGGTCACATATTCCTTGGTTAACAAAGGTATTTAGTTAAGAAATAGACAAATCCAGAGCACCTTTATCCAGATTTGAATGTAAATCCAACTGATTTAAATAAAAGGTTTCTAAAGAGGCTTAATTACATTAAAGGGCATGGGTTATAATGCTTGCACACAAGTTCCTGAACAGGTACAGACACTAACTCCTTGGAAGGCAAATGGAGGTTGATTTGATCATTTTAATTTCATTTGGTGGAAAGAATTCTATTTCAATTCTAGAAACAGTTTTAATGTCATGTAATTTCTACATAATTTAGATTTCATTTGATTTCATAGGCATATGGACACAAATATGTACATATGTGTAAATATAATCATGCGCAGTACATTTTACATGGTCCCATATATACATTTTACATACATGTACTCATGTGAGCATGCATATACACACATGTACTAACTCTGGTATTCCTAAAGAATTGTCCTTCTTTCACACTCTATTTTTAAAAAATACCACAAACATTCTTTTCTCAGACACAAACAGATAAAAATATCTGCAGACTCTCAATTTTGCACTCAGAAGACAAAAAAAGAGAAGGTTTGGGACCAAACTGGCCTTTAATTATTTTAGTTCCTTTCATCAGTTCAGTATGCTTTAAAAACAAAAGGCCCTGCTGTGGCCACTGAGTCCTAAACAGTAGGTTGGTGTTACCCTCTTCTGTAATTGTAGGGTGAGGACAGAGCAGAGTCAGCTGTTCTTTTGTTATTCCTGGTGAGCAGGTCTTGCTCTTGAGCTCACTGACCATATACATGCAAAAGTCATGACCTTTCATTCCATTAAACATTTCTTTTAGTCTACAAAAAAACGACGAAGAAACTAAGTGACTAAGAACTTGGTCACTAAGTCACTACTAAGAAACCCTCAAAGATGGCCACAGTTTCCTTTCTCCCCCTGTCAAAAAAGACAGTTTGACCATACCACTCAAAATCAGACCTGAGGCTGAGGTCTGGGGTCCATACAAACACTTTGAAACCCCTGGTGTTGACACACTTCTCCAGCAGATGAGAGCCCAAGACCCAAAACACACCACAGACTAGGCTGGTTGCATCCTTCCTTGAGTAAATAAGTAGGGAATAACAGTGACTAAAATATACTTCATAATTATTTTATAATTCATGACAACACAGGGCCACTGCCATACCTCAGGGCTCTACAATGATGCTAAATGTCTTTGCTTTTGCAAGGTAAATCCTTCCCTAGGAAGTGCAAACCTCAAGCACGAGTTATCTCCCAGAGGCCAAGCTGAAAAAACCTGATGTGCTCCACCACTGCCAAAGCTGTAGCCTTAGGGTTTGGTTCCTTTGCCATCCTCCTTGCTGAAAAAAACATTTGATGGAGTGAAGAACTGACCTACTCTGTTCCACAGAAATTCCCAAACTTCAGGTTTTGAACTGGAGGCAAGAAAGCAGGACAGGGTCCCACAGGTCCTTTACAATCAAAATCATTCAATTCCTGTTATACTTGTGAGCAACTCTTCTAAAAAAAGGAAGCTGAAGGTCTCCAGCTAAGCAGAAATGAAAGTTAATTCAGGGCTACACTTAATTCAGTTCTGTTAGTCATCATCAGCACTGCATTCGGAGGGGATCTGAATTAGTCAGGGAGCAATGGCCCTGCAGGCACAGCTTGACTTGTGTGACAGAATCACTGCTCTGGGTTTTTTCTTCCCCTTAAGGAGTGACTATTCAATTATTTTAGAGGAACAGAATCATGTGGAAATGACTATTTTTCATATTGTCAATGGTCTCTCTTTTTTAAAAACATCTACTATGAGATGTTGCATGACCTATGTTAGAAAATTTCAGCCTCTACATCTAAGGTGACAGCTTGTGGCATTTATTTAGAAAGATATTTAAAAATAGACATCTATTTTAAATGATGGAGAATTAACCATTACACCCCCTCCAGAGATTTTCTGTCTGCACTACTTGACACCCCAGGTCTTTCTTTTCCAAACTGAATTTTAGCAATTTATATTTTCAGTTTTTGGGGTTGTTTTTTTTTTTTTCTGAAAACATGAACTAGAAAAAATTTCTTTTATCAATATGGCTCAAGCTTTGTTTCTACCTAAGAGCAATGTTGCCATCCTGTGCTGTGTACAGTACCAGCAGCTGAGGTCCTACTACTGGAACAAACAAAATCTCTCTAGGTTCAAACACAAAGCTTCAAATTACCAGCTGTGGTTCTGTCAAAAGAGAGCCTTGTCTGGATTCCACTGTAACACAGAAAGTCTGGGTGCTTCAGTGGTTTTGGGAGATATTTCCCCAGACTCTTTGCCCATATCGTCACTGACTCACTGAGTGACCTCGGGCAGGTCTCATCATCCTCATATGCCTCCATTTCTCACGGGCCAAACATTCAGAGGCGTCCTTGCCCTCTCAGGAAAAAAATTCAAAATAAATCCACAAAAGCAAAATAAACTTCTTGGATTTACACCTCTGACACTTGAATTTTGCCTCCTATACCTCTTTCACAAGCTAAATTTTCTACTTCTACATTGGAAGATATTTATTGTATCTGTTTATGTGGGATAGAGTGAAGTCAGCAGCATACATTTTATATACATATGAGGCACACTGGGCACTTTGCAGCCCATGCCAGGCATGGAAGAGTGACCACTCCTGATGCAAACATCCACAGATCATACATGCCTACCTAAACTGATTATTCCTCGCCCCAAATCTTACAGAAGTGACCCTTGCCACCTCCCACACAGTGTTGTTCTTTGGGTTTGGTTGGGGTTTAGGTTGGTTTGGTTTTTTTTTGTTCTCAGTCCTGGATGAAGCATTCATAATCTCAGATCAGATTTAAATGCTGAGACTTCCAGGTTTTTTCTTTTCCCTTTTTCTGCCCAACTGACCCCAGATTCAGAGAGAAGCAGAAACATTAATGCTTCTTTTAACCACAGAGCAAAACTCTTTAACCCAGAGCTGTGCATGGCAGCACTGACAGCCAACAGGGAGCTGCTAAAGAGATTTGGGATATTAGTTGGCTCTTTCTCCTGAAAGCAGATCCAGCAATGTTCACAGCCATGCACACCCACTTCATTCCATGAGCAAAACACAGCTTTCCATGGCCGATCTAAACTTGCCTCGTGCAGAAACTGCTCTCACGAGGCACAGCTACAAACTGGCAGTGCACAGTGCACCTGATGGGCTGGAAGACATTTCTGATTTATATATAGGTTAAGCTCTGACCTTCCAATCCACATTTTGGCAAAGGCTTTCATTGGATAATTACAGCCCTCTGAATCCAGCCATCCCTGTAACTCTTATTGCAAAATTATAGATGTCCCGTACCGAGAGCCTCTCTCTTCCAGATGTTCTTGTTTGGGTAGGCAAGGTTTAAGACTGGGTTTGCAAAAAGACTCACGCTGGCCTTACTCTGTTCCCACTCCAGTCACGAGATCACAGGACTGGAATAGATTTCCTGGAGACAAAGAGTTCAGCCTCCCACTTTCACAGGCAGTGAGATTATAAAATCCTTTTCATAAAGTCAACAAAAGTTTCATCACTGATTTCAGTGGAAGAAAAGAGGCATCAGTTCTGAGTTTGCTGCAAAATTTAACACTTGAGAAAAGTAAACAGAGATACAGAAGTGCAGTGAAACAAGAAGTCAAATTTAAAAGAAAACTTGTGAAGTTGAGGAGACAAATCTGAGGTTAAGGAGGTACATAAATCAGATCTCTGGGTTCAGTATGCCTGATTTATGTTTGAAAGACAAATTTTGATCTTAATTCTGAAATTTGTAAGCCAAATTTAACTGCCCTGACTCAAACCCAAAACACGCTTACACACTGAACTCAGTGCTTTATATTCCCAGTGTTCAGAGGTTTTTTCAACAAAGTTGCTAACCTGTCTGTAGACCAATAATCTTCAAAGCCAGCAAATCATCAACTCAGAGTGGACCTGCAGAAAATATACTCTTCCTAAAATAAAACTACTTCTCTATTTCATCCTTCCACTGATATTTATATAATTGAAAACAAGTGATTTTCTTTAAACTGCTGCATAATAACTGTAATCACACCTCAGACAAGTCTCAAAAGTAACAACTGTATATTTATGGCTTTTAGCAGGGAGCAATCTTGCTATGTTCCCATTAAATGCAAGTTTTCTGCCTCCTTCAGGGGTGTCAATTATAGTAAATTATATAGTAATGGGATATTAAAATGTACTAGATATTTATCCAGGTTTCAAATAAGCTGTGTTCAAAAGGCTAAAATCCTCATATTTACAAACAATAAAAATCAAACCTAAGACCAAAGATAGAGTAATTCCATGCCAGAGATCCAATCTGCTGTGTGGGAGCATGGTAAATCAGTTCCCAAAAATGACCAAAAAAAAACCTGTCTTTGTTTTACACCAAAGATGTCTCTGACAAATCCTCAACATTGTGGGAAAACAGGACATAAATTATACTATTATTAATCACCAAAGTCAGCTACATCAGCACTGGTACTACCATCAGCATCTCTCCTGAGAATGGAAATACCCCATTTATTCCCATGGTGGAATATCTCGGAGCCACTGCTCATTCCTGCCTCAAGGGAGCAACTATAAATCATTAGGGGATCACAGGAGGCAGAAACAAGAAGGGTCTAATGGATCATTACATCCATATGCCTTGGCGGTTTCTCAGTTAATGACTCGACTTGCATAGAGTGGGAACAGAGCCCATATGATCTGTATAAAATCCCCAGGGCCATGCAGGGACCACCCTTTAAGGGCCACTGTCTTGCAACAGTTGCCAAATCTAAGATAGATAGATATGTCCTAGTTAGAACTGAAGACAAAAATGTTCATTAAAGTTTAGATAATTACTCTATACAATTAATAAATCTTGTAACAAAGTCAAAAGCCATCAGGGTTACTCCTCCCACAAGTACAGGAGTATTTTCAGGCTCTCCAGTCTGCTGTAAGCACAAGCATTCCTTCTATAAATTCAGGTAATATGTCCCATGGATTGCTTTGCTTCTTTCAGACTTATTTGAAAAGATAAAAATTTTCATAGCTCAAACGCTTGTGCATAAACTGCTTGAATAACAGCATTGTGTATTTGGAAAATAACAATACAAAATATATCACTAAAAAACTCATTTTCTTGTCTCCCCTAGCTTACAGGCGGCTGAAGAAAGTTCCACCTCAAACAAAATTATGAGACCTGGTTTTTTTCCTCTTTTATAAAACATCCCACCATGTTCACACAATTAAGCAGAGCTGTTATTTAAATACCAGCCCAAGTAAACCAAGCCTGCAGGATGACATACAAGCACTTTCAGCATGGGCCGTCTTAAAATAACATCTGTCCTTCCATTGCTAAAGGTCACAGATCATACCTGAAACTCGCTGCAGATGGTTCCATACCCAGTGTCATCACAGCACACAAACTTCTTCAGGGGAAAAACTGCTCCAAATGACACAAGTCAGACTTTCCCAGTCAGTTCAGGCTATCAGTTTTTCAAGCACCATTTCTCAGATCACAGAAACTGTGCAGAAAGCACAACAGACCAGCAGGAGCACGCTCTGCTCCGTGTAATGGATGCACAGGAGTAAATGGAAGAATTCATTCAGCTAAAGATGAACACACACTACAGCCTGGTGATGGAGATGACTTGGGGACTTCAACCTTGTAGCAGAGAGGCTTTTGCAAGAATATAAACAGGCAAAACTTGTTGAAGCAACAACAAACCAACAAGAATTCAGGTAAAAGACAGTATGCAGTTCACCTCCCTCCTGCTAGAGAGTTGTGGCCTGCAGGCAATACAGAGCACTGAATTCTCCTTTTTCTCAGGCTAAGGGGGTATCTAATGAGTTTTAGAGGCACAGAGCAGTGCTGTTTGCAGGGGCAATAATCTGGGAAAAGCCCACTGGAGCCTCAGGCTTTTGAGAAAAATCAGAGGGGTGCAATGAGCTGCTGGATGAACAACCTGGCACAAGGCACAGAACAGGAAGAACCTCAGCCCTCCCCTCCTGCTGTGTCTCTCCCAAGATCAGCCTTACACAGGGAAGGTTCTTTTCTTGCATCTCCTGGGTGGCTGCAAGCTGCTTTATGACAAGGCATGAAAAGGAATTGCTCTTGAAAATTATTTTTTTCATAGCACATTCAAAGGTCTAGAGATTTTATGATGATTATTGCTGATGAACTTCAACAGTCCAGACCATGGAACAGAAGGAAACAAATATCTCCCCCATCACCTTCAAAGGTATTTGAGAGTGGACTCAGAATGACATTAGCCAGCTCTGTCTGGATTCCTGGATTGGTATGTCCAGTGTCTTCCCTGACCTGCTCCTCCTCCACTGAGGAAACATCTTCCTTGCTGCAGTCTTCCC
Source organism: Acanthornis magna (assembly GCA_036785705.1). NCBI lineage: Eukaryota > Metazoa > Chordata > Aves > Passeriformes > Acanthizidae > Acanthornis > Acanthornis magna. The sequence continues at coordinate 7,992,364 of JAWUZG010000119.1, read as the reverse complement.
CCTGGTCTGAAGATCCTGGAGGCTGAACTTGCCAGGAAAGTCTAAGGTGAAGAAGGCACCTTGTCCTTTCCCATATGCTTTGCCATCAGGTCTGCTGCCCCACTCAGACCTTTCCCTACCCTTCCTTTTGTTATCCATGTTCCTGTAGAAAGGCTTCTTGGTGAGACTTTTTCTGTTGTTTTACGGTCCTACAATGCCTCTACCCTCTCTGTTGAGAAGAAAAATGAGTAAAACAGGCAAAGCATCTACTTCCCACCAGACTGAAAATAAGTCTGCTCATCTGGGGTTTTCCACAACAGGTTGGGGCTGCAAACACCACAGATTTTGAATGGAGCAGAATCTTGACTGCAAAGGAGAGGAAGCAAAGTGCTGGGCACTGTGTCCTGGGCATTGCAAACTGTTTGACTAGGAAACGAGGCAGTCAATGCATTAATTGTCAATGAAATGTAGCCTTTAACAGTGCTCCAGTTAGTTCAGGCTCTAGACTGGGCATAACATTAACTTCAAGATTTCACAAAGCCTTCTGGCAAAGTATGCAAATGTAAGTATTATATTTTTAATAAGTATATCTATATATGCTTACATGGGCACACACATATATCTACTCTTAGCAGTGCCCTTTAAATAGTGGCATTTTCTCACACTCACCATCTGCCTACCACAGAGCAGCCACAGTAATTCTTTTTCCCATGTACAAGTATTACCACAAAGTACAAAATTCAGTAAATGCTAGCTTTTCTCTGACACCCAACTCTGAATCAATCAATCCTCTACAGCACATATTAATATAACTTAAAATCATAAAGTGTTTGGAAACACATGTTTGGAAAACATGTTTTTTGAAAATTTTCTGAAACTTCTGACAACACTGTCCAGATAATCTTACCTAAAAAACCAGTCTGGTACTTTTACTATCAAAATGAGGCAGAACGTAAGAAGGACAGGTGGTGTCCAGTTGCATTTTGAATGTGTTGCTCCACCCACGGGTGTCAGACACCCAAAGTGTCCAGGAAACCGATGCTAATTTGATTTCCAGCCTAGTGGTGCTCTTTTTAATTCAGTGGCTTCTGACTGCTATCAGTCCCCAGGACAACCACCCTAAACCAGAATCCTGCATCCTGTGGGAGGCTCTGCTTGCTTGGGTCGCTTATCCAAATTTCTGCAAACCAGAGACATCCCCAGCTGCTCTGCATCTGGAAAGATGCCCTGGAAATGAGTGTGACAGATCAGGGTTGTTACCAAAGGTAAGATGAGCACCTCACTTGCTGGGAGTACATTCTGGGCAGCCTTTAAAGTCAAAAGCAAATGACAGAAAGACCTAATTTCCTGATTTTCTCAAGTGCTGCTTGGGTCACTGTTTTCCTAGATTTAAGCAAGGATGAAAAACATAAAAGGGGAATGACAAAATTACTAGCAAGCTTCAGTCTGGCAGGAAGAAAGCTTTAATGAAGTTGTTTTTCACATCTCATGGGAAAAACAGTTTAAAAAGGAGTTGAATTGCCCAACCTACCCACCAGGCCTACTCCACCAGCTCCTCAGAGTGTTTCATACAAAAATTATTTCTGCTTACCTACGAAGATTCCTTCCTTCTATTACATTAAAATGATAACTTAAAAAGCAGAAATTCTACTAAAAAATAGACCAAACTTGATCATGACTGGTTGTTATGGATATGATGATGAAACAGATCATGATAAATTCAGAACTCAGTACTGAAAATGCTTTGCAAATATCAAGTCTCCTGCATGCTCAGTTGCATATGGTTTAAGGAAAGACAGATGCAAACAGATTAAATATTTGTTCAGATCAAACAGAAAATCAAGGGTAGAGACAGACGTAACTTCTCAATTTCAGTGTAACTGGAGAGTTAAACTGAATTTTCTAAAAACCAGCCTCCCTGCTTCCTTTGTTAGACACAGTATTTCACAGATATGCTGTTTTTTTCTGAGAAGGACACATCAGGGAAGCCTGTAACTGCTGACAATTTGCATATATTTTTAGGGGCAAAAGGCACAAAGCCCTGAAAGGCAGCACTTGAGTTTCATTTACTAAGAGGATTCACCCATTTTTAAAATAACACATGTGAGCACCACAAGATTCATTGTATCTGGAAAGTGATGTGACATCCACACTTATAAATAAATTTCTTCATCAATCCTGCCAAATATTTTGTCTCAGTGACCTCATGTGACAGAAAATGTGAGAATCATGGACAAGACAGTTCTTTCATTTAAATGATACACAGTTGATGAAAATGAGTAAACACCTAAATGAGTAATCTCATGGGGAATACAAACATTTCATTATAGCGTGATCTGTCAGCAATATGTACAAAATAGAGGACGCAGGTGGGGTTGTTGGAGTTTTTTTTTGTTCGGTTTTTTGGGGTTTTTCTTTGCTGAATAGATAAATACACTTACCACTTTCTGGCCTGAGAGGTAAACTAACAGGTGGACACAGGTTAGGAATGGTGTTCTTCAAATCAGCTAAAAGCAGAAAAAGAACAACACATCTGAAAACGATCATACTTGAAGGTTTAAAATGCAATGGATATTCAATATTTCCAGCATTTCTTCTGGGATCTGGATGTTGCATCTTCTCCCCACAATCACCAAGAGTAAGGATGCTTTGCTATCTAACCCTTTTGAGCTCATATGTGAAACCAGACTTCCTTAAATTTCTTTATTTATAAACATTCCTACAAACACTTTTTGAGATGCAGTTATGTACAACTCATTTCAGTAGTTCTGTGGTTTTCTCTATGCCCCTCTCCGTATTTTGGTTTCTGCATCAGGAGAGACATGAGATTCTCTGTGCTTCCAGCAAACTGGAATTTCTCAAAAATGTGAACTAGAAGCAAGGCATTTTCCAGCACAACACTTTCCAAATTAAAGTTAAAATAAGAATTCATCAAACACCAAACTTCATATTCATTTCCATACACAAAACTTCTCATTTGCTAATACTTTCCATAAATATTTTGCAATCACATGTAATAAAAATGAAGTTTCCCCTGTGCATTCACATTTTGTAAAATAACTTTGGCTACTCAAACAAGTTATAAATTCTTCACTAAGACACAATAAATTACCATCCCTACAGAAGTTGAAGATAGATCCGATTTTCTGTTAACTTCTCCCTCTTCCTACAGTAAATTACTCCTTCAGATTTCACTCACTTTCCTTTTTAGCCCCAGAACCTTTTTGTTCCTTTTCCTGATTCCCAGACCTTTACCACGTCAGCACAACCAATACAAATTTTTGTCTGTAAATATCTCCATTTGCATAAACATCTGTGCCTTGCTGTGTGTTATGGTGGAAACACATCTGTAGCTCCCTCAGTGCGTAAGGAAATGTCGGTGCCTCTCCTAACCCTCCCCACTTTGCATACACCCCAAGCTCCTCTTCATCATCCCTTTGTCTGTCACATGAGAAACAGCCTTCATTTTTAGTCATTTTTTTGCCAAAAATGGGAAAATTATTCCAAAAAATGGAAGCGTATCTACACCTCTGTGGTCTCTACGCCACATTTCTTCTGTTCTTCACTCTTACCCCATCTGCCTCCCAAATCCCCCAGCCTTCAGGATGCTGCCATGGCTTTATCAGGGCTGCTGTTCCCTTCCTCTCAGAGCTGCACCCTCAGCCCACCCCTTCCAGCTTCCGTAATGCTTCCCAACTCTGAGCTGTGTCCACCCTTTAACAAGGGCTGTCCCACAAGAATAGGACAGGGATGGTCCTGCGGGCACAGGGCCAGTGCAGGACTTGAAAAGGTCAACATTGAGCTCATATTTCAGACACTCAGAGTGTGAATGAAGGTTTTCTTTATCAACACTGTAAAATGCAATGTATTGCCACAATATCTGATCAATCTCTACACAACCTTAACTGGATTATCTTTCTATCACATTCCCTGGACAATATATATCCATGCTTTGTCCACCCCTCCCATCTCAGCTATCAGCTCTTTTCTACTCTGCAAGAACTAGCGGGGGTGTAAAAGCAGGAAAAACTACTCTTTATTCAGATTTTTTCCCTGATTCTGTAAACATCACCAGACCATCCCCCATGAGGCATCTCTGCTCTGGATTTGTGTCTGTGTGACCAAGTAACAGGCTGTCCCCCCATAAAGGGGGACAAAGGCAGGAAATTGTTTTCCTTATTGTTTCAGTTACGTGAAATTAAAGCTTAATAAAGTAGAACTAGATCAGCCCAAAAGGAATGTGACAAATGCCGAACCCATTTGAAGTTTTCAAAAAAGCAATGGAGCTTTTATTTCTTCATAGAAAATAAAATGCACCTTGACTAGGAGTGGTTTCAATTCCTCCTGAGGAAATAACTCAACCCCTCATAACTGCTCTTCTGTTTAAACACATGATGGCTTCTTACTGATAGAAAAATACAGAGCTACCTTGGAATTTGGTGTTGGCCCTTTCTGTACCAAAACAAGTGAAAGTGAATTTTAAATTCTGTAGCAAAACCAAACCTTTTCAGGTTATGCATTCATGTGGATGGTAAAACCATAAGCCCAGGAGCAAGAAACAAAGAATGATTTCCTGACCAGGACTGCTCAGTGAGGCAAAATATATTTGAATTCCAACATCAGCCGCAAGTCTCCCATACAATCTAAAAAATTAAATTATATATCTTTGAGGTATAGCTATTCCTTTTCTATTAAAATGGATATTAAATTGCACCTTTCTTTCCTTTGCAGGTACTTGTTTCACTTGCCTGTTTTTGATCTTTGCAAATGGGTCCTACAGCTGGAAGCTGGAATTTTTATCCACTGAAGCTAAATAACAAACTTCAGCGTGCAGAAAATCTTCAGAAAGGTCATGAGTCCTGCATCACTTACCAGGCTTTTGATACCAGCCAAATGGGTGTATTTTGACTTCAGCATCTGGTGAGCTGCAGTTTGAAATGTGCCAAGCTCTTCTTGTTTCCTCAGCACACGTCTGGATTCCGAGGCTGTTCAGAGTCACGCACACGATCTTTCCACCTGCCAAGGACATACATGGCTATAGAAATGAGGGGGAAAATTTTCCTTTTCTAGATAGTGTTGTGAGGAAAGAGAACACAGCATGGTTCTCTTTCATTTAAATTAAATTCAACTGACTTAGAAATCAAAGGAAATACCTAAAATAAGCCAATTTACTGAAATTACTGTTGAAAAATCCCAATGAATTCAGTGTGAAGGAAGGTGAGTTACCAGCATTAAAATCCATTATAATCCAAGGTCACAGAGCAATTCCACTGAGCAAAGATCAGGACTCTTTGAGCAATCAGCCCTTTCAGGTTAATGCAATACTTGACATTAAAAATCTGCATGCATGTTGAAACATGGCCCCTACTTATATCAAGATAAAAATTCTTTCAAAGTCTTAGTGTAAATACTTTTATTCTTCAAAAGTATGGAGGGTTTGAAACATATTGAATGTGTTTTATTGAAGATTTTAGCTCATGTTACAGTCACCACTGAAAGTTCTCTTAACTATATGAGTGCAAAGACTGGATGTCTGAAATGTCACAGATACTAAATACTAATCAGATAAAGTAAAAATGTGTCCATCTTGCATGTTGGGTGTCTTAAAAATTTTCATTTATTTTAGAACTATTTAAAGAAATTAAAAGTCATATTCAGTTAAGACTTCAAATTTCATATGATCATAAGAAGGTATGAAAACTGTCAACTACTTTTTATTTCCACATGAATTCTAATCTAAACTACACTGAACTTATTTTCTAAGTTACTTATTTTTTTAACCAAGTGAAAATTTTGTCTGCTCAATAAAAAATTGAATTAAAAATATGTATTTCTGAAGTGTTAGAAATTCCCAAATAAATTATAAAATCAGCACATCCTAATGACCCCAGGGAGAGTTGATTAGCACACGACTCTTCCAAAAACAAAGTTACACATTTCAGTTGCCTAAATCTGAATTTGGAATGAAATATTAAAATCTATTTCCTTGACTTTGACTTGGTTGGTGTCCAATTTTAAACACCAACTAAAGACTTCCTTTTAAACAGAGTTCTTCCTTTACAGCCAGTGGAAAGAAAAGCACCTCCAGAACAGGATTCAGTCAGCAAAAGCTCTTAATGACCCCAGAGTTGTGTCCATACATCTCTCTGCTGACCAGAGAGGGAGCATGGGGTGACAACACTCCTTAACTTAAACATCTCAGGGGAATGAAATATCTCTGCTTGATTGTCTAATGGCTTTCAAATCACATATACTTCAAAAGATCTGATTTCTGCAGACTGACAGAAATCCTGTTTGAGATGTCTTAAGCAGCTAAAATACTAAGGAGCAGCAGAGAGGGAAGCTCTATCCACAACCAATCTTCCTCAAGCAGAAGACTAAACTTTGGGAGCAGAGAAGGTCAGACAACCAAGAAAGTCAAAAGGATAAGCTGCCCAAGAGTATCCACAGACATTATGTGCTTACACACATTTAATTTCAGTAATAATTAGGTTTCAGAGTCCTTAAGGCTTTAAAAAATTAAACAACATAAAAGGCGAAAAAATCACAAAAAGAAGTCAAGCAACATTTTGGAAGAGAGGTTGATGAATGAGAAATAGTTGGAGTTTTATCAGTTTGAATTTCATGCTGTTGGAACTGCAGCCTCTTAAGGACTCATTCTCATGAAGTTTTCTGGATAAGTTCTGAGATGTGGAGTGTGCAATTTGCCTGAACTCCTAGAAATGGTTATGGTTACTAGAAAAGGTGTTAAAGACAGGTGTGTGAGATCTGCAAGGGCTTTTAAAGTGCTCTTCAGAGAAAAAGAATGATAAGATTTAGATAATGAAGAAAGACTGAAGATATTTTTAAAATATTTTTTAAAAGTAATTTTAAAAATAAAAGCAGAGGAAAAATACCTGAGAGCTGAGAGTCATTAAAAAAGCCAAATCCTGTGCAGCAGGGATCAGCATCACACCAGCGCTCACACTCAAAAAACCTAGGAAAGGAAAAACATTACCCTCAGTACCATTAATTGGAAGAGAATATTGTGCAGGAGAGACACTGAGAATGTGTAGAATGCCTTTCACAATAAGGCTGAAGAACCACACTTCCATACCTTTCCATATGTAGCTGAAATTATGTTCGATAAGTGTACCTCTACCAGACTACAGACAATAATTTAGATGATTATTTTGATATCTGCACTAAAAATATCAGCCTCAATTGTTTTGTCATATCAATGCTAAGAGATTTAACTGGCTAGTTAGCAATTAGGATAAGTAAAAATTATAAGTAACAATTAAAAGTAACAATTTTCATATCTATAATTAATAATTATACACATTATTATTTATAACTCAGAATTCTCCTTTAAACCATATGCTATTTTTTCTTCATTAAACTCTCAAATAATACAATTAGTGGATCAATTTTTTCCGATTTCCTTTATCTGAATAACAAGGCCTTGGAATTCCAGACATGGTTAGCATTCCAGGGAAAACAAAGGAACAGTCATGTCCTACCCATCTGAAACAGCTTTCCTGCTCATGTCAGTCTTATTCCTCACTGAGATTTCTGTTACTTTCTGGAATGGCACACGTGTGTAGAAGCTCTTGACAGAACTTTTAAGAGTGACTGGAAGGAAAAAGAAAAACAAATTTGGAAAAATCAGTTTAACTTTGTCGTATGCATATACTGGTCAAGAAATCAAATTGTAAGGGTCCAGTTTATGTTTCTATGTTGGGCTCTGGTTTATTAAAAGACAGTTTTAAGTCATCACAGCAAAATTTTGATTGATAAGCCCGAAGATGAATAAAAATCCAACAAGTGAAGGCTCTAAAATCTGAGCAAAGTACATTGCCAAAGAAAGACTTCCAGCCAGGAAGTCTGTATTGTGCTGCTTCTTCCACAAGGTCTTAAACTGAGGTACAGCTCCAGCTTGAAATCCTCCAGTGTGTTCAAGCATTATTCTACTTGTGCTGCCCTTTGGGCTCCCCAAAAAGACAGGATTGAACAGCTCAATTCAATGGACATTTATATTTTTCAAAGCAAAATTACAAGTTCCTGTACAGTGTAACATCCTTCTTTGTCCAGCTTCCTTATGTGTCCTACGAGGAAAACATTGAACTTCCTAAGCATTCAAAGAGGAAAAGCTAAACTCCACATGCCTATAGCTCTGCATTTGCTAAAAATAATAAAAATAAATTAAAAAATTACGCTCAGTGCTTTCATTTTTTGCATTACTTAACTACCATAGAAATTTTAATGGTAGATTGTGACATTCCAATGACATTCCTGTTTCACCCATATTGTACAAAGGTCCAAAAACTGGCACACAAATTATTTGAGATACACTTGGTCTCTCTGATTTGGGAATAGCTGAGGTGGAGAGAAAAAAATTCATGGTTAATATCTCTCCACTCTGAACTAAAATGAAAAAGCCATACCCCAAACAGCCTGGCCTGCCCTTGCACCATCACATCCCAGGACTCATTCATAAACGCAGACTTTTTATCTCAGAATCAAGAGCCAAAATACTAGTCTGCATTAGCAGGGTTAGAGGAGACATTACACATCCAAATACCAACACTTGCCTATTTTGTGGTACAGTGTCTGTGGTTGCCAAGGCAGCACAGTTGCACAGTTTCCTGGTATTTGGTCGATGCTGCTGTCACAAATCTGCGCCTCTGGATAGAGGGTGCACACAAAGTGTTTGTCTGTGGCATTTTGCAGATCTGCCATTCGACAAAACTCTTCCTCTTGGGCACAACCTAGGAAGCAAAGGCAGGAACAGTCACACACGCGAGGGTTCCTTTCCTTCTCTGCTCCTCTTCATGTTTTCAGCGCACTTAAAGCTACGCATCAGCAAACATATGAAAGTGAGAACTTCAATATTATCTTATTAATTGTGCAAATTAATTAGTTTAATTAATAAAAAATGCAAGAGAAAGAGGGACACGTTCTGGCTCTAGTGGCACTGAAGAACAGGTTTACCTGGAGAGCACAGTAAAGGAGTTACAACACAGATAATCGGGAAGATAAATTCCCCAGCTGTGACAAGCATCACTCCAGTGCATTTATATTCTTTAATATTCTATCTATATTAGAATATATAATCATATAATATTAATAATATATAGTAATGTAATAATTAGAATCTAAATATTCTCTTTAATATTCTAATTCTTAAATATCTCTTCCTTTTTAGTAAACTTGACATACAAATTGTATAATCATAAAAGAACTCAGCATTGGTCGTGGGTCTCTAACACGTAAAAGGGACAGTAATGTCCACAATGTCTTAATAAGTTTTTACAAAAAGTATTTCTGAAGCATTCAGGCATCACACAAAATTAAACATAACTTTCTAAATCAACTGTTCAAGATAATTGCTTGTAGCCATTTGTTCTGAAATTTGCCCCAGGGTAATAGTGCAGCTTCAGAAGAGAACCAAAGCTGTCAAACTAATTTCTTAATTACCATGGCAATGGCTCCTGTAAATATGTATGTCAATGCTTAATTTTAAACAGGCATGGCTCTGCTGACCTCTAACAGTGGCGTTTGTGCACGGTTTGGTACTCTTAGTTCTGACTTCCTGGTAGAGCTGGAAACTTTTCATCAAAATACATCAATATCAAAAAAATTATTGCATCAAAATATACTTTATCATTAACCCCCAATATCTGCATTTTACTGTCTTTAACCACCATGCCATCTCTCTATGTGCAGGGTTACACTTCAAGAAGAGCAGAGCATTGCCTAAGATGTACCTTTGGCTTCTCTTGCCCAGGACAGGGCTATCCTGATGGTGAGTGATGGGCACCATTTCTGCCATGGCAGGCAAAGACTGTAGGGAAGAAACAGCTGGCCCCAATTTCCATGAAAATATTAGGAGTCTAACATCTACAAAAAGTCTTTTTTAAAGATAAATCTTTTTTATCTACAAAAAATCTTGAAGTCCAAAGTTTCTACTCATCATTATTATAACACCTATTAAAATATTTTAGTTAATTATCATTCCCTGCAGAATAACAGTCTCCAAGATGTCTTACGTGTGAGGCACCAAAGCAGAGCTTCCTCAGCTGAGTACTTCTGCCTGAAGAGCCAATACTGCCGGTAAGGGAGAGAATAGTTCTGGTCACTTCGTATCTGGCTGTTGTCCATTAGGTAGAAAAGATCCTTTGTGGAATCTGAGATACAAACAAACAAACAAAGAATCCCACAAAAAAATTAACTATGATCTGGAATAAATTAAATTTATTTGTATATAAAATTCTGCCTTTCACAGTAAAATTGCTGCAACCATTTTGTAGGGCTAGAATACACCAAAGGCTGCTTTCAATAACAGAATTGTCCACTCATAGTGACTCTCCTGTAGGCAATGCCTCCTCCCTGAGCTGCGCTGCCAGACCATTTCTAACATCCAAATCTAGATGAAAATCCCAGCTCCTAGAAATTAGTGTTCTCTCTACTCTGTCAAGCAACACAATATTCTAACAGAGAAGTATGATGATTCAGAGGGTGTTTGCAATTCCTTAATCAATCTAGCTTTATTAATCCAAAATACAGCAGTGTCCTTAAATTCCCGTGAGAAGTTTTTACACCTATCAGTGTTAAAGGTTTTCTTGACAAGCTTAATACCTATTTCAGTCATTTAACCTCATTTCTCCTAATTTATGTTCCCACAGGCCACATTAAATAACTCCTTTCTGTCACCTGCCTGTGACCTTTAGACGTGTATGCAAAGATTTGTATCTCCTGAGCTCCCTCTGAAACAATCAATCACAGCTATTTTGTTCTGTTTCCAAATTTATCCCCTTAAATAAGGGTCCAATACTGACAGAAATGGACACTCTTCCCCATTCTCTTACAAATTTCTTCATAAACACTTCCTTATCTATCAAACGCCATCAGCAGGTCTCATCCCCAGTTCAAGCACTGTGAGGCATTGTGTTTATCTTACTTGCAGTGAAACAGTCAGACAATAATGAGAACAAGGAAAAGTAAAGAGGTGCTGACGATGCTGTTGAAGTGCAGAAGCTTCCACTGACACACAGGAAATGCACTGTAGCTTTGAATTTTTTATCAGAAACCAGAAAATATATGTTACCCTGTGTTTTATAAATGATTATCAAGTCATAGTAGCTCTGCAGACATTTTCCCAGGTGTATTCATGACTTCCTAAAAAAGGTAACCTAAATTCCTGTTGCTTCTCAAGTCTTAACTTCAACCTTCAGTTTCTCTTGAAACAGCTGTGTCACAACTAAGACTTAGGGATGGAGGTAGGAACTGCATTCCTTGCATAGCTGCAGGTTTTAATGATATCATCAGCCCCAGCAAGGCAAATGAAGAGCCCTGAGGGCTGCACTCATGCCTTGGCAGGTAAATGCAAGATAATTTCACCGACCGTATGAAGTGCATTTTTTTCTTTCTCTTTTTAAGTCTAGACTTTAAAATACCCCTAATTGTATTGGAGCTCTGCTAGGTAAGTGCTTATTTTTCGTTTTTTTATTTAGTTTAGTTTCCCTTCCTTTCAAATCCCTTAAGCAAAATCAGCAATTCACTCCCTTTTAGGATTTTGCGCATATTAAATCAGGCTCAGGCACTCATGAAGACTCCTCAGCAAAGATTACAGTTCATTAAAGATGAACCAAGGTGCTCTCAGCAGGCTCCACTGCTCACTTTCTCTTTCAATTATGGTAATGGAGGATCAAATGAACTCCAGTAACTTCCTATTAATTATTTTGGACCTATACATGACTAATTACAACAAAAAAAACCCACTGGAATAACAAAGGAGCTAAGAGAAGTTCACAGGCCCCTCACTGTCATCCTGCGTGGAAGAAACACTTGTGATTGCAGTTCCATCCTGAGTTTCTCTGCATCCCATATTTATAGTCATACTCTCAGCATCAGTAAAGATGCCCAGGTACCCAGGCCAAAGATTTCATTTTTGGATTTCTGTAAAATCTTTTCTCAGCCAAATAATATTTCCTGTGTCTCTTCAGTTCAGTATACCTGAAAGAAAAAGTTTCACAGAACATTTTAACACTTTCATTTCCAGCCTGGCCTGGGAAGGTAAAAATCATAAAGCCAGGCCTACATTTTTAACATCTTTCTCAAAACCTGTATCAGGCTCCCTATTTAAGAGAAATCCTCTGGCCTTTACATAATGAACATAGATATAATGAACATATATATATATATATAGCAATATATGATATTTTCTGGTTAAATTCTGCACCCCTTTTCTGCTCTCTTCTGTTACCTTCTGTCTGCTATTGCTCTAATACCTGATAACACGAGATCATTTTCTGTCTTCAAAGCAGCAGCCTCACACACAGACATTTTCCGGGTGACCATATCAGAGTCTGGAACGAAACAGGAATCAAAGAGCAGAGTAATTCCCTTTACCTTTCTTTCACAAGACAAGATAATCCTTAGTTTCCAAAATTGTGCAAGTATATAAAGTGTACCACCTAGGAAAACTCCACCAAATGTTGAACCGAGAATGAGTAAAACCATCTCTACAGAGCCCTGGGGAAAATCTAAACCAAAGTGCACTGTTTGGATGGCAAAAGTAAACACCATAGCCACAGTCACTTATAGAGTAATATCACAAATAATTTGTGCACGTCCTGCCATATACATGGTGAGATTCAGAAAGCAAAAATAACAGGGTTATCCTACTAATAAACATAACTCATGTAATTATGCACAAAGTGCCAGATTATTATGGTACTTGGACACTGATGGAACAAAGGCAGATGTCTTCATTATATAATTTTCAACGGTATTACAAGTTATAAATTATGTTCTCAGACACAAGAATTTTCCCAAATTTCATTGAATTTACAATAGAAGAATTACTCCAGATTACACATCTCTGCCAAAATAGATTCTTGAGTAGTGTCTCAATTCGGACAGCATAAAATGAAGGGACAATGACACTTCCATTACAAAATAGTCAGTTGCCACTCCCTATGGTTCATCATAAGTTTTTGTATGAAATTCTGTGAGATAATTTACCTCTCCACAGGTAAACTTCCTGAAAGGCAGTAAAATTTCTTTCTGCCTCTTCCACCAACTGAGAAGCTAATAAAGAAAAAGAATTGTTAGAATAGTTGTTTAAAGTAGAGAGATATTTTTTAAATGCTCAGAAATTGCATAGAAAACACATCACTAGAATATGCATCACTTTATTTACAATACAAAACTCTAAGGGATAAGGTCCCAGGTGTTATGGACTTAGTCTGCATCAAGGGTGCCAAACTTTATTCAATTTGCCATCATTGCTTTTACTGTGTGGCTCTGGGCATCTCCCTTTTTATCTTTGCTCCAGACCTTACCTTTCTTTCAGATTATTGGCTTGGATCTGCCTGAATTAAATGCTGGAAGTATTACAGAGTGACATACTAAACACAGCCTCAACTTTCATTATGCTCACATGACAAAAAGTGAGAGGTCCATCTATGTAACAATGCATCCAGTCAGAGAATTCTTATTCTCTTGTGATATGACTCACTTGAAAAAAGCACTAGAGTACAAGATCGGGCTGGTGAATAAGGCAGAGTCTATACAACAATTAAAGTGAACTAATGAAAAGTGAGGTGATTAATTCACTGACATACTTCCACTGAACACTTGTCCTCCCAGGGTGAAGGAAAACCTCTTCTCCTTCTCGTCATAGCTCACACCATCACACATCCCACCCATGGCTGAGGTTGGTGTTGGACTCCAGCCCTGGGCACTGCAGATCAGCACATCTGGGGAGCTCAGCAAACTGCACAGGATGGTACCTGGGGCAGGCAAAGACACAGCTGCATCACTCACCAGTGCTCTGCACCCACACAGAGCTTTTCACCCAAGCCCCCAATACCTTCTCTAAGTGCCAACTGCACCTGTGTCACTGAGAGAGGTACCCTTCAGCATTGCTACCAAAAAAAAACCCAAAATAAGCAAATCCGAGCCATACGTTCAAATTGGAGTGCTAAGGTTAGCTATTCATACCCAAGATAAACATTTGTAGCCTGTTTTTCAGAGATTTCAAGCACACACTATTATGACCTAATAAAATATTACTATTATTTGATAATACCCAATGATGTTCTCAGCCCTTCATAGCACCACAGAGATACATCCAATCTTTTCACAGTCTTACAATCTCAGGTTCTGAACCAAAAAAAAACTTATATTTTTTTAGGGGGATGGTTTCCTGAACTGGTGCCTGATCTCAGTCATCCCAGGCCTGAGTGTCCCCCAGCACTGCGATGTGAGTTGGGGGATCAGAGTGTTTAAGGCCACATGTCCTGGCATCAGCCTGTTCCCATAACTTCTAGATAATGCTCAGCTCTTGCTTTGCACTTGCTGTCACAGCTCAAGCATTTCTAAGGTTTTACAATGCCCTCTCTAGTTTGTTTTTATGGACGGGATACATGAGATATTGAATATGCTACTGTTTCTTTTTTTTTTTTTTTTTTCCTTTTTTTTAAAGCAAAATGTTTAAGTCCAAGTAATGCATTTAGTACTGATCTGTAGTACTGAGCTGTAGTACTGATGCAAATAGGTCTCACCAACTAAACAGAAAGCTCTACAACATCCACCTCTTACACTCACAAGTACAGAGAACCCAAAATCTGTTGGTAAACGTATAGAGAAATGGACTTTACAAGATCATCTAGAATGTTTTCATAAAAATTAAAAATAAAAAAAAAACATGATGCCAAAAAAGAGACTAATTTTCTGGAAATATTTTCTTGACAATTTTCACAGATATTCACAGATTTTCTTAAATCTAGGATCAGTTTCCACTCCAAACTGGAGAAGTGCTTGTCACATAGCAGCCACTAGCACATGCCTGGATTTCACAGAAACATAGAATATCCTGAGTTGGAAAGGACCCACAAGAATCATCAAGTCCAAACCCTGGCTGTCAACAGAACCTGTCTTTAAATACTTGAAGCATGTCATTTACAACTTCACATTTCCTACAGCAAATGCGTCTCCAAGGGGAAAGTCAATACCACGTGAGCTTGAAACTAAACTACAAAAAGTAAGCACTGCCATAAAGTGCTTAAATTTTCTGGCAAAAATCTGGTTCTGCTGAAGTCCCACCTCTGCCAGACTCCATCCATCTCAATCTCATTTGCTCTCCTAGCTAGACACCCAGACCTGGGAGGTTATAGCATTTCTGCATGCACTGATATAACATAGCCCCATTTAGCATTTTTCCTGCTCTTAAAAGGAAACCGCCTTTCATTTGCACTACAGGAACTCTGTCTGGAGGCACCTTCTTAGTTCCCAGTTCAGCTGAAAGGCACCAACTTCTGGCAACCAAGCTGTGTTGGTACAGAGTGAAGCGTTTTCAGAACAATTTATCTCATCCAGATGCAGATGTCACCCACACAACAGAACAAGCTGAGTCAGAAGGGACCCACAAGGATCACTGAATCCAATTCCTGGCCCGGCACAGGACAGCCCCAAGAGCCACACCATGTTCCCAAACATTCCCAAGAGCATTGCCCAAACACTTCTGGAACTCTGTCAGGCTTATCCCTTCAAAGTGTCCATTTCATTCCAAGAGCAGATTGCCACCTCAGCTCTTTACTGCTCCAGACCAAGTCTGGGGCATCACTCAAATCCTGACAACACCAAAAAAAATGTCAGTGATGTAGAGACAGGCTGCTGCCACAGAAATGGTGTAAAGTTAGGTGTACTGTGTCCAACAATGGCTTCTACTCATTTAGCATTGGTTTCCTACAGCAGAATTCCTTCCTTTGCAGTCAGGCAGTACCTCCATCCAGAGGGAGCTGGCTCAGGATGAATCCATCACAGCAAGAATCCTGGCTGCACTCCTGTCTGCAGAGCAGCTGAGCATCAGTCTGGGATGTGCTGCCTGCTGGGAGCACCACGGAGCGGTACACACCCGACAGGACATTCTGAAAGCCAGTCCTCTCAAAGGCCTTGAGTCCAGAGGAGTCAAATTCCTGCCCTGGGTAGACAGAATGGGAAAGAAGCTCAAGGGGAGCCCAAGGGATGCTTTTGAACTGCCTGCATACTGGAGCTGGTTGAAAGTTTTATGACCAAAACTCAGTTTTAAAAGTCATTTTCTGGACTTTGAATTTCAGAAGCAAGATAAGATCATCAAATAAATTATTTGGTGCCATTATACCTGAGTAGTTGGTCATGATGTACCGCCAGCAAAGAGCTCCTAAACTGATGTGTGCAGTAAGGCTGGCAATGTTCCACTTTTGAGCACTGCATCAGTAATTCCCGAATATAAATGAAACTAATTTATCTCATTTAAAAAGTAAAATATGTAATTTGTCCAGCATAATTGCACCTGCAATGAAGGCATCTGCTGACTGGGAGGGCATGATTCATAGAATTTTGGATCTAGAAAACTAGAATAGATCTATCAACAAGGTTACACTGATTGGAACAAGCTTAGGTGACTTGTGTTTTTTTCAGGTGATCTTAGGCCTTTATTTTTATTAATATTAATAAATAGTGACTGAGACATTTGGATAGAAGTACAAAGAACACAGTGAGTAGAGAGTTTTGAATCAAACCCTGCAGCACTCTGCATTTGGTTATCATGTTCCCAGTTTTATATGAGGCTTAGAGCTGGACACACACTGGATGGGACAGACAGTGCTATCAGTCACACTCAAGTTATAAATAAAAAAAAAATGTATATACATTTATTAGTTGGGCTGACTCACTTTGGGTTTCACTGGGGGAAAGGTTATTTTTTGGCTGGTATATTAGTAGAACAATTCACAATCAAAAGTAATGTGAACTGTTAAATTATGTACAAGTTTGTCATTAATAAACTTCATATATTCAAATAACAAACTGCTTGATGAAGAGAAATTGTAACACAACAGAACAGAATATGAAAATACATTGGATAGAATTTGAGTTTTTATGAGACTAGTTGCTGGCAAAAGCCATCAAAAAGGCTTACAATAGCTGTATTCCTAATTTCTAGGGAACAAGATATGAAGGAAAGACTAGCTGAGGTTTCTGGGCTGTTACTAAATGTTGAGCTTTGAAAAATATTTTCTCTTCTTAAAGAAAGATGTTCCCCACATTTAGCCATGATCCTCTACAGATGTAACTACCAGCTTGGGCACAGAGTCAGACTTAGGTGAGTGATTCCCATTTGGTACCTCTCTTCAGGTAGACCATCAGTGCAGCTCCCTCTGGGCTCCTGACACGCAGCAGGCAACTGAGGGCACCGATGCGAGCGGCAACAGGGTTCCCCAAAACACCTTGCACCTGAGACAGAAAACAGGCAAGCAAAATAAATACAACCTAATTGTTTTCTTCTCCTAAAATAAATTTGCTTTATTAAGAAACTCGTGGGGAGAAATGAGCACACACAAAATTATCACCACCACAACTCCAAGTGGACATTTTTTATTGTATCTAATGCACACATTTTTTACTCCATCAGACAGAGATCTCAGCTCCTAAACGCCATATTTTTGTTTAAAAGTAGTGAGTAGGAAAATAGTACAGTGATAAAGAGCACACAGTTCAAGCCCTGGGCTAGAGGAAGGGACTCAGACAGCATGACTGTTCCAGGTGACCTCATTACCAACCTGGCTACTTCTAGTTTGGGCCATCCAGATTAAGCCACTTTTCAAATCAACCTGATATCCTAACTTCGGGAGCTCAGCGTGTTTTAGAAACAACGGTGTTGTGTGATGTTTCAACCAAACACTGAGGTATTCAGACGTCATTTTTGGAAACGTCTCACTGTAGCTTCTTTACCAACTTGCAGGGATTTATTACTGCCATAGGGCAGAGCAATGTCCAAGGGGACAGGTAACAGGTGCCTTTCCCTGTGATCTTCTCTACTTAGATTGAGCACACAGCACTATGATAAAAATATATTTTAAAATATGATCATTTTTACCAATCCAGAGGCGGTGCAGTTGAAGTTGACTTCAGCAGCACTGTATAATTCACAGAGCACTTCAGCACCCGCAGGAGTTACGGTTGCAAAGCCACAGGCACCTTCCCTCTCACAGCCTGAAAAACAGGAAAAAACTTTAGCTTTCCTAGCATTTCACATGCAAAATGTTTTCTACAAATTCCCCTGCTCACTGCCACTTACCTACATTCCCATATGTCTATTAGACTGCAAGCACATGAATTTAACTAGCCAGATGAACTTTAGTACTCAACTATTTTAGTAGAGAGTTAAGGATTTTAAATTGAATTAAAATCACTCAGAAAGTTGTTCATCACCTGATGATACAAACAGCTGAGACTGTAAGTAAACTGAGACCACGCAAGTAAACATTTTAAGTGTGCTGGATAATTTTGCCTGAGGCAGGACTCTCATGAGCCACTGTGGCAGCACATCACATCTGCCTGATACAGTGACACGATGGCAAAGAGATTGTGACAGATATCGGAGTGGTAGGAAGGAGGGAAATGTTGAATTCTTCAGTCGTGCTGGCTGCCCCTGCAGCAATCCCCTGGCCACTGTGAGGGAGAAACAGCCATCCCCTCCAGATTTCGGAGTGGCTGAAGATCCTTCTGCCCTTACACATTCACCATTAACTTCCTCCCTCAGCTCTGCTTGTAGCACAGGTGAAACGCTTTCCAAATGTCTTTAGAATAAAATCAACCAACTTAGTTCAAAACATCAGCAGACATGTAAGCTCGGCTATCTGAATTTATAGGGACTAAGAGAGGGAAAGATTAACCCTCACCCCTCAATGAGCCCTCCAGCAGTAATATTTTGTAGAAATGCTGCCATTTACATAACTTATAAAGAAAATATAACTATGAGCACAGAATCAGACTGCTTGTCAGAGGGGCATGATTTCCTCCCAGGTTCATTCTCAGGCTCTCTCAGTTCACTGTCTTGCTTTTGAAGGTCTCCATTTCCAGGGGGAGGTGCAAGAAATCATATAGGATACAGCCAGGATGAGCTGGTGCAGGAAGATCATTCTAGTAACACATAAAAACTTCACATATTCAATTCTTAGCATGAGAGTGATTGCTCCAGCTAGATCATGGCATGTGACACAAAGCCACTGATTTGTCAGAATTTTGATATGTGCCTTCCAAACATCTGTGTTATTACTGCCAGAGTGTTTTTACTTGAACATATCCCCTCTGCCTCCCCTCAGAGCCTGAGCATTTGGAGACACAAGGTGAGACTGACTCAAAGCACCCTGAAAGCAGAGGTGATTCCTCTCAGTTTTAGAAGATTCTGAACCAATTTAAACCAGATGCAATATAGTATATAGACTGTAAGACTTGGCAGAGGAATATCCCTGTACTCCTTATAATACCCATCATACCTAAGCAAGGATGACTATTCTTATTTTATGTGCCAATCAGGTAATTTGTGAAGAGGTAATGGCTTGGTTTTCATATGCCCTGAACACCTAATCCATCTTTTGCCTGCACATCTGCAGAGTCTGATGAATGTTTCCTGGTTTAAATCTCAGTTTTCATCCACATTGCAAACTATACCAACTGGCTTTTAAGTCGGATGACTTGTCTGAAGTGGTACGTAAAGTCAGAAGATTTCTTTCTGACAGAAACATCAATCTCTTCCCTGAAACAAGGTCACCAAAAGTTGTAATTATCTTGCAGTGAGTTGGTGTCAAACGGCAGAACATGTAGTTCATGTAGGAACTTAACTATAAACCCATCATATAAAAGATTATTATTTTCCATGATGATTAGTCTCTACAGCTTTTCTCAGTTTTCTCACCTGAAATGCACTGAAAATATGTACTTTGTAGGTCTCCCCCAAATGACTGAGTCTGAAGAATTTGAGCGTCTTCTGATCCATAAATCAGGCTGGAGGCAGGAACTCTTTCAAATTTTCTGAGCACTAAAATAAAGACAACGAAAAACCCCAACCAGGTAGTATTATCAGTTCCCATGCTGCAAACAGTCAAAGACTTTAGGTAGAATTAAAGCTTGAAGAATTCTGTGGGGAGAGAGGTTTGTTCATTAAATGATGTACCATAACCTCACAGATCATTCAGGAGACAGCTGGAGTGAGCATAGAATTTCTGCTCTGAAAAAAAAGTGTCACAAGATCTTTTAAAAACCAGTTATCCAGGAGTGGGCTGAGATTTTACTTTCCAGTGAGGCTTCTCTTCCATCAGCAAACCTGCCATCTCTCATTACTTGCTCATGGCACTGAACCAGCTACTGAGTCAAAGGGGGAACCAACTTTCTACAAAACAGTCCCAGAAACAAGAGCCAGCTCCAACAGCACTTGGTTAGACAGGAAATCCAGGAGCCTCATCACTTGTTTCCAGAAACACAACAGCCTAATCTCCTCTGACTTCAGGCCCAGGGCTACATCCAAGGTAGGATGTCCTACTGCTGCTTTTTTACTCCTTCATTCCACTTTTAACACACAATTGTCACTTTCCTGAGCAAACCCTTTTATCTGCTCCCTCCGTGTGAGGAGTCTGACGAGCAGCACTGTTCACACACTGGGAAAAGCTCAAGGGGTCTAGAGATGCAAACTCCAAAGGTCACTAAATAGGGGGAGGAATCTAATCCAAGGGGCAGAGGGTTTGGCCCTGGTTGTGTCCTGAAGAGGATTATGGACTGGTGGAGGGACACACAGTGCCACCACCACCCTGCTCAGGTTGTTAATTCCTGTATTCCCGAGGGGTTGGGCACAGGTTGGTACACCAGAATATTCAGTGAGCACAGCACACTATCCCTCTCCATGGCAGGGAAGCTGGAAGGAGATGATCTTTAAGATCCCTTCCAACCCAAGCCATTCTGTGATCAGGAGAAGAACGTGGTGACTTAGCGTCATCCCTTGGTGACCAAATTTCTCTAAAGGCCCCAAGTGCAGGCAAACCTTGGGGTCCTTGCAGCCACCACCTGGCCTGGACCTAAGAGAGGTAAAAGCAGCAGCTCTGGTGTGATCCCAGCTGTGGGACACATCTGCACTTGGAAGAACTGGAAGCTCAGCCCCTCTCCTCACTGTGCTCATGGGTGCAGAAGTCCAGCTGGAAGATCACAGTCTCTCCCTGAAATGTCTGGATAAACCACGAGATAAAAGTCAGGGTGAAGTTCCTGAAACAACTGTGTGTACTCTCACAGCAAATCGGTCAGGGCTAAATCAGAAGCAAATGTCCAGTGCTGTCAGGGCTGAGTCAGCAGGTGCTCTTGATAAAACCATCATTTCTGCTCGGAAAAAATCCACAGGGGTTTGTCAAACGCTCAGCACAAGAAAATCCTTGCACTCCAGCTTGGATGAGGACAGGGAAGATTTACGGTGTAAGCAGAAGTGAAAGCTTTTTCCTTCCTAGAGAAACAGGGCACCAAAATAAAAGCATTATCTAACTTCTGCACAAAACTGAATCCCTTCTGCATCTGCAACTTGCAGTGATGTCTGGTTAAAAACTGCCCTCATTTCTATTCCAATACAAATATTGCAATATTCAAATTTTTAAAATTAAATTTTCAAATGTTTTTCTTTTCCTCTGATTTTCCCCCTAATTCTGGCTTCATCCCATCCCTCCATTTTCAAAGAAAATAATTTTTATCTATTTTTCTCCCATATTATTGAATACTATATGTATTGAATACAATAGTATGAGAGAAAAGTAGAGAAATTATAGAAAGTGTAATGAAACAGTAAACTGAAAACTTTGCAAAATAAAAAAGCTGCCTTGAATTTTGTTTTTTAATACAAAGAAAGGTAAAAAAATTGCGGTCATGAAGTCACTTCACAGGCCTTGTGCAGAGCAGAAATTCTCTATCTCACTTATTGCTAGAGTAAAGCTCTAGGTCCTTCTATTGCTGTAATTACAGAATCGTAGAATGGTTTGGGTTGGAAAGGACATTAAAGATCACCCAGTCCCAACCCCCAGATAATAAATGTTAAGTAATAAATGTTAAGTGTAAATGTGAAATGGCTTAAAATATAAAAAGAGAGACACCAATAATACCAAGCAATGGTTGTTACAGCTTATTCTTCTGCATTCATTCAAGGCAATTCTTCTTCTGTCTGAAGGCTCAAAAACCAAAGACCAGCTGGGTTTTGGTGACCCTTCCCAATTGCCAGCCTCTTGTCAAAGCAAGATCAGGCTTCAGCCCCTGTTCTTGCTGAATTCAATTAAGGGAAACAGTAGGGGCAGGTGAAAAAGTAAAAATAGAAACAAACTGTTTCCCTTCACATTATGCTTTCTGGAAATGCAGCATGATCTTTAAAGAAAAAAAAAATTATCCATGGAATTATTATTAAAAAATCCCAAGCAAACAAACAGATTTCTTAGGTGCTCATGGGGCCCTGAGCAGCCTGATCTTTTAGACAGCATCCCTTACCCTGGCAGTGGTGCTGGAACTTGATGATCTTTAAAGTCCCTTCCCACACAAACCATTCTATGATTCTATGATACATTGCTGCTGGCTTTTTAAACCTTGAATTTTCAACAGTCATAAATATTTGTAGTGATGTGCTCTAGAATGATCCACAAAAACAAGTACAGATATCTACAGCTGCTCCGTCCTGGACAGAGTCAGAAATGCCCAAGCAGGAAGGCTCATGGGAACAGGAGAATTAAGCTCCTGAGTCTTCTGCTCAGAGAAACATCCCAACTACCTCATGACTGAGAGCAACAGAGACTTACACCTTGTTTTCATAGCTGTGATCAGCCTCTGAGTATGCTCAGAGGAAATAAAAGTTATTTTAACTGAAGACAGTTTTGCAATCTCTTCTCAACTGAGGGCTTTACTTTTCACACTCCTTCCACTGATCACACTTGTCCTAAGACATTGTCTAATTCACAGCCCACCATGACATCAGTTTCTAAACTGAATATTCCATTAAATTCAATACCAATCATATGATGAGCATATAAAAACTTCTGGGAAAAAGCAAAAGCTTTGAGGCTGAGAGGTGTAATTAGACCTTACTGCAGGCAGTCTGGGGACTGTTTGATAGATGACTTTCTTTGTTTTTCAAGTTGTTCATCCTTGAGAACCAGCATTTCACAGCTGTGTTCAAGCAGAAGTAACTTCCCCTGCCTGCCAGGATGTGCTCCCCAAGTCAGATACCTTACGGCAGAAGCCAGAGAGTGATGTTATATTGTGGCTGTGAGGTCATTGCTGAAAATAGTCTATTTCCCATGAATACACTGGTGAGGGATAATTTTACAAAGAAATTAATATTTCTGCTTCTTTCTTATTAGCCCTCTCATTATTCTTTTGGGTTTCCAAGCAGAGAGCATGAGACCAGCACACATCAAAAGCTGGCAGCCATCTGAGAGTGCAGGAAACCTGCTTCTCTCTCTTCCCTTACCAGAAATAACTTCCCCAGTGTAGTCAAGAAATGCAAAACTAAGGAGAAATGTGGCTTAAGGCAGAGGACACGAGTATGGGAAATTGAGTAACTATGGGACAGTGAATCCCCATAAGCTGTGGAGTGATTAGTCTCTTCATAAGGAGGTTTTTGACCCCTATGTGGGGTCAAAAAATACCCAAAATATCCTTCTGTCCCTTACCCAGGCACTGGTCATCTGTAAGGAGATCCTCTGTTTCAGTCCAGTCCAGTGCTGCTCCAAAGCTGTCGACACAGAAGGATTTCCTGGTGTTGGGGTCCTGCTGGGAAGGTCTGTACTGACCATTTTCCTCACACTGCAGGCCCCGCTCATCGCTCTGGCAGCGTGTGATACCTGTGACAAGGCAGCAAGGAAAGGAAAAAAGGTGCTTTGATAATGCTGTCACTGTGTTCCGCAGAATGGCAGGGCTTGGACAGGACCTCTGGAGGTCATCAGGGCAGAGCCCTCTCCTCAGGCAGGGCCACCTAGAGCTGGACGCCCAGGACCATCTTCAGATGGGTTTTACTCATCTCCAAGGACTAAACAACCTCCCTGGGCAACCTGAGCCAGTGCAATAAAAAACATTTTCTGATGTTCAGAGGGAACATCAGGTCCTGCCAGTGCAGTAGGACAACACTTCAATGCTGTAGGACAAAATCTCCTTAGCACAGCAGAGACTACACTGAAAATTGTGATTTGCATGGTGTTTCATGCTCTGGAACATGGCAGTCTCACTGCTTTCTTGCTACTTCAGTTTGTGTTTCAAACATTTTTTTTTTATTCTCTGTCATGGATCAAACCTCTGTTGCTGTATTTCCAGTGCTGTAAAGCAAAGTACAAAGAAGGAAATGTGTTTTCATACAGGTTTGTGCAGCGCCTGCTGCAGTGGATCTGTGAAATGTTGCGAACAACAAGAAGAGCTATCACACCAATTAATTCAGAAAAACTCTTCAGACTGTGTAAGGAGACAGCAGGAATGAAGGAAAGTAGGAAGGTAATGTGTAACCTGGCCTTTTGGAGAAGTCTTGCGCTGAGACACAGCACAACGTAGAAACCAGGCAGGGAGCAGGTTTAGTAAAGAAAATTGCAAGTGCAAGTTTTTAAATGCTAAGGAGCGAACTTTTAAGGACACAAGTCCAATACCTGCACAGGGAACACACATGGAAAAGAAGAATTAAAACTGTAGGCAAAAGCTAATTGATGTCAGGATGCATTACAATAAAAATGGAGGGTTTATCCCACCTAAGAGAAAAATTAGTTTGAAAGAGAACAGAGTAGACCATATACTCAAGGACACTCCCAAGAAGCCCATTCTTGCTACTCTTATTTTAATCTTATTTTTATATAAGAAAATTCTGCAGACAAAACTGAATTTGGACCTAATAACTGCTTTTCTGTATAGAACTGCCTGAAAAAAACAAGTCGTTCAAGCTTAATTCACCTACTTTAGTGAACATTTCAATAGTTGTTTGTGAGAAGTGTTTGTATTTGCAGAGGAAAGAGCTGAACAAAACAAGACTATTTTAGTGTTCATGAAAGTGACAATAAGTGAACTGCATGAGAAGATTCTCACTGATACTGAACACGCAGATATCATCGCTGAGGACAGTGAACACGTCTAGAGGAACCACAACATCCTGGATCAAACTGACCACTTGTTTCTCATGCATTTTTGGTCAAAACACCAGACAGTTTGTACTTTGTAAAATGCTTTTGAATGTATGCAGGAGGAATCATATCCATCCAAAAACCCCCAGAGGGAGGATTTTATTTTTTTTAAAAAAACTTACAGATGAATAAAAAAAAAAATCATTAGTTATTTGAAGCCAGAATATAAAGGATATGGAAAAAATGAGTTCAACTTACAGTGGTCAGCACTGATTGCCCCATAGGAGTTGGTAGTTTTGCCCACAGGACACTTGATACAGAAGGAATGTCCTGTCTGATACTGATAGTAGCCAAGAGGGCAGGGAATGCATTCATCGTCCTGGAAATAACTGCCCGGAGGACAAACAACTGCAAAGAGAACAATCACCTTATTACTCGTTTGGAATTCAACCACTTCTGGCATTTGCACACACATGTGTGGGTGTATATGTGTATATATCCATAACGTATATATATATTTATAATGCTGTAGACTTGTATATATATATTTATAACGCTGGTAGACTTGCCACAGGCTTCAAGCTCTTAATATATGTATTTCTAAGAGGTGTAACAAAGCAAACACTCCTTAAGTGATCGTTAAACTCATCAATGACAGGAATAAAGGCTGTGATCTGTTTTCTCAGATCACCTAAAGCTGCTCTCGAATTAGTGCACTTGAAGCTCTTTGGAAACGCTGAGTCCAGGTCTGGTTTCCAACTGTCAAATCCATTTGTAATAAGATAAGGCAGGTGGATAAGTTGTGAAAGGAAACAAAGGAACACAAGCTACAAAAATATTAACTTCTAACACTACAAACAGAAAGAGGAAGGCTCCAAGGAGCAGAAACACCAAAACCATCATACAGAAATCCACCATATGGTAACACTTTCATTCAGAATTCCTGGTAAAGAAATTTTTGTTAAGCACTTCCAAACTAAACAGTAATGGCTGGATTAAAAGTCACTAGTTGTGCACATGACAACCCAAACACAAAACAAAAATATATTCTGAGCGATGTTCTTAGTCTGTATCTATACCATTTTCAAAACAATCAGGAGCAATATTTCCAGCTGACCTGTTGCATATTACAGAGAAAATTCTTTGTCTTCTGGGATATCATGGAATACTGTCTTTCCCTCCAGAGCATTCAAATGAACATTAAAGCAGAAGAGTCACAGACATATTTGTAGGACAATACCTCTGCTTGTTATTTCACAGCTGCTTTCCAGATGTAGTTTTCCTTCAAAACACTATCAAATGTATATTTTGGGACTTTGACAAGGTGCAAAACCTCATTTCTGTTCTAGCCCTGCATCTTGACAGCAGTTTAAGCTTCCACAAGAGAGAAACAGTAATGGAATATTGGCCACTCTCACTGCAACCCATATGATGAATTGCTGGCCTGGCCAACACACCAGAATGTAAATTATTTTAACTCATGGAGCACCTAAATTATAATAGACTAAAAAGACAGCTAGTAGAAAAATTATCATATCCTCCTTCATCTGCTTTAAATAGTCCAGTGGGAAGGTCTGGGATGATACAACTGTGAGACTGACATTTTCTTCCAAGTACATATCAAGGCAATTACTCTGGGTAAAACACATATCTAAAATCAATTATAGAACGTAAAAAATTCCTGGATCAGTCAGAATTCTCCTTTCACAAGCACGTTATTAATACACAAGAGTGTCTGATACATTTTAAAGAAAGTTTTCAACACATGCAAAAAGCGTAATACTCATTGAACAGCAGAAATTAAAGTGAAATGAGCAATCCATGCCTAAAGACAGAATGTAATGAATGAGGTATGTTAATTAAGCAATTACAGTTTAAAAAGAAACAAATTAAGCTTTTCAAAGCATTCTCCTGTTTTTGTAGTTTTAGTCACAATTGAAAGAAACATCTGTGTCTCCTATCACATTCTAAGCAAGGAAAATTGCCTTTTGTTTCACACGTTAGATTGACAAATGGGCACAAAGAACAGTAAAAATTGTTAATGCAGAATCACATTTTCTGGACTCTGTAACTCTGGGAGGGACCTATAACTTCAGCTACACATTAACAAAATCACGTAGAGGTTCGGTTTGACACGACAAGTGAGATTTCTTTCAAGCATTAACATCAACATATTTTAACAACATAAGAAACTAGAGTACAGCTTTCAACCAAAATCTCTGAGCTAAATTTTACCACTGGAACCAAACTTTGTATCCCTAAAACAGGAAAAAAAAAAAAAATCCCTTGCTCCTGCACATGAAATTTGGAACCTGGTCTCACTGCTAAGCGGACTTGGGCTTCTGCTGCAAAATCCAGGCTAAAGAGCAACTCACTGAAGTGATTCCACAGGGATCCCACCCCAGCAGGAGCCTCAGCTCTCACTACACAAAGCAAGCTCAAAAACTCTCCATGATCATTGCCCAATGCTTGCACTGCTCTTTCCTCGCTCCAGGGAGACTGGAAAACTTTGGGATATCAAATTCTTGATATAGATTATTAGAAATGAAGTCTTGAGCTGCCAGTCAGCTATAGATCTATCACTTTCTTTCATTTGGGTTATGTTACGCTCAAAGCAACTTTGATAGAATTGTCAAGCATTTTAAACAATAAAAAGGACCAGCATAAAAATGCATAATAAGACAAAGCTAATCTACAAATGGGCTTCAGGCTTTTTCCTGAAATAAATGGGGGAGAAGGGTTATGTTCCTAAAATCCTCCTGGACAATTTCCAACTCTCTTAGTTTTGACTCATACCTTAGCAATGAAAGTGCCTTTTGTCCCATTACAGTTTAGATAAAATACAACTTTTACTGCCAACTCTTAAGGAATGATATTCATAGATATCTGTGACATAACATAACTCAGTGTAAGACTGAGACTAAGAAAAGATGTCACAGAAGAAAAACAAACACATGATAAATGTTACCCATTTTACAAGCAGGAAGACATGAAACAAAGCTACAACAGATGCAAACCTAAATAAAAAGAAGACTGTAAGGAAAATACGAGATGAAGAGGCAGATTCATGCAAGTTGCATGTTCTTAAATGAAAATATTAAGCTTACTGAGAACACTAGAAACCTGTCGCTACTGAGCTGACCACGCTTCTTGAAGGAAAAGGAAATGATATTGACAGTGAAAAAACACCAAACAAATCAAAAAGATCAGCATCTGAAAACATAATTTGTATTTCAAGAACAGGCTGGAACAGGAAAGAGGAGAGAATAAAGAATCTCTGCCACCC
The DNA here is from genome assembly GCA_036785705.1 of Acanthornis magna. NCBI lineage: Eukaryota > Metazoa > Chordata > Aves > Passeriformes > Acanthizidae > Acanthornis > Acanthornis magna. Next base: position 7,964,179 of record JAWUZG010000119.1, on the reverse strand, counting down.
TCACACAACTTTGGTTTCTGTAGTCACAGGTGATACTTCTTATTAATAGTCCTTCTTATTAGCAGAGAAACAAACTCAGAGAGAATGAATGAAGAGGAAATACCCATATACACATATCTATCTATCTGTCTATCCATCTATCTATCTATCTATCTATCTATCTATCTATCTCTATATATCTATATATATCTATATCTATATATATCTATATATATCTCTATATCTCTATCTCTATCTCTATCTCTATCTATATCTATATCTATATCTATATCTATATCTATATCTATATCTATATATCTTAGAGGAACCAGAACCCAAATTCCTAAATTCCCTGTTCAGAATAAAATATGCAGTCCTGCTACACAAACCAGTGTCCAGCAGCAGGTACACCATGACAGCTTAGATTATGAAATCTCTGTCAAAAGCTGGAGCAGTAACTATCACCTTTCCACATCTTGATGATGTCTGTTTTACTGAGTGACATTTTCCACAGCTAGCTGGATCAAATGTGTATTAATTAACTCACAAGGCAAGTTAGTTCACTGCATCCTAGAGGCCTTTATGCCTGGCAGGCAGTATTTGGCAGAAAGATCCAATTTTGGTAAGTTCTGCTCTAAGTCATGGATTCTACTTAAAAAATAATGATACCTTTAAGCAATACAGCACTACATCTTGTTAGGTAGCTGCAAGTTGTTATGGACTCTGGACTCATCAGGAATTAATATCTTTTCTGCGTGTATTTCAACAACCCAAATCTGAAGTCTTTCACACCATGGAGATGAACTGAACCTGCAGTCAATTTGCCCTTAAATGCCCAGGCTGGAAACTGCAGCAGTTCAAAAGTGGTTCATCACTTGATTACCTTACCCAGCCAGTAAGAAACTCTCTGAACTTAAAGAGAAACACCATACCAAGCAGGGAGCTAAGTTTTTTTTACATATATTAAGATTTGCTTCATAGCCATGAAGTGATGAATATCTGAAAATATTCCCAACATTGGAAAACTTATCCAATTCCTACTTCTCTTATACCTACAAGTGCATCTCTCATCTCCCTAAACAAAAAAAAAAAAAAAAAAAAAAAAAAGTTAGACACAGTAAATACACCCCAAACTGGCATAAATGAGACATGGACTCCTTGAGGACAACTGGGCCAACAAGAATAATCAGGAACTGAAGGGAGGTTGGTGTTGATAAAAGCAAGAGTGGGGCTGTTAAGGCAAAGGCACTTTGGCAGCATGATGTGGTACCAAGGACAGCTTGGCACAGCCATGGGGAGCTGTGGAAAAGGCGAGTTTGGCAGCCCTAAGCAGGATGTTGGCAGAAAGGCAGCCTGTTCCAGGGAAGCAGACTATACAGAAGGAAAGAAGAAGAAAAGAGGGAAGAAGTGCAGTCAGGTCTGGGTGTTGGCCAACATCAAAAAAGCTTCCATCTGAGCTGGCTGGACTTGGCCCAGGAATTCACAGTCTCAGGACTTGTGGCATTTCTGCATGATGCCTGTTTCCAAATCGTTGGTTCAACACAAGGGCTGAACAGTAAACAGAGCACTATTTTCCATCTCTCCCATTCATGTTGGTGCCTCACACCTTTCATATATGAACCTTAAACACAAGCTCAGGGATGATTTTCTAATTTCAGCTTTATACTGAGAAACAGCTAAACTGAGACATACCACATCCTTGTGAATTAAGGCCTGCTTTCCCAGGAGATGAAATTTTTCGAAATCCACTTCTACATCCAAGCTGCACACGTGGAGACAGATCAAACTCTTCATCCCGCGGAAAATCAATGACAGAATCTGTTAGGAACTGCTTGGAATCCAAATGCAGCAGAAAAACACCATCCTTAATCTCTTTTATAAATGCTCCAATGAGATTTTCCCCAACAAATGCGTTTTCTATAGAGAGAAAAAAATACAACAAAATAGCATGAAAGACATTTCCAATATGGGAATGGATAACCACACAGAAACTGGAGAACTTGAAGTTAAAAACAGAGCAGATGCGTAAATACGAGCATGTCAGCACAGCAGACCACAATGAATCTGTACAGTGTCTATCAAATTATAGTCTTACTTTGCTCACTCTGTTTAAGTACACCTGAAAACACCTCAAACAGAAAGCCCCAAAGCTGCCTTGGAAGGTAATGGAAGTTGGAACACAATGGGAGATGATGGTGCCATGGGTATACAGAGAGAAGGTTCTGCTCTGTCTCTTCTGAAACCATACAGTCATTCCCTTGAAAAGCTATTTTTGTGCTACAGGGAATTTATTACGGGGAGAAGGTCAAAGAGGTAATGCCCACAAAGATGAACACGTCCAAAAGAAAAGTCGAATACAAAACCAAACACACTTTCGTTCACTTTCTGCAAACTGCTCCAATATTCACAGGGACAACAGAATATTAGATAAGATACAATTTAGATTAGATATAATTTAGATTAGACATCAGGAAGAAGTTTTGTACAGTGAGGGTGGTGAAACATTTGACCAAGGTGCCCAGAGAGGCAGTGCATGCCACACCCCTGGAAATACTCAAGGTCAAATTGGAAGGGACTCTGAGGAACCTGATTGAGTTGAAGATGTCCCTACCCATGGCAGGGATATTGGACTAGTTGATCTTTAAATGTACCATGGCAGGGATTTTGGACTAGTTGATCTTTAAATGTCCCTTCCAAGCCAAACCACTCTATCATTCTGTGTTTTGTGTTACCCTTAGAATATGGAACTGGATAGATGTAAACAGTACAAGACTGTAGAGCCAGGAACTACAGGACCACTGCAGCTGCCATCTGTGCCCTGAAGCATTTTGAATTCAGTTCTGATCAAGCAAAAATTGCTGTAGAACACATATCTCCAAACCCCAAAGTTACAGGGAAGGACACGTGCAGACAGAGCTATTTCTGTTTAGCGTTGGGAACAGCATTCCAAAGCAGTAAAACTGGAGAAAAGGTGACACAGGATCACCAGGGCTGGGAGAGACCTACAGGATAACCTAGTCCAACCACCAACCCAGCAGCAAATAATCACCTCTAAATGATACCTCAAGTGACACATCCAGACACCTCTTGAACATTTCCAGGGACAGTGACTTTACCACCTCCATGGCAAATTCATTCTAATGCCTGACCACTCTCTCAGTGAAAATTTCTAATATCTAATCTGAACCTCCCCTGGGACAACTTGAGACCATTTCCTCGTGTCCTGTGACTTTGGACCTGGGAGAAGAGGTTGATTCCCACCTCCTTTCAAGCAGCTGCCAGGAAAAATAAGATCTCCCCTTTTCTCCAGGCTGAACACCTCCAGCTCCCTCATCTGCTCCTCTTCAGACTTGAACTCCAGACCCTTCCCCAGCTCCATTACCCTTCTCTGGACCTGCTCCAGAATGTCAATGTCATTTTTGACATGAGGGGCCCAAAAATGAGCACAGGGTTCAAGGTGTGGCCTCACCAGTGCTGCGTACAGGGGACGACCACTGCCTTGGTCCAGCTGGCCACATTATTCTTGATACAGGCCACTATCCTTGATATGCCCACAGAGGGCGTTTGAATTTGGGATATATTTTTACTATCTTTTATTTTAAAGGAAAACACTGACTGCTTTAAAAGAAGTTCCTTACACCATCCCTAACTCTCGTGGAAACCACAGCAAAGATCTGCCAGTCAGTGGCCTCTGCGTAGTTGATATAGGACGTCAGAGGTAAGGATCATTCCTTAGTGACAGAGGCAATGCAACTAATAGAAAAATAGGGAAAAGGGGGAAAAAAAAGGAAAAAAATAACTTGGAAGAAGTTAGTTAAATTTTTGACAATGTGTGTGAGTTGTGTTTCTCTGAGTACAATGAATAGAAACACTTTTCCACCACTGAGGGCTTGCCCAATGGAAATTAACATCTGGGACAGCTCAGCTCATGCCTGATAAAGTGATTTTCAATCCCAGTTAAGACAGCTGGGACAGGCAGTCCTATCTGAAAGAAACATACAATTATAGCTTCTTTCCACTGTGCGGTCACAGGCTGAAAAGGGAAATATATTAACACCAAAAGCTCAAAAACACAACACCAGTGTTATAAGGACAGGAAAGCCAAACAATTAAAAGCAGATCAGGTTTAATCCACAGAAATATCAGAGGAAGGAAAACTAACCAATATCATGTAAGTCAGGGAGAGAAGCTGTCGGGATGTTTTCCAGCTGAGTCCTCCACGTGATGTTCACTCCCAGGCGATCCACGCTCAGGCATTCGACATAGACAGTGGAATCATCACAGGCAGAAACTGAGCCAGTTTTTCCAAATGCATTTACCTTGAATTCAGAATTAAGTGAAACCACAGTTAGTCAGCCTGAGAACTTTCTGGTTCTTGCCTTACCCTATTCGTTTGCACTGTACTATGCTCAAAAAGTAACACTTTCAAAATGGATGGTAAAAACAGAAGCAAGAAAATATAATTTTAGCAAGTCATATACTTACTGTAAGAATAGTCAAAATATTCTCTTCCATTGAAACAAATTTTTAATAAATATTGGGCTGGTGTGATATGACTTTTATGGCTGGAACTAAACTGATCTGCTGATGTGGTGTGAGACTAAACCTATTTTCCCACTCATCCATATGAGAGTCCTGCCAATCCTGACAGATTTCATGACATATTCCATTCTTCCACCTTTTTAAAATGGGCAAAGGTCTATGTTGTGTTTCACTTTTTTTTTTTAATACAAAACAAAGCCCAACCAAAGAAAACAAAACAAAACCCACCAACAACGGAGGATACGGAATTTAATTACCTGGAGGTGACATAAACCACGAGCCTTCAACTCATCTAAAATAAATATCTGGAATGCCTGGAGTAATCCAGAGTAGTCAGAACTACATGTCTTCTCAGGAGGCAGGAGTAGTTGAAAGTGTGTTTGAGTTTGGACTGTCTGAAATAATTGGAGCTCTAAAAACGAAGTAGAAAGGGGATTTAGTAACCTCACAAATGAGGAGCCTGATGTTCAGAGTTACTTTGAGAAAAGACAACATTGATTTGACATTCTCATGTTGCTTCACTTTTAGGGGAAAGCAGTAGAGCTGTCAGTAGGAAATAATAAGCAGCAAGACACAAGCCTGATAGATATATATAAGTTGTGCATTAGAGAAAAAGCCAAGTGATATGTAATAATGAAGAGATGCCTTACACTGGAAAACTAACTCACAAAAGGATAAGGACAAACTGGATCATTACTGATGATTTTTCATAAGCCTTAGCAAATAGGAACTTCCAGAAAACTACATGAAAGCTGACATTTTGCCAATACTCAGAAAAGAAACAGAAAGACAAGAATTATTGACCCGTCAATTTTCAATTTTCTTACATGCAATCATGAAAACGCTTCTATTTGAATAGGAATTAAATGGTGAAAGTAATTAATACTTATGTAAATGGGCATATGGAAACCCAGCTTGTCAAACTAAGTGGGAATAAGTTTCAGGAGAGAACAAATTTGCAGAATAATGGTATTGTCATGGATGTCTACAAGAGTTTTTTGAATTTTTGATAGCAAAGCAAAGCAATGTTAATCACATAAATTGATGACAAATCTGTGAGCTCATCAGCCCCAAAATAAAAATCCATTTAATCTGGTTTTTAGCAAGAAAAAAAAGATGCAAATTTCTTGTCTCCCCTGGAGTAACTCTGATCCCAGGCTTCACGGAAGGTTTGTTATCTCAGGTTCAGCACAACAGCTGTGCTGTCATTCCATCTCCAAATGGAGTTGGCCCTTATCCCATCAGCCTGGACAAGCAGCAGAGCTCTCCCTCGTTCAGCTCCTCTGCAGACCCTCACTGATTCACACACAGCTGTGCTGGAGCACAATTCCTCATCCCTCACCCCAAAAACAAGCATGGGAAAGCCTTGAGGGCTTCCAAGGAGAATGGTGGAAGGGAGCACAAAACATAAAAACCTGCTTCTTCCTACAAGGCACAAAGTTCTCTCCCCGCTGAGTTTCTCAGAGTGTATTTAAAGGGCTGATTTAACCACAGCCTCTAGATGTATACATAAAGAACAGGAAATATGATTTTTGAGAGAGAGGGTAATTATCCATTGGAAAAAAATTACTAAGTGTTTTGGTGAATTCTCCATTATTGTGAATTTTATTCAACTGCCTTGTGATGTGTTGGGAATTTTTTATCTTTCCCTAAAACCATGCTCTATTCCACAAATTATTAAACACAAATGATTAAACACAAATTATTAAACACAAATTATTTGGGGAAGTCCTTGGCTTACAGTAAACTTTATAGCAGTTTGCCACACACTCCCTCGGTCCTTACAAAGTTATTCTACTGCCATCAGGCAAACAGGGAAGTTATTTCATAACATGCTACAAAAACCTAACAAACACAATTACAGACAGACAAAAGTTTCAGTCTAAAATTTAAAGTTTAAAAACATTTGCATTTGGAATAGAATAGTTTAACCCATTCTGAAGATTGATTAATAGGTGTAACCTATTCTGGAAATGAAAAGTGGCTGCAAACTTGGCAGGAAGACCTGCATTTCTCAAACTTCAGCACTGCCACAAATTACCATTATGATCAGAATGTATCTCTATTTGAAATAATTGAAAACACCAACATTAATATCAAACTACATGAGCTCTGAAAGGACATCCAATTCTTCCAAGACTTCAAGTGCCATTTTTTTTCTTGAAAGCAAAATGGTTTGAAAAATACCAGAAGTCAGCCAACAAATACAACAATAATCTTTAAGAACAGACTGCTGCAAAAAAGATGCAGAAGTAACAGTGACTTGATTATGCAAATAAACAGTTGAGTTCTGCCAAATTCAAACATCTGGTGCTCATCTGTTCTTCCAGGACTAAGTAGTTCCATCAGAATCACTTATGGTGCCAGCATCTTTCAACTAACAAGAAAAATCTGCATATAGATTGAATAGCTATTTATAGCTCTATTATTACAGGCAAGAGGGACTCTTTCTGGCACAGGGGCAGCCAGGAGCCAGAGGAGAAGATGGCAGAAGACAGGACTCATCTTCTGCACCTCAGCTTAGCAACTCCCCTATAACTATGGTTGTTCCTCACACAGTAGTTCTGTGATAAAAGCTGATTTTTGTACTGTTTGCACTGCCCTGAGCCCTCCCCAAAGCCCATCAGATCAGGTCAGATCAGATCAGGTCAGATCAGATCAGATCAGACATACTCTGGCAGGCCTGGAGCAGCGGGGCAGCCGAGACCCAGCGCCGCTGCCGCACGTCACACTGGGAGGAGGTGTCGGGAGTGGCACTGTGGAAGCCCTGGCGACACCTGAGCTGGCACTGCTGGATGTTTGGAGCTTGCCCAGGGACGTTTTCACAAAGCACAGCCCCGTTGGGAGCTGCTGAGGCACCAAATGGCAGAGCACACTGCGGACCTGCAGACACAGGAGAAAGAGGATATGTGTTAGTGGCACGCTGTGGTGACCTCTAGGAAAAAATCCATTAACCCCTCATATCCACAATTCAAACCTAGACAGCACCCTGTGCCTTTCCCACTCATCAACTTTGATCTGGTTTGAGGTCAGCTTGGCTCAGTTTACTGAAGTGGATGGAAAGACACATTGACTGTGATGGGTAATGAATCCACTCCAGAAAGGGACGTGCATGGTTTCTAGGAACAGAGACATCTTGAACAGTCACGAATAAATTTAAGCAGGAAATGAGAAGGAGATTTTTAACCAACAGCAGAACAAACCTTTACAAAAGCTATCCAGTGGAAACAGGCAGGGCCAAACAAACCTCATCTCAACTCCCTTTGGACTGAAGTTTGGAAGGTTTGAGATCAGGAGCTCATGGTGGTATATGTATATATAATGTATATATACTGGTCTGCTGGTCACTGCTGTTTCTAGTGACCAGCACACCAGTATATATACATTTTATATACACATATATATATAAACAGTAGTATACAGCTTTGGAACTGGAGCAGTTTTCTCTATCAGTTCACTCTGAATGAGTAGAGTCATTCCAACCCTTCTAACCTAATAGACTATTATAACAGGCTAATTACAATGATAATTAATTTCTACTAATCAGTGCAAACCAACTGCTTCACTCAATAGTAGCCAAATCCCAACTCAATTACTAAATATATCCAGTGATAATTAAACACTTATGAGTTCCAGAGATACAAAACATAGGAAGAAAAAACAACCTCCTCACTTATAAACAAATATAAAGGAAAAGATGTTATCATATCATACAATTCACTTGCTTGGTGTATATATAGCGTATATATGTACATGTGTATATATTTTCCAAATTGCAATGCTCAGATCAGTCCTAAACTTCCTGATCATAGGAGGGAGGCAAATATTGATGATGGTTCAGGTCTGAGCACCCTCCCTTCTCCCTTTGGATGGAGATATGAAGATTAATTCCATAACTAAGCGGCTACTTCAGTTAAAGTATTAAAAACCTTGTATTAAACTTTCCGGTGAAGTATTAAAACATTGCAGGATGAATCTGGGATCCAGTGTGTGGAGTGTATCTTTGTTTTCCAATTCTGAGCATTTTAATGCCAACAAAAAAAAGCTTTCATATCTGCCTCACTGAAATGCCAAAGGCATATTTTTATCCAAGTCTCTTTATGACAACTTTTTTGCAATAACTCTGTAAATGGGGCCACTACATTCCTTCTCTTCACTCATTGACTCTGTAGCCAGACTCTTTCTCAGCAAAGGTGGAAACCTGGCATCCTTGCTTAACAAACTTCTAATAAATCTCCCAAGGTTTTAGGAACAAAAGGTATCTCTGCAAAAGAGACAGTAATACTTATCCTGGCTGCTAAATTACATTAATATATCTTTATACAGAGCATGTAAAAATCAGTCTGTGGTTTCTTAATTGCTCTAACATATTTCTATATCCAGCAAGTCATATCCAGGCTCAGCTGAATGCTGCTACAGTCTCTTCCTGCCTGTTCCAATGAGATTTTGTGTGTGAACCAGGGAAATAACCAGCCACCAATACAGAAGTGATCATTGGTTTCCTGGTGTGGTTCAGAGGTTTCAGTTCACCACCTTGCTCATTTATCCCCCCAGAGATGCCATTTCATTTACCATTGCTGCCAATCTTGCACCATTTTGTTGTTGCCCTGTTTTTTGGTCCTGTAGGAGTGAATCAGAATCCAGCTAAATACTGACACTTCTTTCACAGGTGTTTCCAAAGATTTTCACAAGGAAATTAACATCTCCAGGACCTTCTCTGGAAACCTTTCTCTCTGCTGTCTCTACTCAGAGTTATGGGAAGTGGGCGTGAGGATGGGAGATGCGTGTGAGGACTGCAAGGGTACTTGGCATCATCTCTGCAGGGCATGTCAGCTAGAAGAAGTTGGATTCTACCCCTGATGGAAATAATTTTACCAATGAAAACCTCCTGCCATGCACTGGGCACTCTGAATTATTACTTTCTGTTCACAGCTGTCTGTTCTGATGCTGGAGGAGAAATTTATCATATTTTCCCGCCACAACAGCTTCTTTTGCTCATAGACAGGATCTCCAAGGTAGCAGTGTAGTTCTCCTTTTTCTTGAAAAATTATTAGTAATGCCCAGGACTAGAGGTATAAGGCTAGATAGACTGAGGAGAAGAGCAACTTTTGATTCTTTATTTCTACACAATAACTAACTAGTTTATCATGAAAATTTCCATTGCTTCTTCAAAATCCAGGGAAACCATTAAAGATTATTTCAATCTCTATGCAGAAAATAACAAATAGTTTTCAATAAAGCCAGGTTTCCACTATACTTGCAAAGCAGTTCTAGCTCAGTATTAAAAAAAAATAAAAATTAATCACTATTAGTCACTATTGTCTCTAGGAAAAGTACAGGATGGCAGCAGCACTGTACTTGTGGTCAGCTCTGCTTCTCTGAGGAGCTAAAAACCTGCCTTGGACCTCATCTCAGAGCTCAGTTGGTATCTCCACAAAACACCGTAAGTGTGGGGCAGATACAACCATGGGGCCTTCCTTCTGGCTTCTCACAAAATCCCACCCTCAGAACTCTCTGTTGATACAACAGAGCCCAAAGAAAATTATTTCCAGGTTGGTTGAGCAGTTATCTAGTTGATAAAAACCTTGCAGGCAAATGGGTTGACATGATCAGGATTTTATAATACAATTGTAGGATCACTAAGTTTGGAAAAGACTTATATGATCATTGAGTCCAGCTATTGACCCAGCACTGCCAGCTCCACCACTAAACTATGTCCCCAGGTGTCACATCTGCTATTTGGTCGGTGAGCATAAGCATATGTTTTTCTTTATATGTCAGAATCACAAAAGGAAACTGAGCAAATTATGTGGTCTTGTTCCCCTAAATTTTTTTCAACCTTTCTTCCCCAAAACAAACAAACAAAAGAAAACAAAACTAAAACCAAACAAAAAATCCAAACAAAAAACCAACCAAACAAAAAAACCAAAATAAAAAAACAAACAAAAAACCCAACAAAAAGCATTTAAAAAAAAAACAAAAAAAAAAAACCAGCAACAAAAGAACTATGAAAGCTGCAGTGTCCTGCAGACACCAGTTACAGGTTTTCTTTCTACACTGCTACCTTACACACTAATCATTACATTTTGGACCATAGCCTTGTAGAAAGTTTAATTAATTTTGCTTCACTTCAGTGATGGGAAAATGCATAAAGGCCATCGCAAATTAAATTTATACAAATATCTCCCATTTGGATAGCTCACTGGAAACCATGAGTGAATTCCAGTGCTTCACAGCACTGGTCATGCAGGAAATACTCTGCGAATATGCAATGTTTTGGCACATTCTTTTCACAATTCTGGTCACAAGCCAAGAGCCGGAATGGCAAAGGCATACATTTTTCAAATTTTATTTTAGTCAGCTGAATGGTTTTTAATCCCAGAGCCAGCTCAGACTGGAGCAGGTTCAAGTTAGCAGCAAGCTGTTCAGATTGGCTTTATAGCTGGGTTTTATAGCTCAACTGGTTTGATTCAAACAATTTTATGAATAAGTAAAAGTCAAGGTTCCATTCCTTTCTCCTTTTTGCCTGACAAAGCCCCTGAAGAAAACTGGACATCACGCCCAGGCAGGTCTGAAACCTGCTACAACACAAAGATAAGCATATTGCTTGAGCAAAAGTCTCTAAAGGTCTGAAGAAATAAGATCAATTTCAGCTAGGGAGTGGAAAAATGTCGGATCTGGGTTAAATTCCAGACCCAGATTTGCTCACAAGTGCAGTGCCTGAAGCAGGAGCTCACTTGCACACTGTGGTCTTCCTCCGCTCACTCGCGTCCCTGGCACCTCCTCTCCATCGCCAAAGACACACCAGCAGCTCTCCTGGTCCTGGCTGCACTGCACGGGTGAGAAACTCCCACCATCCCCTTCACACTGGGGGATGTACCCTCTGGAAGCTTCTCTGGAGACAGTTTTGGACTTCAGCAGGTTACAGAAACTGGGACCTTTAAAGAGAGAAATTTGTTGCAAGATACAGAATAGAAGACAACAAATTGAACTAAAGGCTTTACCAGCAGTGCTTCCAGCCGATTTTGTTGGTAGGAAGAAAGAAAAATGACCACAAGCCCATCAATAATTTGAATCATTATAGAAATGGGAAATTCTACTGGAAAACAACCACATTTTTTCTAAAGATTAAAGTGCAAGTGATACTGGTTTAGAAAAAAAGTTGAAACAATGCTGTTATTTGTTTTTCATTTGTATCTATTTTTTTTTACAAATGTGAGGGTGTATCATTTAGATGCTGATATTTAAAAGGAAAAAAAATCAAGTTAATGTTTTTAGCAGAAATTTTTGACCAAGGTAATTTTAAATGTAATTATATGACCATTTACATTTCAAAATAGTTAAAATGATGGTAAGAAATCAAAGATTAAAAAATGCATAGAAGCCTGCTTATCAATTTGTCTAGGCTGATTTATTTCTGGCGTCATGAAAGTAAAGGGTAACTATTTTCAGACACCCTTTCAATGTTGCTGTGCTTGTATGTACCACATCACCGAGGAATTAAACTGCGAGCCTCCCATGTTTCCCAGGCACCATTCTGAAAAGGAAAGTGCATATGCTGAAAAGCATGAGGCACCACAGGCAGGGGGCAAAGCATTACTCACACTCAGGATTGCCATCCAAGTCTTTGCTGCCACGCTGGAATACTTCTCCTGACACAGGATCCACACACCAAATATCTGTGTCGGATCTCTGCAGCACGGTGTATTCTCCTGTCTACAAAGAATCAAGGACATGTCATGGCAGAGTAATGTATTTTAATACAGACACACCAAAATCCATGCCCCAAAGATTGGTTAAAATGCTTTATTGTATTTACATTCATCCATTAATAAAACATGTCAAAAAGAAACATAAAATACAGATTACCTAACTTAATAGACAGGCCAGTCCCTGAGGCAATCAAGAATTATTTAGGTTGGAAAAGACCTCTAAGATCATCGAGTCCAATCATAAAGTAGGATGTAGATGAAAAGCCCACTGAGATGAAGTTCTGATAAAATCCTAATTTGAAATGTGTTCAAAAAGTGTAGATGTGTTGCTTAAAGATATGATTTAGTGGTGGACTCAGCAATGCTGGGGGGATAGTTGGACTTGATCTTTGCAGTCTTATGCAACCTAAATGATTATGTGATTCTGTATGATGATGATTCCATTACATGGAATGTCTATTCCTTGTCTCTATCCTGCTCACTGCCACATTTTGAGAGCATCACAGAGCCTGGTTTTTGTGATATCTGCACCCAGCTCCCTCTCACACTGTCATTCTCTCCCAGCTCAGGTAAAAAGACCACCCCAAATGTCATTCAATGAAGATGTGCCTTTCGAGCACAGTTCTGCAGGAGCACCAGGCAGAGCCAGCCTGTGCGAGGGAAGCGTGGGCAGGCACGGAGCTTCCTATTCCCAGTCTCCATCTCAAAATTATTTAAATTCTGCCTTCTGCAGGGCAATGCCTGCTGTTAGTCTTGTCTTACCCTTTTCTTTCGGGTGAACAGAAATGCACAAGGGTTGCTTAAGGAGCATGGACTAAAAGTGTGCATGACTTTGGCATGGTGTAAGCAAAACTGCTTCCTGCCTCACGTTAGATCACCTCAAGGCAGTTGGGGATGAACAGATCAGCTGCAGAGGAGTCCAGCTTTGCACTGCTCTGTCTCCAGCTGGAAATGAAGGCATTGGTTCGAGATCGCTGACATGAAGTCTGGCCTGTCAGAGGGAAAACATTTTTGAAATAAAATCAAGTTTCAGACCTAAGCAAGAGAAGGGATTGTATCACCAGCTCCCTCACACATCTGCATTAGGCTCTGCTACAGTCTCAGGCATGGAATTCCTGGTTGGTGTTTGATAACCACAGAATGGTTCAGGTTGGGAGGGACCTCTGGAGACACCTGGCTGGACAATGATCCAATCCTCCTGCTCAGGCAGGGCCACCAGCAGTAGAGGGTCCACTCAAATCATACAAGCCCAAATCACACACAATGAAATTAAATAAGTTAGCAAAATAAGAACAAAATTCCTTTTTCTTCTCTTGCAATAGTGAGAATTACTTACTTCATGCATATCATACTAGAATTTTAAACAAATATTAAAATTTGCAGGACCAGGTAAAGACAAATATTTAGGAAGAAAAACCAACTGACATTTGGGAAGTTCTGCTGAGCGTGAGACCAAGGAATCCATGACATAATGTCCTCTCTCATCCACGCACCAACAATGACCTGGCAAGGGAGGAAAAGCAGCTTTATTTTAGATGCTGTACTTTGTTGCATACTGGGAAGTTTTTCATCCTCAGCAGCACTATAGAAAAGGATGAGTAATTCTAAATCACAGTTAACTCTGTATCCAGGGGTAGGTAGACCACACCTGAGAGCAGTGGTGAGAATGGAAATGCAGCTGCTCTGATGAGAATCCCCCATTGCAGCACCATCACCTACTCCCAGAAATTGGGCATCATCCACAGACTTGCTCAGGGTGCATTCCATCTCATCATCCTGGCCATGAGTGAAGGCACTGAGCAATACCAGCCCCTGGACCAAGCCCCAAGGAACACAACTAACAGCAAGCTAGTGAATATCTACTGATTTTTGAGTCCCAATGGGCTGCCACTTGAGTTCAGTCAATTTAAACACACGTTGTAGACCACATCACCTTCCTCCACTCTGACTACTACCGGTTTTCTATCTTTTAAATTAGAATTATTCTTAAGTTTTCTGGTTTTAGTTTTTTTTCTTTCACTTGGGCAGTGAAAATTCTTGTTAGGAATTGCTCACCTGTGCTCTCATAGCACTGAGTTGGCTCCCAGTTTCCCAGGCCATCACACTGAGGGATGTAAGGGAGAAATCCCAGCTGCGCTGCTTCCCCAGCAGAACGTTTTGAAGTAAAGTGATTCTGCCAGTAGAAGTGCAGGACTATGAAGGAGAAGTAAAAGAAAGCTGTTAGTGGCCAACAAAGGATATATTAAATGCACATATTTGCAAAAACCTGAATGCTTTCTGTACTTCAGAAGACAAATTAATAAATGTTTTAAGTACATAAAGGCTGGTAAGTGCCCAGATTTTTCATTTGCATTGTGTCATACATATGAGACAACTGAAATCAGCTCTTGAAGTGGCAGATTAATGACCCTGATTAATTAATACACCTGCTGAGTTGCACCTGCTTTTCAGCACAGTTTCAGCAAATTTGACATCAAGTGCTCTTGCACAGATTCTGGGCATGACTCAATCCAGCTCTCCTCTCCCTTCCACCCACCTGACCAGGCAGCCAGCTGGAGAGCAGAGTCCCTGCCCGAGAGCAGCTTTTGGGAGAGCACAGCCTCCGCCCCAGCAGAGCGCAGGAGGTCACTGTCCGTGAGCTGGACCCCCTTCGCCAGCAAGAAGCTCTCTCCAAAGGCAAACTGGGAACTATTTGAGGCCAGGATGAGCTGCTCTGCCCCCTCCATAAATTTCATAGCTTCCCGCTTCACACCTTCACATATGCCAGGACCTGTATAAAAAAATATGTATATGAAGAGTATATTAACAACTTTCATCTAAATCTAGTAAAGATTTGCATGTGAAAACTAACAGGTCTTTTAATTAGCATCATCATTCTCCCTCTGCACTCAGTTTTGAATTGCATAATGAAGCAAGCAAAGGAGACATGGCAGTTCTTATCTGTTTAGCAGCAGGAGTCCGACAGTACCAGGAGTCACACAAACCTTCTCCCTGCCCTGGGCCAAAGGCTTGATGATTTTAAGTTAAGTCATCATAGGTTACAAACAGAATTAGTATGTCTCTACAGAACATTCCCTCAGCTGCTGTCATAAAGAAAGTGTGGATAATCAGAAGTGAGAGTCAGAAAGGAAAATGAAGGTTTATCCCTTGGGTCTGGAGTGGCAGCTGACACTTGGCCTGTCCTGTCCTGTCCATAATCTCCTGACCCAGAAAGGGCAGCTCAACACACTGAGTCAGCTCCATGAAAGCTGCTCCTCCAAAACAACTCTGTTAATCTGCTCCATCCCCTTTATTCCCCACTTGCCCACAGAACTGTAATCTCCAGCAGTTCATTGTGCTGTCTCTTCCTCACAGCTGGAAAAATACTGTGTGAGGAGAGCAATTTCAGTGATGGCATTTATAACAGAGGTCATCGGCTGAAGGAACCCCAAAGAGGGCCCAGCACTCTGTGCAGGTGTCTAGACAGAGCTTACTGCACTTCAGTGCTGCCCTCACTCTCCTCCCGGTGACTTCTAGGGGATGTCTGTTACTCTTGACCACATGGTAAGAAACAGTAAAGAAAATCCCTCTTCCTTCATTTTAAGGCATTCTTGAAAGCCATTTACATTGCAGCGTAATCCTGATTTTTCCATACAATTCTTCACACTTTCTAATATCCTTTACCATCTGGCTAAGTATCTTCTGCAAAACCATTATATGCTCGAAGTCCAAATTATAAAATCTAGACAAACTTGATATGGAACTTTATTCCTTCTTATTCGCGAAGCTCAGACACCACTCATTTACCAGAAATGAGCTACCCCACTTCTGATGTCCAATGACAATGGCAGTGCTGATGACCTTCCTGACAAGATATTGTCTTCCACTTCACAGCAATTGAAAGGACTTCCCTCTTTTGTGGCATAAAATAAAAGACCAGAAACACTACTACTACATTCCAGAAATTGTTACTTACATGCTGGAACCTGGTTCACTCCTGCCTTGGTTCCTTCCAGCTCTCTTCCTTTGCTATCAACACACCAACACTCACGAAGTTCAAAGTGGCCCAATGGAGCACTGAAATCGGAATAGGGTCCTGGGTAATAGCTCAGCTGCTCAGTCAGGAGCTGCCAGAACGTATATGGGTCCAGTAAAATGTTCTCAGATGCACTGGTCAGGTTTCCTTCCAGCACTTCAGCTGGGAGATCCGTGAAGGAGGAATACATGGTGAACGCGGGGAAGACATTCTGGTGCCCAGCCTCATACAAAGCTTCAACAAAAGCTGGAAAGCCTGCAGAGGATGCCTCTTTATAGCCTGCTATTGTGCTCAATAGCTCAGCAATGGGCAGGGGTTCGCCTCCGTTGTTCTCTGCAATCCACCTTTGGTACCACTCGAAGGCTTGCTCGGGAGGGCCACTGCACTGCACCTGCCTCCAGCCACCCTCGGCATCGCACCGAGGGAGGGAGAGGCTGGACAGCTCAGGCACAGCGCTGGGATCTGACAGCAGCAGCTTCACAGCCTTGAGGAACTCCTGACCAGCTGTGACTTGGCAAGCACTCGGGCCTGGGGAAAAGAACAACATGCACATCCTCTAAATGCACTGCAGATACACAACACCCCTGCCCTCCAGAGCAATAAACACCCCTGCTAACACTTGGCCACTCATCCCAATCATAACAACATCCCTGGCCTGTCACTAAGAGGGCTTAGCGATATTAAGGTCCCATGCTGAACCAGGGTAAGATTTTCAAAGGGATGTGAGCCCTCAAAGATGAATACAGATATGGTTTTTAAAAATATGTGAGTACACTAGGTGCCTGTGGTTCTTACTGGGGGGATCAAGTGCTTGGTGCCACTAAATGCCTTCCTGAATCTGTTTACACCAACCAGGTATTTTCAGATACACTTGGTAATCTGGTTGTTACTCCTTATTCAGCCAATCGCTGCAAAAGCAACCATCTGAATAGTGAGATAATAGGGACCAAATCAGAATTTTAAGGTTGTGTCCTCTCTTTCTACAGTCTACTGAACATTGCTGCTCAATATAAAAATACCATCCCTCAAAGTATTGGAGTGAGTCTGTTTTGGAAGAATTTTCTGCCATCTCCAGAGCCAAATTTCACTTTGCCACCAAGCAGCTCTACAAACCCAGCCAACCACGGGAGCTCATCTTTTTTCTGAGCACCAGAGAATTCTGAACCTTTTTATTTTGGATTGCACTACAGATGGGCTGCTAGATATAAATCCCCTCTTGATTCAGATGACTACGATAAACACCTCACTACTTCTGCAAACTGCTATTCAAAGGAGCTCCCTCACTAGGCACCACTCTCAACTGCTGGACACTCTGCTATTCCTCCCGAAATGAGAAGCAGCCTCTCCCCTTGGTCTCTTCTCCCTGTTGATGTGCCATTTTCAGTTCACAGAAACTTGAAAGAAAAATATTCACAGCTTATGTGCTTTCTTCTTCCTTCATATTCCATAAAGAAAAGGGCAAGGAGAGGCAGTTCATAGTCTGTCAAACTGATGTCAGAAGTCACTTGCAACTCACTTTTTTGGCCTGTCTGTGTGACCTTTCTGAGAAAGCTGTCAGCCACTGAATCCCTCTCCTATGTTTGGACTCCTGTGACATCCAACTGAGGATCTATTCTTGAGCTAAAAAGACTAAATCAAGTTCATAGTTTAGGGTGCTGAAAATCTTTAGTTCTTAGGAAAAGATGAGCTAGTGACTGCGCCCAGGTGACTTGGTCCTGGAAGTAAAAGGGCTTTTTCACTCAGCAGGGATCACATTCCGTCCCACAGAAGCTCCAGGTCTCCTGGGCATCGTGGGTGTTACCCACTCCAGCTGCACACTTAGGCAGAGACACACCAACAACACCATCACCAAGGTCAGACCTCAGGCTGCTCTGCTTTGAGTGTGCCCACCCTACCTCCTGACCACCTTTAGCACTTGGGATATCAAGGCTGCAATTCCCACTGTTCCCCTGCCACTGTAAAGCTGACTTGCTTTCCTGTGAGGAGACATTTGCATACATCATCCATTCGTTTCCAGATGTAATCAGACATGAAGAGAGAACCGCAGAATTCGAATACAAAAGAAAGCATCCTTAAATTCCCAGTCCCTAAGACTTACATTGCATCGATTTTCCAGCTTCCCCCCTCATTCCTGGAATAGTCTTGCCATTCAAATCCACACAGAAGCAATTTGTCCCATAACACTGGAGTGGCAGAAAGTCTCCATCCTCAGTACAAGAGGGAATAAAGAGATCTGATCCCGCAGGCAGGCTTTGCTTCAGTTTTTGCAGGTTCCTCCTTTGTTTCTCGCAATCCGTGGGACACCTTGGGCGTTGGCCTAGACGTCTTGAGCCTGGAACTTCTTTGCCCAAAGTGTCCAAGCACCAGCACTCCCCTGCATAGCACTGAACTTCCTCAAACCTCCCCTCCTTGGTGCACATTGGAACAAAAAACTCCCTTGCCTCCTCACCACAGTCCCTGGATCCCAATGCCAGCTTCACCACTTCACCTAAATCTTCAGCGATGCTTTTGGGGACAGAAATCACTTGCTGAAGAAAAGCAAAGAACTCTGGTAGTTCCAGGACAGAGGAAAGGAATTTCATCATATTCTGATTGTCCTGCAGAGTCACTGTGCGGCCAAAGCTGCCCACAAGAGGTTTACTCAAAATGGAGCTCCCCTCTGATACCTCCAGTAAAAATGCCTCAGCTGATTCCAGAGGTCCTTGGCCATTATCCCTCTCTGACACATCCTCCTGTGGGAAAAATTGGTCAATGCTGTGTTTCCCACTAGTGCCAAGTACCCCTGTGAAGTTAAACTGGATCAAATTCTTCAAGAACCTTCCTCCAAAGAGGTTTTCTTGGAAACGCTTTGGATTGGCAGTAAATTGCAGTGCCACTTGAGCCAGTTCCCTCGATGGGAACATCCCCATTATGGCTTCACTAAGGGTGGCTTCCAGCCCAGGAGTCTGCCTGGCAAAAGGGCTTTGTGCGAGTGGGGATGACAATCCAGAGTCCAGAAACAGCTCCCTGAAGGAAGGAGGGCAGGGTCTTGAAAAGCCATCAGTTTTGTCTGACTGCTTATCTGGTGTGGAAAACAAGTTGGACTGGCTGAAGTACCCAGCAGGGCCATAAAGGAGCCTCGACAAAGCCCGTCGCCTCTCAGAGACGCATGACTGTTCTTCACCTACAGAAAGATTTTAAAAAAGAAAAAAAAGCAAATTTTGGAACCTCCAGGACCTGTAACTCTGTTGCACTCTGTCAAGCAGCTGGGGCAGAAACAAAATTTAAGTACAGATTAACGTGCTTCTCAATCTATGCGCATTGATAAGTAAATTTGAAATGTTAGTGCATATGGTCAACAAATAAAATTCTCTAGTCAAGACACAAAATGGAAGGAAACATTCCTTCCCCATAGACATGTTCTCTGCTCTGTGGTCTTTTACTGGGTCTGTTGCTTCCCAATGTAAATCCTCATCCCTGTTCCTATGGCTGAAAGAATGAAAAATGTCTTTTCTAAATATTTGAGCTCCCTAGTAGGATGCCTGCTGCAAATGAAAACCTTTGATGATCCAGGTGATATTTGTGAACCTAAGAAGGAGAAATAGACTGCAGAAGAACAGAAAGTTACTTTAAACAACGCCCACTAATGAGGAATTTAAGGAGGTTTCCTAACCAGACCTTCAGTTTCGTAAAGAGATGTTCTTTGCAAGAGGTTCGAAAACAAATTGTTAAAATTAGCAGTAATAGAGTGCTAAGGACCAGATGGCATTCACAAATGAGCTCTAAGGGAAAAAAATACAGAGTTTCAACAGAAATAGTCAAATGTCAGGGTATTGAGGGTACCAACAGTGGCCCTGGCCACGCTTATCCTGGGCTAAGTTGTGTCACAGGTGTAGCTGCATCCACCTCCATCTGTACAGTGTTACACAGGCAGTAACAGCCCCAAACTGGGATTCAACACATCAGGGAAGAAGGACTAAGCTTAGGCCTCAAAAGACAGCAAAAAAGGAAAGACTTGGTAAATATAAAGCCACCGAGAATCAGACAGGATGGTTTTGGCACTGACTGCATCTCTGGAATGTATACAGCAGCTTGACTTGTGCGCCACACAGTCACCTGTCCTTGAAAAGTGGCAGAATTATAGAGAAGGGGTGCAAAAGAAATGGAACTATAGAGAAGGGAGGCAAAAATATTTTGAGGACAGGACAGCTTTTCCAGTACAAGACAACAGTCAGCCTGGACAAAAATTATGAAAAAAGTTTTTAAAAATTATTCTCCACATCATTCACAATAGACAATTATTATTCAGTATTTCTCACAGTACAGAGAAGTCCAGATGTAGGGAGCATAATTATGATCATGAAATTTATTGCCAGAGAGTCTTAGGAAGGATAAAAGGTTAGAGGGCAATTAGGCAAATCCCTGGAAGTTAACACCATAGGGGAGGGCTGCACACAGTGATCTGGACTCAGCCTCCAGTTTGGGGCATCTCCCACCTGCAGGAGGATATTTGGAAGCTGTGTGCCTTTTCCATGTTTCTCACGCTTTCTCTCTAAGCACCACTGCTGTCCCTGTAGGGGACAAGATGGATAAGCAGCTTTAGTCTGCTTCAGCACAGCCTCCCTTGGGCTCCCCACTCCATCTCCATTTATTCCACAGCCAGGCACAAATCCTGTTAACAGTAAGGAGGAAAGCTGGAAACCTTAAAAGCTGCTAAAATAGATAAGCAAGTAATCTGATGATCCGTGATATACATCTTTCTGTCTCCTTGTCCTGCTCTGCAGTTCCTGACAGGAGCTCAGGGTCCCTTCCCAGAAATCCTTTTGTAAAAGAACTTTCTGCAGGATGGGTCCCTTCTGTTTTCAATGTTGGCTCTTGGTTAGAGGGATGAAGAGCATTCCTCAGAGGGCCAATACATTAGTGTAAGCCACAATTCCACAAGAACAGTAATATGAAACAAATGTAGGATCACAGGTCATAAACACCCTCCCCTCCTATCCACTGTTGAATCAAATCAAAGCAGAAGAAGAAAGAATTAACACAAAAGGCACTGCTGGGGTCAATCTACTGTAAAAGGTCTTAAGAGAAGCAAGAATACAAGTCCCTATGAGGATTGCCTGGTGCCCCAGGTGAAAGGAGAACCCCACTGACTCCTCTGGTGTTCACACTGGAGACAAAGACATTAAAGAATCACAAATCATTAAGGCTGGAAAAGACCTGTAAGGTTATCATGTCCAACCATTAACCCAGAACTGCCAGGTCCACCACTAAACTCTGTCCCTAAGTGCCACATGGTTTTTGAAATAAAACTGGAGACACACACATGGCATGTAGCTGTCTGAAAAAACTGCAGCTATATCCTCATGAAATACCTTCTCAGGAGTTAATCTGTGAGACTTCTGCAGAAATGTTTCCCTGCTTACATTTCCTGAGCCTGCCAATAAAAGCTGCAAGCAGCCTCAAGTCATTGCCCCCCTTTACTCCCCCCCTCAAAAAATTATCAGGAGGGCTCAGCAAAGCATACTCAAAGAGAAAACAACCAGTCCCAACATATGGTGAGGCCTCTCAGAGGTTCTCTCGCAATATCCTTGGTGATCAGCCTGGAAGGCACGCTGAAGTTTTCATTTCACAGTAAGCCCGTGTGTGCCCAGAGCGCTCTGAGCACTTGGAGCTGTGACACCTAGGGCAGATTCCTCCTTTTTTAGCTGCGTGGGAAGCTGTGCTGTGTCTCACAGACAGAGCAATTGCCTTCCCCCAAGGCAGTCCCCACATTAAGACCCTGTGCCCCAGCCCTCCAGCACAATCCTGAATATTTAGGTAGTGCACTTCAGAGAGAAGGTTTTTAACTTTCCTCCTCCCCTCCGGCCCCTGGACATTTCTGCTGTCATTTCCATTTGGGGCACTGATTTGATGGTGTATTCTCTGTGGAATCTCTCAAACCCCAAACCTATACACTTTTTCTGAATTGTTTGTTGGGTGGTTTTTTACTGGATTTGGCAGTTTTCATGGCAAAATATGCAGTGGCAGAGTTGGAAAAAAAGCAGTCAGGATGGAAGAATACTTAGAAATTCCACAGAATTTCACGAAAGGAAAGAGGTAAAACACAAAATCACCATCACTTGCTTCCTTATATTACCCCAGATATTCTCAATTAACACCCCAGTTCCTGGAGTTAAGAGAGAGATACCAGAGCTGCACAGAAAAGCCTTGCTGCATGCAAGACTAAAAGGCTGAAGAAGGGTCATAACAGAAAATAAAAAAAGAGTGATATTTAATAATTTATTAGAATGTGACTCTTAACCACAGGGAGGTTTCAAGATCTTTGAACACCAGAATCCATCGGAGCCAAGAAAGGAGCTGCTCTGTTCTGCTTCTTTCTAAAGACACCGTGAGATGGGCTCGTTTTTCCTTTCCCAAATCTCATACATACCACAGGCTGGGGGCTGTCCTCGCCTCTTGGTGCCAAGGACCTCTTGTCCTTGGGTGTCCACGCACCAGCACTGTCCCCCCTGGTGGCACTGCAGGGGCTCGTAGTCCCCATCAGCAGTGCAGGATGGCACGAAGGGGTGCTGGAAGCGCAGGGCTGCAGAACGCTCAGCCTCACACTTCGAGGGGCCTGCAAGGAAAACAGTGTGCATTAAGCAGGGAAAGTTTAAAGTTTCAGAGCCATCTCTGTTTGATCCCACTGTTTGCCTACTTGGGACAAAAAAAAAGAAAAAAAAAAATTCCTGATCATTTTCAGTGACATGTTAAGTACCAGCTCCAAATGCAAATTCTCCACCCTCTTCTTCCCTGGCGAATTTGCCCCATGGTTTTCTACTGTAGGTATTAACTTCTGAGAACTAAACAGAAGATAAAACCTCAACACATTTTTCAGTCATAGCTGCAAGCAGGCAGAGCAGGAACATTTCTCAGGGAACTGTGCTGGAGGCTTGGGCAGCTCTGGCCCTCAGTGCAAAAGCAAAGTTGGCCAACACAGACACTTGTGCAGCTTGGGGACCGATCTGAGGGCAAACATCAATGTTTCTGAAGAGAATGAGGCATGCTCCTGCAAAGAGATCTGCACCTGACTGTGGAAATTTGGGCTGAGACCACCCCATTCTCTATCTCCCTCTGCAGAGATCTGAAGACCTCATCCCTGTCAAATTGGCCTTAGTGGCAGAGAAGGCAAAAATTCATCAAGTAAATTTTCTGGGGTATGACCTCTCCAATACAGGACTTCACCCTTTGAACAGGAATTTTGCTTGTTTACATCAACCTGCAATCCTACAGCCTAAACGCTTCTCACCTTCAGAACTTTCCAGCTAAACCCTCACCTGTGTGAGGCGGCAAGAGCACCGTGTCAGAGCAGCCTGTTCATCCAGGGCCTCTGACAACTTTCCTAATTTGAGTGACAGCATGAGAACTAAGTCACCAGAGCATCCCCCTCGGTGCTGATGAACGAGGTCACATCTCCATCTTGTGGCTGGTACAGCTTCATCTGTGCTGGCAGCTGCTGCAGCCCTGGCTGCAGTCAGAGCTCAGCCAAAGCCACTGTGCAGTGGAGGGGAAGATGCTTTCCAGATCCCCAGAAGGATCAGCTTGTCCCAAAGCCAGAAAAACTGTGTGATTATATGGCCAGAAGACTGACATCAGTATCCGGTTAATATTTCTGATGATGCAACTGCTTAGCGAGAGTCAGACAGCAATGTCAGAGGAGTTTGGGACTTTGGATGGGAGCCTGAACTGCCACACAGAAGATTCAAATTCTGCCCAACCCAGGCAGTTTGCTTTGGGCTCTGGTCTTGGAGGAAGGAGGTACCTGACAATGAACAGAGTTCATTGCCTGCAGGCAGAGAAACTCTCTCCCCATGTGCCTGCCCCAGCCAGGGAAAAAATGGGCCCAAGGGTGGATCCAAAATTCAGCCTTGCTGGCCAAGACTCTATAAACCCTTGTGTGGCCTGCTGAGAATGGAGTGTGTTGTGGTCAGTGTGAAACCCTTCCTCTTTCTGAGCATACCAACATAAATTGGGGAGCAGTTTCTCAGGCTTTTAATTTAATAAATCAACAAATCCATCTCCATAATCTCAGGGAAAGAGATATGGAGAATTCATGGGATTTCAAATAATGTGAACTGCAAGTGCATGGGAAAACATTGATCAGAGGACAGCTACACTCTGCTGCTAAAGAATGCACAACGCAGAAGATAAAAGCCAGCTGCAATTCAAAGTCTGAGATTCTTGCATTGTAACTGTGATATTATATGGTTTTAGAGCGAGAAACTCCTAGAGCAACTCTCCCCAACAGTAGCTGTCACATATAAGCTCCAAAAGTGCCACCTGCTTTACAGGGCATCATCAGGGTGCTACTTACACCTGAACTGGCCAGAGGTAGCCAGCTGGACCCCCAGGAATCTCCTCTGCAGGATCCGATGGATGCTGCTCTCACTGAACGTGCGCGCAGGCTCGGGCCCGGAGAAAACCGTGTCGTAAACTTCGTCCAGGAGCAGTTCCAAGCCTGGGAAAGACAGACTTTTAGCACAGGGGCTGCTTTTAAAAGAGAAGTCACCCTTATACCAGAGGAGCAAAACTGGGAGATTCTCAGGAAAAGTAAATCCAGTCCTCTAAACAAGTCAAAAGTGAAGTTATACCACATAACCCTAATGCACCACACCCTGCACCCCGTGCTGGGTGCCCAGGCACCACCTTTATGCCTTGACATCTACCAAAACAAGCAAGAGAAACATCCCACAACTGGCTGTAGACTGTGGTTTTGTTAGGTTCAGCCTGCAGTAAAGAAATTGATGGAATTTTGGAAGCTGATGTTAGCAAAACCAATCACCAGTCATTATGGTTGTATACCAAAAACCAAGACATTCAGTAGCTGCTCTGAATGCACAGATTTTTTGAGAACTTCTCTGAGAACTTTTCTAGGAATTAAATGTTGAATTACTCATCTATCATCTACATCTTAAGCTACCGTGCTTTGTATTTTTCCCCTTTTAAAAAAAAAAAAAATTAAATGGTATCTAAGGAAGGTCTGGAAGTTCTCAACCTCCTCATTCCTCTTTGCTGAAAAAAAGACCATTCTTTCTTCTGAAGTGTCCCATCAACTATTAACATGCCTAAATCCTGAGGGTTATGAGAGAAGAGGATGTCCTTCCTCATGGTAGAGAGGTTGGATTAGATGTTCTTTAAAGGTGTTTTCCACACCAAACAATTCCATGATTATACTTAAGCCAGAAGAAAAGAATTCACTTTTGAGGCCCTTTATGATTCCCCCAGATTCGCTAATTGGACATATCGAATATGGCACAGCTTTCTAGTGTGGCAGAAATTGGACATTCAGAAATCCTATTCCACATCCCAAAAAGCACAGGATTAGCTCCCAGGCACCATCTCCACTTGTTCCTGACTGAAGCTTTGCTCTGGAGGCTGGGATCCCATTAGTGAGCTCCAGCCTTTCTCATCGGCACTACATTCGTCACATCAGACGAACGTAATGAATTGCAAGAATGAAACTGAAGCTCCAAATGAATCTGAAGACTGATGGCTGTTATTTGTTCCCTTTCCCTTGAGAATTCAACCCCACCCAGATGAAAGGACAGATGCTGGAAGGCACTTACCTGTGTCTGCTAATTCCCTCCCCAGGCTGTCCACGCAGTAACAGTACCCAGAGATCTCCGGGAACGTTTCCCTCAAGGAGCTGAATTTTTGGAAAGCCCTTGGGAGCCTGGAAGAAAAAGTAGAATGCTGTGAAGAGCCCGGGGAGGACCATTGACAACAACGAAGTGCCAGCTGTTTCCTTCCTGATTTTGTAGCAGAAGGATGTCTGCAGAGCACAGGGCCAGCACAAAACTCTTTGGTCTCCTTTTGGCAACGAGGCTCTGACACGATCCAGATTGGTGTTTCAGCAGGATAATGAGTCTCCTAAATGCCATTTCTTCTAAACAAACAGGGGAAGGTCTCCCTTCAGACAGATTCCTGACCCTTCCTAATCACGTACCCAGCATCTAACACTCATTTTCAATTCTATTCTCATCTTCGAAAGCCTGTCAAAGAGTGTAAAATCGACAGGCGTTGGCTTAAGGTTATTACAACACCCCTTCATTAGCTCCTTCCACAAATCTGCACAGGATGGCAGAATGCCTAAAAAAACAGGTTGCTTCCCCTTCCTTACATGCCATGTACACTTTCTGCACTGAATTAAGTACAAAATCTGATAAAAACCTCACTAATATCTTTCATTTTCAGGGCATGGTTCAACAGATTAAGGAGAAGGAGAAAGGGGTTTTAATGTGCTACAGGACTGACTTTTGTTTCTGGAGATCAAAGAGATAGTTTCCCGTGCAGTATTCTAGGAATGACAACAGCCAGATTCCAGTAAAGCAATTATTTAAGGAAGAAACTTAATAAGGTCTGAGTTGGAAAAACCATAATAAATGTGGTCTTAACTGACAGACATCCTAGGGTTTCTCCAAGCAAAAGATAAGGTTTCCTAGTTTCAAAGTGTCAAGTTCTAAAACAATCATATTATTTTATGGACACGTCCCCTTACCCTGAAATATTATAAAGGTCTGGTGTCCCAGAGGCATGCGGCTTATTTGGGAAAGCCTAGCAACGGGGAAGTGAAATTTTCTGCTCAAGACCTACATACTGGCTTATTCTAGAATATTTATGAAGGTCTAGGGAAAGCTCTCTTGGAAAGAGCGTTAGTAGGATATGTCTAGATTTCACAAATCAGTATGTGGAACCAAAGAATGTTGCTCCACTGGTTTCACATGAACATAAAATACAGGTTAAAATCCTTGTTCAGCTACAGTGCTTTGTTGTGGAACTCATCCCTTCAGCTCCGTATTCTGCCTTGGTTTTGGGAAAGAATAATGACATTTCAGGCAGGAGTAGAGTGAAAATAAGTATATTAATGACCTGAAATAGTCAGATATGATGGCAATAGGTTAAGCCAATGCCATAATTAGAAGGTAGACAGCTGGGAGTGAAATGATCCTGCTGTGATTAATTACATGACATGGACAGAAAATAAATCCAATCTTGCAGGTCTTTGCAGGCAAATCTCCCAGTGGGAGGAAAAAAATGTCAATTTAAAGCATTTGATTTCTCCACTGTAATTGCCTTTTTAGAATTTCCACACTCCACAGACCAACAAACAAAAGAGCCGGATTATTTTGCTCTCACCAAAATAACCTCTCCTGAAGCTCTGACAAATTTGCACTGTGCATTCAGACCTGTCTTTCAGTTTTATTTAAATTAAAAAAAGATACCTCTCCAAACAGCAAAGCTGACATTTACAGTGAAATGTCTTTGCTGCTACAGAGCGAAGACACAATGAGGTTTTATGTTTATTGCACTGCCCTCCACCAGGGAAACTGGAGCTGACCGAGGTGCCACACCAGTGGCACTCCACGAGACAACAAAAGGCTTCTCAGGAGAGTCTGAACATCCATGCCAAAACAAACTCCTCTCCCATCAGCTCCCCATGCCTGTCCTTCATGTCTTCATCACAGCGTTAATTCCCAGCTCCTCCACAGGACATCAGCTTCCTGCTCGCACAGACAAGGATTCGATCTGGTGTTCTGAAGCCTCCCCCAGCCCTCTGCACCCACCTAAATGCAGTTGTGCACCAGCACAGCTGTTCATCACTTACTGGTTCACCCGTCTGAGCAACCCTGGTGCTGCCTAAATAGATAAGATGTTCCCATTATCACATGGAACTTCATCTTGTCCATCTGCTTTCATCCCCCATATGGAACTGTCTTTCCTGCCTCATATACACATCCAAATTCCTCTGTTCCTTCTGTGTTTGCCTCATTTGCTGTCTTCTGTCTGTCTCAGAAGTAGCCCTGTCTACTTTTCCAAATATGGATCAAAACATGGTGATAGCCAGTGCTGTGTGAGGACATACCGATTAGACTGCAGGGATGGAATATATATTTTTTTTTTAATCAGCTGATTTAATTCAGAGAAAAAGGTTTTTTCACATGTTCCACTCTTCAACAGAAAGTAATATAATGTGCAGTTACAGAATAAGGGCTTCATGTGGCAAAAATCACAAAAAAGCAGTCAGACAGTGCCTTGACGGAGTTTGCAGGATTACCTTCCTATTGAGAAACCTGAGCTCTTACCTGTTGTAGCTATGAACAAGATCAAAAACACTCATGTCTGTTGTGTTGACAAACTTGCACTGGACAGGCAGGAATTCTCCATCTGCTGAGCACTGTGGTGGGCTCTTCTCCCCAAACCCGTGCAGGATGCGGCGGTCTCGGATCTCACAGTTCCCTGGACCTGACGGGAAGAAAAGGTAATGTTTATTGGGGTATTAACTTCCCCCAAACAGTGGAATGGCCACCCCATTCTTTAAAAGGGGTTTGTATTCATCACATTGAGCAGGGACACTGAGGTGCATCATCTTGTTTTTATGAAGAGCAGGGAATTGGACTCAATAATCTTACGGGTCCCTATTCACACCTAACCTTTCAAACCTCCAAAACCATCATTTTATTGAATATTACTTACACCGTGCTGGCTTTCCCCTTTGCCTGGTGCCATAAATCTCCATTCCTTCTGGATCCACACACCAGCACTGCCCCAGCTCCGTGTCACACTGCACCTCATCAAAAGCCCCTGAATCCAGGCACTGAGGGATGTAGGAGATGCTGCTGCTGTTGATGTATCGGCTCACCAAGATCCTCTGCTTCTGCAGCTGGCAAAAGGACAAGCCTGGAGCACCAGAGAGGGGCACTGTTAGAGGAAGGTTCCTTTTGGGCACTGAATCATTTATTGAGGCAACATCTGAGTTTTCTCAGAACTACAAGCTCTGAGTCTGCCACTTGGGTGGCACAAGGACATTGATGGACTTGGGGCTATGAAAATTGGTATAGAGAGGCCCACCACAGACTGGGTTGAAGATCTCAAATTCAAAAGCCATTATACTAAATCAATCTTTCATTCACAATTTTCCTTACTGGGACCTTCATAAATACAGACATCCAGGTGTATCAGGTTTCCATGATAAGCCCTGAAGAGACTCCAGAACTTTCACTAGAAAGATCCAGTAAATTACAACAAACCAGAGTCCATCCAAGTCTGGGCTAGCCTATTCTTGATTTCAGCAGTTCAAATGCAGATTTAAATGGTTCTTTACTTAATCTGAGCAAAAATAGAACTTTTTGACTTACAAGATATGGGATATCCGTTCCGTTTGCTGCCAGGAACCTCAACACCATTCTCATCCACACACCAACAGGAAAGAGCATTCCTACTGCACTGGACTGTCCTGAAGAAGACCACAAGTAAAATATTTTATTTTGTGTGTGTAGAGTCCTCAGTCAGTACCAGCCATAAGCAAAACCATAAAGCAAACCAAACAATGTCAAATACTTTAATATCACAAATAATGGAATTGGCAAGAACTACATTTCTGGTGACTCTAATCAGTGTGAGTCCTTGATTCTAGTAACTATCTGAACTCTTCAGGAATTGCAAATCTGTGACTTGAAGTTGTTGAGGAAGCAAGCAGGTTGGACAGAACCCTAATTCTCATTGTCTGAGATTCATCATACATTTTGAGACAGTTTCTAAGTCAAATCTAGAATGGCCATGGTTGCCACCAGAGGCAACAACAAGATAATAGCAGAGAAAACACAATTTGTACTCAGCCTCAGCTTTAACTTGTCAGCTTCTTGCACCTTCAAGCAACATGTTTCTCCCTAAATCTCTGTTCTCTATGTGCTATTTAGTTCCTTTACCGCCTTTAGATGGAAACCCAACTGCGCCACTTACGAGGGTGGATAAGATCGCGGTCACTTGGCACACACGTTCACCCATGAGCACGTGTAGGAAAACAGCAAACTGCACCAAGTATTTAACATGGAAATAATGCTGCCAAGATTAGCCTGTTAATCTTAGATTGACCTCTTAACCCGGAGATTATTTCCAACAATAGGGAATTCATTCAGGAGAGGTTTTATCTGCAACATGGCTCAGTGAAGTCACTGCAAGTCTCCTGCACCTCTCCGAGGCTCTTCAAGACAGGGTAAAATTTCATTAGCAATGAAAGGTCACATCATATGGCAGCAGATCAATGGCAGAGATGAATTACCTGAACTGGCCATCTTCTGAGCACTGAGGAACGTAGGCTTCTCCTGCTGAAAAAGCCTTTTCCCTCTGAAGTTCACATGGACGCAGTGGTTGGGAATCAGTCTGATACTCTGAAAACAGCAAGAGGATAAACACCTAAGGGTGGTCTCACCACAAACCCATTCTTATCAAAATCCTGTTAGCGCCAGTGCTGCAGGGGAACAGTTCCACGTTCTGGGGTTCTCCCTGGCTGTTTCCCCATCGTTCCTCGCGTGCATTTCCGTGTGGGACAGCACAGGACAAACCCAATGCTCTGCCAGCCGCAGGATGAGCACATGGTGGAGGTGCCCATGAGCCTCTTTCTCTGGCCTCTGCTTAGTTAGTGTCAGTTCTGTTCTCTAACAGCATGGCTATAATTTTCCAGTACCTGGGGGTCTTTACTTACTCAGTTGAGCCTATGACCACAAACGAGCCCTTTGCATAACCACACACATCACAATTAAATTTTCTGAGTAATTATTCTTTATTGAATTATTCTTTATTGAAGCTAAATCGCTCACTATTTCACCAAAAGGAGATGTATTTCTTCTTAATCTCATGAAAGTTTTAAAAAATAATCAATTTCTAACAGTAGCATCAGACTAATTCATATTAGGGGCACTCTCAGTTTTCACTGGGGCAAATGATCAACTACTGAAGCCACCTAGCAAATTTTTAATGCATTCAAAGCTGCATTTGCTGCTGTTTTAGGAGAATGATGAAATTCAATAAATTCTTTTTCACAGAGCAGATTAGTTGATCTGACACTTCCCTCATCCTCAAAATCTGATTAATGTCATGCTCTTAATACCATTGATTAGTTTATAAAAATACAGCAAACAAACCCATGGTTACAGCAATTTAGTCCAAAGGTTCACTTAAGCCAGTATTTGGTCTGAGCAAGACCACACACCATAGTGTAAATACATCATAAATATTCTGAATGCTTTTCAGCCTGAAATAATTTGCAACTCATGGAACTTCTTCAGCTGCAGATGGTTCCTGTGCTTCTAATACTTCTCAGTCACATCTGTTTCTGTGAGTTTTTACTGTGTCCCCTTAAAACCATGTGAAAATTGTCATGAGACAGCAAAATTTCAGGTGATCTCATCTACAGACAATGACATGTAGGCAAAGCTCCCCATTTTCACCCCAAACATCAGCTGCTCTGGGATGTGTGGAGAACCCTGTGTACAGTGCTTGAGAGGGTCTACCAAGACATCTGAGCTAAAAGACTAATTAATTCAGTGATTAAAATTCTCAGTTTTGCAGGACTATCAAACTCAGGCCAAAGAACCGGGGGCAGCATTCGACTATCCAGTAGCTTAAGCCTAAATTAGATGATGGCACACACGAGCAGAAGATGTAATCTTAGGAGCACCACCTTTTCTTGCCCAAGCTCCTTCTCTAGCCCTTGAGAAAACTTTTTTTGTCACCCAAAATCCGGATGTACAAACTCAGGTAAGCCTGACCATCTAAAGAGCCTTGTGGTTTAGCACTTAACCTGGAGCCCAGACTCGGTTTGCACAGCACACAATAACCAGCTAAGTTTGCAGCATGCGAGATTCATGATCATCATATACTTCATCAGGACAACACACAGAGCAGCACAAAGATCACAGTCACCTCTGGACACAGGCAGAGGAGAAGGACAAGTGTACTTACCAAATATATTGGCTGTCGCTATGCTAATAAAGCAACAGAGGGTGCAAAATGGGATGGAGCCCATCTTGCAATGGGAGAGCCCCATCCCCTTCTGTCCGTGGGGCAGCTCTGTGCACCCCACAGAGCATTCACTGCCCTTTTATAGTGCCCATCACGGGGATGGGTTCACTTCTGCGCTGGTGGCTGGGCACAGAATGGGGTGAGTGACGCACACAACGCTTCTGCAAGAGGCCCCTTCAGCTGGAACTGCCCCCCAGGCTCTCCTCAGCAGCTCTCATCCCTGCTCCAGGGAGCACGACTGAGCCCAGGCACTGGCGGGGACAACAAGTGGCAGCCGGCACAGCGGGTGACAGGGGGGCTCTGTTAAATCAACAAGCAAATTGAGCAAATTGGCGTGACCCAGGGCAGAGATCTGGCTCTCACCTGCCCCAGGGTGCAGCCAGGCTTTGTGCTCCCCAGTGGAAGTGCACTTTTTTGTGTTCCTTCGGAGCTGAGCCTGCTGAGGGACAGACCAGTTAGACCTCTGGGTGCTGCAGCATTAGGGGTAAATACAACTCATAATGTGGTTATTTATTGTGAAAAACAGGATGGATGTACCTCACTGGCTAAAGTGAATTGAGGATCAGAGTCAATTACATTCCATTTTTGCTTTTAATCCCACTAGCACCATGCACTTTAACCTAGCCAAATATCCAACAGAAGCAGCTTCGCTTCTTGGGCTTCATCCTCCAGCGAGATCAGTACAACCATAAAGCTTGTTAAGTCCAGCTCTTTGGTACTAATTACACACAAGATCCTCAGCCTAAAACATAAGAGAAATAGTATTTCCTTGGTTCCAGAGTTTCACTTGTTGATTGACCACCACTTAAAATTGTGAGTCAGCATTTACTTGCACCAGGAATTATGAGAACTCACCCTCACTTGTACAAAGGTGGTTGGATAAACAAGCCCAAAATAATTACTTAAATAACAACAGCCCATGTTTGAAGCTGGATTTAAGTTGATTTCAAGAAAAAGTGAGAGCATCACTCTTGTTTGTGATTCATGGGTACTGGACAGCCTAGAAACAACTCTGCTGACACTCTCAGATCAAGATCGTGCTAGCAGTGATCCAAGCATCCTTCTGTGCCGCCTGTAGACACTGCCATGCCATGATGTTTGATGGATATGGTAAATATGATCTCCAAGAGCAGCACAAGCTTGCTTCAGCATGACTAGGCTTTTAAAAATGAGTGGGACTGGTTTTGGAATTTACTTTCAAGCAACCTATTCTGGACTTGAGCAAAGTGAACAGTCTACACAGATCAAGCTGGGAAAAGATGAAGAACATGTCCAGTACAGATGACAGACCAAAAAAAGGCAACCTTTAGAAGATAAAGATGGCAAATCTTGCAACAGCCCTGATCAAGCAGGAATAGAAAGAAACTGAATTTCTGGATTAGCATAGCATTTATAGGGAATCATCCATGCAGAGCGAAAGAATCTGACTAGTATTAGCACTAGGGAGGCTAAATCAGGAAAGAAGTTCGACCATAACATGTATTTCTGACCCAGGGGTGCTTCAAGAGCGTCAGGTTTGTGCGTGACCCCCGCACAGTGGGGCAGACACAGGGGAGGAACAAGAGAGAGCTCAGCCCAGCGCCACAGACAGGCCTGCAGGGGCAGCAGGGTCGGTGCTCACAGCTCCTGTGACGTCTGCAAGCCAATGAAACATATCCAGAGTGTGTTGGGGGTCTGTGTGTGATATTGATGCAGTCCACTTTTCCAAAGTTACTAGAAAAGTGCCGTTGAGGTTGTACAGCAAATGGGGAGAGGAGCTCATTAGGGTCACTACTCACTTTCCTTCTTTATTCTTTACTATAAAAGGTTGCTAATGGAGCAAGGCAGACAGGAAAGCAGGAAATATCAAAGGGCTATTATTATCAGAAAGAAGCACAAACTCACAATATCTATATAGTGTTGATTCCCAAGATGACTTTTATTTCCTTCAGAAATATTCAGAAAACAACCTCTGAAGTACTCAAGTTGGGAAGAACAGCCAAGTCTTAAAAGTCTCTTAAAAACTAAGTGAGAAAAGGAATTTTGGCAATTGGCATCACTTAAACCACTTCTAGATGTGCGTCAAACCAAGGTGGGCATCTTGGTACATGCACATTCAAGGGGATGCAAGAGCCCATGGATTAAAAAGGAAAAAAATGTTGTTTACAAAGCAGTGTGTGCAATTCACATTCATCAGAGAAAAAGAGGCACCTGTCTATCTGTGGCTGATCAAATACCAAGAAGAAAAGCCTTGCATAACCTTCAGTGAAGGGACAAAGGAATTGACCTCTATTTTTAGCACCTGAGAAAAGATGGAATAATATCTTAAATTAGCTCACCAAGGAAGGGC
Source organism: Acanthornis magna (assembly GCA_036785705.1). Lineage (NCBI taxonomy): Eukaryota > Metazoa > Chordata > Aves > Passeriformes > Acanthizidae > Acanthornis > Acanthornis magna. The sequence continues at coordinate 7,929,783 of JAWUZG010000119.1, read as the reverse complement.
AGAAAAGGAGGAAGTGGAAAAAGTCTCTGTGGCCAATACAACCTTAAAACTATCATATCTTCAAAATCATTGTTCTAGTGCTGGAAATGAGGGTTTTGTTTGTTGTATACTCTGGCAAAAGCTACTCAATCTACCCTACAAACTATAACAGTTGGGGGAAAGATAAAGGTCAGTGAGATGAGACACTGAAATCACAAACCTCAAAGGAGAAGCAGACATTTATTCATTGTTCCAGTTTTGCATACACTTTCTTGGCAGAAGAGACGGTTTGTGCAACTGCAATTTTACATATAGAAAGGCCCAAGGATAAATGATTCCTATATATAAATACACAGACATCTGTACCCACAGAAAAGTCACTCTTACCCAAATAAAATTTGAGCCTGAGAAGTCAACCTTAGGTTAAAAAAAGAACTGGAGATAGCCTCTTGAATGAGGCAGCAAATTGGAAGCAAAAATTTTAAGAACTGAAAGCATTGTGAAATTATGCTCCCATCAATCAGTTCATTTAAAATAATAAATTGCTTTTCTGTGTTAAATAAAGCACCGATATTGGACAATCCTCTCACACATTTTTAAGAAAGCTATATAAAATCAGACTAACACCACTTATTACACTTACAGATAGAGAATTAAGGTTTACATTCAGCACATTTTTTTCCAAGACCTTGTGAAGCACTTATCTCTATTATCTCTGATTAAGTCCTTCCGTGATGCAAAATTAAAAGATGACAAGATGACTGGATAATACACTTTTCAGTCACTTTATACATGACGTTCTTCAAATCAAAAGAATGCTGGAGAAGTTTTAGTAATTTCCATGCTAAACTTGGCTATATCAGAAAGTGGGCACAGCACTTGTCAAATTTTAAATTTTGATTTACCATTTGGAAAAGTGCCTTTGGTGACAGAAGAACATAAAGAAGCCCATGTAAGAATATTTGAATTTGCATTTGTCCCGGCAGGAATTTACCATTTCTAGTACAGGTAAAATGTTTGTTTGTTTGTTTGTTTTCTTACTTATTCATTGAAGATAACAGAGTTTTCTCTATCCAATAGTACCACAGGGATTCCAGGTAGAAAAATATGTATTTTATTCTTTTATTCTCACAACACCTGGGATGCAGATTGGTTTGAAACCCCAAGCAGAAGCCAGGTCTGCAACCCACAGAGACACACAAGATTTGCACCTTGAATTGATTCAATATTTGACAAAAACAAATACTGAATTTTCGCTGAGGCAGTGAGAAAAGTCCCCACCAGCCACACAAGGACAGTAACAGGGAGCCAAACTCTTGGTGTTGGCGGGACAAAATTGCTTTGGGTCTTTTCAATAATGCAATACTCAACCTTCTCTGAACTAAAGGCAATGGTGTAGAGCCAAGTGGAGTCAGAAAGAAAGTTCAGACACAAACACAACCCCTGCCACACAACAAAGCTGTGAATTCAGTAAGCCACCAATGAAAAAATACGGGTTAAAGTTGTTGGATTAAACATCTGTCAAGTGATTAATAAAACCAATGGATTTCTTTAAAATTTGGTATAGGAAACCTCAGTTTGCCAGAAGGGAAAGATATGTTTAGGGAAAGGCCAATTTGCACAGATATTTCATAGTATGTTTGTACAGATCTGGCATCCTATTTCTACTGCACACAAGACACTGGGATGGCCAAATGGTTGGTCTGACTCAGGAAACTTCTTCTTAAGTCTTCTAATTTAAAAAAGTGTTTCAGTGTGCTGCTCCAAGATTGAATTTGGCCTTGTATCTTAAATTTGAGAGCTTGCTTTGAGACTGTCCCTTCAATGATTAAACTATTTCAGAATTTAAAATTTTGAAGTTCGCTACATTTATGATCATATCTACTTTTTCTGTGAACGATATTTTTCTGTGTCAGTAGCTTATTGAGATTCTGTCCAATTTCATTCATCTGCTGCTCATCATTTGTGCCCTTGTCTACAGGATGTCCAAGAGAAGAACTTCCTTAATATTGTTGGCTTATTTGTTTTCTACCACAGTAGTGTTTTGAACAATTTGTGGATTATATTAAAATAAATCACTAAAAGAAATTAAAGTTACTTTGCAATGACATTGTACAAAGGCACATGTCTGCCCACAAGGAGATGCCATCTCTGTGAATATATTGAAAGACACTGACTTTTAAGAATGAAGTGCATTGCAAAACTCGCACCCTGAAACTGTTAAAACACCAGAACAGTTTAGAAAGAGAAAAATCTTCTAATTACTTTGCTATATACAGTAATTCAGTATTGTAAATAATTTACTGACTGTGTAATTTACCTACAGGCTAAAATACAACTGAAGATTCCCTCAAGCTTTATTGCAATGTAGAAAAACGAGTATCAGTGACTGCACATAACCTATGGACTACAGGCTTAACATGCAACTAATGCTTTAAAACACTCAAACATTCACTAGCTCACCAGAAGAAAAGTCCACGGAATGGGAGCCCAGGCACATAATCTCAACAGACCTTTATTGTGAGTATTCAAATGCAGTCAACATTATTGCTATTATAAAAAACAAATCACAGAAGAAAGTATTTTGCTTCTCTCATAGAAGATTTAATCATAGTGCAGTGCTGCCTCTCTCAGAGTGTTTAGTGACAATACACTGATGCACGTGGCTACAGCTGAACAGAGGAGGCTTGGCCAGTTTTCAGGAAAGGAAGACTGCTGTCTGAAGCAAACAGCAATTGAACTAGCTTTAGTTATCCAGCCCACAGAGTAAGGGAAAGGAACTTCTGACCTGAACGATTTTTCATGCTAGTTCATTTTCTCCATGTGGTCTCAAATTTTTCATTTGGGTTGTTCAGGCTGGTGCAGAATGGCTGCCAAATGCACAATCTGCACTCGGTGCAGTGTATTTTCACCATCATTATATGCTCTGTATTTGTTTTCCATATACAAACAGATATACACATAGTGTATAATATTTATTGCTAAAGACAGACCCCCACACCCAGTGCCCAGGACATAACAAAGTACAATAGAAACCATTACTGAAGCATGTCAAACAGCCTCTGCAAAATGCTCACCTAAAGCCATATGCAATCAGTACAACACAAGAAAATTGTGAGCTAATGAAACATGAGAATAGCAATGGACATTTCAAGTGATTAAGCCTCTGACTTTAATAAGCACTCCAAAATTAAGGTGCATATACTGAAACATTTTTAAGCAGTAGAGTGAAAACCTATAGTTCCAGTGTTCTAAACCATCCTGCTTGCAAATGAATGGCATCATTGCACACACCCCCTTGACACACCAGCACCTCCACAGAGCTACTAAGAGGGCAAGGCAGTTAGGATGGCCTGACTGCTCTTTTGGCTGTGAAGCCCCTGCCTGCAGAGTCCTTCCCACCCTCCACTTGTTGATTTTTACATCAAGCTCCAGTTCAGTTCAGGATCTGTTTTGTGCCTTTTAGAGTTCCAGTGAAGAAAAATGCTTACAGTTTCCCTTCAAATACAAAGGAAAAAATAGTGTGGTAAGGAGTGCTGGAGCCCAACAGCACCAGAGGGGTTTTGCTGTAACATTAATTCAAGTCTAGTTAAGTTAGAAGCCAGATGGGAGCAGAGGGAGATCACCACTTGCACAAGACAGCAGAGGCTTACTTAAGGGAGGCAGCAAAAACACCTGGAGATATTGATCCTGGTACAAACACTCCAACTGTACACAAGTCCCAGGATGCTCTGGAGGCTGTGGAGAGAAGAGCCACAGAGACTTTTCCCCATGACTGCTTCCCACAGCAGCCAGGAAGAACTGGGCATAAGAACACAGGAGTGAAACTCTCCAGGCACCACAAAAGCCAGAGTGCAGAAAGCTGAAGAACAAAAGGAGAAACAGATGCAAGCTGCAGAACAAACAGACGAGCACATGTAGAAGCTCAGAGACAAAATTAAGAGAGGTGCCTGTCAGCCATACAAGATGACTGCACCCATGGAAGAACAGTTTCAATTCTCTGCCACCCAGCAAGTACAGGAAATCTATCAGAAAATTGCAAGCCGTCTTCTTTGTCTATCAGAAAGAAAATGACAGGCTACTACCACTGTAAACCACTCCACAGCTGAACAAAGATCTATGCATCTAAGGCCAGAATATCCAAAATATGGGCACTATTCAACCTACAGCTACCCAAGAAAAGGGCTAACAGGAAGCATCTTCCAACCCATTCCCTGCAATACGACCTGAAGTATGTCCATTTTGTAACCAGAACGTGGCAGTCCCATCATGCCATACCAGACCACAGCACCAACACGACATTTCATTTATGACTGCAGTACTGCTGTCCTGCTGCCATCACTGCAACTGAAACACAAAATTCCTGATGTAGATGCCTTCGGTATGGTCACAAGTAGGAGCAGGCTTTGAAATTAAATCACCCTGATACCTCCATTAAAGAAAAAAAAAACCAAAAACCTAACTAATCCTCAATCCGACAAAAAGCTGGGCACTCAAAGGCTCCAAAAGTTTGCCATTTAGCTCTGTGAAATCACAAGAGGCTTCTAACAATGGCATTTCCCTTTTGTCTATTATTATTTAGAACTCCTATTCAGTGAAAGAAGGCTGCAAATTTAAACATTTTGCCTTTCTGTGCACACATATCAAACAGTCCTTACATTGCCATATACTGTTTTTTCCTCAGAAAGGGTCTGCCCCCTCCATCAAACAATGCAATCACAATTCACACCCCAATAAATGATGTTGCAAATAGACTGTGTGTACATCCCTGGCTTATTTAGAGAGGAAGCAGGAAGACAGATGGAAAATTACGTCTAAAAGGAATAAGATTCTCTTGATAAGGCCAACTAGGAAGAAATACCGGTAAGAGCCAGATCACACTGGGGTTGACTGGCACACGAGCAAAGCGATCAACTGTAGGTTACATTCTGTGCAAAACACAGCATTTTTATGGCACTTGACTTGTGTTTAAAAGACAAACCTCAAAAGCATCCCAAACCTTTGAATATTTGAGAAACTGGGGCCAGAAACTCATGTCCACATGTTACAGACCAGCACCACAACTTGAGAAAGCAAACTCAGACAAGTTTGTGAAACATTCGAGCAGTACACGATGTATCATACATAGCACGGTCCATACGGACACAGAGATTGTATTTCTTAGAAGATATGAATGCTCGCAGGAATTTTTATAATACATGACTACACAATGAACATAAAAAAAATACTGAACAGATTGTTTTTGTAATCACAGTCCATCCTGAACAAGGCAGGATCTCGAGGGGTAAAGTTACATATTCATGTAAATTAAGAGGCCATTAATACATACAAACAGAAGACACATTAAAGCTGCAAGGGCAACTTCGACTTTGACCTTAGGATTTCCTTTTCAGGATACCATTCCTCCATCTCTGTAGCAAGAATAAAACCTCTGTCCTCCCCCCCCACCCCGAACACTCCAAGTCCACCTTCACCTTCAGAAACATTTACAATTATATTACATCACATGCAAGCACACACATTGCATAATATTGCTACAGTGTATGCTGTATAAATTCTGTAAATACACTCCACTTTGTTTCAAAGTAATTCATCTGGATTTACACTTCCCTTATACAGTACACACAGTACCACATTCAAGGATATGCAGCAAGTGAATAGTCTATAAAAAAGTCTCACATACCCAAAAGCAAGTAGGTCACTCAACTATTCATGTTTGAAGCAGTTATTTAAGCATCAACTATAGAACACAGAGTATTTTGTTTATTAACAGTTGCTATAAAATGTCAACAACTCCTCAGCTCCTATGTTCTTTCTGCATTACGGAGTTGCCAACCATTCCATAATTCCAGGTTATCACGCAGCTCTGTGATGTCTCCTACAAGCTTGATGTGGGAAGACTTTTTAAATAGCAACCGCGCTGTAACAGGGGCTTACATTTTGCTTTGGCCATCAGGAGTGATAACGCACTTCAGATATGACAGACAAAGAGGAAAGGTCAGGGTAGGTTTACTTTAGCAATGAACCAGCCACGCTGCTTTCTTTCTCAATAATGGTTTTATCACGAAAGTTCAATGCACTGGTCGCAAAGTCTTTCCCAGATAATCCATCTTTGGCACATTTTTCAATTGTATGCATCCTTAAAAGGCATTCCAAATTTTTTGATGGTCTGTACATAATAACAATCATTTCTTTTTTTACATTTGTATGTAGATCAGGAAGAAAAGTGGAAAATGTAGAGTATGCAGAATAGTTTTAATAAACAGTTTTACATACAGTACCTTACATATAGAACAGTGTGTTTGCAAATTTAAATAATTTTTGAATGTACAGTGGCTTGTACTCTTATCAAAAGGTAAATTCAAGTTTACTGTCTATCGGTTCTAAAATGCATTTATACAGATAACTAGAACTGATAAACAGCCATGAGGCATAAAATGTTCAAGTATCTTAATGTCCTCAGTTAAATAGCCTCCTTTTAACAGTCATATTTTACAAATTTCAAAACCTGTACATACATTATTTTCAATTTTAGAAACTGCTCGTTAAAAGGTAACATGAACCACCAGTTCTTGTAGCCTGTTGTAATAAAACTAGACATGTGTAGATAGAAATGCGTACGGTATGTATATATGCATAAGCTTATCTAGACACATATACATACACAGACACGGATGTAGCACTGGGTACAGCGGCAACTTATCAGCACAGGAAAAGTCCTGGGCTCAAAATCCAGCAAGAGCTAACAGAGCAAGTAGGTTGCCTTTGGTTTCATGACATTTCATTCACTGAAGCTGAAAAATTTTATAAAAACAACTTGGATAAGGTATCTTGTGATTTTTTCCTCTAGTGGTTTCGAATATTCACAGCCACAGACAGTTTTGCTGCTCTTGTCATTCCTCATCCCCACTGAGGATGGTCAAGTTTTCAGAGGGTCAATACCAGAACAGAGCTACCCAGGACAAAAATTGTACCTTGATTCCTGAATACTGCTATAGAACATAAAAAAATATAAAGGAGATACAATTTTGGATGGATTGCTGGCACCGAGTAAGACTTTGGAAAAAACCTTCACATAAGTCATAATCAAACTCTCATCCCAGTGATTTTAATATTATTTGGCACATCTGATCATTATTTGCCACTTCTGTTTTCAAAGAACCTAGGGGTGCTGTTCTAGGGATTTCTATTTAAAAAAATACTTTAAAAGGGAGACCATGACAAGCAATTTTTTCAAAAATCAAAGCTAGTATGTTTGTTTTCCTGAACATTCATAAGAGAAAGAAATAATAAAAAAAAATTCCTTGTAGAGAAGATACAGCCGTCTCTGTATCTATCTTTCACTAGCAAGATAAGAGGATTGCATTTTCAGTCAGCTGAATTCTGCTAATTTAGAAATGTTTGCCAAGGGTTCCAAAATAGTAGCATTGCTCTTTGCAGAGTTTTTGTTTATAGAATTTTCTTGTATTTGGGGATTTACTTGTTTAACATGTTAAAATCCTGAGAAATTCACATTTCTCAATATATGATACATAATTTTGAAACCTGGACATTGAACATTTATATTTTCAATAAAACAGATTCCTGACTCGCAACTTCCTCTCTTCTTTCTAAAGCTTCAGCCTATTAATGCAATCAGCAAAGAACCAGATAAATGCTCAGCTTTTTGCTGTCTTCCTGTCAGTCTTGTGGCTAATAAGAAAATTCACTGTAAAGAACCTATTTTTACTTTTTTATTCTTCCTTTTGTCATACAGAGCAAAGTGTCGCTATTTGCTGTACTTTTCCCATGTCAATTAAGAGCTGTTTGATACGTCGCTTGAGCTGAGGCAATCTTGCCAGAGGATCTGGTGGTTCCAGTTCTCCAGTGAAATCAAGCCAGCTTTCTAAAACTACAGAAGGAAAAGGCAGAAGTTGATTAGAATAAGTCTTTGAGAAACAGTTTCCATAAAAATTAAACTCTTCTTTCTTACTTTGTCTTTCATAAAAAGTGAGAATACACTGAGGCTGTGATTTTTATTCAACAGAAGGAATTCTGTCAGGGAAACACCAACCAATTCCTTATTTCTCTTGAACAATCCAAACTTCTGATTTGATTGTTGCTATAAAAAGGTACCTGGGAGTAAATTATACCCTTGGCTCACAATTTACCCATAAAAGCAACTTCAGTTCATGGTCTTCTCTGACAGTTCTGGAAGAGGAAATGCAACCCTTAAACACAAGGCTTGCTTCTGCCACTTTAACAAGTTCCTGTGGACAAGGTCCAGATTACAGAATGATTTTCCAATCTTCAACAAATGTTTTCAAGGAATTTCTCTGCTTGTAGAAACAGAGAAGGGAAAAGGTCAACCCTGTTAGTTTAGAAACACTGCCTAGGTTAAAGCAGGGATACTGGAAGTAAAACTGCAAATAGAAATACGACAACTTTATTTGTTAAAAGATTAATTAAGGACTCCTGTGATTAGACTACAAGCTCCTTTAATTACTACTTTCTATGACTGGCAAGTCATAGACACATGCTACAATATTCTCATACACTGTAATTTCATTCAAATTTTCTCATGAAGACTGAATTGTCTTCATGAAACCACTTGCTTGCTAATACATAGAAAACCAAAGGCACAATAAACACCTTTTTTTCCCAAATATTGTCAATTACTAGAACAATCAGGCAAAAATCACTCCAGGCGTGGAAAAAGCCATCAATTTTATGAACCATATCTGGACAAAGACAAGTTATCTAAGCTTTCTGAAGTCTGAGCCTGAGCTCAGGGGCTCTGAGTGCTGAAGGTACTTTATCAGGCATTGAAAACTTGTGAAAGGGGGTGGGTAGATGAAGGTGCCTGTAATTTTGGGACCCAAATTTGAACAGAATACTTAAAAATCCATCCTCAGTGCCTCAGATCACTTTGAACACATTAGTTATGAGAGATATTGCTACAGGTACATTAACAAGTAATCTGGCAATGCAGTTACCATCAACTTCTTTTTCGATCAGGTCCATTCTGCTGGTGACTTCATTCTGTACATTCTCTATATGGGTGAGGAGATTTAGCTGCCATTGAAGATGTGTGTCCACTTGCTCTTCAGAGCCTTTTCTTTCATTACAAACAAACACAGTGTTTCCTTCAGCAGAATTCTTCATAGGAGCAATAGAAAGAAAAAAATTGCCATTAAGATTGTTTTTAGCTTTGTTTTAATTTCTGGTGTTGATTCCAACATTTGAGTCACATGATAAACTCTGCTGGCTTAGAACTGTACTTCTGCTTACATGACAAAAAGCATACTCAAAAAGCCACATACCACAACAACATCAATAGACTAAACCAAACAAAATGCAAATTCTACATAAATAAACACCTATACCTTTTGCCTTATTTCCCTAACAGTAAAGTTTATCAGCTCAAATACTTTGTTTAATGCAGTAAGAGAGATTGTACTTCTGTGCCCTTTTTATATAAATAGCAACTTAAATCAGAAAGTGCTGAACTGCACAGATCTATTGCCACCAAAAATGTGCAAAATCCTATGGTCTGTTTCCATGAAAAACTCCCTACACAATGCAGTATTATCTAAAATGTCAACAGCCACTATTTTGCACAAATAAGCTGGACATTCCTATTTCACAGAATCCCAGAATGGGTCAGGTTGGAAGGGACCAGTGTGGGTCATCTGGTCCAACCTCCCTGCTCAAGCAGGGTCATCCCAGAGCACATGGCACAGGATTGTGTCCAGATGGTTCTGGAATATCTCCAGTGAGGGCGAGACTCCACAACTCTCTGGACAATCTGTTCAGTTTGCTGATTAAGACAAAAAACTCCTCTTCCTACCTGCTATGATCCCACCTACCTTCCAAGCACAAGTCTGGGACAGAACTGAACATGTTTGGGGAAGTGACAGTATCATGCAGAGTTAGACAAACGCAGTATCTGAGGAAGATGGACTTTTTAAAATAATTACTACCTTCACAGCAAGCTGGACGTAATACATGCATTCCTAATCTTTCTATATTTGATGTTTCAGCTACTGAATGGAAGTAGACCAGATTTAATGAGTTAAAATGCTCAGCATCTCCAGTAATTTGCAGCATTAACAGTTTCCACTTTATACCCACTATGACTTCATATCCAATGAAGTTCTTTCACTATTGAAGATTCTATGTTAAGGACTAGAAAGCCAGATACATGTACTCAGTGTCAGTTCATGTCAAATGTCAGAGCAAAGAGTGACATTTATTGTATTAATACACTTCTCTGAAGAGTGCAGCTAATTTTCCATACCACATAAGAAAAAAAAATGGCATTCGATCTGTTATTAAAATATTTCTTCCTCCAGGAAAGTACAGGAAGAGTGAGAAGAGAGGTAAAGAAAAATAAGGAACTGATGGCTTCTAAGTTACTACTTCAGCAAAAAAATCCACCTTTCTTTTTAAGACCTAAAAATCAATTAAAAAACACCACCCAAACAAATAAAACCCAGACTGACCTGCTGACAGCTTTATTAGCAAGTCAGACAGGAAAACTGCTGTTAATATTCATAATGTTCATTAAAGGAGTTAAAGTTATGTATCAAAGATAGATTTTATTTGAAAGGTATGAGAGTTTTGATGCTTTTATGATATTTTAAATCTCTCTTCTCTGAAGACATCAGGTTTGCTTCCATAGTGTTTTCAATATTCAGATTGTTAGTAATCTTATGAAAAATATTTCCAGTATAAATAAGAAATGCTCTATTCCTTACAACTTTCAAACCCTCTCTAAAAGCACAGGAATGCCATTTTTCCCTTGCTGTACAAGGATCCAAATCCATAATTCTAAAACCAAAATCATCTTTCAGCCTGCTTCAGTAATTAGAGAAAATTTCAAAGCTAAGTAACTTAATATCTAAATAAAATCATAATTTTTTTTTCTTCTAATGACTTATTCAAAAGGCTAATAAATGCTTCTTCAAATAAATCACAAAATCCAGGTTCTCCTCAAAGATATGGGATCAATGTAAGTAATCATGGAGTGATGGCAGGAGAACAGTGCAGGATACACTTTGTGGACAAGAAATAAGAGGAGGTTCAGGTGGCGAAGGTTTGTGCTTTCAGAAGCAAAATCAAGGAAAATCAAGGAAACTAAATAAAACTTTAAAGATAATGCATAGCCAAAAAAGGGACTTGATAACTGTCAATCCAAACACTGTTTGTAAGAGAAAAGGAAGTATATAACAGAACTGCAGATTAGGGTAAAACCAAACAGTATGGGAAACCAGAATATTCAAGGCTCTGCAGAACGCTAGAAGGGAAAATTCAAAGCCCCAATCAAACTCTGACAAGGAGAGGAAAAGAGGCACCTTACAGAGAAGTAAGATAGTTTAAAAATGGCCCTTCAATGTCAGTTTTAAGGTAAGTGCAAACAGGCTCATGGAGAAAGCAAGGAGAGATTTTCCGTGCCTATCATGTTTAGGCAGAAGGCCTTATTTTAGTATCAAGGCTGACTACTGGCAAGGTGCAAGGTGTCCCAAAAGAAAGAACACTCTTAAACCAAGAAGAATCTGTTTGAGGCAGTGTCAAACAGAGAACACCTAGCTTTTTAGATATATGCTTGAATCTCTGAAGGAAACATTAGTTTTGTTCCACTGCTCATGCATATTTTCCCTGAATTCTAAATGTCTTTATACTATTTATACAATTTACAATGACAAACTACTGTTGGAAGGCAAGTGTATTTGACACTGCTGCATGTCTCCTTACTATAAACCTGAATATAGTCATGCAATTTAGCATACAAACAGGTATTTCTGACTACAACAAGCCAAAAATTCCCCATTCAGACTATACAGCTTACATGCCACATTTAGAGCCAAAATTAAAAGGATGTATCATACTCATTTCTTCCACACCAGAAGCTGTACTTCAGAAGGGGGATGAGTTGGATGATTTATCCTCACACAGTTGGTATTGTAGAAAACAGAAAGGTTTGGTTCTCTTTGCTTTTTGCTCAGAGAACTCTCCACTAAAACCAGATTAACAAGTTTCAGACCTTTTCCACCAAATAATGGATTCAAACCATTAATGTAAAAATGCAAAAGCTATTTAAACAGCAAAATATAATCCTGACAAAAAATGTTTCATTAGAAGAAATATACAGTATAGAAAACTGAAAAGCAGTTGCACATGAGGTGAAATTAGCTGGTCAGTAAATCATTACTTCTGGATGGCATTCTAGGTAGCATGAATACAGTACAATAATAAACACTATTAAAAAAACCTTGGTTTAACAAATGACAATAAAAAACCCTAACATATATAGATACAGAACTGATAGAAAAAGGGAAACCTGTCCCATTTTCCTCACCTTGCAACAATCATATAAGTTCTGTTCCAAGACCCTGCATTTGAAGAATGGCGTTTCTTTTCTCTCAAAACATTTGACTGAGAATAAAGTTTTAGCATAGGTAATACTTTAGCCATACTCTGTATTTCATACAGCAGCTGAAAGGATCATACTTCACCTGGAACTATTTCAGCGATCCAACTTTGCTTCTAGTGATTTCTGCTGACTTATTTGATAAATATGTCAACTTACAACAATGAACATTTTTAAATACCTGTATGTACTTCAGTTTTATCAGATTGAACATACTTTTCCAAATAAAATTTACCAGATGAAGAATGATACTTACCTGCTCATTCATGCCACCATCATTAAAAGAATATTGTAAACAGTTTTTATTCTCTGTGTGATATTCCGGATCTTCCTCAAAGCTACTTGTATCTTCATCATCTGAGCTCATAGGGTCAGTGACTGCTTTGTAGTCTTGGCTAAAACTCTGTGGTTTTTGGTAACTGTGCTCACTTGTGATATATGTTTCTTCCATCTTCTGGGGTATACTGGGTGGCTCTTTATGGTTTTGACTATGACACGTCCTTTCAGCTGGATTAACAGCATCCTGCAAAGTCACTAATTTTTTCTCTACCCCAACAGTTCTTTGTTCTTGTTCTTTTCTCATCCCTGAATAAGCCCAGAGATGAAGATCTGGGTGATGCTTATTTCTGCAATGAAGGGGAGGAAAAAAACCTAGTTAAAGAGAATACCACTTAGAGCACTGAATTATTAAGCATCCAATCCTCCTAGATCTTAGCTACTGATTACCAAACATTAAGTATTCCTAGGTCATTCATCAATTTAAGATAAATCTAGAATGTCCCTTTAATACAAAATTTACCAAAAAAACTCACCAATAATCCCAACAAACCATATTTGTTTGGGTGCTGAACACCTAACTCCCACTGAAGCTGAGGGTACTCCACATCATGCACTTGAATTACTTAAAATATTATACAAGAAAGAACTTCAGTGTGAGAGAAAAATGCATACGGAGTAATGTTAGTCTCTGCTGCCTGAATATATAAAACTAGAAAATAAACCCTGGCCTGATACTTACTTCAGTATCCCAATCTTCAGCTGCAATCCATGCAGTATTTCAGTTACCCCATATACATCTGCCAGTAGGTGATGTGTTGACACAATCTTTTTGGCATTAAGATGAGAGTAGTTCTCTTTCAAAAACGATAATCCACACATGTGTCCATTGTTTAGCCAGTCTTTGTCATACAGATATTTGGCACTCCACCTCTGTCCTGGGGTAAGCAATAAACAAATTGAGGGCCATCTAAAGCCATCTGAAGCAGAATTATATTTACAATTAGAGTGCTATAATTATATGCTGTATTTGCCTAAATATCTCCTAACATTCATGAAAGGATGACTCAAGAACCTGCTATTAATATATTAAAATTTAGCTTTTTGCATTATGAAGAAAGTCTTAAAACTCAGGAGAACAAAAATAAGCCTGAAATGTCAAGACCCCTCTAAATGGCATTTGAAATTAAAACCTAATCAGCTTTGCAATCAAACTATCTGATATTAAGATCTATGCTGTTATCAAAATAACAACCAAAAAAAGTTTACATTGGTGTTTTATTTATATAAATACTGCAACTTACTTTTTTTTAAAAAAAGAAAGCCTAAGTTACCAAGAGAAATATTAGAAAGTGGATTTTATATGGACATATCCAAAACACCCAGTTTGTTTCTAAAAGACAAATGTTTTGCTTCAATACTGAAGTCAATATCTATTTATTAGAAGCCAGGAAAAGGCTTCAGAAAAAGCAGATATTTCAAAGTTATCTGACAGCAGAGCTCTTACACTCTCCTTTGACGTGCCTTTCACCAGACTTCCAGAGAAGGTATTGATGTATATGGGCCTTAGGGCTCCCCTGCTATGTCTTAACCCAACCAGCAAGAACGAGTATTTAGCTAGTGCTTCTACAATAGCTAAATAACTACTAAAAAGCCCAAACAAATTTAAAAAAAAAACCCGTAACAAAACAAAAAGCCCACCCAAAACTAGAAATGCATAATGCTAATTACTGCAATGTTATTGTTTACAACAAGGAACCCAGACGGACTGATGGCAATATCTTACACTCAATTTCAAATCATACTATCAGCATATACAGAACAAAGAACGGGTTGATGGAAGCCCTTCATACCTTTCAGGAGAATACCCTGTCTATCTCCTTTTTGCCCATTATCCCAATACACTTTAAAATACTGACATTGAGAATGACTTTTTTCTCCTGACATAGAAAGAAAAGAAGTAATGGTTAGGAAGGGAAAGAAGATAAAAATTAGGGACACAGACTCTGCACAGCAGGGGAAAACAAAGTACCTAATACAGTGCAGGGAAAGAACACAAGACAAATTAGCTGGGTTTAGTAAGAAAAAGCTGGGCTGCTCAAAGAGACACCACACACACTATCAGACAAGACTCTACCACCGGTTTTGATTCACACTGGGGCATATGGAACCAGCTCTATTTTCCTAATATTTCATCTCAAAAATAGCTAATAAAAACTCTGCAAACAATCTTCATATTGCACTTCTTAAATTTAGAATCAAAGTAAATTTGATATTGTGGTCTCATTGCCCTTTTGAAACAGCTGGAGTGCTGGATATTTCACCAGAAGACAGGTATGTGCATTTGTATCAATTGTCAGAAAAAAAAATTAAAAACTTTCTTCCAAATTCTTTAGTTTTGCTCCAAATAACAGTTAGGAAAAATGGGTTTATCACAGAATAATTTTTAAATCAACATCTTCCTAATCAAACATATTCAGTTTAAAAGTAAATAGAGTTTTCCTAGTTCTTACAAATTTAACCTAACTATCTGAAGTTCAACATATGCTGTTAGTGCACTATTTTTTATTATAAGATGTGCTTGATTTTTCCATGTTTTACATATCCAGTTTCCCACTTTTACACAATTCTGGGCAAATGTAAGCACTATAAAATCGCAATTACTATGAAATGCCATCCACAGCATATTTGAGTGTGCTGTGGTACTGAGTCCTTTTCCTCTAAGAAAATATTTAAATGAACAAATGTGATTCCAAGTATTGGCAAAACAGATCCCTGAACAAGAATGATTTCTTTAGAAAGGCTTTCCAGAATACACCAACATAAAAAAGTGCTAATGTTTGGGGGAATTAAGTTTCAACAAGTAAAGCAATGGTAATTGAGTTCATGAATAAGATTTAGCATAGCTGATCATGATGTTATTAACACAAAATTAAGTTTCTGCTCAGAGCCAAACTTAGAATCACTTGCCCCACAGAATGTAACATGTAACACAAAACAGACAAAGCTTGAACAATTTAAGCGAATTCATAACATCTCTGCTCAAATATCCCAAGCAGAGCTGCAGATAAAGGTGGTTCATCCATACCTGGTGGATCTCTGCAGATGTAACAGATGTACTGCTCTGGAATGCTGTCCTCCAACAGTCCCATGCATACACTGTGCTGCCAACACAAGCATTCTTCACACTGACATTAGAAAAAAACAACAAAAGCAGAAACTAAAACTGAGACAAGCAGATGCAAAAAATCAAAAGCTACTTCTTGTATCATCAAAATGCAGAGAACAGCAGTTTAATTTAAATAGCTGTTTTGAGCAAGATTATTTTAGTTGGGCAATTTGTGTTTGGGTAGACAAAGACATCAAGCTAAAAAAAGAGCTCTAGATCTGAAAGTTACCTCAACCACAAACTCCAGACTGAAAAAAAAAGGAACTGAAGATGTAATATTTAATAGTAATTTATTACAACATTCAGTATTTTAGCACCTACATATTTAGTAGTGAAACATAAGACAG
Source organism: Acanthornis magna (assembly GCA_036785705.1). Classification (NCBI taxonomy): domain Eukaryota; kingdom Metazoa; phylum Chordata; class Aves; order Passeriformes; family Acanthizidae; genus Acanthornis; species Acanthornis magna. The sequence goes on along the minus strand of JAWUZG010000119.1, from coordinate 7,913,600 downwards.
GAGTATAATATAGTAAAGTAGAAAGATAATGTAATACATTACAGCATAACAGTGAAAAGTAGAAAACTCTTCAGTTTAATTATTTATATTTACAAAGCATCTCTCCAGTGCGCTAGAAAGATGTGCTTTTAATATCGCACCAATGGAAAATCTAAAAGAAAAAGAAAATGAAGAGAAAATGAAAGAGGAGAAACAAGAGAATAAGAGAGCAAAATAGAAGTGGTAAGACATGAGAGCCTAGAAACAGCAAACTGGTTGCTCTCAGTGAGACAAGCATGAAGAGGAAAAATCAGGCTGCCATTGGACTTCAAAAACAGGCAGGAAACTACCTCTTATAAAGATACTTCCCTTCTCAACTCTGTGCTTGCCAGTGTTTTAAGTATCTGCTGGCTCACTGCTGAAAATCTCTCCTCTTTGCTCTGACATGCCTTTGAGCATAAACCTATTCAAAACACTGGAGTCACCTTTCCTCCAGCTACAGCTACCTCCTCCTTCAGCTACAATTGCCTCTCCTGTCTCCAAAGATTGCTACACCAGTCCATTTTTCCACATTGTTACCACAGCTGAACTCCTGCTCAGTTCCTCCAACACAGCACTGCAATTCAGTCTGCTCTCAGAGACAGCCTGTGTGCCCTGCATTGTCAGGACTCTCTCAGTTCCAAAAGAGTAAGCCCACTAACACATGGCAGCCCTACTTGTTTCCTTCAAATCTCGACTAAAAAGGTTCCATACTGTCAACATGAACTGTACCACGGTAATAGTTGAATACAAACCTGTTTTTTGAATGGGGGTAAAAAACACAGGAAGTTCACGACCTTTTTAAAGTTATTGACAAATGAGTTCTTCTTTACTGCTGTTTGCATCTGATTTAATCACTACATTATAAATTCCTTGAGAAAAAGACTTGAATTACTCCTGAATGGGAAATACTCTCCTCATTGGAGTACAAATAAATAAGCAGCAGGAGCTGCAATCCATCAACACCTGAATGCTGTGTAGACATGGAATACTCTTCTTCCCTTTTATCTATACCAAGTTAAGGTGTAAATTCTCAACAATTTCTAAAATCTGGTACTGATATCTAGTGTGAAAAGTACTTTTCTAAAGATGAAACACACATCACAGTACTGACAATATTTAGTGTCTGCACAGGAGACATTGCACACAGAGGAGAGGTATTTACAGTGAGCAGAGAAGTTTCAACAAGTGGTACTGCAAAGCATGAGGGCCAAGCCAGAACGGCTCATATAATCAGGATGATCTGGAGACAGAAGCAATGGTTTGTGTGTGGCAAAGGATACTTTATTCCAAATTTATCAGCTGGCTACGAAGAAAAAGGTTACCTTTCCTTACAAATTTGTCCTACATAACAAATTGGTAGAGAAACCCCATCCTAGAGCAACAGTTCTGCATCCACCGAACAGAGCCAAGACAAGTGCAGAACAAAGAAATATTTTGTTCTTGTTCCCTTTATGTACAGCTCTCTGCATAATTTCAGTCTGCAACAAATCATAAGGGCACCTTCAAAAGCAAAACATTCACATGGAAAATACAACTACACACACAAAATTTCTTTACCTGAATCATAAAGCCATTTTCTTCATCCAGTTCACAAATGCATCTAACAATTTCATTGAGAGGATCATCTTCGTCCTGAGACTCTTCAAAGTTAGTTGAATCAAAATCCTGATTATATTCATCACCACTAAGTAACAAACTCTCTGTGGAAGAATCATCCAAGAACTCGACATCTGAAAGGTCTAATAAAAATAAATGCATGTGAAATTGTGTGTGGAGAGATACAATAATTCACAGAAAGTTGTGATAGTTAACAATCATAATTTGCATTAGAAGAAAAAATCTCTCTTAAACACACTGCTGGTATATGAAATTTCAAGATGAATTCTGTAAAAGTGCCTTTAACATGCTCTCCTCAGAAGCAGAGTAGCGACAAATAAACAAAGCAAGTACAATGTAGAACAGCTTGAGGAGTGCAAGCATTTTGATTTAAATAAATGAAGGATAAATTAGTCAACATATTTATAGCTACAATCCCAAACATAAACAAAATTATTTCCTTTAAAATTCTCTTTCTTAACAAATTGAACCTGAAATTTGCTGTTCACTCAACCTACTTTCTCCACTAAGGTCAACAGACAGGATAGCTCTTGGATACTGGTATGAAGTGTTCTTCTCTGAGAACATGCTGCGCAATGTCAGAGAGCTGCCTGAGGACCGGGTTAAGGGAGAGGAGCACCTGTCCAGGAATTCAACAGAACTGTCTTCATAATCAGAATAATCTGAAAAATTAAAAGAAAAGAAGTCGCTCTTACAAAAATAAAATTTATGACAAATGCAAAAAAAAAAATTGTGTACATATTATACTGCAGCATTATCTTAACAAGTTAAGAATACCAACGCTGAGGTATCAGGATGATGAAACTGTAAATTAGTAATGGCAAAAGCTCTTCATAACATTTTATTTAAAAATTTCCAGTAAGAAACATAATCAAGTTTGATAGCTAAAAGAATCACCAATTGTAACTCCCTCATCTCTGAATATCTCTGAATGCACAGAGGGGTAATTTTTCCTAGAATATTATGCAGTCTTCTTTTTTCCACAATTCATCCTGCACCATCTGCTATCCTTAGAGATGCTGCTGGTGACTCTCTCTTTTGCCTTAGGTCTGCTTGCAGCACTACTAGCACTGATGACCCTGTCAGTTTAAGTGATAAAAGCTTGTCTGCACAACTGCAGAGGACCACAGGGAGCCCAAAGAAAACCGTCTTTGGATGTTCCCAGGCCCATCTCAGGAGATATCCATGGACCAACAGGTCCTGGGATGGGCTAGGGAGCATTTCAAGAGAGTAAACATGCAGAAGCCCAAAGGAAGTGTACGAGAAGGTAAACAACAAACACACCCTGCCCCTCTCAGACTTTCCCAGCAGTGCCATCACCTCCATTGATCTGTGCATGAAACCCATCATGATGTGTTACCCAGAGCAGCTCTCTGGATCATCTTCTGGAGTAAGGGCAGCTGCAGCCCAGTGGGCTGCCAGTGGGGGATACAGTGGGATGGGGGGAAAATCATTCTGGGTTTGCAAATGACTTACTATGAAATGTTTAGGGATGAAAATAAAGGTGGGGAAAATGGATGGACTGAAGTGATTTAGGGAGGAACAATTATGGGGAGAACAGGAGAATAAAAGGATAAAAAAAGGCCAGTTATGCATAAATGGTTTTGTGGTCAGTATACTTTGTCTGGCCATGCCCTGAATCCAATCTGTGCTGGCGGAGGTTGCAAGTCTCCTTCCTTGGAGCACTGAAAAGCTGTCTGGACATAATCCTGGGCAACCAGCACCAGGACAAGGGGGTTGGACTGCTGGACTTTCAGAGGTCCCTTCCAACCTCAACTATTCTGTGATTCTTACTGAACCTCATTTCCATCTCTTACCTGGGGGTGGGGCTCTCCATTCAGGATTCAGGGTGAACATGGTCTGTGTGCCAGCAAATGGAGTAGGACTGCAGGACAAAGGGTCCATGTGCCTGTAGTGCCAGCAGTCAGAGAGACTGCAGAGAGTGCAGTGCCAGCTCCTCCAGGGATCTCTGGTCACAGAGGCCCATGAGCTCATGCTACAGCACTTGCAGCCGGTCCAAGTGTCTGATTGCTTGCATGGATCAAGCTGCACTTGCTGATGAGCAGGTGAAATGGCCTGGGAGCAAGGGGTGAGAGTCTGCAAGGGCCAGCTCTGGGTGGAAGTGCCTCTCTAAGCATGAGAGCTGGGGTGGGGGGCTCTGGGGAGTCCTGGCCCACGCTGGGAGTGTGTGAGAATGCACACAGAAGTCAGACTGTCTGTACTGCAGTGGGGCTGCTGCCCCATGAGCTCATATCTGCAGGCACCAGAACTGGAAAGACTGGGATCCAGAGCCCACCTGTTGCAGAGATTGCCACTGTACTTATGTATCTCTGTATTATCTTCTTAGGAAGCAGGATGAGGCTGTTATAGCACACACACAAGCACAGACAACATCATGTGCTTCTGCCTGCTGGGCTTACAGTGGCACTGACTTTTATATTGATACCAGCATCATATCTTTAACATAAACTATTTGCAACAGTCTCAAGAAACACATTTGCAAGCCTGTCCCTAATCATAATGACTGGAAGGACTGCCCTAGGAAAGTCATGTAATTAAAAATCATTGAATAATTAGGGTTTGGAAGGGACCTTAAAGATCATTCTGTTCCAAGCCCCCTGCCATGGGCAGGGACATCTTCAGTAGACCAGGTTTTTCAGAGGCCCATCCAACCTGGCCTTCAACACTTCCAGGGATGGGGCATACATATTCTCTGGGCAATCTCTTCTGGTGGCTCACCACCCCCACAGAAAAAAATTTCTTCCCAATATCTAATCTAAATCTACCCTCTTTCGGTTTAAAACTGTAACTCCTTGCCCCATCACTAGACTCCCGATTACAGAGTCCCTCCCCATCCTTCCTGTAGGTCTTCAGTAAGCACTAGAAGGCTACTATAAGGTTTTCTCCCAGCCCTCTCTGTTCTAGGCTAAACAGGTTCTCACAGACTGTTCTCACAGGAGAGGTGCTCCAGCCCTCTGATCACCATCACAGCCCTCCTCTGGGCCCACCTGAGCATGCCCACGGCTTCAATCACTAATTATGAGTAGCTACCCATTTACTATTCTTAAAACTTAGTACTTCAAATATAAGCAAATCAGATTACTGCCCTTCCTTCTATAGGAAGCATTTCTGCTCCCACCTGTAGTTACAGTTTCTTTGCTATGGGTTCCACAATATCCATCTCTCCTAAATCACCTTCCATGAAGTCATTTTACTGTCTCTGTCCAAAGCACACTACCTCCAGCATTTCCCAAGTATATTCATTGTAGTCAACTCAAGGAGCAGTTGAGTTGATTACTTCATGCTGCATGGCTTTCAAACTCACTGCAACAGAGCAGCAGAAATAACAGGCATTGCCCACCTTCTGCTACACATGGGTTTTACACGATCAATAAATCATACACACACTCAGAGCACAAAAAACAGTTTTTGTTGGGGTTTGTTGGTCTTAAAGCATTGCGCAAAACCTATCTGGGGGACACAATGGGGCACCCTCCCTCTTCTTCCCCAAGATGCCTCCATTTGATTCCAAACAAAAGGAGCATGCCTCACACCCTTACACTTCTGTCCACATCTGGATTGGAGTGACTCAGTCCTGGAGAAAGAGTCCTGTTTCTTTTGACAGATGGGCCTTATCAGGGTCAGACACTGGAGTCAGAATCCACCAGAGTATTTTAATTTTTTCCCAGTTAAAAAAAAAAAATCCAGATTGAATACCTCTGAATTCCTAAACCCAGATTTTCACAAGATGAATTTGCAAAGAATAAAATGCTCAAGTTGTACACACACGGCTTTTTGCACCTGGATTTAAGATTTCTGATCGTTGAGACAATGGGCATATTTTCTTCTCATATTTACAAACACTGGATAAGGCCCCTAGAAGTTGGAATCTAATTATGGTACCTCTGCCAAGCTTGTAAGTTTCAAGAAAGACCAAAGGAATAAAAACATGGGGGGAAATATAAAAGAAAACCCCAGCCCACAACAAATCACCTTATAACCACAAGAGGAAAAAACCAAAGAACAATACTGGGCACATACCTAGCATTTGTCAGTATTTTCTTGCAAACACTTAGATGCCTTCTCAGTGCAGGTAAGAAGCCCCCAATGACTTTTAAGTAAAATAAGTAATTGAAGTTTATAGCTTAAAATTATATTACCCCAGTACAAAGATGGCGAAGTACATGAAACCCACACTACTGCAATTCACACTGCATGATTTGGAAGCATTTTCATGTTATAGCACAAATTTGGGACAGAGAAACACATAATCCACAAAATATAATCCCCCTTTGTCAAGGCAACAGACAAGGCTGTTACAACAGAGATGCCAACCTCAGCTGTTAAGGATTAAGTGTTAAAGAGGGGGTGCATTGTCTACAGTAAACCACTGACATTTAGCAGCAAACTACATACTAGAATAATTTTAACGTCCAAGCAAAATAGGTAGAACATGTATACAGAGCTTCAAATAAATAATTTAAAGAGATGAAAAGTACAAGCATATCTTTCTGAGAAAGAAAAAAACATTTATCCAGTATGTGGGTCTATCACAAAGAGACAGACTATAAATGCAAGAAAAAGAGAAGTCACAGATGCAAGCATCCTTCTCATATTTAAGGCTAAAACTTCTCCTTCAAAATTTCTGAAATTTGACATTTATATTGTTTAGAAACGAGTTTTAGTATCTAATGCTAGAAATACACTGGGTGGTTTTACATACTTTAAAAAATATAAATTGAACTTACCATGCTGTTTTGATTTCTTCTTTTTTTTCTTCTTCTTTTTCTGTTTTGGTTTATGATCTTTTTCCTTCTTCTCCTTCTTCTCCTTTTCTTTTTCTTTCTTTTTACCTGAAATAAAAATTAAACAATTTAAAGCCACAGTAGTATTCAGCTTAACCTAAACAAGGCATTCAAAATCAAGTGTTCTAGTTGTCTAGTCAGATGAAAATGATTCAGTTCATTTACTTGATATCTTGGGCACGTCTCTTATTAATAGCTGGTATAATGGTTCCAAGAAATCTCAATAATATTTTATCATTTTAAGTATTTCCAAGTAAGATACCATAGCACAAAAAATACAGCAAAGCACACAAAATATGTAACATCATATAAATAGCTTGTAACTTCTATTTTACTTACAGTTTATATCAGAAAGATTTGGTCAAGAGAAAAAGCTTTCACAAGTGCAAAATCCCTAATTATAAAGATTACATTGTCCTAAAACCACGTATTAGGCCCATGGAAAGACATTTGAAGGAAATTTCAGTATCACAAATCTGCTGCTGTTGTCAGCACTCTGCACTATACAGTGGCATCCTCACAGAAAACTGATTGACTCGAATTTGACACATTTTTACGCTGTAGTTCACTTTTAACCAGTGTTAGTATACACATGAGGACAAGTACTTTGACTCAGAAAAATTCTGTTTACCCTGTTAATTCTCCCCAGACAAAATACATCCCACATTTTCACTCCATAATCATTTCTTAAGTTATCAGCAGTGAGACAAATAACAACGAAATTAACTTGCTACAAAAAATAAGCCTTGAAGCCAAGATTGTTTCCTGCACACAAATTGAAACAGTCTTATCTTCTTGGGGAATACAGAGACAAAACTCTTACCTCCTGGAAAAACAAGGCAGAATCACGTATGAATTCTTGCCAGTCTCTAATAATTTATTTTATTTTAAACACAGGATAAAACCAGAATCCTCTTAATTTATATTTCATGGATTGCCAGATATTTTGCTAGTAACATTTGTTTGCTCCTCCCACCTCAAATCTGACAGTACAATAAAATAGCCAGTATTATTCATTCTACTAAATAAACCCTGATCAAATGAAAAACGAGAGACAGTGGACCTCTCATAGGTACTTTTGGATACTTCAAAATCTTTGCTATGGGCACTTTCATTTTATCTTACAAATTATTCTTCTATTATAAACCTGCCATATATATATAAACTCTGTTTATGACATAAACAAACAGAAAGTGCAGTTGGGCACAGGAAATATTTGCTTTTACATTTGCTCTTCAGAGACATGAAGTGTTAGAGAACTTTTCCATTTTTTCTAAAAATAATATTGCTCTCTACATACCATATGTTGAAGAACTTTTCTCTTCCAGTTTTCCTTTTCTTTCCATTCTAGCTGCACCTGCAAATTGAAGAATATATGACATAAGGCCAAAGTCTGGCTGATGACCTACTTTCTTGTAAAAGTCATTAGACCGTAAAAAATCCTAATGGCACACAATAATAAGAAACATACAAACAATATAATTATTTTAATGTCATTTTACAATTATTTTTATTTTCTAAAGCACTGGAAACAAAAAGTATTGTAGTTTACCAACTTCTGAATGCTTGTCCTTCTCAATCACGTTCTTTAATATTTTCTCCTTCAGACTCTCAAAACATTTCTCCTTTATGGGCACAGAGCACTGTATCTCTGTCCCTTCAGAGCTCACTGATGTGGAAGACCTCTTTTTTTTACTATTCCCTTTGGGTAACTTGAGACTATTGGTTAAAGGCATTTCCAGATGCAAGGCATGTACATGGGACGAGGGTGCTGAAAATAAGAAGATGGATTTACTCGGCATTCCATAAGGATTGCAGCCATCCAGGGCTGGGTCAGATCACTGAAATGTCAATATTGGTCATATTGTCATCACACTTAACAGATAATTACTGCACATGAATGCCTAGATCTTAGTCTTACATACGAGACAATACATGCCATAGAAGGCTCCTTCCTACGTTTTGGAATTTGCACTCCCTTTTTAACTACCTGTTCTGGTTGAAGTGTACTTTTGCTGATACTTTTAAGCCTTTTTGTTTCCTTTTTATTTCACTGTAATAGAAACTCACAAGAAGAATAACAGTCAAAGGTGCTGGCACTGGCACACTTATCATTTAAGTTAATGCTCCATTATGTTAGCAGAGAAATTACTCTGGCACAACATTTTTAGTCCTACATATAAAACATTCCTGCTTATTGAATTTTTCATTGATTTTATTATTTAAATGGTTTACTTTCTTTCATTAATCCACATTTAAATTACATGCAAAAGTACTGTGATTTGTCAGAATTCAGCATCATATACTGACAATTCTTATCTTGTACTATTTAGCAAAGTTTAGTCAGTGAAATAATTAGCTGTTTTTTCAGCTCTTTATCTGATAGAAGTTAGGAAGTAACAAACTGAAAACAAAACGAAGCTGAAACTACAATTTACACTGCTAATATTTCTAAACATTTTTAAATAATCAAACTAGAATAAAAGTTATTTATGAAGAACATTGTTGAGGTTATTGAAGTGATTCAAAACTCTCAATTACTGTATCCATCAATATTGTGAGACCTTCAAGTTTCATCTAAATGTAATTAGGAAAGCCTAATTTTCATCAGACTCCTGAGGACATTTTAGGACAATGTCAAGGACATACTGTACAAAAATGCAGCTCTGTGAAGTCATAAGGGGTTCAGGTTTTTCCATGCCAGCTGTAAATACTTGGAGGCACCAGTTACCTTTGGTGTCTCTCAACAGAAGAGCCCAATAAAAGCATTAGCATGTTAAAAAAAAAAAAAAATTTTTTTAAAAAAATAAAAAAAAAAAAGAAAAGTCCTGAAAAATACCTGCTATTGGTCAAGATATTCAACAAGACAAAATACGGAGCAGATGTGGAATGTATTAAGTAAGCAGCATTATGATAATTAAGTGAATTCATCAGTTGTAAAAGGATTCTGGAGAAAAGGCAAAAACACCTCGAGGGTGACCCTGTACTGTGGCCTTCCCAACTTGGACAGACCAACCCGATCCTACCGGGACACAACACAGCTCACACGACACCTACTCCCATTCCTATGAGCTTTCCTGGGAACACAACCAAAATGCCACAGTTGGAAAGCTGAAGGGCCAGCAAGAGCAATCCAAAGCGGTACATCACCTCTCACACCACACAGCACTTTGAAATGGCAGATGTGCCCAGCTGCAGGACATCACTGTACTGTGCAATCTTGGCAGCAGCAGCTGGTCAGTTCTGTGTGCTGGCCCCTGCGGGAGCTGGCTCCTGCCACACAGCACAAGCTGCTTGACCACAGCTGGGGCTACCTAAGCCTTTCCACTGCCTCAAATCAACCATCTCACCTAAGACCATAATCTTTTTAAGACAGATTCTGGCTCTTGCCTTTGTCTGTATTTCAAGTGCATTTAGGTTGCTGCGATACTTATCATTGACACAAAACACCACCAAAATTATTCCTTTCTTGGGTTTCCTAATTACCATTTGTCTCTGTTACAGGACTGAACTGCTCTGCCATCTGTAGAGCAATAAGTATATTTTAGCACGTTGGTAAAAGAAAAAAGTGACACTTTCCCACATCATCATGCTATCAACGTCTTGTCTCATTTCTAAAAAGAGCGCAAAAGGATCACCCAAATGCACATAATTCAGTTAGGTCACTGCCAGTTTGATGAAAAGATGTCAGAACACTCCATCGAAACAATCTCAAGAGAAATTTAGTCTCAACATTACATGAATTAGTATTTAAACTTTATTATTGAGAAGAAATCCTGACCTGACATTCAAATATGATCGAGTAGCAACAGCCACAACACAACAAACTTCAGTATCTCAATAATTTTCAACATAAGCACATCTGATAAAATAATCAATAACTGTTTGAGGAAACACTAATATTGGGCATAAATCTGCTCCAGTCAAGCAAATATCCATTTTGCTGTCCAAACTCTCCAAACTGCCTTTCCATAGTAACCTTAAAATAGAAAATGCTTTATGCCTGTATACATTGCAATGTTATTCTTGGCTTTTACTTTCCCTCATCAGAAATAATTTTAGATTAAGAATCTTAAATTCTAAATCCTACATAAAGTCTTAAGGCTTACAAAGTCTATTTTTCAACTGTGCAATCACTATGCCTTACACATAACCACTAAACTAGACACAGTAGTCAGTCAGAAGGGCAAATAATAAATACAGGAAGTAAAACATTAGTTCCTTTATGGAAATACTACATTTTTTTTGAACTGCTACTTTTAATTGCAATTTTGTTCCTGTTAAGGAGTCTAGCCAGCCACCTCCCACACAGTGAACGTGGGAGGTCTGCAGTTAACACTCAGCAGAAAGATGACCAGAGATTGGGCTTGGTAAACTACTGATTTTGTCACTGTTCCAGGATCAATTTTATCGCTAGAAGACTAATTTCAGATTAAAAAGAAATGCAAACCACAGCATTCCCCATCCAGTATATGACATGTTTCCAGGGTTACTTACTCTGGTCTGGCACAGGGAAGTGTCACTAGCCGCCTCATGCTAGTACAGGCACAGGACAGGACATTGTGCACAGCTGGGCTTGCAGCAGTAATGCTTATTGCAATTCATCAAACTCAGATGAATTGCATCAATCTGAAGCGATTTATTTTGTCGACTGATATTCTATATCATGGCTTTCCATGTTTCAAGTAATATCATAAATATCATTATCTGTATTAATATACAACTTAAATCATATTGCGATAGAAACATCAATCATGCTGGTCATATTTAATTTAGTGTTTTGAATTCCCAGTGCATAGGACCAATTTTACATCAAAACAGACTTTTAATTAGATATCACAGATTAATACTGGACCCTGCCCAAAATTATGTCTTTAGGAAGAATAAGCCCATGAAAATGTTCTTGCTTGCCTCATAACCAACCCAAACTAGGAACTTCAGGGCAGAGATTAAAATGGCAGGTGTTTGAATTGGGGAGTAAATCTGACTGTTAATAGATGGTTGGAGTAAAACAAATGGCCCCAAAGTAACAAGAGCAAGTAACAAGATGAACAATAGTTCATCCCTCTTAAAAACAAGGTAAACCAGTAACACTGACAAGAGTTTTTAAAAAGCGACCTATCTCATTTTCTGAAAATTTTGTACTTCAGCTGTTTCTTGTTCCTGCTGCAGTAAACTATTACCAAGAAAATTATATAAAAGTATGCAATGTTTTTTTCTTTTAGTCTTAAATGCAAATTTCTCCCATATAGTTAACCTAATGTTACCCTATTAGCAAAATCATCCATAGGCTAGTTAGAATAGAAAATAACAGCTAGTGATAATATTATTATAATAGCATTACAAATATTATATTGTTAGATTAATAAGTGCAACAATATTTTCCTTTTACTTAAATTTCAAAACTCAGATTGCTTGCTGAAATTATGTTCGCTCAATATATAAGTCAAACTAACATAAATGGTGCGGAGTTACAGAAACCAAGAAAAACAATCACAAATTTAAAGAGAAGCACAACTACGGAAAGACTCGAACATCATATATTCAGAATGGCAAAACGACAGTGTTTTGCAAGTATTCTGACTGACTGGATTTAAAGTCTTTGAAATGCTAAAGTGACCAAAAGGCCAGTTATCTGCAGTTTAAGCAATTGGGCAAATGAAAGTAAAGATTCCTAGTTATGTGTGTACAGGATCAGCTGATCACAAGTAGGACCTCACAATAGTTTAGGCAAAGCAGTACCTCTGTTCAATAATTAAGGGCTAGTGTCCAGGTGTCTACCCAAGTGCACTTCCAGGGAGCCTTTGGATTGAAGGAATTATCACAGAGCTTTTGTTTTCCCTCTACAAAATGATAAGGTGTTCATTTTGAGCAGTGATTTTGAAATCTATGTGTTAATAAGTTGCCATTTATGCATCTGCACTTCAGTGCACCTAGTCCTTCTCCTTCGAAAATACTAAGTCAGTAACTTCTGAATAAAGTCATTAAAACACATCATTTTTAACAACACAAAATTATTTTTTCAATTGACTCAACTGATAGCCTCCATCAGAAGTTAAAACAGGCAACAGCACAAATTGCATCTCTGGGCTTAGGCCAGTCCAGCTCCATTACAGACAGGAATCAGACCAGGCTGATGCAGGCCAAATAACATCATGAGGTACCTCTGAAACTATTCATAGTTATCTAGTTCAATGATTACAAAGACAACAGGTCTAACTTGAGTGCACTTAACAAAATCTGCAGTCATGTCAAAATCTAGAACTCCAGATCTGTCCAGACTGTGTTAATAAAATCTTAACAGCAGAAATACCATTAACAGATGTAGATTTATAATAGCTCTTTCAGATCAAGAAAACCCAGTTACAGAACAGTTTGGATTTTACATCAGAGTTCTCAATTTGTAAAGTATAGAGTCACAGTGGATACACTTAAACAACGCAGTGTATTAAACTGCACTTAGGCAGATGTTTCTGCATAACGCAAGAAATATCTTAAATTCTCAATTAGTTCAAATATTGACAGGAATGAGAAAGGAAAGTTTTGGGCAACTCTCCTGTACATACTTGCTTGCTATTGTTTAAACAGGTAATTAGGAAAGTACAGATAAATAGAATGGATCCTATTAATTTTCCTGAAGCATGCAAGGATTTGGTGTAATTATGTGAGCTTCAGGAATGTGACTTGAGAACCTGTGCTATTTCAAAGGCAAAACGATGTCTTCTAAAGCAGAGAACACAATGAATTTATTCAATAGTCTAAACTAACTCCAGAGGCTTCAAACCTGAACTTTAAATCTATGTTTTTCTTTTTCTTCTAAGAAGATTATTAGATGGATAAACATGTTTCAATCAGAGTCAAAAGACTGAGGTGAACCCAAAACAGGTATGAATTTCAGTTATACAGTCCTAGCGACACCACTGACAGAGGCAGATAGCTCCAAAACCTGCTATGAAATCTGTGAATTAATGGTATCAAGCTGCTTAGATAAGTCTTTCAGACCACAAAGTTATGCTCAAGAAGCTGTTGGGCTACATGCTGCAAACTATTGAAAAGTTCTAACATTTGGACCACAGTCACTATGAAATACAAGACACAGTTCCATTTATTGCATGAAAGAAAACTGTGATACATGAAAATTAGGAACAAAACAGATGTGCCCAGAAGACAAAAATGTAGTTGGCAAATCAGTTCCTCTAGAGCTTATAATTCTTAAAATTATACAGGTATTTAAAAAGGCTCAGTAAGCTTTATATACAGTATAAACTCTATCCTCTGGTATAGGTTGCAAGCATTTCTGGCTTCCCACCATGGACTCAAGCAGTAACAGCAGACAATTTATCAGGGCATGTTTCTTCCTGACACAAATTGTGTGGACATGGCAAATAATTTTGAGTCATTAAATAAAGGTGGCTCTAAATGAAACTTATTCTTTCTTTAATTTGCTTCATCTGTGGCCAAGACCAAGACCCAGCTCAACAAAGAGGTCCAAGTGCACTCCTGGGTGCCAGGCTTAGAATCAGCTTCCTCTGCCCCAAGCCAGGCCTGTGACAGGAGCAGGCAACTTCCAGTATTATCAGCTATATATAAAATGAACCAGAAAATATATCAGAAAAGCCAAAAATGAAACTCCTAGGAACCGAAATGAGTTTTACCAAACAGGAAACAGATGGCCGTTGGAAGCTGTTGCTTTCTTTTATGATCTTATTCAATGAGTGGGCAAATACAAATTTCCCAAATGCACTTCTCTTAGGGTCAGAAGACATGACATGAAAAAGACTTTTATAGAAGTAATTTTCCCAGAAATCTGTAATTCTACTGCTGTGCAATGTATCAAGGGCAAATGAAGACTGTCACACGGTTTCACTCAAATAATTAAGTAATATTTTAAAAAGCTTAAGTGGAGGCTCACTAAAGATACCCATAGCCCTTATTTTGACAAATTGGTTTAAGAGATTCATAGATTAATACACTAAGATATGGTTTAAGTGCCATAACTACATCCTTTAAGGTCATGCTGTCCTCCCTTACTATCAATCACTTTTATATCCTTTAAGGTCATGCTGTCCTCCCTTACTACCAATCCCAGCTATCAAAAACTTTCCAAGCAGAGTATAATAATTGGCTTTTTTCCTCTCTTCTTACTTTTCTGAATAATCTTCTCATGAAACAATAAAACAACAATCCCCTCTCTGCCCCCCCCCCCCAAAAAAAAAAAAAGGCTTGTGAAAGAATTCTGTCTTGGAAGCCAGTTAAAAATGGTATGATACTCACCACCATAAGAGACTAATTTATAATAAAATTAAATTAACACCTAGCATACACTGGATGAAAACATCCCAGTTTTAGGGTCTGCAAACCCCTACATCAATCCTTCCCCAAATTTCTTGATTACCTCTATTCAAGTGCTTCACATAAACCACAGTAGTCAGTAAACTGTTACAAAAGGAGAGGCAGTACAGCGTTTCAGTACTGGGCTCTGTGCTAATTCTGAGGGTGACCAAGTTTATATAAAGTTTTTGAGGATTTTTCAGAAATATTTTTAAGTAATATCTTGTAGCAAGCAAAGAGCAAAATTTCCACTGCAAACAGAAAAAAGCAGAGGAATGCTGACTTTCTTTGAGAACACCATTGTTTTAAAGCTGAAGCCACAGATTAGTATGTTAGTAAACACTTTGTGAATTACTTTTACAACTTCTAGCAATGGCAAAAATAGTTTTGAAAGAAATACTGCTTGCGACATTCCACACTCTCAGATTCTCCTTAAAGCGTGCTAAAGTGCTAATGCAGCTCTAAGCCAGTGAAGACAAAGAATATGCAGATGGATGGGTTCAGAAGATAGGCAGTTTTTGAGTGTGCAGAAAAGAAAATAACAAGTATCCCCTCTTTCCGTGCGATTGAATACACACACATTTTAACCCTACAACTATAAATCTCTCTGGTTGTATACTGAATCTTTTTACCTGACGCTGTTGTAGCTACTCTTCCATCAGTTACTGCTTTGGAAGAAAGATATGTAATCATCTGAATATCTTCCTTGTCTTTACTGGGATATTCATTACGGAAAGTGGATTCTGTGGATAATGGTGCTGTAACTTCCGAACTACGGCTTAAATCAAGAGGGAGACACGGTCCACGCTTCTCAAGTGACACATGAGCAACATCAGGTACTACATAAAAGAAAAAATGTCATATTAAAAAAGATACATAGGTCCAACAAACAACAGTCTGGATTGCAGTGTTATATAACATAGGAACAGCAAACAGCTTTAGCTACAGCAAGTCAAAATATCCCATTAGTTGAAAACCATGAGAGGTCTAATTTTTATGATTCAATTTCTCTTGGGCAGTTCTTTATTAGATTAAGATACATTACCCTCCAATTTTGATGACTGTTGGTTTTGACCACTGATGGAGAACACTTTTCCATCAGTAACTGAAGAGGGAGAAGAAACTTTTTCTACAGAATCATCAGGCAAGGAGCAAGTGGCTAAACGCTGTGATCTTCTTCTCCGTTGGCTATGTTTGTAGGATCTAGGGGAATTCACTGGCTGTGATGGACCTAAAAAGAGATCTTTCAATGTTCATGAAGCAGAGAGATACACCATCATCTTACCGCAGCATTTGAGATCTAAGGATGGGGAGTGCTTTAAGTAGCTCTTATTTGCAAAGCTGGTAATCACAGCAAAACTGGTAAAAGTAATTACAGAACTGTGACTACCAGGAGCAAAAGAAAGATTTATGCTCAAGACATGATTCTGGTTTTTGCTTACATTACTAGGACACCTACTTCCCCACTGGTAAAGGTGGTTGTTTTGGGCAAGCAGGGTATTTACAGTAAGCAACCCTCCCCATATAACCCCAGCAGCAGGCTGCTTATAATGGAAGGGGGCAATAGAATTTAACAATAAACAGAACAAATGATCACATTTAAAGATCTAAAAAGTCATGGATAGTGTTAACATACAACTTAAAAAAAATAATTGAAAACAGTGTTTAATTTTATATCCCACCTCCTGCCTTCTGCTAACCTGATATCAATACCCCAACTGAAATTCAAAAGCACACTGCCAATGCATGGCACAGTAAGAAGGCTCCAGAGCTTTATACTTAACAAAACAAAAAAAGGGGGGGAGGATTGATATAGGTTAATATAGGCCTGATTCATTAAAAACAAAAAACCCACGCTCCCCTATACCTCTCCAATATTACCCAGTTCTACAAAATTTTGCCTTAGAAAAACAGTTAAGTCACTATTGCACTGTAAATCACTGTTCTCTCCTTTTAGTAAGCAGATTTTAGTCAGATATACAGATTTAAAAATAAAGACACAGCAAAACTAAATTTCTGCTAGAGGTAGCAAAAACTTGGAAGCCAAAGATTAAAACACAACACTAGCAAGATCTAAGCTACTAAGTAACCAAGTTCTAACTTAGCTATTTTTTAAAAATACTGCTACAGAGAAGTCTAAGGTAATCCAAAATACAAACATGCTCCAGGAAAACTACTTACCATTGCTCTAGGGGTGGGGATGGAAGGCGTATTACAATATGGATGACTGCTAGTATTTTGTGGGGACAAAATACAATTTTTACCAATGTGTCCTGAATAAATAAAGATGGCTGAATTTGTACCCCTCCCTCTCCCACTCATTTAAAGTTATCCGTGAGCAAAGATTGAAAAGAAACTTATCTCGTAAGTGAAAATATAAAATCAAGGTTAAGGGGAACATGTGATGCAGGTTGAGTCTTCCATCCTCAATCACTATTCTAAGAGTGAAAAAAAAAAATGTAGCTTTTGACTTATTGAAACCTGCATTTATTTTAACATTTGGCCTCATCATTTAATGTTCTTTAAGCAAAGAACCTGCCACTAAGCGACACTAAAAACCTACTGTCATCTCAAAAAAAAGAAAAAAAAAAAAATACTTTAGTATTCACAAAAAATAAGTGTATTCAAGAATGCAGCATAAAGCTTTCCCTGTTCTTCTGATAAACGGTATTTTGGTACTTGGCAAATGAGTTGCACATGTTAAGACGCTGAACACCCATGGGATTTTTCTGGGACAAGGAAACACAATTTCTTATATTTCTCCACCACAGATCTTGAACCCATCTTCTCTTTCACATGGTGTTAGGAAGAACTATCACATAAGGTGAAGATTGCCACAGCCAACAGGTACAGAACGTGAGCCTGCTGAAGGTGAAGTTTCTCAGAGAAGGAAAGGTCCACACCAAGGTGTATGTCTTTTCTTTTTAATGAATCAGGCCCTTTTCAGAAGGGAGGTTTGATTTTTCCTGTATCACTGTTAATACTAGTGTGGAGATTTAAGCTGGAGGGAAAGCCAACTCTTAAAAGCCATGACTCTATAAATATCAATATATTGCTTAAATGTATTATTTCTGGTAGAGAAATTCAAAGGCCTTATTATGTGACTTGACTTTTAAAATAGTGAGCTACCCCTAATTCTCCCGCTTGGACATTTTATTTAAAGCAGATTCATTTTTAAAAGCAATAGCCATTTACAACCAAAGAAAATTTCTGTATATCTCTTATAAGTAGTTACGGTATTTTTTTTAAAATGTCTGTGCTCACTAGTTTTATTTATCACAGAAGAAGGAAGCTGAGAGACCAGCGTCAAATCCTCGACTTGTATTAACTCTGGGGAAAGTGGTGATTTAGGGGGCTTTATACACCCGGAAGAATCTCCAGATTCTTGTTTGCATTTCTTGCTGCGAGCCTTTCCTGAAGACAAAGTTGAGGATAACAGTGCAGGTTTCTGAATGTTGGCAGAACTGCTAATATCAGCTTCATTTTTTTTCTGACTTTGTGGTTTAGGTGAAATCTCCTGAATAAATAATAAAAAATTGATACTTTTATTTCAGTTTCTTCGCTGTAGTTCTTGTATTCTATTTTGATCTTTTTTAAAGCAATTTTAGTACTCAAACACATATTAAAGCAACATTATTTTAAGTACAAATGAAAACTATTTAAAATGCATCACATTAGATTTTGCTTTTTTTAAAGGAGCACTACCAATTGTTTTCAGTATTCAGAATGCTAAATTCTTACTATTTGAAATACCTGCAAAAAGCCTGAAAATAAAACATTTTCCCTCTATTCCCAATTTAAAAATTCAATTAAGTATTTTCAGTTTTTTCTTTCATCTTCACCGTCAGTGCAATGTCAAAGTATAACCTGGAGAGCATCTGTTCCTAGCCAGAATACACACACTGATGCACCATCACAGAGCATCTCAAGCTGGAAGGGACCCCTAAGGATCACTCAGTCCTCTTCCCTGCTTCTCACAGGACTGCCTGCTGCTGAATCATGACTAGGAGTGTTGTCCAGACACTCCTTGAACTCTGGCCCTGCTATGAACAAACAATCCTTCCTCAGAGGACTGCAGTTCTATAAAAAGTTGCCATGATTTTCCCTACACAGTCATTTCCCCAACCAGAGGCAAAATTAAAAAAAAAGAAAAAATTAAGCAGTTCCTCAGGAAAACTATATTTAACAAGGGATTTATATTTATGAGAACCTGAAAAAGTTGATAATGCTCCTTTAAGGAATGTCTGAAAACAATGAAAAGTTTCCAATACTGAGCACACTCTCACACAACCCCTTTCAGTGCTGGGAGTCTGGATTTCACCACATTATATGTTTGTGCAAACATGAAGAAATCACAACTTCTAGCACCACAGGGTTAAATAGAATGCTAACTGTTGGGGGGAAACGAGCAAATAAAGAGTTAAAAGAGTTTCTGAAGGGAAAAAAGTCAACATATAATGCCATCTTTCCAAATTCATCGATTTTCATCCTTCTTAACACAAATAGTACTATTTTTAGACCATTAGCATGCATTGACAGACATTAGCATTTTAAATTTTTAACTGGAAGTTCTTTTGACATTACCAAAACTGTGCATGTGTTACAACTTGCCTATTAAGGGCAAACTACAATATCTGAACATAATTTCTTAGGCCTGTCTCCTTTCTTGTCCCAGTTACATCATACAGCATAGTACCATCTAATAAAACCATAACTAAAAAGCAGAGAGGTATTTCTAGAATGTGTGCACTACTTTATCCAAACTACAAACATCACATCTCTGGTGATTTGAGGGTATTATTGAGTTTTGTTATAAATTGCAATTTTATTTTCCACTAAAACTTTCCATGTTCCAATGGAGGAAAAACAAAAAAAAGCAAAACAAAACCCCACAAGTGCACATTCTCTGTCTGTAAAAGGGTGCCCCTGAATGCTATATGAAGGGCTCGCTGTGAGCATTCTGTAAAGATCCGGTGCAAAACATCCCATTCAGCAGACATCAGTTCTACCTTGAATAACTCCATTACACAGATACTAAGTGCAGTTTATTCATTTAAATAAAATATTCCATGAACTGTAGAGTATACCTATGCTGGTTATGAGAGGTATTACCAGAAATTAATTAGAGGCGTAACTTGTAAATAAACAATTTTATTGTTCATCTTCACAGATGTGAAAGACATACTACAGCATCCATTACTTTCAAATTACAAAGTTATTTAAACAAGATTAAAAAAATTAAATTAAGATTTTGATAAGGTGCTTAACCTCTTAACAGGACAAATTAACATTAAAAACCTTAATGAATTAACGTTATCCATCTAATCAGGTCTTGGTCAAAAGGAAATATAACATGACATACCCTAATACAATTAAATAAACTACTGTATCTGCAACTAATCGTCTGAGGTTTTGGGTTTAAGACAACTGTAAACTAAAAATGTATAAATATAAACAAAAACTTGCATCAACAGAGTCAGTTTTCGGCTATTGGCCTGAATACTTCTACCATATTCTGCATTACATTATTAAAAAAACCTACAAGATATTTTATCCATTCAATTTTATAGCAGTAGCAGACAAAGCCTCTAAGGAATGTCAGCTTTGCTACTGGATAACCTTTTGGGGAGGTTTATAACTCGGCCATTTTAATTTCAGTTTGGGCAGGAAGTTAGTTAAAAAAGCTTTAAGCTCAAAATCTTTCCTCCCCACAGTCAATCATTTAAACGTTTGTGAGGTTTCTGCTTTTAGTTAGAAGCAAAGGAATAGGACGATTTGAGATTTTAGATGCCTCTTTAAAGGAGCTTAACTATTATTTCCAAAAAATGAGGTTTTTCAGACCATTAGCATGTAAACAATGACAGAGACATCTTTTTTATTTTATATCTGATCAATAAAACAGGAACAGCCGAGTTACTAAGTCTAAGAAATAACAAAAAGGTTATAGTAAATATGCACTGCAATTTATACTGTTGCATACACAGTCTATGTAAACCACAAAGTCCCATTTATCGTAATGGGATTCTGCATGGCAAGATTTACATTGTAATGATTCTCCCAAAAACAACATGCTGTAAGCCATTTCACAGTTTTTTGCACATTGAAAATATCACACACAGTAGCAAGAAAATCATAGCATCTTTAATATGCAAAAATTTGAGAAATGGAATGTCATGTCAATACACTGTAAACCTTTATGCAAAATATCGGTCAATGCATCAGCACCACAGTGGCTCTACTGGCCCTGACAGTGACAGCATCAAAAACAGAAAATCAGGTTCCATTGACTCTCATCCAATGCAGCATCAATGGAAAAACCAGAGCAATGCAATTATATATCAGCTCTAAAGAACCAGTACAACCAAAATACCAAATCAGGTTTGGGGGAGGGACTGTTCATAGAGTGTGCCGGGGCTAAAGAACAGAAGTGCTTGTTAAAGAATTGCAGGCAGCAAGGCTACTTTGTTCAAATGCTGCTGTTAAAGAAGAATGAAAATGCATACAAAAAAGCTGTATTAAAACTACATTAAGGCTCTGATTTAAATAATTGGAAAACAAAGATGTCCTGAATCAAGACTACTGTTCATCCTTAGCTTGCTTTACCATGCTCAGGCATTCAGCCCTTTTTAAATGCAAAATAATGCACAACTCGGAGTCAAGCAATGCCTGAACACAGTGGAATAAGCCAAAGACAAAATGGCAGCCTCCAGATCCTGCCAACATGCAGGTTTAAAAATCAGACCCTTAACATTATTTAAAAGTTTCTTTTTTGTATTTATTAAAATACACACCCTTGCAAAATGTATGGCTCATTGAGCAGTTCATAAAACACATACAAGCCTACAACACCAAATTCTTACAATATAAAAGAAACTTCTTTGAAAAGAAGTTCTATGTGATGTCAAAAACCCTGTTTAAAACACAAATTAAATTTGTGTAAGGGCCTGTTTCTAAGCCAGTTGTAGTTCCAGCTATAAAACTGGACCTTGGGACACTGGTCTCCTCATATTTGTTACACGGAGACTTTCTTTTATTTTGTTTTCTGTTAGTTTTCTAACACAAAAGCTCATTATTGAAATTCAAGTCAACACTGTGTTTAGAGACAATTAAATTCCGTACTTCTGGCTCTGCCAGAAATGTAAACATAAGGTAAATTTTCTGTTCCCTGTTATATCTGAAGGGGAAAATTTTAATGTTGTAGGTACTACATCTCCATGGCACACTCCAGTGGGAACTTTGCAAAAGAATCAAACTCTACCATTTCATACCTGCTCCAGGACTGGAGCTGTTTCTTTGTTGCCTTCCTTTTTTTCAGCACCATCCGCAACAACAGCTTTGGATGCCAATAAACCTTAGGAGAAAAGTTGCAAATATTTTTAGTTAGAAGCACCTTGCAACAAGAATTTGTAGAAAAAAAAGCAAAACATTGAGACAGGAAATATGAACAGCGTTAAACTACAACATTAGTCTTTCTGAAATGGCTCCACACAAACCTGAGCACTAAGTTAGAAGAAACAAAGTCAAAGGACATTCCAACGATGGCATCCTTACACAGGAAGTACTTCTTTGGCATTTCCAAAAAAATTATGAAAATCAAATTATCAATTGGAAAATAAAGCCTCAAGCACCTGAGCTTTGAAACCAAACCTATGATACATAAGTAAATTTTGTGATCAGAATTATTTACAAAGCTTTTCTCTCTCTTCCCTTTCCAGTCTTTGAGAAATTCACATCACAAGTTTGATTATTACTTCTTAACTCTAACACATGCAACCCTTTCTTCGATATTATACAGCAAAGGATTTAATTTCCAAACAAATATTATCAGCAGTGGAGCTCCCAAATTATCTCAATAAGATGACCATAATGGGAGCAAATAATATATTAAAATATGTAACTTCATTCACAAACTTATGTACAATATCACTAACACAAAAAATCTGTAAAAGACATGGCAAAATAAATGCAAGAAAGTTTTCTGTCAGCAAAGCATATGGCAATAGCTTCAGTTGCACTTCACACAATTGCCTAACAATGCAGAGACAGAAAAAGTACAATGCCATTAAGAAAAAACAGAACTGATTAAACCTAAAAAACATAAATCTGAATAAAAATTACTATTATAATCTCTGGGAATGTCAATATTAGGGGGGAAGAATTCAAGTCTTCAAAAATAACTTGACAAATTCAGACAGAATTCCTACTGCATTCCATAAAAAATTAGATATGCCCAAAATTAATTTAAGGTGCATAATGCCCAAGGAATTATAAATTAGTGGAGTCTGGGCTCTCAGGAACTGTTCAGGATGTAAAAACAAAACAAAAAAAATTCAGCATTCAGCAATATACACCAGATGTTTCATCTCATTTACTATTTATGAGGTTAAGTTATGCTTCAGTTTAGGTTAACTGAAAAGCAGAAACTTAGTCCTATTAGATAAAAACAAATAATCAGGTAAGATTTTAATTCTGCAGTAGACTTCATAAAGGATTTAGGTTTTATGGACCTAAATAAATATTTTTAACTCAAATTACTCTATTTAAATCAAGCTGCAAAAATCACAATGTTCTTTATCTTGACAATCATGCATTTATACCAAAAAGCATTAAATTATTTTCAAAATCAAGTGAAATTGAGTCTCAAATACTAAAAAACAAGCTACAGTTTATGAGGAAGTTTTATGAGGCAGCCACAGGCTGCCCAGAGAAGAGTGCCCCATCCCTGGAAGAGTTCAGGTCTGGATGTGACTTTGAAAAAGCTGTTCTAGCGGACAGAGCTGGAATTAGATGACTTTTAAGGTCCCTTCTGACCCAGACCGTTCTGTTTTTCTCAGATTCTCTGATTTTTAGTTCTAGCTAGATGATCAGTGCTCAGAAATTCAAGCCATTAAATGAATCTAGATTCATACTTGTCAACACAGAACCCTTATTATTTCCTTTTTCTCTACCCCATTAAGTATTTTTCTTAGCCACCATGCCTGTAGGACAAAGCAACTTCACAAGCTGCTACAAACCAGGACTACAAGTTCACCATCCTCAGCCAGTGAGAGCACCTGACAAAGCAAAAGCATGGAGTGGTACAGTGAACCAGGAGTGTTTTGGTCTGCAAGCTCACTGCAAATATTAGCTGGTTTTAGGTACCAACACAGCATTAGAAGTTGTGGAAGACACATTCCAACAGAAGCAAAAACTGATTGGAGGAAGACATTATTATGTGCTTAGCAGGAGATATTCTTCACCTCTGGGAAGCACACTTGTTACCAGTGCTCGTAGCAAAAGAAGAAGGAGCAAAGAAAGCAATTTTATTTTGTTGAATGATGAGAAAAGAACTCCAGATGCAGCTGTGAGCCTTGTGGCAGACAGGGAGACCCTTCTGCATCAAATGCTGATTGCTGAACCGAAATCAAGAAAACAGTTCCCTTCAGACAGCCTCGTGCAACCACATCCTTTGCATTACTTCCCCAATACAGCTGTAAGAACCTGGTAAACACTCTCCTAACAGCTATGATGCTTTGATTCTTTTGTAGCCACCCTGATGGGCACACCAGCACGATTCCCAACCTTCCTTCAAATCCAAAAGCTTGTGCTGGAGACAAAACAACACAATGCAAGTGTATACTGATATAAAATATACTGTATGTACAAGTACTTCAAGCGTAAGAAATAAACATGTGGCAAGAAAAAGTTTGATCACTAGCAGTCATATTTTCAAAATGTACTATGGTATGAGCTGCAGAAGTGTGTTAATTTGAGAACAGATACACAAAGTATCTACCAAGCATGACAAATTTCTTGTTGTAGTTAACAGATTAATACACTTTTACTGAAAGGTAACACATCATCTGCTAGCCAAGTATGTCTCAGTGGAGACAGACACACTGTTTTTAAAATGGTAACAAAGTCATGGCTGCAAAATCATGGTTTCTGATTATTCAGTTCAGTCTGCATGAACCTGTCTCTCTGTTATGATTCTCATAAAGCTCCTGAGGTAATAAGAATCTACCCACAAACACAGGCAAATACAATTTCTAAAGCTAAAGGTTTTTCAGCTGCCATTGGTTTCTTCCGCTACTAACTTCTACTGGAAAGAAATGAACAGGGCTCTGTAAATATACATCACTAATCTCTACATCTTATACTACTACTGCTCATGGCAGCAATTAAATTGGAACTTAACTGAGGATGTATGTAGTATGGGAAAGGAGGGAAGAAATGGGCTGATAAATTTGATATCATTAACAAAACTTGGAACCAAAGAGGGAGCCTTCCAGGAATGACAATCCTAGAGGCAGAAGATGGGTTTTTCTAAAGACTGCTCCCTTTGTAGGAAAAGAACAGATCCTGTTCCTCCTTTCTTGGATGAAAAGCTGGACATGAGCAGCCAACACTTTCCTGGGCTGCAACAAAAGCACTGTGGGCAGCAGGTGAGGGAGGGGATTCTATCCCTCTGCTCTGCTCTGGTGAGACCCCACCTGCAGTGCTGCATCCAACTCTGGGGTCCCAGCACAGGAAGGACATGGACTTGCTGGGGTGAGTCCAGAGGGACCTAAAGATGGTCAGAGGGCTGGAGCACCTCTCCTGTGAGCAAAGGCTGAGAGAATTCGGATTGCTCAGGCTGGAGAAGAGAAGGCTCTGAGGAGACCTTATAGTCCAATGCCTAAAGGGGGTCTACAAGAGAGCTGGAAGACATTGTACACAGGCATGTAGTGATAGGACAAAAGGGGATGGATCCAAACTTAAAGAGAGTAGGTTTAGATTAGATATGAGGAGGCAATTCTTTACTGTGAGGGTGGTGAGGCACAGGTTGCCCAGAGAAGCTGTGGACGCCCCATCCCTGGAAGTACTCAAGGCCAGGCTGGATGGGGCTTTGAGCAACCTGATTTAGTGGAGGGTGTCCCTGCCCACGGCAGTGAGGCTGGAAGTACATGAACTTTAAGGTCTCTTCCAACCCAAACCATTCCATGATTCGTATCATTTTATTTTCTGCTATTGAGAGACTGAAACAGAACCACTCTCATAAGAAAACTAACTAAACAACCTCCACTGCAGACCAGTAAAAGGCTGGATAAGCCAAAACAAGTATGGAAAAACCACTCACTATGCAGTTTAGCAAATTAGGTTATTTTTGTTTTACAGAAACAAGACTTTATCTACTTCCAAAAAAACCCCCTCTCATCTGTAGCACAGAAAAGTCTGCCAGCCTTCACACAAAATATCATTGACTAGAATAATGAGTGGAATGGATTTCTATCTTGCAGAGTGTCCAAGGGCTCCTCTTAAGGGAGGGACTTCACAACTTTTTTTCAACCCAGCTTTTAAAATGCATCTGTACCAGCACAGGCACAAACATATGATTTAGTCCTAAATACTGACAGGATCAACACTAGCAGCACCATTTTCTTATTTGGAGAATACAAATTGAAATATTTTTTTCACAGGTAAGTAAATATCTATTAAATTTTGGAATACGTGCATTTTTCAACTTTTAAAGATAAAACCAATTATTCCATTTCCTGTTGTATAGAATGTATTCTATAGTTGCATCGCTTTTCCATTAATACCTTTGAGCAATAAAGGTATTATTGCTTTATGAATGGGAATGAATGCCTACACACTGAAAAAAAATTGTCACATCTTCATAGCTTCAATTTGTAGGGTTGTATATTTCCAAATGACAAACTCCTTTTAGCAACGATTTCACTTTATGACAAAATATTTGCTGTTTCTCCACAGCTAACCATAGCTTTACAGTGGTAGTATACAATTAATGACATTCTTAAGAAGTTGTATAAACGCCAAATTCACCCAATAATGGAGAAAACTGTACAGCTGAAGGTAAAACATGCTCAAGAAATTAATCAACTCAGGACTGCTACTGTCCCTAAAAAACTAAAAAGACCAAGTACAGTCTGCGACTAATTTATGAACCAGGTAGATTTTACCATTTATGGATTCCATTAAAATTCCAAACGAGTACAGACTGCAGTGACCATCTGCCTCACAAATGTGCTTCTATGCAATCTACTTCAGTACCTTCTTTACAAGCATGGATATTTCACTACAAGAAAAAGGAACAAAGTCAACAACAAAAAAAGTCTTTTACCAGTGATCTTGTTTAGACGAGCTCTCTTTGCCTGAAATGAGTTGCCTAGATTACTTTTCCTCTTGTGTGATAACGTGCTCTCTGCCTGCACAAAGGCCATCTTTGGAACATCCACTACAGGAAATCCTACTTCTAAACACAAGAAAAACCTCATTAACTCACATTTCATAAATGCATAACACCCAAAACACTCAAATATTTCAAAACTGCTAGTAGAATACTGCGGTAAAGAAACTTTACATGTCTACAAAAAAGGAAAATGACACATTCTAGAGATCTAGAATTACATACTGAAACAATAAATGCAGATTAGCTCAAAATCTGTATTTTTTACTCAAGATTATGAGAAATAAGCATTAAAATTAACAAATCCTTATCAACTCAAATATAGCTTCAAATACTCCTGAATACATCATGCATATTGGGATTATTTTTTCTTAGAACAAGAATCAGGGATTATCTCACAGGAAATAGAAGAGAAAGTAATATGAATCAAACTGTACAATGAAATAATTTTTAAAAAAGCTATGTTCTGCTCTTCATAAAGCTAGTCAGAAGTTTTGTACAAGGAATAAATATTGACTGAACTAGATTTATCTGATAAAAATGGTTTCTGAACCGATTATCATTATGTATCACAAAGTCATCACAACAGCAAATGAGACACTTTCCTCTAGAAATATTGGTTATTACTTAATTGCAAAATTAGCAACAGGAGTTCAACATTACAGAAAAACCAATTTTGTACTTATAGAATGTGCTTTTACCAAATGTGTCACTAGATGTAGGCTCCTCTTCCTTTTTTTGGACTTCCTGCATGATTGTAGAGGTTGTGGTTTCTTCCTTTTTTGAAGGGACTTTTAGCCATTTTCTGTCCTCTTTATCTTTATTGCTGTTTGCACTGGTTCTAGGTTTACTTCCTGCTTTGTTCTTGGCTGCTGCTGCAGCAGCAGCTTTGACCAAAGCTATCCAATCCTCCAAAAAGGAAAAAATAGTAAGTAAGTATTATAAAGTGCCTGAGACTCAAACAGAACATACTCATAAACCCAGTGAACTTTATCTAGAGATGTCAAATGAAATTCAGTTTATTTTTATGGTTACTAGTCAAAGAGTTGAGTTTCCCAAATTGCCCAAATAAATTTGAAGTATTATCAGTATGCCACATAGATTAAAAAAAAAAAAAAATCTTTTAAAAAAACCACTTTATATAGAATTCTGGCTGTACGCATTCCCTGTTAAATTACTTTTTGTGTCACTGCTTTAGAAACCAAGGAGCTCCCAATCCCAGAAGACTGACATTTTTCTTACCCTTCTGGCCCTGAAACACACAAATCCATAGTTGTTGACCTATTATACAAAGCTACAATCACCTCAAAGCATTGTCCAGCTGCATGGCATTCCTCCTGAATAAATGATAAACCAGGGATAACTCCTATCTCATTACTCCTTTGTTTCTAGAATAACTACAGACTCTTTTACTCTTTTTGTATTACCTATTACAGGTTTCAATCACTAACTTCAATAAAGTATTCTATAATATGACTGAATTTCACAATCTATATTTAAGGTAATGAAAGTGTCATTTTGCATAATTGCTTATTTTGACCATACAGAAACATTCAAGGAGTGAACAATACATCCCAAACTAATCTACCTTTTGGCATTTAAACCAAGTCAAGCCACCCAATAAGCCAACAGAGAGAACTTCTTAGGCTGAGCCAAGCTCTTTCCACTAGTTTGGAGCGAAAAGACTCCTGCCTTATGTCTCCTGAACGTCAGGGATCAATCTGACTGCGAAAATTTTAACTTGATCCTTTTGACTAAAATACTTTTTCAAATTGTCTGTAACATCAAGGTACAGATTTTTTCCATGGAGAAGTTATATGCAATATAAAAGGCAGTAGAAATGATCAACCAGTCAGAATTAAGCATCTGAGTGCTCTGAATTACAAGTACTAACACACAAAAAAATATGAACAAGACTATTTTTGTCTAGTTACCCATGAGTTCTTTACAAATAGTACTATTTTTTCCCCCACGTGCATATAAACTATTTTACTCTGGAATATTTCCTTGTTGTTATGTCATCACATGAGATACCTAAGGCAGCTTGATTTTACAAATCTTGTTTCAATGCAACGTTTTCCACACTCATTACATATTGTCTTTCAAGTTTCTGTTCTGCTGAGGGTTTCGTTGCCTTCTTTGATGCATGAGGAAATCATAACATGAACACAGTGTTGATTCTCCTTACATTATATTTTTCTTTTTCCATAGTTCAGTACTTTTAAATCACTGCTTTACATAGGTTATGTTTCTTCTTTGCATCGAGCAATGTGCTTAGAAACACCAACACTTTTGATTCCTCTAAGACAAAGTGTTCCATGTCCACACTGTCAATAAAAGATGCAGACACTCACACTAGCCAGCAGCAAAGTTTGGAAGCACTTTGGCAATGCTCACACAACAGGCAACTACTGAGGCCACTTGGTGACATGCCACGTGACATGCCAGCACAAACGAGTATGTCTAACTGCCAGCGGCAGAGTCAATCAAAAGCACACATACCTCTTTTTTGGCCAGCCAAAACGAGCACACCTATTAGCTCCAGTCCATCCAGAGCCTTGCCCATCCAGCAGGACAAAAAAAGGATTGAGCTATTTGTGGTGGTGAGGAATTAGGAGACCTGAGAGTAGGAGTCTTACACTGTACCCTGGCTAAGGGATGAAGAGGATCAGTAACATGGCTGGAGATTTCATCTTATGATAAAAGTGGGAAGGGGAAGCAGTGCAGCCTGCATCAAAACAGCTTCTAAAGAGCATTTTAGTTTTTAGTCAAGCTAAGCACCCTGAAATCAAAAGTTTTCAGAAGATACAAAGCTTCAAAGGACCATGCTGAATCAAGTATCCTAGTGTGAGGGCAGCTGGTGCAACATGGAAGGGGCTTTGTGGTTTTGTTTGTATTTTACTTCACTGTTTGGATACTGCTCTTACAACATGGAGCTTACAGAAGCAGGACACATAACAATGAAGCAAACAAAGCTTAAACATTCAGAAGCCAGAGCAGAGACACATTCATTATGGTGACAGTTACACTTTCTTCCTAGATTAACATGTAAATTTAAACTCAGTGAAGAGAATCTTGAGCAGTTGGGGTGGACAAGATTATATCAAGAGATTCCTTCCAACCTAAACAATTTTGTGATACTCAGTTTTTCAGAAACTGTGGCTCCACTTTTATTCTGGCTCTGGAGTAAACATACGGGCTCTGAAGTGACACAGGTAATTCCTGCTTTTTAACTCTGAATTCCTGCTGAGTGACTGCTCAGCAGCACAGCTCCTGACATGTGAGAATTATGTAGCATCTACAAAGCTAAAGTGAGTATATTTCTTTTGAAGAACACAGGAACTCCTCCCTCAAAAAGATACATCTGTGTCTTTCTCAGAATTTATAGAAAAAACTAACAAAACAATTGGAGAATAATAGTGGGGTCCTAAAGCACAATACATTCTGAAATCTGTCTCAGGCTAATAGTAAGACTAATAGTAATCTATTCTGTCAACCGTAATAGCAGGATACTAAATATAGATACCATAGAAACTAGCTACAAATTTTAATAGTAGGATATTTTCCCAGATCATACAAAGCCAAAGGCCCAATTAAGAACACATCAGAAATTAATAATGCAAAACCAAAATCCTCCAAAGGGAAGTTTTCCCTACTTTTCTTCCATTTCCTGACATTGTCTTTCTTTTGGAAGCGGTTGTGTAACTCTGCACCAGTTACTCTGCACCATCCAGCCTGATTTCCCACTTCCCACAGTATCTCATTTCAGTGAGTTTCTCATTTGCATATGTAACTTTAAAAAATGTAAAATTAAATACATCCAAAATGTATATTTCCTTCTTTTTCATTCTTACTAAAACTCATATTTCAAGTAAGCTGAGAAAATTGACAGAAGAATAGTACTGGCCCACAGCAGTTAGAAAACAAAACATTACTTTATGACTACTGAAGAAAGCTGTCATTATGCTAATTAGATTAACTAAATCAAAACACAGGAAATTGCACGATCGAGAAATACATCAGCAGAAATTACCCAACAGCCTTACACATCAATTGGCTAAAAGACTTGTATTTTAAAATATTCCTTTGTGTAACCTTAATCCTGCAACAGTGGGAAGGCAAAACCAGAATAATTTCTAAAATCAACCCCTGCGTCAATAGCAGAATTCACACATACATCGCTCTCCCTTCACCTGCCTACAACCACCACCCTTTTGCTTCTCCACAGTACCAAAGATTCAGCTGGTTTTCCTCTCCTGGCACATCATAACTTCCAACTCCCACACATTCATACATACACATACATAAAACATGAATCTATTGACTGGCTGATTCCACATCAAGCCTGGATTCCTTACCCTCACCTTTCAATTCTACACAGTCTGCCCCACCTACATCTTGGCTCACATTGTCTCCTGTCACATCTTCTTTTTTCCTCTGGCCCATTCGCAAATCCATGCTTTTTCCTCAGCTTCCTCTTCCTGTGTGCCAAGTCCCCTCCCTCTCCTTCAAATCCCTCCTCAAAACTCACTTCTTTTGGTTCGATTTCCGTCACTAATCTCAGCTCCGGCGCTATCTGCTCCCTCTCGCGCGCCTGATTACATCGAAGATAAAACAAAAAACATGAAACAGAAAAAGTAAGTTATCCAAATACTTCATATGTGCTCTCACAAGGGCAGTCTCAATATCCCTTTTTGCCCTCTCTGTACTACGTTAGTCACAGATCTGTGATGTCAAATAATTTGTGCTTATCTGAACCACAACTGAACCTCAAGACTCATTGCACTGAGACACACAAATATTTTCCACTCTTGAAAAATTTTGCCTTTCCACCCTCACAGCTGAGTCTTATTAAAACACACTTCTGCTGCAACTCAATAATAGTTGGAATGTTATAGCATTTACAGGCTCTTCCTTCAAGTCACACTAAGCTCAAATCAAGGTATTAACTAATCTTGATCTCTCTCCAAGTAATTCAAATTCTGCATGCTTAACACACACCTTCCACAATGATCTTAACATTTGTTAAATTTGTTGATGTACTAGAACTTGAAGTATCTTAAGCTTACACTCATCTCTGGAAATGTATTTTTTAATTTGGAAACAGACAAAAAGAAGCTATAGGTTTAAATGAAGCATGAAGTGTTGCATCTGACAACTCTACTGTTTTTCAAATCACTTCACAGTCTCGGCATTTTTGTAAGCTTTACATAAATTTTAGTAAATATTTTCTTATAAAATAGATAATGCAAAAGAACAAAAACATCCGTGGGAGTTTGAGGCTTGGACAAAGCTCAGTTTCAGATAACTGGTTTTCAAACCAAATCTTAGTTTATGTTTTTATTCTGAAATAACACAAAAACACTTAGAAAAACAAACATTTTTCCATAGCATTATATGCAAAAAGAAGTTGCAGGAAAAATTATAACTTTGCCTTTGAAAGCTACAGACCTTCACACTTAGTTCTACTTCTGCAGGATTAAATGCTACAACTAGGATCAATTAGCATTACAGAAAGCACAGTTGGAGGTGTTCTTGCATCCAGACAACTTAAAAATTCTAAATCTATCTCAGAAAGTGTAAATTTGTCCCCCTTACTCCTTCTCAAGACTTCATTGAGGCAGCCTACATTCAACCCCCGAGATGCATAAGTGGCACCATAACTCTCAACTACTGAGAAAAATTAGAAATAACAGATGAGCTGGACTGCCACCAAACAAGTCTGGACAACATAATGGCTGTGAAGAAATGGATTTACTATTTTTTTTAAAGCTGAAATTGCCTGTGGCCTTAGAGTAGTAACTCGAGATTAGACACAACATTGCTCCCTTGAAATAGCACAGGACAGAATCAGGGAGCTCTTTCCACAGTCACAAGAGGCTAATTTCTTTTCAGTCACAACCGCATTACCCAAGTTTTGCTTTTTATAAAGTAAAATCAAACACTCTAGCTTCCTAACTTACTGCCATATTGACAGTATTCCTTGAAACACTACAAACTGGTTCAACAGAGTTACTGTAAGACTGCAGCAAGAAGCCAGGTTTAGTGTGACTATAGATTTCAGTTTAATGTTCTTCAGGAAGCATCGTTTAAATAATGCAGTGGTGTCTGCACTAAGTTCCAATGTCCCTTGCATAGAGGATCAACCCTACTACACAGCTACCTTTACCCTGGAGGCCAGGATATGGAGATGCTTTCAAGCCAATTGACTTCTCCATCTGCCCTGGTCACAATATGGATGTCTACAACGGTAATTATGAAATATTTGAAGTTTGCAAAGTTAGGACTATTCTGAAGAAAACTAAGAGCAAATAAAGAGCAGTTTCATGGGTTTTGTCTCAAATAAGTTTCAGTGGCATAATTTCTCATTTACTATGAAAACACAGTTACCACGCAAGATAAATGCAATGGCATTTCCACTGAAAGCATGTAAGAGTTTTCAATGATGTTTTCCTTTCACAAGTAGAGATAATGTCTAGTGACTAAATCATGTCCTCTACTTCATAGTCCCCCTCAACTTCTACTCAGCATCTCTTCTGTAACAGTAACTGGACATTATAAGAGGTAAGAAATACTTATCTGTCTGAATGCCCAAAAGTTCTGACACAGGGAGAAAAAACCCTAATCATGTTAAAAAGAACACGTGGGCAAAAAGCTATCCTAGTAGCAAAATAAGACATGGATGAAGGGTGGGGAATAATTTTTTTTTTTTTTTTTTAAATCAGCAGCACAAACTGCTGACAAGCTAAAGCTTTTTCCTGAAAGGACACCAGAAGGAAAAGTCACTGGATGCCCCGGTTCTGTAAACTCTGTAAGAGAAGACTTTGTGAACAGATTAGTCAGCAATGGAGTGTCCAGCAGCCAGACATTTCAGAGGCAAGGCCACTTGAGCAGCACACTCAGAGGCATCATCCATAAACTGGTGAAGCAAGGCAGCGTAGAGTCTAGAACAAAGACTAATTTAAAACTAGTTGCACTACTGACACTTTTACTGTTTCGAGATACTAAAACACCAAAAAAACAAACAAAACAATGAAAACCCAAACAACTACACAAAACCTAACAAAACAATTACCTTAAGTATTCTTACCTGCCCTTTTGCATCCTCTGGCATAGATTTGATATGCATCCTTTTAAGACATCGAATGACACCATCATAGAATTGTACTGTGAATGTTCCTAGAAATGATTGATGGAATCACTATGAGTAGTTAAGAAACAAACACACCTTGTTACTATGAAAGCTTTATGTTTTACACATTACTCTGTATGACAAGAGTAACCAGGTGTTACCAATACTCAGGATCAAGAAAGGAACAAAAAACCATAAATGGCAGTCTCAATGAAACCCTGCTTTAATATTGTTACTCTTTGTTGTGTCCAGCTGGAAATTTTCAAGTATGTTTAAGCTATTGAGTCACTTTTGCTCATAATTCATTGAAATAATTAAGTAATAGTTAAGGTGCCACACTAGGGAAACAGTTCAATTTACAACCAAATCCTCACCTGCTCTAAACTACAGTAAAAATTTCAACCTCTTATGTTCATTAGAAATATCATCATTGTGAAGTATTTAATCTGTGTTCCTTTATTTCCTTATTTCCATTGTTTTTCTTCAATAAAGAGAGCTAAAACAATTATGAAAATTTAAATATAACATTAACTCAAATCAACAATAGTAAAAAATAGTCCTAAGACTGTGCACAGGAGTTTCTGGTCACTGAAACAAAAAAACACAAAAAAAAAGCATTTTGCCTTCTAGAAGAAATTCCAGTTTTCAAATATCATACAGATAAATGATACACATTTTACTAAATGTGATAAATAGAAACATTTCCACTTAATATTGAGGCAGTGAGGAAAGCTTTATAGACATATCACTTTTTTAAGCAGACTAAATCTACAGCACAGCATTTGCAAACAGACCTTACCAATGGAACATACATGCCTACATACCCTCTTTATTAATTGCTTCAATCTTTGCAGGGTAATATCGACAGTCTGTCCAACGAGCTAGGACTTCTTCTCCAGGTTTAAAATCCTATTTTAAACAAATTTAGTCATTAAAATTTAAATAATTGAGCTTTTTTTCCTATAAAGAATTAAACATTATGTGTTAGAGAGATTTAACGTATGAAGACAAGTAGGACAGTTTGCAAAAGTCTAAGACAAAACAAATGTGCCACTTACAACAAACTCTTCATCATCCTTCAGCCCCTCTTTCCGCAATGCTGGTCGCTCCAAAGGTCGCAACCTATTGCTGTCCCAGTAAATCCACTCATCGTAGCGATGGCTCCAGCGTTCAAAATGAACCAACATCTTCCCCTCTTCATAATCTATTTTCTCAATTCGAGATGGATACCTGGAGTGTTAAACACAAACTGATAAATCTCAAAGGTTTGTTTCTTGGTTTAGTTACAACAGTGCCTACATGACCATTCAGAAAGTTGTAGTAACACTTTGTACTGAGAATTCTCCAAGTCTGAGAAAGACTAAGTAACTGAATTGATAGGATAACATTTAGTTCAAGAATTTATACACAACACTGAAAAGTGGAATGAGGCAGAATTCAGCCCCTTCTGCCCTTCACAGAAGTATTGAAACAGATTCAAAAGTGCAAAGAACCTCCTAAAAAAAAGTTACATCATTAATTTTTTTAACAGCATTTATATTAGGGCTGCTCCAAAGTTAACAACATGCATGGAAAAGAAAGATCACAGGAAAAGGAGAGCTGCTTTTAACTTTCTTAACCTGTTTTTCCAACCAAATGCTACTGTGGAGCAATAGCAAAAGAGCTTGAGCGACCAATTTCCAGTCCTACTGCAAATTCTTTATCTAGAAAGACAACTGACATATACAGGAAACCTGTCAACATAACCCATTCTAAATACAATCTCTCCAAAACACTGATTGTGCTATTAAAGGAGTCTCTAACACTATGTGCTGATTAAAATACAAGTTTCAAGAAGTACAGACTTTACTTATTTCTTAGTGACTCGACATGCACATTAAAACAAAAGTGTCAATCTCAATTTGCTCCTTCTCTTCTCCAGTCCTACTTCTTCACTTCACTTCAACTGCAGTGATGTATACAGCTTCCCAATATTTATGCATATCTCAAGAGCTGATGATTTAGAAAATCTCACTGATTTTCTAGGTGACTACTGCAGCCACATTTCACCCTCACATCAGGATTCACAGTCCAAGCTCTTGTTGCATTTCTCTCATCCATATATTTCAGAAATGCTAAATATTTTTATAGCCATTCTTAAAGATCCCAGCTTTCTCCCACTGAACTTCAAAAAAAACCCCCACAAAGTCTTAGTCTAAAACTGCAGACTCTCATTTGCCACTTGGCTCACAAAATCTTTCTCAAGACACTTTTTCAAGTCTTCTTTCAAAGAAACAAGATCAACCTCTCTTCCCCCTCTAAAGCAGACTGACAACAACAATCTAACAAGAATGGTGAAGCTGATGATCTACTGCATTAAAACACAACATAAAACTCATGGGTCAAACCTGTGTCCCAGCAGCAGCATTCTGGTTTAACTTTGAACAAGGCTTCAAGAAAATAAGCCAGCCATGAGATGGTTTTCCTAAGCCCTGCATGCTTTTTTAAGTCCATATGCTGCTACGCTTCAAAATTTTATTTTAAAATTTCTAATTTTTTTCATCTTATGGAGTGTTCCAGTTTCAGACTTGTCATAACTTGACACTAAGCCTCCAAATGAGCAGGAAGAGAAGCAAAGCAGAGGAAAAAGCAAAGTTACTGTTACTACAGCAAGTGTATGAGAAACAATGTTTCCTACAGGAGTTCCAAACAGAAGGATGATAAAGTATTTAACAGAGGGAGGGAGGGACGGAGGGAAGGGCCCCAGAAAAGCAACAGGAGAGAAAATTCACTTTGCAGCAATAAGAAATGAGAGCTTATGCTGCAGTAGCGAAATGGAAGCCAAGAACGGTGGTGCCCTTTCTCAGTACAGTTAGAAGTTTTAGGTTTATCACATGCCAGCCAGCCAGTGATGCAAAACTATGGTTGTTTTACAAAATTCGGGGCCAATCAGCTGAAAGAGATTTCTCCTTTTCCTAAACATCTCCAGTGCAAACACTCTGTTCCCATTACGGCATTTCCCTATCGTGGTTCCCTTGTTATGGCTGGGAGCTTTCTCTGGTCAGCAGCAGACAAGTCACCATTCCAAGCACTGTGTGAGAAGACAACAGAAGGGATAAACTGGGAAAATACAGCACTGTCCTGGAAAGAGAAAACCAGGTAAGAGGGGAAAGTAAAATACAGAGCACAGTTCAGAGACAAATATTTTAAAATGCAGACAATTATAAAGACAATTCAGCAAGCCAAGAATCAAGACATTAGCATTTTTGAAAATCAAGAACAAAGTTAGCATCAGTTAATAAAAGAAGATATGAAAATATCAATTCTTATTAGAGATCACTTTAGGTAAGTAATGAAGCTAAAGATATTCATTGGTTAATTTTTCTTTGCTAAATACAATTTCTGCTATCAAAGTCTTTCTTAAAGTCCATTATATGTCCTTAGAGATGGAACCGCTCAAGCCATATGCAATTGGCTATTAGGCAACACAAACACAACTTTGTATGGATTTAGCAATAAGCTATGACCCTCAGTGCCCACTAAATTTAGCCAAACAATGTGCCACAAATATGTACAGACAGTAATATTTCACAATAATGATCCCACTGTGGAAAAGAGTAGAGCATATGTATTGCAGAATTTACTCTTGCAAATTATCCCTTGCACAGAAAGATCTTTCTGGTGCTTTTGCACTTTTACTGAAAAGAATCAATTTCATAAATTAAAAAGATTTATATGAAGATGATTACATCTCATACACATCAGAAATTTTATGTAGAAGTTCCTTCTTTTGCAAAGTTGTAAGTTGGCATTTGAAGAAACGCTACAAAAGGGGATACAAACACCATTCTTTACAGTACCAAAGCACAATAGTATCTAAGGCCAAAACAACTTTCCAGTCAGGTTAATTCCCCCAGCAAGTAGTCCATACTAAGTCCTCAAAATGAAACTGATATACAAACAGATTTGCCAACATTTCACCAGCACAAAGCAGAAAAACACACTAAAAATTTGAGGGAAAAGTCTTTACTTTTCACAAAAAAAAAAAAAAAAACAAAAAAAACAAAAAAAAAAACCAAACAAACAAAAAAAAACCTCAGACCATTTCAAGCACATTGAAATTCAATAATCAAGGTGTTCCTTTTATGGGAAGAAACAATATCCTGTAAATTTTGGGTGTGCTTTTTCAATTGGGTGCTGAAAAGAGCATCTAACAATCACAAATGAAGTTTCATCCAGATTTCAAGGGGGCTTGCTCTTGCTTTTAAAGAGAGAACAAGAGTACTGCTGTTAGCTGATGTTATCTGCCCAGTTTACACATTGCACACCCTCCCTTCTCAGGTTCTAAGCTTGGTGATTCCAACCCATCAGAATTATGCAATGTTTTTGGAAAGTCTCAGAATTTGATATGGCTTTAAAAACTTATACTATAAAGCCCTGGTCAGGCAACAACAGTGTTCTAATGTTTATACAACAAAAAATAATTGAAAACTTCCCACTTCACTACTTGACAGTGAAAAAGAAAAAAAAAAACACTCAAATACTTTTTCCAATGCATTCAACACACATTAACAGCCACACAGGCACAACTTTTCATTTTCACATCATCCTTCTAATGCTTCAAAAGTGACCAAAAAGTGGTGAATTGCCCTGTGAAATGGGACAGCAGACATTTCAAACAGTAAAAAAGAATGCAAAAACATTACTAAAATTGCCCGTTTGCACCCGGAAAGTCTACAAATAGACACATACTTCTTGCCTTCTCAACAGTGGTATAAAAAGTGTTTCCTTCTACCTGATTGAGGATAGAAATCCAAATACCCTCCATTCTGACTTCTCACAAATGGTGTTCTGTTATCTGCAAAATCTGCAAACACCTATTTCTAGGCCCCCACATTTATTATACATACATTGTATAAAATATAAAGCAGAGTTTTCACCTCCCTTTCAAACACCTGTCAGGTAACCCAGTCAACTGACATCCAAAGCAACAACTGTAAGATTTCTCAACCAAGTAAGATTTCTCAAAGTCTTACAGGGAAAAGACTTCCTCTGTAATAGGGGGGAAAAATCCATCCAGATAATCAAATATATCAAGAGCAAGTAGTGGTTCTGCTAACTAACCTATTTTAGAGAGCTGTTTCCATTCCAGAAACAAGGGCCATGTATCTGTACTTCATTACCCAAAAGTTTAGATTGAGCAAATTAATAAAGACTATGGTCTCAGAAAAAAAATTGGAATTTTTTTCAAATCAGTATCTGCTGCTTACAGGGCAACCAGTAGAGAGCTAGAGCCAAAAAAACCACACGAAAGCATTAAAAAAGGAAGAGATGCATCTTTAAATACATCAGCTTTGCAGGGACAGTGTCCTACTTGTGGAAGCTGACAGCTTAAGAAGTGTCTTACACACAGACATGCACTTGCAGGTATGTGCAGCTTTACTGCTTTTTCATTTGCTTTGTCAGTGAGAGGCAGAAGGGGGTGTATGTACTTCTATCAGTTTTTATATGAAATCACAGAATTCAAACTGAAAGCGACCTCAGAAAGCCTCTAGTCCAACCTCCCACTCAAAGCAGGGCCAGCTATGGCAACAGGCCAGGTTTTCCAGTGTTTTATCCATCCCAGTCTAGAAAACCTCCCATGTTGGAGAATCCACAAACTCTTCAGGCAACGTGATCCACTGACTGACTGTCCCGTGGGGAAAAAGATTCTCCTTGAACCTAGTATGAATCTTTCATTTTGGTTTGTACCTGTTTTCTTGTCCTCTAACTACCTTCAGGGTTTGGCTAAGTAAGTCTACTTGATGACAGCCCTGTAGGTATTGGAAGGCTGACAGTGGAATTCCTGAAACCTTCTCCAAGATGACCAAGTCATTTCCTCATTCTCTCCTCATAGGTCATACACTCCAGGCTCCTGATCATCTCGTATATTTAATAATTTTCTCTTTCACAACTTTCAATCCCATCTCGTTTATTATCTGCTGACAGATGATCACATCAATCTTGATTAGAGCTGCAGTTCATAGTTAGTGAATTTAAATGGAACAAGTGGTAGAAATTCTTTATTGCAAGATGATCCCTTGCAACAGCATAACTGCTGTACTTGATAAAGCAGCAATTGCATTTACCTCCACAGTAAAGCAAAAATAAACACACTCATTGACAGCCTGTCTTTGCCAACCAGTTTGACCAGGCTTTCTTCTACTCTGTCATGGTATCAGTGATCCAAACACTGTCTGCAAGAGCTTCATTTAAAACTAGAGAGCTTTTAAGCAATAAATAGACAAGGTACACCAATGACATCTCAAAAGTTTACAGAACGTAAGTGAATCATCAGATGCCATGAGTTGAATTTCAGCAACTACTACACAGTTGAAAATTTAAGACCCGCAAAAGTACCTCAGAAAACAAAAATATACTTTACTGTATTTTTTCTCACATCCTCTAGAAACCTTTCTTGATTAACATTTTAACTAGTCATGATCATTAGATGACAGCAAGCTTTCAGAAAAATGGAGAAAAAAATTAAAACCCTTTCAAAGGCTATTTTTCAGCATGTGTTCTCAATTTGTCACTTGTAGAAAGACTGAGCTAAGCAATACCAATGCTCTTCAATTTGGCTTTTGTTAAAAAATAATAAAGAGATTTCATGTAAGTTCAGCAAGTTTATTTTCTTTGAAGTATGTATTTCTGCATGCAAATGAGGGGAATGGATACAGATTATATATAGAAAGAATTTTAAAAACATCCACCACCCCCTTATGCAACAGAATGCTAAGGGAAAAAAAATCCCATAGACTACCATTGCAACACTTGACACCCTAATAATAGCCCAACAGTAGACTTTCTGTCACAATCGATTTTGTTTTGTATTATTAGTTAATTTCGTATTACTAGTTCATTTGAAATAGAGTCCTGTTTTCATTGTTGCTGCAACTGCTAAATTTTCATATTAACTTTCTTCTGTATATGGCACCACAAAAGTTTACATGTATTTAAACTTGACCTGGTCTACCTGGTGGTACAGACGAAGAATCAGTTCCTGGAAAGTTCAGGACAAATTCTATTCTTCCTGAAAACACCGAGCAACTCAGCTGAAGAGCTTGTGACATGGCCCATGCCTGACAACCCAAATCTAGACAAGAACTCCAGAGCTGACATGCAACCCTTCCCTGGGAAAAGCTTGGGCAGATCTGACACAAACTATACACTGGATATTGAGTGACATTTTTTTAATATAATTAAGCTGAAGCTATTTTTATATATTAAATTCTTTTACCTGATTACACTAACCAACTACCTCTAGTCACAGAAGATGCCGTAAAAAGTTTTATTGCACTGTTTGGATGTTTTCCTTATCCTGCCATTCAGTTACAGAATCAGTACACTGAAAACCCACTCCAAAATCAACAGGTAAGAACTGGAAGGGCTCTATAAAGCAAGTCCTTTGGAGTACATTTATTAAAACAAACACTTTTCCTATAATTAAAATCAAAGCTCTACAAATAAAGTTTGACCCAAATTTCTATACAGAACATACAGCTACTAGAGCAGACACGTCAATAATGCACAGACTTCTCTTTCACATCACTTGGAGTTAACTGGATCAGCTATTTACAGGAACATGCTGAGCTCTCCAGGAACGCAACAGAAAATCAGGTACACACCTCTAAATTTCCTAGCCCTAACAGATCAGAGAGCAGCTAAGAAAAAACTTCAGGGTAGAAGCATCAACGACTTCTGTCACCTACTTTAACAAAACCAGGGATTTTTCAAACTGAGCTAGCATGGCCAGCACACACAAATTAGCCCACTTGCTTTAATAAAACTTCGACTAACAATTTATTTCATTAGAACAGCTCCTTTCACAAGACACATGGTCCTTGTGCCCACAATTTCCATTTTATAGTCTTTGAACTCACAACACACCTGGGTGGTTACAGAGTCACAGTTTTAAGTACTGCATTCCTCCAGCTGTTTGACACAAACACGACCATACTCGCCTATCCCACAAACTCCAATTCAGTATGTTTTTGGTTGTTATTTTTTAGAATCGCTTTTGGGAACCTGTGAAGTGTGACAGCTGAATACAAAATAACTCCCCTTGCATGCTTTCAAATGAAAACAAAAGAAGTCTTTGATCACAGAAGCTTCCCACATTGGACACACCAATCACCTCGGCCATGGCACTGAATTCCACACTACTCCAGAAAGGCTCATTGCTTACTAAGGCTGCACAAGCCACTAAGAACAAATAACCAAAAACCCAGAGAAAAGTTTAGCTCAATTTCTGAAGAAAGAATACTTTCCTAAAAGCTAACAGTTTTAACAGACTTAGGTGGAAATTCATAAAGTTCATGAGTGGAAATTCATTAAGTTCATGTGTGGAAGTTCATAAAGTTCACGTGTGGAATTTGTCAGTTAATAGATGCAGTGATATTCATAATCAGCTATCAAAGCACACAAAGTACACAAAATAATGATGCCCTCAGCAAATAGTACACAATGTCTTCCATACCATTTTTGTAAATAGTCCAGTGCCTCCAAACGAGCACCAATCTCAAATGTGATTCCAGGACGATTTGGAGGCTTTTTACTCATCTTGATATTGTCTTTTCCACCACCTTTGAAGAAAAGAAAAAAGTTGCATTTAAACACATTATGTTGTTTAAAATGTGTCATTGACAGCAAATATACTCCAGAGGGTGAAAAGATGCAAAAT
The DNA here is from genome assembly GCA_036785705.1 of Acanthornis magna. Taxonomy (NCBI): domain Eukaryota; kingdom Metazoa; phylum Chordata; class Aves; order Passeriformes; family Acanthizidae; genus Acanthornis; species Acanthornis magna. Next base: position 7,870,824 of record JAWUZG010000119.1, on the reverse strand, counting down.
TTTGATCCTGACTTCGTATTAACTGCTTAGTTTACAGAAATACAGTCAAGGCCCAAAAAAAGCACCAAGAAAACATTCATACATACTTTTATTCAGATTTCCTTCCCTTCAAAAATAATCTGTTATCAACCTCAAGTCAAAAAATAATAAGAAAAAAAAAACAGTGCTCATCTCTAGAACTGTATTAAACTGTAATTCCTTGACATCCTTTTGGAGCAAAATTTTAATTTACCTATAATCAGCATGTGTGCTCTCCTCTGGTGTGGAAAAGGTAAACCAAGAAAAACTTACCTTACCAACAACAGATAAATATGGCCTAAAGGACAAGTAAGACGAAATTAGAACAAACAAAAATAAACAAAAACCCATCTTGAGTCTTTCTATGCACTCTGAAGTCGCACTCATAGCACCAAGTTTCAGCCACAACTGGCTTCTAATTTTATTTTGTAGCTCAGTCACTATCACAAAAAAAAAAAAAAAGAAAAAAACACTTCCCTGGGTAACTACTGTCGCTATTACCGTGACTTTCTGCGGTGCCCCCTGTACCACCCAAGCGCCCTTGCCGAGCGGAGCGCCGGGACGCGGGGTGGGCACAGCGGGGCGAGCGACACCCGCAGCCCCGTTCCGCGGCGGGGCTCCCCTGGAAGCGCCGGGAGCGCGGAGACACAAAGGGCGCAGCCCAGCCGGGCTCGGAGCGGGAGGGCCGCGGCCCGGCGGGGGCTCAGGCTCGGCACAGCCGGGGGAGGCCCCGCCGGACCCCCGGCCGCGGGCGGGGCCCGGCGCGGGCAGAGCCGCGGGCGCCGCCCCGCCAGGCCCGGTCGCCGTGCGGGGGGCGCCGGAGCCCCGCCGCCCGCGGCCCGGCCGCGCTCCCTCGGCATTCCCCCCTCGCTGCCCCGCGCTCCCTGCCCTTACCGCCCGCTCGGCTCGCACGGGGCCCGGCGCGGCTGCCGCGGGGTGTCCGGCACGGCCGCCCCTCACCGCCCCATCCTGCCCGCGCCCCGCTCGCGTCACCGCCGCGCGACGCGCCCCGCCCCCGGCACGTGACTGCGGAGGGGCGGGGGGCGAGCGAGACAAAGAGCGGCGGCCCCGGCGCTGGGGACACGGGCAGGGGACACGGGCAGGGGACAGGGGCAGGGGACAGGGGCAGCGGACACGGGCAGGGGACACGGGCAGGGGACAGCGGCACGGGACACGGGCAGGGGACACGGGCAGGGGACAGCGGCACGGGACACGGGCAGGGGACAGGGGCAGGGGACACGGGCAGGGGACACGGGCAGGGGACAGCGGCACGGGACACGGGCAGGGGACACGGGCAGGGGACAGCGGCACGGGACACGGGCAGGGGACACGGGCAGGGGACACGGGCAGGGGACAGCGGCACGGGGGCGCACACCGCCGGCCTCCGCCACAGAAACAGGGCTGAGCGGAGGGAGTTGTCCAGCGGAGGGTCACAAAGGTGGTTCATTAAGGGACTGGAGCATCTCACTTGTTAGGAAAGCCTGAGGGAGCTGGGCCTGTTCAGCCCCCAGAAGAGGCGGCTGAGAGGGGACCTGGGTCAGGAGTATCGAAGGGAGGATGTCAAGAGGATGGGCCAGGCTCTGCTCCGTGGTTCCAAGTAATAGGACAAGAGGAAAGGGGCAGAAACTGATGCACAGGAAGTTTCACCTGAATAGGAAGAACTTTATTGTACAGTGACCATGCACTGAAACAGATTGCCCAAAGAGGGTGTGGTGTCTCTCCACCAATGCAAGTGGACACAATCGTGTGCAAGTGCTCTAGAATGACCCTGCTGAAGCAGGGAGGTTGGAGCAGATGACCCACTGCTGCCCCTTCCAACCTGGCCAATTCTTTGATTCTGTGAGAGGGAGAAAAAGACTCAGGACAGTCACTGAGGTGGTCATGGAGCTGCCACAGCCAGTGGCTGGTGGCCACAGGACAGCCCTGGCCAGGCAGCAGCCTCACAGTGCCTGTGAGGAGCCTTTCCTTCCATTTTTTACCCATTAAAACCAGCTTCATCTGACCTACAGATATTCTCACTTTTATTCATCCCAGCCTCCCCCCATGCTGCTGAGAGCAGGGTGAGTGAGCAACTGGGTGGGTGCTTGTCAGCTGGTGCAGCCACCCCCCTGCTGTCCCTGTGACACCCAGTCTTGTGGTGACTGGTCTGTCGCTGTTTGCTGTGCTGCTTATCACTGTGTTCTGCTCTGCCTGGGAGACCTATGATAAAAGCAATGAACATGAGACAAGTCTGGCATTTGGCCCCTGCATTGCTGCCATCTCAGTGCTCAGGGAACCATGTCATGGAGACTTTCCTTCTCTTCTTCTCCAGGACAGATGTTCCCAAGCTTGTAATGGCAAGATCAGCATCATCACATCCCCATGGATGTGATCAGTAACATAAATGTCAAGTTTCCATCAACTAATAAAAAGGCTTTCCTAGGCATGTGTATTTCTGGCAAGTGCTTATTCTGGGTAGCAGTCAGCTTGTGATTCCTTTCCATTAAGTGACTTTTAAGAGCTTTTTAAAGTGTACTGAGTTTGCGTGGTAAGATTTTGGTAGTGGGGCCTACAGCGGGGCTTCTGTGAGAACCTGTCAGCAGCTTCCCCCATGTCCGACGGAGCCAATGCCAACTGGCTCTAAGACGGATCTGCCACTGGCCAAGCCTGAGCACGCTGAGACAGTGTTTTGTCTCTGATGGCAACTGGTGAGGGATCTCAGGAGTGATCCTTAGGAATGAGCTCTCCACTTGCCCTAGGACCCTTTTGTTATATTTTCTCTCCCCGTCCAGTTGAGAAGGGCAGTGACAGAGTGGCTTTGGTGAGCACCCGGTGTCCAGACAAGGTCACTAAACAGCAGCAGGACAGACAGGACAGTTTGTGTGGTAGCCCTTGGGCTTGTCCAGAGAGTACCAGCTGTGAGAAACATGGCCTGTGCTCACCTGGAGCCTCTGGCAGAAAACACCTGGAAAGACCCAAGGCTGACCTCTGGGGCTCTAGAGCTGTGGGATTCAAGGGTCTGAGATGCTTGTGCTGCACTAGATGATGTAGATGGTGAAGGGGCACCTCTACACATAATGCAGCTGAAGCTACATGGAGTAAGGAAGTAGGATTGCTCACACAGTGGGCTCAGATGAGAAACTCCCAGTGCCCTTGAATGCTGGAAGAGGTCACCATTGAGCCAGGAGGCAGAGATTTCAGAGCATCATCTGAGGAGGTGGCTCAAGCCCAAAAGTATAATAAATAGCAGAAAGTGAAAGGCAATATGCTCTGTTTACCAATGCATCCTGTTGTGTTGTGCAAAACAATTTGATGTCGAAACCTACTGGGTAGAGAAGTCATGGACCAAATTAACTGATTGGACTTGTATTGACATTTGTGGGATGTCCCACAGACTAAGGGAATGACATCTGTGCATATGTCACATGACAAGGAGGGGGGTCCTGATTGATGGTGATGTTGATAACATACCAATGTGGTGGCTGTTGCTGAATAACACCTCACAGTGCCAAGGCTCTCTTTGTTGTTTTTTTTTACTCATCTTCCCCAGCGACTAGGCAGGGAGTGGACAAGAGACTGGAAGGGAACAAAACTAGGACAGTTTACCTAAATTGGCCAAAGGGACCATGCCATAGAACATTGACCTCAGCAAGAAAACCTGGGGCAGAAGAAATGGTGGGACATATGTCTTCCACGGTGACCATTGCTGAGAGACTGAAGGGGCATAGGTCTGCTGATGCAAAGTGCTGAGTGCTTGCCTTTGAATTGCTAGGGGGGTTTTTGGGTTGGGTTGTTTGGTTTAGGGGTTTTTGCTTTCCTTTATTTATTAAACTGTCCTCATCTGGATCTGCAAACATTTCTGGGGATGCTGGTTGACAGCAGCTGAACATGAGCCAGCAGTGTGCCAAGAACAAAGGGCATCCTGGCTTGTATCAGAAATAGTGTGGCCAGCAAGACTAGGGAATGTGATTGTCCATCTGTGCTCAGCACTGGTGAGGCCACATCTTGAATCCTGTGTTTAGTTTTGGGCCCCTCACAGCAAGAAAGAGATTGAGGTGCTGGAGCATGTCCAGAGAAGGGCAACAGAGCTGGGGAAGGGTCTGGAGCACAAGTCTGATGAGGAGCAGCTGAGAGAGCTGGGGGTGTTCAGCCTGGAGAAAAGGAGGCTCAGCAGGACCTTATCACTCTCTACAATTCCCTGAAAGGAGGCTGTAGCCAGGAGGGCATCAGTCTCTTCTCTCAGGCAACAAGCAATAGGACTTGGAAAAGGCCTCAGGGAAAAGGCCTCAGGTTGCACCAGGGGAGGTTTAGATTGGATATAAGGAAACATTTCTTCACAGAAAGGGTGGTCAGGCGTTGGAACACACTGTCCAGGGAAGTAGTGGAATCACCATCCCTCAAAGTGTTCAAAAACACACGTGGGTGTGGCAGTGGGGGCCATGGGTTCGTGGTGAGCAGAGTGGTGCTGGATTATTGGTTGGACTCAATTATCTGAGAGTTATTTTCCAACTTTAATGATTCTATAATTCTCACTTTTGTTCTTCCCATTCTCTTCCCTATGCCACTGCTGGGGGAGTGAGCGAGTGGCTGTGTGGGCGTTTGGCTGCTGTTCAAGGTCAACCCATCTGCTTCATTTAGTCCCCAGGAGGCTGCCTCCCACTTGAGGAGCCTTTATAGACAGACTGTTCAGTAGGATATTTTAGAGTATTTGCTATGATATTTTTTTCTCCTCCTTAGATTTTCCCTTGTTACCATTTTCTGGAAGGTGGCAGCAAACAGAAGTGACTGAAGGAAGGAGGCTTGAAGAAAAACAAAGGAAACAAAATAAGAAAACAAAGAAAAAACGAAAGGAAATGAGAAGGTTTTTTTTCTTTTTTTTTTAGCAAAAAGGTTGCCATTCCACTCATTTGAATTCTCCAGCTCTTACTACTCTGAGTGTAGTTTTGATGCAGGTTTGTTACAGGATAGCGAAGGTTGTTTTCTAAGGAATGAGATCTCTTGGAGTGGCGATGAATGTGCAGCATCAGGATACTGTTAGAAAAATGGGGGTGCTTGTGTCCAAGGAGAGGGAGATGGGGGAAGATAAAAGAGGCTGTGAGGATGGGGCTGGGTACATGGGGGTCACATGTTCTTGACTGCTGGAGGCTGTCTGGGTTGTTCTGTGGTGTGAGAAGGGCTCAGAGCAGTGTGTGGCACCTTGAGCATCACCTCACTGCTGAGACTGTTGGGAGAGTGAGACAGAGCTGACAGGAGGTGGCAGAGGCACAGCAAGCCCCAGGTATTGATCAATATGGACTAAAAGCACATCTGCACACTCACAAAAGACCACAGGAGGACAAGCCCATATAATTTCCCTGTCCTGGCAGCTTCCAGGAGCAATCAGCCCATCAAAGGCCCATTTCCTCAAACTCAGAGGAGCACAGGGACACATGGCAGGTGGGAACCAAAATAAAGACTCAGAGGAAGGGATGCTGGATGCAGGGTGCCAGGTGTGACTCCTACCACATTGCCTTCAGAACAGCAGATGTCCATTTGTGGTGCAGCAGTACTGGACAGCATTTCATTGCACTGTTATCAAAACATTTAGAAAAACAAGGAGCCCCAGCCAGTGTCCCCATTTCTTTGCTGCCATTTCATGTATACCCATCCCTGCCCTGCTCTACCCCACAGACACCCACAGCCTCTGCTGGCCCTGGCTTGCCTATCCCAGTGCCTCCCCACCTGTGCCCATGGCTCAGGACCCCATTTCAGCTATACTGTTCCACCATAAAGCCAGCAAGGAGCAATTTTGGCCAAGGCATTTTTTATATTCTTTAAGCACCAAACCATATCTGATATTTAGTCTTGTATCCTAGGAAAACAGGGCCTACATGGCTGCACTGCGTGACTGCCTTCCATTTTCCTGTTCTTCACTTACTTCTAAAACTTCTGTCTTACTTCAAGTTTGACGCAGAGAGAGAGAGACATCTCATCACATTATCCCAACCTTTTCTGTTAAAATGCTCAACTGGGCAGCTCAGCTCAGCAAGGGAGGGTGACTGAGTCAACCTCAGACTCAACCTCAATTCTCCTTCAGACACCAGAGCATGACAAGACAGAGATGAAGGAAAAGAGATTTCACTGTTTCTGCTCCTCACAAAATTTGGTGTTTAATCTTGTCACGAAGCATGTCTTCAGTTTTGTCGTGAATATACAGGCCATAAATTGGAAACCAAACTGGATAGGAGATTTTATATTGCCAGTCAGTGACTCATTGAAACTTGGAGGGGGGGAAGAGAGGATTTCATAATCAGCTGAGCATGAGCTCATGATGTGCTGTTGATGCTGAAAAGACTAATGCAGTCTTTGCAAAGCACATGCACATGGAAACACAGAGTAGGAGTAGAGGGGTGACATTATAGCTGCACTTGGCACCAGTACGTTGTTATTAAAATAACTTTGTGTTCAGAAAACCCATCCAAAAACTGGAAGAGTTCAGGAAAGGTCTGGGAGAATGATCAAACACCTGGGAAAACAAAGATAATATGGTGAGAAACCCAGACATCAGTTTGTTTATTTTGCCATTTGTTTTTTCTTGTGGGCGATTGGGTTAGTCCATAAAAGAACTACTTTAAATGTCAGATATTGCAATTGTGAGGTGACAGTCAACAGAATAAAACTTCATTGTTGGTTTTACCATTATTATAGTAGACAGTCACATTTAAAATTACTGCTGGCGCTTGTATTCAAATGGTGTCTGCACAGCCTCAGTCTAGCAAACATGCAGCAGCACCTCTGCCCTGCTCTATCCATCTGCTTATCCAGAGCTTAGTGGCCTGGCTCTGCTCTGTCATCATCTGTCCTTTTCCTGCCACTTCCTTGGTCTATTTTGGTTCCAAGTCTGACATCAGGCTGCTATGGCCTTCTCTTCAGTTTCTCTGCGCTTCTTATTCTTTCATCCCAGAGACTCCCTCCCCTCCAGAAATTTCTCCCTCCTTCTGTGAAGATTTCCATTATCTCACCAAACACTTCTCTTTCCCTTTTAAAGCCCTGAATTTCCCAGATGCTGGGAAATACCCTAAAGTGGATGAGTTTTGAAGCATCTGGCTTTGTATGAGACCAGAAAGTCACTAGCACCCATTGCCACGGACACCAAACAAAATAGTAACCCTCTGTGTTTGGGACATCAACCCCATCTTTTTCCAGTTTTGAAAGATACTGAAGCTGGATGTTTTTGACTGAATTTCTCACTGATTCTTTGCAGAGTGCCTTTAATTCAGTCAGTGGTTTCTCTCAGAGAGCTGGCTCTTTGCTCACAGGTGCTGTGTTTTACTGCACGCTCGAGAGGTGACATGAAGGTGTAAAGCAGAAGTAAGGTTCCCTACTGGCAGTATTTTAAGGGTGAAGTCGAGTAAGGTGAGAATGCTAAGGAGTGAGACCTGGTAAATCCAGGTGGGTAATGAAATTTGCATTTAGCAGGTAGTTCTGACATTAGTGAAAGGGTCTCAAATCCTTGCAAAGAAAGAGAAAAAAGAGCAAACACTGATATTTGATGGGAAATCTTTGAGGCACAGGTTGCTACTCACCAGAGTGGTGCTTCCTGGTGCTCTTCACGGCTGGAAGGGAGCAGCTCCCTGTTTTGGATGCTGGCAGCTTTGCTGTGTCATGTTACAGCCTCACTAAACCACTTTCTGTGTATCAATTGATGTTTCTTGGGGGCACACCGAACATTCACTGCACTGTGAATATTGTTTTTCAATGAATGTCAGACCTCTTGAGATGTAATTGTGCTTTTGCCTCAGAAACAGTGTTGTGCAATGTGTCACTTATGCCTTTCATATTGCAGCCATATGTCTTGGATTGTGTTTTGGCTTTAGACGAGATTCTGTAGATTGGAACACATCAGTAAATATTTTACTGAATTTTCTTTTAAAGCTTTGATGAGAGCAGTGCTGAACAAAAGCTGTAGTAATAATACCTGCTCTATGCACTGATTTCCTAGATTATTCCCATATGAGATTGAAATGCAGCATACACTTTATGGTGGATCAACAGAGCCCTTGACTCACAAACATATCCCAGTGGGAAGCTGTTCACAGTCGGCATTTCTGAGAGCTGACCTCTGAATGGACAGAATTTGCAACTTGTGCTGAAGGAAAACAGAACTCCAAAACTGAAGTGTCCAACCTAGTGGAGTGAGAATGAAAAAATATACATCACATCTGCCAGCAGGCAGTACCAATCACTTTGTAAAACTAATGTGATATTTTCCTGTCTCCTTTGTGGTCCTGTGTAAACTGGGATGTCCTCAGGGGCTGAAGGATGCTTGTTGATTGTGAGATTAGCCCTTTGTGCCCAACCCTGCCTGTAAAATGCCTGTAACGCATTTGTTCACAGGAGCACGTGTTCATGGCAGGAGTCACTTGTTTTTTGGTACTTGGCCATTGGGTCTGTGCTGGTGTCACATGGGCAGGTTCCTGGAAGGCTATCAGAGTTCTGCTCTCTGTCCTTAATTGCCTTGTAGGCCACATTCAAATCCTTGATCTTTATGCAATGCTGGACGGCATCCAAGCAGTAAAACCACTCTGCCTCTAGCGTGTCATGGTCTTCCACTGGATACTGAGGCTGCCTCTGCAGTTGCCTTTCCCTAGCCATTGAATTAGTCCAGGACATCACTTTGAATACAGCTGGAAATGCAAGTTTGGCATGGGCAAGGCTGGAAAAGTAGCAAACAGTTCCAGAAAGGCCTGTGGACTCTCACTACAAGCCTCACAAATTTAGACTTTCCTTAAATACTGGTATACAGGCAAAAAGGGATTCAGTCAATGTCAGACTACAGAGAGGCAACTGGTAAGGGCACTGTGTAAAGACAGGCATTTTAGAGAATGTTATTATAGTATCACTGTCAGTTGTTACTTGTCTTCATTTATGCTTCATTCAGTAGGATTTATTATAGAAATTACCATGATATCAGTATGATCAGTATTTTGCCACTACTGTTGGTTGTCTCAGGAACCAGTGGTTCCAACACCTTTCAGGTATAGATTTTCAGTGTATAAAAAGCATGTTATGATCCTTTACAATCACACGTTGGCTGAAAGCCTTCACTGTGCATAGGTACAAGACCCTCTGTTCCATGTAGATCACATAAGGGCTGTCACAGAAACCACACAGGTTCTCAGGTACAGTGGGCAGCAGTGCATGGCCACATCCAGAGGAATATTAATCTTCATTTTGGGACTCAAAATGTCACAAGAAAACTCCCAACCAAAGCCTGAGGGTTTATATGTCTAGTTAGAGCACTGAGAAGGTCCCTAAAGCTGTGTGTATCTCAGTGGCCAGATTGGCTTTCAACCCCCAAGGTGCTGCTACACAGGTGGTCTGTCCAGCATTAGCTACAGTGACCTGGGAGACAAGGAATATGGGCAATTGTGTCTTCTCCATGTCTTATGGGTTATTCCTGGGTTGGCCACACAGTGATGGGTCTGGCCATGTCCTTTTATACCCTTTAGAGCTGAGAGTCAGCTGTGTCCCCATACTGTCCTACCTGCTTTAGTCACTGTCCTTTCCCTCTCAGTCTGTGTGTCCTAAAATGTGTCATGTAGGTTTGTGGTGGAAGTGTGATGAGCTGTGAGTTTAGGAACCATGGGCGTTCACCATTCACACATCACCTCAAACCTGTTCCCACTTGGTCTCTGCTCAGATCAGTGATCAGTGCTTCAATGTTTCTGTTCTCTGCGAATAAGATGCTGCTGGAGCACAACTGTCTCTGTCCTGGCTGCCTCTAGTCACTGCAGACACTGCAGTGTGCTGATTCATGAACTTTTGTCATCCTTGATAAAACTGAGTCAGACAACTTTTAGTATAGATTTGTGCATTTGTTGCTTTTTTTAGTGTTCCTGCTTTCTTGTTCAGTAACAGTCAGATCTTCTTGTGAGGAAATTTATGAAGAACTCTAATGAGGACTCACCTGAGTTCTGTTAGAAACCCTGACTAAATTCTGCTTTGGCTGATGAATTTGAACCTCTTCCTTTTGTTTTCTTTCTCTGATAAAATAGTTTCTAAAGCACTGTTTTCAGATGCAGGGTGGGAGACGTACAAATTCTAATGGAAGCACTTTTCTTATTTTTCCCATGTCTACTTTTACACTGCTCTTATATTATAATGATGTGGCGTTTTCCCATATCGACATCAGGTTTAGATACCAAGGAAATTTCTCTCTGATACCATATAATCAAAAAGCAAGGAGATAAAACAAAAATCAGTCATGGCGTTGTACAGAGAAATATCATTGTACGTAACAGGCTTGATTTAGATCCTTTTTAAACACTTTTTGTCTGTCTGGACTGTGTCTGTAGTATAATGCAGAGGTAGATGACATAACAGTATTGCAGGTAAGCTCTTGAGATCTAAGCAGTATGGATGTATCAGGAAGCTCAGAGCTAATTCCAAATTTTATAGGTCTATTCATTGTAATCCATCACACAAACAAGAAATGCTCTTTTTGCATGTTTTGCAGGCTTTGCTTTAACAGGCTTTGCCTGTTAAGCTACAATAATGAATTTGGGGGGGAAAAATCAATCCTGAAACTCAGAAAGGCTCTGCTACAATGTGATGGGATTTCCATCTGATAACATCAGAAATGAATTTGTTCCACTTCAAGGCAAATTAATCTTTGTTCAGGCTAATTAATCTTTGTTCATACAGCTGATCTGATAAGGTTATTAAAATCACGTATGATGTGACAGTTCTGTAACCTGCAAGGAAATGCTAACTCAGTGCAGGATCAATCTTTTCTTAAAATTGAAATAAAACGTCTAGGTTTGTGAGAATTATTTTGTTTTAATTACCAGGATCCCTCAAATATTGCCAAGTTTTTCTGCTGCATAAAGGAATGCACTCAGCTTAAAATGTTATCATTCAAAAAGGTGAATTTAAATGGGTCTTGGTTTTCCCTGCAGCAAGACTGCAGGCAAGGAAAGTTTCATAGACCTTCATTTTGACCCAGTGGGGCTGCTCAGAGATTCTCATAACCAGCCCTTCCCCTGCTGGATTTTTAAAAATTTTTCAATTAATTTTCAGATATCTCAGAATATCTTTTTAATTTTGAGTACTATATAAACAATATTGACACAGATCTGTGATATAAGAAAAATGGCCTGATTTGATGGTAACTGAAGCTGCTGGAAAATTAAAGGCTGTGAGGTTTCCAGGAGGTTCAAAGAGAGTTACAGAAGCATCACATTACTCTCAATTATAGTCAATCAATAAGCACTCTACTCCCTCCACCATGGCCACTCAATTCACTCTACCAGGAAAATACCCTTCCTGAAAACTGTGGTTTTAGCATAACAGTGCTCTGCATTGAATTGCAGTGGGCCATTGTGATGGCAAAGTTCTGGTGTAGTATGTGCTAAAAGCTCATCTGCACACTCACAGAGGAGCTCAGAGGGACAACAATGTGGGGGGAGCCCAAAGAATTCCCTGCACCCTGCTGTTCCCATTCCAGGCGCCCATCAAAGGCCTTTGTGATCAGCCGGAGGAGCCCAGGGGCACAAAGGCAGGTGGGAACCTGAATTAGGGATTCAAGAGGAAGGGACATTTTGTCGGCTGGGACTTTCCCAGCGCTGTCCCAAAGGAGTCTCAGCCCTTGTGGCCACGCACGAAACCCACCCAGATGAGGCAACAGCAGAGCGCCTTTGGGGCTGGGAGGAGCTGCTGCCTGGGGCATGGGACACCTGGGCTGGGACACCTCTCAGTGGGCTGCTGAGGACCTGGGGACTCCCAGCCAGCTGTACCTGTGTGTGTGATGGTCTGCACCACCAACTGGGCTGTGGGGCTGTGGCTCTGAGGGCTCAAATGTCCAGGTACATTTGAGATGTAGGGGCAGCTGGTGGGCAGACGAGTGTCTGAGCCCAGCTGCTGGAGGGATGTGTACAGATGTGTGTACCTGTGCATTCTCACTACAGGACCTCTGCACTGTTCAGCCAGAGAGGTGAGAAGGATGAGGCTGTCAGTGCTGTGTGAGTGCTCTCTCTGTTCCCATTGCCTGTGTCGCCAGCTGTGTCTGTAGATGTGTGGTGGATAAATGCACTCTCTGCATGTCCCTCTCAGGTGTACCTGCTCAGGCTCAATGCTGGTGGGACCCCAGGCCCAGAGCTGCCGTGGCCCCACCTCTCCTGGATTGTCAGACCCTGCACAGTGTTGCATCAAAAGCAGAGTAAGCCCGGGAGAAGTGTAGAAAGATGGGTGGTGTTTAGTATCATGATTTCTAATTTCCTTCCTTTTGTGGGCTGAATGCTAATGTGTGCCCCAGGCATAAAACTACTGCCAGTAAGCTTGTTGGTGTACTCATTTCGTAAAATTTGAAACCTGGTTTGTGTTTTTTGTTGTTGAGATGGGGCTTGTGGTGGAGTGGGAAATTTGAGGAGCAACAGGGTGGAGAACGAAAAAAAAGCTGTGTATAAACCCTTGTGTGTATGCATTAACTATAGTCTAGGACCCACCTATAAAATATTCACCAATGCATGAAGTTTATCCATCAAAAGCTTGTGAAACAGTGAGTTTCAGGTACAAATAGCAGTGATTAAAAAAAAAAAAAAACACCTCCAAAGCCTAAATATGATATAGACACAATATATTTTAACTGTATAGACAAACATGAAATGCCAATGTCCCTCAAAAAAGCAGTTCAAGCTTTGAATTAACTGCTTCCTGTTGAGAAGAACAGGAAAAGAAACCAAAAATATGCCCAAGGAGTAAATCTGTGTGTGTACAGAAATTCTTCCGTAGGTGACCTAGTTTTAAAGATCATTGGGAATTTATATTCATTGCCTGTAGAGGCAGGGTGGCCAGGGGAATGCTGCTGTGATGAAGCCCATGCATCCATGGAAATAGTGTTGGACTAAATTTCCTCATGGACATAATTCCACTAAATTAAAAGAACTGATGTGAAGATGGACTATGTCCCTATTCTCATGTTTGAGCAAAAGGATCATAAAATGTTAATTTTAGTTTAATGTACAAACAGAAGGTCTTTTGCAACATCCTAATTGCCTAATTCCTATTTTTATTTCCTTTTCTAGGAGGTGAGGTTTTTTCATTCCTTTTATCAGTGGAAGTATTTTTCCTTCTCCAGGGGGAAAACCACACAAACTATCATCAAATCAAATCAATCATATTTTACTAGATTTATGCTTTCTTTTTTTGTCAGTGATACATACAGACGTCAGGAAGAAAACCTACTAGATGATTTTATCTATTTGGAGATGAAGTAACCCTAAGGCTGTACAATTCTTCAGTGTCAGGCATCTGATTTATACTACTATTGTGTGTAATAGTTCTACAGCCAAATCCTTTTGATTGCCAGGACATCTTATTCAGGTTCCATTTCTCTTATGTGGATTTGACTTTATTTTTGTATACTTTAAGGTATGATGCATTGATACCTTGCACAGTATGAAACATACAGCATGCAACAATGAATATGTTTACAAGTGGCTTTATTCCTTTCTCCTTTCAATGAAATTTATATTAACTTTGCATGGTATATATTTGCAATAATGTTTTTGGCTATGAAACTTAGCTTTGAACTCTCACCAAATGTATCTTCTGTACAATAGTGCTTTTGCAAAATGTCTTTTGTTCTTTTGGTAGCTGGATCATTTTCTTACATCAAAGCCTGTCAGGCTCACAAGTATTTCAACAAACGGAATGATTTGTATACTCAGCTTGAAAGTTTTTTGCGTGAGGTAGAAAAGCAAATCTGAAACAAAAATCTGTGTCACTTATGAGAAAAGGTCCTGTCTTTGTTCTCTGTACGATCATTGGAGCGAGATGTTATTTGTAGTGGTTCTTCTCTTTCGCAACAGCCGCGAGAGCGTTCACTGCGCTAATCTTTATCTTCGCTTTGCTCTTCAGAACGAATGCTTCTGATGTGAGGCTACTTTACAGGAAGCGTGACCTCACTGGGGCTCTGTGCCGCTGATTGCACGGCTGTTTTCAAAAGGAAACAGGGCACTTGCCAGACCTGCCTTGCGAAGAGCCGGGGCTGGGCTCTCCCGGGGGCTGCACAAGGAACTCCCTCCAGCAGCCGTGGAGGAGCATGTGCTAACTGGGAAATGGATTTTGCAGGTTTGAAGCATTTTAGACTTATTTATCTCTTAATGTATTTGTCAGCTGAGAAATAGCTAAGCTTTGGATTCATTGCATACTGCTCTTCAGGAAGTTTTGCGATTTTGTGAATGTTGCTACCATTACCAGCAGGGAGAAAAAACTAAACTGCTCTTCAAAAACAACTGATATGTGTGAACAAGTAAAACTCTCTTTGTAGACACTTGTGTTTGGTAGGTACAATAGAATAAAACTAGTTGCCTGGGTTTCAGCTATTTATATAGTTAGCGCTATTTTGGTAGATACTGATGTAAATATTTAGATTGTTCATTTAAAGCATCATTGGCTTAAACACTAATTTGATTTTTGGAGGGAAAGGTAGTTAAAACTGATTGGTTTGGACAGTGACTTTTTGTTTAGATTACAACATGAACTTTTGCAAGTTTTGAAATCCAAGGGAGGTTGTTGCCTTAAACTTTTATTTGGATTCTTGACATGAAATATTGCCACATTCACCTCAGATTCACTTTTAGTGTGATTTCATAGAGCTGTTGGCCTTTTCTCATGCCATAGATGCTATGTTGATGGCTCATTTCGTGGATTACAGATACAATACCACTTCTTCATTGTACAGTGGTAGTTGAGATGCTTTGTTTTGTTATGTCATTACTATAGCTTCTCACGCTATTAATAGCTCAGAAATAGGACTGAATAATAAATGAAAGCAGAACACTGTGCAGCATTGTCTACAACATGGTGTTTCCATGTTTTCTCCATCATTGATTGAATTATGATTTTCAGCAACTCACTTCATTATGCATGAGCCAAAAATTTTCATGATCAAGGCGGCAAAAAAATCTGTTGGACTGCCTGTTCTATGACTGTTCACAGAAGCTTGATATTATCGTTACTTAAAATAGTTTAAAAGCAAATTACAGCTGCTTATTAACTGTTCTTGAAAAGAGGGGAAATGCCTTGCCTCCCCAGTAATATACATGCAAGTGTATCTCGCTCGCTTTATTTTATAAATAGGTGTATATACTCTACTTTATCTTAAATTTTGTTTCTCTGGAGGGTGGCAGATAAACAGGCATCCTGCAGAGACACACCTTGCAAAGTCATGAGACAATTCAAATGAGGAACAGAAGGACTGTGGTTTGTTCTGCCACTGTGATCAGTATGTGTCAACACTTTCTAGCAAAAGCACTACCCCATAGGAAAGCTGCTACTCTTAAAAGTTTTCTTTTTTAGACGTTGCTACTTTATAGTATCATAACTGAAAGAACTGCATGCAAAACAGCTGTGTTGTAGGTTTCGGTTCCTGGAAAGTTTCACTCTCAGATTATTAAAGTGTTGTACCAGGTATAACTGATCCTGAGATATATTTCTATATATCCTTTTCAAACAAATTTGCCCTAGAATCTATTACTTTTACCTAAGCAAGAATACATGATAACTAATAATGTGATATTTATTGATATTATCTTACACATCCTAATTTTCAAACAAGACCAAATAAAATATGCTTCTGTTTCTTTTTAAACGCTCTTACAGATAATTTATATTCCCTGTTACCCTAGGGTGTATGCAACAGTCCTTTTCAAGATGTATGGAACATCACATGTTGCATCAACTCCAGGAACAAGTAAATTTGGACACATTCGTCAGAGTTTTAATAAAAATAAATATCTTGTGGAGGGGATCTTTTTTGACTGATAAGATTTAGGATTTTGCTGGTTTTAGTTTATATCCAGATCTACAAATTGCTTGTTGAGTCCTTCCTGTATTTTCTTCTACAGTTTGGATGGATTTCTTGGCTTGGAATATAAGATTTTTGCACATTTAAAAATCATGATTTTGCCTAAAAGAAGAGCAATTATTTCAGCAGTTAGTTGTATGTGAAAAAATAGCTCTAGTACATGTCAAACTACAAAATGCACGGTTTGTGTTCTGACTGATGCTCCTTGATCACTCTGTACCTCCCCCCAAATTCTTTCGGTTGTCTCCTCCTCAAGTTATTTTTGTGAGCATTAGAGCATGATTTGTTCATGGTGAAGTGATTATTTTTTCCAAAGGGTAGGATAAACAGTATGTATGGGAATAGGGTAATAGGACTGATTTATAAAAAGTACCCTGAAGGTTTTACTTCTCTTCTTTGGTCCACCCTGCCTGGTCCCAAGGGAGAGTTAGCCTTCACACACAGCCTGTGACTGACAACTGAGCTCCAAATGAGGATAAACAAGATTACCGAAGTGGAAACCCTGACCTTCATGTCTTTTCTTTGCCTCAGCTCACAACTGAACATAAAAAAATCTCTTAGCCCCATCTCCTCTCAGAGGTGAAGGATGGGTATTTACCAGCAGTGTTGTAAATCTGAAGCACTAAAGATTCAGGAGAGGCAAGGTAATATAGGGAAAGATCATATCTTTTATCTTTTCATGTAATAACAGATTTAAATTCTCCCTATGGATAGCCCTTGCTCATATTTTCTGAGATTGATTCTGGCAGGTGTGGAATATCTAGCAACACTTTGCACGCTTGAGTCATGGTAATCCAGACAAATCCTATTTTCTTAGTCTTCTGCTACAATTACCATCAAATATTTGTCATTGTAGCAATCACTGTTCTTGTTATGCTATGTCTGCAATTTTCATCTGAAAAATATAATGTAATGGTAATTGTGGCCTTTCCATTCTACTCTGTAGCTATTGCCAGTTCAGGTTCTGGCTTTGGCGTGAAGCAGATTTCTGCTAAAACTCCTTAAAATTGATGAAATTATTTTGTTTGTGTCCATAATTATTTCTCTCAGGTCTGTTATCTGGGCAGAGTAGAAGTATCTGATTTCTGTTGGCTCTCATTCTGTGTTGCCCTGGTTGAGATGAGTTTCCTATAAACACTAAGTCTTTCCCCGATTTGTTCATATGTTTTATCTCCTTTAATCCTTCCCTTAATTTCCTTTTCATTTTTAGCTTTTTTTATCATCTTTCTGGTATGCACAAGGTACCTGTCAGTGAATATGATAACAACCCTGTCTCATTTCACCTTTGCAGGTTCAACACCATTTAATGGAGAGCATAGACACAACTTCTCACACCATATTTATCCAAGGTATTGAGGGAAGTTATACTTGCTTAATTTTATTTTTGTTTTGGTGTAGATTTTGTAAAAATCCCTTTTGGGCCACTGAGAATCGTAGTGCTGATATTAATTTAATTACCGCCCGAAATGGAAGTTCAAAAGTACTTCTGTGGAAACACTGGCTTTGCAATTACAAGGTTTTGGAGTATCTCTCTTCCATCTGCTTTTCCCTACACTGAAATTGTGGAATCTCTCTGTGACATGCCATATGGGATAGTTAAACCTCCTACTGAATCCCAGGTCAGACACTAAATCAATCCAGTGTCTTCCTTCCCATGATGACACTGCATGGCAATTTGGAACTCATCGGTGTTGAGGAGAAAGGACTAGCCAGAAATTCAATTTTACTCAAACTAAGTAAAATGTCTGCAACTTTTAGGTCCTTTCACCTCTGTCACTATTCACTTCCATTTTAAACATTATAGAGTATATTTTTCTGCACTGTATTTCATCCCAAAGTCAATTGTGTTTCAGTGCTGGATGGAGCTATCACAATGGAGCTATCCCATCTTGTTTCCAGCTGCATGGCATTCTAGGATTTGTGAGAGTTAGAAGTCATGTATCCTTAAATCTTCACTAAGTATGGCTAGGTTATAGAAAAGCAAGTAAATCCTGACTGGCTCAGAGGCACCCAGCTTGTGCCATGTAGAGGAACTCAGAGAAGCAAAATTCTGGAATGCCTCTGATGGCTCCAGGTCAGTGTAGGTCTGGCAGGACTCCTTGGCCAAGAGCACTGCCACAGAAACACACTGAGCACTTCTGAGCTCTAGCTGGCTCCATGCTGCAGGAAATGCTCCCCTGGCGTGTATCCCTCCTGTAACCTGAAGCTCTGGAAAGTGTGTGCACACGTCAGCTGGCTGAAACCCTCTAGTTCAGAAGTAATACCATTACATCCACATATTTTAAATCTATGACATTACCAGCCCCCATCAGCTGGGAATGTAAATTCACTGCTATTAAATCATGGGTTTGCTCTGTCCAGACCTTCTCTAAATTAGAGCCTTTCATTTCTCCTTTTCAGTTGTGCTTGTGCCTTTTTGGACGATGATCCTGCCTATGAGTGCTCCACAGATCCTCTGACAGGCTCCCTTCCTACGTGTCGCCGCAGCCCTCGACTGCTTTCTAATGGTTATTATGTTTTGACAGAAGACAGTTTTCTGTCTGATGAAGAGGGCAACATAACACTGACACCATCCCACACAAGTGTTACATATAAAGAGAATTTAGTTCGGTAAGTGAACTGCGTGCAGGTTTTACTCCATGCTGGTGATTGCCTCCCCATTTCTGGCCTTCTCTAGAGGTGCACCTGGAGGTGTCTTTGTGTCTGTCTACATTTTTCTTGGCATCAGATCAGCATTACTTCTGAATGGGAACATCTCAACTGCTTTAGTTTAGAGAGTGCAGTGAATGAAATAACCTGACTTTCAGTCATGTCTTACTATCCAAAAACTCTTTAATGTGCAGTTGTGGCTATAATTGAAGTTGTGTCCAATAAAGAAAAAGGAGAGCTACAGCTCATTTTGCCAATGGGATGTTACTCTGATAAGGGCTAAGAAAAAAAGTATATAAAAAATGCCTTTGTCTAAAACACACATACACATATATATATATAAAAAAAGACCGATCCTGGAATCCTTATTCAAGGAAAAATATCTCTTGATTCAGTAGAACAACAAATTAGGAAGGTAAAATGTAGTTTAAAAAACTTGCAGTTCAATGGATTCAGACTGCCCCACATAGGATATGGCAGGGTGGAACTTGCAGGCAGCATGAAATACTCATAGTATCAGAGACCAGTAGCTGTGATACCATTTGGTATTACAGTCTCCAGCATCACAACAGCATGACCAGCCCTGCTGTTAATACATTAATACATTCCCTGATAAATTGTGGTGTGCAGCTGCCATTCCTGGTGACATGCCCAGGGTCAAGAACAGGGCTGGGAGCAGCACCCAGAACCTGGTTCTTTCATGTGGCTCCTGCAAGCTTTAGAGCTCTGTCCCTGCTCAGCAAGAATAATTAGCTCTTTTCCTTGGCAACATATCTTTTCTTCCTAGTGTTTTCAGGCGAAGGAAGAAAATCCGTCGCTCTCTTGACAGCTTGTTCAATCTCAGTGCCTCCAGCTCATGGCTCAGCTCCACCACTCCCAGCAAGATGAATTCCTCCCATGTCGAGGATCCTTGGCCTGACGGATGCAGTAAACTAGAAGTCAGTCACAGTGACATTGGTAAGGCCTGATCATTTACCAAGCAATCAAGATACAACATTGCAGTCTGCATTTAGTGGGAATTGGGTATCTCTTTCTGGAATTTTTGCAGGTTTTGTCTGCCAAGGTGTGCAGGTAAAGGATAGATGAACTGCAGAATTCTAAGGGGTAAATAGAGCTCCTGGCATTAAGCCAGAGTATGAGTCCACAAAGACCTCTGTGCCAAAAAGTCATTTTCTGACTGAATTTGCATCCAAAGTCATCACCAGGGATGTTTATTCTGGTATGATTAATACCTGGCACTGTCTGCTTTCACCTGGTTCTTTCAGTAATTTCATCTGTTATGCTCTATGTGGTTTTCTCCTTACTCTGCATATTTTCTCTTGCATACATTTGGACCTCCCAATTCCCTACCCATAACAATATGGAACCTCTCCTGTGATTCCGTAATTAATTCCTAAATTCATTAGCACAAAGTCTCAGAGCTCTTCTTTTATGCAATCTCAGCTATGTGTGCACTTCTTGTAGGTGATTCAGACCTTTCTTCTGAATATAATAACCATGTGTCACAAAGGCAAATTCCAGCATCTAATGGAGCATCTCTCGCCAAAGATGATGAGTTTCTTCAGTTTGAGGAACCATTTTGTGCTCCAAAATCCTGCTCTTCATTTGTGATAAATGCAAGTGAAGAGACCTTGAAAAATGCAGGTATGTTATGTTCTTATTCTGATATGCCTCATTTTTAGAGTGAACTGAAAATACATCAAAATATGGATCTGGCCCTTTCAGAATAGAATTTATTTACTAAAATATACATTTTAAATGAATGATGAACATAACAAAATCATAAAATTGGTCTTTAGTTGATTACTACCCCCTGCTCACAGTTTTTCCTCACCCGTTTTTCAGAAAAAAAAGTGAAGAGGAAAATGGAGGAAAGGGCATGGGAGCAAAAACTGAAACAGGCAATTATGCAGAAAGGCTTTTTTTCTGAGAGCATGGAGGGCACAGTGTTTCTGTAGTTGTGGGGGAAAAATACTCCTGAGAGACACCCAGAGCATGAAAATTAGGTTTCTGCTTTGAATCACCCCAGGCGAGTTCTCTTTAAAAGCAACTGAGGAGACTGGTCTCACAGGCTGAAGGTAGTCTTTGCAAACACCTCTGTCATATATTTACTTTCATTAAAGCCCATTATTTTCCTGCTTTTTATTTTAGAATCCAGGACAGTGCAAAATGTCATTTCCCAGATGGTTGCACTGATCATGTGTTTAATAATTTCAATATGTACAAGGTAATTTTTATTTATTTTATTTTCTGTTTCTGACATTAGTACTTGCTTTATTTCAACTGGTGAATAAAACTTCAATTAGGGGTCACATTTTCAAAGTTATATATATCTTACTGTGAAAATACATTTTCAGATGATAGTTGATGCAGACAAATATCTGAGCTATATAGATATGGACGAAAATAAGAAATATGTATGCAGATATGACAGCTACTTTGCCAAGTGTGCTTTGACAGGGGTTTTGGCAGGCTGAGAAGAATCAAAATGGATCCATGCCTTTCTAAGTGGGTTTTTCTCTCAGTCTGAATGCTGAGGTCTTTCTTTCCAGGAGATTATCTAGTTTATGTAATTTAAAGTTTCAAATTACAGTTCACCTACCAGAGTTCAGAGGGTTCAACTGCAAGAATGAACCTCTCCTCCTCCCACCCAGGCTTCACCTCTTTTAACCCGATATGCATCCCTTGACTTTTTCTAACCTTTCTGGGTATTGTTATGTTCTCAGATATTTTCTGGGAGGATTGTCTGCCACTTTGTTGCTGATGATTTTAGTTTGTAAGTATAGAATTTCTTTATTTCCAACACAATTTTTTTTTTTTACTAAGTCATATCTGAGGACCAAATTCTATCCTTGGTTGTACATCCATGGCTCTTATTGATCCTAATGAGAGCAGGACATAGTCAAATGGGGACAGAATGTAACCTTCAATCCATTAGAGCATTTTGCATTTGAATTTCACAGTTCTTCTTTCCCAAGATGCTGCCATGTCATCTTTCTTCAGTCTCGATACATTTTTCAAAACAACCAAGTTTTGGTAAGTGGCTCCAGTGTCATGTGATGAATAGAGGAATTTAGAAATTTTATATTAAGAAGAGGAAGGAGATTCCTGCTGTTGTTTTCATGTCAGAAGACACAAGGTGGGATCTGAAGTTACTGATGGAGTATTTGGCTTTTCCAGTAACTGATTTGTATTCATAGAGACTTTCAGTTTATTTTGAAAAGCTATCTTTTCATAATTTGCAATAAATGTTGTAGCACCTATTCATTAGCAGAAAAGGACGGTAAACCTAATGTGGCATAACATAATGCAGAGACAGTCCGAGAAGTGTAACTTATGATTCCAGAGGTCTGCTTTCAAGCCTTGCACTGAAGTCCACTCCCAGGCCACCAGACCTAGCCATTTTTTTCTTTCAACTGGAAAAAAATAAAACCAGCTAATTATGGTGCTAGCCTCATCACCACCTTCCAGGCACTACAGAATTGATATAATTTGGCCCCATTAACCCAATGCACCATTAGAGCATTGCCTTTGGCTGATACTGCAATCTGATAAATTTCTTGGAAAGAAGAATTCAATCAGTCTGATCAGTTGAATAACAGTGCTGATGTTGCTGTTTCAGGCTGCATTATTTCTAAGTGTTGCACAGAACTGTAGCTTTGAAATCCCTCTGGAGAAAAATACTTGCATGTTTTGAAAGTCTGAATGACAGTTTTAGATGAAGCTCACACATAGGCCTTCATGCTGAAAGCACATATGGATGAGCTGGATATATGAATTACCATTCTTTCACCTTTTTGGCATCAGAAAATTCTGAATGTCTAAAATCTAAAATGCTTCTAAGACTAAAACGTTTGGGGCGATCTGAATTTTTATGGGGTGAAAGCGAAGCTTAACAGGATCTTCTTTGTTTCTGAAACTGTCGGGATTCAGGAGTTCAGTCTATGCCAAGGGCAACAAGACAATCTGACAGACCTCAGCCTTTGAATTGAGTACGTTGGAAGTGAGAAACAGCAAGGCACAACTTGGACAGCTCTATTGCAATGGTAGTCTCACTTTTTGAAGGATGATTTATCACAGTTTGTTAATATGTCTCTAGTGCCTAAAACTTTGGTTTTACCAAAGCCACCAGGTCGGGACCAGCATGTTGCAAACACACACCCCAAAGTGCTGCTTTCCCTCTTCCTGAATAGCTCAGCCCTGAGTCATAATGAAGCTGTTCTTCACAAGAGAAAACACACTCTGAGAGCTTTTCAGCAGCAGATATACAGAGAATACCTCTTTTATGCTCACCACAAGTGAGAAGTTACCTGCTCAAACAAGTAGTCTTACAGCTTAGCTAAATTTGTCAAACAGGACTTACCGATAATATATACTGACATAAGAAGCTGTGATTTAAATCAAGACATACAAAAATGTATTCTTCTTTTTTTTTCCCCACAGAAAACAGTAAGAAATAAAGAATAATGGGTGAGTATATGTTTAAGTTTAGAAAGAATTCCATATTTTCGAGAATGAGTCCTATTATGGAACAAGCATACCAAAAAGGTTCCATGGACTTTTCATTAAAAGGTTTAACTTCAGGGCCCTTGCCAGTTTCCACTGCAAATTATTCCACTTTGGTGTCTCTAACTCCTTTTTAATTGCATTTGGATTAAATATTTTCTTCCTGTTGTTTGACAGCAGTGGCTAAATAGTGTAAGCTGTTAACAATTACTGTGCTTCAGCCCAGAGAAAACATGTCTTCCAATAACATGCAAAACAAGTCTTCCTTTTTCCAACTTTGAACTGAGCAGTAGGACCAGGTGCTGTGCTGCTCTGACTTGGTAGCATTCCACTGAAGCAATGAAGCAGCATCAACATGAATCAGTCCAGAATATCTGAAAAACACTTATACATTCTTCTACTTCCTATTCTTTTTCACTCAAGCCTCATCTTCAGACTCCAGTTTCTGTTCATTAAGCATTTCTAAGCCTCACTGCAGCTCAAACCCTTAAAACAAGAGCACTGATTTATTTGTAGTTGGAGTTGTTGGTCATCCCAGTCCCAGTTCTGTTATTTCCTTTATGTCTTTGCTTTGTAAAGATAAAAAATGAAAAGAAGGAACCAAGTGGAGCTGTGCCCAGTTTGTGTTCCTTATAGTGTGGATAGAACAGCCTTCTTCATCAGTTTTCCTGGTTGAGTACAGTTCAGCTTCTGAGATCTAAAGGCATGTGCACAGCTGCAGTCACAACCTGAAAAACCTTTCAGTCAGCCCTTCGAAGGAGGGTGGTAATCCTGAGAACAAAGCATTTTAGAAAGCAGTGCAGGCATTTGATCACTTTGCCTATGGTGACAAAGAGCACACTGTGCCAAGCTGAGGACAGAACATATGGCACTTCTTAAAGTCAGTGGAACTGTTTATGTAAGAACTGAAACATCAGAGCTTGAAAGCTGGCTCTGGTTTTGAAAGCCAGTATCAGTGTTAACCAAAGCAGGTACTACTGGATGGGGTAGAGAACTTGGCACTTGTTTTGTGGCAGGACTAAACTAAATACAGATTGACACAGATTACTGTGAGACAGGACCTCCCACAGTTCAAAACAAGCTTTTCTCTTGCCCTTTGTAAAACCTTAAAGGCAGAGTTGTTACTTCCGTGTATTTTTAAATGAGTTCACTAACAGTTTTCATTTTTCCTCCTCCTCAAATTTATTTCCCTCAGCTCTTCAGCATCGAACTCCTGGATACCTCCTTATGGCCATGGTTACACATGTTCCTGTAGAAAAAGACGAACATAATTGATAGCATTCTTCTTCTAAAATACAATTAATTTTAGCTTTAGTTTTCTTCTGGTCAAATGTGGCCTTAGTTCTTGATGACTACATGAAAGAAATCATGCCAAGCAGTGGTGTACCTATAGTCTCTTATCTCAATGAAGTCCTCTGTAGGCATGGGGCCCTACAAGCATTTCGATAATAAAAAATGTTTTGTAATTCCCATGAGTTTTTATTTTTTAATAAAAATTATGTTATCCCATATTTTATATATTAATTTCTTATAACAATATGCCATCAAAGATAATGGATTTGGATAGTGGCTGAGTACATGTGATAACCGATGTATTATGTAACTAAAATGGTATTTATAATACCCATCCTCATATTTACTTGTAGTTAATGCACTTGAATAATTTTGTAAGTGTTAAATAATTCCTCTTCTCTATTTAAAGTACAGAGACAACTCAGAGTAAATTTCATTATGTAAAACATGTAAATATTTTTGTACCTATTTTATGCCCATCATAAAAGGTCCATTACTAAAATTACTTTTAAAACTAAAGGTCTATGAAGATCTTTAGTGTTTAAATAATCTCCTGGAATAATAATCTGAAAAGTTAGATCCCATTCTGAGAGAAAAGTCTAAAACTGCAATTACCCTGCAGACATAAAAGCAATTATGCTGAAAACTAGAAAAAAAGAGTTCACTGTTAACTCATTAGTTCACTGTAAACTAGTGAAAAAAAATCTGATTGAGATTGAAAAAGAATTGGTCTAAAATAAATTCTTATAATCTGTCTATTAATAAATACAAACTGTAAAATAAAATTGTTCTGATCTGGGGAGAGGGAACTCCTGGGGCAATTTCCCAATGGGAGTTTAAGGGCTAAAAATAAGATGCTCAGGATCTTTTAAGATCTGTCCTCCCTGATATTCATCAGTGTTGAATTAACAAACTTCTATTCAGTTACCAGACTGGTTGGCTTTGACAGTTTCCTTCCATATATTCCAATGGACCTAAAACAAGTCTCATCTTTTTTCTCTGAGAAGAGGCACAATCATATGTTTCTTCCTGTTAGATTAAAAATTGAAGCCAGGATCTGTCTGATGAAAACCTGAAAACGTTTTCCAACCTAAATGTTTAAATCCAGACTTTCAGAGGTAATTAGTATTTGCAGCTTCTCTAAACTACAATATCAACCCTAGGATAACTGCGAAATGTAATTCTCTCAGAGTAAAACCACTTAGTGATTAGTGATTAACTGACACATCTACAAACAGAGAAAACAACTAGAATTTTACATTTTTTGTTCCCAGTGATTAATCATTTACTCCCCTTTAATATAGCACCTTATTTAGAGAATCAAATGGAAATTTTGAGATATAAATTTATAAACCCCTGTGTATTTTTTCATACCATTTATTACTTTTTTTATCTATTATTTTTATCATTACACCTTGTCTTATACTCTCTTACTTCAGCTCTGTTCATCTGAATTTCAGGGTCATTTCTGAGTATGTATCACATAGTGCTTTATAGCAGGAATGTTCATGTGAAAGATGATAATATTAATGCCATCCCTTAGTTTACAATGTTCCTGGTCTGTTCCTGGTTTGTAGTTATCCTGAAAGCATTACTTGTAGAAGCCAAACCATACGAAGACTAACATCTTTTATTTAAATTATATGGAATAAACTACATGATACAAGTTATGACCACTTAGTGCAGTTCTGCAAAATCTGCTTTTTGATGTACATTTTTTGTGAATTGGCTGCTCTGTTTTGTAAACCTCTTTTCACATTTCTATATACACCAAACAAAACTTACTTCATTTATATTGTTTCTTTTCTTATGGTTTCTCATGCCGCTTTTTCCCCCCTATCTCTGGCATTTCCATATCAGTAAAGCTGCTCCTGTTCTTACCTCTTCTAGTATTTGAGGGTGTTTTCAATAATGAAGATTATTATTATTATTATTATTAGGAACTGGATATTTTTTGGTGCATTTGTTATTTGTGAGTTCATGTCCTGCCCTGCAGATTGTGTGCTATTTGGGGGAGGTTTTATTGGTACTTTAGTGCAAACATAAAGACTTGTTTAGTACGACTGACTACGTTACTTAGCACCATAGAAAAATTAAGCAACATAAAATAAAAATTTGAAAAAACAGTAATTAAATAGGAAAGAAATAGAAATACATAGGTTCAAATTCTGAGTGGGTATCAATTAGCTGGTTTACAGCAGCTGAAACTCTGATTTGCAGCATTTCAACAGCTAAGATTTGTTCACGGATATCAATTTGCTGGGGTTGGAGCACCTTACATGAGTGCATACAAAGTCAAGACATGTTCAAAATACTTCTGATGTATTGTAATAATAATGCTATAAAGCTTACTTTTGTCATGACAGAGATATATATTGCATTGTTTTACACATGTAACAAATAAAGTTGTAATGTATTACAGTAGTAAAGCAAATTTCTTCAGGAAAGGCATGCCAGAGGGGACTCTTTTTCTTCTCAACTCCTTTCTCCTGTTTGTAGTGTGGTTCTTTACATTATCTCTGACATGTACATTGCTTCATGCTAGGATTTCAGGCTTGTGCTGCTGAAAGCACTTGGTACATAATTCGAGTGGAAAAAAAACCCTGTGAAAATAAAGAACACAGCAAATAATGTACTTCAGTACCTGTCTTTGCCTTGTGTGTGCCAGACCACCAGGTTAAGACCAGTGTGTTGCAAACACATTCTCCAAAGTGCTGCTTACTGTCTTCCTGAATAATTTAACCCTGAGTCATAAACAAAACTGTTCTTCACAAGAGAAAAACAAACACACTCTGAGAGCTTTTCAGTCACTGGTGTACAGAGAATGCTTCTTTTATGCTCATCACAAGTGAGAAGTTACCTGCTCGAACAAGCAGTCCTGCAGCTTAACTAGATTTGTCAAACAGGACCTATATATATACTGATTAAAACAAACCTTGGCTTAACTCAGGACTTAGAGGCACAAGGGTTTGGAAGATGAGCTGGGAGGAATGCAGAAATAAAAGGAAGGTGGGGTTAGAGTTGTCATTATTTCTCTCTATCCCACTTTATTTGGCAAAAAATTAATTTCCCCAAGTTGAATCTGCTTTGCCCATGATAGTAATTGTTGTTTGATGTCTCTGCCCTTATCTCAATCCATGAGCTTCTTGTCATATTTTCTTCCTGTCTTCTGTTGGGGCTAGGAAGTGAGAAAACAGCTGGTGGGCACCTGGCATCCTGCCAAAGTCAGCCCATCACACCTTAGTATTTGGCAATTTAATTAATTGCAGATTTTATATTTCTTTTTTCAGAACTATCATCTAGAATCTCTGAAAAAGGATGAACACTCTCCCCCCCTGTCTTTAGCTTAACAAAATAATATAGGCTTTTCAATGTAACACAATGTAAACACAGGATTCAAAATACTGTACACAGCAAGAACAAGATGTTTTCTTGTTTGAAATTGATTACCTTGATTGCAAATTCCACTCCCAAGTAAAAAAAATAATATTACTAGCAAAAAAGTCATTATTTGAAGAGGCCTGCAATTTGATATGAGTGGGTAGGTAGCAGAACCAGCGGCCCTTCTTTAATGTCTGAATCTGTGCAGGGGCCTTGGGCCACAGTGGTGATGTCCAACCAGCCGTGTGAACCTTCCTGTCTTCCGAATGGAGCTGCTGCTTCGCCAGTCAGATTGGCCAGGACAAACACTATGGCATTAAACTGAAGTGCATAAACTGCTTCTGCTCCTTTGTGTCTCACTATCTCCACAAAACTCAGGAGCCTTAACTCAATGACACCTTTATACTCCTATCTTCTAATCCTCAGTACACATAGAAAGCTGCGGAGTGGCAGTGGGGAGTTGCATTTACATCAGAGGTAAATGGTGTCAGGAAAAATTAATCCACAAACACCAGAGGTTTATGTCCAAAAAGGAGACAGAGGAGTCCTGTAACTTTATTCATGAATAAAGGGAGAGGTCATGGGCATTTCCCATGGGGTCTCTCAAATTGCTAGAGGATGCAGCCTCTTTTTATCCTAATTTCCTGGATGCAGATTCCCTCTCTTTTCCCCATTGGCTGGGGTACTCGAGAGGTACAGACTTTCCGAATCACCTATGTACACTCCCCCCGCTTTTTGTTTTCTTTGTGTCTCTGTTCTTTTTGTCTAAGTCCAGGGATTTAACACATCCTTGGGTGAGTAACAGTCTGTGTCAATTAATGGAATTCCTATGGAATTTATGGTTCCTCCCATTGCTTCTTTCATCTATCAGTACCTGGCCTTATCTACCAGCAGGCCTCACAGTTTGTTTGTAAAGACATCTCCCTCCTGTTCTTTTCAATGGCTAAATAAATTAATTTAATAATATTAAAAAATCCTACAGTCTTATTTAAATTTATAGGCGAATTTCCTGTTAGTAGAAAATTACCTTTAGGTTTGATTAGACCTTTAGGTTAATGAAGACCTGTGTTAGCAAAGAGGTAGGAAATACAGACTGATTTTCCCGATGATTTTCCACTTTGATCTGATGGCAATTACGATCCAGAATTGGAACAGGCTGCCCAGGGAAATGGTGGAGCTACCATCCCTAGAAAAAATTGAAGGAGCTGTAGATGTGGCACTGGGGAACATGGTTTAGAGGTGACTTGGCTCTGTTGAGTTATGGGCGGACTTGATGTTCCTAAAGATCTTTTCCAACCTAAGCTGTTCCATGATTCTAAATCCGTACAAGACTATGAATCACTGGACCAGGCTGCTTGCACAAACAACGGAAAACATGCTCTCAGCCCAAAACGCCTGAGGCAAACTAGCTGACGGATGTGCAGGACGAGGACAGAAGTGTCACGCAAAGGACAAGACGTGAGATTTACGCCTGAGGAAGAGCCATTTCATCCACGCCGGCCGAGGGAAGGCAGGGCCCGGAGCGGCCCGGGCGGTGCTGCTCCCGCTCGGGGCTGAGCCCAGGCCCCGGCGCCGCCCTCAGCGCCGCCCTCAGCGCCGTTGCTGTGGCAGCGCGGCGCGTCCCGCAATGGCGGCGGCGCCTGAGGGCGGCCATGGTGCGGAGTGAGTGTCCGGCAGCGCCGCTTCCCTCCCCTCCCCGGTCCCTTCCTTCTCCCCGGCCCCTTCCCTCCTCTCCAGGCCGTGCCCCGCGCCCTGCACGCCTCCTTCGTGTCCGCAGAAGGGCAGCAGAGCTGGGGAAGGGGCTGGAGCACGAGTGTGTGAGGAGAGGCTGAGGGGTGTTGAGCCTGGAGGCTCAGGGGAGACCTTGTCGCTCTCCTCGAGTCCCTGACAGGAGGGGGTAGCCAGATCTAGGGCGCCCTCTTCTCCCATGTAACAGGTGACAGGACAAGAAGAAATGGCCTCAAGTTGTGCCACGGGAGGTTTACATTAGATATTGGGAAAAATTTGTTCATGGAAGGGGTTGTCAAGCAGTGGTGTCAAGTACTAGAACAGCCACAGCAGGGAAGTGGTGGAGTCACCACCCCTGGAGTTATTTAAAACATTTAGGGACATGGTTTCGTGGTGGATTTGGCAGTGCTGGGCTGTACTCGATGATCTTAAAGGTGTTTTCCAATATAAACAATTCTCTGATTCATGTTCCCTCTTGCCACAGTTGCCTCCCCCACCATCCCCACACTCCCCCGGCAGCCCCCTGCCCTCCTGCCTCCCTTGGTTCATTGTCAGGTTTTCCTCCTTCCTGGCAATAACTCCCATTTTATCTCACCATGTACAGCACTGGGGTGCAGCTGCCTCTCAAAACAGCCCCCAAGAGGGCCAGCGTTGGGGTCTGGGGTGGCCCAGGTGGGCACCACTCCCTGTGTGGGGCAGCCTCTCTAAGGGGAGCTGCTGCGTGGGATGGTTTATGTCAGATGTGAAAAAACCCAAATGAGGTAAAATTCTCCATACCGTTACTTATGAATCAATCATTTTTTACAGGCACAGCAGTACGACCCAAAAGACTGAGTGCTCATGCCTATTACTCATGAAAAAGGAGTTCTCTTCCTCTGTGATTTTTCTTATAATCTGTTTTGATTGTATATTATCACTGGACTGCCAGTCCCGTGCTGGGCTAAAACAGTGCTTTGGACAGGAACTCTTTCTCCCTGCATGAAGCTGGCAGATGCCCTCTTTGAGCCTGAAGGAAAATGGCTTTATCTCCTGAACAGCACAGTGTGAATTTCAGTTAAAATAATGGTTGTATACTTCACTTTTCTGAATGTACCCACTGTTTTGTGGTACACCTGCAGCTGTCCACCTGCTTATTCTTTCAATTTCTTTAATGTTAGCGTTCATACCTCCTTCATTTTTTGACTAAAACATGTCATTTTTGGAAGCCCAGGCATTAGAATTTCAGGATCTGTTCTGTCCACGTGATTGTTGCCATCCTTTAATTCCTCCTGTGTTCATGGGAACCTTGGAGTAGCTGTGATCTCTCAGGTGGCTGGTCCAGTCTCCTGTTACTGCACACAACACCAGAAAATCTGGTTAATGAATTTCTCAGTGAGTTCAGTGTGTCTTGTTAATGTCCTGGAAATGCTGTTTTTTAGAATTTTATTTAATATTTGTTATCTCTTGCAAGCTTATTTCCCTCATTCCTCTTAAATGAACTAGGTTTTACACCAAATGTCAAATATTTGGTCAGTTCCCTACAACAGGACTCCAAATTAGGTTTCTAAAGCTTTACTATAGCTTCTATTGTGAATGATTGTTGCTGCTTTCCAAATCATTTGGTAATGAAAGTGGACATTTTTGCAGAATTGATGCAACAATAATTTCAATTTTCCTCAGCAAATGAAAATTGGGCTGTAATTAAGCTGTCAGGAATAGTTTGTATGACTTTTTGTATAAAGGGTATAGAGCATAATATTGCCACCGATGTGTATGAATGCAGATTGTGGGGTATTGTTTTCTTGCTCAAAATTACCTGGAAATAGTGGCATTGAAAGATCTGCCACCAAACACAATAGTAAGCTGGTCTTTTTAAATTTCTTTTAATTTCCAGCAGATTTGCCAAGTAACTCTTTAGAAATATCAATGTTTTTCATATTTACTGTGAAGACTGAAGTATTTAGTCATGATTATTGACTCTTTTTCCTCTTTTGTCTGTTACTTTAATCAAGTTCAAGTTGAAGGGAAGATGGTTGTTCAGATGGAGCAAACATGCTCAACATGGTTAAAAGAGACAGAGACCCTTTCCTTCCCCAATATAATTTATGTGCAGATAGGTTCCCCCCTTAGATCAATATCTGTATCTCCATATTTAATTCTGTAAATTAATTCTGTCAGATGAAACTCTGTTGAGCAGAAGGGAGCTTTAAGCTGGGACATCTATAAATAATATAATATAAACAAAATCAGTTTCACGCCTTTCCCAAAGACTGCAGATAGAGGAGCTGCATGGACACATGTGAGTTTGGGCTGTGTTGGTACACAGTTTGCTGGTCTGTGCGAATGTGTGCAGCCATTCCAGAACCACTGATAAAACTGGATGATTTCACAAAGTCTCTCAAAGACAAAGAAGTAAGAGAATACTTTTAATGAATGCATGGTAGGACCAATTTGTTTTCACAGAGCTTTATATAATTTTTCTTTTTACTTATTTTTCTTCAGACTCTTTTTGAAAGGCTTTTTTGTCTTTTTTTTCATCATTAAAAATCATGAACATAGCTATGCTGACTTGATAAAACCCTATTTTTTTTCCTCAGCACTTCACTGTAGTTCAGTGCTTGTCAAGGAGGGGAAAATGCTGTCACTTTTTGGTGCAGTGTGCTGGAAACAAAGATCTAGCTCAAGAGTGAGCGCTGGTTCTCGCAGAATTTCTTTACCTTCATTATAAAGAACCTTTTCACTATTTGAAAGATTACCTGGCATTAAATATTACAACATGATTACTCTGAACTCGGGTCTCTGGTGTTTTTCAGCCCCTGAAACTCCTTTGCTGGCTCTGATGAGCTGGTAGTGCCTAAGAAATACAAGGTATACATTTCATTTAGCATAAACATTTATAAACCTGAATTAGTTATGGCTTTGCCATAAAGAATATCTGCCCACTTTCAACACTTATCCTGCTTATTTCTGTGCACACTATGCTGGTGAAAGAATATGATGACACACTGTAGTTTGCTTCCCCCCCACCCCCTGCTGCTGTCTGTGATGTGAACATCTGGCATCTGGAAATAAAACAGCATAAAACACTCCACTGCTTGTCTACATGAATCAATCTGCAACCCAAGCTATGCTGAAAATATTGGTTGCTGGATTAATTTCTGTAACAGTTTATCACATTCTTATGGAAGACTAAGCAGTTTTCATATGGATTTTTCCAAATGTTACAGGTGACGTGATTGTGTTTCACAAAAGATGTTTACTGTGGCAGAGTGGGTCGAAGTTACTTGGTACTTGATATCTTGATATCTTTTCTTGCAGATTTTATTTTCGTTGTCATTCCTACCAAGCTATTTGGTGTGGTGGAACAAAATACTTTAATGATTTTATAATTTGCTCATAAGTCAGATGGCAGAAAAAGACTAAAGGGAAATATGACATCTAATGTTTCTTTCAGTCACTGAAGATCTTGTTAGAAGACGTGCAGAACATAACAACTGTGAAATTTTTTCACTGGAAGAAATCTCTTTACATCAGCAGGAAATAGAAAAACTAGAGCATCTTGACAAATGGTGCAAAGATTTAAAAATTCTTTATCTTCAGAATAATCTAATTCCTAAAATTGGTAAGTATTTTCACAATATGTTTCTTTTAAAATGGATTCACATGCATAATTCTGAAATCAGAAAAAAAAATTCTGTTATACTTAAGGGAATGTGCCCCTAACAAGAGTTCCTTTCCTGGTTTGTGTATTAAATTTCTAAGGAGCTCAGAAATTTGCAAGGGAAATTTTAAATGAAAAAGATAATACTGAGAAACAAGTTACTTGTTAATAGTATTAACATATATTAATGTTATTAGTGTGAAATACCTTCTATTGATTAAAATTTCAAAAATCAAGATATTTCTTAAATATCCCACCTTGTGGCAAACAGAGAGACAAAGAGTTTACCATATACCATGGGCTCTGATATCACAGGATTAGTTCTTACAGGCTAATTTTTAAATTCCATTTTTATGCAAATCATATTTTTTTGTGAGCACTGAAATAATTTTTATTCAGATAAAATACTTGCTTTTGTTCATAAACCAAACTTTCTACCACAAAGCCTCAATGATCTTCCTGCACCACAGGAGAAGATAAAGTTTCATATGGTTTGATTTTTTGGGATAGGTCCATACATTTCCTATTGAAAGATGCAACATCAAGCCTTGGGCTGGAAAAGCTTAGATTCTACAGATATTGTGTAGATGAACAATGAAAAGTTGGAAGTATTCAGAAATTATATTCGTATATCTCTTTGAAGTTCCATAAGAGGAAGAAAAAAATACTAAGGTTTTAGGGGGAAATTCTGTGCTCAGAACTTGTAGGCAAATCCTTTAAGTTCTCTCGAGGGATTCATCAGGAAACTCTATCTCTACTGATAACATATGCATTTCCTAAAGTGGAGTTATCTTCTCCCAGAGAGAGTAAGTTTTTTAAAATTGCTTTATGCTTTTTTGTCCCATCAAAAGTTGACTAAAATAAGTTGTTTTCTCTCTGTTAATGTGTCCTTAATAAGGTACAAGATTTAATCTTGTGGTTTTTTTGTGAACACTCAGGCCTCCTTCAGGTTAGTCCAGGGTATCACATTCAGATTTTTGCTTTTGGGACACAAACTTTTTTCAGCAATTTATTTTTTGAGACAAGCAATTTTTATCTCAACATAATCTAACTGTAGGACTTGAAAAGGTATGCAACTTGGTGATTTATGTGTTCTTGTATAATGTAACAGCTTTTCGAGGTAATACCTTAGTAATGAATGAAAAAACAAAAAAAAAAACCCAACCCCAAAACAAAAACCAGCCAAAACGAGCACCACCAACTCATCCCCATACTATCGTGGTGACCAAAAGCATTGTCAACAGGGGCTGTGTGACATAGTATTGAACTTGAGAAGAAACTCTTCCCAGGATACAACATGTCCTTGCAGAGGACACAGTAGTTCCAAGCATGCTTCTGAATATCACAGCGAAATGGTTTATGTTGGCTCTATTGAGTTGTCTTTTCTATTCTAAAGAAAACCTTTCTGCAGCTCTCGAGATCAGACTTGCCCCATAAACAGGCACTGGGTTGTCAGGCATCCACTGTGTGCACGAGTGATGCCATTGGCTTCAACACTCATCTCTCTCACATCATCATGTGCACAGGCACTGCTGTTACAGAAATATCGTAACAAAAACAAAAAACAAACATCCAACCTAAGCTGCACAAGTTCTTGCTGAGAGAATAATGTCATCATTTGTTTGTGAATTGTAAAGAAAACACCTCTCCAAGTTCTTAGTAAACTGTTGTAGGATACATGTCACCCAATTTGTAGATACCTCAAGTTTCCCAAGAAATGGAATGTCTCACTATTCTTTTTTAGCCATTCCTCTTGGATTACATATGTGTTTTATGGATTTGTGATAAAAATGTCTTTATAACTTTCCTTATGTCTTTTTGCATTTTTATTTTAATTTGTGTTTTCAGAAAAATTGTTGTTTTGTCTTTTTATTAATATTTAAATATTAATGCCCAGTAATGTGATACATAGTCTGATTTGTCCTTCCTGTTTTTCTGCTTCATTGTTGCTTTGAAGTAAAGTGAGCAAGTAAAACGATAATGCCCTTTCTAGTGCTGAAAACTGATATAATCGATCTATGTTTTGTTACAGAAAATGTGGGCAAACTAAAGAAGCTGGAATATTTAAATGTGGCTTTGAACAACATTGAAAGAATTGAAAATCTGGAAGGTCAGATTTTGAAAAAGTCATTTTGCCTTTTCATCTTAGAACACTTAAGTTGTGGCTTGATGTGAAAGAGGATGGAAGCCATTAAGCATAGACACTTGCAGGGGTATTTTGTGGATACCCAGAGCCTCTTTGGGTGCAGGGTTTCAGCTTCTTCAGTCTTCTACAAATGCTTCTTTGTAGCAAGTGCTTCCTACTGCTGAATTTCTCTCATTGAACTTTCCTATATGTCTCTGGGTCACATTGCAAGCCATCTTCAGTTCAGCAATCAAGTGTCACACACAAGAAGGTTCTACACTGAGAACTGGTTCCAGTGAGGGTCTGGGTTTTTTTTAAAGAGGCTTTCAAAGGATTCTTTTCTCTTTCATTGCTTGAAATCCTGTCTGTTTTGTCTGTTTCTGATCCTTTATCCTGTCACTTTTTCACATTTCATGTCCAAAGATCTGGCATTTTCCAAGATTAAAATCTAAGACTTAGAGCAACCCATAAACACATTCCATACTACTTGAATAATGTATGACTTGGTTGTTTTGTATTTCTTGACTCTGATTAGGCCAGTTGCTGAATCTTTAACATATCCACCTTGACAAAGGAACAGTTAAAAAAGAAAAACTGAACGAACTGGTTTTTTGGTTGGTTGCTTGGTTTTTTGGTTAGTTGGTTGGTTGGTTGGTTGGTTGGTTGGTTGGTTGGTTTTTGTGTGTATGTGTTTTGGTTTTGTTTTGTTTTTCTTTTGTTTGGTTAGTTGGGTGGTTGGTTGGTTTAGTTTGTGTTTCTAAGTCTGCAAGCTGGTTCAAGAGGATGGCTTAAATAAGAAACAAATAAATATTCTAATCACAAATTTGAAAGAGTTGAATAGGTAGTGTAGTACATATTTGGGAATTTGTTACGAGAGTTGCATTTGTTTTCATGCCATTAAATTTTAAATTCATCTATCAGGCTGCATTATTTATTACCGTGATCTGTCATTTACTTAGGAGATAGAACCTTTGGGATTGGCCCTTGCACAAATTTGGGTTATTTAAATCCCCTAATAAATTGTTCTACATTGTTTACTTTCTTACAGCTCCACTGTGCGTAAAACTTGGCAAATAGACCAGGAAAGGAAAGTGATTACAGTGATGTGAATCAAAGCTGAGCTTACTGTCAGCTAAACTTTTTACTCTTAGAGTCAAAGTTATGATTCATGAGCACATTATGGTAAAAGGAGAGGCTGATAAATTAAAAAATGAAGTTTTCAAGAGCATTTTTAACCTAATTTAGAGTCTCTGTTTGTAATGAATTTAGTTACCAAACACTTTCTTAGCATTGTTTGCAATTTAACCAGTGATAAAGTATTTACAGTGATAGCTAAGTCCACAGAGTGGAAAATCTAACTTAGAGTGAATTTGTTGGAAGTCTTATCTTTTTACTTGAATACTATTACCAGAGAGTAAACATACACTGAATGAAACTCATAATTGATCCTGCTGCAATTGTCCTGAAGCAATTGGATTGGGTTTTAGCCATGTGATTGAGATTTAGTTGAGGAAGGGTATCAAGGCAATCAGACTGTTAAAACCAAAGTCCAGCTTATCTGAAATTGAAACATTTAATAGCTCATCTAGAAATGTCCACAAAGTTCCGATACTGATAAGACCAATAATGTTGGTATTTTGTATTTTATTGAGTTTGTTTTATTCCCATAAATACTGTGACCTCATAAACTTTAGTTGTGAGTCATTCTTTCACTCAGAAAAGATGTATTCTGATAGAATGAGACCAGTTTACAGAACACAATGGAGACAGTTTTATATCTAAGTGTGTGTCTGTATATCACATGTACATTTATGTTATGGACAAATTAAGGTTTGTTTCAAACAGGCTGTGAAGAATTGAAGAAACTTGACCTGACAGCAAATTTCATTGGTGAACTCTCCAGTATTGAATCCCTAAAATGCAATATACATCTGAAGGAACTGTTTCTAGTGGGTAACCCATGTACTGAATTTGAAGGTTATAGACAATTTGTAGTGGCAACTCTTCATCAATTAAAAGTAAGATTTTAAAATTTGTATTTAAATCTAAATAAAAAATGAGTACTGTTGACTGAACACACTCATCCTAAACAAAGTAAACACCTGTGCTGGGAAAGCTAGTAGAATTTTTCTTACTGTCCGCAGGAAAGATTCTATTCTGAAGAATAAGTGTCTGCAATAAATAATATTATAATAATTGGTTCTGTTTTGATGGAACCACAATTATTCATTAACTTTTTTGTCATCTTTATTGGAGATTCTTAAAGTTTTTTCAAATTTTTCCAAAATTTCAATTCTTTTTCAAATAAGTGAACAGTTCTGGTGCTTTTTTCCTCATTGTTTATATATCCAATGCATTTTTAAATTATTAGCATGATTGCAGAAAGTTAGTGGCTCGTTGGTGCTATTCCAACATGTACAAAACCTACAGAGTAAGACAGTAAAAAGATCCAAGTTGGTGTAAAATTGCACTACATTGCATTGGCTGTAAATAGATACTTTGAGATTGTGGTTTTGTGCTGTGACTGAACTGATGTAATGACATCCTGTCAATGAAACCATCCCAGGCTTGAAATATGTTCTCACAATTTCCCTCAGAGAAGCACAGACACTGCTTAATTTATTAAGAGTAGATTTAGCTCACTCAGTTAGCAATAAACTTACACATCAAAAGAAGTCATTTTGTGCTGAATCAAGGTCAGACAAATACCAGAAATGGCTGAAGAGATTCTCTCTACTGTATAGTCTAATAAGACCAATTAAAATTCCTGGAAAATGCTAAAAGCAGATCTTAGACACACAAAACCATTTTCGGATCTGAATAAAAAG
Organism: Acanthornis magna; assembly: GCA_036785705.1. Taxonomy (NCBI): domain Eukaryota; kingdom Metazoa; phylum Chordata; class Aves; order Passeriformes; family Acanthizidae; genus Acanthornis; species Acanthornis magna. The sequence continues at coordinate 7,832,827 of JAWUZG010000119.1, read as the reverse complement.
TTATTGTTAGTTCTTTTTAATACAGTATAGCTTACATATGCTATAGATGAAAGATGTCTTTCTAATTATGTACAGAATTTAATGATCAAAATTAACCTACAGTTTGATAGTGATTTGAATTATGTTTGTAATTTCTCACGTATTTATATTGATTTTTTTCCCCTTGGGAAGTATTTGGATAGCAAAGAAATAGAACGTTCAGAGAGGATTAAAGCACTTCAAAACTATCCAGAAGTGAAATGGAAAATCAGAGAACAGGAACAAGCTTACCTTCTCAAAAGGGCCACAGAAAAAGAAGAGGCTCAAAGAAGGATGCAAGAAAGAAAGGACAAGAAACAAAAACAGATGGACTCTAAGCTTGGATTTGACAGGTAACATTAAAAAAAAACAGTTTGTGAGTAAGCATGATTCTTCTGTTTCTTTATTCAGAAGTTTGGCTATTTTCATTAAAGAGTTTATATAATTCCACTTAAATATTTTTGTTCTTCTTTATTGTTGATTCAAGCAGAATTATTTCTCCTCGTGCATGTTATCTCTATGAAAAACATAATAAATTACAAACACAATTTATTATTGACCTGCAGATTCAATACAGTAGAATTTTTGTCCCAAAACTCCAAGCTAAATTGTCTGGGTGCCAAAATAGTGTAGTTGATAGTTTCTTTCTGGCGAACAGCTGGAAATTGTTATTTAAGGTAATGCAGGGGTTCCAGAGAAAGCAACTGTTCACCTATAATTGCTTTTGCCTTAACATCATAAGATATGAAGACTGAAATGGAATATAGCAGGCCTTCTGTGTTGATCTTCCTACTTCTTCCACTTCATGTCACTGATATTACCCAGAGAGCAGCAGGATTTTTTTCTGGGGCCATCTTCTACTGCAGTTGCCATCAATCTTATTTTTAATCCAATAGACACTAAGTTCCATGGAGCTGCCTGCAGAACTTTGTCCTCATAGATCACACCTGTATAAATTTAGTTTTCTCTCTCTATTGGTAGATAATTACAGAGGCTTAGAGCTAAGGGAAAAAATATTCAGGTGCTAAGATAGCATTTGAAGAGATGCTCATTGCTACCTGATAAATTTCTAATCTGTTGCTGCCTGATATCGGGAATACTTAAACATCACATGGACTGAATGTTTTGTCTCACCTGAAAGTTGTGAGCGTATCTGAAAATTTTTCTTCTGAAATTAAAGATCTGTTGAACTCTATCTATCAGGGTTTTCAGGGGATGAGGTACAGCCATACTATCACTTCTTAGGTTAATGAAAACCATTATGTCAAAATATGTTTTGTTGATTGACAAAAGCAGCAGAGTAGAGAATGTTCTCCAAATATATAAGATACTGTTCCTGGTAGGAATTGTACAGTCATTATTGGGTTGGAAAAATGTTATTGCAGTAATTTATTAGCAACTACTGTTACTCTTCCTTCATTTCATTGGGATAATATTCCAGTGATCTTGTGTAGCCCAGACTCCCCACAGGAAAAACCCAATCGGGCAAAAGGAGATGGAGAGCAGGAAACATGCAGAACAGTTGAAAACGATGAAGAAGACAGAAGATTTTGGGAGGAGCCTACACCATATACTCCAGAATCTAGATTGGAAACTCACAGATATATTGAAGAAAAACGAAGAGCTAAAGACAATATAAGGTACTTTTTTGTTTTAACATCTTTGATGAATTGAAGAAGGAGACAATTTCAGAGGTACAGAGAGCAGGCAGGTGACTGCCTGACATTTAATATTACTGAGAACTGTTGATTAAATCCCTGTTGTAGGCAAAAATAGGCTTATATAATCTTAATTAAATATTCAGATTGTTAATATATTTTCTTTCATTTTCTAAGCTTCATTTATGGTACTCTTTATTTTTCATCAGACAGAGTTTTTAAAAATATAATTTCTCTTTTCAACTCAGTTTTTTTTTTAGTTTTGAATTTTCACTTTTCTGCCAGCTGTTTTGTCTAGTTCAATATTTAATATTCTTCCTAAAGCATTTATCCATAGTGCAGATTGCATTATGTAAATGTCATACAGACCAGGCTACAAGATTTTTTCACAAGTGGCATTTCAGGCACCTTTCTATGTAACTGAGAAACTTTTTCTCATGCTTTATCAAAGATATTTGTCATGAGTAATAAGATTCTTCCTGTTATCTGTGCTCTTTGGCATGGTGAATCTGAAGAAGTCTGGTCCCTGAAAAGCCTTTAAAACTATAAAGTTGTCACTGGTTTTGCTGAACATGCAAAGTTCATGCAGATACTAGCAAAAAATCCCACTGTTTTATTGCTGCTGGCCCATCTGCTTCACAAACATTGTAAACAATGTATTTTTGGTTTTATTTTTTTCCCCTTTATCTTTTAGTTTTACAACTTACTTTGTGCCAGAGATTTTTTTTAGATGTTCTTTTTAAGGGCGTGCTTTTAAAAAAAGTTTTGTCAAGCCTAAGTATTGAAAAAGTCAGTCCTAGGGAACTCTCCAGAAATCTGGAAATGTGCATAACTTGTTGCTATTATTAATTCAAGTTCTAGCACTTTCCTGGAAGAACTACTGTGAAACCCAGATTCTAGCCGGTTCGAATTTTGCTATGTTTGGAAGTGCCTTGCTCTAGTCAAAAGCAAATGTGTTCCAAATGCTTCCCTTTAAGGATTCAAGGAGAATCCAAATAGCGTTAAAATAAAGACAGAATAATTAATTTCTGAATTTTTCTAAATTTCCGAGGCATTCAAAGAAGTTAAAAATCCTTTCATGGTTCATTTTGGTTTGGTGTTGACAAAGGTGCATGGCATTTTCTTTAGATGCTCAGTGCCAGAACAAGGCCACTCAGCTCAGCACAAAGTTCAACAAGTTGTACACTCTAATGATTATGACAGGAGTCAATTTGCCTTAAATGGTTCACATGAGTAGACAATTTCATATGGGAACAGATTATTAAGAGATAACTGGTGGTAGGATATAATTTGTGAGGTGTTTCTGGGAATAACTTTAGAACAAAGTGGTGGTTAATTCACTTTGCATTTAAGTGTCAAGTGGAGGAATTTGGATATTGAGACTGCAGCCCACAAATCCCATGTGAAAGCTGATTTATATTATAGAAGTTATAATAGAATTTAACACTATAAAGAGAAACTGGTTTTATGTAGTCATTCCAGTAGTTCTATTTAAGTGTTTTTATTTGTTCTTCAAATCCATTGTATTTATAGACCAAATCTATTTTTATGTTTTTTTTCCCCCAAGGTGTTCCAAATCTAAAATATTTTATATCCCTCGTTAGTGATTTACCTTTAACATTCTCTTAATCTTGAACTTATAGTAAGAAATAGGTTCAGGAACAAAAGACAAGCAATGCATTGCTGTTGGGTTTTTTTTGAGAAACGTTTTCTTTTTAATATGCTAGCTGAAGTGGCCGTACCCACTATATTGACCAGCTGGAGAGTGGATTAATGCAACTTGACAATTACAGTGCTGTATTTTTAAGGAAAACAGCCATATTTTTACTTAGGAGCAAGCAAACTTTCCCTTTTTATGCTACTAAGATTCCTTACTCTTCCTTCCCTTGCTTATAATCTAAACATTTACACAGGAAAATGCCAGTATTACAAGTCTTAGTGATCTTACTGTCATCTGCTTTGTTTGGGCTGATAAATCTAAGGTAGATTGTTTATTACACTAAATGAAAGTCTGATATAGTTTAACTGCTGACAGCTGGAAATGAATAGTGAATATTAAAGTAATATATCAGTACATCACCAGTACATCAGGAATATCTATTGCATTTTTTGAACAAAGAACACAACAAAAATGTAATATATGCATTAACAAATAATCTGTATGTCTGGCCTTTGGTCCTACTGTATCCTATTTGATGCTGCTTGTAATCTTTTGATCATTAAAATTCTCTTTACTAGAGCAGAATAGTGATTGAGAGTCTGATGCTGTTTGGAGGTAGGTCAAGCACATGTTCAGTGGGAGTAATCAAATGACCATGAATAAAAATTCTTTAGAATTGCTTGCATACATCAAACCAGTTATCAGTCACAACACCTTGTGATGAGTTTGACCATTCCTAACCAGAAAAATGTCCCATTTCATATGTTTAAGCCATCCACAGTTTTCTTGTGGTATACCAGATAATTTGATATATTTCTGTTTGATAATGGTCACTGTGACATGCAGAAGAAGTTATTGTCCATATAAAATGTGACATTACTAATCATTTGCTCATCTTTAGATGATGCTCTTAATGTGCAACTGGACATGTGATATGATCTGTCTTGTTCCTGAAATAAATTGTAACCTTAACATCAAATACCAGATAATTTTTACTTCTTGCAATCTTCTTTTTTATTTTTGCTAATAAGCATAATAATAGCAAAGTTTTAACAATTACCATAAACAATTTTTCTTTCTGTTTTGTTAAGGGAATCAAAAAAGAGAGAGAAGCCTCCTTGGACATTGGTCACTACAGAAGGAAAAGTTCTGAATGTGAATGTGCCTAAGTATGTAAAGTTAAGAGGTTAAACAGTCTAATCTCTATAGTTGATTTGGGCAACTATTTCAAGATATGTGATAATACAAAAATAAGAGGGCTGAGAAATTCTTGTTGCAGTATTATATTCCTCGTGGGAAAACTATATTCTAAATTTATATTTTGATGCTGGAAAAAGAATCAGTTTTCACTGCGTAAATGTTGAAAATTGTTTAAGTTAACATCTTTAAAGATTGAAGAACTTGTTTTTCTGTAAAAGATATTTTAGTCTTTTGCCTTCTATGGTAAGGCTCTTGAAGCATCTTGCTAATAGTGGAAAAAGTTTAACTGGTTTGACTGTTGGAGATAAATGTGTATGAATAGCCACTTTAAATGTGGAAAAATACATCCCAGCAATATTTCTGGACAAAATCATTCTGTCCTCTGATGACAGATGTAAAAGTAGCAGAATTGGAAAGGTTAATCAGCTTCTGTGGCATGAGGCCCTTTGACATTGAGTGAGGTCTCCAGCAACAGAGGGTGGTGATACAGGGAAGTGTCTTGTGTTTTATTATTGACAAAGGCACTTGGGTATTCACATGTTTTGGAAGGAATTTCCAGGGATATCAGCCATTGGTTTCCCTTGAACCAAACCTTCATTTTCTAAAGAAAAGCAGGAGACTGAGAGTGCAAACATGATTTCCTTACAAACAGCTCCCCAAAGGGCCTCCTACAGCAGACGGGGATGAGAAAGCGGCCACTTATGTGTCTGTTGTCCCCTGAAGAAATTTTTCTGTGTAACACTGATTTAGCTGCAAACCCCAAACTGTGAACATGCTTATCATTAGCAAGAAGACTGCTTCTAAATCTTGGAAATTCAGAAATCCTTGCAAATTCAAGGAATTATATGTAGTGCACAATTTACAATAGAACAGAGAGAATTAAAGGTAGTGAAGAGTTTAGTGTCATGTATATTGTCATATAGAGTCATTTTTAGTCCATCTGTGCCAGGAAATACTTTCCATGGTATTGATGCACTTTCTTCTGTAAAAATGTGTTGACTGGAAAAAAGTTTATATATTTTTGTAGTCTCAAAAAGACACACCAAAAATAATTTAAATCTTGTGTTAATAGAAGTTGATTATGCCTCTAAAAAGCAGAGACATTTAGGCTGACTCTCTAGCTATCTTTTTTAGAAGAATACAGAGTTCACTGTTAGTAGCATCCCTGTTTGTGTCACCCAAGTTTTCCGAATTTAGTCTGTGGATGTGCCCACGTAAAGTCAGACCAATGAGCATTTTTTATCATGGCTCCAAGAATGTCACAGCTGTTCAGTGCAATCTGGCAGTGTATTGGAGAGACATAAAGAAAGAGATACAAGTAAGCAGATGGTGTTCTCCAAAGTTTTTGCTTCAACGTGGAAGTCTCATGTCCATAAAAATGTCCAAGCTTCTCTGATGTTCTTTTGGAAGGTTAGCAAGAGGAATGGCTGCATACTACTAAGGATAGACTATTTCTCTTCTTCAGTTCTGATTGAGAATCCTCCTAGAAAATTTTATAATTCTGCTCTCTTGTTCACCCTTCATGTGTTAGTGAATTCTCAAAATCAGTGATGGAGTAAGACAAAAAAGCCTGAACAGGAAAAAAAGCTGTTTTGTATTCTTTGTGCTTTTCCCTTAAAAAATACTCATAAACTCCAACCTCTGTTAAATTTTTTGCAAATTGACTGTATCAGAATACAGGAGAGCAAAGAATAAAAGTGTATCTGGCAAATATTTTTATTGCTGAAAAAATATATCAACTAATCTGTTAACATTTGAGCATCTTCCATTACCTGAACCCAACATATTTTGGTGTAACCCAGTATTTTAATGTCACTGAAATAGTCCAGATAAATTATATTAAGCAAAACCCTTTAATTTTATACTAATAACTAATTTATCAAAAGCTTCTCATTTGTAGGTGATTTTATTCTCTTTCCTTCTCTGCTTTCATACGTGGGAGATGTTTGAGCATATGAGCATAACTTATAGGTCTAGACTAGATTTCTTTACAGCTGTAGTAATAGATGGTAGTAGTAATCAACTGATCAGATTCCTTCTCAATTTTAAGAACGCCGCCAACAGATCACAAACATGCAGCTAATACAATCTACAGGGTTATTTTCAACAAATACAGAGCTTATAGAATCAAGGATATTACGCAAATCATGTTTTTCTTGGAAATGCACAGAGATATTTATATTTCGGGCAAATTAATTGCTATGAAAAAAATAGGAGTTTTTTTAACATACCATAAGGTTAGAATCACAAAGTTCTGTCTTTTTCATGCATTTTGGAACTGTTTTTTTTTTCTATGAAGATGTAATAGAGCAGACAGGTTTCACCAGCAGATGTCTCTCGTTCTGCATTGACAGAACAAGCTTAATTTTAACTGACCTTCAACAGAGGGGTTTTTTTCTTCTTCTTGTGGTTGAGTAGGGAGAACAGAAGATAAATATAAGAATGACCTTGACTCAGATTCCAGTATTTTTTTCTGTTTATGGGGCAAATTGCAACTGTTTCTAAAATGATCACATGATGTCTAAATGGTGTTTGTATTCACCTGAAATTGCTAACATTTGAAGTATGCTGTAATGTTTGCTTATTCACCCCAGTAGTATTTATCCTGAAGGTGTTTCTTCTCATTGCTATTAGGCTTCATTTCTCTTTGAAAGATGATGAAGAAAACAACCAGATCGTCTTGGATCTTGCGGTTTACAGGTCAGATTTTTTCCTCTTAATTTTTGTCACTCATAAGATCTCACATGCAGGGTTTCAATTATACTGCTCTCTGTAGCGGGACTTTTCAAGAGGGAAACAAATAGCATAGTGGATAATGGAATCAATCTTGAAGCCTGTGCCAAAGAAGTGAAGCTAAATAAACCCAAGGCCCTTCAGACTGTTCTGTTAATCCTGAATGGGGACTGTGTCTAATAGTCCTTTTGGGAACTGATGTTTTTTGCAGTCCACAGGCAGGATTCTTCTACACTCATTATTTTATAATTATGTAAAATCTTCTCCATTCTTCATTTGCAGATAAGGGCTGTAGGGAGGGGGTTTTTTGGTCATTCTTTAGCCCTAGAAGTGCTCCAGTAGAGTTCATGTGCTTCTAGTTAAATTCTTCTCCCTGAGGCCGAGTATCGTAGCCTTGTCCTATTTTCCTTGATTACTGGAAAGAGCCCATGGCTCATGTTAGTTCTTGACCTGTGCCAGGGCATCGCCTGGAAGAAATTTGGTTGAACCAGGCCAAAATGTGACAGAGACCTGATAATTATTTGATAGTACATATACTGCTAAGCACTACAATGACCTTTTCCATTCTTCGGGAAAGGGCTGGAAACCCACAAGTTTACCTATCCATAACAGAAACTTATTACATAAAACTTGAACTAGTTTTATAGCACAGAGGTATTATTCATGCCAGGTATTCTTCCCTTGAAATTCATTAATTTCCCTCAAAAGTGGTTTGCTCTATGTTTCTGACTTCTAAGATATTTTTCTTTTTTTTGGAACTTCAGTAGATCTATTCAGAGGCAATAAATTGTTGCATGTACTACAGAATCATAGAATCATTTAGGTTGGAAAAGACCTCCAAGGTCATTGAGTCCAGGCTTTGACCCATCATGACCTTGTCAACTAGACCACAATGCTAAATACCATGTACAGTCTTTTCTTGAACATTTTCAGACCCTGGGCAGTCCATATTTTAATACTCAATGCTCACTTGTAAGAAATGCAGACTAACACATTTGAAAATTCACCTGTAATGTTGTAAAAGAAGGGAAATGGGAAATATGTACTTGTGCATTCACAAGTTACATCAGGTGTCACATGGTGAAGAGTCGATGTTGAAGTGCAGCTTCTGCAGGTCACAAATTTTGTTTGAAAGATTTGAAATTACTGTATTTTCTGGGAATGAAAAGTATTTCTGTTCATTATTTTCCAGAAAATGCTGTACAAAAAAGGGAACTTCTATTATAAATTTATTAGTAAAGCCTTCAGAAGGAAAAGTAGCAAAATATTTTTGCAATTTTAAATTGCACATAGATTAATTTTCGTATTAATGTAAAGCAGTGAACTAACAGATGAAAGACCTTTTTGTTTTCCTCAAGAATTTTGAATTCTTGCAGTTATACAATAGCTGATGTCATGGACTTGACAGAATTAACACATTATTTTAATTGACATTCACAGGAAGATCGTGGCTTTTTATCCCCAAAGCTTTAAACCCTAATAGTATTTTGTATAACTTAATTACTGAAATTTAAGGTTGTGCTTTATAAGCTGTGAAGTCTTGGAAGAGCTATATGGCCTATTTTAAATTGATTCATTTATTTATATTTCATTCTTAAGACATTTGGACACTTCTCTACTTGATGTTGATGTGCAGCCGACTTACATACGAGTACTGGTGAAGGGAAAGGTTAGTGGTTTCTTACTACATTCATTTCAAGAGTTAATGTTCACCATAGTTATTCAGTGGACTCTGGATCTGACTTCTATAAGTTACCAGTCATTTGCATCTATGCAGAAAAAATGTTCTTTCAATACCTACATCATTTTAGACCACACAAAAACTGTGGAAGTCCTAACCAGAAGACGTGCAAAGCCCGAAATAAAATTTCACTTTCCTTCTCTCCTCTCTTCTTATTCTCCCCACACAGTGTACCATAATTCACTTTAGAAGAGAGCTTTCTAGTTGCCCTAGGCTAGAATTCAGCAATTTCACGATCTGGAATTTACAGCAGACAGAAACCCATGGATGTATATTCTTTTGAAAGGGCATTTAAAATGCCATTCCAGTTTTCTCTCTTCTCAGTGGTTTTAATTTTATCATAATTTTAAAAAAATTCAAAGTACTTCCACAGTAAACCAAAATCCCTATTTTTGACTGAGCTAACTGCATAAACAAAACTTGAAAATTGCTTTACGTCTAAATAGACTGGATAATCTTTCTCATTTAATTGCTAATATAAGTCAAGCATCATTTTATAACCTTCTTTAGAAATGCCACTTCAAGAATGGCAGCAGTTCAGGAACACACATCTGACTCTACTTGTAAGTAAAAGCTATTTAGCATAATTTATTAGGATTAGTAATACCATGCATAAAGTGAAAGGATTTAGACCTGCAGTGTCCTTAAAATCAAAGGATGTGATAATGGTGGTTTTGTATTTGTTCTGTCCATATGAAAGAAAGAAAAAAGTATTTTAGCGTGGTATACTTCAATTCTGTATCGTCTCACAGCCATTTCAGCTTGTGCTCCCTGAGGAAGTGAAGCCAGACAGCAGCTCTGCTAAAAGATCACAAACAACTGGTCATTTAGTTGTCAGCATGCCAAAGGTATGTAAAATAGTCTAACAAGATGCCACACAGAGATCCTTAAATGTTGTTAGTACTTTGGGAATGTGTCTGAGTTACAGGTAACATCTGGCTTGCTAAAGATATGCAGTCTAGCCTTTCCCATCAGGGCATATTTTCCAAAAAAGGAGCATTGCATAAGGACAATTTAATCGTAGAGCCAAGCCTTAGTATTTAAAATCTCTCTAAAGGATAATAATGAAAATCAGTACTAATAGAAATTTGTATTTCCTTTAAACAAAATCAGCTTTTTATATGCTAGAAGAGACTATGCAAAACATGCAGTATTATGCAAATGTATAAGACGATAGCTTTTTTTAACTAATGAAAATAAACAACATACCTACTTTCTTTTTCCACTTCTGAAATAATAAAAACAAATCAGTTTATCAAAATTTGTGTGGCACACATACGTATGAAGGTTACATCTTTGTTCAAATAAAGGGATGATGCACTACTGTTATGTCTCAGGTGTTTGGAAAAAGAGTTGTTTAATTCATTTTCTCTTCATGCTGTCCCTGGCTGGAAAGGATTCACTGACCAGCTGTACAAACTATTGTAATCACAGAGCAAGAAGGTTGTGACAACATGGTGTTTCATCTGAAACTGCTTGGAGCAGAGAGGGAGATGTAAGTTTTAGGGAGGTAGAGTTCCAGAGATGAGAATGGATTTTATGGTGGGGTTCTGGATGCTGAGGGAGAAGTTAATCAACTGTAGCATCTTCTGCTGTTGTGCCTTTGGAGGGTTCGGCTGCTTTTAAGGCCTTTAGGGCTACATCTTCTACTTTTGGCTTTCAGAATAGGGTAACACATTCTGCACAAGGATAGTTAGTGAAAAAATAATCTCTTGATTCTCCAGCCTTACCCTCTGGCCTTTAAGAACTTCCTCTGTTGTGGAAGGGCCGGGGACATGCTTCTATGTGTGAGTCCACCAGAATATATCAAACACAGCATTTCCTTCTGAAGGAAGAAGCTATTTAGCTGAAATAGCTTCACCTGCTATATGGGGTCATTTCTTTCTCTTTGTGCTCTGATCTAATTCTAGGACTATGCATCTAGTTGCTCTAACTCAAAAGTTTTTTTCATCTTTTGGCTTTTTCCATTTGTGGTTATTACTTTCTATGTTCCTGTCTATATTACAGTCCCATACCATCTGTCTCTCCCTATGAGGATCGCCTCTCATTGCATCACAAACTGTCACTCTCACATCAAACACGCAATTTTACTAAGAACTTGAAGAATACTGAAAATTGTACTTGTTTGGTTAAGGTACATATTTTCTTAATGTTCAAAATTCACTCCAATGAGAATTTATGTTTTCATAAATTTGTTTGAAAATAAGGCCTTGACATTTGCCATTTTGGGTAGTGTCATTTTCAAATGTACATGAATAGTTTTGTTTAATAGTTGCTTGTCTTTGGGATATTTTAAGTACTGTCAGTTTTCTATCCCATACCCTGCTTTTATTACTAATACATCTTGCTAGTCTCTGTGGATGATCAATGTCTTAGAAAATGTAAATATTTTCAAGAGTCTCTGGATATATATTAACTCTGCTGCCTGCCTATAAAGTCATACTTAAATCAGCAAAATGAATATTCTCACTTCATACTGTGATTGAGAACTGCCTTTATTCCATTATTAACTTTTTATTTAACCTACCCTGATATTTTAGCTACACCTACATATTTTACTTGGAGCAAGCTTCATCTCAGAATACATGATTCTCAGGTATTTGTAAGACATGAGGAGGGAGAAGCACTATAGAATGTCTAATAACTGAGTTTATGTTCTCAGCTTGGCCTTGGTTTGGTTAAAACTACTCGAGTAGCTTGGACACAGCAAGAGATGCATGAATGGAGTGCCGCATGGTGTCTTGTTGTCAATGTACCCTGGAAAGCATTTTCTGCTTGGCAGAAAAGCACCTGGGAGTGTTGGTTGCCGCTAAGTTGACCATGGGTCAGCAATGTCCTCTTCTGTCACAGACGACCAGTTGTATCCTGAGCAGCATTGGGAGTGTTGCCAGCAGGAGGAGGGAAGCCATCCTTCTCCTCTGTTCAGCATTGGTACACACAGAGTGTTGTGTCAGGTTCTGGGCTCCCCAGTGCAAGAGGCACACGGACATACTGGAGAGAATCCTGCAAAGGGCCGTGAGATGATTAAGGAACTGGAACACCTCTCCTATGGGGAAAGGCTGAGAGAGCTGGGACTGTTCAGCCTGGAGAAGTGAAGGCTCAAGGGGATCTTATCAACACACAGAAATACCTAGAAGGAGGGAGCAAAGAGGCAGAGCCAGGCTTTTTTTGGTGGTGCCCAGTGACAGGACCAGAGACACTGGACACAGGCTGAGCACAGGAGTTCCCTCTGAACATCAGGAAACACTGTTGCTGTGAGGATGGCCAGGACCTGCACAGGTCTCCCAGGGAGGTTGTGAATCCTCCATCCCTGGAGATACTCTAAAGCCATCTGGACATGGTCCTGGGCGACTGGCTCAAGTGGGCCCTGCTTGAGCAGAGGGGTTGGACCAGATGACCTCCACAAGTCCCTGCCAATCTCCAGCATTCTGTGATCCTGTGAACTTTATGGATTTGCTGACCAAAGATGGATCTCTGTTACGTCATAGCATGTAACAGATACTAATCTATTGTTCACTGTTCTATATTACAGTCACAGAATATGTTCTCTTCACCTAGGACTGAAATAGAATACTCAGTTTAACTTTTGGGGTTTATATCCTCTTCAGACAATCTCAATCCATCCAAATTTTAATATTATTACTAATGGGATGTAACCTAGGAAGAAAGGTATAATGAATAATTATTAACAACAAGAAGGCCAATAGATATTTTTCTTGCAGAATATTAATAGTTGATTTTATCAATGCTTGAGAAAACTAGTTCGAGATCACCAACTTAATGTAAATTCCTCTTAGTAAGATAATAGGAAGACCTGAATTCATGCAATTTCTTTCAGGCTGTATCAGTGACAAGACAAGCTTAATCACTATATTGCACTATATTTAACCCTTTTGTTTATGATAAATAGTAATCAAAGTAATTTTTTTTGCCATTAGATAAATGGCCTAGCACATTCCTTACATAACTGAAATATTGTCCACTAATCTAAAAACAGTGTCCTATAATATGCTCTGTGCAATAGTATCCTAAAAATATCTCTCTCTTCTCAGTAACACAACAGAAATCTATCTGAATTCTAAGTGGTTTTCACTCGCTTTAGTGAATTTCTGATCAGGTTAATAAACCTTTCACCATTCATCTTCTAGCCTGTTTATAGTTCCTACCCTCTAAGAAGAAAAACAAAACCTCTTTCCTTACCTCTATGATGACCTTGTGACACCACTAGATGCTAGAGATAGTAAATTCCACATGAAGGAAAAGAAAGCAAATAATTTTCACTTTCTTTTCTGGAAATGTTTTTTTAACCGTATTATTTGCTACACAATAAATCACCTCAGGATGGGTGCCTTTCTAAGGCAGTGTCTACCATCATTTTTTGGAAGGTCATCAAAAGAAACTGAAGGACACAACATTCAGTGAAATTATAAAGTGACACTTTTAAAACGTAGTGTTTTTACTGTAATAATCATCTGTACGGAGATTTTGCATGAGTAAGGTGTTGATAGTGACTACATTGTACATGCCTCATGTTCTGGGAAAAATATTTATGGCATGAAGCTGCACAGATTTTGAAACTCTGTGCTCTGGCAGCATCATCTTTGCAGATGATGCAGGAAAATTAAAAACTGAGAGAATCTTTAATAGAACTTAACTAAAATTGGCAGATTAAATAAATGATTTCATAAAATGTCATCAGTAGATTACACCAGCATTTTAATTACTGTCTGAGTAAAAGCATCAAACCCTGGTGTTATTAACAAGCAGATTTTATTTAGGGTTCTGAGACATTCTCTGTCATGTTTTAAAACTTTCTTTTTCTTATTTTAGTGAATCAGAGAGAAAAAATTGGACTTTTGATTAATTCTGCATTATATTAGCATTCACAAATGAATGCTGACAGCTTTTTATTGCCTGGGCCTTCAAAAGCAATTAGAAATTTAAAGATCAATGAGAGTTAGATCCCCTAATTAATCTAAAAATAGGAGTGGTGTGTATTATGTATGTCAGTGTTATTTGATAGAATTACATTATATAATTCTTACTTATCTAGGTATGGTAAATGCAGTAATATTTCATTACCATCAAAGGCATGTGGAAACACAGCTGTGAAACCTTAGAAATCTAATAATCCTTCAGCATAAATGTGTGTTCAGGGAAAATCGGTTACTCAGAGGAATTCCCATTGTAGAATAACAAAGCCATTGTAAGGAAAAAAAAAGTGGACTGAAAATATGAACAAAAATATGGTTTTCACATATTCTTTCTGTTTTCTCAAATATACTCCAGATTATATTTAAAACATCTATGTCTAGAATTCTTTGATAATGATCTGAAAAGGGGGTCCTTTCTGATTTCTAATTAACCATAGATTCATAGAATACGCTGAGCTGGATGGAACCCATTGGGATCATCAAATCCAACTCCTGGCCCTGCACAGGACACCCCAAGAGTCACACCATGACCATTGCCAAAGTGTTTCTTGATATCTCAGCACAGATTTGGTGCTGTGATCACTTCCCTGGGGAGCCTGTTCCAGTGCCCAACCCCCTCTGAGAGAAGAAACTTCCTAATATCCAACCTAAACCTCCCCTGACTCAGCTTCAGGCCATTCCTTTGTCTCCTGCTCACCAGAGAAAAGACATCGGTGTCTGCCCCTCCTCTTCCCCTCATGAGGATGTTATAACTGCAATGAGGTCTCCCCTCCATCTCCTTCAGGCTGAAGAGATCAAATGACATCAGCCACTGCTCAAACAGCTTCTTCTTCAGACCCTTCACCATCCTTGTGGCCTCCTTTGGATGCTTTCTCATAGCTTCATCTCTTTTTATATTGTGATGCCCAGAACTGTACACAAATATGTAAATATTAGAGATAGTATCACAGAGTAACTTTCAGAAAGCTTCATTATATTATTTTAGTTCATCTTCCTAAATTTAAATTCCTTTAAATTTCTCACTGTTATCTTTCTACTGAGCCCAAAATCTTACCTTTGGCCACATTCTATAGCAGTTCTGTTTTGGAGAACAATTTTCCTCACTGATCACCATCATTAAGAGATGAGCCATCAGTTACTGGCTCAGTGGAACTCACAATACTGTTGTTTTATCAAAAAGAAGAAAAATTATAGTATTTTTAAAAAATTGAACAGCGGTAGAAGGACATCTGAGCAGAATATCTTGTAAGTCAAACAATATTTGATAACTGGTAGCTGTTTTAGTGGGCAAATCCTAATCCTTCCCTAAATTCCAAGGTCGGTTCTTGTCAAGGATATATTTTCTTTTAAGTGCAGAATCACATTTCTTCACCATCCTTGATGATGTGCTCTGAGCACAAAGTAAGAAGCATGAGTCTCAAGGGGATCGATGGAATGAATTTGTGTTAAAAAAAATAACACTTGAGGGCCTCCTGAGAAAAGAGGGAAGGTACAAAGAAACAGACTTTCCTTCATCAGAGCATGTACAGGATCAGAGGGGATCAGCCTCTTCACACTGATTTCCAGAAACAAATGACAGAAGCTACAGACTCTGTCTTTATTTCATGTGGGGTTTGGAGTGGAGACTAAATTCACAAGGCTTCTGGAATAGACTGCTCTCAAATCAATTGCACTATGAAATAGTCAATAAAATGAACTTTTTGGTATAGCTCCTGTTCTTCTTCCTTTCAAATGCTTAAGGGATCCCTCTCCTATGCTGTTGTTATGAAGGGAAGGAGATTCTTTTGCAATGAGATTACTCTTTTGTCAATAACACATCTTCCAAAAAATCACGGTGAACACGTTTTTTTTGAGAAGCGGAATTAATTCAGATTTTGAACTTAAGCTTCTCTTTTAGCAAAGGAGCTGAGGGACTTTGTGATCACTTGTCATTTGAGTGAGAAGTCCAGAATGATTTTTTTAATAAAATTGTCTGAACCAAGTACTTGGACACCAGAACTGAAATGCAATCAGTAATGTGCGTTTTTAACATGGTACTAAACAAGACAGCATATATTTAAATACAAGTAGATGTATCTATTTAAATACTCTTTTATATATAGTTTTATACATGTTTGACTATAATTCCATTCAGATAATTTGGTTTAACTTGCCTTATGTCTGTGTTTCATTCTGAGTGAAGAGTGTTAAAATATTACAGAAAGAGTAAATGTCACAAGAGAAAATTTATGCAGACGCTCTCAATTTTCTATTTTTGAAAGATTATTCAAATACTTGTGAGCAAAAGTGTCAAATTTTATGAGAATTATGTTTTGTCTATTTTTATTTAGGCTAAAGAAATAATCCTGGCTAAGCAAAACGTTTCAGCTTCAATTAAACATTCTGACTGCAATACGCTTCAAAAAACCATAAGAAGGTAATTCCTTTTTATCTTCTGCATGAGTTTTATTTTTGTCAGCATGTTATTCACATGCCAGAATGTGCTTCTTTTATGTTATTGTTGAAAATAAGAAAATATTGATTAGTGTAAAGTGAAACAATGTCTAAAAGCTTTAGATTAATAGCCTGTCTGGCGCTGTTTATCAAAAAGTGATCTCCTCCAATAGAAGAGCCAAGAAAGCACTTATTTTTGCCTATCAGTTTTTTTCCATCAGCTCCTTTAGTTTGTTGACTGGTATATATTAAAACTAAATCACCTACTGAGAATGGTCTCTGCAAAGCTCCTTACTGTGGAACCCAAGTCTGAAAACCTTTTAGAAAGCAATGATTTTGAATCTCTCATGGAATGTATTTTTGTAGTTTTACAGGTTGATCTACTGCTCTAGTAAATAAGTTCAAAAAGCAATTCTGCAAGGTTTTGTAACACAGATCCATCCTATTAAATGTGATGTCAACTCCAGCTCTTGAAATCTTGTAGTTAATGACTTCCCAAAGCAAGTGAATATCAGTGATGCACTATTTTTGGTTTTACCCTTAGCAAGTGCTACTGTAGATAGACAGTAGGATTTATGGTCACTTGACCTAAGTACAAATACCATGATATATATTTTAATCTTTCCTTTTCCTTTTGCTATAGTCAATGGTATTTATACCAGAATAAGATATGGTAACAACAAAGTCTCTTAAGATGTTTTTCAGTTTATATTTGAAGTGTTGCACTTGTTTCCTTGTTTGATTTCATTGTGGTGAATGTTGCTGAAAAGGCTACAGTTAGTAAAAAAATAGCATTTTGGATCATGGCTGTTCTTGGTCTCCATATTTAGGACACTGGAAAAATGGTTCTGCAAGAGACAATTGTAATTAATTTTACTTTAAATTTCATATTTCTAATAAAAATCAGTCATTAACTTATTTTCTTGATGATCTGCCTTATGAGAAAATGATAGGGCACCTGCAAGAATTTATTGAGGATACTAGTGAGCCCCAAGGACTGCCCCCTTTTCTCAGGCAGCAGTCATTACAGCAGTGCATTATTTTGATTACAGAGTATTTAAAATATTTTTAGAAGGTCCAGGCCAAATGGTGGATATTTACTCTCCATTATATTTGCAAAGTCATGGAAATCAAGTGATATCCCTGGTGACTGGAAAAATGGAAATACTGCACCCATTTTTAAAAAGAGTAGAAAGGAGGATGCTAGGAACTCGTTAGACTCTTCAGCCTCACTTTTGGGATTTCTGCTCTGCCTAGGAGTTGGTGGGATGGTTGTGTCCAGAGTGGAGTCAGCAATGTCTCAATCTGTGGATGGAGATCAGTGACAAGTGATGTCCTGCAGGGCCCATACTGGGACCAGTACATTTTCATGTCAGCCACACGCTCAGCAAGTTTGTGGGTGACTCCAAGCTGGGTGGTGCATGTCACATGCCAGAAGGTGGGATGCCATCCAGAGGGACGTGGACAAGCTTGAGAAGTGGGTTCACATGAACATCATCAGGTTGAATAAGGTCAGATGCACGGTGGTGCACATGGGTCAGGACAGCCCCTGGTATAATAAAGGCTGGGGAAAGAAAGGAGTGAGAACAGCCCTGAGAAGAACTTGGGGATACTGGTGGGTGAAAAACTGGACATGAGCATGCGGTGTGCACTTGCAGGCCAGAAAGCCAGCCATGTCCTGTGTGGCACCAAAGCAGTGTGGGGAGCAGGTTGAGGGAGGGGATTCTCTCTCTGCTCTGCTCTGCTCTGCTCTGCTCTGCTCTGCTCTGCTCTACCAAGACCCCGCCTGGAGTGCTGCATCCAGCTCTGGGATCCTTAGTACAGGAAAGACATGAACCTGCTGGAGCCAGTCCAGAGGAGGGCCACAGAAATTATCAGAGGGCTGGAGCACCTCTCTTATGAGGAAAGGCTGAGACAGTCTGGGTTCTTCAGTCTGGAGAAAGTAAGGCTTCAGGGAGACCTTAAGCCTTTCATACTGAAAAGGGTTTTATAAGAAAGATGGGGACAGATTTTTTAATAAGGCCTCTAGAGACAGGATAAGGTGTAATTGTTTTAAAGTAGAAGGGGGGAATGATAGAAAGATATAAGAAATAATTTTTGTATTATGAGGATGGTGAAACACTGGCACCGGTTGCTCAGAGAGGTGGTGCTTGTCCCACCCCTGTAAATATTCAAGGTGAGGTTGAATGGGACTCTGAGCAACCTGACCTAGTTGAGGTCCCTTGCTCATTGCAGAGGGTTTGGACTAGATGACCTCTAAATTTCCCTTCCAACCAAAATAATTCTGTGAGTCTATTCTGTGACTCTTTGCAAAAGGAATGGGGTTTTTCTGCAGAAGTACAACTAAAGCTTTAAATGCATTACAAGAAAACAGTTAAAAAATCAACTTGTGCATTAGGAAAATATATTTCCTTAGAGCCCTCTGTTCGCCTTTAGTTTTGGCCACACAGTAAATGTTTAAATAATAATGGGAGCATGGAATTAATAATGTGAAATGGTGCCTTTCCTGCCAGCTGATGAACTAAAGATACTCCACAGCATAGTGAAACTCCAAGAATTTATGTTTGATTTCAATGCAGTTTTAAGTAATTACGAATATGCTTCCTGAAGATTTTGAGGGTTAAAATATTACAGGAATTTATATCACAAAAGTGGAAGTAGGAAGAGTTTTTGAATTACACTTCATTCTAAAAATAGTAAGTTTTGACCTCTTTAGCTGAAAAGTCGCTGACTAGCCAGATGTTAAAAATTTGCTGAATAGTTGTCTCTTAGATTACCGAAGAACATTCATTACAGTGATTACACTTGACAGCTACAGATGTCTTAGCTAAATGCTGTCAGACATATAATCTGCCAAACTGTAATGTAGAGCTTTAAATCTCTTTTACTCTTGTTAGCTAGATTACATGATGATACTGTCATTACTTCTGCCATGTATGAGAGATTTCTTCTGTGACTATATATGAAACTGTGTTTTGAGCCTTCAAAGAGGCAAGTTTCTGTGGAAGGTATTTGACAGATTGATCTATTATACTTACAAATCCTCTATTAATGCAGTAACTGAGTATGCCATTCCTTACTGGAACTGACCTCACAGTTCAGCTTTAAGATACCAAATCTGAGTTCTCCACAGCTGCATAGAGGAAATTCAGAGGTAGGAAGGAGCTGACTTTTCTGAAGTCATACTGGAAATTTTAAGAGTAACAGTTCCATAAAGTCAACAATCCTTGTCTCATACCTTCAGCTTTAGACTATTCTTCTGTTATCATGCTGGAGAAGAAAGAATGGAGAAGAAAAATGAAATAAAACTCAAAATCTCTCTAAATCTAAACATACACACATTTGAATTCCTCTAGTAATGAAAGATTCATAGGAATACAACTTTTTTCTTTCATTTTTTAAGTTTGCTTGTTTTGCTTTTGTTTTGGTTTTTATTACTGTAGATCTTTATGTACAGAGAGGTTGAGAAATGCAGACAGAGAATGGTTTAATTTGAGGAGGCAAAGCAGTGGAGTGGCAATTTCTGTAGAATTAAAAACTAATCAGCAAATTCTGATCTATACACACCTTTTATAATGAAATAAGGAATGTAAAGTAGAGGTGACTTCTATTGTTGTAGTTCAGGCATTGCATATCTGAGTGCCCTAAATGTCTTTTCCCCTCGTAGCTAAGCAGGTGTGCACTGGGTGACTATGCCAGCACATGCTCTAGAGAGTACCATGTAATGCATTAGGCTGGAAATTTGACTTACATTCTACTGGAATCAGTTCTTAGTGGCAGTGAATAATGTAGGGCTTTTGGCAAGTTTTTATTTTGGTTTGTTTTTGTTTCGTTTGGTTTTGTTTGCTTTGGTTTTCTTCATCTAGATTCATAAAGAGAAAAAAAAGAAAAATATGCTGCTGGATTGTCCGCCTCTGTCTGCTGGGGCACCTATATATGCCTTTGAACAGGTTATCCAGTTTCAACTAAATTTCACTAATTGGGAGAGACGTAAAATATATAAAATTACCTGTAGGTTATGTTCAACTTTAGACTGAGAAAACTTGAATGTTTTTAATCACTGTATTGGATTTTAATTCCAATCTTTTTCTAGCAAACATGTCATGATAAGGCTCATTAACAGAACTTCTTTTATGATTTACAGTTTCAGTAATAAACAGGCATTACTTTAATTTTCTTGGAGAAGTCTTTGGTTTTAATTGAGCTTTTTTTTGCTTATTAACAAATAAAGAACAAGAGACTGATTATTCCAAAAATTCTCTAAAGTTGTCTCACTTGAGATGTAGCAGTGTTGCTGAAGACATTGCAAAGCTCTGTCTTACTGGATGAGCCTGATTTAGCTTGGTTCATTTTGGTGGAGAAGAGGCAAAGAACAAATTTGTGGGAAAAATTTGTAGATGTAAGAGGAAGAATCTTTCTTTGGGAGTGAGAAGTTCTAATTTGAATTCTTGAAGCAGTGCTTGGGAAGTGTCAGAACACTCCCTTTCCACAGACTGAATGGCTGAAAATTTCTCCCAGTCTTAGATTGCTACAGTTTACACACAGAGGGATAGAGATGCGATGAGTTGGAAGGGAGAGAACTCCATGTTGCAAAGAGAAATACAGTAGAATAAAATGAGTCATTTCCTCAGGACAAGGAAGGGGAGGTAAAATGAGGTCAGAAACTGAATGGCGCTGCAGACAAACTGGTCTGAAAGAACTGCAAGAGGATTTATGTGATCCTTCAGGATCCAAATTCTCCTCTGTGTCTAAACCAAGCACAAACATTTTAACGTGAAGAAAAACAAGTCTGTCTGAAGAGTGGACTGAATGACAGATGAGTAAATGCAGGCAAAGATCATAAATGACAAGTCAATTATCATTTCTATTGAGATGTAATGCCTTTGATAAATATCTGAGATTTGATCACAAATCTCAAGAGTGGAATAGTTTGCAGAATTAATATTTTCTGGCAATGAAGCTTGCTAGCTGTCATGAAGATGTTGAGACCTTTTAGAATGCAAGTAATATTGTCTGGGAAAGGAGGAATCATAGGAATTGTAATTCAATGGATTTCTTAACTGAAAGTGTAATCAGGTATGACTAAGCAACATACTAAAAAAGTTTTTTACCCAGATTAATCTCAAAATATGGATTCATTTGCATTCCCACACAGGCCTGGAGCTCATCAAAGCAGAGGGTGTACACCTCTATCATTTGATGACTAATGAGAGCAAAAGGTGGGGTGCCTCAGGAGTGATTTGAAAATTAATTTGCACACAGGCATCTGGTAATCCCTAATTTAATAAAGGTGAGAAGGCTTCAGAAACGTGCCCTTCTGGAGAAAGCATTCTCAAGAGAACAGTTCACTTAGTTCCTAATCACTGCAGTCTAAAATAATCTTTGGTTGTGCATATGTGACAAGGACAAAAGTCTGAGGGCAGAGATGGACTTTAAAATCGCTTTCTAACATTCCATAACTGTGAAAAAACTTTGTTTGAATAAAGTGTGTTTTCAGTATATGTTTCCCGAGTGTTTAAGGGATTCAAGTTTGGCTGACAAATTTAACAGTGAACAGAGTGAAAATAAGATGATATTATAGTCATATGCAGAAATTCAGAGTCAATTTGCATATTGCAGGCATTGGAGCATATTTCTTGCTAGCAGACAAGGTCAGTTTAAAATTTAGTATCTTGAAGTGATTATTCAAAAGAAGGAAAGGGATGGAACAGTGAAGTTGAAAATGTCAGAGTGACTACAATTTTCTGTCTGACTTTTAGAAATGTGGATACTGGTAACATACATATTCTCAGTCTGATGGATCCTATTTGTGAAATATATTTGTCTTTTAGAACAGACTGATCTAGATATCATCAGCCTTTTATTTATCAGAACATTTACCAGTGATTTGTTAGTTCTTCTTCACTGTAGTTTAGTCCCTGAAAAATGAATTTGATTCTACCAGTATTCATGTCTTCCCACTGATTCTGTAGACTCCAGTTACAGCTTCATTTCAGATTACATGCATGTAGGGAGATCTGAAAGGCCTCTTACACAATGAAAGAGGAACTAATATTCCAGTTACTTTAAAAAAACATAATTATTTGCTTAGATTACCTAGTAGATTTTTCTAAGCTTATATTTTCAAAAGTTGAGACCAGGGTATGTCAAGTGTCACATATTCACCATCAGTTTTTAACATACCTAAATAAAGATTTTTCTTTCTCTATACTCTCAAATAGGATGCCATTCCATATACTGGAATCACTCATATTTTCTTATTCAAGAAGAGGATTTATTAGTACTTTTTTCTAGGATAATGATGACTTTTTGTCCTGTTTCATTCACAATATTTGAAGATTTAAAAAAGTACCTCTTCAAAGCTGTTGGTTGTGACTCCTAAATATCTTTATATATCCTGATACCAGAAAGGAAACTTTCAGACAGGTGCCAATAACCACATATTCTGGATCAAAGATATGAAAAATCTCTAGCAATCTAAATTTTGTTGAAATTCAGAAGTTGAAACAGTGAAATGTAACTGTCAATTTATTTAAATATCAAGTATGGGGATTAAGGACTGTGTAAACAAAAGTGTAAATTATCAAGAAATACCAAATTATCAGATATGCAGCATGTCACACACCAGATTGTTCAGCAGGCTGCTATAGTTATGCAAAACTTTCTTTATTGTGGAGTCTTCTAAGTTAATTCTTTAAAAACATTATCAAACTGTGTATAGGTAGAAATAGCCTTTTGAAGGGAAAAAAGTGTCAGGAAGAAAGAAAGGATTTTTGGGTGGTGCTCTAGTGTTTAGACCATAATTTTTTAAGGAGAGAACACTCAGCAGCAGGTAGCAGTGCCAAAAACTGTGGACTTTATCTGTTTTTTGCAAACACTGAGATTTTCAGATATGTTCTGTAGCTGGTCCTGCAAGGAACATTTTTGTTTCCATAACAGCTGTTTTACTATTGCTCATGGAAGAGCTTCAGCAACAAGATGATTTTTATTCTGCTAGGTAGAATTACATGGAAAAAAACCCCTCGTTCTTTCCTCAGTAAATGTTCAGGTGGTTACTCCTGACCTCATCAATACCCAGCCTCTTTTGCATAGATTGCGTGATGAGAGCTGCAGCTCCTCAGCAGATCTGTGTGCTACCAGCACTGATTTCAGCCTGAGTCTTGCTGGCAGCCAATCATAGTAGCTGTGATAACACTGTGAAGCTTTACTAAACAAGTATAGAATGTTTAAGCATGGTCATGTAAGTACATAAAAATCCACTTCCTTTCTGGAAAATTCACCTGTGCTAGAATCTCACTCTTGCCTGTTGCCTGTTGCTAACATATGTCTAGGTTACATGTGTTGATGAAATTTTGAGAATGGCTGATGCAATAACCTTTGCATAGCTTCTTGATGTACATCGTTACTTATGACACTCACTGTTAATTTATTTCTGGTGTACTGAAGTTTATTCTGCTGCTAAGGAATAAGATATTTAAACTCCATGATTGTGTTTGCATGACTGACAATTTCTACATTTTTAGAGCTGTTGAACAAATGTGAAATACCACTGCTAATTAAAATACTTCAAATTAAGGAAATTCTTTTCTAGCATGTGATGGGAGCACTGGCTGAGCATAATTTATTTTCATGTTTGTGCTTTTTTAGCTTTTTCTGAGGTACTTCAGATTAGTGGTAAAAGATTAGGTAAGAGTCTGGACAGAGTCTGCTTTCTTTGCAGTCTCACCACCAGCTACTGATAAAGTGATTCCAGGTCACAGCATATTTCATAAATTACACAGGAAACAAAAATGTCCCTTACTTTTTTGGGGACAAACATTTTTCAGAACATTGCCACAAATTGAACACATTTTGTTTAATGAAATAGTATAGTGCAATATCAGAAAAAAAACCCAAAAACTATCTTTATAAACTGTAGAATGTTCAGGGTAAAGAAGTAAGACTTTTCTTGTATTTGTTTTCATTACCCATAAAATTCTACTCTGAGTAATTTTTGCTTATATCACTGTTTGGAAAAGGTTTATCCAGATTATTAAAGCAGGCAGCTTCTCTGGCTGTTTTCTGCTCAGAAAAATGATCAAATAATTCTTTTAGTACTAGAAAAGTCTAGTGGCATAGAGCTGAAAGAGGTGGTTAGGCTGGTGACTGCCTCTTCTGGTACTCCAGCTTTCCTCAGCCTGGCATGGGAGCCGAGGAGGAACCCTCCCATGAGCCCTTCTGCACCTCTCCTTCAGAGGGACAGAGATCCTGCACACAGGTGTGGGCTGAAATGTCTGCTCAGATCTCCCAGAGACTTGATGGAGAAGCACTGGCAAAATTTGGAAGCCGCCCTGCAAAACACCCGCTGTTTTAACAACTAAAGATGGTGTATTTTCCATTTAAAATCTTTTATTATACTTTATTTACAAATTTTCATTACCTGTGTTGTCATCTGAGAAATGCATTCTGTCATGCAGTGACTTTGCCTCCCTCTTTGTTCTGTTTCCAAGGACTCTTTCTGATCTCCTGGGTAAACACAGTTTTCTCACATCTTTGAAGAGTGAGGCACTGTCCTTTATAATGCTGAATTGTGACTCAGTGTAAAATGGAGTATGAAGATGTACAAATCATGTTGTAATTCGAAAAAACTAAACATAATTGTACAATTAAATTTCCATTTTGCCATTTTTTCATGTGAACAGTTACAAATTGCATGAAAGCAGGTTAGATTGTTTCCATTTAATCACTGAGCTCCTCTATTAGAAAAGAACAATGAGATTAAATCCTGCAAAACAGAGAGTGTGTTTCAAATCTTTGATCATCATGTGACGTGGATAGGTTGCCTTAATGAGTGGCCTGTACACATTTCTAAGTGTGATCTTAGAAAGAGTATCCTTAATAGCAATAGAATCTGAAAATTGTGCTAAAATTCTGACTTTTCTTATAATTTACTTTTTCCATGATAAAAACATGGTGAGGATTCATATTGCCAAAATATAAAAATTAGATGATCAAGGCAAACAAGTTCCTACAATTGTATTTTCTCTCTAAATTAAAGTATTTGTTTTCCAAAGAGGGACCTGTCACCTAGAAGTTAATAAACAGCCAGTGTCAAGGAACTGTTAAAAAGGAACAGAAAGAAAATAACTAAAAAACAGTTAGTTTTTAAAAAATATCTTATATCAAAAGCCAGCCATTTGTGCTGTGATACCAGCAGTCACCATGTTCCCATATAAAGGGAATTGCAGATACCAAAAATAAACTTTTGACATTTGGAGACTAAGGATTCTTTTGCTCAAAATCTTAGAGATTTTGTATTACTTCTGTGTGTTTACACTTAGGGTTTTTATAGCAATCAATTTTCAAGTTGCGAGAACTCTTAACCCTGGTTTAATTGGACTCAGTAACAACCCTCATACCAAGGTCAATGTGTTTATAAACAGGCACCCAAAATAGAATTATAGAATCACATAATAAATTTAATCAGTTCTGTTACATTTGACACTGAAATTAAGTTTTTTCCATTTATTTCTCTCTCTTCTCAGGAGTGGACAAGTTGAGAAGTTGGAAGTGGATCCTAGTAAATATTCATTCCCTGATGTGACGAAGATAATCCAAGAAAAGGAACGAACTGGACAGGGACCTATAAAGCTACAACCAGAGAAGGTTACAGAGGTTAAGACGAGCTGTGTTGATTTTGAAAATAATGAAGATGTTCCTCCCTTAATTTGAAACATTCTGAAATAGTCCCTCTATATGTAGTGTGAATGCTTGTGTTGATTTGATGACCTCATGTGTAAATAAAATAGAGCTGAAGTTGGGAATATCATTACATTTCTTATCAATAACTTTTTATGCTGGTGTTTTCTGCTGCATTTTTTAGTATATTGCTATATTAGTATATTGCTAGATAAATTCTTTTTTCTAGATTGTTTACTTAATCTGAAATTAGAATAGGGGCCTTATATCAAAGATTGTAATTTCTTCGAAGAACTTGCTGTCTGGGCTGAAAGATGATATTTTACTGTAGAAAAAGAGAAAAAGAAGGAAGAACACACTTGTAACAAGATTTATGATTTTTCTCATTAAACTAAGGACAGGAAAAATATGTATTCTTTCAGTGTTTTCATTTTCATGAAAGACAGCAGTAGAATAAAATGGTATTGTTAGAGGGAGAGATATTGCTGTACATCACTGAATTTCCAGCATACTGCACAGCTCCTGGATTCTGGAGCTTGTCTAACAATGCCAATCCTTGAAGATTTTAGGAGAGAATAAAGAGAAACATCAAGCAAAAAGTAAGTTGAGTGACCTACATCATGTTGCTTATGTATTTGTAATTGTTTCTTTATAGAGGAAGACTTCATTTGGTCCAGCTGAAATGAAATGCTTCAGATTCAAATCAGCTTTTGCTTCTAGTCAAGAGCAAGCAAATTCAGGAAGAATCAAACAATATTTTCTGGTTAGAACATGTTTTCATCCTTAAGGTAGAAAATTAATAAGTTGCATTTATAACTGAACCACTGTTGAAGGAGCTGTCTAGGTTCAGATAGTGCCCACAGTATCCTCAGCACACAATCAAGTTCACAACACGTTCTTTGAAAGTGCTGTATCTCTAATTGTGAAAAACATCATGTAAAAAACTCAGCAGTTTGAATGAAAATATTTCCATTGAATTCTGGCAATTTTTAGCCACTCTAAAATGCTTTATGATTCTTCACACATGTTTAATGTAAGATAAAGATAAATAGTCTATCTATAAGTGCACTGAAAAGAAGCAGAAAATATCCATCAACTTAGGCTGAGGGCTTGAACTGATGCATTTTCTTCAGTTGCAATTTGAAATGGATATAGGATAAAAAAATGTAGTTTCATACAAATGCTGCATATACTAAAAGCTGAAAAGAAAATTTATATATCACAAAGACATAAACCAAAGTTGAATTTGGGCATCATCTGATGTACTGTTGTACCATCCTGGATTTTTCTTTTGCACTGTCTCAATTTTTCCAACTCCAGAATAAATTCTTGAATGATGCAATCCTCTGAGCCCTGGAATCTATTTAACCAGCTGTGCTCTGGTTAATGGAGTATAAAAACATCAACTGCTTTTGTAATATGTCCCAATTCACTGGAAATGCCTAATCTTGCCAGCTAACTATGGAAAAGATGTATTAAATTTTATCTCTTGATCTCATTGGGTAGTAATATGCCCGTAGGGTGAGCATGGATCATTTTCTGGATTGCACACCAAAGTGTGTGTACTTGTGATTGCACAGGGTGTCCCTGCGCCAGGGGTGGCAGTGTCACTGCAGGATGTTGGGGACAAACAGGTTCCAGCAAGGGCCAAAGGTGACAGTGATAGAGGAGGAGGACCTGAGAAGGGAACAGCCTCAGAGGCACCCCAAGGGGAGCTGGAGGAGGAGAAGGGCAGGAGGAGATGCAGGCTTGGAGAAGGAACACCCCTCAGCAGCCCCAGAGAGACCCCTTGGAGCAGAGACCCCCTTGGAGCCCAGGGAGAGCCTGGGGGGCCTAAAATTTGGTGCTGTTTTATGTAACTGTGCAGCCCTAGTAGTAAAACAGGCAACAGATACTGTAATTTTTAGCAGTCAGATGGGCAATTTATGTTTTTATTCCTTTCAAGTCTACTTCATTTTGTTTTCGAATTAGAATTTTGCTGACCTTGGGGTAGGTGAAAAGTCTCCACCACTTTTTTGAAGACCAAAAATCAGTAAATTTTGGCAGCAGATCCAGAAATTTGTTTATTTCCTCTAATTTCATTGATTGCTGCAGGGATTTCCTGATGTTTCTAAGAGGTGAGCCTCTTGCAGGCTGTCCTCTTTTTCTTCATTGCTTATTTCTGAAAATCTTGTAGGGACAATCAACCTTTCAGATGTTCAGCCAATATGGATAAACCTGTCAAGAGTTTCAGAAAATTGCGGAAAACAGAGGCATCCATGCAGCCTTGTCAGGTATGGTTATTTTATTTTTCATAAAGAGAGAGCTAATTAATCTCTTATGTCAAACCAAAGGATAATACGATTGGATGATCTTTCCCGATTCCAACTCAGTTCTGTTTTTCATCTGCTTTCACTGTGAATAGATTTTGCTCTGGTTTTGGGGGAAAAAATGTATTGTGCTCAATTACACAATTACACCTCATAGTAAAATTAATAGCAGGTACCAAAATATACTTGGAATGACTGAAGAAAGAGTTGTTTCACACGGCAGCATTATCTTGGGATCCAGCCTGAAAATGGAGTATATTCTGACAATCAGCTTCAATAAACCTCTCAACTGTGTATGGGCCATGGAAAACACAGGCAGAGATTGATCACAGAGGAACAAAATGCACAAGCACAAGATGACACCAGTGACCCACAAGAGCATAAACACACTGGACAAAATTACTGATCACTAAGATAATGCAATTTTGAGAAAAGAAAATAAAAGAGGACAAAGGACATGCAGCCAGTGTAGATAAAATATCGCCTGTATAGTGAAAATGAAAAGACAGCAAAAGGAATAAAAGATAGTCACAGCCTCCACTAGAGAAAGGAAGAGCAAAGAAGGAAACTCCAGCATTGTCTCCCCCAGTTAAGGACATGGAAGCTGATCAAAGCCATTGTGCATGTGCAACATGATTCTCCAGATAAAAATTGCTGCTTTTTGATTTGCTACTTGCCTCATTCTTCCACTGCAGACTCAGCAGTTGTACATACAGCATTATCTCTTACTATGTAATTGGGTTAAGTAGATTAAAATTTCAGAAAGCACTGAGTATGTGTTGTGATATTTCACCTCTAACTAGATGACTGGATGAATTTTAGCAGTATGCAGTTGATGGATTTATTTATCATCCAGTAGACAGGAGATGGATGGGGTTAATGACAAATTCTAGCAGTACTGAAAGAAGATGCGTAATGGTTCAGGAATGTCCTTGGATTTGCCGCAAAATCTTCCCCTTGTTCTAAAACTGGGATGGGGTGTTAAGTTTTGGATTTGCCATCAGAATGAGAGTGTTGATGCAAAAAACCAGAAAGTGTCTGGTTCCCTCCAGTACTAAATTGGCCCATCTTGGTCAAAAAAAGGCAAAAGGAGAAGGGAATCTGTTACACTGTGACAGGGTAAAGCTATCCTGCACCTCCAATTACAGCAGAACAATGCGCAATAAAATAGCAAAGTTGGTTCAAAACTGCTCTTGTCTTTCAGCCTTAGATGGATTTATGAATATACTCAGTATGGTTAGCAGTACTGGACATGCAAAATATGCTTTCCCACTGCACGTTTCAAATGGTAATTCCCCTAAGGGGGAACTGGTGAGTAGCAAATACATTTCTTATTGGTTAATGAATGTGAAAGAAAGCTGTAGAGGACTTGAGCATTAGTCTTTTTCTGAACAGCTGCTAAAGAGCAGGTGTTTGTTGTCAGTGCTAGACTGGATAACTTCACCCAAACTAAATCACAGCATCACAGAATGTTCAAAGTTGGCAGGGGCCTGTGGTGGTCATGTGGTCCAACTTCCCTGCTCAAACTAGGTCAGTTGTCCAGGACCATGTCCAGATAGCTTTAGAATATCTCCAGGGATAGAGAATTCACAGTCTCCCTTTGTAGGCCCCTGGTCACCCTCACAGTCAAAAAAAGTGTCTCCTCATGTTCAGAGGGAACCCCTGTGTTTCAGTCTATGCCCACTGTCTCTGGTCCTGTCATTGGGCACCATCTATTCACAGTTTAATTGTAAATTTTTTGTGAATAAATGCATTTCTTCTGTTACAGAGTCATCTGTAGCATGCTGAAACTAATCATTCTCATTTGCAGCACCCAAGCAATACTGACAGGACACAGCTTTCTCCCTCCACCTCTGATACACCCAGGCAGAGTGAAAGCTCAATGAAGCTGAAATCTAAGAAAGCAGCATATAAATTAACAGTGACAAAAGGTTTGGCATAATTTAGAAAACACAGCTTACTCAGAGTGACAGTTCATGTTTTACTTTTTAAAAAGTAGAAACGATCGAAGATATTATTAGTGGCAGAAGTGCTGCTCTTGGTTGCACAGTTGTGCACTGGAACTATCTAATAATCACCTGGGATCTCTCTGAGGCAGATTTTATACAAATTATTCCAGCATCAAACATGTCACAGTCAAAACACTGTGAGAGCCACGGAGTACATCAGGTCTAGAGAGTGTTTACTGTGTCGGTTTCAGGATCACCATGGATTACCTGAGTTAATTACAAAACATAGATACTAGAAGGAGCAGGGAACCAAGGAACTCATGTTAGACAGACTGCGCATAGTTTCTTCTGCCTTATAAGCCCTTCCTACAGACAATAGCAACCACCCACTTACACAGAGCCACACATTCATTTAAAGAAACTCTATGGCTCCTCCATAGAGAAACCCTGTGGTGGGAATGGGCCAGGGTTCAAGTCAAAAGCCCATTCCCTTTAGGAGACGGTATAGTACAGAACCAGCCTTCTGCTTTGTCTAGGTGTTAGTATGACAGTTTGCCCTTGGATGAGTTCAGATCTGCACAAAGTGGCAATTTTTCCATAGAGGGCACTGCATAGAGGTGTCTCAACTTATAAGGGACTTTTCTGATATTTGACAACAGGTTTTCTAGCATGAAGCATAGGAAAATCATAATAACCAGGTCCACACTGGGGTTTGTACTGGTGTTACTGGAAATACAACTTTCAGTGTAGTAAAGCCTGACTTATCTTGGAAAGTTATAGCATGTGTGAAGAGAAGCACTTAAAAACTCCACATCTCCAAACTAAGTATCTTTCTCCTCAGAAACTTCATCGAAATATGTGTGTAGGGGACTTGACTGGTGAACATTTGGCTAGAAAGATGTGAGCTGTGGCTATGCTTTGACCCTTGTTTTTGTGCTCTCACTGCTAACCATCTGCAAGTCTACCAGCAGCATAATTATGCCTGTTTGACAGTGTACATAAATTAGTGCTGGCTCCTCTGGTTTTGTAACAAGGCAGGCAGCCATCTGACTTTTTAATTAAGGATTTCACTGAGATTGATAATAAAGTTCCAATATGCTTCCATATTTAAATGAAAGTGCAGCAGCAGTATAAAATTTTCAAAGGGAAAACATCTATGGAGATTTATCAGTCACCTATGAAGTATGGCTGAAGTGAAGCATGACGTCAGCAATGGAAGAAATCCAAGCTGTCTGCTTTTCCTGCACCAAATTCCATTCTGCAGTGGAAATCCTCTAAGGGAATCAAGTCCATTTTTTTTCACTCATTTTTTAAAATTTCCATGAACCTAAGACTCTGTACTGTACTTCTGAATATTTAAAGATGCTGAAATCCTGCACCATTTTCAGAACTTCTTTATGTGTGCTTATGCTCAGTATCTAGTTACAGCTTCAGCTATTTAAATGCTTAAAAGCGTCACCCTTCCTTAT
The DNA here is from genome assembly GCA_036785705.1 of Acanthornis magna. Classification (NCBI taxonomy): domain Eukaryota; kingdom Metazoa; phylum Chordata; class Aves; order Passeriformes; family Acanthizidae; genus Acanthornis; species Acanthornis magna. The sequence goes on along the minus strand of JAWUZG010000119.1, from coordinate 7,801,045 downwards.
GGCTGTAGTAAAAGCTATATTCATCACACTAAAATTATTTTTCAATATGCTAAAGAAAAATACGTGCCTTTTTAAATTTATGCTTACAGTTTAGCTCAGTCTAGGAATTCATATATGAAACTAAGTCACTGTCAAACATTAAAACTTTTCCAAGTATGCCTCCAGTACAAGTCTGGAGTATCTTAGATAAATCAATTCATCTTTTTCAGTTACTTTCCTACAAAATTGAGTTTCAGCCTGAACATTCTCAAAGTGGTAGTGAAGTATCAAAGGCACCTGTGACATGTTAATATGTACCTATAGTTGTGAAGGTGTAGTCAGATTACTGGTGCTAACTGTGCTGGGGGGATTTCTGTAGGGCTGAAGATAATTTCTCACACTTTATCGGCTGTATTGAGATACATAATTACATGCCTGTGATCTGTAAAGCAAATTCTCCCTCTTTATCAGTGTTTGACACTGGATGCTTAACAACCTGGTTAATCAAAAACAGATTATACTGCTAGGATTAATGAGACATTGAAAGGGTTTAATGACTGAGGGAAGCTTTTTAGTGCCTGTTTCAAAGGCATTACTTAGTCTGATATTTGCTCATAAGTAGTAGAGAAATGTGTGGCATGGAAGTCACAGTTTTTCAGATAAATGAATTTCTCTGGGTCAGCTCAACCTGGTATCTCATCACTGAAAATCTCAAATCTAGTTCATGTTCTTTTGACAGACAAAAAAGCTCTTTCTTCTTTCCCATTGTATTAATTCAGGGTTCAGTGTAGAAGATTCAAGGACAGCTGGCAAAAATGACCATTTAAATCAGCTTGGGTCTGAAGTAGGAGAGATTTTATTATTGGATATATATCTGAATCACAGGACTAAAGCAAATTACTACATGTGGTTAGAGACAGAGAAGTCTGCCTATTAAATGAGCCGTGGAAACTAGTTTCAGCAACTGCTAGCTCTTGAAATATCAGATCTTGAATTTGTCACTGGGATCTTGAATCAGGAAAAAAAAAAATGCATCGTTTGGTCAGACAGACTTAAGTTCCAGGTTTCCCTCTTTGACTGTAAAGGCTATATATGGCATACTTTGACCTGGATCTTTTCTAAGATTGGGAAAGAGGATCTCAAGTATTGTTCAGCCTGTCCGAAGAAGGGACACCTGTGTGTGAACACAAGTATGAATGTTCTCCCTGTTTTTCATACTGCATAATGTTCTCACACTTTTATACTTCCTTGCCCTTTTATATTTCCGTTCTGGGGCATGACACAGTGGGTCTTTTCAGGAGGTTCTACGAATCTGTTCCCTGACATTGCAAACAAGGGAACATCAAATGGAGACAAGCAGGAAACCTGCTTCAAAACTACCATTCAGTCCATAGCTAAACCAGACTCCACCAGTCCAGGTGGAGTGTTTCCAGGATAGCGTTCCCTTGTGAATATGGTGCTGGTTTTTATCTTTCATGCTGATTTTAGAGCCCTTGGTTAAAGTTTATAGGAGCTCTCACCATTTGCTTTTGCCAAAGGAATTTGAGTAAACAGCTTGATGTGCAAACTAACTCTTGAACTCTGCAGCTAGCATGGTTTATTGTCAGGATGAGTAAGTTAATGAAAAATGCCTTTGCAATAAGAAATTCCCAGCACTCAGATCCACAGGTGCTTTACTGCAAGATACCACACATCCTACCCTGCACTTTCCCAGGAAGGTCTGAGCTCTACTGTTTTATCTAATCTCTACTCACTTCCTGAGGAGCCATGAAAGCTTCCCAACTTCAGCTTAATTGATGATGAAATTATTGGTGAACTAAGAGTCAAAACTGGGAAAAGATACGCTCATCTTATGGGTGATCATATGAAGAATTTTGGGTAAAGTGATACACCTCAGGCACTCGATCCAGCAGTGGCAGAGCTGAGGATATAATTCAGAAGCCCCATCACTTGAGGGCAGGAGGCACAAATACACCAATAAATTTCTTATGCCATTGCCCACAGCAGGAGATGTAAGGAAGACCAATTGAAGCCAAATCAGAAGCCCATTTAGCCCAAGATGTGCCTCAATTCAAGCAGGACATTTCTAGACCAGCAAATACTGTGAATAGCAATGTACCCACCACTCTGGAGGGCTGTGAGTGCCCTATCACACCTGCTAACCCTTGAGGGAGGCAGGTTCTCTTGCACACTCCAACCTAGTCCAGCGCCTTCCCCTCATTCTGGGAGAGGCAAAATTCGATTTTGCATACCCTGCTGGGAAGACTTCACCCTGTTCGGCATAAGAAATTTTGAAATGAGAGATCCTTCCCTGATACAACCTCAGACAGTCAGCAGCTGTAGGAAAGCTTGACTTAGGGGCTAACATGCAATTATCTTTGATGGAACACTCCTCTGTGAATCTGTGTTGCTTTTATTTCACACTAACTATGCTTAAAAACCTCCATTCTGTATCCTGTGGCTCCAAGCTTTGTGCTTTAATTATGCATTCTGTAAATATTGGCCTTAGTTTATTTTAAGCCTATCAACATATCCTTGGGGATTCCTAGTTCCTTTGATTCATCCTGTTGTTTTTCTCAGAACTTCTCTACTTTTGTTACATTCAGGACTGAGTGGGGCAAAATCTAAGTGTTTGCTTTGTGTTTTTACACAGCACCATGTTATTGCTCACTTTGCTACAGATTCCTAATGGTATCTTATCTTTTGAATACTGTCAAGCACTGAGACCAGATATTTATAAAACTGCCTACAAGGAGCGTATATTTTATTTCCTGATTTTTAAAAGCTAGACAAGAACCTGCCACTATGTACTGGCAGGTCAAGCTGGTTTAGGTGGAGTTATTTTCCCCTTTGTATTTAGAGATATTGAGCTATTGTTTCCTTCAGTCACTCAACTCCTTGGGATTTTCAGACATTGTTGTGCCCTTCTCAGGCAGTTTGAGACATGATTCCTGCAAGCCATTTTATCACCTCAACATTTATTTTAGCAAATACTATCATGTCATTGTTGATCTCTTTTTCTGCACTGTGAGAAGGTGTTGAGAGGCTCATCTTTGAGCCTAGGTTTCTCTAGGATCCACAGATAATCCTCCATTGCGAAAACTCTTTATTTTTACTCTGTTTCCCGTCTTTAAGAAATTCTTTTTCCTTGAGCTGACCTTCCTTTTTATGCCATGACAGCTTAGTTCCTTCTCCTAATCTTTCAACCTTGTCAAAAGCTTTCTCAAAAAAGGAATGCCTTATATCAACTAGAACATCCTTTTCCATATGCTCAGTAAAAATATTTCTATTTGAATTGAAATATTGACCGTAAAAGGACTGGCCATTTCAATTGCTTCCATATTTAGTGTCTAATCTGAGATGCTTTTGGAGAGCAGTGATTTTTCACTTTTTCAATAAGTGATCAGACCTACCTTTAGTCATTCCCTTGGAGAAGTTTAAACTAACTCATCAGTTCCTCCTTAAAAACTTGGTTTGACACTGTGGAAATATATGAACAGAAAGTAAAATACAGCAGTGTTTCTGATTTATTCTGGACAGAGACTTGTCACAAAACACAAAAGAATTTCAAGCACATGTCTTCAAAAAACACACAATACTTTCCTACTTCCCATTCAGCATTTATCAAGTCAGATGAGCTAAATACACAAGATTTTTCTCCCATGAAAGCAGATGGGATGAAAAGAGACACTACCACTTGCAGATAAAGCAGAGGAGAAAGTGTTTTCCCTTCATCTGGACTGGAGATGAGGAGAAAGAAGAACATGCTGAGATGCCAAAGGCACTAAGTGCAAAAAAACCCTTCAAGCACTTTTGTCCATGTCACTTCCCGAGAGTAAATTGTTGGGACTTCCACAATTCCACAGCAATCTGGCTGTACAATGCTTTTCAAAAATGTCATTTTCAATTGGAATGTCCCTCCAGCAGAGAAGTTCTCCAACAGGAAGTTCTCCAACAGTACAGTACAAGTGCACATTTTTACTTTTACTTTTAGGAACCTATATTCAAATTATTTTAAATTTTTTTAAAAGGTAATGAACTCTTATTCTACACTGGAGCTGGAAAGAGCTGAATGTTCTTGTTCCCCTTAGACTTGAAAGAACTTACAATTTGCATGTCAATAGTCTTTAGTAAATCCACTTTGTTCATCATTTGCATGCCTTTGACTGCATGACAATTACCAAATTAGTATCTGCGTATAATGCATCTTTCTGGGAAATGGTAAAGAGGTCAGTGAGAAGCTTTACCATATTCAACATATTCATTGGCATTTCAGGGTGAAGCAATTACAGTGTCTCCACTAAATTTATTACTGCACTCTGTCAGGGGATTCAGACCTTGGCAGTTTAACCTTGATTATTCTGATAGTGTGATATAGAAATATGGCAGACAATAAAAAATGCAAGAGTTGTTTAGACCTTAGTCAAGAAACTCATTGTGAATTCCATTGTAAACAATTTTGGAGTTCAGCATGACTTGGGAGTCAAAAATAGCATTTTAAATGGCAAATATATCAATGAACCTGAGAACATCAGTCAGGAGAAAGGGTTGTGGTCTGAATACAGGAGCTGAAAACAGCTGCTAATTCTTGCACTAAATCCTTATGAACTTGAGTCATTTTTACTGGTCTCCTCCTTTGTTCTGGCATTTCAATACCAGACAGGTTGTGCAGTGAAGAATTCAACTGCACTCCATGCATAGATGTTGAATCCTGAGAAACAAAGTCTCAGATGAATTTTTGCAGAACTTATGCATATAAATCCACTGCTGCCCCACTAAGGTTGCATGTGTCAAGCCCTGCACAAGTGGGACAAGAAGCATAGAACAGGAGAGAGTAGAACAGAAATGAATGGAACAGAACAGAATAGACTCAGTTGGAAGGGGCCTGCAACAAGCATCTAATCCAACTGCCTGACAAATTCAGGGCTCACAAAAATTTAAAGCATGTTGTTAAGGGCATTGTCCAAATGCCTCTTACACAGTGACAGGCTTGAGGCATTGATCACTTCTCTAGGAAGCCTGTTCAAGTCTTTGACCATCCTCTTAGTAAAGAAATGCTTCTTCCCAATGTCCTTTCTGAACTTCACAACACAGCTTTGATCCCTTCCCATGCATCCTGTCACTAGATCCCAGGGAGAAGAGCTTATCACTCCTTCTCCCCTCCCCTCCTCAGGAAGCCATTAGAGGGCAAGGAGGTCACCCCTCAGCCTTGTCTTCTCCAAACCAGAGAAGCCCAAAGCCCTCAGCCTCTCCTCACAGGATGTGCTTTTCACCAGCTTTCTTTATGTCCTCTGGGCACGAAAGAAGAGAATCTTCATTTCCTTTCACAAATTTGCTTGAGGACAGCAGCTCTAATCTGTGACAGTTCAGATAAACCAAGTCCACCCTGAGGAAGAGTATTCAACCCTTCTAGGAGCCTGATGGAGCCCTGCATCTGGGCCCACATTTGCTGCCATATCTCAAGAGTTGCAGAATCTAACAGAGGCACTGCCAGCTGGTGCTCCTCCTCCAGTTCACATGTCCATGCCATTCTCCTCCTCCGTGCTTTGAACAAGGCACACGCCAATGGCTGGTGTTGCTGTGGTATCTGCTGGGTCAGCTCTGTTGCCTTCATCCTCATATTGCCTATCAAGTGAATAATTTAACCCTTAATGTGGCCTAGGAAGGAGAATATTGTTCATCTTTCTTTCTCCTGCATTCTCTTTCAGTCTCTCTTTCTCCTGTCATGTCTACTCAATCAGTAGAGCTGCTGGAGGTCCTGGTTCTTTCACCATTGCCCTGTAGGCATCCTTCAGGCCTGTGCAGAGCTCCAGTGTCACACAGAAAGGCACCGTGCAGAGCTGACAGCAGTGTGGGGGCTCAACCTTCAGCCTTATTGATGCTCCAGCCTGGTTCCTGGTGTTTCATTCAGATCTAAACAATGGCCTTGCTAAAAGTTTAGTCCTTATTGCCCCTATTTATGTTACTTTATTTTATTTTTTATTTTAACTTGACATATACCCTGCAGCTTCCAATGTCCCTTATGCCTACTTCTTTCTCACGAGGGACTTCTATAATCCTCATAGGGCTGGTGGAGTTACCTGTCATGGTCCTCACTCCCTCTGCTTCCTGTTTTGAAGTGGAACACATGAATTGTAAGGCAACAAAAGTTCTCCTGGTGGTGATAATACAGACATTTTTAGTGCCCATTCTATGTCAGTCTGACAAACTCACATTTTCCACGCTCTTTAGACATGCAGAGGATGAGGATACACAGAAAGGTTGAAGGTAAGGAGGAGGAGGGGACATGAGGAGAGCTGGGTGTGCTGGCAACCTTCAGCTGGCTTATGCCAGATTCCATAAGTAGGACACACTTTAGATCAAACATCCATGGCTTTCCACGAGCTTCCCACTGCGGTATCTGCAGCCTCACACTCCATGATGACTTCATATTCATACAGGAGAGGTGAAGAAAGTCTGCAGTATCCCAGGCACTTTTTTGAAGACTTTTGGCTGGTAGTAGTGGATGGAATCTGACAGTGGCTGCCTCATCTTGAGCTCTTCAGGCAGTGGGAGTTCCCTGGTGAGTGACACCAGAAGGCTGAAAGCAGGCAATCCACAGCATGTGGTACTCAGCCATCCTTAGTGTCCCTTCCCTTTGATAAGACAGGAGGATCTGTAAGAATTTTTGGTAGAATTATCTCATAGAAAGCAAACCTTTGCTTGTTAAAGGCGTGACATCAATTGTTTGCACACACATCTAATTACCACAGGATTTGAAAAAGTCTTTGGAGGAAGCCCGAGGGCAGGGGAGGCATCACATTCTGCTTGTTTGTCACTTTTCCTTTGTCAAAACTATGTCATTTATGTTAAATTAATTAATCAGAGCCTGACTTTCTGACATGAAAAAATACAACCCTTTGAAACTGAGCTGTCCAGATTATGTAAGACCCAAAACATTTCTTCCAGCCTTGCAGTGGATTAGTCTGTTACCAGCTTAGTGAACACTGACATCTTTTTTGTTTGCTAGCTCTGCATATTAAGTTGCTGAGCAAACTGTGATCCCTTTTTTATTTTTCCCTTTTGGTGCATTGCCAAGGTGCAGTCAAGCAGCAAAACATTTCAGTTAGGTATATTATGAAAGAATTTGAATTTGATTATGTCTTCCATGTATTCAGGCCAAGTCACTCTTTTTAGTTTCAAATCCTAAGCAGTCTTTAAGTTGGACATATGCAAGCATTCCATTTTAATTGAGGAATTATTTAATTGGACGGTAAAATCGGTTGCCCAGAGAAGTTTTGGATGCCTTATCCCTGGAAGTGTTCAGGGACAAATTGGATGGGGACCTAAGCAACTTGATCTAGTGGATGGCATCCCTGCCATGGCGAGGACTTGGACATGGATGATCCTTAAAGTTCTTTCTCACCGAAGCCATTCTATGACTGTGATTTTTCAAGTGTCTTTTCCTACCTCAGCCACACTTTACTTACATTAAACTTAATCAGCTCTTTGCACAAAACTGCAGCACATCCTAAGACAAGGTCACTTTCCCTCCTGTGTCCCCATGCCACAGAATATTCTAACAATGTACTGTCTGATATATGCATTGCCACAACTGGCAGTCATCACAGAATCATAGAATACCCTGAGCTGGAAGGGACCAACAAGGATCACTGAGTCCAACTCCTGACAGGCTTACAGAAGTAAAATAACTTCCAATATTCTTTTTTTTTTTTTTTTTTTTTTTTTTTTCTGCTGGGAAACTGTAAAGGTAGTTCACTGCCATTGAGAGCAGCTATTTCAAGTCCCACTGGCAGTTGCTTTTGCACAGGAGCCAGGGGAGGAATGTATGGAAGAGACAGAAAGGAAGTGTTGGAAAAAAGCCTTTTAAAATGCCAGTCACCTTTGAGAATGCAGACCCACAGAGCTGAAGGTGGTCCAGGAAGCGGAATTGAAGATGTGGTGTGGAAAATTCCTCAAAAAGACCTAGACACGCTTGCAGAAGCTATTCACAGAGCTGGTGCAGTCAGAGGGGCCCTTTGCAAACAGGACTTGCCCAGTCAACATATCACTGGTAACACCTTCCAGCAGCTTCCATTTGTGGGTCAGACACTCATTTATCCTCAGTCTGTCTAGGAGTGAGGCTGATTTACCTCACCACTGTCTGCATGCTTGTTCTAGTGCAATGTAGGGAATATCACCATGACGGTGAGGTTTTGTATCCTTTGTATCCGGCTCAGAAGATGGTGAGAAGTAAAACAGCAAGAATCAGCCACTTTGAAGGAGCTGAGGGGCAGTGTAGTTATGGCTGGTACCATGGAAAGCAGGCGCAGTTTTTGGGTGATGTGAAAAGCAGTGATATCAGTAAAAATTTTCAATGCCTCCAATGATCTTCCAGCTCATTGAAAATATTGTGCTAGCTCCAGATGTCTGGTTAACACCAAATTGCTGAGCAAATAAAAAGCCACAAAATATAAAGACAAATGAATGGGATATTAAGCACTCCAGAGACAAGGAATACCAAAAGATATGGTTGGCCTCAGAAAATCAGCTCTTCTCTAGTGCACACACCTGGCAGCCTTTATTCAGTCTTTCTCATCTTTATATAGAAAGAGACAAAATGAATATATGTATAATTAAAAGATAGGGCTGAATTTGCACTGAAATGAACCACATAATTGTAGGAATTCCTGATTTTGTATGTGCCTAAAATATCTTCTTTGAATAATATTTGTGTTCATCTTATTTTTTTTAACATTTATTTAATTCTGAAAAATGATTTAAACTCCAGAGATGCATTGAGAGAAGTCACAAGTAATTATATGCTCCTGCTTAATATTCAGAAGAAACAGAAAAGAAGCTGTTAAACTATCCATGGTCTGTGCCAGATCTGCAAATGTCTTCTCTGAAAGCTAATTACATCTTGGCATATGGAGTCTTGGCAAAAGTGTTGCAATAAAAATAGAGAACAAGAAAAGAACTAATTCTCTGCATTTAAAAAAAAATAATTCATAGAGCAAAACTCTTTGGTCTCCTGCTGCTTGCAAGCTGTTAATATAGAGCAGAAAGGAACGTTTCCTAATTTAGTATGGACTTTCTGCTAAGAACTGCCAATTCTTCAGATGCTGGGGGAGAGCTAGAGTAGCAGAGCTGTCCAGAATATCAGAGTTATAATTGTTTTTCTCAGTCTCTGCTGCCTATCAGCAGAGACACTGGCAAGTAATCCAATTAAAACAAGCATCTCTCATTTGGAGACTTGAACCCTAACAAGGAAATCCAGGCTTCCAATGAAGAAATGGGAGTTTGCCCTTAGCTTCAGTGAAACCAGGATTGAAAGAACTGGCCTTGATTTTAGAAACCATTGATGAGCAGGAAGGACATTTGAAGTTCATGTGTTAAACTAAACTATTAATTAAGTTCCGCTGACTTTAAGATGGGACATTATGTTGCAAGTGTAGCTGTCAGTTCAGAAAGATTCATCCCATCTACCCTTAGATTTCTACCACTTGGATGTCTGTCTCTCTCCTAGTGACTCCTCATACTTTTAAAGTCATGAAGAGAAATAAGCAGATAAAAATGTGATTTCTCTACTTTCGGTGCTTATGACAAAGTGCCTAGTTCTCCTGTTTAACTGGAAGAGGACTCTCAGGCTACATCTGTGCTAATAAGTTAACAGTGTTGATTCTCCACAGTTTCTGGAAATTATTCCTGGTGCACTTTCTGCCTGGGACCAACTAAGATGCTCTCACACAGTCCCCAGACCCAACTGAGGAGCTAACTGGAGCTGGGTTCATTCCCCGTGGAATTAAGGATGTAGCTGTTCTGTCTCACAGGGAGAAGGATTTGTTCCCACAGGGGCAGGCAGCTGCCCTCGGTGTCAGATAATGGGGGTGTGGGCATAACCTAAGGGACACAGCCCAGAGTACAGGTTAGCTCTGGGGCTGTCTGCATTCATGACTTTAGGGCATCTGAGTAGATGAAATGAGTTTTTTTGTTCCTCATATAAAATTTTTTCCACGACACAAAATTTCCACGAAGGCAAGTGAAAACATGGTAATCAAGCAAATAGCATCGTGTGTTGTAAAGCAAGATTAACAAGAAAGTACTGTCAGCAGCAGCAGAACTGAATTCCCTTGCAATTTAGATGCAGCCTGGCCCATCAGGAAGAAATCTAGAAAGCCTAGAAAACAAGTTCAGTATGTTGGAGCTACTGTGCAACCCTTGGTGTGCATTACTTAGAGCAAATGGAAACCCAATTATGTGCTCAATTAATGCCTGTGTTAGAAATCCCAGTGTTTATCTTACTATGCCTGGCTTTTATACACAAGCAATATAATAAGTATTTTGACATTCATAGGGAAGGAAAGAGAGTTAAAGCTAAACAAATATTGACTTGTCACATGGTGACAGCATATTCCTGGACATTTCTCAGATGTCTTACACTTTGTGCTTTTTAGTGTTCAAATACTTTTCTTCCAAGGTTTATCAAATGAAAGCTATTCTTGAAACACTTGTGACTTTAGGTATGTGTTTGTGAAATTCAATTTGACACAGAATAGAGATAATAGTAGTTCACCTAAGACTGTGGAGAAAATCAGCTTCAGTAAGGCCAATCTCAGATCAGTTTAGAAGTGTGTGATTTTTCTAGAGTCTGAGTAGATACGCTATAAAAATATGAGAACATTTTAACATCTAAAAAAAACTTTTCTGGGAGATCAGAATCAGCCAAGAGATTGTAACCCAAGCACCACTGAAATAAAAAATGACAGGACTCCAAATCACCAGGACTATTTAAGAATGTTAATTAGATTGCAGGTTAATATTTAACACCCATGCCATTTCACCAAGATACTTCTGCATCTTTAAACTATTTTCATGATATGTAATGAAAGTATATAAGGCAAGTATGTTATTGCTCATTTTAAAGCAAAACAAAACACATGTTTTCGTAAACTATTATTGACTGCGCTCTTGGTGGTTAGAATCACAACCAAAGAATCAGAACCATGGAATCATAGAAAGTCCTGAGGTGGAAAGGACCCACAAAGATCATCGAGTCCAACTCCTGGCCCTGCACAGGACACCTCAAGAAACCCACCGTGTTCCCAAGAGTATTGTCCAAATATTTCTTGAGCTCCGTCAGGCTTGGTGCTGTGACCACTGCCCTGGGGAGCTGTTCCAGTGCCTGACCATCCTCTGGGGGAAGAACCTTTTCCTAATATCCAACCTAAACCTCCCCCAACACAGCTTCAGGCCATTCTCTTGGGTCCTATTCCCAGTCACGAGAGAGGAGAGATTAGAGATTACACAAATCTCCATTGATACTTGCTACCTTTGCTAGCTTAGGTTTTGATCTGTAACACGGAATTTTTGCATGAAGTTCTGGACGCAGTTAGCCTAAAATGAAGAGGTAGAGTCATACCTGTTATGCTTGAAATTAAGGAGGTGTGTACTTTATTTAGCTTAACATCTTCTGCATTAATAAAGATGTCATGATACGTAGGAACACTGCCATGGGGAAAACACCAAGAAACCAGTCCCTTGTATAGAAAACACACACACACACAGAGATTATTCAAATTTAATATAATTTTCCAGTTCATATTATTTCTGCATCTTCACCTTGTGTTTCATTACCAAGGACATCTATAGCAAACAATCAAAACATTCTCATTTATGCTAATGTTTTCTTTTTATTTTGCTTTTCATTCAGCAAACAGAGTTGTACTAATCTTCCTCAGCAACAGGAACACTTCAGTCTATTAATAGAACTACTTGTTCAATGATCAGCTATCAAATGATGTTAAGCATATTTCTTATTCTAAAAATAAACAGTAATAAAAAGGAATAGAGGGCAAAACTTAATTAAAAAAGCCCCTAGATTTGCACTAACACAGTGTCTGAAAGATGAGATTTATGAAGATTTCATAAGTAACTAGTGGTTTGTACCATGTTTGCAAATTGTAGATAATAGGGCACTGATCAAAGTCAGAGAAAGAAGTGCCTGTGTTAGACTCACAAGTCTAAGAATTGGGCTTTAATGAGAGCTGTCTTGGGCTCTGAAAACCCAGACCCAGGCTCCTTGGAGCCCACAGGCATTGCTGGAACACTCCTGCAGTCCCTAAGCAGCTCCTCACAGAGCTGGCAGGGAGCCCCAGGCCCTCTTATCCAGTGGGGAAAGGTACACCGAGACCCTGGGACTAGAAACTGAAGCCCCATTGCCAGGAATGGAAAAATGAAGCTAATGTTTAACCAGGAGGGCAATTAACCAACTTCATGGTAAATCAAGTAAAGTCTTCATCATTACAGGTCTTTAAACCATGGCTGAATGCCCTCCACTATAAAAATTTTAGGTAAATTCTAAGTTATGGCCCCTGCTGTGCCTTGTGATATGGTATTAACAGAATGATTGACCCCTTCCCTCTCTATACTTCGAGTTACTTGCTTCATTTTTTGAGGGAGGTAATTTAATAAGGTTCCCAGTAATCTGAATCTCATCCTTTGCCCTGCTTCCCTACTTCCTACTAATGATTCTTCTTGAAGACCACCACGAACCTCCCTGACTGGCAGTGCAGACAAGCCCCACTGCTCTTTGCAGTCTGTTATGGATGTCCCTTCCAGGGGCAGAGCAGGAAAGGAAATCACTTCCATTAAAATAAGGAGAATTTGGTCTTTGGATGGAGGTCAGGTCAGTCATGTTCCGATTCTCTGCGAGCCATCGAGCCCTCCTACTGGAGCCGTCTTGGATTATTTAATCAAAACAACAGGAGAGAGATCCCATGTGAAAAGGAAATGGAATCAATACTGAGGCTCATGATCACAGGCCAGGATTCTGTGTCACTTGTGAGGTAAAACTTAGATTGTCAGCAGCTGTCAGTGAAGTCAGAGACGTCACATCTTGCTGAGAGTGAAATTAGGGTTGTTGTGCAGGGTGTTCGGAAATAGCACGGTATGTAAATGCAATTAAACCAGTAGCACTGATGACTCTGAGAGACTATGCCAGCAGAATAAGCCTTGGCAAAGCTGTGACGGGCTCTGAGAGCCCTCCTCCACTTCCCTTTGGAACAGCTACTCCCTCGGGAATGAGGTGTGAACAGCCATAAAGACAGCCTATGGCCTTTCATCTCTGGTGGGGCTTTTAAACTGCATCCCAGTGTGGTTCTGCTGCCAAGACCTTCCTGTGCCCACCCACACACCACTGGGTGAGCCTGGCACATTTCCCAGCGCTGCTGTGGGGTCCCCAGACCCACAGGAATTCGAGCACGGAGGACATGTAGAGAGAGTTTCAGTTCTTCAAGACCAGAACAGCTATCCCCAGACTTATCTTAGATGTTTGCCTAACGTGCCTTTAAAAGCAATATTTATTGCCATGTTGTTTTCATGCTGTAAAGCAGCACCATTTGTTCTGCCCTCACTGAGCAGAAAATATTGTTTATCTCTTCCACAGCCACCTTGCCTATATACCATGACTCCTAAAAGGCTCACCCCCACTTTCCCACTACTTCCCAGTTGATCCTTTCTAGGAAACACTGCTCTTCTTTGGACATCATGATCTAGCTACTCTATTTCTAAAAGCTTCTGTTAGAACTAAACCCGAATTAAATTTGAATTTGAGATATTATTTTTCCTTAGGGCTGTGCAAATGTTTGTGGAAGGTAATCCCACTTCAACAGCTAAATTCAGCTATGTGCACCCACCTGCAATTTTCTTCTGCCTAGCAGTAAACCTTTTTCACAAAGGGTAGCGGGAGGATGAGTAAAAGGTTTGTTCTAAGAAGATGAAACCAAGGAGTGGATTGGTTTAGTGTCATTGCTAGTATTCAGTCACTATGTGGGAAACATATTCCCTGTATTAATGAAGATTCTGAGAGGTCCCAACTACTAGACAGCCACTACAGAGAAGGGCAGCATACGAACGCAGTGATATTTTAATAGCCAACCTTGCCAGAGATAAAGATACAGACTGAAAAGAACTGTCCTGCTTTGGAAATGTCTTTTTAGGATGCAGAAGGAATAAAGACAAAGCATTTCAGTTTGGATATTCCACTTTTGTTGCACTCGGTTTGGGAAATGCAGTGCCGGGAATTGCAAGTGCTGATGAGGTACAGAGGAAACTGGAGAACATTGAGGCATTTGGAGCCTTGTGAATCCCAGTAATGACAGCTGACGGGCTATAAGAGGCACAAAGCACAGACCCTTTGCTGGGTAAAGCCTTCTTAGAAGTTTAAAATAAGAGCAGGAAATAAAATGGGACCTGGTGATAGTGCAAGAGCATGTAGGTGGAGAGAAAGAAATGAGGTGAAACACTGAATGGAGAAAGACACTGGGAAAGCAAAAATGATGAGGGAGGCATAAGGAAACCATAAAACAGTGAATTAGATATGAGCCTGAAAAGCAGCAGGGAAAATACAGCTTTTAAAGAAGTCAATCTAATTCTGAACTCGAGACCCAGGTTTCTCCCACTCCAGATTTCGTGGGAAGTAGTTGGGAAGTAACAGCTCCTTACTTTACTACTTGCAAACTTTACTCTCTGCAATGTGTTCCTCCTTCCATTAACCCATTTCTGGGCTTGTGAGCCTATTTGCACCATCAAATAAAAGTTTGTGCCCCTCTGTCTGAAGCTAATCACATATTGATTTTACTTTTGTTTTGGGATTCTTTAGGCATTTTTATTCTAGTTTGTTCAAATATAAGGACAAAGGGCCTTTTTGAATGTTCTGGTAGCATGCAAGCCAAATTCTTACGAAGCCTACATAAGTCGTGTTCACAAATTTTAGATGAAGTCTGAAGGACTTTTATGTTCACAAGCCATGTTCAAAAGACTCTCAGAAAGTTTCTGGTCTTTGGTGCTGTTCCTAATGAAGCTCTTGTGGGTGTACTGAAAGGAGTGTGTGTAATTGTGGACTGAGATTGGTCTAGTTTGACTTTTGCAGCAGCATGTAACACACTGAGAAAGAATAATGTTGCTTTTTCTTGCTCATTGATTATGCTCTTGTATTGGTTTAATTCTCAAACTGAACTGCATCCAGTTAAACTTCTGAAATTTTAGGCAAGTTGGAGACAAGTAATAACATAATGCTAGAAAGATTTTGGCAAGAAGAATTGAGTTTTGAAGGACAAAGCAATCACAGTGGGACTAGATTGAAAATGCTGACTTAAAGGCAAACAATGGGAAATAACAAGACAAATCCTAAATTAGCCTTTTCAGTCCTTACCCCCACAGAAAAACCTCCACTGATGTCCCAGGCAGCTGTTTTAACAATGGATACTTTAAAACATTTTGAAAATTAGTTTGTTTTTATTACAGTGATGTCAGACACCTGAACTGCTTTTAGGAAGTTTATCAAAAATATGATTTAAGAAAATGTGTCAATATTTGGTTGCATATTAGTTTACCTGGGAGATGATTATTTACACAAAGCCTTTAGCTTGAGGAGCTGCCTGAGAGGGACACAGTCCAGAAGCATCACCTTACTGACATCTGTTTTGAAAGAATGAGAAGAATGTGTCAGATCTATTTTGACCCACAGCTGAGCAGTAAAAACAATAAAACCCAGGATATGACAAATCAAAACCTAAGCCTGGCAACAGGATTTGTCCAGATTGAAGTGTTCACTGTACCTGTGTGTTTGAGAGTTATTCTGCATAGTATGGAAGATCAAGTATAAGTAAGCTTATGCACATGTATAAGCACATAAATACATAAATATCTATGTATTTTAAGTCACCAACACATCTGCTGACAAAATTTCCCAAATAAATTGTTGCAGCATTAGCTATTTCTTCTGCAGGCAGCCTAAACCACCTCCTCTGAATGCTGTCTGTTCCTGCCAGTCACCATGACCCTTGTTAGCAGCAGCTGCACTATTTGTCTCCATCACTGTAGCTCCAATATGACTCATTATCACTTACTGTGCCTTGCAGATACAGGGCAAAACCACGGTTCCGAAAGAGCATCCAGGGAGTATAAATGTAATCAGACCTGTTTCCTTTTTAAGGCCCAGAGCTTACTAATAATTGTGAAATCTAGAAGATGCTACTAATAAAAGCTCTGCTACTGACTGTGTTGCTGGGTGGGGCAGCCAGGGAGACTGCAAGAGAGGCAAAAAAAGAAAGAGGCAAGGGAATCCAAGTCAGATGCCAAAGGAGGATAAAGCAGGATGATGTGCTGCAAAGGATATTCTCAACTATAGCAAGTGCAGTGTGTTAGAGGTCATGAAGATTTTTTCAGAGTTTACTCACTGCAAGAATGTTTTATTCTGCCTTTGATCTCTGTGTGAATTTTTGCTTGATATCCATGGGAAATCCCCTTGCTGTCTTTATCAGCCTGAGGATGTCAAAAAAGACTTTGACAATCACTTCCCAGTCTCAGTCACTATCCAAATGAGCACTACTCTAGTTAGAAATTGCACTCTTTCTGTCCACCCACTGTTCCCCCTTTATTGATACATCAGCTTAATTACAGCAAACGTTTCCAGACCAGCCTTGAAGGTTCCAATTTTCCCTTTTTTTTTTTCACTCAGAAAACCGTAGGCAACAGTGTCGCTCTTTGCCTCTGCCCTTCTTCTAATATTCTTCATTCCCCAATGCCAGGAACCTGTAGGGAGCAGAAGAAATTGAATTCCTAACTTCCCTGCATTTATGTTGATAATGAAAGAAGCTCATGGACACATTCATTCTGGGACATATATACCTACATATTTTTTTGAGAAATAGGCACATTTTGTCTGGGTACCTCAGCAGTGAATACAACCACAGCTGTGGTCAAAGCTCCAGGCTGCTTGCAGCCTTTCTCTGGGAGTCACAGGGAGGAAGGGAAAGCTGTGTGACTACATTCACTAATGCAAGAGGCTGTGCATCACTCCCTGCCTGGGAAGGAGACCCTGTGGGAGCAGAAGATGCTGAGACAAGAGCAGCCGGCACTGCAGAGCTGGCAGTATGTATACACTGTATGTAGTACATCCCATATAGCTGGTGGCTTTTTGTCAGGGTTTTTTGCTCACAAAGTGGTTCTTAGATGTTTTCTACTCTCACATCATTGTGCTGCATCAACCATGACAGTGGGAGGGCATTGGTTCACAGGCTAAACCCCCCAAAACCAAATTCTCCTCCATACGGGGCAAATGCTTTCCTGGATCCTTCTTTCAGCCCACAGACATTGCCTTGCTGCATCACTGTGGCCCGGATCTAAATCTCTGTCTCAGCTGGAGTTGGGTAAGCAAATGCACAGTGCTCACAAAGGGCTCTGGGTTTATGCCCTGGAGGCTCATCCTAAAAGCACAGAGAAAGTTGTGGCTGTGAGCACAAAATGCAGGTAATCCTATTCTCTACAAAGAATACTAAGAGGAAAAATCCTATTGAGACATTCTCAAATCTCTTTCCTTCTATCTCCTAGAAACCACAAGAAATTCTGCTAAGAAAGGCATTTGTCAAAAATACACTTGAAAAATAAGATCACTGCTTTAGTACGCCCGTGACTGGAGTGGGGGAGTACTGTCCTTCTCTGGAAGCCTGGAGCTGATGTTGTACCCAACACGGCTCTGCAGGCTTCTGTGAACAGCCTCTGCCAACAGCATCTAGGAGCAGTTCCTTTGGAAAACTGCTGGAACACATACCTGTGATAACCTAACCAGCCACTGAGTGTCCTCTTTGCTCCACAAACCCAGATGGAAAAGTACATGTATGACAGGAGGAGAAGGGATGGTTGACCCTTAAGGAGAGCTCAGACACAACAACTATCAGGAGCTAGACCCTGTGGTAAATGGGAGAACTTTAATTAACTAACTTTCTTGAATAACAGAGCATTCAGCCTCTTTGATCTCCAGTTTCTTTGTGATGTAAGTATTTGAACTTAAAGTTGTTTCTAGAGAATGAAAACAATAACTTTCTTTTTGTTTTCTCTAGCCATTTAAAACCAGGGATGGATTTCACACAGTGACTCATAGGTTGAGCTGGTGTGCACTAAAGCAATGTTTTTATATCTTTCTCTTCATACTAATGGATTGGCCCTTACAACACCATAGTTTTTCTGTTTCCTTCCCCATTAATTAATTGCAGTATATAGTTCTTCTGAAATGTCCTTTGTCTCTCTTGCATTGCAGGGGATGGTCTGACTCTTGTATTTTCCGGTGAACACTGGCCAAGGTTTTTTGTCCAGGGATCAAATTCTGCATCATTTGAACCAAGACTCTCTACTCAATGACTATAACTTTCATAATAGATTCAGTCTCTTCAGCTCTTGCTGCTCTGGCTTTTGGAGGGCTCCAGGGCTGTTCCCTGCTGAGACCTCAGATGCTTGCAACCTCCAGCATGTCTCTCCCAGACCCTCCACTTATGGTCCTACATGGACATAGGCAGGCACAAAGCCATTTCCAGCTGTTCTGAGATGTTCAAAGTCATTTTCATCTACCATTAACGTGCTGACTGCAAACACCTTTGCCTTTGCTCAGTCACGGGACTCTCAGCATCTTGGTTCTCAATTCCTAGTCCCCCTCCTTTGCCATCTCAAGATGACTCCAGACAGCACCTCCTCTTTGTTGCTGTATCAAGAGGCACAGCTGAGAACCACTGAAGTAATCAAAATGCATTTATTGGTTTCTTGCTGCTATATATAAGCTGTTAGGAAGTTTAAGTTATAATCCCTGCTGGGGCCGATCAGGAAATCATTAGGCTGAAGAAGAAAATTAAATTCCAGAGAATATTGTTGTTCCTAAACTCTACCATAAGGATGTAAAAAAAGTGGAGATTCTTGCAAAAGGAAGGTCCTGGATGCCAGAGAAATTGTCCCCCAAGAACTCCTGATGGAAGGAGAAACATGGCAGTATCTGTGGGTATATGTGCCACTTTGATTCGATCTGTGTATCTTCTGTGCTGACTTCTACAGAGTTACTCTGTTGAGACACCAAATGAACGGTATTGTTTCCCCCAGCAATTTATCCTTGTCTAATTAAAACTAAACTCAGAACATCCTCCTCTTCCTCCTCAAGAAAGCAAATCTTGCTCAAGTCTGAACAAGAGCACCTGAAGATACCTGAAATTGTGTAGTTTTCATTTTAGGCAACTGGCAACAGACTAATCACAGGAGCCTATCCCAATGTCAGATATATTGTCCCAGTCTCATAGGTGGAGCTCTGATCAAAGGCTGGCTCTAATTTCTGGTCAGGTATTAGCCTCTTTTTTCTTGCCCACCATTCCAGTAAAGCTGATAAACAATCAGATGTTTAAGAATTAAGTAACACTATTGTGTGTGCTAAAGATTTGAGCATGTCAGACTTGTAGTACAAGCCCTCAGGTCTTAGCTGGGGTGGAGACAGTGACCTTGAAATGTTACTCCAGAGAATTTGTTTCATTGAAGAACCAAGCAAAGCCCTCCTGTCACTCCTTATTTAATGTATCTTCAGAATGTATGCTATAGAGTGACTGACTTTCAACTAAAGAATATTTGTGAAAGTTTTTTTGTATCCAGGCACTGGGCACATTGGGTAGAATGTGTTTCACAAAATCACATAGCAGCTGAGGTTGGAAGGCACATCTGGAGCTCATCTAGTGCAATGCCCTGCTCAAAACAGGGTCACCTACCGCAGGTTGCCAAGGGCAATGTCCTGTCAAATTTTTAATATCTCCAAGGATGGAGACTACGCATCCCTAGAGCCTCTCTGGGGAACACATTCCATTTTCAACCACCCTCACAATACAAAGGCATTTTCTTCTTTTAAGTGGAATTTCCTGTATTTCAATTTGTGCCTATTGCCTCTTTTATTGGCACTGAACACCAGTGAGAAGAATCTGGCTTTATCACCTTTACTCCACCAAACTGGTATTTACACACATAGATAAGATCCCCCCGATCCTTTTCTGCTTCTGGATTAATAGCCTCAGCTCTCTCAGCCTCACTTTGTACAACAGATGCTCCAGCACCCTCATCATTTTCACAGCCCTTCAATGGACTTGCTCCAGTGTGTCCATGTCTCTCTTGACCTGGGAAACCCAGCCCTGGAGATGACCTGCAGATGTGTCTCACCAGTGGTGAGCAACCTGCTGGCAATGCTCCATCTGTGGCAGCCCAGGAGGCCACTGGTCCTCTCTGCTGCGATGACAAATTTGTGTCAGGGTCTACTTGGTGTCCACAATGGACCTCAGGGTCCTGTTGTGTTTTCCAGCTGGCACCCAGCTGGCCCTGGTGCATGGGGTTGCTCCTTCAGAGACGCAGGGCTTTTGATTTCTGTGCATTGAATTTCATGACATTCCTGTCAACCCATTTTTTCATACTGTTGAGGTCCCTCTGATTGGCAGCATGACCCTTTCGTGTATCAATCACTTCTTCCAGTTTTGTGTCACTTGAAAACCTTCTGAGGCTCACAGTCAAACCCTCTCTATCAGTTAAGCAGGTGTTAAACAACACTTGTGCCAAGATCAACCCCATGTCACACCCCTAGGGACTGACCTCTGGCCAGGCTGCCTGGCAGGGGTTGTTTGTGACCTGCTCTGTTGCCCTTTCAGAAGATTCTAGAGTGATTCAAGCCCCCACTGCAGACCAGAGTCTGTGAATGTGAGGCTTCTACCTGTTCTCTGAAGAAGCATCACCTGCTGCTTTTTTCAGCTCCAGTGCCCTGCAGCCATATCAACCATGTTTGTCTGACCACTGCTCCTGACCCAAAACCTCTCAGCTGGCTCATCATCCACCCCTAGGCAGTGCTCCATGCCTTTCTGCTGCTCTCACACACAGGGCAACTCGCTTGACTTTCCAGCCTGTCCTTCCTGAAAATCCTTTATCCTTCCACCGTAGCACTCCAGCCATCTTCACTATTCTGCCATAGCTCTGTGATCCCAATGAGATTGTTTGACGAGTATTCTGCTACAAATAGGCTATTTTTTTTTGCATTAAAAAAGTGGTCAGGGTGAGCAGCCTTTAAATGCATCTCTCCCTGTTCATATCAAACCTTAATGAATAACCCTCGCAAAAAAATCAACTTAAAAGATGAACTATATTGATGAAATAGAGCAACATGGGAAAGATGAAGAGACAGCAGCTCAGAAAACTAATACTCTCCAATAAAACATTAATAGAGTGGGGAAGATTATGATTTAGTGAAATTTAAACTTCATGAAAACCAGTGGGATCTCAAAATCCCCTTCAGGGAAGAATAAAGAGTGTAGTAGGCAACAGAGGCAAAGGAAGATTGCTGGCTGTTGTTTATGCCTGGCTTCCCTGGCTGTCCTCGACCGAGGCGCCAGTCCCCAAATGCTCAGCGGCTCAATGGCTTCTTCTTCTGCGCCGCTCTGAGCCTGGCGTGGCTGGATCACGCAGAGGCAGGGCTGTCCACAGTGAGGGACCAACAAGGTGCCCATGGAATAAGGCAAAAGAGGCAAAGGGTTGTCGGAGGGGATTTCCCCCAAACTCTCCTTTATTACGGGAAGGGCAGGGGATCTGGGAGGGAAAACACCAGGGAAATGTCCCTGTGCAGCCGGTTTTAAGGGGGGTACCAGCCAATGGGGTAAAGGACAAGGGGAAGGTACAGTGGTCAGGGGTCCAATAAAAACATTTGGGGGAGAGGTATAATAGCTCAGAACCAATAAGACTTCAAACATAACAGAACTTTCGGGAAGAAGGGGTTAGCCCAAGGCTCTGGACACGCCTTTCTTCTGGAACAAGGGGTGGATCTTAGACCCTGGTTCCATCCCCTAATGAGGAGCCTCCTACAGAGGAGGTGGAGCTGGAGCGTGAGGCAGCAGCAACCAGGGTTGGACCTCCCACAGCTGGCGAGTGACGAGACAGTCCTTAACTTAGGGCTTGGGAAACAGAAATGTGTGTCCCTGTAGTGTTCACCTGCAGGTGTAAGGGTTTGCCTTGCTAGGACAGCTGCTTTTATGCCAGGACTGACTTGTAAAAGCTGTTCCAGATGGAGATACCTGGCTCTTACTATTTTTTTCATGCTCTTGCTCAGGTGCAGCCAATTGGTGAAATTTGTGCCTAGATGAAGTTGTTTCCTTACTGTTTCCTTGCCTTGCCTCAATGATTTCTTTTGCAGATACAGAGATGCTAGAAAGGAGCTAACATGCCCTGATATTTTGCATTTTTTTCATGTTTTTCATCTTTCTGTTTTGTAGCCATGCATCTGTTCTTATTCAAATTATAATGCACTTCCTTCCCCTTTCTTCTTCTCTTCACATTTTCGTGTTTTCCCTATTCAGCTTGATGATTTTTTTTAACAGTGGTAATTATTGGATGTTTGTATTAATCATATTTGTGTCAGTTTGTACCCAGGAACTCAGGAAGAATGAGTCCTTTTAGTATGCAGACAAAACAATTCCTTTGATAAAAAACATCAACAGAAGAGATCCCCCAGACAAACAGAGTATATAATATAAGAGACAATGCACTGCCCACACATGGTGTGTTAAAATTCTCTCTGCTTTCATTTCTCGGCAAAAATTGTGCCCCAAGTCCAGACATGTGGCTCAGAGATGATCAGCGAGCAAGAGGAGGGGACACCTTGAAGAAAAGGAGTGAAGGATACAAACAAAGTACTGAAAATGTGGGAGCAGCAAGGAAAGAGTGAAGCTGAAGTGAAAGGAAGGAGAAGGTTGAACTGAATCATTGTGAGAGGAAAACTACACCAAATGTCATGGTCTGAATGTCATGGTCTGTGGGCAAGGTTTATCAGGGAGACTCTCCTGTTGAGTCACAAGGAGCAGAAAGGACCCCCTCGCTTTCTAAACTCCTCAGAAAGGAGTCTGGGTGTGGCTGGATCCACTTCTAGACCCGGACTTGGTCAATGACTTGTGTCTAAAGGATTATATGAGTGTAATTGAACCTTCATATGACTTTGTCCCACAGGATTAAGGATATTAAGCCAAATATATGAATAAAATAAATGATTTATTTAAATTGATGATTATAATGATAATGATTAGACTAAAAGACTTTAATCAGTATTATTTACTACACAGTATAGATAGTTATAATTATTAATATAGTGCATTATTTATTAAATAAACAATTGCATAGCTTTCTTAATAATTATTAAATACAGATTGGTGTTACTCAGCCATATCAATGACTTTGGGCAATTCTCATTTGCTCAGCCTGGAGGAGTGACCTTGAGGGGCATCCCCACTCCAGGGAGGAATCTCCATACTCTCCTAGGACTATGTTAGAAGTCCCTGCCATTAAAAAGTGGGACTGGGCTTATATAGTATAAAGTGGCTGACTTGTCAGTCAGATGTTTCTGGATGAGCTGTGTGGGCCACATCCTCACCAGTGCCACTTTCAGCTAGAAAACATTGTCTTCACATCCTCTGAATGCTTCACTTAGGGATTGAGGAGTCAGGCTGATCTCAGCACTCTCCAGCTCCAAAAGCAGTGTGACCCCACTTCTCCATCCACCAGTAACTTTTGCAAATTGGGCAAAATTTAAGCTGATTTGCCCCCACTTAGGCAGAACACTCTGCTACACTTGAGCATTCCAAGAAAACAGACATCTCCACTTCAGATGCTCTTATCAGGGGGACCTCCCCAGGCCTTCACAGCAAGGATTTAAGGTGTAGGTATTATCTGGGATGAGGAAGCATGTAATGTTCCCTTGAACTGGGAATTCTTGGAAGAATTCATTGTCACTGATCCAACAGCTACAGGACAGAACATCCCAGTGTGGAGTTAAACACCACTTGCCTTTGCTCCAAAGCTGCTTCCCCTGGAGCAATTTTTTCATTATCTCTGTTTACTAGGAAAGACTTAAGGAATAAGTACAAGAATCCTGTCTTCTCGATAAGCCTTAAAATTGGTACAGAGCTTGCAGTGCTGATATTAATAAAGGATTGCAACAGTTCAGCTATTAATACATTTTCTCTGGCAGAGCTTAGCAGAATATGATGAATTCTGGGTAGACTGTGTTATGCTAATTAACATAAATATAGGAAAGCCCTTTTCCCTTCTGAATATCAGAATACTCCGAACGAATACTGCAGTTAACATATGCACACAGGAACACAAGATTATATGTATCACTGACAACATCATCTTATTAGCTATGAACATATGCTTTGTACAAGGAGAGGCTCTGATTGTTAAAGGAAGGGCAAGAAACTGGCAGATGAGGTGAAGAAAAGAAGCAGAAAGTGGAGCTCTTTGGATACAGTTCACAGAGACAACCTTGGAGACTTCTTAGACTGAAAACTGCCTGTTTCTATACAAACACACTTCTGTAGAACAGCTCTTCAGAGCCTTTTTGGGGACAAAAAAATGACCCAACCCCCTCCTCCCCATCATATTAGTGTAAGTTAATTAATGTGAACTGATTTTTTTCCGTTAAATAAGAACTATCATGTAAAGAAATAGTGGAAAAAACCCAAGCCCTCAAAAGATATCTTTCCCCTCAATAGTCCAAGTATTCAGTTCTGTGGAAACGAGCTCTCTTGTCTGAAATGCTTCCTTATATCCTTCCCAAATATAATGACTACATAAAAATAAATGGCTGGGGGTGGGGAAGTGTTGTTCCCTTTTTTTTAAATACTGTTTTGAAATAAGAAATGGAGAGCCTTCCGATGTTTTTGTACTCAGTTGACAGAATTGGATGCTGGTATGAAATATTGCTTTTAGAAAGATAACCAGGACTGTGTCACAGTGGGAGCTACAGTGGGATAATGAAGCACAATCCTTCTAATTACAAGACAGAAACAAAACAAAATGCTAATGCTTCTCAAATCACATGAAACGCACAGACACAGTAGATGTTGCTGAAGTGGAGGTCTTTATATCTTCCCCCTTTCTTTTAACAACCTTTTAAGCCAAAAAGAAGTTCCCTGCTATTGTGGTTGCTCACACAGAGCAAAATCTGGCTCATGTCTGTTGATGGCACTGATGGAGTGATTTAACCCCCTGAACAAAAAGCAGGGATTTAATGAGCAGCAGGAGCTTTGGATTTGTAGGCACATGGGACAGAAGGTTGGGTCAAGGGTATCTAACAAAAGGCGAAGGATCTCTACCACACGCTGCTGAAATGAGCTCCTTTTGGCACTGCACTGAGTCTGCTATAGGTTCCAGTCAAACTTTTGTCAGGCATCTGATGGAAATGTCCATCAGAAATGGGGGAATTATACTGTGGCCTTGAGGAAGGGTCTAGTGGAAGGGGTACCTGTCCATAGCAGAAGGATTGGAACCGGATGATCTTTAATGTCCCTTCCAACCTGAGCCATTCTATGATTCAATATTTCCAGTTACTTGAGGTTGAATTTTATTTTCTCTGTGAATGCTTATGAGCAATTTTATATATGGGAGTAGCAAGAGGAAGTAGAAAGAAATGGACAGCAGAAGTTCTTTTCATTTTCCATTTATAAGCTGCTAAAAGAGTCTGTTTTCTTCATCTCAAGTCTAAAAAATGACATCAGATGCCGTATTTGAAGGACTCAGGGAAAATAAGGATATGAGCAGCCTGATCTAGCACAGAAGTCAAAGCAAAGTTCCCCACTGTCTTTCTAGAGTTTCACATGCTTGAACTATTTTTTCTTTTTTTTTTAGGAATGAAAATTTCTATTTGACCTGTATTGTGCTACTGCATCATAAAAAATTAAGATGATACACAGTATCTTCTATTATTCAGTATTACTCTGAAGGTGCATCAAATGGAGTATGTTTTTCAGGCATGGGATGGTCTGTCTGCTGTTACTTATGCTGCAGTAAATTCTCTGGGGGATACATTATACGACTCGGAATCAGTCTGAAATAACACAGTCCCACTTGGTTCCTGGTAATCACACTGGAGATGCACTTTGCACCACCCCATGCACAGGATAGGATGGTCTTGTATTATTCAGATACATCTTTTTAGTCTCTGTTTTCTTTTGAGTGCACAAAACACCGGAGTAGGTCATGAAAAGTTCAGGTTTTGGTGAGACAGTGCTTGTTCTAGCCTAGGTGTAGGTTCTAGCCTATGTGTCTGCTCGTAGTAAAAGGAATATATAAATATATACATAAATACAGATATATAAAAATATATAAAAATAAAAATAAAAATTAAAATAAAAATTTTAAAAATTTAAAAAATACATACATACATACATACATACATACATACATACACACACACATATATATATATATATATATACATGCACCTAGACCATAGGCCTGACTGCTCCAGATTTATCCTTTCTTTTCCAGGCTGGAGGAAAGAAAGGTGAAGGAGAACAAAACCCAGCCTTCAGACATAAAATCCTAGAAGGTTTTTTGGTCTATTTCATTAAATCGTAGATACTTTTATTTACAAAATGCCTCTATCACCTGTTCTTGATCCAAACAGACTTTTACATTTGATACCATGTAATTGTGATAAAAATATTCTCCAAAATGATGTGTGGGTTAAAGACATGCTTGTTAGCAGAACTGCAATACCCATAATTTGCTTTGGCTATTGAGACAGACGTTTCAGAGATGAAGTATGTCCTTCTCCTTCTGTCCCAGCAACAATTTATTGAAGATCTATATTTAGAACCATAGATAGTAAATGTCTTGGAGAGGGCTGCAGAAGTACAGCTGCTCCAATCATAGTCTGTATAATTTTTATTACCAGGATCTAAGAGTAAGACCTGCAGTGCATGGCTGCAGTTCTTTGAGCTTCAGGGTGGACTCCTGCAGTCCAAAGATTAAGTGATCTAAGCGGCCTAACAGTTCTTTGGATTTAATTGCTCAGAAGCACATGGGGATTTTTTATATATGAGGTCTTGAATACTGTACTTTTTCTTCCTTTACATGTGTTCTCTGTCAACCAGGTAAAGTTAAGATTTCCTTTATCTCACTGGTGCACTGTAAACATTAGTTAAGTGAAGAGCTGGAAGTATTTAATTATTGTGATAATATGAGGCCATTATATCCCATTGATTGTAGGTAACTGGCTCTAGGGAATGCACTGTATAAACATCTGAAGTGCTTTCCAGATACTAATTATTGCCACATCATCTCCATTTGAAGGTAGGGAAATTAAGGCATGGATCACTGAGCACTGGGACTTTCAAACACCACAAATGCCAGTCTAGATACTGAAATCCTCACTGAAATTTTTCAGCTAATTGCAGAGTTTTGCTCTTTCCAAGCTTGCTGGAAATCTGTTGGGGAAATGCAGAGGTATTCAGAAAATCTGAATGAGGCCTTTTGGTTTGGCCAAGTCATCCTTGCCTTCAGCTTTCCATCAGCTCTGTTAGAGCAGAGCTTCTGCTGGTTAATACAGCTCAGGCCTGGGTGATCTAAGGGCAAATTTTGGAACCCAAGGGCCCAAAGGTTTTCTCCTTGCTGTGCTGTGAGCTGCTGGGGTGAGACCTGGAAATTCCCAGTTCAGCTTCCCACATCTCCTACCCTTCCCAGCAGGACATTTTTCCATGTCCTGTAGCACCAAGTCACGGTTCTGGTCTGTCCCAGCCCTGTCACAGACAGAAATGCTGAAAGACAGCTGAGGGAGTGGGGAGCAACGCAGGCTTCCCTCCAACATCCACAAATTGCAATGTCGTGTTAATGCATTTAAATTAATGCTCTTGTAGCTTCCTGTTGAGGATAAAAATATCTCGTGGTGCAGGCACTTTCCCTTTTAGTGATGCCTCCAAAGAACAGGGTCTTGACAGTCTGAAAGAATTAATTCTCTTTTTGAGCAGAAAGGTCAGCTACAGGTGACGGAGCTGCACTGAGAATACCTTTAAACTGCTCTGTCTCTGGCCCCCATGACGAATTGCTGGGAGCTCTTTCTCCACGCCTGGATATATTTAGACTTCCTTTCATAGATCAGTCTTCTAAGGGCAGACTGATTGGGCCAAGATAGGAGCGGATCAGTTGTAATTCAGCCTGGAAGCAGATAGTGATCTGGCAAAATGGAGCCTCATCTGCATCTCTTCCTCTGAGCTCTTTTTTTATTCACTTACTGGCTTCTGTGCTGAACTCTGAGAAATTCACAAGGGCCACCAGGACTCAAAGGAACAAGACAGTACCCAGGAAGACATTTAAATACATTTAAATCTCTTAAGCTGGTGGGATTCAAACTTCAAGAGGCTGCTGAACTGGAAACTGTAACATGCTCTTCTGCAAGCAACAGCAAAGTTTTGGGATGAGCTCTGGACCTTGCACTGCCCAAAACCTCTGCCATGCAAGGGACAATAATTTCTAAGGCATCACATTATGGCACTAAGAGAAAGTGAAAACATTTTGTTTTAACTTGATTTTTCCCCCATGAAATTGCCAAAGTGTGTTTGCAATGTAGTCTTGGAACTTCAGAAAGGTGCCTGAACACTGCTCCAGGAAAGTATCCCCATAGGATCAAACATCACGAATGGCAAATCCCCATGGCAGAAAGGAGTGACCACCAGATCCCCCCAGGCTCTTAACTTGTCTTATATGTTCTGCAAACTGAAAAATTATGGTTTTTTACCTTAACAGAGCAACAGCCAGCTTAGGTAACCAAAATCTATGGCTGCAGCAGAATTAAAAGTAATTTCTCTGTGGCCAATCTAAATTGCTTGTGCACTAGGGAGGAAGGCACAGCACCCTGAACTTCATCTGCTTGAGCAGCACCCCTCAGCCACCATCAGTCTTTGCTGGGTGGAGTTTTGGGTGTCTGAGGCTGTTACAATGGTACAACTACACACACTGCAAACATAGGGAGAAAGAGATGTGCATTGGAAAGGAACAAAAACTGGCTTCTGGCTGCTGTTGGGTTGCTGGATGCAGAGAAATGCCATAAAAACAGTCATTGAAAATTCAAGTCTATTAAAGAACCTCGTGCAACTTCAACAGTACTGCAAACAACCTCAGGGCTGAGAAAGGGCAGTGGGAGCAATATTTCTGACTGTTCAAAATGCTGTATTTTGGCTTTGGCCAAGTTTCTAATTTTATTACTACTGGTTTGAGCCTCTAAAAGAGAGCTTTGAACTGGTAAAACACACACTTCAAACCAATCTTCAAAAGAAAGTTTTGACCCTGTGTAGCTTTCTTCAAAATAGGTAAAAACCCTTCACTCAATTTTATCTTTATCATTTTCCTATTGACATGTTTTGAGTTTGACCCAAAAAAATTTTCCCCTGAGCTCAGCTTAAAGTCCCATCATGAATTCGAGAGTGTGAAACCATTCATATCACAAGGACTTCAAACATCTACCAAAGACTTCAACATTCTAGTGTACCTGGATATCACAAATGTTCTGCCTGTCAGAGAAGATCAAGCTGTAATTAAGCTTGAGTGCTCCTCAGTTTGATTTCAGTATCCAAGAAAACAATCACAGAATCATAGAATTATAGAATGTTTTGTGTTGGAAAGGATCTTAAATGACATCTTCTTCCAACCCACTGCCATAGGCAGGGACACCTTCCACTAGACCAGGCTGCTCCAAGCCCTATCCAACCTCTGGCCATGGTCACAGCCCAGATTTGCTGCTGTGAAAATGGGATGGGACAGCAAGATGAACATACAGCCTTACAAGGAAGAAATATTTTGTCTTTTCATCAAAAAGTTAGAGAATAGAACTGATGTTTCTCTTAGGAGCCCTGAAGGTTATGACACCCTATTAAAAAAGGTGGAACATTACAGCACTGAGTGTGAGCTCAGGCTGCCTGAAGATTCAGACAAACATGTGGCCTTGCTACTGAACCTCAGTTAAAAATGTACCAAATCTCCCCAGTTTACAGGGTCACAGATCAGCAAACAGACATTTGAGTGACCGGGAACAGCCTGTTCGGTCCCAGCCGCTCCCTGCTGCTGCCCTGGCTGCCCATGCGTGTCCTCGGTGTCCACCCCAAGGAGAAAGTGCTGCCCTGGTTTAAACCTCCCTGAAGCTCTGAGCATGAGGAACTGCTCGGATGCTGAAACCTTGAATAATTGTTTGCTCAGCCTTTTAACAACTTCTTGCCAAACTTTTCCATTTTGTTGTTTTTATTTTATTAAACTGAAATAGAATCAGCTTTCAAAGTATTTTAAGTGAGAAAAAAACTTGTTTTGCAAGCAAAAAACTTCTCCTAAAACTTTTTTTCCAAGAAAGAATAATAATAAAAAGAAAGAGCTTACCTTAGCATATATTAATTAAAAAATAATTGCTTTCTCTTTTTTTATCAGTTCATCCATTCAAAAGAAAACTCTGAGAGTCTTTAACTTATTGCTGAAGAATTTCCATGGGTTTATGTTCCTATCAAGGTTTTCAGGTGTCACACCACTACTCCCCTCTCTGGGATGTGTCCGTTCCTCAGTTAGCCCTGAACTAAATTAGTGATGAAATAAATGACAGCAACATTGGGCACCGAAAGGAACCATCTGGTGGAGATAGGACTAACAGATGTGCTTTCACTGTCGGTGCCTCAGCCCACACACTTCAGAACTGCACTGCCGTACACCTCCTTGCTCACCTGCTCATTAATAATGTAGCATTCCTGCTCTTGCTGTGCTGAGGGATCCCATTCATCATGCCAGGCCCTGTGTAGTACCAGACATTGTAGTCCCAAAGCACAAAAGCCCTAATGCTCCAGTGAACTGTGTGCACTAGTCCTGGAAGAAAGTGAAGCACAGGACCAAATCCTCAGGTACTGAGACAAACAACTGCTCCCTGAATGGTACATGGAGTACTATTGATCACAGCCACACAGGGAATAGGTAATAGTAGGAAAAGAAAGCAAGATCTTTTAAGTGTTA
Organism: Acanthornis magna; assembly: GCA_036785705.1. Lineage (NCBI taxonomy): Eukaryota > Metazoa > Chordata > Aves > Passeriformes > Acanthizidae > Acanthornis > Acanthornis magna. The sequence continues at coordinate 7,770,436 of JAWUZG010000119.1, read as the reverse complement.
CACCTACGTATTAATTTCCAATTCAACTCTCCTCCTGAACAGATGAGAGCAAATCCTACTCCTTCCCACTCTGTCTTCTAGACACACAGTCTCTGCTCACAGTTTCATTGGATTTTCCGTTATGAAACCAAACTAAACAATAATACGATTTAAGGAACACATCCATGCTGTCACTGCTCAGGTATACTGGACTCAGCCAGACCCACATTTGCAATGGTCCAGCAAGGCTGAGTTGAAAGGTAGGCAGAGGGCAATTCCAAAGCAGAGCCTTGTGACTGCGTTCAGACCTCTGGAGAAGCAGGAAAGATAATGGCAGTAGAAAAACCCTGCTCTGATAGTGCAGGGTCCCACATCATTCAAAATAGAGGTGTGGACATTTGTTCTCCAGAAACGTGGAAAAAATATTTAATTTGGCAGATTAACAGTGCATGCCTTGCTCACTAAGCTGTAGGAATTAAGTGATACCTGGGAGCTGCCACAAGGTTACAGCCACACCATAGTGTCTTGCCTGAAGTTGATTTTGGTAATGTGCAGGCTCTGCAACATTCATCTTTGTGCAGTAAAATGCAGTTTTCTAAAATCAATTATGAACCCTTCCCCTTCTGAACGCTAGCACACAGAAGGTGCAAATTATGAAATAGAAAGACAGCATTTGAGAACAACAGAAGCTGTAGATTTGAGAGCATCATTTGAAGGGAATTTGTGTATTAGGGTGAGTCTGCTGAGCTGCAAACCAAGAGGAAAAAAACTTGTGGGCTCCTGGTATTGTTCAGCTCACTGCTGTTTTCAGCATGAAGCGACTGCATGGGCTGGAGAACTGTGCCTGCTGTAGGAGGAAAATGTCCATCTTGAGACAAGACACCTGAAAACTGGGATATGTGTGGTGTGGACTTAAGAGGAGCCACTGATCCTTCGGAGCTGCAGTGCTCAGAAAGCCCTGGAGGAGCTGCTTGTCAGAGACTGCTTCCGATGGGAGAGGGAAGTGTCATCTTGGAGATGAGTGGGCAAGGAAAAGGAGGCTGGAAATAGATCTTCAGTTTTATATTTGTGAAGACAGAAGTCGTCCTAAGACAGGGCAATTTCTTCCTCTGTTTGGAGAAGTGATATGTGGCATCCTTGGAATGACTGGAGTGAAATCTTGCAGCTACCAAAGGCAGTGCAGAGAAACTTTGCCCTTAGGATCATTGCCAGCCCATGGGATGTTCTCCTCTCAAGGGCTGAATGAGGAACAGGGATTGGATACCTGCACAAACCAGAGTTGGGTTCCACACGTGAAGGACTGACAGCTGTAAATCATGGTGTTGTTCTGGGCTAAATTCCTTGACATTAAAATATATGACAGGTACTTCAGTCAATCCTTTGTGTAGCTGGGTGTTCATAAGAAAGAAATGAGGTAATATTTAACTGGGGAGTCTCCAGCCTTGGAGATACTCAAAAGCCATCTGGACATGATCTTGGGCAAATGGCTGTTGGTGGCCCTGCTGGAGGTTGGACCAGAGGACCTCCAGTGTCCTTTCCAATTTCAATCAGTCCTTGATTCTGTGATTTTGTGAATATCTGAAGACTGCTTCCAATCCATCAGAGAGAGCTCCAACTGAAGTTATTAGGACTCTCCTGGAGTCTGCTGAGTGTTGTAAAGCAGGTTGTATCATGAGGGCTTGCCAGACAACATCACTATTTCATGTGTGTGATGCTTCCCACAGCCAGTTATGGTCCTACCCAGAGCTGGTGGTGAAGTTGCATCAGTTATTCACTCATTCTCATATTTTACCATCAGTGATGGAGCCCAAGTCATGGAGAAACACAATTCTGGCACACAAGACACTCAAAGCAAAGGCATTTCTGTCTTGCTTCACTAAAACGGACTTGACTGAGGAATTTGCAGTGGATCTGTTTACAGCAATTTAAAACTGATATTCAGAGGTTTCTGCCATATGTAGCCACCATTTCTTCCTCTTTTCTACTTCAAATTGTGCCACATGGCCATTCTTATTCTGCAGAAAATTAGAAGAATTGGATACATACTTCTAGAAAGTACCTAAAAGAGCTACTGTTTTTCTAAGCCTCACTGTTTCCTTGTATGAAAACAGGCAGCATAAAGGAAACCAGTGTGTAAGTACCCTGAAAGACAGATTGCAAGCATGACTTCTGCAGGTCTGAAGGCAAAGAAGGAATTTGATGGGAGCCCTTTGTAAAAGCAGTCACAAGATGCACCTCCTAGGAACTCTATAGCGACCGATGTGGACTCTACAGCACCATCAGATTTCCACTAATGACGTTCCAACTGATTATTTTGATGCTAAGGGAAAATATCCAGTTGAGAGACCCACTTTGATAGGGAGACTATATTATATTAGGCACAGTACGGAACCTTAAAAATTATCTGAAATGAAATGGGGAATCATCAGAGTTAGTAATGATTTCAATACATATTCCTCAGAGTTGCCATCTGTAGCGAAAAGAGTTCAAATGTCTGGATTTGGGGTTGATTGTGTGATGTCCCAACACTTGGAAGGGAGACTCTCCGTACTTTCATTCACTTATAGTCAGGAGGGAAAGTGAGAAATTCCAAGAGGCTCAGAAAAAGTCATAAAACACGAGACTGGGTGAGAGAAAGTGAAAGACCTGTGAAGACCCATCTTTATCTGCTTGCTATCCTTACCTGAAGGATTTTTTCAGACAGCCCTTTGACTTTTAATGCTTCAGTGCTGCCTTGCCTTGTGCACTAAAAGGCCATGCCTGAAAATGAGCCTTGATAAGGCAATTTCAACCATGTGAAAGGTGTGTTGAGAAAAAAAAAAATGGATGAGTTGTTTTTTCAGGAAAGTCAAGGACTGGGATGGTCAGATCTCAGCACAGCTGGAAACCCAAGGTTTGAAGGTACTGATGCAATGTAAGAACCTTGCTGGCTGAAATCCCTCTTCCTGTCTCAAAAACAAGGACTGTGCAAAATGATGGGACAAGATTATGGATGCACACATACATTCCAGCCATGACACGGATTCAGTAAGGGGAATATGAGTGAATTATGGATGCCCTTTTGACTGGTTTTCAACGATCTTTTAATGGCATTAAGACAGTGTGAAGTTACAATGTATTGATTTTCTTTTGCCCATGCGGTAATTTGCAGTGAGATTTATTTTCCACTTTATGTTTTCCATGAAGCTGGCAGGCAGCAAGGCCAATGGTCTCCCATTCCCATGGACAGAGTTGTGCTCTGATGTTTGTGAGTGCCAGGGAACTCGATGCTCAGGGAGAGCAAAGTTGGCATGGGGGATTTCTGTGGCTGCATTTCCACACTGGCATGCAGGGATATTGTCTGCTAGGCCAAAACTGCCTCAGCTGCAAACCAGGGAGCACTTGCCCTTCTAGCTCTTGGACCAGGGCACCTGTCCTGGCAGGTCTTTCCCTCAAGTGAGCACTGTGAAGGTGTTTTACAGTTGGTGTTTTATTTTGTGGGTTGTTCTTTTTTCTTTTAATGAATTCTACCCACTTTGGGACCAGCAGCACCAGCCCTGCAGTTATTTTGACTTTGAACATAAAGCTAATATAGGCTCTGGCTTCCACTGCACAGAAAATAACTTGGGGCAGCAGCTACTTTTCATCAGGTTCATCCACAGTCTGAGGAAGGAAGAGCTGCCTGTTATAACTATCTTTTATTTTTCTGCTCAGCTTTGAGATTTCATGGACATTACCACTCTTCCACCAGCAGATTTAGGATTAGACATTGGTTGCAGTCTCCCCAACATGACTCTTGTGTGCCTGACCTGGTCTCATGAAGTTCATGCGATGGTCCAGATGACAGTGTGACATTTTTATCAGTTGGACCACCTGCAGATCACAGACCATAAATTCAAGTTAAACTAAGCCACAGCTTTTAAAAATAAATATCAAACCTGCAACTCTGACTTAAGACCAAACCTGAGGGTGTTCCATGCTTGACTAGTCTGTTCTTGTTCCGAGCACTTGTTCCAACCTTTTGGGCTACACTTTGTGTTGGCTTAAGCCACAGTTTAGATCCCCTCAATGTTAATCCCTAGGAAACAAGCCCTTAAAAAAGAGTTTGACATGTAGCTGTAAGGAAGAAGGAGGGTGTGGATGCACAAAGAGGGGAGAGGAAATGTTGCTGAACACAGGAGTCACGGTACAAATTCAAGCTGGGTGTTTGAACAACAGTTGTGGCAGCACAGTCTGTGTCTGGGTTAGCAACCCCCTAAATCAGCCCCCATGGGCCTTCAGGTCTCTTTTAAAGCCAGGCTGCTCCTTCTGCCTGAATTATCTGTGGTGTCAGTGCTGTACTTGAAGTGTCTCATTTGACATTCAGCTCTATGGGCTTCCAGACCATGCTCAGTCACACTTGTAGATTTTGTGGGCATACAAGCTGTAAGTTTTAACAAAATGATTAAAAGCGATCATGAGGTAGGTTTGTGTGTGAATGGAGTCCACCTTAAAGGCTTTGGAGCTTCAGAGGAAAGAGCATGAAGGTGATTGATGGAGCTTATATCAAAGGTTGAGTGGAGGTTGGTGTTAGAGACCAGCTAAAAATGGGATTAGGTCTTGTCATCCTAAATGAGAAACTAGAAGCCTTGCAGTACTGCAAAATTTTTGCTTGGTAATATAGAGGAGCCAGAAGAAGGGCCATAAAATTCAACATCAGTGCTTACACTGAAACAGAGATCCCACTTACTTCTATAGTTATAAAGCCACACCCTCCACGCACTGTGTCTTGCTGCATATACAAGACTCGTGAGTCAAGAGGTCCGCAAGCTTCAAATCTTTCATCCCAGGAAATGATCCCCGTGGTTCTGCTCTTCAGCACCTTTCTCAGAGCATGCCCTACTAGAGCAGGACATGACATTTTAATGACAGTTTCACTCACACTACACAGACTGTTGCTTTCTGTTCCTGGTTCCTAGGTAGCCTGACCATTTTTTCAAGTAACAAATCTCTGCTCCTCTGTCACTGAAGCTTGTGAGAAGCTGTTTGTCCATTTTGCTCCTTAAGTCTTTTGCGCAGTAACTGTTTTCTTATTTGCACTTTCCTTCTAGATGTGCCAGCTGAATGTTTATGTGGCTCTGCCAGAACACACTCTCCATGTTTATACGAGGTTTCCCAAGCACTCCCGTGCTTTGTCATTCACAAGAATACAGATGACCTATGAAAAAGCCAAGATATAGCCACATTATCTTGACCAACAGATATAATCCTGTTTTTCTCTTATTTTAGGCTACAACCTCTTTGACTGAACCAGTTTTCTGTTTGATGAGGTCCAGCGTAACCTAGTGGGAGATGCTTATCAGTCGTCCCTCTACACGCTCCCATCAGAGCCTGTCACAGTCTCCTGGCTGCCAGCTCCAGCTCGGCAGAAGCACTTGCTTTTGATTACAGAGATCTCCAGTGTCAGCCAAGGAGGTGGATATCAAACCTGAGCACGTTGGGTGCTGCCAGCAACACTTCATAAATAATAGTAATGGAGTGTAATTGCTCATTAAGCCAAATCACAGCCTGGAGCCCTCCATCTGGCCAAATTCCCTCCCACAAGGGCGGGAGCTTTGCCAGCAGGTGTGCTACAGGATTGGGGTCCCAAGCAGAGGTACCACCAACGAGGTACTGCAGCACCACTGCTGGGGGCTGATTCAGGCCCCCTTGAAAATGCCGTGTGTCTTTGGATTGATTTAGAAGACTTTAGCCAACCTCCCTTGCTTTACACTGCTTAGCCAGTATTGCTACATCTGCGCAGCAGCTATCCCAGATGGAATATGGAGGAGGAGAATTCCTGACACTGAGCTGTGGGATTTTAATTTTAGAGAGGCGATGGAAACTCTTTCCTGTTGGGTCTCAAGTGGTGGTTTGTATGGGCGTGATTTGAGGCTTGAAAATGTCTCAAGAAGCCTGCAACTGAAAAACCCCAACATGTAATTGATATTGAAAAGTGTTGTGTCCCTGGTGTAAGTGCTATAAAAGCCAAACAAGCTGGTGTGCCTGCCTATCAATCACCTATTGCTGTTTGACATTGCTGCAACCCTTTGCAAGTGAAAATAATTTACTGCCTCCCCCCATGAAAATTATTTACCATCCCCATTTTGGTTTGAACATTTACTGTTGTGGTTCAAAGCTGTGATGAATTGGTTAGCTATAAATTGTCTTTCCCTTTCTCCTCCCACCTCTTCCTAATGCAACACTGGGATGAAGGTTAAGGCATAGGGTGTTATCTGAAGCAAGTGCTCCATTCTCAGTGCCCCATACATCCTCGCTAATGCTTATAGCTCCCCTGTGGCATTGGGAAGTGTAATCGCTATTGCGCTGAGGTAGAACAGGAGCTGGAGAGAGATAAATGGCCTAGTTATCAAAACTTCCTAGCCTCCCACAGCCCTCCTTGGGAATACAGCTATAAATGACATTCAAATGATGCTGATAGATGTTAGCTGAGCAGGCAGCAGAACGTGTGCGGTCCTGGTGCTGCGCCCGGGCCAGCCTCTTCTCGCTGATAATGTCAGGAGATCTCAGCATCCCGACAATGGCTGCTGACACTGGGGGCATGTGCATGAGATACCACTCTGTCTGCTCTCGTCTGCTTGCAGACAAATCCCTGGGGGTTGCAAAGGTTCCAAACCGGATGGTGACTGAGACACATTAATGCTGGAGCTTGCAGAGCTGAAAGAAGTGTTTTTTCTTCTTTGGCACAGAATCTGCTCAATTCAGACCCTCAGAGGGTGAAATATGGGAGGGAAAACAGCCTTTCTTCCACCCAGCTCTGCAATGACAGAAATGTCATTTTTGAGTGACCTGGGATACTTTGGTCCAAAGTAGTAGGGCCTGTGGTGGGTCCAAAAATCACCTGCAACAGCTCCCTTTGCATCTGTTGTCCTTCCTGGTGTGTGAAACAGGGGAAGGACTGCTCAGATCATAAATCCCTTGGGAACGGAACAGGAGCAGATAGAGTAGGTGGCAAATCTGCTTCTCTTATGAGTCTGGAACAGCTCTTGGATGTTCTGGCATCTCTTCAGGAGATACCAGGAAAACTCCCCCATCTGGAGGAGGAGAACCTCCCATGAAAACAATCAGCAATCTGTAAGGCTTTGTATTTGTATATTTTATTTTATTTTATTTTATTTTATTTTATTTTATTTATTTTATTTTAAATTTATTCTATAATTTATTTAAATTTATTTTATTTTTAGATCCTTTCTATGCTCCCAAGGTGTAGCTATGCGAACGCTTAGCCCTGAAGGCAGGTTTTTACTCAAGAGCAGCGCCCAGAGGGGATGTTTCTAGTGCGTTGTGGCAGAAATCCGAGGGCATCAAAGGCGCAGGGTACACAACAGATTGTCTCTTCCCGTCTTCCTTGCAGCCAAGAAACTGGAAGGAGAAGTGTCCAGGGCTGTTGATCACATTCCGTCAGGTTTTAGGTCCGAAGATCGGACCAGGGTGCGCGTTCACACGGCAAAGCGGAGCGAGGGCAGCTCTTGGGTCCCGCGGGTCGGGGCGGACCCCGCGGCTCGGACAGGGCTCGGGAGCGGCGCCGCTCGCTGCGGGAGCCCCCCGGGAGGGGACAGAAGCGACATCCCCCGCGACAGCCCCGCCGAAAAGGCGCTCCCCGGCGGGGCTGGGGCTCCCGGCCGCGCTGCCCCCAGCCCCGGGCCGCGGGCGGAGGCTCGGCTCGGCTCGGCTCGGCTCGGAGCGATCCGCAGCGGCAGCCAGCGCCTCCAGCCGCCCACCCGCCGCCTCTCCCGGCATCCTTCATCCCCATCCTCCGCTCCTTCCTGCTTCGGCGGTGGAAGCAGCCCCCCGCCGGGGGCCGGGGATGCCCTCCCCTCCTCTCCCTCCCCTCCAGCCGCAACGGGGGAGGGGGGCTGTGATGCTGCAGGGGGATCCCCGGGAGTCGAGCGGGGTCTCCCCTTCCGCCGGCTGCCGGGATCTCCCCGCTCGGCGCCGGCGGCCCCAGCGGCGGCTGCTGGGGGGTGGCAACAGGGGGCTGGGGGGCGAAGGGGGTCAGCGCCGTGGCGGGGGGCCGGGGCCGGTGTCCCCCACACCGTGGATGACTCGACAGCCGGGGCTGGGGGAGCGGGGGGCGGGCGCCCGGCTATTTGCTGGCTGCATACAATGGGCCACTCCCTAACGTGAGGGCTGGGGGGAGGCAGGAGCTGGGAGGAGGAGGAGGAAGAGGAGGCGGGGGGGGGGGGAGGAAGGGGCTCGGGCAGCGGGCTGGTAAATAAACTCCGCGATGATTCCCCTCCCTCTCGCCGGCCCAGGTGCGCGCCGCGCTCCTGCCCGCCCGCTGCCCGCCGGCGGGGGTGACCTGACGGGGATGTGACCGCCTCCCCCTGCCCACCGCTTCTTGCCCCCTCCCTCCGTATATCTATATATATATACATACATACACAGATGAATATATATATATAAATATATAGAGAAGTCATTTTGGGGGGAGGGGCGGGGAGCTCGGATCATGGCCCTGGGGCTCCCGGGGCTGCCGCCGCCGATCTGCAGCTCGCCTCCGGGGCCCGCCGGCGACCATGGGGCTGAAGGCGCGGCGCGGCGCGGCGGGCGGTAGCGCGGCCGGCGGGGCGGCGGCGGCGGCGGGGCGGCGAGCGGCGGCCGGCGGCGACCCCGAGCAGGGCTCGCTGGCCCTGGGCACCGGCGGCGACCGCGACGGGACGCTGCTGCTGGAGGGCGGCGGGAAGGAGGAGGGCGGCAAGCGGAGCCCGCCGGGACTGGGGCTGCTGGCGAAGACCCCCCTGAGCCGCCCGGTGAAGCGGAACCACGCCAGGTACCGCCGCATCCAAACTTTGATCTACGACGCCCTGGAACGACCCCGCGGCTGGGCGCTGCTCTATCACGCCTTCGTGTGAGTACGCGGAGCGCGGAGCGGGGCTCCCGAGGGCGCGTCCGGGGCGGCGGGGGCTGCCCCGGGGGGCTGAGCCCGGGGCCGCCGTTTTGCTTTATCATTCTCGGCGTAAGGCGCTCCGGGGGCTCGCTCCGGCGCCGGGTGTGTGTGGAGCAAGGGGCTGATACTGGGGATGATGCTGACGGGCTTTATTTCTCTTATGTCGTCGGGTTTTCCAAAACGAGCAGCTGCTTTTAACTCTGTTTCTGTCTTGCCTGTACCTCCACGTTGCCTTGGAGTGGCATTCCCGAGCCTCTGTGTCTGAGGCACTGGAAAAGGGATGCCAGAAAGACCAAGCTCTGAGCGGTTTTAAGGCTCGAAGTGCTTCAGGGGAACGCAGCCAGTTCAGCTCAGCCTGGAGCGTGATGTTCAACTCGCTGTTATAAACCGCGAGTGAACCGATTCCTTCCGTAGTTGAAAGTGTCAAATGAAAACCATCGGGTTTCGGTCCGATAAGCATCACCCCGCAGTGCATGAAACCCGAGCATTGCAGCGCCGTCAACCAGAAAGTTACACTGACCACAAGTGAACTGAGAGGAAATAAACTCGTTTTTATGGCCCAAAGGTGACAAGTCAAGAGAATGACAACTGGTTTGCATTCCTAAAAATTCTGTTGCCTTAAGTTTTCATAAGGAATATAGAAAAGATCATTCTGTGAACAGCATAGGTTGGAGTTGGCAGAGTCCTATTAAAATAAATGTGTGTTTTAGTGTTGTGAATGTGATTGAAAACCCAGGGGTTTATCAGTGATCACGGTGGTACTGTTTTTCTTCTATAAGGTGTGCGGAGTTCTGTGTGACAGAGGAATTAAGCAGTGATTTCTGAAATCGGTTTATTTGCCAAAGACAAACAAAGCTCTCCAGGCTGCATGGGTTGTGAGCCTGGAGCTGGATCTCAGAAAGTCCTGATCACTAGCATACTCCTTGCACCTGAAAATAAACATCTTGAATGTAGGGCTGAGATACTACCTTCATCAGGCACATTTTTATTGATGTTCGCAATGATTTAGCCCTGAGCAAGAATTAGAAGGCAACATTCACTACTGTAGTGCTACTTGTGTACGACTCATTTGTTCTTGCTCCCCTCTTTTCAGTGTTTATTCATAAAGTGCATCTTGGGATGCGGGTCTTGTTTTCCAGTTAAATTTCTGTGAAAATGTGGTCACTGGATGCTGTGACACTTTTTCAGCTCTTTCACCTCTCTTTGCCACAGGAAAACTCATGCTAGCAGGCAGGGAGTGACAGCACATGAAGTGTGCTATGCTGGAAAGGCTCTTTGGTCTGGTTCAGTTGTGCTCAGTATTGCATAATGCTGCTTCTGGCTGGGGAGAGCTGCTCTGGACAGAGAGGCACTCTTTTCATCCTGCCCTGCCCAACCCACACACATCAGTGAGGCTTTAGCACACAGCAGAGCACTGCGAGCAGTTTGCACCCCTCTGTGGCAGCTGGGTCAAATCTGTGCCCAGGCTCGTGTCTGGATAGAAGCAATAGGACAGTGGATGTGTCTGGAGAGGCTCAGGTGAGGTGAGAGATTCGCAGCTATTTGCAGTGGTATAAGAATTTCCAAGTTACAGCATTCATTTTAGGTAACTCTCTGGATGTGAGGTTGACCTTAAGATACTTACGCAATATGGATCACAGAATGGGAAAAAAAATCACGATGTTCATAATGTTCAGTCCTTCTTAGGAGTGGACCTGACACTGTATGGTCAACTTCTCTTTGATGACTACTCAGTCCTGCAAAACTGAAATGTGAATCTGACTCACAGAAGTCAGTAACAGTCTTGTGAAAACCATCAATGCCAAATTCAACATTAATGAAAATTAAACAAAACACTTCTAGAAGTCCTTATCTTTGAAGGAAGTAAAATGCACAAGTCTGTCAGGCCAGCACAGACACTCCATCCCTTCACAGGACATGCAGGGGATCTTGCTGTCCAGGTTGGCCCTGCTGTGTTTCTGTTCAGTCTCAGCTCCCTCTGAACTCAGTTCAAGCTGTGGGATCTTACCTCACTGTAGGATCCAGCCCTACAAAAGGAATCTGCTGAGTGATGGAAGAGTGTGCTGAGATCTTGCTGACAGGCTTCAGAGCTTGTTCCTGCTGCTGGAGAAGGAAGACCTGCTCAAGAGCAGGAGCTGTGGGGAAGCAGCATCTAAGTTGATACCCAAAGTCTTTATTCTTGCTTTCAAATGAATTGTCTTTTAACCTGTTTTCCTTCTTTAAAGGAGTCTCTCTCATTTGGAGGTGCTGGTGTGTTTGGTGTGTCACACCATGGTGTGACATGGTGTAGTTCCATCCCAGCAGTCTCCCAGTGCTTCTTTTCACACTAGAACAGTTTACACTTCCTTGGGAAGGTGAGAGAGATTGCCAGTCTTCCATAAAATCTACAAATTTGATGCTGTTTTAATTTTCAAAGAAAGTCCAATTTATCTTACCTTAATGGCATATTACACTTTGTCTCATCTTCTGGGTAACTTTGCAGTAAGTGCCATGCACCCAAAATTAACGAGGAAGATGGTTGCTCTCCCATGTAAATAATCGGAGAATAAACAGCTGAGGGCCAAAAGGGATATCAGCATGGCTGGATGTGGTGAATTCCTTATAGATCCAAGCATTCAGAGGTGTTTAATGAAGAGATGATGCAAAGCACTCCAATGCTGTGTATATCCCAGGGTTTGGGAGGTGGGAAGCTGCTGATGGAAGAGGGTTGCAACTTTACAGGATGTGCTGAGGGTGCTCTGTGAGGGGCAGGAAGGCGCTTTGACAAGGTCTTTGCAAAGCTTTGGATGCCACAACTTTTGGAAGGGTGGTACAGACGGGATCTTGTTAAATCATACAGTGATGCACATATGGCTGCAAAGGGGTCATGATCCTGTGTGTATCTCACTGCTGTAATGTGCACATAAATAAAGTTTGAGCTTGTAAACGCTCCCTTTAGTTGGCATTGGATGTGCTGAAATGATTCAGTCTATTGAAGTAACTCAAGGAGAATTCATAAATGGGATCAGACCCTGCTAAGCCCTAGGGACAGAGATGGGAGAAAGGAGTAATTCCTGATGGCGATTTTTGCATCTGGCTTTCACTGGCGGTGATTAACAGAGAGTGGCATGAGATACTTTCCTTGTGATTCTTCCTTCTTCTTTGTTCTGCACAAGTGAGTTTGTCCAAGCCTGTCCTTGGGGATTTGGTCCCTAAAGAAGCTGACTCTGTTTCCTTCACCAACTGAAAGCATTTATTCTCAGGCAGCTCCTCTAGACAAGAGATTTATCTATCACCCATGACGTTCCCCGTTGCTGGGTCACCAGCTTTCATGGACTTGCTGGCAATATGGCAATGTCTTAGTGGTCCTGCTTGGTAAGAAAAAGCTGTTCTTCCCATGAAAAATTTAATATCTGTAAAGTTAAACTCCTGCCGAACATTTTCAGAATAAAATAAAATAATCTGATTTAACCTTTGAGGTATTTAGTTTGGAAATGTCTCTCGGGGTTGCAGGTCAGGCTACAATCTATCCCTGTTCTTTTCTGAGCTCCTGTCACTGTAAGTATAGCTGATGTTCCCATGATGTTCTGTATTACCCTTTGTGTTAGGCAGTGCAATATATTGTAGGAAACCCCTGGGGTTGTGCCTTGTGGCATGTGTGCTGTGGCCAGGGAGACAGATTCGAGACCTGTCCACCTCCACAAACCATGCAAATAATTTATTTATGCACAGAAGCATTAATGAGTAGAATGAAAAATTGAAAACAAGTAAGATTTTTATTTTTCCAGTGTATTTTTAGTTGTAAGCACAAAATATTTGGTGGATAAAGGACAGAGTCCAGAAAGGTAATATAATACAGATCATTTGGAATGGCAATTTGTGGAAAATGTTCAACGTGTCTTAAAGAAAAGTGAGGCTGAAGGAGAGGTAACTAGGAGATATTCTCATTTTCATACCATCGTTTGAGACAACTGCAGCCTTTACTTTCATGGAAAAATAAGACTAGGATATGGTTTGGGATTAGATATCTCTTTTTGGGGAAGTGTTCAGTATTACCGGCACTCTGCTGGTGTAGATCACCACGGTGAGCCTGCTGATGAGAGGGGGAGGCCATGGGGAACATTAGAGAACTCTTCTCTATTTGCCATGCAATCTTCTTTCAGTGCTGCTTAATACCTGGAATAAAAAGAGGAGGCAGAGTCATGCGATCCATCAAATCAGCAGCATTTCTGGGAAGCACCAGCGAACACCTCTTGCATGACTGATTGTAGGTGGGTTGTTTGCAGAAAAGACTGTCATGGGATTTGGGGAACAGGTTGAAGGTCTGGAGGCTTTCCATTATTTTCCTCTTCACCCTTCAGGAGATGCTCCATAAGATATGCTCAACCCCCATCCTCTGTGAGCCATCTGGGGTGAGATAGGAGAAGGTCTGGGGTAAAAAAAAGGACAAATATGAATCCTTTCTTGGCTTGTTTGGCATGGACTTGTATTTAAGTGAGTCCCTAGAGCAGCAGAGCGAGCCTGGTCCATTAGCAAGTGCCCTTTGCTTATGCGTGTGCCAATATGAGTTCTGTTTTAATTATTTATGCTAATTCATCATAATGCATGGATAAATATTCTGCAGTATACTTTGTAAAAAATAATGAAGTCTTAGTCATTGGAGACCTTACCACACACCTCTGCTCTTGCAGCTCTATCGAGGCTTGCGGAGCTGCCCTGGGATCGCGTGTGATTTGGGGGGATGCGACTGTAGCTCAGCTGCTGGGATCAGCTGACGTGACAGAAAAAAGCTGGGATTTGCTGGGGGGAAGGAGAAGGGGCAGCACAGCCTGGGGAAGCCACTGTCTGGGTAATGTGAGTGGCTCGTGATCCCCAGCCGTAGCTCTGGAGTCCCTTCAGCAGCTTGCATGTGCCCAGAGCTTGTTTAATCATCCAATCTGCCTCTGAAATGATGGTCCACACTGTTTGGTGGGAACAGGTGTGTTTCCTGTATTATTTATCCTGCAGCCTCAAATCTCTGTGCTTGGGCATCAGTGCTGAGAGCAAGACCCACTCCAGAGTGGGTACCCACAGGTTGGGTTGTTTGCCCCGCATCCCACGTTGCCATGACTACGCTGCTGCCTCGCTAAGTTTTGGTGCTGCTTGTGCCTGCTCAATGGCTCATGGGGGCTGCAGGCACATGGCTGCATGGTGCACAGGGTGTGCCTCAGTGTCCCCCAAGCCCCTGGGGCTGCAGGTCCCTGGAAACCCTTCTGAAAGTTCAGTCCCCACCTCAGAGCAGCCTCCTCTGGATGAGCACCGGGATCCGCGGTGGACAGCGATGCCTGAGGGAGGGCAGGGCATGTGGGTGGGCAGCAGCACTGCCAGTGCCAGCAAACTCTCAGCAGTTTGTCTGTCAGTGCTGCCAGCTCAGCTGAGGAGCAGCCCCTCAAATAGAAGTCACAGTCCCTGGTGTAAGGTCTATAAAACTGAACAGCCCCAAATTTAACCAGATTGATGAGCAGTGATGTAGCAAAACCCCTACGGCAGCCAGCAAATCATGCTTTTCTTTCTCTTTTGAGAGACGTGGTATGAGGAGCAGCAGCATGTCAGTGCCACCCCAGCAGATCTGGAGACACTGGCCAGGACCAGACCTGTCTCAGTGTTTCCAGCCTGGACTCTGGTCAGAGGTATCACTCTTTAGCCATCTCAGTCCCTTCACATGCCTCTGTTTGCTCCTCGCAGCAAACACTGGATCATGATGGGGCACAGCAGGGTCTGGGCACTTCTGGGACAGTTCTCTCCTGTGAAGAGGACACCTGAGTTTTACTTCTTGTTTTAATCTGAGAGGGAGATTGGGGAAATGGCATAAAAATGAGCAGGGAGAGACTTTCTACACCAGTTTTGCTCATTTTGCTGTAAAATGTGGAACACACAAAAAAAATTCAATGGAAAAAAAAGTAACTAAGGACTATGCATCTTAACAGCTGGATTTAAAAAATAATAGATGCATATAACACCAATCATGAATCACTATGTGCTTGAGTGTGCACAAGCGAACATGAAGGTGCACCAGCCATTCTTACTTCTCCCAAAGATCACCCCAGAAGCTACTCACCCAGCATATTTCTGTATTCCCTGTCTTCAAATATCACTTGACTGAATCATTTTTATTTCTAGGTTACCCAACATACAAACCTGTGCATGTATGTAGAATATAATTCTGTATCTCTTGACTGTCAAAAAGTCCTTTGTGGCATTGAGATGCATGTGGAAGGTCAGACAGTAGCATTCATATTCAAGGACAACGTCTGAACTTGAGGAATTTGATTTAATAGCTGGAAGAAACTTTCAGATCAAAATTGATCAAGTGAGCATTAAGGTAATTTATATGTTGTTTATAAACAATCAAGACTGGTGATGTTAGACACAGCCAGGTGACTGGGTCCATGATCAGCCTTGCATGGTATAAATAAATGATAATGTTTATTCTTGTATTTAATAATGTTATATTCCCTTCTCGTATTTAATAATGGCATACTCTCTTGTGCGTGGAATTTTACAGAAGGAATGGAGCCATGCATCTGCTATTGCTTCTGGCAGATACTGTATTAAATGGGATAATTTAAATATTAATAGCTTTGCAAGGAATATGGTCCACAAGAGCTGTTGAGTGTATGCTGCCCTCTGTCTTAGGATGGTAGCTGGAAAACTTAGCATTTTCAGTAGAGAGAGGGACATGCCCCAGGATATTTAGGTTTTGGTAACCTACTTGGAAGAAGGCACTTTGGGAGAACTTCTAGGCGGGAAATCTGTAAATTGCCTTCCCCAGTCTTAAGAGAGCGAATTGCATGAAAGTGTGTTTAACTTAGGCAAGTGAAAGGTCCCACTGATGTCAGGAGGAACCTCTCCAAGGTGACACTGAGGTAATCCAAAGCAGAAAAGTGTGACTGGGATTTGGTGGAAAGCAGCACGAGGTATCATCATCTTCCTCTGCACAACCAGCTAATTTTTCTGCTCAAGCCTGGTGGGATCCTTCTCAGCTCAAGTTCTCCACAGGATCCATCACTCATCTTCATCCTTTCCATAGCTTAATAGCCACCTCTGGTTGTAGTCACCAGGATACCACCTTGTCCTCCTTAGTGGTGCAAACCATGCTGAAGTGAAGGTTTAGTATCTCTAACTCTGCTAAATCTCAGTCTGGAGAGATGCTGAGACCCTGACCTGAAAAGCACTCTGTGTCTCTTGAGATGGCATTTGCTCTCACTCCCCTCTCCCACGTGATTAATCTTGCCAAAGTCTTTCTCACTTTACTTTTTCTCAGTTGCTGGTGCATAGTGGTGGAGCTGTACAGGTCCATTGCATGGCAGCTGCAGAGGAGGAATCCTCATCCTGTCTGGGTTGGCTGTTGTCTTTTACTTCCTTTGACTTTACACACTTTATTTCATTTTGTGGATGCTTGAATCTCACTTGTTCCCCTGTTTTCAGAGCTGCGGCTGAGAGTTGTATGAATGTGCTTTGCATTTCTTTGGCAACCTGTGTTAATTTGTGATTGTTGTGTTGACTCACCAATGGTTTTTTTTTTAAAATCTCAATTGCTTTTTATATTTACTTTCTTCGGTCTTCACTAGTGTTTTGATCACCTTCTAGATTAGTACCTCGCAATTTTGCTAACATTCAATTTAGTTCTTTTTCTAGATCATTAAGGAAACAGTAAGGCCAGAACTGAAAAACACTATTCAGCATTTCACTAAATAAAAACATCCTTGCTTCCTGGTTAATACAGTATCATTTGTTAGGGCTTTATTAGAGCTCTGAATCCAGTTTTTAATGTCATGTAGTTTCTCCCAGTCCTCTGAATTAATGCTAAACAAAAGATCTTATGAGATATTGCACCTGTGGAAAACTGCAAATATTTCCTCATTTCTTTTTGTTCAAAACTGATTTTCAGGCTATGTTTATCCATTTAGTTCTGTGATGTGCATTTATTAGTTATCTTTCCATCTCAGATTTTTCATGCTTTTGACATGGTGTGTATCTCATACAACAAAATAATTAATTGTTCCTGGTGCCATCCACCACTAGAGTAGAGATAAAGCAATGCAGAAAGATTAAATATTCCAGTCCCATTGAGGGCCTAGTTCTTCTATGTTTTATAGGAGCCATTAGAGTTGGGCTATACCTAACCTGAGGTCAACGACAGAGATGTTAATCCTAAACCAGAAGACTCTTTACAGGACGTTCCCCACTGTCTGTAAATTCAGAGTGTGAAATTTTCTGCTTTCAGTGGGGATGGAGGAGAAGCAAGTGCAGCTGTTGAGGGACTGATAGTGAAATCCCCAAAGTGCCTGGTGGGAGCTGCCCACCCGTTCTCAGCAGTGCAGCACCAGCTCTGCTTATCTTTGCTCCCCTCATGCTTCTCCATGCAGGCTCAGAGTGTTTATGAGGAGGGATTACACCCCGAGGAGGGAATGTCAAGAGCAGCTGATTGAAATTGCAGGGGAATTAGTTTAGGAAGGTAATTACACGAACTGGAATTTGCTCTTCTACCTTTGCTAACATTGCTGCTCCTGTGAGATGTGCTGGGAGAATTTCAATGCACACAGCAGAGGCTCCCTGCTCACACCTCAGATGCCGTCAGATGCACGGGGCCACGGCCCAGGACCAGCTGGCTCTGCGGCTCTGACAGCAGCTTTCCTCATGCCCACAGCAGCCATTAACCATGTCTAGGCTAATTGCCAAAGCTGTGCCAGGGGTGTTCCCAAGCAGTGACGCCCTGGCACGCAGCACTGCTGGGTGGTGGTTTTGTTCTGAGGTGGCTGAACATGGATCAGGTGCTGCCACAGACCTGGGATGGCTCCCAGCAGGAGTCTGAGTGAGGTCACTGATGGGGACACTGGTCATGCCAGCTGCCCTCGTGGACAGACAGCCGGGATGAGCCTCTTTGGGTTACTGGAATAGACATAATTCTTACATGTTAGAGTTTACCACTTCGAGGTTATCCTGGATCTATGCAAAAAGACACTTTTTGGGATAGAATCTTTGAATAACTTGAGTTGGTAGAGACCTTTAAAGATCCAACACTGCTGCTGTGGGCAGGTACACCTTCATTTTCAGCGGGTTGCTCAGAACCCCCTCCAATGCGGCCTTGAATATTTCTGGGGATGGGGCATCCACCACCTCTCTGGGCAACCTGTGCCAGTTCTCATCACCTTCACGGTAAAAAAAATTCTTCCTTATATTTAATCTAAATTGGCTCTATTAGTTTAAAACCATTACCCCTGGGATAAGACCTTTTACTTAGACAAAGGCCCAAGAAATCCTACCCCACTGAAATAATAAAGGTTTGGCCCTATGTCAATGACCCTATGTATATGAAAATGTGTTCAGTAACACATTTTACATTCTACATCTTTTCTCCTTCCTGTTCATGGGACTTTGCCATGGCTTTTGCCTTTTCTGTTTCAGTGCTGTTTGTGCTGATCAAACTCCCATGGAGGTTTTAACACTTCACCCCCACATCTTGGCATATTAACAAAAAAATACATTTTTGTGATACAAATCCAGGAGGAAGAGCCCACTGATCATTCATTACCAAACTTCTTGTGTAAAATGTGAAGAAGATATTCCTAGTTGTGTTGCTGCTGATATTTGGCTATTTCTCCTGATTGTGTCTCACTCATTATTGTAGATGTTGCTCCATTACCTTGTCAGGTCCTGGGTGCAGGGGTGGGATCTGGCAGAGGCAGGCTCATGACAGTTCCTGCTCTCAGAATATGGTGCTATCACACAGTACAGTGTGAAATACGCTACTCTCTTCAGTGTTAAATTACTTCCACAAACTGCATTTCCTTGCTCTTCCTCGGGGCTTGAGTGTCAGTCTTTCCACAATGGGATCCATCCATCTAGCACATTATCTGAGGTAGCTGTCTGGAATTCTTTTGTAGCTGCTGAAGAAAAACAGGAAATGGAACTTTCTGGAGTGCAATTAATCACATTCTAAAGACAATTTTAAAATGGGTGAGATTAATCACCTCTTGCAGTGCCTGGAACGTTTTGCTGACTACAAAGGAGACCTCGTGGAACTAACTCAAATTTAGGTATTTGCACCAAAAACACCTGAGGGATGGGAAACTTTCTGTCTGACCTGAGAGGGAAGGATCAAAGCCACATTAGGACATAGAATGTAAATATGCTCATGTACCTTCTGTATGTGCAGTGGGTATTTAGCTTCTTTTTATAGTCAGTGGAGATTTAGTCAATACAATCAATGGATTTTAGGGTGGAATTCATCCAACCAGATGTGAGGGTCTACTTTACAGGGACATAAATCACAGCTTCAGCTCCACTGATCAACTCTCCATTGTCAATAGCAAGATCTGATCTCTGGTAAATGTCTGGAGTAAAAGCCACATTCAGACAGATGAGTTGTACCTCTAAAGGCAAGAGGAATATGATTCTTCTTGTTACGTAGGCTTTTATTGATATTAGGCTCAATTCTAACTCTCTTTCCTCAAGAGCTTTATATATGCTTAGTATCCCAGGCCATGACAAGCCTACAGTCATCCCTAACATTATGCCAAAGAAAATAAAATTTCAGTAGCTTTAAGATCTTTCTCTAGTTGGGATTCTTGAGTTTAGCTTTCCACCTTCCTTTTGTTCTGTTTTGCCTTGGGCTCTATCTCCCTGAGCCCTGCCATAAATTTGCTTTCGATTTATGATCGTAATTGCAGTTGATCTCGAGGCCACATTCAAACCCAGACATAACTACCTGTTGTGCTGGGCTTCAAATCTAAGGCTGTGATTGACTCTGTTTTCCCTTTGTCTTCTTGCGGCCATTTGGGATTTACCCAGGCACAGGAGCTGCTGTGCTGGGAGTTTGCCAGCATCAGTCCTGCTTCTTCCTGTTCTTGGATTTCTGTCCATTTGCATTGCTCCTCATGACTCCATCACTCAAAATTACCTCCCTAAATCAATGAACAGACAATGTTGTTTTCTAGATGTCTTTTAGGGATCAGAAACACTTTGAGGGTGGCTTGAACATTGTCCTTTTAAAGACTGTAACAAGTGGAGGTGATCAGTTTGAATGACCTGGTGTGAATGAAGGTGATCATGAGGGTCATTCATGAGCCCAGACACTTTTTAAAATGCTACGGTTTTCTGTATAAAATTGGAGGCTTTGCAGAGGTGTAAGCACCACTCAGTATTTTCAAGGGCATGCTCACTTTCTGTCGAGGTTTGACCCTGGCCAAATGCCAGGCACCTATGACGTCTGCTCTCTCTGCTCTCTCCTGCTGTAGCTGTGCAGAGGAGAGGAAAAAACTAACACAAAGACAGTGGACTCATGTGTTGAGATAAGGAATTGGTGGGAGGATGCACTGAGAAAAAGGGTAGAGCAGGTGGGAACTTGCAAAGTGATTTATTAACCTAACAGAGTTGGAGGATAAATCAGAGCTAAAAATAAACTCTTGAGGCACCGTTTCTCAACTCACCCCCCTCCCTCCTTCTAACCAACAGCTCCGGGGTGGGGGCAGGGTATGGGGGTTTCCTTTGGTCAGGGTTAGTCCATCAGGGAGAAGTGTCCTCTAGTTAGCCATGGGGTCCCTCCCACAAGAGACAGTCCTCTATGAACTTCTTTGGTGTGGGTCCGATCTCATGAGCAGAAAACTCACCTGAATTTTGCTGCAGCACAAGGTTTTTGTCCATAGGGTGCAGACTTCCAAGCCGAGGCCAGGCTGTTTCCATCCCGGGAGCAAGGCCTCTCTTTCTCTCTTGCAAGGCCTTTGTGATTCTCAGTCTTTACTGGGACTCCCACTGGATCACAGCTTCCTGCAGGCATCACCTGCTCCTCTGGCGTGGGCACCTCCCCACAGGCTGTGGGGGTTCTCTGCATCCCCCTGGACCCCATGGGCTGCAGGGGAACCACCTGCTCCCCCATGGTCTTCACCACAGCCGGCAGAGGGTTTTCAGCTCCGGCGTCTGGAGCATCTCCTCCCCCACCTTCTCCACTGACCTTGGTGCCTCCATGTTGTTCTCCCTCACATATTTTCACCTCCTCCTCCTCCTCTGGCTAAAAAGAAGTGTGTGCTCACATTGTTTTGATTTCTTCTTAAATATGTTTTCACAGAGATGTAACTAACATCTTTAATTGGCCCAGACTTGGCCAGCAGCATGTCCATCATCTTCAGAGCCTTCAGAGACTGGCTCTGCTGGACATGGTGGAAAAATTCCAGAACCTTCACACAGGACACACATGAGCCATCTTTGTACCCCGCCCTACTCACTAGCAAAAACAGGGCCAAGCAAAACCAACACACGTTCATACACCAGGTGATGCAGGAGACCAGCGTAATTGAACCTAATGTTGAAAATCATCAGAAAACCATAGAAAATCTGGATGCATGCAAATGCCCTGACATAAAGAAGTCTGTTTGGGTGGTGGTGTATTCCTTTAACCGCTGTTAGTTTGTGTTTTGCTTGTTTTTGCAGTAATACTGAGCCAGCAACCTCTTTTAGTCATATCAGTGCAAATATAGAGTAAATCTATTACAGTCAGAAGAACAATTGGATTTGGCTGCCACACCACAAGCTTGTTCTGGACCCAATATAAAATATTTTTATTTTTATGGATATTCTGCTTGTACCAGAGGCCAGGATCAAGGTCCTGCACCTCTGGTGAGGTACTTGCTGCCACAACACACTTGTCCTCCCAGTAGGGTAAGGCGGTTTGAGGAGTGAGGTAAATAGGAGAGATGGAGATCCCCATGCAAAATAACAAGAGAGCACAAACCTCTCCTAGAGCTGCCAGTATTCACACCGTGGGGGTCATGGCCTGTTTCCTTCACATAGGGAGCTGGTTTGTTCAGACATGGAGGCTTTCCTTCCCTCCCTGGTCCTCAAAGATGCGAGAGTTTTTTCCTCCCTCATAAATCCAGTTAATTAGGTAACAAATCCAGTGCAGATAAGCTGGGGAAGTTGCAAGCAAAGGGCTGTCTTTCTGCACCTTTCTTGTGTGTAGGTCGTGTCTGATATTGGGGCTGTAGGAAGGAGTTGACAACTGCAACCACAAAACCATTTCATTTGGAAGGTTTTGGAGGTTTCCAGTTCACTCCACAGAGCAAGGCTCACCTCGAACTTCAATCAGGTTGCCTGGGGCTGTATCCAGTTGAGTTTTGTGCATCACCCAAGATTTGAACTCCATTATATTGTGGGGAGCTCTTAATAGAATATGTTGTTTAATGTGTTTCTCATAACGTGTAGACTTCTAGGCCCAGAGCCATGGAGAAGTTTCTTCCTCCCCACTCCACTCAGTCCTGAGTGTGCACAGAAGGAGGGGAGGTGTAACATCCAGACAGAGCTGTTGGGCAGGTCAGCCAGCTGCAGGGGAAACAGTGTTTGTATTTAGCTACAAAGGAAGTTGTGTGTCTCTAGGCTAACTCAAACCAGTGTTGCCTGTGTTTGGTGTTTGGAGTACTGACACTGGGAAATACCAGGTATAGTTTTCAGCAATCAGTAGAGTTCATTGAAGATAGGAAACCTTTCCCAATGACTTTTTTTTTTTTTTTTTTTAACAAGTGTTGCTGTAATTTGCTATTTCCACCAAATTTTCATCATTCAGAAGAATAATTCAGTCTCAACTCTACAGCTCCTTCTCACTTTCCCATCTCTTTCTCCCTGTCTCTTACTGAATCCTATCTTCCCTCTTTCCCTTGGTGTCATACATCACCTCACTATTGAAGAACAGCAATAATCACTGGATTATCCAACTCTGCTTTGTGTGGGATCCCTCAGGCTTTCCTGCTTTATGTGATTGGGACAGCAGAGTTCAGTCTGACTTAAAATGCCTTGACCTAAGTGCTGATGGCAGGTTGATGGAGCTGACATGACAAGTTGTCTCTTATTCATACCTAGCTGTATTTACTTTTTTCGTCTTTTTTACCCTTTTCTTCTTTTTAACTTACTGGATTTTGACATTGACTTCTATGTCAGGATTAAAACTGTGCGTCTAATTCCCTCAGTGCAGGAACTCATCAAGAATTACTTTGTCCATATGGAGCAAGGTAGCTTAGGTGCAAGAATCATCTCTGAATCACCCTGTGTTCCAACGTCATGAGGGGTTTTTTTTTGGTTGCACAGCCCCCTGATTCCAGGGAATATGGCATCCAGGGGTGAGGTCCTTCCACTGGGCCACCTGTGACTTCGGGCAAGGCTCTTTTGGTCCCTACGCAAACAAATCCTTGCAGGAGAAGCCATAGGGCTGTTGAGATTCAGGCCCACACACTTGTGAGTCACAGCTCCTGATCACTCTTTGCCCAGGGGTGGTGATGGTGTTAGGGAAAGAGTGATATATTGATGACCTGTGGAGGTAACAGCTTCCTTGTGGTGACTCAGCTGTTCTTGCAAGAAAGAAGGAATAAGAAGTGGAGGTGGACAACCATTTCTCTTCCCAGAAAGGATGCAAATGGAACTAATATCTGTCCCTGGTCTCAGTGGTAGGAGGGAGTGTTTAGGAGCACAGCATAATCCATGATCTGCATGGCACTTCATGCACAGCCTGAATCACATCTGCAGCTGTGGCTCCCAAAGTCAGGATGACAATCCCATGTCCTGGTTTGCAGCTCCTTTTGCTGCTGGAGTTGATAACCAAGAAATTAAAGATGGGAGCCCTTGGTGTGACATGAAATGGACAGCAACTGTCTCCAGTAATTGAGGACATAGTCAGGGCTGAATTCCTGAGTCACCACGTTCCCCAGCAAATGGGATGAGAAAGAACATTGCTCCCAGAGACCAAAGAAGGACATAATCACCTCCAAAGCAACATTTTCTTGGACACTGTAGGGAAAATCTGCTGTTATAGAGTAATATCTTATAGTTTTCTGGAAACAGTAACTCTAAAGAAAACATCATTAGGATGAGTGAAGAATAGAGATTTTGAGCAGATGGAAATCTGTCTTCATTGGCAATAGTTGTTTTCACTTACTCTACCATGAGTTAATTTCCCAGCAACTTGAAGTAGATAATGTGTTTATTAGCATTAATCTGAGATCTCCATCAGTGTTTGTTCCAGGCTAAAAAGATGGAGTTTCTGTTTTACTAGAGGGCTTTTTAATTGCATAAATGATGATATAGCACCATTGGAAGATGATGCAAGATAAATTCAGGCTATACATAAGGTCTAATAGGGCATCAAATATCTGCTGGAAGAATTAGCACAAGAAATTATCAATTTTCCACTTGTCATTTTTAAACCAAACTTGGAGAATTTTCTAGAAGACAGCTGTAGGCTGTGGCTTAGCTGCAAAAAATGGGCTAAATCAGTAATTTTGTATATTCTTGGCTACTGATTAAGCAGGACTTCAAGTTATAACCAGGAATATGTTGGGTTTGGAGGTTGTTGTTTTCTTGGTTTTTGTGGTGGTAGTTTTTTGTGGGTTTTTTGTTTGGTTTGTTTTTTTTCTTTTTGTTTGTTTGGTTGGTTGGTTAGTTGGTTGGGTTTTTTATTTTTAATTTAGCAACGGATAAGCAAATGAGCAATGAAATAACTCAGGAAAAGGAGATTTACTTGCATCTTAACAGTATTGTTAACATCATAGTGTAACATTACAGAAGTAGTAGCAGTTACAGTAATTGTGCTGGGGTGCTTAAGACTAAATGTAGATGTCTTCCCTGTAAGTGTCTAAATATGTCATTTCAGTCTCCTCAGATGCTGGTATAAACCACTGCTACAGGAGCACTGCTGATCTCGAGCTCATCCTGAAGTAAATGAGACAGTGATGTATCACACTGATTACCAGCGATTGTGCCAAATAAATAGATATCCCTTGACTGTCACAGGAGCTTCAATACATGGCTTAGATGTAGAAATCTACAGTACAAACACTGAGGTGAATCTTATCCTAATCACATTGTTGAAGGCCTTGTGGGGATAATAACTTTGCGCAGCACTCTGGACACGAGGATAGAACAGGGCCATCCTTTTTGGCCTTGAGATGACTGCGCCAAATGCTAAAATCTCGTGCAGTCTAAAGTCTGAAACACCCTTCTCAAAGCATGTAAACACATGAACCAAGATCACCAAATCTCTGCAGTGCTGAATTCTGATTCAGTTTTGTACCTAGATCTTCTTTTGATGCCTTTTAGGCTCACATTGTGGTGACCTCTGCTGATGTACCGCAGGCTCCAAATGCATTCAGAAGGTAAAACTCGTTTAACAGGTTTGCAGGACTGCGCTCAGAAATTGTTGCTGCTCTTTCTGGTCAATGTAGTCCCTGTATTGATGGCCAAATAATGATTGCAAGAATGTGGTGTTTTGGTTTTGTTTTTTTCTTATTGGAAAGGGCTCCAAATCAATGTTATCTTATTCAGAACACAAATACCTAGCTGAATCTCTTCAGTTATTTAAAAAAGCATTTGCAATATGGTCATTTCTTCAGCTGTCAGCTGTCTTGAAGAGTGGGATGTAATTTTTAGGTGTCCATGCAGTCTCTTTGCCACTGATCCTGTAAGGAGAACAGATGGACCTGTCTGATGTCTGCCTTGTCCAGAGGGAAAAAAGAATGATTTTCAGCCCACTTGGTTAAAAAAAAAAAAAAAAAAGAAAAAAAAGGCAGAGGAAAAATAAGCAATAAAGCCCATGTTTTTTAGAGTGAGGTAAGGCAGCAGTAGATCAGGGAAGAAGCCAGCAACTGTGAAAGCAGTTCCAGTGATGGTGACAAAACAGCAGCTGAGCTGCAGAAGGAGGCAAGGGAGATAATGGAAATAAACTTGCAAAAGAAAGAGGAAAGAGGAATTGTGAGACCTAAAAGAGAGGAGCAGTGCAATTAAGATTACTCCTGTAGGTGAACATGTTAGAAGCACTTAATGAAGGTGCTGCTTGTATAGAGAAAACTACTTAATTGCCCTCCTGGTGCTTTGGTGGCTGTTTCATGCAAGTTGCTGTTTTCCTGTAATTGCAAAGTATCTGCAGTGTGAAACCTGATGTTGCTGTTGGTCTGCAGGGAGACCCTGTGTGCTCTGGGTGTGCTGAGAACAAGCCCAAGACCTGGTCAGTAGTGAGAAGTCTTGGCCAGGTAGTGGTGGAAGCCAACTGTTTGTTGCTTGAACTGTTCCTGCTCTGCAGAGAGCCAGGGATTGTGATTTCTGAAGTGCATCCATTGTCTTTGTACACGTCATGGTTGTCATCTTCTCTTGGCAGCACAGAGCTGTGCGTTACAAGCTGCCACCCAAGGGGCAGGAGATTGAAGCTTTGCTTGTTATTTCAGCTCAGAGCAGAGCCCTCAGAGCTGAAATCCTAGGACAGTGTGGTTTGTGGCAATTTGGGGCTGTCCTGGAACACTGAGCCTCCCTCTCTCCCCTGCATGACCGTGGGTGAGCTGCAAAATCTGAAGAAAGTCTAAAGTACAGAGACTGAAGAAGCAGCATCTTCCAGGCATGTTAAATGTAAGAGAAAAGAGGAATAGCTTAGAATAAGAGTCATTAAGGTTGAAAAGATATTCAAGACCATCAAGTCCAGCCTTTGACTGAGTACCACCATTCCCAGTAAACCATATCATGCAGTGCCACATGTTTTTGAACATTTTCAGGAATGGTGACTCCACTACTTCATTCTCAAACCTAAACTTTGTTCTTAAACCTAAGAGTTCACAGGAACGGGAGAAGCACAAAATGAGGTGATGATTTCAGCTGTTCTCTGTTCTAGTGGCCTGACAGCACTTCTCTTCAACAAGTTTCAGTTTCTTTACTTCTGTGTCACATGAAATGCCCTACCCTGCAACACGGTATCAAGACGGAAGACCTTTTGTAATTCTCTGCTCTTGGTTTTATATAATTTACAGGATGTTCCCTGCAGGCTGGTTTTGGTTTTGTTTTGTTTTGTTTGTTTGTCTGTTTTTTGGTTTGGTTGTTTTTTGGGTTTGTTTGTTTGGTTTTTTTGTTTTGGGCTTTTTTGTTTGTTTGTTTTTTGTTTTGTTTTGTTTTTGTTTGGTTTGTTTTGGTTTTGTTTTGGTTGGTTTGGGTTGTTTTTTTTTTAAGATGAGGCAGAGGAAAGTCACTTCACTCTTTCCGAGTCAGCAAATCTAGCATAAAATCGGGGTTTTAGTTGGGGATTAATCTTCATGTCATTGCACCCCCAAATCACTTTTAGTGGTGATAAGGACATTATTAGCAGTGTGCAGTCATGTGATAAGCCACAATGAAAAGGAGGGGAATGTGATGGCAAAGTTTATGTCTGACACCTATGAATGTGTGTTTGATATAGTGAAATACCACACAGTCACTGCAGACACTATTCCTGTTTGGATGCAACAAGTGCTTTTTTTGCTAACCCAGAAATTATTTGTAGTGTATTTATATATACTATAGAAGCACCTTCAGGGACAAGCAGAGATGAAAGCCATTTGGGCTGTGCATCCTTGTACCTCCCAGAGCATCCCAGACTTCTTCCAGCACTTCTAGGTCCCACCACAGTGCTTCTAGAAAACCTCCAGCCTTCTGCTGAGAAGCTGATGGGTCATGGACACACAGAGAGGTGCAGTCCATCCTGCCCAGCCATCCCTTGGGCTGTGCACTGCCCAGACACAGCAGAAAGGGTCCTTGTCCCAAGCTGGGTCCAAATTTGTGCATAACAAGACACAGAAAATGGCTTGTGATTGACACCTGGGGCAGGTATAATTTAACAAGAAAGCAGTGTGTTTACTGCAATAATCAATAGTCTCAGTGCTCCGGTATTATTATTCGTGTTGTGCATGTGTGGCACAGAGACAAACCTCCTGCAGGGGAGGACTGGAAGGACCACAGTGCTGGATTTTCTGACTCCCACAGACAGCTCCTTCTTCGCTCAAGGGACAGAGAGTGAAAAGGAGAGTGTGAAAAAAGTGGGCCAGTAAATAGGAGAAGATGGTACCACTGGTGGAAAAGACAGTGGTGTCCCTCCAGAACCAGCAGTGGTTCAATATTAATAAAAGTTCTTTGATGGTGGGGGATTAAGCCCTTTATGGTTGTTTTGGGAAGACATTGGAAATTAAAAGTCAGTTCCAATTTGAGAGACGGTC
Source organism: Acanthornis magna (assembly GCA_036785705.1). Classification (NCBI taxonomy): domain Eukaryota; kingdom Metazoa; phylum Chordata; class Aves; order Passeriformes; family Acanthizidae; genus Acanthornis; species Acanthornis magna. The sequence continues at coordinate 7,742,542 of JAWUZG010000119.1, read as the reverse complement.
CCCTCTAACTGGCCTTTAAATGATGTTTGAAAGCCATCTGCAAGGCTGACATCCTCGCTGGCTGTGTCTTCACTTATGCCACAGGTTCAGTGACTTTCTTAGGGCATCTCTGCTTTGTCAATGTCCCTGAGAGGAGGCTCCAAGCCCAGGTGGGGCTGAGTGGGAGTGCAGGCTGTGGACACACAAACTGTTGTTAATCCTGCTATTTTCACTCTCAGGGAGAGAAGACAAAGCAACTAAAATTTCAGAGCTAATCCAGCTTCTTTTAGATCAACTCAGCTCACAAGGGATGAAGGAGCTACTGACTTTGAGACCTGGAGACTGCTCCCCTCATAGTGCTGGAGAGTGCAGTAAAAATGTGATGGCATTAATTCAAGAACATGTATCACTCTATGGCTGGTGTGTCACACATGGTCAGTCCCCAGCTGTACTCGAATGCAGCTGGCTGCTCATGCACAGCCTGTGATGGGTGGAATATTTGTGTCCAATAGTCCTCCTTGCTGGGGCTGGTTGGGTTTGTGTTTCTGGAGGTCCCATCCATTTTATTCTCAAACCATATGTTTCAGCCACATCTTAATCCGATTCATATACAAGCCCCTAATAGACTAGGTGGATTTATTTGATTCACTTAACCTGAACTCGGTGGTTCCTTCTTATTTTTTTTGGTCTATTGACACTGGAGGACTGGAGGATTTAAAAATGCAGCCTGTGTTCATCCTCTGCCCCCACCTCTGGTCTGTCTCATCTCTGCCCTTCCTGCAGTGGCCCATCTCTGATGGAAATACAGACGATTTAGGAGGCAATCAAGAACAGAGAATCGTGTAACACTGAGTTTTTCTTAATTTTCTGAGCCACCTTGAGCTGTTGAGCAATAGCATTTCATGGCAGCTGCTGCTGCATTTTGAAGATAAATGGGCCAAATCTGATGCACAAACCTCGAGGTGGGTTGTGATCCTTCTGCTGGCACATGCTCAGCTCATGTATGTTGTTTTTGTTGTTGATTTATGCAGACAGGCTGAGGTTGGCTTTGTTTCTGACAACTCTGGAAAGCAAAGCCTGTTTTCGTGTGTCTGCATCCCGTATGTGGTGCTGCTGCAAGAAGGAATGGGGGCAGAATTGGCACAGCTGCTGGAGGCTACTGGCCTGTCTAGCTCTCACAGTCTGCATCTTCTCAACAAGTGGGTTTTTTTGCAAGGTGTCTGGTTTAACTGGGGAGGAAGGTGACTGTGAGGAGAGATGGGCTGGAAGGGTTGGAGAGGGAAATGAGATTTTGTCATCCCATGCTCAAAACTTGTTACGGTGAGATGACACTGATCACTGCAACTTGGGGGGTCAATGACTGAACTTTGCTAATTTTTCAGTTATTAGGGAAGGTGAAGCAAGCAAGGAAAATGGAAGCAGGGAAGCAGGGAAGTTCATGGGAACCAGGATTTTAAATAAAATGTTTGTGTTGCAGCAGCAGCAGGAACCTAGTTACAGCCTGTGATCCACTGCAATTGCAGATAACAAACTGGTCTTTGCTCAAAGACCTTACAATTTTAGTGTAATAGTGGAATTTTTAGGTGGACCCAGAAGAAGAGGGGTGAAATAAGAAACACTGGCAGTACTCACAGTTGGTCCTCAATATAAACTGTCAATAATGCTGTATATACCACAGGAATAGATTGAAGAAAAGCTATTAGAAAAGTCAGTGAGAGAGCTTCAAGCATCTCTCCCTCTTCCAGCTGATGTCAGAGAGACTAATAGATTTGGGGTGAGCACAATGAAGACCTGACACACAGTCAGCAAGGGCTGGCACAGGTCTGTGAGAAACTGCTATTCCCAGTAGGAGGCAAGGGAAAGCCCAGGAGGAGTCATGACTCTGTCAAGGTGGTCTTGTACTGCTGGAGCTGTGCTGTGGCACCAGGGCTGAAGCCCAGCCCTCAGTGGTAAAGCTTTCCAAAGGACAAGGTGCTGTGATTTGAAAAACGTGGTGGGTGCTCCTAGTGGAGCTCCTCTGCTCCATGCCAGCTCCTCAGTCTCAGCTGGGAAAGACCAGGAGACAGATCCTGGATGAAACTTCCTGGGTCCAAAGAGCTTCCTTCAGTAGCAAACAAATCTGCTGGAAGGTGTTTGTTGTGTCTCAGGGGAAAAAAACTATGAGCCCCAGTAGCTCCCTCCTTTCAGCTGCAGAAGGATTTTCCAGAAGGATCCTTGTCTCATCTGTTGATGCATTGGGGGTTATCCCTGACAACAGGAATGGAAAGGAAAATGAGCAAACAGCACCGAATATCGTGCTGGAGGCTCTCAGAGAAACAGTGTGATTTCCATGTATCATAAGCTGAGCTGGAACTTGGCTGAATATTCTGGTGAAAATGAAGTGAACTAAAAGATAAACTGGCTGCAGAGAGGCCTGTAGTACATAAATGCCAAAAATATGTTTCTGGCAAAGCCATAAGACATTCTGCCTATCTTTATCGTTCAGTTTTGTGTCCTTTGGCTCTGTAGCCTGAATATTGCAGGGAAGAGCAGAGGTGGGAAATCAGAATTATAAGCGTGCAACTAATTTTAGAAATGCCACTACGGCACACCACTGCTCACTGATTTAGTTAAATCTCTGGCTAGAAAATTGCTGGTTGTGTAAGAATGTGCTTATTCTGGAGACAACTACTGAAAAACATTAAAAATTAGATGTATAAAATGTCTTTTGGATTTCCATCATTTCTTGTAGTAGTCAGCTTTTAAAAGACCCAAACAGCTTCCTTCAGAAAAAGCCAAAAGATTTCCAAGGTACAGACAGCTTTTATGCTACAATTCTGAGTTGGAGAACTGAAGAGGTACCAGAAAAAGCTGCTCAGTGTCTACATATCACTTTAACTTGGAAGTGTAACCATTTTAAATGTCACCATTGATTTCACAAATGACTCCATTGATGTTGAACAACGTGGCTGCATAATACACGTATTACAAACAAGAAAAGTCTGGGGTTTTTTTCTCCATTTTGGTGTTTTAAGACAATGTCATTAAAGCAGCCATTATCTTCCACTGCTCTAAACATACTATAGGTAGACGTTTCCAGGATTATAGTACAATGCTGATAGCTGTCAACAGGCAGTAACTATTAAACTTATCTCCTGATGTGTAATGCACTTGTACAGGCACTGATAGAAACAGAGACACTCCTGTAAACTCACAGAGCTGCAAGGCACAGACTCAGCCCTTCTCAGCTCAAATGGAGAAGTGTTTCCAAGTTGTAGCTGTTCATATTTCTGCATTACAGTCACCCCCAGGCACCTCTCTGGCTGTGCAGGGCAGGAGACAGGATGGCTGAGCCAAAGCAGGGACCTGGTCCCTCTCAGAGGTGCCACATCCTTGGAATCTGTCACTGTGGCTCCTGCAGCCCTACCTGCCCACCCTGGGCGTCCAGTGGACCCAGGGAAGAGCCTCTGCTGTGTGACAGGACTGTGAATTTAGTGGCGTTTTTGCCATGGCAGGAAGAGCTGAATGGGTGGTTATGGGAGTGGTTGGGGTTTGTTACCTGTTCCCGCCTTAGGTAATCCAAGTCGCCAGTGCAAAGAATATTTTACCCAGAATTTTTGTTTTCTGCTTAGAGTTGTCAGTGCTTTTTCAAACAGAACATTTTCTGTAAATAGTTTTTTTTCTGGATACAATGGGCTTTTGGACATGAGGGGTTTTGTTTGGGAGGAAGCTTTCCTTGTTGTTTTAGACAGCACAAATCCTTAGATATATGAACACCTAAATTCATTGCAAGGTAGTATATTGTTAGCAAAAGAGATTGATATTCCAAATTATCTGGACTACCTGGGGAACAGTAGGGAGTAAAATATGTGGTTCCAGGGAGGGAGAGGAGAGCCTGTAATGGAGCACAGATCTTTCACTGTTGTGAGCTGAGTGATAACCAAGGCAGGTAGATGCTGGAAACAATCAAGTGTAATTGGCCTGTTGGCATTTTAATAAAACCTTTAAAGCAATAAAAACGCTTTTGTGAAAAACAGGTTTGGACATCTTTTCTGAGGAGGTCTTAACTCTTAAGTGCTGGTTTAAATGTTAATTATGGTTTTGTGAAGCATCTTTTCACAGCAGGGGATAAGCAGCAGAGAGGAGGCCTGGTGTAGTCAGCCCTGTGCCCGAGACATCGCATCCTTTTGGAGCACTGTGGGTTCTCCTTGTTCACGTCCGTGTTCTTCATGAGATTTGGACAGCTCAGGGAAGGCTTACAGACCCCTCCTGCAGACTCCTTGGGGTATCTACAGTGTGTAGAGATGCGAGGAATATGTGGGTTTGCTGTGTCATGCGAGTGAGGGCTATTTATAACCAGGGAAGCTGAAAAGGTAGGTATTGGAAGTAAGCAGATTATGTAAAGATCAGTCAAATATTCATTTTCCTCCAGGTTATAAAACAGCCTTTGTTAAAATAGAAAAGCACAATCTTTAAGATACATTTTTTTCTGGTATTGCCTGTATCTTAGCATTTGGACAAAGCACAGGGATCCTTCTACAAAAATAACTTTCATAGCTGTTGTTGTTAGCAGCTGTTTAGGACCTAAGAGTTGCAAAGCCATTTACAAAGAAATCTTTCTTTTGTATCTGCTGCTAATTAGGAAAAAAGAAAAACCAACAAAAAACCCTTCAGACCTACCTATATTGTCTCTATTTTATCCCCATTAGGCAAAAACACTGTAAAAGAAATTCAGACATATTTGTTTATTGAATTTTGAATTCCAGGTGACCTGGCTATCTATTAAAAAAGATCTCTTAGTAGTGCTGAATCCCAGTTTGAGTACAGATCCCAAGATATTTGCAGTTTCTTGCATTCTTAACCACAAGAGGCCTTTTGTGATAATTATAGCAGCTTTTTACATATATGTTAATCTTCTTTATTTATTCCTTTGCCTTTGGAAGGTTTATGTTACCAGGCAGTCACAGAGATGTATGTGTATGTATAAGCTTTCCAAAATACTGGGAAGTGAATACTTCCAGCTCTCTCAAAATTGCTTTTTTAGAAGAAAACTTTGATAATATAGAAATAATTATCTTCTCGTTTCTTCTGGGGGCTCACTTCTGATTTTGCCTGTGAAAGTCTGCTGCTATTGTATCTTTCCAGAAATGCAGTTTTGTGAAACGTAACAGATTCATACTCTAAAAAAAATTTAACGGTGTGGGTGAGATTAAGAGGGCAAAAGAAGAAATAGCTGATCCAGTAAAATGGAGGAAGTGACAAGTCTGTTCAGTAGATATTGTGTGAGACAATATCCCATTTATTTGTGTTATTACAAGTGCACCTGGTAAAGGGGGACTGCAGTGGGCTGCTCATTGCACAGCCATGAGGTGAAATTGGTCCTTCCCTCATGTGCTCAGGCATCTCTGCCTCCACCTCAGGAGACACTTTATAGCTCTCAGGCTCCCTTGGCAAGCTAATGACAGAAGTATTTGGAGGAAGGAGATTTTCATTTGTTTCTCTGAAATGAAGCAAGCACCTATAGAAGAATCCAGGACAGGAAGGAAATCTTTGCAAGGTCTGAGTTCTCTTCTGTCTGAGGAAGGAACATAACGTGGTCTTTTCCTTAAGTGAGTAAAGTCTTTGTGAGGGCTAATTAGAGCCTGTCCTCACTGGGCTCGGAGCAGCACTGCAGTGCACTGCTGGACTGGCGAGTTTTGAATTCCAGGCTCAGGTGTCAGCAGCAGCTGAGAATGGAGCTCCACGGGGGCCACGAAGGAGGCTGAGAAGGAAGCAGAAAAACTGGAATATTCAGCAAATTAACCCAAACTGAGGCCCATGCTTCTGTAGCCAGGCAGTTCCCAAGAGTGAGCAGTGCACAGAGAGCCTGGGCACATCTGCACATCACTGCCGGGTACACAGATCCTGCTGCTTTGCTCCCACGGCTGCTATTTGAAGCCTGTTCAAGGCTTTTGCTATTTTAGTGGCTCAAAACCTTTCAAATCCATATCTATATTTATGCACAGCCTGTGTATATTCATTTCTGTCTTTTGCCAATGCTGGTTTTCAGTTCAAACAGTTCTTCTGCTTCCCCCATTCCTCACTTTCCCAGCATAATTAAAGGGAATAGTCAACTTCTATCTTAACAGCTTACTGAAAAGATAACATTTGTGGATTTAAGAGGAAAAATACCCTAAAAACAACCTTTTTTGGGATTTCTTCCCAATTTTTGCCACCTTGTTTTATAATATTTTGTAATATTTATAAACATGAGAGACCTTGATACTGGATGTACTTTTCATAAAAGTTTCTTGAAAATATTTAAATTTAAACTTGGGTTCTTTTTGTACCCGTATGACTTATTATAGGAAAATAATACAGACAAGAAGAGTGCCTAAAATATACATATTGCTTTTTTTCTGACTTTATATTTTAGAATATTGGAAATGTCAAAGCTAATCTTTGTTATTATGGAGGAGGCTCTGGCATGTGTTGGAGCCCAGCTGCTGGAAGCTCCTGAGAGCTCAGTCTAGCTCTGTTCCCTGAGTGCTGGGGAGCAGAGCCAGCGGCACTAGAGAGTCCCTTGGTGGCCAATGCCTCCCTGACACCTCACCTGCATCTGCAGCAAAGCCCACAGGTCTTGGCTCAGCTGCTTTACAAAAACAGGCTGCAACACTGATCCCCTGAGGCGGTGTCAGTGACTGTGCCTCTCTGATTAGGAGTTTCCTTTGAGCTGCTTATGAATTCCCATGATTTCCCCTATGAATTTCTCCAAACTGTTTAAAGATGCTCCAGGTATAATTCTGGTGATGTTTTGCTCTTTGCTTAATCAATTTCATTTAACATCTCCTTGTTAGGTACATCTATCCTTGATTTCCACTTTTCCATATTCCTCAGACCAGATTAGTATTTCCTCTAAGTGATAACCTTAATGGGACAAATGAACTTTTATATTTTTGGTCTAACTTCACATTTGAAGGATTCAATGCATGGGATTGTTCAGTGAAGCTAAGCCCCAGCATTAGAAAGGGATCAGTCAAGCAGATTATCTTTGTACAGATGTCACATTTATAGACTTCCTTTACCATAAATTGCTAAATTAACTGCAGATATGGGCTCAGGTGTGACTGAGCTTCACTCGTGATTCAGCCAGAGCAATCCAGGTTTCAACTGAGCTGCTCTGTCAGTAGACACAAAGTCCCTGGATGTTTGTGGCAAAACCGGGCACTGGTTTTACAGCATTGACTTCAGACAGTGGAAATGCATTAATTGCAGCCTCCTCTGTGATTTCTGGTTCTTGTCACAAGGTAGTTGCAGAGGTGGGGAAAATGCATAAATTATTTTGCAGGAATGCTGAAGACTCCCATCAAAGATTTAACAAGAGCAGTGCGACAGGTGATGGGAGCAGTGCACAAAGGGGAAGCATCTGATGCTGTCTCGTACAGCTTTTGTTTTTAAAGCTGTGCAGATAAATGGTGACAAAGAGAGCAGATAAAAATGGTTGTGATTGACTGGCCCCTTTGTGTTAAGTTTGGGGCCAATGATTTAATGGAGAAGGAGGAGGAAAAAACCCCAAGTAACTAATAGGCATCCAGGATATTTTAATCTTTTTTTTTTTTTTTTTTTTTTTTAAATGGCTCCTGAAATTTCATTAGAATCCAGTGGATGATTATCCTGTGTTATTAATGAGCTTCACTAGATGTCATGTGGAGTTTGGGAACATTAAAAAGCCACTGTAGTGATGTAGGTCTGGGAAAAATATATAAAAATTAACCTTTTCTCTCCTCTGGAGTCCAGTTTTATTAAACCAGCAAGGAGGGTAATTTTTCTACTTTGTAAGTGAGGAGGGAGAACTTTGTGAGGAAGACTTTGTGAAACCTCTGAGTGGTTTATATTTTTAAAGCACTTTCTTGAACTCCTCCCATTCTTCTCACGTTCTTCTGAACACCAGGAGTAGATATATAGATATATACTGCCAAATTTAGTATAACCTCAAAATGTACGATTGGGTGGGACCTTAGCTGCTCACCTTGTCCACTGCTAAAACAGAAACTAAAGTACATCAGCATATGTGAGTCATTTGTGAAAGGTATTTGTCCAATCTCTTCCTAAAAGTCAGAAATCATGTTGAGTAAATAATGCTTTAGACCATCTACCTCAATTTCATTACCTTTTCTGCTGGACAGTTTTCCTCCATGTCTATCTGGAATCCATTTCTTCTTACATTTGTCTCTCTATTCACTTTTGTTTGATATCCCTCTTATAAATCACACACCCCCTTTTTTATTACTGCAGCTAGAATTCATGTCATGACCATAATCCATGAAAAATTTCCATCTGCATCACTTTACTTGGGTTCGTGGTTGATTTTTTAGCTGTGGTAGATGAAGTATTTTGTTGTAGTGACTTATTCTCCTGTTTCTGCCTCCTGCCCTGTGCACCACTGCAGGCTTCCCTGGTAAAAGCAATCTGTTAGTGGCCAAAGTGCTAAACCAAGGAGCAGTTCTTGGGAACAGCTGCTAAAAGATGTTTCTCATTGACATCTGTCTGCTGAGTTCTGTCAGTAAGCCACTGGTAACCCATCCGCTGTATGTTACTGAAGGATTTTAAGCTTCAAAATGCTGCAGGGTAATAATTTACATGTTTTTTAAATATCAGCACTCTAATTAATTGATCAATTGTTCTATAATCCAAAAAATGGATAGTTTTCAAGTGATCATGCTGGAGGTTTTAATTACATTTTTTCCCTCAAATTTTTGGTAATACAGTCTAGAATTCAGGTTTATATTATTTACCCGGGATCAGCATCAGCTTGGTTTGTAATTCTCCAGTTCATCCCTTCTGTACTTTTGAGTATTCAAATGATGTGGATAATCCTTTGGTCATTTGAAATTTTGTTTCGCAAGTTTTGTTGAAACTAACTTTACCAGGAGTTCCTCATCCCTTAAAGGCTCTTAGTGCAAGATATGTCTCTGTTGTTTTTAAAAAATGTTTAATTTTAGCAAATGCTACCTCACATCCCCTTTTCATCACAGATGGCAATCTTTCTGTTCCACCCTCAGTATAAAATTCCTGCTCAGTTTGATACACAGACAAAAATATCTATCCTCTGAAAATTTTAACTTTTTCTACTTGCCTAAGAACAGTTTTTTTCTGTGTGCCTGTTGCAATAGCTCATGTTGAAAAAAATTGCTGTAATTATTTCTATCTGTGTTGGTCATTTCATTGTTTCCTTCATTTCCTTATTATCAGTGAAGTGTTTTGTAAATTATAATTGCCATTTCCTTTCCATTTTCTTCCTGACTCTACAAATATGTAAAAATTAATTCCTTGCTGCCATTTCCATATCCTCTTTCGATATTTAAGAATATTTATTTTTTTCCCAACAGAGCACTGTCATGATTGGGGGATTCTGGCTTTTGGAGCCTCCAACAGGAAATTTGAGAACACATCCACTACAGTCTCCTTTTAGGATTTCTTCCTTTAAATTTCTGTCCCTGTCAGTGATGCTGACAATCTCACTAGTTTGGCTAAAATTACCCCTTTCAAAAATTTTTGTACTGCTGGTCACTGGTGCTTTCTGTTTGCACACAATAAATATAAACAGATTGTCATCGTAATCTTCAGTACCTAAGCAACCACTCATGTTTAGGTCATAATTGATTTTTCTTTGTCCATCAAAAGGAGCTCTAGTATTAAGTTACACTATGCTAGGTAGAAAATTTGCTCTTCCAAGAAATTACCAGTTATTTTTAGAATGTCTGGGGAAGTTTAATTGTTGGTTGCACTTGTTCAAAAAAGGGATCTCGAGTGAGGTCACCTATAATGAATATGAAGCCCATGGATCAAGTTTCTTAATTCTCCAGTGAGATATAGAAACTGAAAACAGATATTATCCAGTTCTGAATCAGTGAAATTATGATACAAAGAGTCATGTTTATTGTCACTCAGAAAGTTGGTGGCATATTTAGAGTTTATTCCTACCCTGTTACCATGTTCCACCTGGGAAATATCAGAGCACTGAAGCCAGAGGCTGCAGATGCTTCTGGATTCAGTGGGGTAACCTTCACCCATGCCCCTGAGTGAGGCCCAGCAGGCTGAAGGACTTTCCCCAGGTTTCAAAAGATTTGAGGTGCCTATTTCTCATGGCAGCACGTGGCTCTTTAGCTCTTTTCAGTGCCTGGGAAATCATGAGAAGAGGAGCCCCATAAACTTCCAATCTGAAAGTCTTCTTTTCAGCCTCCTGAACATCGAATACCTTTTTCAGGCATCACAACATTGCGGTGGTGCTTATTTTCTTTGCTGGGTGTTCCTGCAGCAGCAAATTGGAGCTATTGGAGGACCTGCTGAAATATTTCACTCTTGGTAGCTTGTGTGACTCTTCCCATTTGATGTGATTTCTCCTATGTTAGGTGAATATTCATTCATTTGAAGATGACACACTTCCTTGTGGGGTGACAGCAAACCAGTGAAGGATCGAACATCATGATCTTTTGAGGCCTGAAGTCCAAAGATAAAAGTTGGCATTTGGCATAAGATTAAGCTTCAGACGCGTTTTCTGAACCATCTTGAGACTCTGGGGAAAACAGGAGAGATGGAGCTGCAGGCTTGGTTTCTTGCTGACAGCTTCAGGAGACTGTGTCAGGAGAGAGACTGGCACTGGAGAGCAGCAGCTCCTCATGGGTGGGAGATGCTGGGCTGGAATATCACTGCCGAAGCATCAGCTGATGCTTACAGCCCAGGCTTGCAGCCCCTCTGCTTTTGGGGCTGTGGCTGAGGGAGCTGTCCGATGAATCCCAACCTGCAGGTCACGAGACATGTCCAGGGTCACACAGAAATTCACCCCAGAGCTTCCGTCAGCCCCAGGTCTCTCGTTCCACGTTGGCGCAACACAGCCCTGGAGTCTCTGCTCCTGTACAACTCTGGCTTTGACCTGTCTGTGACACACAGCTCACACAACTGTATTTGTGTGTCTACTTGTGCTTGCCACTCTGTCTTTTCCTTGGCACACCAGGTGTGGAAAAGCAGCTCTGCTCCTGAAACTCCAAATGAATGTTTAAACACACATATTTATTTGTAGATGCTAATTAATATTATGGATAAGGGATTCTAGGGGATTTGGGGAGGGAAATAATTTCAAATAAGCAAATTATTTCATTTAGAAGTACATTTACTATACATAATAATGAACAGCTTTCTTATGGTGCTTTGCAACTTCTAAGTACTTTGCAACTATTAATTAATTAACATGCGTGCTCTTTTGGAGGTAGGAAACTAATTATTAACAGCCCAGTCTTTCACACAGGGAACTAAATGATAAACATTCATGTTATTTAAACAATTTAGGCATTGTATTGCATGCTCAATTTGTCTCTGCAAGTACCACTTCTCCATACATAATGTGGATTAATGCATATGCAAACAAGTGACTTAAACAGCTGCATTTGTACAACACAGGATGATCATTGTGTATAATGACGTGCCCAGTGCTATATATCTTAGGACTCCCTTAAAATGACAATTAGCCATCCTTGTTTGTCTTCCCTGAAGGTCATTTGAAATTGGTATTTGTCCCCAAATATAGTTGAAAGATGGCATGGGCCAAGAGTTGTCTGGGAAGGTGGTCCCTGGTGCAGCAGGTTCTGGAGAGAATCCTGTTACACAGTGGGAAAACAACCTTTGACTGAGTGAAGCTAGTGCTGCATGTAGCTACACACACTCTTGTGCCAAAAAACCCACCTCAGTCCCAGCTAAGACAAAGAGGGAAAGATGAGTAAAAATTCTGGGCTTATTTTTCTGGTGGCGGAGGAGAGGCTCAGTGGCTCGATCAGTGTGTTGTACCCAAGCTCTTACTGCCTGCACCTTGTGCTGCTGTTTCCACAGGCAGCCTAAGCTAACTCTCATTTTAGCCTGAGCCCAAATCCTAGCAACCCTATTGCAGACAAATCCCAAGGTAATTTAGGGAGTCTTTGTCTCTGCCAAAAATCAGTCAAGGGATTGTGTTGTAAAGATGGGTGGGACAGATGATTCTGCTGGAATGGGAGCTGAGCACCAGGCTTGTGCCTCAGCCAGGAAGCTGTGCTCCTGTGGATCATTTGAGGAGGGTAAACTTACATTTCATCTTCCAGGAAGACCAGGTGATCATCCATCAGTGTGTGCAATGTTTGGACAGGCAGCAAATTTAGATTGAGGTTGCTGCTTCAGAGCAGCCCTGGCAAAGCTGAAGAAACAAAGTGACCTCCTCAGGGTCCAGCTCTTACACATTTTAACAAGTTATTTAAGGCAGGTTGATAATTTTTCTTCCCCAATGTCCATTTGGGGTTTGAGATGTTGGTGATGAGAGGTGATTTTCATCACAGACACACAGCTTATCCTGCAGTGCTGCCAGGAGAAGAAGGCAACATGTGACTTGAGATGAACTTCCCACCTCTCCGTGATGAGAAGAAGCTGTGCCAGAGAGATTTAAGACTCCCTGAAGAAAACAGAAAGGACATAAGGAAAGCTGAGGAAAGCACCCTTGGGAAGGCACAAAAGGAGTGTGACAGCTGAGGGAGGAAAAGCAACTGCTAAGTAAGCAGAAGTGTTACCAGGCTCAGACACTTGGAGAGCTTAAAAAAGGCAACAGGAATGAAGCACCTGGGAGTGTGTGAGAGCCTGGGGGATCTGAACAGAAGTGAATCTGTGCAGACCCTCCTCAGGCTCCCAGGACACCCAGCCCGTGGGCTGGTGAGAAATTGCCAACGTGGTCTTCTGATCTCTGCATGGCTGTGTGTGTTCCACAAGGCTTTCTGTGCCTGAGCATGGACTGTCCTTATCGCAGCTCCTGACTGTTCCACTAACAGTTTGCTTTAATTTTCCCATTTGCCAGTAATCCTATTTCCTTTCTCCTGGTCTTTTCTAACTCAGCCTTGCCTCTCTGTCCTTTGGGGTCTCCTTTGTCTTCCCAGTAACTTCCACAGCCTCTGTTTAACCCATCCCACAGAGAAACCCAGACACAGAAAATTCATGACCCTTGGACAACACTTGCATCTCTCATGCTACATGCTCTTCCTTCCCCATATTTTTACGCCTCTTCTGATATTCTCAGCTTGTTCTGCAGTACACTGCCCTGTCCTCTTTACACAGCTCCTGGCATACCTGTTCCTGTTCCTAGCTGATGTCTCTAGGCATTGCCTTCACGGTATTAACAATAACGACCACATGGCTTTTTAATTTCTTGATGCATTTTTAAGAAAACCTATGTTTAGCTCTTAATCCTGGCGTAGACAGCGTATTCTTATCAATAATTGGCCTATTAGGTTATGGGTACAGCTGAGTAAATTTCATGCTTATAAAACTGCTTGAGCAGGCAATGCATTTAGCTGACTGCAGACTGGTATTTATGTAGTTCCAGGAGAGTAAATAAAGCCTATTTGGTAGCCATCATTATAGCATTATTTTACCTCTTTCCTTCCCACTCAGTTTCATGCAAAAGCCCAATCTCATGCACGGTCTCGTGCCTCCAAGAGGGTATCAAATTTTTTGAGCTGCTCCTGAAAAGAATGGCACTGGGAACATTCCCTGCCCTCCAAGACCAGGCTCCAATTCCCAGAGGATAAGCCTGAACAGTTATGGGACTGTTTCTAATGTCCATTCCCACCACAACTGATGATGTTCAGTGTAGGACTGGTACTACCTTTGCCTGTCGAGCTCCTGTTGTGAACTGTACCGATCACACTCATTACCTAATAACTAAATGAACATATACACCATTTAGGGGAGTGTTTTTGAATGCTGGGCAAAGTTGAGATTCCACATATTTTTCTTCTAATATTTATGCTTGGAATAACTTTTCAGATTCTACTTTCCTTATCTTGTAAGTCATTTACAAAACAGCCTTCTACAGGAAATGTTTATTTTGAATTTATTAAAAAGACAGCTACAGCCCCCTGTATCACCCAGGAGAAGTCTATGTGCATGTTCCTTGTGCTTGTGTTTGAATGCCATCTCTGTAAAACACTCAACATGTGCATTGCTTTCTTTCAATTTCAACAGTTTAGGAGCATCAAATCATGGAATCATAGAATGTTTTGGGGTTGGAAGGGACCTTACAGATCACCCAGTTCCAATCCCCCCGCCATGGGCAGGGACACCTTCCACAATCCCAGGTTGCTCCAAGCCCCATCCAGCCTGGCCTGGAACACTTCCAGGGATGGGGCATCCACAGCTTCTCTGGGCAACCTGTGCCAGTGCCTCACTACCCTCACAGTCAAGAATTCCTTCCTAATGTCTATAATCTAAATCTACTTTCTTTCAATTTGAAGCTGTTCCACTTTCTCCTATCACTGCCTGCCCTTTTAAACAGTTTGTCTCCACAAAATGTTCCATTCCAGATGATCTCTCTCAAGATGCATGAGTGGACCTCTTCAAACTTATATGTAGGTTTAAAATTAAGCACAGCCCTGTAATCAGTGTGGTCTAGGCCTGGGTCTCTAAAAAGTTGTCCTAGGCAAAAAGTGATCAAGAGGTGGTTCCCAAAATAATGAAATCTTTCTGTTTAATAGAAACCCAAGGATTTTTTCTAGTTTAGGACTTACCTATCTTGATACTCAAAATTAGCTGATATAGGCAGAAATGAAAGCACATATAAGTACTAAAATTCATTAAAAGCAGATTAGGAATGGCACTCAATAGCTTAATTACAAGAGACTGACACGGAGATGTGGAGAGTTTCTCAAGGTAATGAGATCCTGGCAGCTGCTGGCACTTTGGAACGAGCCTTTGCATGTTCCCAATGGACACCAATAATTTACTAGCTGATACCAAAACAATTGCTCAGTTTAGAGCTGCGAAGTACCAAACTGTAGACAAGCCATTTGCTTGGACAAATACACTGAAATTAGGTTGTTGTGTCACGTAAGATGCTTGTAGAACAGTGTGAGGAGCCTGAGGAGAAATGAGAGTCAATCAGTCCCTCCGGAAAGAGAAGCACAGCTGGAAGGAGAGTGAGCCTACAGAAATAGCCAAGAAATTGGATAAATACATGAACTGCATCTTTGCTGTAGGTTACAGGCACTTGATTTTATGGCCCCGGTGTTTCCCAGCCCAGCACATCCTTTTATGAGGATTTCCTCTGCCTTTTAAAAGTATTAAAAAGTATAAAACTCTGCATTAAAAGTGTAGGGGGTTTTTTTTGTTTCTGTTTGTTTGTTTGTTTTGTTTTGTTGAGGGGGTTTGTTTGGTTTGGTTTGTCTTTGGGTTTTTTCTTTTTTTTTTTTGTTTGTTTTTTGTTTGGTTTTTGGTGTTTGGTTTTTTGTTTGGTTTTTGGGTTTTTTCGTTTTCAGGGTTTTTGGGGGCTTTTTGGTTTTTTGGGTTTTTTTTGGGGGGGTTGCTTTGTTTTGGTTTTGTTTGGTTGGTTGGTTGGTTTTTGGGTTTTGGTTTTTTTTGGGGGAGGTTGTTTTTTTTGGGGGGTTTTTTTTTTTTTTGGATTGAAGATTTTTCTTCTACCTTTCAACAGCAGGTGCCATCTCCCCCCATCAGGGGAGAGTTGTGCTGCCATAAATTTGGGATAGGTGTGGGGAACACAGGGACAGGCACAGTCATGTCAGCACAGCTTGGACTGAAGGAAAAGGCAATGTCTGCAAAGTGTTAGTGATAGCTATTAGGACAGAAGAACCAAGGGGGTGTGCCCAAATGCTGTCTGCCAGCAAGTTTTTCACTGCAAATATCTCTTTCACCTAACCAAAAATAACTGACTGGATTCCAGAAAATCTGTGTGTTAATTTCTGTGTTACACCACAAAACCAGGGCAGGTAATTCTAAATCAAATCCTAAATCCAGACCCCCACAGGTTTTCTTGTGCTCCCCCTATAATGATCAATCAGCTTGGCCTCTCTTGTGGATCTGGGATTTCACTGTGGAGATTTTCCAGCACCAACCCTGTCCCTTCTGATCTCCAAATTGCTGCTTCTCACTCTCCCAGGCTGACACATGGAGCCAGTTGGTGCTTGGAACAGAGTAATCCAGATCTCCTCACTCCCACAGCCCTGCTGTGGTGCTGCCTTTGCCGTCCCTCAGATAGAGCTGAGCCGCAGGCAGCAGAGCAAACACACGGAGCAGCTCTTCTGGCTCCAGAGAGCTGGTGGTTCCTCTTGGCTGCACAGGCTTAGAAAAGACAGGGAGAATTTTTCACAATGAATTATTTAAAATGAGCCTTTTTGACCTCATTTTCTATATGCATCTCCTAGCAGAAAGTTGAAGCTAAAGTCATTTGTCACGGCTGAGTGTAAATCCAAGGGGAGCAGATGGGGGTTTCCCTGCCACGTAGCTGTGCAGGCAATATGTGCATGAAAATGGACTGCCTGGGATGAGGCAGGCAAAACCTCCACAAAGAAAAATGGAGCTGCAGCTATTTTTTTTCAAAATCAACCCCCTGAATTTACTGATGGCGTTTTGTTCTCCCGAGAACCTCATCCAGGTTTCAGTCAGCTTGGAGGCAATATCTTCATCAATTCATTTAACATCTTATTTTTTTCATTTTGAAAAAAAAATTGCTGTCCAATAAACTGTTTTTCTTTCTGGGATCTGCTGGTAATGGCTTTGTGGCATACCATGGAAAGGGCTGAGGAATTTTCTGGGGCTTAGTAAAGAGTGTGGAGGATTCTCTGTCCTTTGAAATCTTTACCCGCAGTTTGGTGCCGTCTTGTGCTGTCATGCATTTACAGACTTGGTGAAGGAATTATTATCATATAATCAGTGGGTTCCTAATGGTGACAGAATAGCTTTCTATCTTCCAGGGAAGCCCCTTTTAGCTTTCATTACTGTGCATAACTGCAGAGCCTGCCAAAGAGCAGTATCGATTCCTGCGCAGTGAGCAGATCAGGGCTGGGTTTGTTGTGCAAATAACAACCCAACAGCAGCACTGCAAGACAGCAGGAGCAAAATGAGACAACGGGCTGTGTCAGGCATTTGAATTTATTCCTTCTGCCTGGTGTTTGTGGTGCAGCATGACGAGCTGCCTCAGTCTCCATGCACGTTTTCCCTACGCGCTCGATGCACTGTGGGGACTTGTGGCTGTCAGCTGCAGGAGGCAGCTCTCGGTGGAGCATGCCCTTGGAAAGGCTGACATGAGCTCTTAAAGATGAATTATTTAGACAGCTTCACAAACATCTTTGAGCCGAAGCTAAAGATACATCTGGCTGTGATGGGCAGCCGTGAGGCTGTGACGAGAGCAGAGGGGTTCCCCGTGACACAGCCCAGCCTGTTGCTCAGTGCTGCAGTGCTGCGCAGCACAGAGAGCAGGAACGGCAGGAGAGGGAATGCTCTCCCCACGGGAGGGGTTTGCTTTTACCAGAGGCTTTATCACAACACGAGTTCCAGCTGAATCCAAATGTCACACCCTCAGACCTGGGTTTTGCTGAGTTTCTGGCAGATGGAGCGCAGGACTGGTCTGGCGTGGTTGGTATTGGGAGCTGTCACTTGTCCCTAAGGCAGTTTGCACGTACAGACGATGTCTTTTAATCTGAAAATAGACTCTAGTGGGGTTTGCAGCAGTTTAAGCCTTGCCTTGAGCCAGTGCAGATGACTGCATTATGGATTTTTCACTGATGTGGTCACATTGTAGGGAGTTTCCTCAATGCAAACGCGGCCCTAATGCCTTAGGCAAATAATTTAGCATCCCTTTCTCCTTTAGCTGTCAGAATGACAAGGTGCTGCTTGTCTGCGTTGGGTGATGTACAATGCCTTATCATTTCAGCTTTAGCTTCCAAATAACATGAGGTTAGAACGAGAATTTCCTTCAGGTTGGATTTCTGTGTTCTGGGGAGCTGTGAGATTTCTGATACCTTCCTCTGAACTCTCCTGTGGGAGAGGAGATGCTGTAACTGCGGAGACCTAAGGCTGAGCTGAACTGGCAGTTCCTCCCCTCCTGCTGGTGTGGGAATTAATTAATATTTTTACGCTACGTGCAATCATGCAATGGTAAAGCAAAATGTGACGATTAAAAGATTCATCACTGAGCTCGTTTTAAAGATATTTCTTGGTGCAAATCCTCTTTTTGACTGTTTAGTGTTGTGTTGTGCAGTTCTGTGAAGCCTGTCTGGAGGAATTGTAGTAATATTAGTAATAACAATGATGATGATAATTTCTAGCTCTTGTGTAACCCTCCTTTGCAAGCTTTCCAGAAGTGCTTTTCCAAGGAGAATAATGTGTTAACAGAAAGAGAAAATTATTTTCCTTGGGTCCTTTGAAGCTCATGTGATGCAGGTGGGAGTGGAGGTGGATTTGTTAGGCTTTGTATCCTGGCAGGCACCACCTCTGAGGACACCAGCTATTGTAGGTTACTCCCAGAAATTGAAATGAGGTGTCTGAATTGCCTGTACAGTGGGTTTGGGCTTTTTGTGCAGGCTGCAGTTGGAAACTGGGGAAAAGGATTATAGATGCCTCACCTGCAGGTTCTGGGAAAAGAGCAGCAGCCTCATCTGCACATCTCAGTCTCTCTGCCCCAGTTTTCTTCTTTTTTGCATGGGTACTTCCATAGCTTCAGTAATTAACATCCTGGGTGGGAGGCATTAAGTAGAGCAATGATGACTCTGATGCCTGACTCAGTCTGACATTGAGTGTCAGGAAATGGTGTATTTTCTTTGGGAAGCAATGAATTCGAAGGCAAAATTAGTCTTAGGTAGAATTAACTTTTAAGACCACATCTCCACCAATGCAAGGACTCAGGGTTTAGCCCTGCCAGTGCTCCTGCATTGAAAAGGGCAGTAGATTTCAGGAATATTTGCAGACTAACAAAATATCAGAGGAGGAATCAGGCCTAATCCTCATTCCAGGGATAAAAGCTTTATCACAGAGACAAGTACCTTCAAAGCAGAGACCCTGAGTGAAGTAGCTTGAGGCTGAAAAAGGGACTTTGTCCAAAACCACTGGGAACCTTTAAACTACAATTATGGGTAAGGTGGCAAAATTCCCTATATCACATCTAGAAATGCTCAACTGTGATCTTCCAGAAAAGCACCCCACTTTGCTTAAATTTTTAAAGATAAATTATTGGACTTATTTGGGGGCATGATAGTTTTTCATTCATCATGGCCAAATAGAGATACCTTGCTGGTGTGGGTTACAGGAAAAGAGAGTTCCTTGTAGGTGGGAAGGGGTTATATATGGACAAGCTCAGGAGCAGTGCTGGACCCAGACTGGTGGCTCACACCTCACTGGGACTGTCACAATGGCTCAGTGTCTGGCCTAAGGAGGGTTACCTGAACTGATGACTCCCTGAAGGAGAATCAGGGCCTTCTGGACATGAATCAAAGTTAAGCCAGAGGCTGATCTCCTGGAGAAATGTAATGCTGAAAAGAAAGAAGGCTGAATTTCCTATGCTGAGGCTAAGACATAGAAATCTTCTAGGGGATATTATTCTGGGTATAACTTGCGAAGAACATCTGAATTGAATTTTCAGTCAGATTTTCTATTTCTCACTTTTATTCAATGCTCACTTTGGTACTTTGAATGTTGTGTATTAAATGCTGTGTACAGGCTTGTAAATGCATCATGAGTCAGCATTACCAACAGGTCTTTTGCAGAATTCACGTGCAGTTCTCATGGTTTTTTAAGAGCTGTTGCTTCTTGCACTAGTAGCACATTCTGGTGAGATATATTTCCTGGCTGTTCACAGAGGTAAAGGGGTAGATCTGAGGATTCTATTTTATTGGGAAGATAAACAGATTATGGGTAGTATCTTACAGCTTCTTTCTTATTCCATAGCAAAATACATAATACCAACTCTTGCCCTTGAGAACAAAAGATGAAATAGTTGCAGGGAAGATCAAATATGTTATTTTCAAAACCATTTGGTTTTGATGTTTTGAGGAACAGGGAGTGTACATTGGAGAAAGGTTTAATTTTGTTAGAGAATATATTTGGTTTTTTGATCTTGCTTTTTATATGAGGTTATTACCAATCTTTTGTTATGCATT
Organism: Acanthornis magna; assembly: GCA_036785705.1. Lineage (NCBI taxonomy): Eukaryota > Metazoa > Chordata > Aves > Passeriformes > Acanthizidae > Acanthornis > Acanthornis magna. The sequence goes on along the minus strand of JAWUZG010000119.1, from coordinate 7,722,650 downwards.
ATTAAAACAGATAAGGAGATAAAATTCCTGCTCTAGGGTATCTTCTGTCCTCGCAACTAAAGGCTTTACAGCCAAAGAAACTACAATTAACAAGACAGACAAATGGTGGAAGAAAAACATTATTGTCTCCAGTCTTGCACTGGGTAGCAAATTACAAAGAGATTAAAGCTTTAGGTTAGCAAAACTCTTAAATGCATACAACATGCCTAGATCCAGCCCACAAATGAAATAAGGATGTCTTTAAGTCTTGCTGATCTTCGGTGGCTTCTTAAAAGAGCTATGGAATCCAAATAGCACAGAGTCAGACATGAATTTGTTAGAGATTCTTTTGGGCATTTGAATTTTAATATGTAGCCTGGGATTAAACATGCAGTTGAGTTGGGACTGGATTGGATTAAAGACCTTTGGGCAGGGATTAGATGGAAGCTGATGAAAGATTTCTGATGCTATTTCAGATAGTGACATCGTGAGTGTTTCTTCTAGGACCTCCTATTTTCCTGGCTCACCTGCCAATAAAGATGACAATTGTAATGTAATGTTTTTATCCTGCTCTAACACTTTCTGTTACTCTACTGTAGATGGAAGGATGCAGTTTCATGCTTTGGAGATTTGATTCGACATGACTTTAAAATCACTATTGATACAGATAGTTCCCTTTTCAGAACAAAGTAATCCCTTGAAGTCTCTTGTCTGAGCAGCCGAAGTATAGGTCAGGCCTACTGATCTTTGCAGTTTGTCAATCCTGGATATGTGTTCTGTCTACTCTCCTCTTCCAAAGCCTTTAAATCTCTCTGAACATGGCTTAAAAAAGGGTGGATTATTATTTTTTGGCCTCCATTAAATGACAAAATTTCCTCTGGATGCTTTCTGCTCTGGCAGTCAGAGTCTGCATTGAATTTTGCCTTTGTCATTAGGTCTGTAGACTTATTTTCTAAGCTTTTATCTTCTATGCAAAGGATATATCAGCTGCACAGTCTGCTGTGGCACTGGCTGAGTCATTCCTGCATTCACAAATAGTCTCAGTCCTGCTGTGCATTGATAATATTGGTGCTCATTGATGACCATTGCTCATGACCATAACTCCCTGGATTTGTCTCCTACTGGTGCTCTCCCACTTCCCTTTCAGGCCCTGCACAATATGTCTGAATTTGCCTCTCCCTGTGCACTTTGGGGCCTGACCTCTGGTGCATTTTCTTCTTTGGGGATGGCTCTGCAGTGGTCCCTGCAGTGTCTAGACAGATGATGGGGGGAGTTGTGGGCAGCACTCAGATGTCACTGGGTGGTGATGGTGGAGGAAGCGTTTGTGTGAGCCCTGTGCTCTGCGTTTGACCTGTAAAGGTCTGGGGATGGTGTGGGACAGAAGTGTTTAATTTTCTGCTCGACCTCTCAGACCTGAGGCATAAATGAGGCCTGTCCCAGCATGGCAATGCCCTGCTGGTTCACATACCCTCACAGTCTGTTCCAGGCTCAGTCTGAGTGATGCAGCTCTTGCTTGAGTTCCACACAGCTGCATCTCTTGCTGTTGCTACCTCTGCTACTCTCGGTTAAGCTGCTGCTGCCAGTGACAGTTTCCGAATTGCCTTGATAGTCCAGAGAATTATGCTCCTGAGCATCTCCTCTTCAATATTGCCTCAGGAGCAGCAGTGCAGCAATCTTCCTAGCTTTGTCTTTTGAATATCTACCCTTCACCTTGATTTTTTACCCTATCGTGCAACTTGAGAGCTCCCAGCATAGTATGTGGTTTGGGCTTGTGGCCACTCTTTTAAGATCATCCATAAGTTTTCACAGCTTTTATCTCATTTCCAGAGCTATAATCAATTCCTGAAGATGGAGTAAGTAAGTGAAGAAAGTTAATTTCAGCATGTCCTTCCCAATAACCTCATTTGCAAGAAAATAGCTCAAATATTGTCATTAATCATTCTTTTACGCAATCACTCAGCCAGCTGACTTTCTTCTGTTTTCCCGGTCAACAATTTTATAACAGGATGGCTCAGTTGACCAAAAGGCTGTTTTACTGCAGGCTGCAGTGTAGGGCAGGGTGAGGAGGGGAGAGGTGGGGAGGGGGATTACCTCTTGCTGGATCACAGCTAATTTGTCTTGCTGAATGAAGGGCAGGACTGTGAAGGGGGTAGTTAATGCTTCTCCATCCTGCAGTGCTCCAGTGAATGCACTTTGCCTGATAATGAGCATTTCCTACCTGCAGGTCAGACACCTGTGCAAATATTTAACAATTTGGGAGGATTTAATAGACAGAATAGTCTGGGTTGGAAGTGACCTTAAAGATCAGTTGGTTCCAACCCCACTGTCATAGATAGGGACACCTTCCACTGTGGAATACTGTGCGTGGGAAGAGACTCAGAAAGGTCATCAAAACCAACTCCTGACTCCACACAGACGAACATAAAAGATAAACCAAATATCTAAGGGTGTTGTCCAAATGCTTTTTGAACACTGACAGGCTTGGGGCCATGACCACCTGCAAAGGGAACTTGTTCAGTGCTTGACCATCTTCTCAGTCCAGATCACACTTCAGAAGAACTGTGTGAGAATCTAAACAGATGTTGTTTATATATGTACATATATATTCATATATATATGTGTATACATATATATACACACATGTATATACATGAATATATATATATACACACACACACTGTATACAGGCATATATATACACACATGTATATACACACATATATATGTATATATACATATATAAAATGTACTACATTGCTAGCCACAGTGGTAAAAAGATTTCATAGGTGTGGGTTGGGAGAAAACACACAGAGAAACATGCAAGCAGGGCTGCTTCATTTTTTCATGTGATCTTTAAATACGATCTGAGAACTAACTAAGATTACTAGATGCTGTCTGCTTTTCGTAATGAAGATTTTTGGTAACAGGGTACTTCTTCCAGAAATAAAGACCTTTGGTTTGTTAAGGTATCTCAGTTTAGGTACGTACAGTTGCTGATGCCACTCACAATTAAGTTGTATTTACAGCAGAGCATCTTACAGTTACTCTGCAAAGGACAAGACTCTCTATCCAAATTTGTCCTGTTCCTTGTCCTGCACCAGGATTTCACTCCTTTGCTATTTGAGGTGCCTTTGCCTGCTTGGCCACTTTTTCCCTAGCTGTGTTTCAACAATGGGCAACCCAAATTCAGATCAGGTTGCTCAACACCCTGTTCATGCTGTCCCTGAACACTCCCAGGGATGGGATTTGCCTCCACTTGGAGGGACACCATTGCATTTAGGGATATTGAGCTTGGCTAAACGGAGTGTAAAGTGAGGAGAGCTGTGCCAGCAGCAGTCCTTGCACAGAGCATCTGAGGCCAGGGGAGCTGGCTGTAAATAGACATATTTTTGTTTTTTTCCCTGAGTGCAAGCACAGAGGTTTGTTTTCTCTCATTTATTTGCATAATTCCAGCACATATTTTGACAAATGTCTTTCCCTCTTCTCAGTTTAATTAGATTATTTGCGGGAAATGCAGAAGATTTCCCAGGCTGTTGCCATATGACGTATGAACGGGATAACCTCTGTATCTCAGTTCTCCTGTTGGCATTTGAAGCTCCTTCCTGGTTTCCATTCAGCCACAGACACAATTAATTTTTAGCATCTGGCTGTAAATAGCATTTTGTCTGGCTGTGGCAGGGAGACAGGGAGCCCTATTAACACAGCCTGGAATATCTGCTAGTTTGCTTTCTGGACCCATTTCTATTTCATTAGAAGGCTTAAAGCTTAGAGCAAAAAGAGAAAAAGAAATTCTAGATGCAGTATTGTCTTATTGAATATTAATTTGGTGAATGCAGTATGATAAATAGTGTTGAATCAATTAAACAACTCTTTCCCTCCCAGTCATATGATGGTGGTAATTACATGTGCAGAATGCAGGGAAATACTTCCTCCAGTGAATTGCTTTCAAAGTAATTTGATGGGAATTCTTAGTCAATCAATAGATAACAGGGAGAATAGGATCCTGACTGGAGGAGTAGGAGAATATTCAGGAGGTAGCTTAATTTGGTGGACACTGTACTGTGTGCAACTTTAAAAGAGGTTGTTGAAAAAAATAGAAAGGTTTTAGTGAAGTATTGCAAGACATATTTGAGGTTTTCAGAATGTCTTTTTGAGAAACATACCTCAGAAGAGGGAAATATTTAATTTATCCAGGGAAAGATTTTTGTTAAACTCCTAAGTTTATCTATGAGTAGTTTGTGGAAAACTACATGGGGAAGATATTGCTGAGAGTTGGTTGCTGTGGCAGAAGAAGCAAAAATGAGACAGTGGTTAGAAACTGAGGCAAGTACTATGAAAAGAGAGACACAGAGAAGCTATCTTGTACTGAAAATCTCAGTGGATGTGATACTGGTAGGTTGTCCACTGATTTTAAAGTTGGTTTGAAAGTGTTTCTTCCACAACAACATGCACAATGTCAGATAGAAGTTGGTGTTTTAAGCAATCTCTATGGGGAGGACCCTGCATTACCTTGAGGTTCCCTCAAGGCTTAAAAACTCTATATGTCTAAGATAAAATATTGTTTCTCCCAGAATGTGTTTTAACAGACCAAAACAGCATTTTTGGTTGTGATGCCCTCAAGAGAACGTCTGTGGAAAGAGAAATTTCCCTTTTTCTACTTTGTATGTTTTCCTTAATGAATCACGTGAGTTTTGGACTATAGTGTGTCCAGTTCAACCTCTTAAAACTCAGAGCTGTGGGTCATCATGAAAAAGCCTGGATTTGGAAAGGGCATTTCAGTACTCTGGCTTTGCCTCTCAGGCCCCAAAATTTTTCAGGGTCCATGACAGGAGAAGACAGGTTGTCTGCTTTTCAGCCTTTCTCGAATATTATGCAAATATTCAAGTTGATGCAATTATCATACACAAGATTGTTATTTCAATAGTCCCACTTAGTCTCCTGAGGATGCTTTTCAGGATCTGGATCCAAAGGGCTCCAAGAAAATTCCAGCCACTTGAAATGAGATCCCAGCAAAGTAACTTTTGTCAGGACCGTCATAAGTGCTCAGAAGGAACCTCAGGCTTTGAGGAGTCAGGTTGCAAGTGCAAAAACATCACAAGATTTCCAAAAGTCAGGAGATAACAAAATGTGTGGCTGTTCTTCCCCAGTATTTGAGCCATCAGGATGCTCTGGCTTTTCAGGAGGCTGTGACAAAATGAGCACAGTGCAGATTAATCTTAGGACAAGGTTCATCCCCATATGTTTTCATTGCAATCAGAAATTATTAAGTGTAAAGGAAGGTGCTAATGTCACCTCTTTGGTATGGGTAAGGAACTGCCTGTGCTGCAGGATCAGACTCTTTAATTGCAATTTCAAGTCACAGAGACTTTTTTCCATTTTGAACATATATTTGGACATTTAGAGCATGACCCTGAATACTCTTCGTTAAATTTTGTGGCACCGATAGACCTAGTGGAGATATTTCTGAAATGAGCAATTTTCATGCAGCAGAAGGAATGGAGCATTTCATATGGAAGGTCATTCTAGGAATAAAATCTGTTTTGAACCTTTCTCAGCTGTAGGTGAAAACAGCAAGTTGCTTGCAGAGAGGTGGTTTGTCCAGGAATAAAGGAGTCTTACTGCAACATCTGCCCCACTTCCCACTCACTGCTTGAGAGATTCTGGTCAGAGACTGAGTGCTGCCTCTCTTCTGGGTGACATTTGCTGGGAGAGGGGGTAAATGCATCCTGAAACACAACTGAGTGTCAGCAGTAGTGTTATGAGAAAAATAAAAGAAATCAAAAGTAACAAATTGGTTTGTATGTTCTGAGATTGTTGAATTCTCCACCACCTACTTCTCTGCCAATTGCTAATTCTTTTCCTGGGCTCATTAGCTATTCCTTGGTCAATTAATGAAGTTCATTTTCCTGAGGAAAAAAACCCCTGTATTAGGCTCATTTTTTTTATATCAAGTGATATCAGTAGCTGAGCTGAGACAAAAAAACCCCAAAACTTGTTCACTATGACAAGTTTCAATGTTTTTCTGTATTTGTCTTTAACTGGAACTTGGAGTTAAAATTATGTTCTCAGGGTTTTTGGTTGTGGTTCGGGGTTTTGTTTTTGGGTTTTTTAAAATTTTTGGGGGGTTTTTTTGTCGTGTTTTCTTTTGTGTTTGTTTTAATTTTTGAAAGTGTTCAAGAACATTTTGAATGGGAAGCATTAAAACACGAAGTATCACGTTCTTGGACTAAACCAAAAGATATTGTTGACTCATCACTGAGCATCTCAGATACTGATTTGCAAATGACTTTTAGTTGAAACTGATGTTCTTGAATTTAAATTTCTTTGGATAATTTGAGGGAAGAACATTTGAGGGAAACAGAAAATGCCAACATGTCAGTTTTATTTTGCTTGTGTCAGTGTTCCCAAAGCAAAAGGTTATTAAATTTCCTTTTAAGACCTTAAAAGCAGGTAATGCAGAATCCCACCAGTCCCCAGCTCAGCTGTCCCAAGGGAAACCAAACCACAGCCGAAGGTAAAGTTGCCAGCTGATCCATCACCATTGTTATTGGGTTTCAAGCTGTGGTCAAAACCTCTAAAATTTGATCTTTGGCTGAAAAAAGCATATCACAGAAAATAAATGAAACACCTTGACTCTGCTTTTTTTGCTGGTAGGAGGGAAACATTCCCAGTGTGAACCAATTCAGTGATGCTATATTAAGTCCATGTGGCTTGAGCGAACCTGGCAGAGATGTGTAGGGTGGAATGATTGTATTTATGTCTGAGTTTTTGCTCACATACACTGTCATATTGATTACCTATGTCAATCTATGATATGCAGCATCTAATATCTTATTTTGGCATCCCCAGCTTACTGCAGCTAAGAGAACTGTACTGAATATTGTTTTTTGAGGGAAGAAGGAGCCCACAGACAGGATGTGGAAGATCTACCCTGGAGAAGCAAATCCCTAACAGCTCCTCAGAAATCAAAGCTGAGCCAAACTTCAGGGCCACATCCACACTGCTATTCCAGGTAGTGGTCAGCCGGGCATGAAGTGCGATGCTAAGCCATCTGACAATATAAATGAGCTGAAAATGGCCAGTTGAACAAGAACATCCATTTTTTTGGCAGTGTAAGCTTTTTTTATGACAGTTGGGTGAAAGTAATACCCAACCCCCCCCCTCCAGTGCCTACCTTCCTGCTCCATTCAGTCATGAACAGGGCATTGAGCAGATGCAAACAACTGCCTACACACACATCCTGTTCAAGATTTACACTATGAAGCATTAACATATTTTAATAAATCAGCAGATTAGACTTTTCTTCCCACCTCTTCCCAATAACAGACTCTTAGATCTAATTGTTAGCTCTGAGATGGTGGAGATAAAAACCTCAGTTTACAGAACGCAGGACTAAGTCTGGGATGTTGCACAGGCATCTTTTTTCCCTTTCTGTTGGGATACCCTACTCTCTTTACTGCCTGTGAAGATATCCAAATCTAAATATTAAAAGAGATGATAAGAGTAAACAGAAGATTCTCGCGGATATCAGCTAGAGTAGAGGGGAGGCACATTGAAATCAAATAAGCCCAAACAACTCCATTTTAAATGTCTCCTTCCACTGTATTATTTATCCCTTAATATCTAGGGAATGTTGTTTCCCTGAATATTCTCCCACCCTTTTCTAGAGCATGCCATTTTGCCTCCCCATGTGAAAAATTGATGCACAAGTGGAGAGGTATTGAAACATTAACATTCAGAAAGTTATAGTGAAAGAGATGCACATGAGAATGACTTCAAATTCATGAGAGGTGAGAAGGTTGTTCTTATAAGATTGTGCACTGCACAAATTTGGCACAGGTTCATTCTTAGTGAGATATTCTGTGCAATTGAATGTTGATGTTTAAGTACTCATACAGAGTAGCCTTTAATGCAAACCCAGAGGTCCTCAGGCTCATTAATGAAAAAAAAAACACAGTAAAAAATATTGCCAGCCAAGCACTGCAGCTGTACATCACAGCTCAGTGCTCTTGACTTCAGCCTGGAAGAGCAGCTCAGTGTTCAGCTCTGCCCGTGCCCTGCCAGCCTGGCCAGAGTGTGTCTTGGCTTCTCCGGTGTCGGTGGGAGACTGAGCTTTTGTTTGATGAATGTTCAGCTGTGCTGATGGAAGGAGCTCTGGGAGAGCCCACAGAGGAAGCCTTGGCCCCTGCAGGAAGGTGGGAGCTGTTTGCTCAGCCCAAGCTGGGTGTGCAGCAGCCCTTGCTTGTGCTGCCATCCCAGCAGCTGCTCAGCTCACGTTTGGGGCCGTGCTGCTGTTCCTCAGCTCCTGTTTGCCTCAGGGTGAGCAGAACAGGGTCATACCTGGCTGGGAAAGTACTGACAGACCCACACTGCTTTGGGCCGTGGTCCTCTGCGTGGTGCCTTGCTTAGTGCATTATGGATGTTCAGCAGCCTGCAAACAACCACACACAAGTTTATCTAAACTTCCCACTGGAAAGGTGGCCAAGCATTGGAACTGGCTGCCCTGAGAAGGAGTGAAATCACCGTGCCTGGAAGGGTTCCAAAGACATGTGGATGTGGCACTTATGAGCATGGTTTAATGGTGGATTTGGCAGTGCTGGGTTAATGGTTGGACTTGATCTTGCAGGTCTTTTCCAACCCTAATTATTCCATGATTCTCAGAGCAGGAACTTCCATAGGTTACCTGACACTTCTAAACCCACAAGAAGATAACAATTTTTTCATGTAGGTTACTATTAGCTCTTTTCTAAAAAACGGGTTTTCTAAACCTGTTTCTAGTGGTTTTAAGGTGGTTAAGAACTTCTCCTTCCTAAACCCACTCCCCTTTCCCTGCAAGACTTAGGAGAGACTTGCCTTTGACTGAAGTGGGAGCTGGAAGTGATGCTACAGCTGTTAGTTAATGAACTGAGTCCTGACTGCCTGAAGAGGAAGTCACACACTGTATTTTGGGGTGATTGCATCAGCAGGAGCAGCAGCAGCCAGCAGTGGGAACGTGGAGCTCACAGAGCCCTCTCAATCTTGATGCAAAATCCTCCTTAAGTTTCTGGTGCCTTGAAACTTCACATCTCAGCTGTTCTCCTGCCTCTTGGCAGGTAGTAGGAGAAACAAGACACTCAATGAATAGAGGAATCTGGTTTTTTTTTTTTTTAAAGAAGTTAAAAAATTGCTGCACTTCTGTATTCCGTAGTGGCAGTATGTAGGCAGATCCTTCTGTATCAGATACAGGCAGGACTGGTACTGATGTCTGTCATTAACAAAAATTAATCAGTAGTGGCAAAATTGTGACCATTGTCCCCATCTGAAAATCTGCTACTAGACTTCTTAAAATTTTCAACAAAAACAACAAGCCATTTCAGAAAATGAAATCAGGATGTATTTTCTGTGCATGCTAAAAAGGAATGCTACATGGAAATTTATCACAGCTTTATGACTGTGGGTTTAGCACTGGTAAGTAGTATTGTCTTTATGTCTGGGATATTTAATTTGATGTTCCTGTAGAAGTTTCCATATATGAAGAAACCGTGAACTTTGGAAAATTCTGGCCTCTTACAAGAAACTCATTGAAATTTGGCAGCTGATTTCTTCCCAGATTCTCCCAGCTCTGATTCTGCTTGAGGTGGAGGGTCTTGGCTGGGCTTCCCTAGAGACAGTTTCTTCCCAGGGAGTGTCAGGAGGCTGGAAGAGGAGAGTTGCCTTGCTTTCCTCCTTGATGCCCCAGGGAGGAGGAGGAGGAGGAGGGGGTGTGTATGTGGGAGGAAATGGGACAGCACATCTGACTTGCAGAACTGCTCATCACTTCTAGCTGCAGCCAAAGCCAGCGAGAGCTGTGCTGTGGACTGATAAAATCCTTGAGAATAGAAAAATGAAATATGGTGTCCTTATTCTGAGATGTCAAAAATTAAATTGTTCTTTTGATCCAGTCCTCCCAGCCTCGGTTCCTCCCTCAATAAAATAAATCCATGACTGCTCTGATGTCACAGCGGATTTATGGAAAGGAATTTGTGTGTGTCTGTGAAGTGTGCAGGGGTTTGTCACGTTGGGAGTGAGGAAACAATGGTCTTATTTTCCCAGCAGGGTTTTGAAGTGTGCAGCAAGGTTATACTCAGTGCAGATACAGGGTGCAGATAGGAGGAAATGTATTCAGAGGTTTGCCCAGTGTGCCTCATTCTCTCTGTGCATTGAGTTGTGAAACCTGTAAAAATAATAATATATGTTCACTTATAATTAAAGGCTTCATCATAATGCATGAGCGCAGGGGAGGCAAATGAAGGTTTGTGCATGTGCAATTATTGAATAACTTTCTGAATTACAGCATCTTGCTAAAGCAGCGGAGGCTCAGGCTAATTTAGGGAGTCATGGAAAAGGTCTGTAATACTGCTCTGTGCAGAAGATCCCCCCGTAACATAATTTTATTTTCTTTACTAAGACTTGATGTATTTACTTCAAATTTATTTTCTGGATTCGGGAAAGGGAATGTGCAAATAATTCTTAGGGGGTTTTGCAGGGCACAGAAACCACTTGCTGCTTTGCATTTGTACATTACATGACACTAGGACCACTATTCTTGGTGGCTGTTTGATCCTACCCTATGAAACATAAGAAATAATATTTTGAGCTCCAGATTGCAGTGTGATTTTATGTTTATGCATATATATAAGCGAATGTGCTTTAAAGAGTGCTGTACTTTAATTTGCTGTTATTTTTTCGTTTAATGACCACAGTTAAATGGAAAAATTATTTTTATTTTCTATGGAATTTTCTAACAAACCTTTTCTCAGGATGTGTGTACAAAATTTGATAGTGAGGCCTTTCCAGAATCTCAAAAGCTGAGATGCCTTTACCTCAAATAAGGACGATTTGGATTTGAATTTTGCCTTAAGTGTAGGAAAGAACATTTAGCTGTAAACATTAGGCCTTTGCATTTCATTCTCTTGAGAAGGTTCATACAGATATTTCTTAGTCTCACCTGTATGTTCTTATCTCCAGCTTCTGAAGCTGACGCTCTTATGCAAAAGTACCTGTCCCCCATTTTTCATGCCCAGAAATCTCTACAAGGCTGAGATATGCCAGAAAGGATAAACTCAGAAAGTGCATTCACAGTGGAGGGAGCTGGGCACTTGACTCCCTCTAACTCTTTATAATCCCCATCTGTACAGAGCACACCATAAAATCAGTACTGCATTCCTGGGCTTTGAGTGGACATTGGAGAAGTCAGACTCTGCTTCCAATAAAAGTTTGAGACACTACCATTTTTCTGGACCATTTAAGAGCCCTGGGCAAGGTTGTGTCAGCATAAAATAGTTTTGTGTTTTTCTGCAGTGACCTTTCTTGAGCTCTATGAGGACATCACTGTGCTGAAGTCTCCATTTTAGTGCAGGTGAATTGGGTGCAAAGGCCATAACCACATAAAAACATTTATTTGCTGCTGCAGCAACTCAAGTGCCTCATCCCTGGAAGTGTTTAAGGCCAGGCTGGATGGGTTTAGCAGAAGGCAGAGGCTTGGAACTAGATGGTCCTTAAAGTCCCTTCCAATCCAAACCATTCTATGATTCTATGAAATCCATCGTGGGTAACTTTCCACAGGGCTTTTAATCTCTGGCACCCCCCTGTTGAGTTCTTTTCCAAACCAGCTGAGACAAAAACCTGAGAAAACCCTTCCAGGAAAGGGCAAAATGGGCAAATTCTGGTGTACCATAGTTTGCCATCCTCAACGTGGGAACGAGGCCAACATAAAATTTTGGAAAGATGGAATCAACTTCCATCAGTCCTTGTAAGGCACGTAAGATATTTCATCCAGGCAATTTTATTACATTACCCTCTACTCCTATTTTCAAATTACAGACAGGAAGAGCAGCCTATGGCAGAGAGGAAAGTGACATTAGGATGCTTGGCAGTGCTGCTTGGATTCATTACAGTAGTGCCCAGTGGCCTCTCACAAGCATAAAAGCCTTCTCCACTGGTCAGTGTGAAAACAGTGTAAAATATAGAGCACAGTCTCTGTCCCAGGGAATCTCATGAGCCAAACATGAACAATAATCAAAGCAGGTAGGTGAAGAGAAAATGAGAATTTAAGTTAAGCAGAACCTTTCCCTGACAGCTGTCCTAGCTTATGGATGTAGGCAGTTCTGCAGAGGTAAATTTAAGAGTCTTTATGTTATATTGCTGAATGCTTGGTTTTTCTTTGTTGCAGGACATGTCTAAACACTGAGAGAAGTTTGTTCCAAAGTATTTCTTTGCTTGGCTTAATAAACCATTAGAAAGATAAGAAATGTAATAATAACATAATTTTATTTTTTGATTTCCAGAGGCCTGAAATCTAATAAGAGAGGAACACTGCATTACATGTTATTTGTTTATGTTGGACCTTTGCTCCAAAGTAACTTCAGCAAATAAAACCAGACCAGAATAAAAGCAGAAGAAACATCCTGCAGAAAAATAAATTGATGATCTGGGCACAAATCATATTTATTAGAATGATTAGGGTTATGGACTTTGAGAAAATACAATATCAAAAGCAAGTTTTCAGTCTGTGCAACTGTGGATGATGGTCTCATTAGAGAGAACCTGACCTTAAATTGAGCAAATGGGCTTGCTACAGATAAGAGTTACTTTTTAGAAGCTAATTAAGAGTATTAATGTTCCAACCATGGGATTATATTATAATGTCAATTTAGACAGCAGGATCTTCAAATGCCCACACATTCATAGCACTGCTATGCTTATTAGGGAATCATTTGGAAGATTATTAGGACATAAGTGATCTGGAGAAGAACTGGAATCAAAAAACCTGGCTCCATCATCGAGTCTTTCATTGATTTGTTGGGTATAACTTATTTTTTACCACTTTGGGCCTCAGTCAGGATGTGGAGACTCACGAGAGTAATTGTGGTGCAATGTCACCAGAACCTCCCAAGTGGCTCAGAGCTCCCTCTATTGTATGGAAACCAGCAGAATAATAACTTCTACTAACCAAAGGCAACTTTTTTCCTCCAAACCCAAAAATTTTTCAGTCCCAAAGACTGAAATTGGGAACAAATAGGAACAAATTGCTCTTTGGTAGATTGAAGTCCAGTTTGACATCAAAATGAGATGTTGGCAGGAAACTTCCTGCCAGCTGCACCTCAGTCTCATTGGAAGAAGCAGGTCGTTCTTATGAGCAAAAACAGTGGCAGAAAACAGTAAGTAGGAGACAATCAACTGTGGACTTCCTGCGCTGTGCTCTCAGGAATTCCTGCTAACTCTGTGCTCTTCCCTTCCTGGCTAGCACAAATATCCTGAGGCATGTGTATGTACACTGAGACCAGGGAGAAGAATTATTTCTGAGGTGTCAGACTTTCACAGGTTCCATTGAGCTCACTCTCTTTAGTTTAAAAATAAAAGATCTGATGAAATTGAAGCATTATTTAGCATTATTTGTATTACGATATTATACTCTTTTTCATTAGTAAATTCAAGGAGTTCTTAAGTTGTGTGCATGGCTGTGAATGTTTTATTGGTTGTTTTATTTCCGTGAATAATATCTAGTTTTACAGCAGCACAATATTTATTTTCTCACAGAGGGATTAATATGGCATAATATAGTGCAGGTTTGTCACATTGCTATATTCACTGCCAGCTATAACTTGATTTGGGATAACATATAGAAATATATCAGGGAACATCTTATTTTATAGCTTTTAAATCTGGTATAATATAAACTCAACTCTTACTGAGAATTAAAGTCATTGCAGGACAGAGGATTTTTGAACAAAGAACAAATCCATTATTCATTATGCAGAGTTCCAGACACAATGTTTTTCCTTTAGATTCATCACCTTTGTGTAATAGTGCCTTTATCTGAGAAAGTTTGGGTTTTTCTCATAATATGAAAGTAACTTCTCTGCAGTAATGATTTTTATCTGCGTTTTTTTGTTATTTTGTTTTTTTTAAACCAAAATGTTTCAGAGAGATTAATTGACCATCTAATGTGATACTGAGAAATCAGAAGGAGGAGCATGAGATCTGAGTCCCAAACTCTTTCCGTGTTTGAGACAAATCAGAAATTATGGGTGTGAGTTCCAGTGCCAAAGGCAGTTCCACCACTTGCTATAGAAGCTCTTTATGTTACAACCAGGGACTGTCCATTAAGTAGATTGTTCCCAAATAATGAGCAGTAAATACTAATAATCTGTGAATTAACTAATTCCTGAAAGAAGTGGATGCCAAACACATTTTCATCTTGACTAAATATCAGTTTTTCAAAACACATCAGAAGAACTATACATTCAGAAGTCATTACTAAATGCAGTTGGACCAACAAGACCATTCCTGTTTGTGGGACCAGGACTGTAGTGCTTGCAGAAGGAAGTGGGCACAGATTTTGGAAACTTCAGCATGCATTAGGTAAAAGATACTGCTGCAAAGGAATTGCTTTGTTTCCTGTCTAGATCTGAATTAAATAATTTTGATAATTATGGTCTCAGTTCTGTTTTTCTCTCTGGACCAAGACCACGCTAGACCCCAAGAAGAAGCTATGAGCCTTGTTCTCTACTCCTTAGCTTAGCAGTAGCCCTCCTGTCAGCCAAAAGATGTTCATTTCTCCACTTCACCTAACCTAATCCTAAATCCTAACCACTTGTTTTTGAATGGAACACAATGTTTTTCAGTCTGCCTTCTCACTCATTTTGTTGCAAAAGGGAAAGCTAATGTCTCTGAGGAGAAACCTTCATGAGGGGATGTGGCGTAAAGCTTCTCTGAACTAACGAATAGCCAACAACTTCATTTATATGTTTCTTTCTTGGCCTGTGCTTCTTGCTAATGGGGTGTAGCATCAGAGTTTGTTTTGCCTTTTGCTGGCTCTCCCACATTCATTTTACATTAGGTCTCTTGTTGTAGTCGTATAAATGAAGCGAGGCTGACAAGGTAAAGGGTGGCAGGAGGGAAACTCCTCCCCAAGCTCTCCTTTATTGGGGGTAAAGGGTTGGTGGTGTTGGGAGGGAGAGGAGGGGAAGAGGGCCTGACTGTCTCCCCTGCAACCTCGAAGGGTACCGGGGAAAAGGAGGCACCGACTGCAGGGCGCAGCTGGTTAAGTAAGGGGAAGGATAACCAATAGGGAAGGAGGGAGAGGGAGGGTACAAGCGAACAGAACCAATCGTTACGTAAGAGGGTGGAGTACAATTCAAACGAACCAACGATATACATAACGGAATAGAAGGATCTGGAGGGATAGGCGGATCCTGAGCCCTGCGCACGCCTTACTCCACACCCCAGGGGGCGGACTCAGCTCCCAAGGTGGGCGGAGCTGGCCTGGGAGGTGGAGGCAGACCCAGAATCTCTCCCGCCCAGGCGAGGCTGCCCCTCCCAAAGAGCATCGGCCTGGGAGGCAGAGGGGCGGACCGCCACAGTCTCTATTGCTCATATATATTGCACCTTATGTGGTTCAGTGTCTATTGAGGTATCTTCCCCTTTTAAGTGACTAATTAAGTGCATAGTGGCCTCTGATGAGAGCCTTTGTAGAGAGGCTGGAAACAGAGACCAGGTTTCGAGACTCCAGGTTCTGTGATCAGAGATCACTGAGAAACCTCAGGACGTGGCACCAGGTCCTTAACCTCCCTCACATCCGTGTTCCCTCAGATCAAAGAGCAGCCAGGCAATCTGCAGTGCAATGGCCCTTTCCAACAGAAAAACGTGGGAGTACGGAAGCTTACATGTGATAGACTAGAAGAAAATGAAGTTTGCAACAAAAATGTGAACATCCTGCCTTTGCATACCTGCTCAGTAGGTTGATACTGCTTTGGTACTTGCCAGTTGGTGAAAAGCTTCAACAATGGTTTTAAATTAATTTTCCTTGCTATTATTATTAAGTACTTTAAATGAGCTTCACTTACTGATGTATTTGTGATGTATTCAAGGACGTGGTTTTTTTCTTGAAGATACCAAAAGCAGGAAGAGAAATCTTGCTGCTAAATTGGAAAAAGTATCCTGATATAGCTCGTTGACCATAAAGTCATGAGTGCTTTAGGGACCAGTGGCTGACAACTTACAAATGGCATCTGTGCTGCCATGACTGTGAAACTCACTATTTGGGAACTACCTATTCAAGGGACAGTCCCTGTCCAGTTTGCTGCAATGTCCATAAATAATAGTTGTAACCAAAAGGACTTCTGTAGCAAAAGATGGAGCTGCCTTTGGCACTGGAAATCACATTTAGGTTGTTGGTAGAGATCAGTTTTTCTGAATGTTGTTTTAGCTGAGCCTTAAGTAGCTGAAAGTTTGTTAAAAAAATTATTTTCACAAAGGAAGCAGACAGTTGAAATCACTGCTGTGAATTCTGTGGGCTCTGGAAGGAAACTTTTGTTGTTGTGATTGATCTAAAGGGTTTAGAAAAGTATTTGCTTTCCAGAGCTTTCCCCCTCATTTTATCAGGAGCTCTGCTTTCTCCTGTGATCCCAGCATCTGTTTCCTGTTCTTTTTGGTTCTTTTTCATCACTGAAAAAGAAAGGGTGTGACAAAGAGAAGAGACATGATGAGGAAAAGAGACGTTATTAATTTAACATTTTGTTGGAAACCTTTTTGATTTCTAATGAGGGTATTTTTTTTACACCCAAAGGAAATAGTTAATTTTTATCAACCTGTAGTGCACAGATTAGTGCTTTCAACTTCTCCCGTGGAAAACAAATGAAGTGTGGCTCAGCTACCTCCTTTATATGCAAATACAAGTAACTAAATTGACAGTGCTAACATTAAAACATGAAAGGACTCAAATCCTTCCAACAGAAAAATTAGGAATAGCTCTGCAACTGGCTTTAGTGTTGACTCCTTTGACCAAAATGCTGGGGGCACCATGCATCTCTCTGAGCCATCAGAGCTACCTTGGGTACCCAGCCCAGCCTCCAGCTGCCTTTCCAGAAGAATGTGGCATGCTCAAAGGTCCTCAGACACTTCAGAGCATCTAGGTGGCACTAGCAGCCTATATTTAGGCACATGAACTGAGCCCCAGGGGTGTGATTCAGCTTCTAAAGTAGACATTTGGATGCCTACAGTGTGCTCTAGATGTCTGCAGTCATACTGAACAGAGACCCAGGTCTGAATTTGTCTGCACACACACCTAAAGGCATGTGAGCATTTCTGTGGGGCTGGCAGGCACCAGGGTGGGTGAGCTGAGCCCCTTCCTGGCCTCCCTCAGCTGTGCTGGGTTCCTGCACATTGCTCACAGCCAGACACCTCTGCTGGAGACGTTTCCATCGAGGAATCTCAGTGTGGAGCTGGCAGCCCTGGCGGCACCTGAGCTCTCACACCCTGCACGCTCAGCCAGGAGCAGATGGGGAGAGCACTCGTGGTGCACAGACTGCAAACCCAGCCCTGGCTGGCCAGGGGCAGCTCCAGAAAATGACAGCCTTGTCCCCTCGTTTGACAGTCCTTGAGAAATCAAGGAAGAGAGCCAGCCAGGATGGCTCAGGGATGGGTGGAAGGAAGGAGCATCACTGTCCCCTTGAACCTGAGAGCTGGCAGCAGCTGTGACCAAGTGACTCCCTCTAGCTCTGACCACCTTCTTCTCCTGCTGCTGATCTGAGTTTGGCAGGAAAACTGCTCATAAAACTGATTTATAAGGGAAGAGGTCACAGGAAATAATTTTACAACACAGTTCATCTTGTATATAAGTAGGAGGCCAGGGCAAATTTTTGACACTTGTCCCCAGTCTACTTTTTGGAATGGTGAATGGGTAAATCTGCATCATTCTCTGAATTGCACTGAGGAATTGTCCACTTACCTCTTACCTGACCCCCAGAATTGTATCAAGGCTAGTAGTTTCAGGACCACTCTTCCAAGATACAGCAATCCCTTTAGTTGAAAAACAAAGTTTGAATTTTAAGTATCTCAGAAATTTATTATATTTGCAAGGAGAAAAAACAATTACCTGGATATGCAGGTGACAGAAAACCTTGAGAAGTTATGCAATGAACCCTAGACCACAATTTTTGTTCTATGTTTCCTCATAAAACAGGTAGGGAAACTGAGGCAATTGCAAGTTTTCCATGGAATACCTCAACAAGAGAGGCTGATGAGAGCCTCACACTTTTATCTTTAAATTAATTTCTTCTGCCCAGGAGTCAGGTTGAAGTAGGAGTGTGTTATGACACTCTTCTCTAGTAAACCCTGAAATGCACCGGGAGAGTGTGTGCAGTTAATTACTGAGTTTCAGTTTAAACTTCTCCATCTAAATCTCCTTAGTGAGAATGCAGGAACACTCCAGACTAGGATCCCTAATGAAAGGAAATGCATTTCTTTACTCAGTGAGTGAAATGAAGTGGACACTTCCTCATCTCTTCACTAAATTCTTGATGAAGAAGACTCAAGACTAATTTTCTATGTTCCTGACTGTGAAATATTACACACTTAATATTTTAATAACATTGTAGCCCTCCCACACAGGGAAGGAATAGATTATGACCCTCCTTTTCACAGGATTTATACCCATCTGAGATGAGAGACTCTGAAGGTTCATCATAAAAGTGATGACCCAGCAACTTGTGGGGCTGTGATAAATATTGCATGAGATATCCATACATGGGAAAATCTTTTATAGAACATTAATCACTGCTAAGTTAATGCTGTGGGATGTTTTACTATTTTGTAAGTACTAAATGATTCATTAAAAAAGCTGATTTACTCTGAACTTTGACTCAAACCTTTGGAAGGGTAAGAACACAGAGATTCAGGAGCAGCCAAACTTCACTCTGCATGTGAGTTTTCTCTCTTTTTCTCATCCTTTTTTCCTTCCCATAAGCTTTCTGTGGATTTCCCAGCCTAAAGAGTGTGGGTGAGCTCATGTACCACTTAGAACTACAGAGTGTGAACACCCTTTAATTTATAATGCTGGACCTCAGACACTCCAGCAACACTTCTCATTTTCCCTTGCAAATTTTTATTCCTCTTGGTAAGTTTTTTTCTTGCCCCAGGCTTAGCCCAAGCCTTAGGCAATATTCATCTGAGTGAGTGCAAAGGCATGATTCATCTCTGCAAAGGCAAGCATCTACTCTGACAAGTGTGACACCCTGAACTTGTGGCTCCACAAGCCTTTCTTCAGCTAGAAGGGGAACATGGAGAGGAGTCTTCACCTTTACAGCCATCCCTGGCAAATGCTGCTCGGATGACATTACATTATTGCAATTGAGAAATTCCAATTTTAGTTAGGCTACCCCACATCTGAGCTTCCCATCTAATCAATGGAGAGAAACAGGTCTTTTGGGGAATATTTCTCTCACCCTAAAATAGGGCAGAGAAGCTGTGAAAGCTGTGATCTACATGCACCTGCTTCTCTTCACAGTTTGTAAAAAAAAAGCCAAGGCAATTTGCTCCGATAGAGACATTTATAGATAGATGAGGTGATCTCATCCCTCAGCATCAGTTTCAGCCATATGGACCATGTGAGATGCTTTAGGGCATCGTGGTTACCCCCAGTGGCGCCCTTTGGGAGACCCTAATCCTGTCCTTCCTATCAGCCAGTCCTGCAGATTTCTGTGTGATCTCCCTTGGACATCTCCAGTGGCACCTGAAACCCATATCTGAGTAAATAAATTGAGTCCTTGGTATCATTTGTTTGTACTCCTCCACACGCCTTGCACGGTGTCTATTTGATGTAGGAAAATAATCCCTCTTGTCCACATTAGAAAAGACCCTATTTTTACAAGAGCCTGCTGCAAATGCAGCAAATTAAAGATGAACTTCTGAATCGTGGTTTCCAAAATAGGACTCCTTTTTACCCCTGATGGGCAAGCAGGTCAGCAGCTGGTGCAATCCAGTTGCAGACCAGTGGTGTCCAGGCTGGAAGGGTTTTGGCTGTGGCTGACTGTACATTTTCGGACATTTTCAGCATCCTGTAGACCATGGCTGAACTTCATGTGCTTGTTTCTTTGCTTGGCTGACCCAGTTTATTTGCTTCACTCAGTTCCATTTCCTTGGCAAATGTGGGAACTTTCTCCTTCCTTTTGCTGCTGCCCCAGCAAGCAACATCTGATGAGCTGTGGGATCTGCCAGCTGTAGCTGCTGGCACAGGTCCCCTCTGTGCAGGTGTCTATTGCACTCTCATGTTACAGCTGAACACCTGTGTGGCATAAGACATTCAAGGATTTATGGAAAGCAGGACAGTATCTGTATGGAAAAAAGCTTCTGGTTTCAGAATTCGTTTTAATTTTTGATGGGAGAGCTTGAAACAGAGAATTTGGGTGTCTCCTTTAGAGTGTTTAGTGGGGCTTTTGTTTTGTTCCAGAACATCCTTGCTAGCAAACTGCATAACTAAAGCAACAGGAGTTTTGACTGCGCCAGATTAGGAAACACACAGACAAGCAGGATGAACAGAACAGATAGAATATCTGGTATCTTTTTATAAAATGATCATTGAATATCACAATTTAGACTTGATTCTTCATACTAAGTATAACTAGACCACAGCAAACCTATAACACCGACCAGAATGCACTGATGTCCTCTTATTTGATACTGGGGAAACTAAGTTTTAAGACAGAAACTACTCCAGCTGAGAGATAAAAATACAGAGAACTTTTGCTGCATTTTAGCAATGCTGGAAACTCTTTCTATTCCTTTAATTGTGTCTTCCATTTTCTTGTCAATGTCTGTACTTTTGAATTATCGCAATATCCAGCCATGTAGAAAAACTCATGCATTAGGCTGGCTTAAAAGAAAAGTAACCTTGTAAACATTTTTCTGGAGTTTTTAAATGTTAATGAGCCACAGTGAAATTCTTGCTGTGGGCAGCCCACGCATCCCTGAGAAGTGTAAACAGCAAGAAGAGAGGGGAATTACAGAGGATGGTATGAGGTGGTGTAATTATCTGTAATGGGCTGGAAGTACAGAAGGGAAGATATAGGCAGGCTTTAAGGGAAAGGCTGTGAGCAGTGGTATGATGGGGCTGTTCTCTGGTCTGCTTGGAGCAGTGCTGTTGCAGTAGACAGCAGAGAACCTTGCTAAAGAGCAGGGGAGTGTCCAATAAGAAAAGGTTGTGCAGCAGCAAAGTACTGCGTTTATAGAGTGGTTGTCTACATCCAGCCTACTTTTCTGGTCCCATCCCTGCCATTTGATAATTTTGTATCTGGCAACATGAGAAAAGGGGAGTGAGGAGCTGGGTACCACCACTGAAACTGTCCATTTCTCTGTCTCACTCCAGAACACTCTGAAGGACAAGGTTAACCAATCATTTTTTGCTCCTGAGGTCAAAACAGAACTACTGTTGCATGTATAATACAAACAATGAGCATTGAATGTCCAGTAAATTCTGCTTTTCTAAGCAACCATAGAATTACTGAAGAGATCCTCTGTGTTGTCCATACACCAGAGATCTAAGCTATTCAGAAGAGGAGGAGCCACAGCTCAGAGCCCTTTCATGCCAATGCATCTTGAGGAGCTGCCCTTCCCAGACAAAAAAACTGTGTCATCATTGGTCAACAGTAGTTTTTTAAAGAAAATTCTTGTTCTTCGAGATGTTTTGCTATCATGAGGAGAAAAGAAATCAAGAAACTGTCTAAATTACATGCAATTTGTTAAATAAAGGGAAATTGTGGCTTTTACTAGAGTAAAGCAGGTGGTTATGTTCATGCAAAGTTATAAAACGTTGGAAAGGACATCTTGATTCTGAAGTCAGACTGCACTGAAATCTGATCGCTAACATAATTCTAGAAGAAACTAAAGCTATTACAGAAGTGATTTCCCACTTGGAAAAGTGTGTGGGAAGCCAGACTTCCCTGCTTCTTATCAGAACTAAAGAAGCCTTTTAGAGAGTGAGCCTTCTCAGGTTATGGGACAATGATAGGAGACGGGACCTGAAATTCTCCTTCCTTCTCTGTCTGGTTCAATTCATGGACCTGACCTTGAAGCTTTACTTTCTTAGATGAAAAAGAGCCACAAAAGGAGGGTGAAAATTACCCTAATCTCATGTGGGAGCTGTGGAACCATGTCACAGGTGGTGTGACAGCACCTGGGGTTGATGGGGAACAAAAGAGGCCATGATAGCAAATGCACAGCATTTCTCTCTTCTCTAGGTGAGCAGGGATGATGTTTGCAAAGTGGAGCAATTCCCACAGGAAACTGGAGAGGCCAGGGAGAGCCTAGCTGCTGGAGGGGGCCTATAGTCCTATCTCTTTGTGCTGTCTCTCTCTGCCTTTTTCATTTTAATCAAATGTTTTGTTTCTGTTGAAATTGGTACAGGCATCCCTTAAAAATGGCTCCATTGCGAAAGATTCTCATTTTCCTGCCAAAAGTCATTTTAGTGGGGCATGCTGGAAAATCCTTTTGTTTGCTGGCAATCCCTCCTTGTGGAAGACCAGCTGCTCATTTCTGGTGGCAGAGCAGGTATTCATTCCTCAAGGGCAATGCACAGTCGGGGCCAAGCCTGCTCAAAGGCAAGTGCAAAAACCTAGGGAAGCCACTGGGAAGGATGGCAAAGATTTAAAGACAAAGATGATTTTTGGCTGCAGCAGTGCTGGCTTTGCCTGGGAAACGACTCATGACCTTGTGGCAGCGTGCACAGCAAAGCCTCCTCTCGTTAAGAACATTTTTGGCCATGCTGGGCCACATCACATCAGCCTGTGGTTCATCTTTCGGCTTTTCTCCTCCAACTCAGGAGCTTCTGACTGACACCAAATTCAGCCACTTCCAGAGAAGGTGCTGTGAGAAACACACTGGGCAGACTGGCCTCGTGGGGACAGAGATGGTTGATGTCATCTGTCAGGAAATCAGTCAATAATGTACAAAACTCTGAGTGCTGCAGACTTGTTGGCAGGAGTTTCAGATACAGACATCATACAGGCACCAATAAGCCTATGACACCTAATGAGGCAATTTTCTCACCAGGGGCTTCTTCATTCCTTTTATCTAGTGTCTCTGTTCCTAGTTGCTCTTCACTTCCCTCTTCCCTCCCCTCTCTTTAGTCAAAATAAGCAGAATTAATTTCTTTCCTTTAGTATAGATGTTGGTTGTCTTGGGAAAAACCTACTTCATCTGTCTAGGTAATGAACCCTCTGTTAAGAGCTATGGTATTTTTAGGAGTTGCTTGCATACATAATCATGCTTTGCATTGCCAGGTATTTTATAGCACACCAGATTTTCCAATGTTGTCAGACTCTCTTTATTTCTTTACTGATAAATAGGCATATATCTCACGGGCAGTGATGATAAGCTTAGCTGCAGGAGCTACAAGAGAAGAAATCGGAGGCCAAACAAGACTTTTTTTGTACCAGCAATCCTATTCTCCATCATCCTGCTAATGCTGGTAGAGAGGCTCTGGATTTACTCATGGGAATTTGAAGAATATAGATTTCTGGGAAATGAAATGTGTCACAGACAGTGGCAGCAGCTACCCTACACTTAACTCAGTGAATGCTGGACTGCTTTGTCTCTCAGAGGAAATAGCTGAATTAATAAATAGCTGTCTGCCCCTCCGAAAATAAGCTCTAATATGCAATTAAAGTGAAAGATTTCCCTTCTGAGGGTGTGGGGAGCTGTTAGATAAAATTATAGGAGGGCCAGATGTGAAAAGTACTGTTATTTAACATATTAAAAAATGAGGATAATTAAAAGAAGTGAAACATATAGAGTCTTTCTTTAAAGGGGAATGCATTTGTAAGCTCCCCTGCTAACATCTGTATCATTAGGGAGAGTGTAGGGACCAGCTATGCTGTGTGGCTGAGAGATGACTAACTACAGAACACACACACACTTGGATTTCCATAATGTAATAATGAGAATTTATTAAGCAGTGGCAGGGAACAGCAAGCTCAGTGCTGCAATATTATTATTATTATTTATTTCTATTACAGTGCTACACATAGGGATGAAAGGAAATGGGGACTCCCCATCGTGCTGGGTGCTGCATAAACACAGATTGGGTGATTGACTCCTGCAGCTTAAACACAGCTCTCTGTAGCCATTTCCTGTGGGGATTAGAGTCCAGCTCTGAGGATGTTGGAGCAGGTATCTTTTTCACTTTGACTTGTGGGAATTAATTTTCCATTAGCTGTGTCAGAGGTTTGACCAGCTGAGCACTAGCAGAGGGATCATGTCGAGCTGAGGATGTACATGAAAGGGTAGAAGTGGAAGTTGCATTGGACAAGCAGGGGGGTAGCACAGGCATATAAATTGAACTGTTCATAATCCCTGGATCAGGAGGTTGGATTATTGCAAGAACTGCTTATTTCAGGGGAATTTAGAAATTCAAAATTCCTGCGGCTTCCTATGTGTCCCAGAGACTATGAAATACCTAGCAACATGTCTCCATGATGTAACTTGTTCCTAATCCCTTTTGTAGGGACAGGATTTGTTTGTCCTCCAGGAAGAGAAAGGGATTTGAATAAAAATGAGCCATGCACCAACCTAATCCCAGGTGATGGGCAGGAGACTAAAATGCTTTTCCCCATCTCTGTCCTCTGCTTTGGGAGTACAATGCCATATTCTCCCTAGTCTGTGGACGACCCTGCAGAAGGCTGACAGCAGAAGATATTTCAGAGGAGCCCCACAGGTTAATGCTCATTCCCAGCTGCAGCCCTGTCACATAATCCTTATACTGTCACCTGTGAAATGAGACAATATGTAGAATATCACCTAATATCTAAGATCAGAAAAATATCAAGAAATTTGCCTATAACTGAGACATCTGCCAAGTGGAAAAATTTTTATTTGGATGGTATTTGCTTACACTAGGAATTCTTAAGTCTTTTGTAATCCTACCAATTCACAGCCTATGATGTTGATTGTGTAGAGTAATAATTGAGAAAGGAAATCAGGACACATTTAGGTCATTATTGTCACCAGTATTTCTTTGTTTCCAGTGAACTCTTGCAGCATTTATTACACTTGCACTTTGCTGGTACAAGAGTCTTCATTATCAGAAAATATTTACAAGCTCAGGATCCTCTTCCCAATCCTTACCTGAAATGGATGCAAAGAAAGAGATTAAGACTAGGATAACTATATCCTGCTCTTTCCCCAGGATATTTTCCCAATTTTCTAAGACTTTTGGCTCAGTAATTTCTGGATTCTTTTCTTTGTAAAGCCCATCTGTTTTTTCTCCCATTATATAATTGATTCTATCTACAGTCACTTATAAACATGGCATGTAATGAATGATCTCATTTTTTCTTTATCTTTTTTTAACTGGAACTTGCTGGTTTTATGCTATTCCTTCTACTTTGTTGGAAAAGGCAGCTGGAAACTGTTCAGCCTTTCACTGTCTCCATACAAGTTATGACATCACAGAGCTTTTTCATATCAGTTGTTTCATTTCCAAGCAAATAAATGAAGTAGTTCCTCAAATGGAGACTGCAAGTGTACTTTGGGAGGTATAACACTATCCTGGAATGATAGCGTTTTTTTGGGATGTTATAAATTTCCTTTGTCACTAACTGGAATGTATATGTAATTGGGTTTACTCTGGAAAGTCTGCAGTAATCAATACCTTTGGTCAGGATCCAATATTGACTCCCTAAAATTGTGGCGTTATCAGCTTTGCCTGAGCATGCAGTGCTGTTTGATGGAAATTATTCCGTTGTCTAAACACAGGTGTGTAGTTTGAGAAGTCCTGAGGTAGCCAAGATAATCGTGCAGGAGAAATGAGATGGGATCTGAAGGGGACCTAAGCTTTTGGAATCTGCTCTGGGCCTACTCAGGGCCAGATGAGACAACGCAGGACATTTCAGGTGACATATTCTGCCTCCTTTTAGCCAAGTGATTCTTCTTTACCCTATGGAAAGCAAACCCTTCTTTATGAAGGTACACACATAAGGAATAAGGTGCTCGCTTTCAGATACTTAAGAAAATTGTTTCGATGATTTTCACTTACAGACAATGATAGTTTTTATCCTAATCTATGTGGATGGAGAGGGAGCTTCAGCTGTGCTGTAAGCAACTGTTTAATGAATCCACATTTGGTTAGCATTACTGTCATTTCTCTGGATGTTCTTGTGTGGCTTTATTTGTATGTTCTAATTAAAAGAACTTAGAAGCTCTTGGATGTCTTCTCTATTTATGCATCTTTTAATTAGAAAATTCAATAGTTAAGAATTGGGGCAAGTGAAGATACAGCCATTTCATCTCCTGCTGTGATCTTGTTATATGTCCCGAATTAATTGATACCAAGCCAAGTTAGAACTCGGATAAAAATGCCGTTAGGGATTAATCCTGGGTGTATTTGCAGGTCAGGCTGATGATTTAATATGTGTCAGCTGTACAAGACTGCTGAGTCTTGCATTTGTTCTTGTCTTGTGGTGCCAGGCATCCTTGTCCTGGAGATACACACTCACTAAATACCCTGCGATGCATTTTCCAGAAGAGGAGGTTTTGGTTCGGATGGTCCAGTCCATTTCCAATGGTTTTGTGACATCTGGAGTTGCCGTCACACCTCTGTCAGTGGTGCACACCCTCATTTGTTGTTTCCAAGGCCAGATACAAGGGAACTCTCCCTGCCAAAATGGACACACAACCACCTGGTCTGGTTGGGTTCCCCAGATCACTTCACAAGGGCCGTGCTCAACTCCCTACAGATAAATAGCCACGTAAATCAATCGAGTCTTTGAGAAAAGTTCTGTTTAAAAGCACACATATGGTGATGTCATTTCCTTGCAGAAGATCACCATGCCCCAGTTTGTGGTTGTAGGAAGGAGAAGCTGCTTACAGCGCTGTTTTGGACACTTTTATCTTTCTGTTGCCATGGATGAGTGAGAAGAACAGATCTCTCCCTGCTACTGTTCGCCTGGAAAGAGCAAAGATGTGGACAGAAGGCTCAGCTGGTTGAATACCCATTTATTTGTGGAAGTACACGGGTGTTCAACCAGCTGTTTGGATGGCTGGAAGAGTAAAAAGAGTCAAAGGGCTGGGGACTCCCACAGGTTCCCAGCCTGTTCAGTTTCACAACCTTTTCCTTCACTCGCAGCCTGTGAAAAGGAAACACACTGACAAATATCGTGACAGCATCACTCCACAGCAGTTTTCCTACAGAGAGCTGAAATGAAGTTTTTCACCTTTTCTCTTGTGCTACCTCTGAAAACAAGGACAAAAGAGCCATTGTTTCAGGCAAAGCTAAGATTTTCACCTGCATTCTCTTGACAGTGATTCTGTGTAGCACAAATCAGAAATTATGCAAGAAGAATGCTTTGATACTCTGCTATTTATATGTATGCAATGCTAAATGAATTAGAAGCTATATGTAGATGATTATAATGTGTCAGCATCTTGGAAATGATAGAAGTAAATGACACCCTTGCTCACAGACAATACTGAGGCAAAGCCTTGATCATGCAAACAAAAGTGGGATCCCCATTTTTCTCTAAGGAGAGAAGGCTCCAAGTAAAGCCCATTGAGGCCAATCCTACATTATGATTACTACTGCTGATTCTCTCTGTTGCAGAGCCATGGAGTTATGGGGAGAAGGACTTGATTGCAAATATTGTTTACTGTCAGATCCTTTTCCATGGTAGAATTCTGCTTAGTGTATTCTTCTGCGTTCTGCCTTTGGTCAGATCCTCATACCATTAAATAAACAACAGATCAAAGTTCTCTGCCCCTCTCTCACTCAAATATCTGTAAAAACGACAACTGAAATTGATCCGAAATTCATGGTTGGAGTCTCACCACCAATTTGCACCAGCTGAGAATCTGACACTAGTGCTGCTTTTTTGGCTTTTTTTTGTTACCTACATTTGATTAGAAATCCCTTTCTTAAAGCCTCTGTAAGCATGTGTTCTTTAATTCTATTTTAAATTCTTAGAGGACTAAGACTGTGTCTAATTTGTCCCTGCATAACGTGTCTAGAAGAATGCTCTTCAGTGCTAAAATGCTTTATAGAGCATCTTTAAAACCCTTTATGGAGACACTAATGGAATTTTCTTCCTTTCTACCCCGCATTCCCCTTTCTAAAACTTAAAAAATATACCAAACAGCATAATGTAGAACATGAATTGTTTAAAATCAGGCATCTTTCCTCTCCTTCCTTCCCCCATGTAAAGCAATTTTCTTTTTAAATGTTTCAAAATTTGCAGCTGTGTAACTGCAACAGGATGTCCTTAGCTATGGGAAACATATGAGCATCTGTCTGCTTTCTGACTGAAATTGTTTTAATTCAATTTTAGTGTACACTTGATGTGATGAATTCAAGTCGTGTAACTATTGAATAAGCACTGGGGAAGATGGATGGAGATGGGGAAAAGTAATGTGTCATCAAATGACACATTTTCTTCCACCCTATCTCAATGTCAAGGACACGAAAGGGAATGAATTAGTTTGAACAAATATACTTAGAGACTTGTATTCTGTTATCTATTGCATTGGTCCCAGTTTGAATTCAGACTGTCAAGGATGCATTTGGGTACTGAAACGAAGATTTACAGGGAAGAGGTAGCAGCTAGGGGAGAAGTGTGAATAATGGGGCTCTTGGTGACCTCTCTGTAATGTTTTATATTCATTGGAATTGCCAGTGTTGCCTCTGTCCAGGTTTCCTTTGAGACGATGAAGGATGATCCCAAGATGAGAATGCTGTCAGCAGGCAGGCAAGTCCTGCTGCCTGTTCTTTTTTATGTCATGAAATTTCCATGTGATCTTGGCCCAACCGCACAACCAGGCTTGAGGGACAGCCTTGGGAGATGTGGGGAGTGAATTAGTGCAGTTTAATGCTGTGTTAGCTGGTCACGTTTGTGCTTTTGGCTGCCCCAGCATGGATGCATCAGCTCCTGCCCCAGGAGGGGGCTGGGAGAAGCAGAGTCCCTGTTTTGTGCACTGTCACCACTGATGAGTCACTTGTGATGCCATGGTAAACAAGAGCTGTGAGAAATAATCTGACAGTACAGCTTAATATATTGTCAAAATTATTATCCATTCTTTTTAAAACAAAACTGACAGAAATATAGTTAAATTTATTTTGATTTATTAATGGTTAAACAGCACACTTCAGTTCCAGTAAGGGAGGGGAAAAACAACATATATCACCTTTTGAGGGATTGTGGTCTAAATTCTGATTTAAGGAAGAATCTGGTTGTTTAATATTCATCTTTAGAACCTAGTGCTGCTTTATATCCTTCCTATGTTGGTTAGTTAAGTGGTGTTTTGTATTCCTGATGTATTGATTAAGAGCATAAATTAAATAGGTTCTGTTAGATTAGCAGTTGGTTATAGCATGGTGCAAATAATGCCATGGTCATGGGATTGATCTCTGTAAGAGCTGGACTCGATGATCCTTGTGGGTCCCTTCCAGCTCAGAATATTCTGTGATTCTGGCAGCAGTTCAGCAGTGAGAGCTGTGTGACATCTTCTGGAGATGCTGGGGATGCCCCAAAGGCAGCCCTGGGGTTGTGATGGATGTGCAATCAATGCAAGAGCCTGCCACATGTGCCTCACAAAGTTTGTACACAAAAACTTCTTAGGAGGGGAAACATGGTAGGGTAAGATCATGAATCTTCAGTTTTTCCTTTCAGGGAGTTCAGGAAATCAGTCATGATATAGCAGAGAACTACTGACTGATGGCAGTGTGTGACCACTGCCAAGAAGCTCCGTATCTCAACAGCTTTCTCCTCTATGAATTGCCCCGATGGCCTTTCTGAATATGATGGGGCTTCATCTGTGTTTTGCAAAGTGCTTTGCAGGTCTTCTCTGAGATGTAGAAATGCCTGATATTTGCAGGATGTGCTGCTGCTTAGTAAGAACCTGTTCTTTTGCTACCAACAGCTTTCCTGTGAGGCCACTGGTCCCCAACAGCAGAGATGACTTGGTTCTAATCCATGCTTGGCTCACACCAGGCTTGCTCAGGGTTTTTTTTCCATACCATGTCCGATGATTATTTTGAATGAGACACCTGGCGCCTCTCTGAATGTGCTGGGCTTTTTTGTTTTGTTCTGGTTTGTTTCGTTAGCTGTGATGGAGTTCTGAACAAAGCTGCTCACAGCAAACATGTCAAGTTTGCCTTCTCCTCAGCACACAGCCAGGAGACGCTGTTGGGAAAGCACCTCTGCCGAAGTGCACCTGGACATGCAAAAACATCCAAAGAAAGGTGTGGCCCCCAACAGTGTGGCTTTTGGGAAGCTTTTTTTAGTGCATGTGAATAAAGGATTTTCAGCAAGGACCTTGTTGCTCTCTGCAACTCCCTGACAGGCTGTAGGCAGTGGGTTTGGTCTCTTCTCACAGGTAACAAGCGACAGGACAAGAGGAAAAGGCCTCAGATTGAGCCAGTGGAGGTTTAGATTTGCTACTAGGAAAAATTTCTTCACCAAGAGGGTGGTTACACATTGGAAAAGGCTGTGCAGGGAGCTGGTGGAATTACAGCCCCTGGAAGTGTTGAAAAACACGTGGATGTGGTGCTTGGAGACAGGGTGGGCTGGGCAGGGTGGGAGGGTAGGGTTAGGGGTTGGACTCAGTGATTGTGGAGGTCTTTTCCAACCTTAATAATCCTACAGTTCTGTGAACTGGGATGTTACCTGGACTCAACATGACACAAACATCCCCTCCCTTTTCTCTATACCTCAAGCCATATCCCACAAGTCAAATTTGTCACTGCACATAATTTTCATAGGTATTCCATAGGCAAACCCAAACCACATTGCTCCCTGTCCAAAATTAAAGGTTTTTCTTTTAGAAAAGATAAATATCTAGTATTTCCTCTTATCTTGTGTACTAAGGAGATAACCACAGTTATAAGAAAATCTGATTTTTGTCCAGGAGAAAATTACAGACTTGACACTGTGAAATACCATACTCCTGACCAAAAATAATAATAACAAGAGAGCTGAGATCTCCAAAATAGAGTGATTTTTGATATTTTTGTGATTTTAGATATATACTGTATTCAATGGACAAGTATCTGATTCTTTTAGAGTGCTTTGAAAGATAATAATAAAAAAAGGCAAAAAGCTCTTCAGACGTTCACCATTAAGAAGCAAATCTGTAGGCAAGAGGGCTTCGTTTGTAGTTATCTGCTATGTCAAATAATAGGGACAAAGCATACCTGGGGAGAACTTGGAGTAGTTGAAAGCCATGTTTTGTCAAGTCAAAAGGATTAATAATGTTTTATATATTTATATTTTTTCCAATGTCTGTAAGGTAAAGAATGAAAAATGACATGTATTCACCCAGGAAAATGCTATACTCTGCAAAGGCTGCATTTAACAGCTTACAAAGTGATAACTTCGTTCTTTCTCTCTTTCTCTCTGGGCTCATTGTGCCATCAGATACTTTTCTGTGCCTCCCATGATGGTGTCAGCATCTCTTACACAGGGGAGCAGTTTTGTCAAGATAAAATACATGATATTTTAACAGCACTATTGTGTTCTGAAGAAGTTCATAGCACTGCCTTGGGTTCTCCCCACCATGTACCGCTCCAGCAGCAGCTGTGGAGTAAAATGGATGAATTTGCTGCTGTGGGGGAAATTACTCAAGCAGACAGCTGGGACTGCCTCTTCACTGAGGTCCCATTCCCCCACTTCAGGCTCCCTCCTGCCTTTGACACCCAGAAATCTGCTCTTGCTGCTTCCCACAGCACCCTTCACACCTCTATTCAACTCACTGCACCTGCAAAAATATATTTTATTCTTTCTGCTGAGGTTCACTCTTCAGGCAGGCATCTCAGCGTTTGAAAACTTTCACAGATGCCTTCGCTGGGGTGAGGTGCACTGAGGTATTCCCTTGTTTGCCCCATTATAATTTTCTGAGTTGGGAGAGGCAATAATTTAAAGTCTGTATTTCAGCATTTTTTTTCCTCCCACTGAGTTCTGTGTTATTCTGAGGACTGTCCCAGGACATTTGAGAAAGCAATTTACCTGTGTGCAGTTTTTATTGTGATGAATTGTCCCATGGGTTTTGTGTCAGCTATTATGCCAGATCAGCTCTCTGAGGACTTTGCTGTTCCTGTTAGTGGCAAAAGCTGAAAAGTTATCTCAGTGACATAACTTGATTTGCTGAGGAAGCTGGTAAGAATTGAAGTCATGTCTATTACTGAGACCATCCATCCTTTTTAATTTTGTGGGCAGTAGCATTTTCTTGTTATATAAAAGTTTGCTTGCCAAGGAGGTTAGCTAGGTATAATCTACAATAGGGGATTTAATGAGCTCTTGAATTTTGTGGAAATAGAAACCAGACTTTGGGGATGGCATATAACTTCAAGTGAAAGATGAGAACTTTAGAGGTTTTAGCCTTTCAGAGCTCCTTCCTTGTAAGGACGTTTTGTTGTTTTTCTGCTGATTAACAGAGGAAATTAATCATAAAGTGTGGCAGGAAATTATGGGAGAGCCTGCTTTCATGGAACAGCATTAATAGGCATGAAGGTTCATCCCACAACGAGTGAAAAACCCTTAGAGGGTGAAGTTTAATTTCTAACAGTAAAATAAACTCAAAAGAAATTGAAGAGCACCCTCTGAGGCTGAGCTGGTCGGTGGAGAGGACCCAAACAATCACAACAAAATGCCTACTTGATAAAAATCTTGGGGTTGTTCTCGCACTGTAAGGATTTTCAGAGTTAGTGATCTGAGTTTCTGCCTGTAGCTGTTGTCATCTGCAACCTGTCTGATGGCTGGGCACTGTCAGGTTTGGGAATTTTGGCAACACAATTTCAGCAGGTGAATTCCCACTGCAGCTTTTCCTCACTGGTGAAACTCGTTCAGTTCTCTTTCCTCTTTCTGGACACCAGCAGTCAGGAATTTCTGTCTTTAAGGTTTTCTCTCAATCTCTAAAATGTTGGAAGAGGGTTGAAATGCAATAGGAGAAAAGAGCAGAGAGAATCAGACTAAGATGTGGGAATGTGATAATGAGAACAAAGAGG
Source organism: Acanthornis magna (assembly GCA_036785705.1). Lineage (NCBI taxonomy): Eukaryota > Metazoa > Chordata > Aves > Passeriformes > Acanthizidae > Acanthornis > Acanthornis magna. Next base: position 7,689,889 of record JAWUZG010000119.1, on the reverse strand, counting down.
TTGATTTAATTGTAAAAATCTAAATATAAAAAATAGAAATAGATTAAAAATATAATTGTCTAAGCAATAGTATGGGGTTTTTTTCAGTCTTGTATATGCTTGCCAACATCACAGAATTTTTATACTTATTTTCCTTTCTTTTGCTTTGTTCCTTGCCTCTAACCCATTTACTTTTGAAGCCAAGTGAGTTCCTGGTGTCTCAGGAACAATAGCAACATTATTACTTTGTTTTATTAGAAAACAGGCACACAATTGCAGAGATGGGAACAAACTTTTTAGCAGGGCCTGTTGCAACTGGCCAAGGGGTAATGGGTTTAAACTGAAGGAGGGTGGACTTAGCTCAGGTATAAGGAAGACATTCTTTACATTGAGGATGGTGAAATCCTGGAAGAGGTTTCCTAGAGAGGTGATGGATGCCTCATACCTGGAAATATTCAAGGTCAGGTTGGATGGGGCTCTGAGCAATCTGTCTACTGGGAGGTGGCCCTGCTCATTGCAGGGGTGTTGGACGTTTTAAACTGGGGATTTAAATGTCCCTTCCCACCCAAATAATTCTGTGATTCAAAGATGCTTCAGATGGACAGCACTGGGCTTTGCCATAGACATGGATGCTGCTGCCTCCCTCGTCAGAAGCTGCAAGTCTGACTGCAGGTACTGCAAAAGAAGGATGCAATGTGAATGCATGGTCTGGTGAAAAAAACCCATCCTGCAATCATAAAATCCATCAATGCAAAATTGTCCTCTAATGCCTTCAAAACAAAGTTAATAACATTAACGTGCTCCAGACAATGGCTTTTCCTTTATACCTACCCAGGGCTACACAAGGGAACCTTCTCCCTTCTGTCCTGGTGAAAGTAAAGCTGAATGTCACCTTCTGCTTCCTCTTGCCCCTCCCTATTCATAGCTCTCCTTTCAGTGCAGGTCTAACCCAATTCTGCTTAGTTTGTAAAGCTTGACAAGATCACCACTCAAGGTGCTAAGTTTGTAAGGTGCACTCATTTTTCATTTCAAATTCTGCCTCTCAAGCTATCTATAGTTCAGCACTTAGGCAGCAAATAAAGCTGTAGCTGGTGAGCTGAGCAGAAAAAAGAGATGATAAATGAGTTAATAGTGAGTTTGTCACAAGGCAATTTGCTGTATGAATTAAAACACAAATTGGCCCATGGGTTTAGGGTTTACCAGCCCTGCTACATAATATGTTAGTGTAGAAATCTGGTGATAGTGTGTTTGAAGGTCTGTTTTTCTTAAAGCTGGGCAACTTGGCTGTCCTCTCCCTCTGGCACAAAGTCAAAAGAATAGAGAAGAACACTGTGCTCATACGAGTGATGGTTTAAAAGGGGAGTGTCATATACATGCATTAAATTAATCTCCTCAGGTCAGGGGAGCTGTCTGCTTAGCAGCATCTGTCCATAAAGTATTATGTACTTGTGGTCCCATTTCCTGAGGTCTAATGTATTTTTATGTTGAATGGTGCTCTGGCCTGGCCTTCTCTTCTTTTGGCAGTCACAGCTGTTAATTAAAGTAGTACCTGGCTCCGTGCTAGAGGGCAGGACCACATGCCATGAGACAAGTACATTCCTACAACTCAAAACAGCTCCTATCATGAAAAACTGAGGACAGCCTAGACCTGTAGGAGAAAGGATTTAACATAGAAAAATAATAAATGCCACATTAACCTCCATTTTTATTTTCATTTGATGTGGTGCAGTCATACTGCCCTTGTCTAAGAGGACAGCTCACCTTGCACTCCTCTTCGCACCCTGAAGCCATCAGGTCTGGGTTCATGAGGTTTGTGCTCCACCACAATATCCCTCCATCTCAAAGTCTCTGAAGGGCTGTGCTTTTCAGCCATGCTCTGTCTTCACGTGGTGACTAAAAGTCCTTTTCTTCCTGTGACAACCTCTTCAAAGCAAATAATTTCCCTTTCAGCCATGGCAAACTGAATAACAAGGAAAGGATCACACAGCTGTGTGTATATTTGCAAACCATAAATGTCCTAATGAATTCTTATAAATCCCAGTCAACCAAGTAAAGTCCATCTCAATGCATGAGACTATGCAGTGACATATTCTTCCCTCTTTTACGTGTCCCATGGGCTCCATGTGCCTGCAGAACATCCACCAACACTAAAGTCTTTTGACCACAGGGCAGCTGTTGGAAAACATTCCCCAGATCCCTCCTGTAAGCTTGAGAAGAGCAGACTGTGGAGGACAGCAAGTAGCTTTCCATGAACTACACCACCCCCTTATTATTCCCGGAATTCATGGTTGTTCATTTCTTTTTTTTTTTGTCTTTTATTTTTATTTAAATTTACGCAGCCATCTTGGGCAGTAATGCATACCTGTAAATTAAAATGCTTGTTCAAAATAATATGCACAACTCCCTCAGTCTCCTGGCTGTTGAGCTGCCAAGCATGTTACCAGTCATGTTTCATTTATGTTCCCTAACCTGCCTTCAGATCAGGGAATACTGCCTTTATCTTAGACAGAAGAAGCTGTAGCAGAGTAGGTAAAGCCTTGATCTTCAAAGATGAAATGAGATCCAGAGGAAAGCAGTCATTTAAACTATGAAATTCTTAACTAACTTGAAAGTTTTGAGCCTATGGGACTTCTCAATGTCCTGCAAGGAAGGCTATGGAGCAGCAGGGAGCAGGAGGTTCTGTATGCTTACACAAACACTTCGTAATGATCCCAGATTTCACTATATGCAGTTATGCACAGGGAAAGGTAAGTAACCATTCAAGTGCTAAATGTTCTTTTCTACTGAGTGAGTTTGTGAGGAGCTTTGCCCTTGTCAGCTGCAAAAGTGAAGATTAAGCGCACAGGATGAGGTGGTGCTTTGCTATGTGTCACCCTGAGCAGTTTTCTAAGAAGCACATCACAGAAAGAGGCTTTCCTGCCTTGAAAAGCAGGTGTCAGCTGTGGTTTTTACCTCCTGTTGGGGTGTTTCATCTCTGAAAAATTGCCTGAATCTGTCAAAGATCTGAGATCTTAATTTCTGTGGCCCTCCTGGAGACTGAGGAGATGAATTCTCCCACAGGTTCTAATTACGTTAAACTTTGTCCTTCCTCTGCTTCTTCTGCTGTGTTGCAGTGATTTGCATCCAGCCCGTTCCCCGTGCTGCTGAACAAGTGCCAAAGCAGAGGCCCCTTGATTCCTGCTCCCTGACACTGCTATTTGTTTGCAAGCACTCAAAAGCAGAAAGACAATAGTGAGTGTTCCCAGAGCCTCTCATTTTGTTACCAACACAGTGTAGGGGAAGAGGGGAAGGAGCTCTCTCTCAGCCCTGGGAGGGCTGGGGGTTAGGGTGAGTTGTAAAACAAATAAGTTGTGTAACAAGTTTAATACCTGGTTAACCAGAGGGCCACATGCACAAACCTAATCCTGACTGAACCTTGAATCATACCTTCATTTAAGAGTGGGTAAATTGTAATTTTACCAAAGTGGTCTTCTTGCATGAGGTGTGCAACACTTGGGCCTTGGAGTTCAGAAGATGAAAGGTCAAACACTGGGATCTTCAGCTGAAATCTGTGGGAACTGGTGAAAAGATTTATGGACCTGAAGTTACTGGTGAGTGGAATGTATGAAAATCAAGTATTTTAGTTATAATTGGCAATGATTCAATGGTCCTGGATGGAATGACGAGGCAGGAGATTCCTGGAAGTGATCAAATTGTGCTTAGGTAAGGCACTTGTAAATAGTAAACAGAATTTATTCTTGCAAGTGCAGAACTATATGGGCCAGTCCTTTTAGTGTATTTATTTTGGAGATGTTTTATAGAAGGTTATGACATATAAGGAGTGATAAGTTATGTTTACTGGGGTGTTCACATGGAACCACAGGCCAGCTGGAATATAGGAACTGAGCAGAAGGGCCTTACTCCATCCGGATGAAGCTGTCAAGATACAGCAGATTCCCACCACCAGTGGCAACAAGAAACTACGTCTGTTGGAGAGATTTGATTCCTCACATGTGCTGTCCTGGGTCAAGATCCAAATAAGCTGTTCTCCTCTTCAGCAAACACTCTGTCCATGAGTGTCCGTGGAAAAACCTGTGTACAGAGGTGCTTCAAAAATGTTGGATATCCAGAAAGATCAATCCATGGGCATGACACACTGGGCTTTCAAAGCTGACCGTGCCTAACAATATCTCCCTCAACTCCAGTTCCTTATAGTTAAAATGGGAATCTGAATATTCTTGAAATCTAATGAAAACAGGTCACTCTTGTAGCACATAGGGACAATCATGGTGCACTCAGAGAAAAGTCAGTAACGAATTCAAACTGTGCAGAGTTTGAACAAGTCATGACAAAAATTGTGCAGAGTTGCCATTGAACAGTGGCATTGAGTTGGAGTTTTGAATAGCTACCTGGTCAGTGCCCATCGTGTCTTGTGTGCAATGAATGAGGCTGGACCCCAGTGAGAAAACTTACCTGTGATTAAGTCATTAAAGACTTTCACAGTACACATGGAGAATGAATAAAAAGGAATGGAAAGTTAAATGGCTGTTCCATTTTTGGCATTTTCTGCACTGTTGAATGCTTTGACCGTAAATCTTGCTATTGTGTCACATATATTTTCTGGACATGAGTGGTGAAAAATATCAGTTCATTAGGGCCAAAAAGCTCATTTACCGTATCGCCTTAGAACTTCTTGATGGAATAGTTTGTGTCCCATGAGACTGGCTTTATAAGAAGTGGAACATTTCTTTTTCTTTTTGTAAAGCTTTACCATGACACATGCAATAACAAACACTGTGCTACACCAGGATGTGTTTGTGTTTACTCTGCTTGAGACTCCCCATCAGCCCTCACCACTGTTAATAATTCTGTCATCGAAGCTGAGATTTCCATGGGAAGCATATAGGCAAAGTTAAACAAACACAGTGAAGGACTAAGGAAAAAATAAGCAAATTGCATCATGGAAAACTGTGTCCCTGCTGTGTGCTAACAGCATACCAGCAAATGGAAGAGCTGCCAAGAAAAGGATTAAGGAACTTCAGAGTTCCTTAGAGAGGAACCAGGGCAGACAGACCTCACTAAAATGGAGATTGGTTTTTCTTGTGGATCCAGATAATTCTTTCCTCTGAACTCATTGCTATCTTCCTTCTTTCAGTGTGACTCCAAGTGTCTTGATGTATGTCTGTATTTCTGCCTGGGCCACTCCATGCTTTTAGATTTACTTTGGCAGCATTTTATCTGAGCTGGTATCTCTGCAATAGCTAGGTTAAAAAAAAAAGAACAACAAACAACAAACTAAGAAAAATCCCCAGCAAAAACCCAACACAGAAAGTGGTGCTAATGTCAAGTTTGATTTAAGAATCAAGTGGAGATGCCCATCTCGAGCCGGCATAAAGCAGTCCATAGCCTGTAAGTTACTGTTACTGTGAGAAAAAGTAGAAACATCCCAGATATTAATGAGCATCTTGGAATTGCAGAGTTCAGGATTAACAATGAGACATTTGTAAGTACTGCTGTATTAGTCATGAGTTACAGCTTGCCTGTGTTTTACAATTAATCCTGGAAGACAGGAAGGGATGTATTGTCCTTGCTGTGTAATTATGTTACAGAGGTTCTTTCATTAAACTCTACAAGGGCAGCTGAGCACTCCTGTCGTGCAGGGGATGCTGTATGAAACACAGCAGTGACCCTCCTTTTCAACCCCACATCAGGGCACCAGCAGCAATGGCATTCCTGCACATGCATCACAGCAGAGCAGAAGTGAAGAACATCTCAGAGGGAGACGCTTCTGTGCTTCTGGCTGTTTCTGACTCTGTTTACCCCAGAGGAGATTACAGAGAAATTAAAAATCAGGCATGTTATAAGCGATGTGTCCTTGTACAAGATATCTCTGAGACTGGTGATGTTCTTTGCCCATCATCAGTCACATAACGGGAGGGAGACCTTGCTGGGCACCACCCTTGACTCAGCTGCTGAGTTTAGACCCAGTGCATTGCATGTGTGGTCACACTGGCTTCCAGAGATGCCTGGCTAGAAATAAGTTACCTTTTGAAGCTTCATGTCATTGGCTTGATAAAGGGAGTTTTCTCCTGTCCATTCATGCTGAAATGCTAGCCAACAGAGACAAGCACCTGGACTTCAGTCAGGTTAGCCCTGGTTCATTCCCCTGCCAACACCCATCATAGAATCACAGAATGGTTTGGGTTGGAAGGGACTTTAGAGATCATCCAGTTCCAACCTCCCTGCCTGTCCCTGGCAGGGACACCTTCCACTAGACCAGCTTGATCAAAGTCCTGTCCAACCTGACTTTGAGCACTGCCAGGGCTGGGGACTCTACATCTTCTCTGGGCAGCCTGTCCCAGTGCCTCACCACCCTCACAGAGAATTTCTTCCTAACATGTGGTCTAAACCTATTCTTTTTCAGTTTGAAGCCATCCCCACTTGTCCTGTCACTATATGCCCTTGTAAAGAATCCCTCTCTGGCTTTCTTGCATCACCTGATTAAACTGATTTCCCCTGATCTGAACTAGGGTGGCTTGTTAGGACAGGTGTCAAGGATCAGGAGGGCTGTGCACTATATGAAAAGAGAAGGACTGTGTAGCTACAGACTTTCAGCCCTTCTTTGCAGGTTGGCTCCTGATGAGTGCAAGAAAAGGAACAAAGCCGAGGAGAGGGAGCTGTCTGACATTGCATGTTCCCATCACCCTTTATCTAGGCAGGCTGAAGCCTGCCACTTATAGCCAGGAGTCAGAATAAACTTCCTAGCTGGAGCTGTGCATTTTAATTAGCTCGGTGGCTGAGCAGCAACATAAAGCAGCTTTTTTAGCTGGATTTTAAAAAGCTTTGAAAAGATGCTTTGCAGGGAGGAATCTCCCATTTTAGTAATTCTCTTTGAGTGCAGGTGCAGACTCTCTGTAGGTAAATATTTCTTACAACAGGAATGTTAAATTTTGAATGTGCCAGATTTTGAGATACTGCACACCAACATTACACTGTTGAAGCCAGGAGTTGTTCTGATTTATCTCAGCAGCAGATATGTACTGGCTCAGGAAAACAGGGGGGAAAAATAAAAGAGAAAACAGGGAAAGTGAAAAGTAATGGACAATCTCTGACAGTTTGTTGTTTTAATTAGCTTCACCTTTTAACCCCCAGAACATTATTTTGGCCCCATTTGCAATGCTGTAGCTGGACTGTGTTAGCTCACAGGCAGTCATCAGAAAATCTTTGGCTAAGTTTGGTGAAGATGAGGGAAAGGTTTGCCTTATTTTAGTGAGTCTGAGAGTAGACACAGCATCACTGGATGTTTTCTAAGAAATACAAGACCCTTATCAATTTTTTCTCCTGCTGTGCAGGGGAGATGTCTTAGGGCTGTTGTTGCCTTTGTTCCATCACAATGCTCCTTTGCCAGCCTCAGTGCTGTCAGAGCCTGCTTGCAGAGGAGGATTCCAGCTCTGGAAAGTGATTCCCATTTCTTTTATTTTTAGCATCAAGATGTCTTTTGTTCTGGCTGAAGGACAAAATCCCTTTTCACAGAGTCTGCTTGAACAGCAGAAATGAGTGGCTATTAAAAGAAGGCTTACTGTAAAATAGGATAATAACCTAGTTATTTTGCATTTCTAAGTCATTCTTGAATTGATATTTCCTTTCCTACAATGTACACCAATTAAAAGCCACTGAGCAGTAAAAAAAAAGCAGTCTGTGCAATAATCTGACAAAGAATCATGAGCTGTGAAATGAAAGAATTATTTTGTTGCATTAATGTGAGAAACCATAGCAAATTCTTACAAAGCAGACTTTGTCCCTGGCTATTGCTACAAATGCCTTTTAAGTCTTGTAAATGTCTTGTATATTTTAACGCCTTTTATGTACAAATAAACATAGGTGACACATTAGGCTTCAAGGACAGCTTCTCTTCTTGCCTGCCCCCTCAATGCTTCTTGAATGTCCTTCATATTTCTACTTGTGCATAGGTACAGAGGCTGTGCAAGGCTCTCTTATCCATGACGCGTTAGATCAGATTATTGACAATACATTAATATTCCTCCAGAAAAGTGGGGGATTTTCTTTAGAGGGCAAAACATTGACTAGGAATGAGGGTAGCAGGATATTCTCTACTAATTCCTAATAGTTAAGAATGTTGCATTTCAGTGCCCCTGAGGTTAATGGGATGTTTGGGACAGCCCTCGGTCAAGCTGTTTAGCAAATATCATCAGAGCCCAGCCGCAACTGCACTGCAGATTTGGATGCAAGAATGGAAGAGGACAGATGAAGCTTGTAAACAGACAAGGCTCTCATTATGCTAACTTGATTGTAGCTAATTAAAAAGGGATATTAGCTGATTGGATTACAGGGGATGGAGCAGAATGACCCTTTGTTCATGCCTGTGCTTGCATCAGTAGGATTCTCTGCTCCGTCCAAGAGCGTGTCTGCATTATCCTCATTCTCACTTCTTCTCGCCTGCTTTCAGGGACAGATGCTCCCACACAGTCTGCTCTCCAGAGCAGCATGCCAAGCTCCCCAAAAGCTGCTGTGCCAGGCTGGCTGGTGCCTTGTTGCTGTGCTGTCAGGCCGTGGCAGGGAGAAGCTGCGCTGCTGTGCTCTCTGGCTGTCTCCGTGGGTATGCAGAGCTGCCTGCTCCGAGCCCAGTTTGGAATAGACAATCAGGAAACCACATCCAGCACCTTTCAACGCCATGCTAAGCAGGGTGCTTATTTCTTCCCTGTTGTTTGACAGCCTCAGTTTCCATAAACAGAACCTTTTGCCACATCCCTGGAGTTCCAGGCCAGGCTGGATAGGGATTTGATAAAGCTGGTCTGGTGGAAGGTGTCCCTGCCATGGCAGGGGTTTGGAACTGGGTGATCTTCTAAGGTCCCTTCCAATCCAAACCATTCTGTGATTCTATGAAAGTTTGATTCTTGTGCAAACTTTATGGAATAATTAGATGGAAGTATTGTGCACCTACCAGATGTGAGACACTTACTGTCATTCAGGTTAGAAAAGCATCCATGGCAGAATATGAATTTTGGAACTGAATGTGACAAAGGCTAAAACAAAGCCTGACAATCCTTTTTTAATTCTTCATACAAAATAACAGGATACCATTGCTTAATCCTTTTAGTTCTCAACCTGTGAAAATGCAGCTTTTAGAAATGAAGTCTTGGCTGTGTACTAATTCTTTTGCCTTTGGTAGGACTGAGGTTGTTATGATTTTCCATGGTTGTCTCCTGTTTTAAATTCAGAGCAGAATGGCAGACAGACAGAACTGCCAGAGCAGGCAGCAATGTTAAGAAGGCTGAAAAGAGACTTGCATATGTACTGGGCAAGGAGAGAGGAGTGTGAAGTCTTTTTCTGCAAAGACATGAGCCAAACGAGTCTGTTTCCAGGTTTTCTAGCTGTCCATGCTCCTCTCATGCTGTTAAGAAGGCAGATATCAAATCAGAGTATTGACACTAGAAGCTGTTCAGTTCAATGATCATTTGAAAATAGGGTGACCACCAGAATTTCAAAGAAGGAAAGAGGAACAATAGTGAAAAAATCCATGGCACAGACTTATTTATTGAGGAACCAGCATATCTTGGAGTTGGAACCACACTGGCTGATTCACTGTTTGTTAAAAGCATTATTACCATTTTGGGTAAGAATGGTAATTTTTACCACTGTTTGTTAAAAGCATTACCCCATTTGGTGTCTCTGTCCATTAAAGTCACAGAACATCAGTTCAGATCTCATCTCCCGTGTCTTTAGCCCTTTTGATAGGTAGGTCCCCAGTCTGCACTGCTCATTGAGGCTCATGGAGAAAGGCCAGTGCAAGGCTGTGATCTCAGGACAGGTGTCTAACACAGTTGAAGATATTCTCTTCTGGAGATGCCTTTCTCCATAAGATGCAATTAATGGCATACAAGGAGACTTTTACATATCCAAGGTAAATTTGCCTGGAAAAATCTTTAGGTATTTATGATCTGCTTTGAAGATTTAATTGATGCTTTTGTTATAGTCAAGGCAAGTAAAGTGTGCCAATCACCTGATCTCTTCTTGAGATCATCTCAGTGTGTATGAAGATTATTCCTATAACTCATCGTTTGCATGAATAATAAGAATAATTTGTTGAATCTCATCCTAAATTCCATTAACACCCTGGTTAGGTCTATGTTGACTACAAGGAAGCTTTTGGAGACTTGCTCAGATAAAGACATCTCCGATTATAGGTCTTCCTGTGGAATAAAAGGAATGCTATTTCACAATTGATCTGAAGCTTCTTATCAAGAAAACTGTTAATCATCTGCTTGGGAAAGAGTTTGGACAAAGTGCATGCAACCATCAAGACCTGAGAATACAAACCCATAATTTTTTTCATTTTTAGATCATAAATATAATATTCATTACCTCTTGATTTTAAGGCTACTGGTTATCTAAATCTGCCTAGGGAGTTTAATTTCATTCAGGGGTCTGGAAATGCAGGCAGAAAAAAGAATCCCTTTAAATAACAAAGGATCAGGATCTGGTACTGAAAGAAAACATTTGATATGGTAAGAATTCAAGTACGGTCCAAGAGCTGTTAAGGGAATCTCAGTCAGATTCCAGAGGTGCTGCTACCATTGTGGTTAGAAATGCAAGATGCTGACATTATTCACTTGAAACATGGTGGATTTGATTGTTAACAGCATACCCTGGTATCACAAAGTAGGGCAGACACAGCAGGAGCCAGGACTACTGAGCAGTAGATTTTTGGCTGCCCTAGGACAGGTGAATAGCAGCAGATTTTGTAGTCAGAAAATAGGGCACTCTAACCATGGGGGGCTGTGTGACCTGTCAACAACCACCTTGTTTGAAAGGAAATACGGTCATTGATGTTCAATCCAAACAGCAATGCAGGCAAGGGAGACTATGGAAATCTGCATTGAAAAGAAGGAGATTATTTTAAAATAAGTGGTTTGATTTTTGTTTTTTCCTTTATTACTTTTTTTTTATTTGCTGGGCTTTGAAGAAATCTTTAAGCTTTCTGTTTTATGTATATTGGTGCCTATTTCAGGTTGAAAATACCATTTAGTTGCAAACCCTGTGAAGGCAAACTCATTGTTTTGTTGCCTGGATAGTTTTTTTGTCTCATCTGCAAGGTGTAAATGAGAATTCTTCCAGAAATATCTGTCTCTCTTCAGTGGGAAAGAAAAGATAGTGATGAAAGGATTAATATACAAAGCCTTGCTGCACTGTTCCCTACTCTGCTTAAGCTCTGAGTCGTGCCAATAATGCTGCTTTGGTTTCTCCCATGTCCTCTCCAAATTTGCTGTTGTTTAGAGTTTTTACATTCTGTCTAAAAGTACATGAGGTTCATGTCCTCTGTCCTGAAATGGTGAGAATTCAACATGGAAAAACATTTCAATATGATGTTTTATATTCAGTACATGTGTTGATTTTATATTTTAAAGTTCAACTGAAGGTGCAGACCTTGTGATGATTGCATTGGAAAAATAAAATAGTTGAGCTTGAGCAGCTGACACATCTAAATTTTATATTTTACTCTTGAGTGCTGTAATTGGAAAAAGTTTGGATAAGAGTGCATTTTGGTGCATGTGTGTACACTAAATGACCCCTCAAAGACCTTTCCAGTCCTATTTTCTGTGATTCTCCCAGTAAAATGAATTGGAAAGTATGTAAGGAATTTGACCGAAGACTTTTATAAACCCCCATACTTTCTGAAGGTCATTTTCTCGACTGTGTCCCTAAACATATAAATTTGCACCACACTGAAAAACAGATTCCCCTGAATCTGGGAGTGAGATAGAGTGAATATAGACCAGTTTAGCTACCAAAATTGCAGTGGCTGTTTTCCACAGCTGTAAAAGTCATCAAGTATGTGCCCTACATTACTCCTTTCAAACTTGAAAAAAAAAAATTCCCTACAATTCCCTGAGAAGTACAAAGCAGTAATGGCTGCCATTATTTCATAATACTCAGTGTGAGAATGAACCTTTGGTTTAGGTTATTTTTGTTGGGTTTATTTGGCTGTTGTGTTTTTTGTGATTTTTTTTCTTTAAATAGGTGAGATTACTTGTTACAATTTATTTTATCCTCCTGTCTATGATAACAAACATGTCCTTCTTTACCCATCTCTCTTCCATACCCTGAGGTGTATTGATTTTGAGAAATGGTCCATGTTTTTTCTGGAAGTGAAGTTATTGTCAAACCATACTGATAGGCCAGATATTTGACCGCTCTCAGAATTCTGTCTTTAGGATGCTGTGACTTATGAATAAGTGCAAGAAATATTGGTGGGGTTTTTTTGTTTGGTTGGTTTTGGGTTTTTTTGTTTATGGTTTTGGTGGTTTTTTTTTTTTTTTCTGTTCATTTTGGTTTTTGGGGTTTTTTGGCTTGTTTGTTTTTTTTGGTTGGTTTTTGGGGGTTTTTTTGTTTGGTTGGGTTTTTTTGGGTTTTTTTTTGTAGGGTTTATTTTGTTTGGTTGGGTGGTTGGTTTGGTTTTTTGGGGTTTTTGGGGGTTTTTTGGGGTTTTTTTTTGGCATGTGATTGCCATTTGCAGGAAGAACTCCAGCTTTCCACCGTCCATGCAGACATTCTCTCACAGAGTGGTCAGTTGCTGTATTTAACTTTCTGAGAGTTATGTGCCATGCTTCCAGTGACAGCAGAATCATGCCCCCAGATGTCTGCAGCTGTGAATCAAACGCAGCTTCTCCACATTAATGGATTATTGACTAAAAGAGCCTGGAGTTGCTGTATGATTCATTTTACCGTTCCTGCGAACGCTGAGCTTCAATGTGTCATTTGACCTACATACTAACCTGGGAAATTGCTCTACGAAAGACATTCAAAGTCAGATTTTGCCTAGTTTACGTTAACAGAATTCCCTATAGATTTTTATCATGCAGTCAATTAATTTATTACTAGAACACATTATAGGCAGCACTGAGATCATCTTTTTTAATTTACTTCTTGTGACCCGTTCTGCCCTCCTTCCATTTCAGTAAATTTTTTTCTCTGTCTCTGATTAGTAGTTTCAGCTTAGATTCATGGAGTCTGCATTTGAAAAATACAAATTAGGTCATCTAGGACAACTTTTGTCATTACTCAAGCTGCTATGTAAGTAATACATGGAGCCATCTCCATAGACATTTCTGTAGCCAGGATGTGTCGGAGCTTTCATCAGTGAATTCACATCCCAGGACAGGGTTAATCACACTGTTTTCCATCCTCTACTTTTTGCTAGGCGCCTCTGCCTTGAATCAGTCACAAAGTGAAAATTCATCTGAGCCTCTGATTTGACCCATACTGCCTTTCTGAGCCACCTTTTAGTGGATTTGAACACAAATCGTACAATAAGTGGCTGTAGAAATAAAAGAAGAACCCAGGGATCTGGGTGAAAATAGTATTTTGTGAGTCATTAGATGTGGCTTTTCTGTGTGATTCAGGCACGTTTCTTGTCTGCCACATTCTGAGTCTGAGTCTCACAGAGTGAACGTGTCTCTCGATAAAGGAAGCAATGATATTCAGCCTCATGCACTGCTACCAAAAATACCCTTCAAAACAGCTAAATTCTGATCACAAATATCTTTATTCCTGGTGAAGGGGAACTAGGCAGGTCACAATTTGACTTTCAGATCTCCAATTACATCTGCAAGGCTGGCACTTGGTGCATGTGTGTGGGGATCATTTCACTTGCAAATTGAGCGTATTTATTGACGGATTCTCCTTATGTCTGCCTCTTTCATGCATCTTCTTGTCCATCTCATTCAGACATTCTCAGAATAAGGACTACATTTATGGATTAGAGGGGTCTGAAAGATTTACCCAAGACCAATTCCAGTGCTGTCATTTCATACAGCCACTTACTTGAAGATACCAAGCTCAGTCTGAAAAGATTTAAAATATTTCACTCTCACAAGTCCAAAATTAATGTTAGTTATGGAAGTACCTGATCTTTAATAACCTTTATCTATATACTCTTATTCTCCCAAGCTTTTATCACTGTTGGTTTATGTCTTGAATACTTCATCTTGCTCTATTTACTTTCCTGATGAATCCAAAACCCTAATTTAGATAAACTGACCAGATTATTACCTAGTACTCTCTTCTTAGATGGGGCTCCATTCTCTTCTCCATGCCTTTGGTCCATGACTCACTTTAGCATGGACTGCTTTCTCTTGAACATCACTGACCCCATGTCGACATAAAGTTTCAGAGGCAAATATATCAGTTATAAACAACCACAATAAACACTGAGAACGAGTACCTAATGGAATGTATTAAAACAGCCTGTAGAGCAAAGTCTATCTTTAGAAGAGAAGAAAATAAACAGATAAAAATCATGTTTTTGAGACTCGGGGAAATTTTAGTAATCTGGTGTGAAGACTCTGTCACCAATGTATGAATAAAATTAAAGAGTAATACTGATGTGTCTTGGCACTTCCATCTTTAATAACCTTTGCCATCATTATCTACTTGTTCCTCCCTGCATACCTGAAAAGTAAAGAAAATGGATTCCTTAACAGAGACACCCGAATTATAACATCAATGAAATAATTTGGCTATTTAAAAGAGAAATATTTTGGAAAAATGTGTAGTGACAGAACATAAAAGAAAATTATATGCTAAAAATTATATCCCAAAATAAGAATGGTGATCCCCTTCCCTGAAGTTTTAATTCTTTTCATAAAACATGACTAAAATGAAGAATAAAAAAGCTCCTAAGACATTGTGAGATTCTTTTTTTTCTTAAGAAATAGTATTTCTCCTTAACATTGGTGAAATGCTTTAATATTGAATCAGTATTGCTGATGAGAGTATGACCCCACGATATCAGAAACCTGCACTTGATCCCAACACACCTTTTGACTCACCACCTCTATGCCTTAAGGCAGGCAGGAATTTCAGCCATCCTGTGCTTGACTGTAGGTCCCTCCATCCTTTTCGTACTGGTCATGGATTTACTGATCAACTGGCAGCAGAGACCAGGAATGTTGGGGATGGAGATCTTAATTCCTCATGGCTGGGGTCACTTGGTGGATAATTTCTCTGGGGAGCTTAGGAGCAGCCTTGGATCTGAGGGTTCTTGGGAAGGGCAAGTTCCTGTTAAATTAATTAAACTAAAAGATATTTAGAAGTCAATCCCTGGCTGCAACTTGGGTTTGAGGTGTGATCTGGATCTAAGAATCTTCACTCATGATTGTCTCAGAACAGAAAGAAGCAAGGAGGAATCCAGAGCTCACCGGGTCAAACAGGTTTTGTCAGTGGATTTTTTCAGGGATAGCACCATGAAGTCTTAAATGAGATACCAAATGAGTCTAACTCAAGTTGATCCTCAAGACTACAGCCAGATTGTAAACCATCTGCTCCCTGATGGGAGCAGATACTTCTGAAGAGATTTCAGCAAGCTCTTGATATCGCTTTCCTGCTCCCTAACATAATTCCTAGAGCAGGTGGAACTTCTGTATATGTCCCAAATTTTCAGACAGAAAATTATACCACAGGGTTCAAATGGTTTCCTAGACCGTGGAGGAAGATAGAACAAAGAACAGAATGCTTCTCTAGAGGTCTAGACTTTCCATCATCCAAAGTAATTAAAGATTGATTCAGATTGATACCAGGGATTGTTCAAATATGTCAGCAGGAGCTAAAGATAGATCATCTTTATCCAAATAGCTGTATCCAGGTTGTGGGTCTATGGATGCCAATCAAGGACAGTGCTGAGACCATGTTTTGTAAACAAGAGAAGTGTAGAACTGGAAATCAGCAGATTAAATTGGTGTATTGTGAAGTAGGACTAACTGACAAAGAAGAAAATGACCCATTGGGATGTATAATATTTTTCACAGAATCATGGAATCATAGAACGTTTTGGTTGAAAGGAGCCTTAAAGATGATTTAGTTCCAACCACCCCACCATGGACAGGGATGCCACCCATGATTCCAGGTTGCCCAGGGCCCATCCAACCTGGCCTTCAACGCTTCTTGGGATGGGACATTCACAGCTTTACTGGGCAACCTGTTCCAGTGCCTCAACTCTTAAGCTTTTATGGGCTAATTTTTTTTAAATTATAAGAGTGATAACTGAAGAAGAGGTGGAAAGGATCAGAGTCATTCCTTCCATCTGCTGCACTCCAAAAATCATTGATGTTGCTGAATTTCCATCTATTCACTTTGAGAGATGACTGGGCAAACTGGATGTGAAGAAATGTGTTTAGCTTTTTTTCCTCCTTTGTCAATTGGCTTTTGCTAAAGCTTGAACAGCTCAAGGTTATACTATCTCTATCTTATTTTTTCTTTCCCGTTCTACACTTACTTTTTCTCTTTCCCATCTTTTCTTGCCATGTGCTTAAATATGGATCATGCTCAGAGAACATTTGGCTGTGAACTCATCACCAAAAAGAGGCAGCTAAATAGCAATGTTCTAAAGAGCACCACAATGACATAAGTTTGCCAGGTCTCCAGGTGGCCTGAAAGTATGTTGTGTCTGTCTGTCTCCTACAGTGAGCATGTTTACAAGAGTTAGCACCAAAATCAGAAATGGCAGGTTTTATCTTTGCTGTTCTTTTCTCTCCCCTATGTGCATCCTGTTGTTACTCTGTCCAAGGAAACTGCTTGCAACCCAAATAAGAGTAACAGAGGTAATTCTTATCTTCTGTTTTTCTTCCCTAGAGGCAGTTGTATTCGAGGTCAAAGGCTCTTTGTAGCTATTACCTGCAGAAGAAGCAAATGAGGGATGCTGTTTTCCAAAGCAGAAATTTCAAAATCTCGCAATACTTTACTATGAAATATTTGCACTGCTTTCCCGCTCCCCTTCATTCTCTCGTCCGTCATTCTCCCAAGAGCCAGCATATCTCTAACCCAAGCTATCAGTCCCGTAAATTTTAGTAGTCTGGAGAGTATAGTCTGTTACGAATGCACGACTAGAATTAAAGAGTGGCACTTCCATCTTCAGTCTTCCCAAATCTGGGATTTTCCATCTTCAATCACCAGATTTCACGAGGAAACAAGCTGCAAACAGAATCCAACCCCATGAATAAACAAGAATGATTCACAGTGTGAAAGGCTGCTGCTGACTTAGAAGTAACAAAATTTCAGACTTCCTGAGCCATCCCCCTGTTTTTTGCGCCACTAGATATCTTCATGTTTGTGACTAATGCATCACTGCCCAAGGCTTGCATGTCCTACTCAGACTATATACAAGGGTGTCTCTGTCTCCCAGTTTCTGAGGTGAAAGCATCATTTTATATTGAAAAAACTTGTTCAACTATGTTTAAAATCAGAAATATCAAAGCAATGTGTTTTCCGTTCTGGGCTAACCACCTGTACAGTCTCTTCTCTCCCATGGCAAGTCTGAGTTTCAAAAACCTGATCCAGTGCCACAGGAAGGAAAGCAAATTCTGCCATTGACTTTGCTACATTTTGCATCAGGATCTGAGTGGATCAGATGTAAATGGTTTGTGACACTACAAACGTCCACAGTCCCCATCCAGCTGATGTCTTCTGGGGAAGATCAAAATGAACAGCCACAAAAGACAATTCCAGGGAGGGGCACAAATATATCTAGATGTGATTTCATGTTGTTGTTTTTACCTTGTGGCTTTTTCTAGTGCATAAATCTGAGGCACTAGATGCTGGGCTATTCCCAAGTGGTGAATTATGGTGTTTCTTGAGGAGCAGTGTGGGCCAGATGCACCTGTCTGCCTGCTCTCTTGTGACTCAATATGGGAATAAAAACTCTGCTCTGACATCAGAGCTGAGGATGGAGCACTTCCCCTGGTTAAGATAGAAAGAACATCTTTTCTATTGCTTACTCTCATCTTTTTATGACATGTTCTATATGGTGGCTGTCTTCAGCATTTTTTGCAAGTGTGTGCTGGGAACCTGATCCTCTGACATGAATAAGCCTTTAGTAAACTCACTTCAACCCTACTGACTGTCATTCTCACTGTTGTTTTGAAGTCTTGAATGTAGTCCCTCATCTCATTAGCTGCGCATGGCCATGGGATGTTCCCTCTGCCCTTACCAAATCCAAGAACAATATAAAACTCGTATTCACTATTTGCACACATGCTCTGAGCCAGTATGGCTGGTCTCTTATTACCTATTACATGAAGAACTTGCTTGGCAACATCAGCCTGACAGAAGCTGTCTGTGTTTGTGTGCCTGACAATTGACCTCCATGGAAATTGCTGTTATTTTGGATGCACTCAGTGCATCAGCACCATTTACAGCAAGGGGAATTTTCAGGAAGAAGCTGTAGATCTGTGAATTGTCCCTTCAGGGAATGGGAGATGTCTCTCTTGCACACAAATTTCTTATTTCACCTCAAGTACTTAGTGCTGATGTTCATATTTTCACTAACAGTATTCCAAGTGTGCAGAAGGCCAGTGAATCTTGAATATACAGAAAAATTTTCTACTGTTCTGGCAAGTTTTATCACAGAGCAATAGAGAAATAACTTTCTCAACTTTTCTAACACACAGAATGAAGTTTTCAAACACTGATGTGTCAGCATTTGAAAAACTTCAAAAATTTTAAAAAGAATGTTGAGAATAAAAGAATAAAAATGAGATTTCATAGTTTTCTGTATTCACTTGCACATCCCATCATTATTTTTGTGATCATTTCCACATGCAGACTTACCTATTATGCAGGAAATACTAAAATATGTAGACATATTGAAAGCTTATGGTAAGTAGAAATGTGTTTAAATCTTATCCTAGACATTAAGTCTGGAGAAACTTGCCCTCAATACTTTAAGCTGGAATAAGTAATAATGTTTGAACTAATAAACTAAACAGGGTAAGACATGGTTGCAAGAACTGTCCAGACTGTTACCACGCTCCTTGGCAGGGCTGAAGCCAGGGCAGACTCCTCAAAGATCGCACCTTCAGGAACAGGACAGGCAAGCAGGATTCCCAGTAAGGAGCAGGGATGAGGCTAACCTGTGGCAGGGGGACAGAGAGGTAACCATATGGGGTATAGAATCCCAAAATCCCAGAATGGGAAAGGTTGGAAGGGACCACCGTGGGTCATCTGGTCCAACCTCCCTGCTCGAGCAGGGTCGTCCCAGAGCACATGGCACAGGATTGTGTCCAGATGGTTCTGGAATATCTCCAGTGAGCAAGAGACTCCACAACTCTCTGGGCAGTCTGTAATGCTGTGCTGTAACCATGCAATACTAAGCCAGCATCCCATTAGTGAGAGATGTCTCTGCCCCAATTAAAGTGCAAATGAGACCATTTCCTAAAGACAATAATATGGATTTTATTTAACTGTGAATGTGAGGTAAAGAGTTAGAAAGAGGTAGAGAAGAGAAAGAGAGAGAGAGATCAAGCAGAATATGGTCCCATTGGTCCTCCTTCACCCTGGGCTTCTTGGTGGTGGCGGTCCCGGAGTTGTTGTTCTTGGGGTACCACCTTTATACAGTTCAGGTTCTGGGTATCCCCGGGGTGGTCACAGAAGCTGTTCCAATAATATGGAATATGTGTAGGAACAGTTGCTTCCTTTCCCACACTTTGCCACAGTGGGAATTTCTGTCTGGATGCATTCACCAGGATGCACTCACCAGACCTCGGCTTCCCCAGGCCTGGAATTTGTCCCTCTCTGTCACAGATTCTCCCTTCTGTGCTTATCTCAAGTTCCTGCTGTGGTGGCTTATCTTATGGCAAGTTCCTTCTGTGACCTTTAGGGTGTTTGAGGCAGTCCACTCTGCTCTTTAGGTCCTTACACGAGCGACAGCTAATGAGTCCTGGTCCTTTTGTAGACTGGTATAGATGTAGGCATTGGATCCTCAGGAACTGTCCGGACAAAATCAATGTCAAGGCAGCAGCATCTCTAAACTTCTACTAATAAAAATCCTGAGAGAGCATCAAAAGGGCAAAGTGGAGGGAGCAACCAAAGCAGAGCAGAGAGGAACTGCTTAGTGGCTCCTGCAGAGTTGGAGACATCAATTAATGCCTCCTTGGTCACAGAAGGACTTAGCTCTGTGACTGGCAGAAAGAAGAAGACTTCCAAACCCCACAGCAGTGTTGATTTATTCCCTTGAACACTAAGGAATCACCGTTTTTTTCATCCATTCTTATGGGCCGTGTCTTATTTCAGAGCAGCTTTACAACCTCCTGCTAGAGTTAAGAGAAGATGAGGTGACTTTGAGCTCAGCACCCGAGACTGAGGAGCCAGGAGGCTCAGCCAGTGCCACAGCAAGGGCTGGCTGAGGGTGAGAGCTGGAAGTCATGGCACTGAGCACTGGAAAGTCTTGCTGTACCATGGCACAGGGTGGATGTGACAGGTGTTTCAAGTGTTGCAGTGATTGAGTGTTGGCTGGCTGGACTATGCTTAGATCCCTTGTAGAGGTGCTGGATGGAGTCTGGGACCTGAAAGCACCAGAAAAACAAGACAGGGTGTGAAGGCACAGCCCTAGCCAAAAAAAAAAAAAAAAGAATGATCAGCATTTCTTAATTAATTTTGCCCTGTTCTTTCCTCTCAGGGATCTCCAACAGCATGAGAGAAGGCAAGAACTTTTAAACTTTGGGTTTCCACCTACTGGAAGGGTAAGCAATTCCTCTGTGGAGCCCAGCTGGGGTCACTGTTCACAGGGTTCAGCTCTGCAGCAGGGTTTGGTGCACTACCCACACGGGTGTTTTCACTTTGGTGTGCTGCTATTCTCCCCTCAGCTAGACATTGTAAGGAGCATTAGTCTTCTTATTGTTTCCATATATTATCTCTTTGTTTTTCATCTTGATATTAACAGTTCTGATACGCTCAAGGAAAGCAAATGTGCGTGTTTTAGGGCCTTTATTTTAGGGGAAGGTTCTCTGTGTCCACCAACCGTGTGCTCCGAGGCATTTTCTCGTTGGACAGCAGTGCAGTTATCTGTCTGAGCTGAGGGCAAGGCTCCTCTCTGGGGAGGGGACAGGTCCCACACCATCTGGGCAGAGAGGCTGAACCAGAGAGAGAGAAACAATGTCCAGCCAGTACTGAGCAGCACACAAGAAAGATAAGGAAACCAAACAAAATGAAGAACACACTTCGAACATCTTCACTCTTAGCTTGCCTTCCTTCCTCGACTCAGACTATTCTGGGCACACCTGTGGGCATTACAGATCTCAGAAGTAACCACGTTTCAAAATGTGGACAGTTTCAGGATGTTTTTCTGTCCAAGCTTTATTGCATTTGGCAGAAGACAGTAGCACACTGGTCCATGCTCTTGGCTTAGGACTTGAATTGCATTTCTAGTACATAGGCATTCATTTTCAGCTGTCATTGGATCCCTCAGGAACTTCTTCTTTTCCTATTTATTCAAAAAACACAAATTACAAGCACTTTCCCAGCACAAATGTAACTCATTCTAAATCCCTGCTAATTCAACAAGATGCCAGTTTTACTAATTGCTACCTTGATTAATCAAAGTGGAAATTATTTAAGATACCATTTGCTTCCAAATAGGCAGGTCATTTAAATTTGTTTGTTAACTGAGTCTGAAATATAAAATTTGGCCAGCCTCTTTCTATTAATCAAGCTCATATTGTATATTGTCAATTTTCCTTCCTGATTACCTCTTCAATAGGATCATGTGTTTGTGTTTGTGATTTCAGCAGTGATGGGAACTGTTACCTGAGGCCCATCTTCCTTTCTAGAGGACCCAGCAAACTGAAATTGTTATTCTGCTACCTATTAGTGTCGCTTGTAAAAGTCTCCAATTTCTTCAGTCCCCAGTTCATCTTCAATGTGCTTAGATCTTAAAACTAATTAAAAAATCTTGAATAACAATTTACTTAGGGAGATGAGGTTTGTCACCATCATATTGTTTGTGCATATATCCACAGATGCATTCAGTGATGGGAACAGCAATTTAGGAGTCTTTTGAAGTTTATCTGTCCTGCAGCTCAAGTCTGAAAAATGCAGTTAATTCCTGGTACAGCTTGACACCATTGATTGGTGACACAATCTGACTGCTCTCAAAGTGACTGTAGGCACACCACTATGCCAGGACAGATCTGTTCTTATTGATGGGAACAGTGACACATTCCCTCCTTATAAATTTTTTTAATGAAGGGTCGAATCAGGCCATAAGCAATCTGATCCACAGCCCCCTGTTAGCAGCTGGTCAGACTTCTGCTGGTGTTTGTGGGGTTTTTGGGTGTATTTCATCACAAGAGGCTGCTGTTTGAAAGAAAGAAGTGCTTCAGTAGCTTCTTCAGTGGTGCTCTGTGAGAGCTTTAGGGTACAAGCTCAATTTTGACGACAAAATACTTCTGCTGAAGTATCTTTTATGTACTTTGATCACAGTGCTCAAAGGATATGTTGGCTTTGGTCTTATCTCTTACTCTCTTCCACACAGGCATTAAGTGAAGGGTTTAAAGCAGTCACCAGTGTCTGTTTAACAGGAATATTTTCTGAACTGACTTTTACAGGATTTTAAAATTATTATTAAACACTAGGAATATCATATTTGACAGGTCAACAGATTATTGGGTTTTGGCTTAAATATCAAAAGCCACAATCCTTGGCACATTTCAGCACGCTGAGGAAATGCTTGAAATTCACAGCAAATAAAATATTTAAAAGCTGATTACCTGATGTTCTGCACAGAAACTGATGGGGAGGAATGCTACAACCTGGCACCATGTTTAGCTGAATTTTTAGCTTCTTACTTACTGATCCACTTTTACAAAGTGTCTGTGGGAATATTCTAATATCTTAGAGGCTTCAGCAAACGTGAGGGTACCTCAGACCTCTCTATTTCTCTGTCCACCAGCTTCTGTTGGAAGGGACGTTAAAGATCATATGGTGGCATTTCCATTTTCATGGGACTGTGTCCTGTTGAGGAAAATACACAAAGATGACTCCACCTGTCTCACTCTTCCCAGGAACAGTCCAACAGGCCACTGCTGTGGCCTCTGCCAGCAGGCTCCTGTTAAAAAAACAAAAAACCATGAGAGGCAACTCACCAAACAATGAGAGAAATGGAATGAGTCCTAGTTTCAGATGTACAATATTCACCAACTTCTACAAGCCTGGAACAATTTTCTTCAGCTGAGGAATTGCCTTAAAATTAGGTTTTAGCAAAAGCAGTCTCTTGAAGCCTGTTCCACTGATCTTTATGGGAAGTTTGCCATTGCCTCTAGTCCTTGGCAGCTGGATTGCAGTTCAGGCCCATTGGCCAAGATTCACAAAACACCATTGCTCTGATCTCCCATGAATTTCAATGGGATTCAGGCAGTGAAATGCCTTTATGAATCTGGGTCTTCATTCCAAGAAATCTGAAAGTTTGAGGAAGCTTATTTAGCACACACTGTCCTCAGAGAATGTGGGTTATTCTATTTGTTTGTCAAAGCCAATCATTCTGTCACACAGCTAATGCACAAATTAATGGGATTAATGGGCACATACCTTCCTCCTGGTATCAGGGGTCTTTAGATACCATTGCTGACCCTCCTGTTAAAAGCACAGAACTTGGCTTTTGGCATAAAATATAGGTCAAATCTCAGAAACAGAAGGGCAAATCAAGGCAAGGTGACAGGTGAAGAGCCGCCCTGGCAGGAAACCTAGTCATAAACTCCAACAGCACATGTACTTCTGGAAGCTGTTTTTTAAGGGTTTCCCCTTCTGTTTGAGCCTCTGGTAAGTAATTTAGGTTAACTGAAAAGTGGAGTGAGGCTGAAACCCAGGGCTCCTCAAAGTTAATTTCTACACAGCATTGTTAGTTACCCTTATGGTCCCGAGGCCAGTGGCTTTCAACAAGTGCAGTTTGCCTTACAGTGGAAGGCTCTCTATGGCTGACATATTTCTGAGATTCTCACTCCTATTAAATTTGATAATTTTCACTGATGCATGACATATACAGAAGGTTTCTTTTTGCAGCTGTCCTCACCGTGTAGTGAAGCACGACCAGTACCCAACAGGGTAATATCCTAAGGGATGCATCAAAGAAGGAAGCAACTGGGTAAACTTCTGAGCAGGGAGTCTGGGACCTGGCTGTAACCCAGGGCTGTTCTCCAACCTCGTTACAGCCATTTTGACAGGGACAGGTGCTAACAGGGTACAGAGCCCATGTTCATCTCTGCGTCAGCTCTGCCTGGCTTTCTCCCCCCGAGTCAGTGCAGAAATGTCACATATATCGTAACGAAGGGCTACCAGAAAGAGAGCTTTCTCTGCATGGTTCAGCTGGCCCACCTTAGCTCCTTCAGACTAAAGGAAGACTGGAGAACTCTTACCTTTAAAGGAGAGCATGCAGAGAAGTGCTGCAGTAGCTATGAGACACTCCAAAAAGAAGCAAAAGAAAGATACCCTGGATCTTCCCAAATGACACTGGGTAAAGGCCACGTGGACAACTGAAACGAGTCCATTGTTCCTCAGGATCCCACTGTGCCTGGGTGTGCAACCAGTGAAGCTGATGCAGCCCAGAGAGAAATTCAGCTCACCCTGCAGTGCGGCTGGGCTCTGCATGGCTGGGTCACTCCTCAGGCCCCATCGGCTGCATGACTGGAGGTCTTTGCTGCAAGAAGAGTTTAAGATACTCAGCATTCAGATAGGCAACTATGAGGATAAATGTGTTTCTTTACTCTTGAACTGATTTCCACCCAAGACAGCATTGGCTTTTTTCCAGAGTAAATGGCTGAATTCAAACAATAACCAAAATTTCAGCTACAGGTGCAAAGTTAAAAAAGAAAAAAATCCATGCCGAGAACTTAGTTTTCCTTATAGGACTTATTCGTACTGCTTTATCCCACCTATAATATAAAAAAAGAACAAAAGTTCCCTCAATCAACACATTTTTGTGCTGGCTTCTCAATTGATTTTAGTGCAAGCGCTTTATTTGGGAGCATAATCCCTCTTTTGGAATTGTTAAGTCAAGGAATAAGGACTTTCTGGTAGACTAGGTGAGACAGATGCACCCAAACCCAAAGATGCACTCAGAAGACTTAACAGCCCACATCAAAAACAAACAACAGAAGGGAAGGAAAGATGGTGTTGGGGGTAGTGTTTCAAGTAGGATCTAGGCAGGGTATGGATTAACATGTGAGCCTTAGATGAACCTGGAGGGAAAGAAAAGTTTTGATTTTCAAGACATATCAAGGCTATGTCAGGCTCTGGTACAACAAAATAATGCAAGATCTAGAGAGAATTGACTTGAGTAAAACTGCTTGAACACCTGTGCATAATATCCTGGAGAAACATATAAAAATGGTTTATTATGAATGAAAGTCTGCACTAGCCTGTCTGGCTTATTATTATTTTCACTGACACCCTAGATGATGGAATAGGAAGCTGCTTAGGCAGTTTGCAGTCCACCCCAAGTGGGGACTGACCAAACACACTCATGGGTAGGAGTCATCCAAAAGAAATTATCTGAGAACGTTTTAAGAAAATGGAGAAATTACAGAGCAGCAAAGGTTTCAGACATAGCTTTTCATCAGAGTCTTAACTGCACAAATAGAATAGGGAGAAAATAGATCTGCAGGAGAAGTTCTGGAAGTTGCAGTGGGTGAGAAGCTGGCCTTGACTAAGTAACCAAACTTGTGCTCCTACAGCAGAGGCAGACACAGGAGGATGATAATCATCCCATGCAGTCCATTATGACCACCATGTGGAAACAAAATTTGGGCTAAGTGGGCAAAGCCCAGGGCAGAGCAATGTGCCAGTTAGAGACACTGTGCTAATGACATGCATTGGAAGGTGGACAGGACTGGGGTTGCTCAGTCTGGGGAAGACTGACATGTGTCAAGAAACAGGGGTCAATATAGAATGGATTGCTGCAAAAATAGTCTGTCCTCCATGTTCATTCCAGGTGGGACATGATGCAATGGAGAAATATCTCAAAGAGAAGATTAATTAAGAAATCAGAAAAATGTTTTTAGCAGTGAATCTAGCTAAATAAGCAAAGAGAATGTGAGAGGCAATGAAATGTCTCTTCCAGGAGGTGTAGCATTTGACAACTGTCTATCCAGAATAGGTTCCAGCCTGGGACTGCCAGCTGTGTGTCCCCTCCAGTCCTATTTCACTCTGATTCCACAGTGCTGTGACACAGGGACGGCAGAACAGCTTGATGCATGTTCATCAGGAGAACCTGACAGTCCACGAATGTGGCACAATATCACAGACAGCTCAAGGATTTGCCTGTGTAGAGGAAGTTCAGCAGATAATTCTGAAAAGAGCTTAAAGCTTCAGAGAATGTGCATTTGTTTTCCTTTAAATTTCATTTTCTGTTTTCTTTTGGTTTATTTGTAAGCAGGATGCTCCATGAAGCCCAGTTCTGCCATGTTCCACAGGCTTTTTCCCACTGGTTAATCACCCTTGAGTTTCTTGTGACCGTCGAGTGAGTCCTTTCCAAGGGAGTTGAGGGCATACAACTGCACGTATTGCCTGCACTTTGTCTTTTCCTTAACAACGAAAATCTTGTTATCTGTGGGGGCAGCACAGGGCTGAATGAGGCTGTGTAGGGAACCAGTCTGTGCTGAAGTTTTCGGGGTCTTCCCCAAGGTTGGCTCTGCTGGGCATTGCCATGGGATGGCTGACAGCATGAGCCAGACACCCACTCCCAGCCAGGCTTTTACCTACATTTAATTTAGTTTACCTGAACTAACACAAGTTTGAGTATTGGCCAAATTAACAATCTGAGGAACAGGTTTTAGTTCAAATATGCCATGGAATTTAATTATGTTGCTATCTCTTGTCACTCCAGCAATATCATTAGAAGCTGTATATGTGGATCTGCCTTGTATTCACTTCCTAATGAGAAGAGACAGAAAGGCTGAAAAACCTAATAAGTACCTGAAAAAAAAAATTTAAAAATTCCCCCAGATCATCTCTATCTTCAATTTTGACTGTGTTGAACAGACAGTCTCTGACTGGCAAGGATAATACACCCATAATCTTGAGCTCAGGCCGGTAATAGAGCTTTTTAGTAATAAAGCTTTGGTGAATTGGTGTCCAGCTGGTGTTTGCATTACCTTTCAGGGGTCCTTGCCTGGGCCCTTGCCTGGGCCACCCTCATTTAAAAAGCTTGGGGTGGGTAAGGTTCTCATGAGACTGGAACTGAACTTGGACAGATATTTATGAGCTCCTGCCATGGGTCTAAACCCTAAATCACCCCGGCTGAAGCCCTATAGAGTTATCTGTGAGTCCATCTATGTTTTCGTGGTGATCACCAGAGTGCAAAGGTGCCCTTGGACCTAAAACCAAGCCAAATTGATGGCTGATAAGAGATTCTGAAGTGAAAATATGCTTATTTTACATTATGTAGATAGGTGTTTAAAGCTACCCAGTTTGAGTCCTGGCCCAGATCTGTTCCCTTCCTCAGTGCTGGGATGAACCTTTCCCTCTCCAGGGTGACTGTGTCCTGCAGTGGCCACCTACGCCCAGGATGACTAACACCAGTGGGAATGCCACTCAGGCTTTTGGGATCTCAAGACAGATCAAGTGGAATCCCAAGTTATACCAAGTGGGATCCTCAGGGAAATCAAGTCCTTGAGGAGGAACTGAGGACATCAGACAGCCCTGGGTACAGAGATTTCCTCCACAACAGGGAGATGGAGTCAGAAGCAGTGAATGTCTGCCCAGACTTTCTCAATAGCCCAGGAGAAGGGAAATATTCACCTCAAAGTGAGACTTTTCTTCTGTGGGTAGAAAAGCCACCTCCCACATCCATGCAGAGGAAGGTTATTGAACCCTGGATTGCTGTAGGATTGATCCGTGTCTCCTGCCCATGAGCATGACAGGCAGTGGAGGCATGACTGCATATATATGTTTTTCTCTCAGTCTCAGTTTTCATTTTTGGCTTTCCTGTACACAGCAGATAACACCAGGGAATGTATTTCTTGAGCACCTCATAAGGGGAATCATGCACTAGAACATGAATTTATTACCTTTCCTGACTTATGGTCAGTCATTTGTGCAATTTTCATTCCAACAAAATAGCACAGAGTCTTTAACAAAGCAGGATAGGTAACTTGCCTCAATTTGTCAGAAAATAGTTTGGAAACTCTGTCAGGTCCTGCCTGTGACCTGAGAGAGTAAAAAAAAAAACTGATGATATGTTTTAAAATTGGCATAGTTTGTCATTCAGCCATGACCTAAACAAAATTTACTTCTGCTCTAGTCTTGCAGCACTGTCCTTGTACTTACTGGGTAAATTTGGAAGGTTATGTAGCTACATTAGTGACTAGAGGGGAGAGAATATGCACCTATCTTGTTAGACAACTAATTTAAAGGGTTAGCATCTGCATGATTTGTTGAATGACTTTTGACAATCAGTATGTTCCCTTCTCTGCAAAAAAAACCTGAATCTTCCTAACAATATATTTTCTCAATTAGTTTTTGTTACAACAAGCAGTCTGGTTACAGAAAAAAAAAAAATACTGTGAAAAATCTTTGCTTCAGTATTTACAGGGCTCTGCATGTATAAGACAGTTATGAAACCATTGCCCAGTGCAGAGCTCATGACATGGCAGCATTTTGTACAGCAGTGGCAGATTAAACCTCAGAAGTCAACACAGCCTTTCTGAGCAGGCTGAAATTGCAGTGGGAAGTCTCAGTTCTCTTCCATTGATAGTTAATAAATAAGAGTGAGGTTCACTTGGGTAGTGTGGTTATCTACAGCATGAACACCCATATTTGAGCACATGTCCCTGCCTCCCCATCGTATCCGGGGAAAGAGCTGGTCAGTGACATCAAGAGAGTTTGGGATGCAATTTGCCTTGTCTTAAGCCTCCTGTACTTGGTCCCTGTTGACTCCATTGTCTTGGGTTCTGCTTCAGTGCTGGAGATCTGGGCAGTAGCTCAGGTGTGACAAAGCTGGGACCCCTCAGTGGGGTCAGCTGCATCTGCATTTCCCAGCAGCAGGGCAGTAGGAATTTTGAACATAAGTGGAGAGATGGCACCTGCATCTGCCTGACCTCAGGAGTAAACCTGACATTGTCAGCCTGTTCCAGAGCGGTCTGTACTCTCACCAGTGTGGGGAGGAGCTTTTGTGTGTGTCAGCTCCATTGCACAGGGATCGCCGCAAAGCTGCTGGAAGAGCAAAGACATTTCAGAAATAATTAGAAAGTCCTGCAATGGGCTAAGGCAGGTTTATTTCCCTTTGCACCAAGAGTTTATTGGCTTCAGGGTGAGCTGTGGGTGTAGTTCTGAAAAGGTCAGCAGCATAGCAGAGGGAGTGAATCACTTTTATAGCTAAATAAAGGCTGACAGTGACCATGGAATGGTTCTTCCCAGCCATGAAGGAGTGTGGTGGCTCCAGATGTATTGCTTTGGTGGGGATTGATTGAGAATCCATCCTTGCAGTAGTGGAGCGTGGCTGTGACTTTGCTTGCAAGGAAGAAAGGTAGAATGTGCAGGGAGGAGAAAGTGGGCTGTAGAGAGGATCAGAATGCTGCAGAGGCAGGTGGAAATCTGTCTTGGACTAATCTGGAGGGACCACAGATGTAAACAGGCAAAGGCAAACTGAAAAAGTCATCAGAGAATTAATAACCAGTGTCTGCTTCAGCTGCCCTTCTTCCTGACACACCAGACCAGTTCATCACTGATGTGACTTTGGCCTCTGGGCTTTGTCTGTGCCTAAAAGTGAACGGCAGGAGTTCAAAAACATTGTACCTTTACAATAGATCCAACAAGATCCAATAATTCTTTTTTTTCTTTTCTTTTTCTTTATTTTAAATAATATTCAGTCCATCTTTATAAGCAGCTGAAAGGCCAAATAAAAATAAAGAAATAAAGAGGTGTTAAAATCATATTGGTTACAGAAGTAGCTGTACTTCATACATGGTGCAATCCCACCACATTAGCAAACCTGTGGACCTCTTAGATTCTCAGCTGTCATAACCACTGACCAACCATTTATTGGTAGTCATTAAGCGTTTATTATCTCTGCTTGAATTGTTTCTAAATGTTCCAGTAATATAAATTGTTCTTTCAAAATTCAGTAATGCAGCTGAACTTTACCTGCAGTGCTCTCTTTGCCCAGCACTTAATGTGTTTAAAATCCCCTCTGAGTAAAAATTTCTGCAGAAAGTCATTAGAAGGAGAGTGTTCTTTACCACAATAATCCCCCATGCATGTATCTCTGTTAATTGAGCTACTTTTCTAGACAATGTGGTAATTATAGCTCATTGAAGAGCATCAAAGAGCTTCACTGTTATTTTACCCTGACATTTTCCCCATCAGTGGGAGGTCTCACCAGCATAATAGGGGGCTTCTCCCTTGAATCACAGGGCACAGGTAAGAGCTGTGTTGTTTTGTCAGTGATGGGAAACAGTGCCACAGGCACAGGAATTTTTTGCATAAGATAATTTTGCACAATCCCTTCCCCCCATGCAGGCACAGCCCAGACAGTCCACACTGAGCTCTGTGGTTACACTTCTGTGTATCAAAATAATCAATTAGATGGAAAAAAAAAAAGGTTCTTACTATTTTTATCTTCTGATATTGTAGGATTTGAGACATGTAACTGTATCTACAGTCTGGAAGTTCTTGTGTTGTGAGGCTGACTATAATTTGTGTTTGCTTTCATGTAAGACAGATTCAACCAGGATGGCTTTGCTCCTGCTGAAGGCAGTGGTTGGACTCCCGTTGCTTTGGCCAGAGACTGTACAGGGATTTAGTGACTGTACAAATCAGATTTAGCAAGTGCAGCATGTATGGCTTCCTGAGCTTGGAGGTGTTCTGCTTCACAGCTCTGAGAAATCACAGATGAACATTAGGAAAAAGTGAAAATCAGCTTAGTCAGAGTACAGAAACAGGATATGGGAACAAGACTTCACATTGAGTTTTCTGAAATGTTTAACAAATGAGTGGGCTTTTGTGGTGATTAGTTTTCCAGGTCTAATAATTGACTTGATTATTAAATCTCTTTCTCTTCCAAAGTTATGTAATTCTGGATATAACTTCAGGAGAAAAGCCGTCTGTTTACTTATTAATCAGTAATCACCTTTTAACTTACCAATATTGAGTACGTGTTAAAACTTATTTGAGCAATGTACATGCATGGAAAAAGGTTTATTAAGTATATATTGGATGACAGTTTTGAGGGAGAGAATAGATGAAGTTAAGTAATAACAAAATAATTTTCAAAGTTAATTAGGTAAGGGCCACAAAAGTAATCACTATTTCTCAGCATCACTTCAAAACACATCTCCTGTAACTCATGCTTCTCCCATTACCACAAAGAAAAGAATCCAGAGAAGAACTCCAACCTCCAACAGGGAACTGAAGCCTGACTAAGGACGGTGATGGCTAAAGGTTGTTGTTTTCTAATGCACTGTGTGGCACATGCTGGGATGGATCCAAAATGCTGATATTATGCACAGAGCATAGTTGGCAGTGCTGGTGAACCATAAATCCAGATGCACATAAAGAAGGGCCTTTGGATCTGGATGTTGGCCTGAGCCATTGTGAATGTCTGGCAAAGCTCTGTGGAACCTGACCATCCCCTCAGCAGAGTGAGGGACTGAGCAAGCTCCCCATTAGAGCTGATCATTCCAAAACCAGGTTTTGCTTCGTGTGAGGAGGGGATTTGCCTTCTGCTGCTCCCTGCACACCCTGCTAGTGCCCATCCTGTGCCTTTCACTGATGTTTGCTTTGGTAGCACTGACTGCCAACTCCCTGTCCTTGCAAAAATGCTGCAGTTCCTCAGACACAGCTGGGCCCCAGATCCCACGGAGCCTAAATGAATTGTCTTGTGATCCAGTGGGTAAGCTTGCAAAAGAGGCTGGAGAAGCCTGCAGAGCTATCATCCTGTTAGATGAGCCAGAACTCATACAGCTGCTATTGCTTTGTAAACTGGGGAGCTTTCAGCCCCACAGTAATTATATATTGCTTTAAATTGCTTTGGAGTGGCTCTCAAGATGCTGTCATCAAGGCTGTCATCTTTAGGGGCAAGCTCAGACACAAGAGAAGTAAGCTAAAGTGAATCAGACAATGGTGGTGGCTGAATTCATTTCATTGAGCTTGTACAGTCATCTTGACCTCCATAAAAGTTCTCCATTTCAATTTCTGTCTCCTGAGGAAAATGCTACAGCCTTCCCCTTTTGAACTGTCTAAGTGGAGGAAAAGTAGGGAAGACTCATTTCTTTTAGCCAGAAACGAGACAATCCCATCGATGCTTTGGCAAAAAATCCCCCTTAGAATTTGTTGTCGCTACCTGCAAGGTCATAAATCAAATTTCAGCTTGCCTCTCATTTCATCACAGAGTTGACAACTTTTACCCACTTCTCTATTGCACATGTGAGGGTGCAGTGTAGAGATCCAAAATTCACTGCTGAAATTCTTAATGTGAAAGTAGGCATGATTTAATTTATTGCTCTGGCTACTGCCCTTTTAAGCTGCATCTTGGACAGGATATTGTCCAGATGCCCTTCTGGGTTCTATTTTGTAACTCTTCATCTCTAAATAATATGCTTAGAAGTGAGATCTGTCAGGAAAGTTGTAATGGTGCATAGCAATGGTAAGCAGCCTTTAAAAAATGTATTTTCTAGTGAGATACTAAGGAAAGGAACAAAAATAGTACTCTGAATCTCTGATGGTCTTGTAACATTTTAGCTCAGATATGAGATAAAAATGAAATCGTTTTGCTTCATTATACTTGGTAATTTGGCCTTTGCAATTAGAAAAATCTGGAGTAGTGTGTTTTGTACCTTTCTGTTATGAAAGATTACAAAGGCTCCATGAACACGTATGAAAGTAGCAGTACAGTGAGTTTCTGCTGATGAGCATCTCCCTGTCTTCAATCTGTCAGCTGAAAATACGAGGGGCTCTGAGGCTGCCATTATGCTCCATCATATCAATGATCCATGGATTAGGAACTGGCACAAGCACACTGAAGAGCTCTAAAGGAGCTGTAATAGCCTATCTTGTCAGCAGCCAGGGGCTGTGGATTAAAGTGGGAGAGCACTGAACCATACAGACTCCCTTCTTGTCCCTCTGGGAGCCTTGTCCACTTTTGGAAATATGACAGTCAACAACTGTTGGTGACAACACAATGCCTTTTTGTCATAACAACAACTTCTGTGGGCCAGCTAGGGAGAAAAACATTGCGAAGTGTGGTGATGGTGGTGGTTTGTCCATTGCAAATGAGTTTGTGATCGCAAAATCCTTTTGTTGCTGTCACATGGCCAGGTGTCCCTTCCATGGCCACATCCCTGGGCTGTTCCCTATTGGTGCTGCCAGTGACAGTCCCTGGCCAGGTCCCTCAGCCTGCCAAGCACAGCCGTGCTCCTTGCAGGGTCTGCTGCAGGCCTGCACACGTGGGGAAGTACAAGAGAACCTCCAGCGCTCAGTCCAGGCTGGGTTTGGATTTAGGCAGCTCAAATGCTGAGTGCTCCTTCTGCACTGCCTTCCTTCTGCAGTGCTTCCTGTGGGAAAGCAGCATGGCACTGCAAAGAACAGGCTCTGTACCTTTGGACAGTGCTACATACCCCCCTTCATCATTTTTTGGGACCACAGGGGACTGGAGTGACCTGTGGCTTTACAAGGACTAATCCAAATCTTGCAGGGCTGCAGCTGAGAGCTAATGAGTCCTGCAGGACCCAGACTGACTCCACACAGAGCCAGATGGATGTCTTTGCAACTTGCATCCATGTCACCAGTTCCTTCTGTTAACCCAATTATTCGAACCCACCATTATCCTGGATAAATGAGGGTTGGTCTTTAAGATAATAACCTCTGTGTCATGACATTTTCAAGACATTTTAGACCTAAGAAATTAGGTGAAATAGTAATTGCTCATTTAAAGTTTTATTGGGATCCACTTTAGATTTTTGTAATGAAATAACATTTACCTTTGGCCACTACTGACCTGGAGCAGATCCAGCTGAATGACCTACATGGGAAAACATCTACATCCATTGCTGAGAATCTGAGCCAAACATTTCCTAGAGCAGTGGA
Organism: Acanthornis magna; assembly: GCA_036785705.1. Classification (NCBI taxonomy): domain Eukaryota; kingdom Metazoa; phylum Chordata; class Aves; order Passeriformes; family Acanthizidae; genus Acanthornis; species Acanthornis magna. Next base: position 7,656,070 of record JAWUZG010000119.1, on the reverse strand, counting down.
TTTGCAGTCCTTAATCCTGGAAGTAAATTCAGAGAAGCAGAGTTTTATGACAAGGCTGACACTTGAAGGTTGTGAGGTTTCTATGAGAAGGAGCAGGGACCACAGTCAGGGCTTTCAGGAAGAGTAGCACATCTATGCTAGGTAAATTCAGAATGCTGCAGAGCACTGTGTGATCCAAATCTCAGGGCTTTCAGGCACACAAAGTCAGAACTCTGCACTGCTGTACCAAAGTTTGACCTTTGCCATTTATATCTTAGTGAAGGCTTGAATCTGCCCTAGTTCACAAGCTAATTTTGGTTTCTAGTCACATCTACTTGCTCCATCCGCCCTTATGGATCAGGTAACTGAGCCTCAATTCCGTCCTCCCCTCCCCTCCCCTCCCCTCCCCTCCCCTCCCCTCCCCTCCCCTCCCCTCCCCTCCCCTCCCCTCCCCTCCCCTCCCCTCCCCTCCCCTCCCCTCCCCTCCCCTCCCCTCCCCTCCCCTCCCCTCAGTTCCACTATGCCTTGGAAACCAATGCACATTTACCCCCCTTCACTTGTCTCAATCACGTTGCAATTACATAAGAGAGGTAACTATGGTTATAAAAAGTCCTTCACTCTGAAAGAAGGAATCTTACACTTTTCAGTACAATTGGACTGAAAGAGACTTTGGTTTTTTTTATCAAATCATTTGATGATATTATTTTTGCACTCCAAATCATAGCCATGCCTCATGTTTTTGTCTCCATCACCCCTTTTGTAAGACTGTGTGAGAGCTGCTGCCATATAATTGTTACCAATTCTATAGCCTAAAATTTTCATGGCCAATATCTACTTTAAAAAAAAAAAAATTGTGATCATTGGGAGAGGATGATGTCCTAACCCAAACATCTTTTTCTTATTATTGTTTCTACCCGAATCATTGTTTTAATCTCTGTTGTTCAAGGAGATTGATGGTTTCTTACATCAAACAGTGCAGGTTCTACCATGTCGGAATATATGAAATGCCAGGACTGCAGTGTCTATGCAAGGAAATAGTTCTGAAATGCGATGGTTTCCTGTGTTAGGTACACTCTGTGCAGTCCAAAAATTCACTGTCTGCAGTGTCTTCATCCCCACTCAACCCTTCAGTGCCCACGAGAGGTGACCAAGTGCATTGTCAAAGGGAGAGCAAGGTGAGGTCTGGAGTCCCAGTGGGAGTTCCCCATGGACCAGGCAGCCTCAGCACACAAGGCCCTGTCTGCTGGAATATCCTCCCTCCCTTCTGAAGTTTTCCTAGTCACTTAAGGGATTTGATTCTCAGTCCTCATTAAATTAAATGGGATGAGGGCATTCAGACATCTGAAGTTTGCTCTGAAAATCTCAGCTGTAAAAGACAGCTTATTAGGCCGTTTCCCCCGTATCTTACAAGCAGAAAAAGAAGATCCACTGTGAGTGAATGAGAGAGACCCGTACATCATAATAAATAAGAGAAATAGCTGCTATTTTGTAATTCAATTGTAACTTCCTATTAAATTTAATAATGCATACACTTTAACTTCATTTTGTTCTTATTAAGAGAAAAGAAATTGGTCCAGGCAAGCAAGCAAATAATCAAATAGAAATATTTTAAAAATGCATGAACAGTATAGAGCTTAAGCATGTGTCACTCTTACAGCAGCAGACATGACTTAGAATCTGAGCCCCTAAAAATGAAACATTCTTCAAGCTTTTGAAAGCCTTCTAGGAATTCTAGCACCAGAAATGAGTTTTCACAATGTCAGTATCTCTGGAGACATAAGGTTGCTTATTTTTCCATGGTGCCCAGCATGAGCTTTATTAACCACAGGAACACCAAGGGAAAGTTCACACTAAGTGACAGAAAAGGCTGCAGCACAGCGCTGGAAATACCTGAGCTGCCTTTGAATTTCCTGGGAAATTAGCACCCTGCTTCTTAGTAGGCTGGTGGAAGACATGCTAATTTCCAACTGAAGTAGCAACTTTTAAACACAACAAAAATCACTATAGTGCCCTGCAGTGACTGCCTGACAAACCAGACCGACCCAAGCAGATCACAACATTTAGGTTCTGAAAATAGAGACATCAAAAAAGCCACTAAGCAAAATTCCAGGGCTCTCTAAGGAGCTTCATGCTACGAGAAGTTTGCCTGGAGAGCTTGAAGGGAAGCCAACGGGGCTGATTTCAGCCAATTTTATCTTTATAAATACATCTAAACCTAACCTTTTTGAGGCCTCCTCACATTCACTGCCAAAGGATTTTCCAAACGTCACAGATCTCATTTTTCACAGATATTTCTGCTTCAGGCAGAAAGCTTTCTGTCCCCACACCTGATGGAGAGAGCAGACAAGAAAAAGACAAGCACATTTAAATACACAGACAGAAATACCCACTTAATCTGACTGGCCTCTCACTTATATGCCTGTTGAAAACTTCCTTATTCTTACTTCCTTATTCTTTGAACAAAATCCATTTGCAGTAGATAAACTTTATCTGGATGTTCCAGATCAAATCACTGCCAAAAAAAATTAAGTCTTGACATTGAAATGACCAGAATTATCCTGTTAAGGAGAACTGAACATTAATTCTTTAATAGGCCTAAATCATCTTTTATATGCAGAGTACAAGAAATGCTGTTGCAAGGCCAGGCAGAAAGGCAAGCTACAGGAGAGGGAATCTTTGTTGCTTCAGTGCTATCTCTGCAATAACTGTTCACCTTGATGGCTGAAATAAACTTTATAATATCAATATTCCTGTTTATTTCCTTTCCTCTGCTGGGGAACATTACATTACATACCCATTCTACCTGCTGATTTCAAGTCCCTGTGGGAAAGGACAAAAAACTATGATTCTTTCTGCTTTAAATTCAATTTTGTTCTGCTGCCAGTGGTCCTGTATGGCACACAAGCACTTGGGCTGAGCTGTGTAAGCTTTGCCTTTGAGTCTTGTCTTCCTAAGGAGGTTGAGGCAAGGTGGGGGTCGGCCTTTTCTCTCAGGCAATTAGTGATAGGATAAAAGGATATGATCTCAAATTGTGCCAGGCTAGATATTGGAAGAATTTCTTCACTGTAAGAGTGGTCAGGCATTGGAACAGGCTGCCCAGGGGCATGGTGGAGTCACCATCCCTGGAAGTGTTCTAAGAAGGAGCAGATGTGGCACTTTGCGATGTGGCTTAGTGGGCATGGTGGTGGTGGTGGTCAAAGGTTGGACTCAACAATCTTGGAGGTCTTTTCTAATCTTAAAACAGTTCTGTGACTGTTTGTAGGCATATCTGTGCTAATTTGGGTCTGGAGGCATCCCTCTGCAGTATAGAAACTCTAGCAGGTTTTATTTTAAGTGCCAGGGAATGGGAGCACCAGAAATTAGTGACTACTACTGGCTTCTAGTATTGCTACTAATTTGGGTAAGATGGAGTGATTAAAGGCAGCTAATTCAAGTACCACAAATCGGTTAGGCAAAACAAACGTGCAAAAAAGCCAAATTAACTTGGTGCTTTTAGGGAACCTCCACAGCAGACAGGGAAGAGCGAAAGTATTGATCAAATTAAATGCTACACAAAGGAGAAAAAAGGTGGTGTGAGGTCAGAGCAGTGAAAGTGAGATATGTGGCAGTGTGAAAGACTTGCTCAGCAGTGGAGTGAGAGGGCTGGCAGTGGTGTATGTGTCTTTTAATGAGGAAGGAGCTGAGGAGCTGCACAGGCTGGTGCCAGAGCCAGGTGTACTTTACACTGCTGTGTACAGCTGGAAGATGGATGGGGATTAAAAAAAAAAAAGTGTGTCATATTTGCTAAAGACAGCAAGAGCAGCAGGCTGACCACTGGCTAAAGGGGAGAGTCTGGTTCTGAGGTGTCAAGGCAGAAGCAACAGGACAGGCCAGAAAAATGATCTGTGCGATTATTGTAACGAGGGGTGAAGTTAAAAGCCTTCTCACCCCTTTGTTCTGCTGTGTTATTTCCCGTAGTGACACTGTGCTTTAATGCTGTAGGATGCCCAGGTTTTACTGGCTATTTCCTACTGAGCACAGAGGTTCTGGGAATGAAAAATAATCCTTGATTTAGTGCCAATCTCTACAAATCACTTTGAATTTCCAAACAGGTGAATATTATTCATGGCAATACATTGCCTGAGCCTGAAATAGAGCATGACATGACTTCGTTCCTGTCTCAGTCTTGCAGTGGGGACAAACCCCATGAGAATGGCACAATCAAAGGTGAAAGAACAAAAACATAAAGCCATGGCTCCAGCATTTCACGGCCTGGAAAGCAGATCACAGGGAAATCCTTTTTAGCCATCACAGCAGCAGCAATATTTCCCTGTACTTTACCAGCCCAGTGAGAAAATCAGGACAACCTTTTTGCATTGGCAACGTGCCTTGCCACCACCTAGGGCTGTGCTTGGCTCACAGTGTCAGGATGTTTGAAGCACTCTGCAGAAAAGCCAATTTTAAAATGGACAAAGGGTCAGGCTCAAACCACCCTAGAATAAATGGAACTCTTACCCTATATTTAAGTGAGTTTTAGGTTAAGACAGAGGGAGCTAATTAATTTATCCCAGAGCCTTTGGAAACCTCCATTCAGAGAAGGTTGATCAATGAAGGTTCATTGATAAAAAGGACTCAGAGGACTGGACTGTTGGTTAAATTACATCCTTATATACTGTGAGGCTGCTGGTAGAACAATGTCCAGTCTTTTGAGCCCACATTCAGGTATTTGTTTACTAAAGAAACTGGCAGTTTTATTATTGCTAAGAATTATTTTTTATTCTGTAGTTTGTGTCATTATGAATCCAATGTTCTCCCTGAATGTTGCAATATACATTTTAAAATAGGGCAAGATTTGAAAATATTAGTTTATTAACATTGAAGAATATATTAGCAAGAGACACAAACATATATCTCAATGGGAGAATTAAAATATAATCATATACCATTTTTTCACGATGTATTGTGGACTTAGAATGAAGGACTAGAAATATTCCAGTTTCACCTGCAAAACTAAAACATCAGCAGGTAAATAATTGTGCCCTGAAAAATGTACTCATATTTAAAAAAAAAAAAAATAGACTGGAAACAAAATTTCTTGGTTTTTTATGAGGCATTTGTTTTACTTTTAATAAGAGCAACGTAAAACGGAACTTTTCTAAGACAAAAGTATCAATAATCACATCCTATGACTTAAAAAAAGATATTTCCTTCTCATTATGGAGAGGAGCCTGTGATGACGTTTGTTGCCTCTGCAGTTCTGGAAGCAGCAAGATCTGGAGTCAGTATGTCTGGTAGCTATGCCAGTGCACAGGGACATAAATCAACAGATTGCTGTCCTCAAAATTGTCTGTCCTTTAGTGATTTCTATGTTCTTCACAGATTTATTCCTTACCATACTTTATCTGGTCCAGACTAACTTTACCTGTTCTGAGTGCACTGGTTAAATATGAGTCTGGTTCACAGCCCAGCAGATCTTGTTTTCCTGATTTTCATTCTGCATTTTTTTTATCTGATAGATATTATTTTCTTTGGCTTTTCCTTCACTCACCATGTTGTTTGTTTTCATTGGTAACAACAAGATAGATGCACTTTTATAAGGTGCAGCTTTATAGTTAAATCCTGTCTAGATTTACACTGGATTTTGTCAGCACGAGCCAGGAGCAGGACTGAGAGTCTGACCTACTCAAGGATTTAATACTTTTTCTGAGTCCCTGCCCCACTGGAGCAAGACAGTAAACAAGTGCTTTTTAACAGTGAGTTCTGATCCTCCTCTCAGTTTGTGCTTGTCCAACAATGGCAGACTCTGATTTCCCAAGTGAAATGATGGGGGCAGCCTCTTTCATCCCTACAAACTCATGGGACCCCCACAGTTGTTTCTGCTTCTCTGCAATGAGTGCTGCTGGTGGTCATGTTAGTTTTTTCAGCTATTTTAATAACTTCCTTGATTTAAGACTTAGTTCATGCTGGGGCTAACAGAAGAGGTAGGTCTGGAGGTCTTAGATGGTGATATTACTTGCCTCCTTTCTATGAGGAGGGGTGAAAAAGGACAGCAGTGCAGATTCCTTAAATAGCATAAAGAATTATTATAATTTCTGATTTAGTTGTTAAAGGGAAATGGCATCAGGGCTACCTGTGCTGAAAGAACAAGTTGGTATAGCAGTTTTTAAAAGACTGAGATTGCAGCGTTTACAGTTGTGATTTTCAGATAAACACACTATCTTCCTCCTCACACATTGCCAGATCCACAGCCCTTTTCACACCCGTAATATGGGCTAAGCTTTGTTAATCCTTATCATTGCTTCCAAGTAAGACTCCAGTGAAAACTACCTGGCATTTTGGTATTTAGGAAAAGCAATCCAAGAATTAAACTTACACAAATGTCTGCAAAAATTGTATTTTAAATTAGGGATTTTATAAGGAAAGCTTGGTAATCATAGAAATTGCAAACTCTGCTGCCAGCAATTATTAAATCTTTCATTGCTTTGCTCTATTCAAGGCAGACTCAGACAAGGAATTATTCTAGGTATGGGTAGCTGGATATTGCTTCATCCTTTCTATCAGAATGGGGTTACCAAGACAAAGCAAAACAGAGATGTCCTGGTGGGGATCAGAAATACCGAGTATTAACATCTGTGCAGTTTTAAGGAAGTGAAAAGCATTTCAGGTCCAAATGTGAAAAGTGTAAGGGATGATTGAAAAATTGCAAATATTAATGTTATATTCTTCATCTTCTATAAAGCAGGAAAAACATTTTGCATTCAACTCTATTAAATAGGTTTCACCACTCTCAGCTTTTGACAGCTTATGTTCCAATGTAATGTAGTTTAGATTAAAACAGAAATGTTTGACAGATTCATTCCAGTACTCGGATGTACAGTGAAAAGTCACTTGTGCCTTTGCATATGGTGGGGTTTGGAAGAAATAATTTATACAGAAAGCAATTGAAACTGGAAATGTCTGCATTAAAGTGGTAAATGAAATAAGGTCTGGATCCTGCCATCCAAAAGCAAGTCCTGTACAGACTGGGGGAGTTATATTTCAGGATGACATGAAGGGCAGGTTTCTTGTATTTCATTCCTGTTACATGGTTGTATGTTGCTGTGGGAACCGGACTAAATATCCTGATGGACATCATGCCTTCCGTGCAGAACAGTGGGTGCTCAAATCCTGCATCTGTTGAGGAAAAGATGGGAAATTGATTACAGGGCATTGTATCAGGGATATAGGATCTGCTCTGACTATTTTTCACTGATTAACTGCACTGAGCAATTAAACCAAAATGTCAATTTGAATTTGCCATTTTATGGGGCTTTGAGGGAGATTTAGGCTGGAAATGAGCACACAAACAAACACACAAAAAAACCCCACAGTGATTGTTGCAAAAATCCACCCATGCTCCAACAATCATCCAAGTGGAAATCAAGACTCTTAGAGAAGCCAATGGAATCCTTTACCATGAAATGATGTAAAATCCCAGCTGTTCATGTGAAGCGCTTTCTAAGACAGATGTCATGATTCTGATTCTTAGCAAGTGTTTCTAGAGTTCGCCATTTGAATGACAACAGATTTGTGCTTTAAAAAAACATTAGCGTGAGCTAAGTCTGAATTAAAAGCATGTTTTTTCCAAACATATTTCTAATGGAAACAGAAAAAAATAGGCAGAGACGGGAAGGCAGGGATGGTATGCAATTGCATAAATGTATTTCAATAGATAATAATCTAAAGGTGAAATATTACAGCATTGTATCTATGATTTAAATGACCTTACTGTCACATTGGCATCCTGCCAATTCAGTTCTAAACCCAAAATTTCAAAGCCAACATTAAGTAAAAGGAGATGAACTATTAGTCATTACCTCACGGACTTATTTATAACTGCATTCAGTTTTCCAAAAATATGGCAGGCAAAAGGGCAAATCCCATCCTGGGGTGCATCAAACACAGCACAACCAGACAGGGAACAGAGGTGATTCTCCTGCTGTGCTCAGCCCTGGAGCTGAGTGCAAGGCTGGGCCCCACCAGTTTAGAAGGATGTGAAGGTCCTTGAATGTGTCCCAAGGAGGGCAGCAAAGCTGGTGACAGGGCTGGAAGTCATCCTGAGAGGAGCAGCTGAGGGCTCTGGGCTCTTGTGGTTTGGAGAAGAGGAGGCTGAGGGGTGACCTCATGGTTCCCTGCAGGGAATGGGAGGTGCTGAGGGTGTTCAGTGGTAGGACATGTGGGGATGACCCAAAGCTGCACCAAGGGAGGCTCAGTCTTGATATTGGAAAGCATTTCTTCACTGAGAGGGTGGTTAAACATGGGGACAAACTTTCTGGAGAGGTGGTCAACACCCTGAGCCCATCAGTGCTTAAGAGACATTTGGACAATGTAGTTAATAACAAGTTTTAACTTTTGGTCAGCCCTGCAGTGGTCAGGCAGTCGGATTAGACGGTTATTGTAAGGCCCCTTTCAACTGAACCATTCTATTTCACTCCATTCCATTCCATTCCATTCCGTTCCATTCCGTTCCGTTCCGTTCCATTCCATTCCATTCCATTCCATTCCATTCCATTCCATTCCATTCCGTCAGAAATAATTTCTATTACACAAAAAGACCTCACAACTGGACAGCCAAAGTGAACACTTTTCCTAGATTTCTAAGCTTGCTTCTGCTTTTGATTGTTTTTCATATGATTGGTTTTCCACCTGGAAAGTGCTAAATTAAGGTTTGCATGCTTCAAATCTGCAAGAAAGAGTGTTTTTCTAAGGTGGAGCAGCCTTTGAATTTAAATTGCTCACAGTCCCTGGAGTTAATGGCCTCATTCATCCTGTAACCATTTTGGCTGAGGTACCAGAGACATTACAATGTGATGCATAACACTGAGCCTGCAATACTAATGGGCACCAATATACTGCCCAAGTCGTATTTCTCTTTTGCAGCAGTGCTAATAGAGCAACTGTGGAAGCTATAAAGTACAAGGTGGGGAAGTTACAACTGTGCAGTGTTTCAGTGAGGAATTTGAGATGACCGTAATGGTTCCACAACCCATCAGTCATTTCTGTAAACAGGAAAAACAAATCAAAATCATGATGATATGTTCTGAAGATTTAAAAAAACCTGCCAGTCTTGGGAGTGAGCAGTAACCTCTGAGTTACTGGTAGTCTGTCTGCCTGGCAAGTTTATCAACCCAGTGGGGATGAAGACTGAAAAAAACAGAATTTTAAGGAAAGGTTTTAACATATTTTGAGCATTCATTGCTCCATTGACAGAAAGTTCCTGCCTTTCTAGGGCAGAGAGGGACAGGGCTGAGGCTCAGTTTGTGCACTGGAGCTGCTGAGCTCTGGCTGGGGCTGGCTCTTGCTTGTGAGTTATCTCATCCCGATAACCCGCAGCTCCTGCCTTGCTCTGCAGTAGTGTTGCTAGGCAGTTGCTAAGGCTGTTTTTGCTCCAGGCTAGATGATCTACCTGTTTACTGCTCTAAACGGTGGGATTTGGGGATGGATTATTATCCCAAGCCTGGGTAGTGAGCCCTGGCTGCTCCTTGTGGATATGCAGAAGGATTCCTGGTTGCTGTGCCCTGGTAAAGGTCTGCATAGCTCTAACACCACAGGTGACAGCTTGGGTGGGAGCCAGGCTGCAGCAGGAGACTCCCAGGGCCACAAGGAGGGATTTTCCTTGTGGGTTGAACTCCTCAGGATGAAGACTGGGGTTTCTTCCTCTGAGAGTTGTCACAGGTCAGCGTCCGAGTGCAAACACTGGTGTCACATAACAAGGACTGATTGTTCTGCTGGAGTTTTCCTGGGAGTTATGGCTGATTTTGTTGTTCTAATGTTTTATTTGGTTGTTCTAGTCATACCCAAAGTAGTTTTCCCTTAAATAAGCAGAGGTCTTTTATGCCATAGAGAGTAGCTTATATTCCTTTAGTGATTAACAGCATTTTCTGAAAAGAATTTAGAGCAGGGCCAGGCTGGTCAGATCTATATTCAACCACTGATGACAGTGCTCACTCTTCTAGTGCCAAGGCATTGCCTTGGACTTGCATCTGCCTTGTAGATAGATAAATGGAAGGGGCCTGTCCCTCAGTCCTGAAGTCCCAGTAGAAGTTTTGATAAAATTTAATCTGGTAAATTGGGTTCAAGACATCTGGGATTACTTTTCAGTTCAGGTTTTGCTGGATATCTATCAAATGAGCCTATCAGGCAACAGTTCTGTGCACTCTCAGGTAGCTCACTTAATCCACTTTATGGTTTGGTTCCTCCTCAGTGAAATAAGGTTGGTACCTTATTACTACCTTAGCAGAGGACTCAAAAAGCATTACTGAATATGAAGTGTTCAGATGTTTGGAGAGCTGTGAGACAGAGAGGAGAGTATCAGCATTTTTTTTCTTATTTGGTACGGTGATATTTTCTAAGGGAGTGTTCAGTTATCAAATTTAATTCCGGAAAAAATATTTCACATGGCCAAATCATTCTTTATCAAGCCAGTTCTTTTTTAGTTCCTTTCTAGGAAGGCTTATTTTACAGAGCTTTCTCTTTTCCCTCTCTGAATGAAGTTGACATCCCACCAGGTGTTTCATCACTTCTCCCCACTCTGAGTTTTCAGAATAGTTTTCATTTCCCTAGTGAATTATCGTGATCTCTGGTGATAGCTGAGAAAATGCAACAAAGCAGAGATGCTTCCTCTTCACCTCCACCCATGAGTTTGCATTTTGCTCCTTTCTCTGTGATTGCTACAAAAGTTGATTCAATTAGATGTAGAGAGAAAGACCACGCACGTATGTGAAAGGAAGAGAAATGAGGTTTCAAAAAATTAGTGCTTTGGAGACTTTTGACAGATTTATGTAAGCTCTTTGCATCCAGGCATTGTCTCCTTCAGTTTCAAAATATTTCTTTTACAGAACCCATTGCAGTTGCTTTATCGAGCTTTTTTTAGGCTTCTGAAAAGAGCTGGCTGTCAGAGCTCCAGCTTGCATCCTCCTATCCCAAAACCAGGTATAAGATCAGCCCAGAAGGGGTGTGGAGATGTTGCCTTGACAATGTTTTGCCTGAAGGAAAGCTTAGCATCGCAGGACTATTTTTGACTGGTCCTTAGCAGGCTTCAAGTGATGGAGATGGTCACTGGCTGTGAAGCAGATTGGTACCAGTATTTTCCTGGTACAGAACACCTCTGCTGATGGGCAGTTGTTTACTGTCATTCTCTCTGTCTTAACACCATCCACATACCTCTACCAAAATAACTTTTATTGTTATGCAGGAAAGAAATTACACATTGGGGAATTAGGCCTATGGCCTTTGTGCTCTGACCATTAAGAATAACACTGATTAGTTTCAGTGAGGATGGCAATAGCATTAATTTACAGGATTATTAGCCGGTAACAGCTCTTTAGCATTTGCTGTTCTTGGTGGGGCCAAGGAATAGGGCAAGAGGCAATGGGCAGAAACTGATGCACAGAAAATTCCCTCTCAATATGAGGAAGAATTTGTTTACTATATGGGTGACCATGCACTGGAACAGATTCTCCAGAGAGGGTGTGGAATTCCCATCACTGGAGATATTCCAGAACTATCTGGACACAATCCTGTGCTATGTGCTCTGGGATGACCTTGAGCAAGGAGGTTGGACCAGATAACCCACTGTGGTCCCTTCCAGCCTTACCCATTCTGTGATTCTGTGAAACATCAAAGGGATATATTTTTGGGACACATTGCATTGCTGGATACATACCAGCTAAGCCTAATGTAGAAGTGTTGCTGTTGTTGGACCCTGGATCACCAGATAAGAGAGAAGTTTCTTTGCTCGTGGCTTACAGGTGAGAGTTATTCCTTCTGCCAACTCCCCTTCTTCTTGAAAGCTCCCCATAGACCTCACAAAGCTTTTTCTCAAGTGGAAGTTTTCTTGGTTTTGTTCCCCCATCCATCACATCTCTCTTGAAAGGTACACTGCATGTTCCAGTACCAGATTCCATGTTCATCCTACAAATGCATTCTTTCCTGAGTTATTTCAGCGGGGCTATGTCTTTGGAGTAAACTACTGGCATTGGGATTGCTTTTGCTTATTACAGAAGTTGGTCTGAAAAAGAGTTCCTGTTTTACTCAGTTGTGAAATTATGGGGAAATGAGGAGAAGGCGATAAAAATACACATACGTATGGAAAGCCTGAAGAAAGGGAATGATTTGGTGGGCGGGAGAGGGGGGAAATTAGGGAGTAATCAAGCGCCACTGAGAAATAGGGAATTTAAACTGACTGTTGATTATACCAGAGCAGTTCAACAAAAGAAGCAATAGAAAGTCTGCTAATCACAAGCAGATCATATCTGACAAAATGTGAGATAGTGAATAACTTTGTTTATCTCCTTGCCTGTTCAGCCAGAATGTATTCTCTCTAAATTAAAGCATAGAAGGTGGGTATGGCAAGAACTATTTTGCTTTAAGCTCCTTGTATTAGTCAGAGGAGAGATAAAGACACCTCTAGAGTCTGCAAGAATGAGCAAAAAGTGGGCAGGTTTCCCAGTAAATGGGCAGAATATACCCCACAAGGCATTTCTTGTCTCTTCATTCATTGTTAGAAGAGCTGAGGAAAGTTAGTAATTTTGGAGGCAATTTACCAGATTAGGGCCAGTTTACTAATGTGACCCAACACTATTGTACCTCAAAGCCTTACCCATCAGATGTGCCTTTCCCTCATGACAGTGGAAAATTTTGTTAAAACTCTTTTCCAGCAAGGTAATTTGAACATGCTAAGGATGATTCAGCAAAGCACTTAATTGCATATCTCAGCCTATCCCTAATTAGCAGAGATCTTAAATTTTTGTACAATCCTAAGCATATCCTTGATGTTAACTCGGGCACATACCCAAACTGCTGAATATGCTTGGGGAAAGGAGGTAAGTTGAGCCAGTGTTTCATGTAACTGGCCTAAAGATACACAATATCTCTGGTAAAAACAACAGCACAAGAATTTCTTCATTATTCTACAATCACAAAAATACCATTCCTAAATACTTCCTAAAACTTCACCCCCTTTCACTCTACTACTGTATGGAGGTGAGTTTTCTCCACCTTTCTGATAGTGGAGCATTGTTCCCTGCATATTTCTGAGTGTTTTGTGCTAAAGAATGTTTTGAAATACAGAAGTTTGAAATATCTTTGAGAATCTGTTTCTTTTCACTGCACTTTATTGAACTTGACTGCCTTGTGTTTCACTCTGAGAACGACTGACTCTCTTTTTCCCAGGCTTTTGGAGTTCACTTTTCAAGGGTTGGGAGGTCACTAGCACTGGCTTTTTTCCACCTCAGAGCTCCTGAATTTCTGCGGGAGAGAACACAAAGTGTTAATAGTGAAAATTGCTCAGTATTGTCTGGTGTTCTGATGGATGGCAATATCCTTGCTCTGTGTCTCTTGGTGCAGCAAAACACTTCAGCTGAAGAGGTTTTAAAAATCTATTTTGGCTGCTTGAATACACGGGATCTGTGGTAATGAACAGCCTTCTTACCAAGGTCAAATCATACTAATTGCCACTAAGCAGCTTTCTTAGTGAAAACAAGGCTGTATTATTTGATAAGAGAGTAAGGATTGGGGTTATCCTGCATCTTGCTTGTTTTGGTATGTATTGAGAATTTGCAGGGAGCTGGGAGATTTATTTCTTCTTTTTCCTGTCCCATTGCCAGGTGTGGGCACAGTCTGCATCTTGTAATGGCAAAGGTGCTGCCATCACCAGTGTCCATTTATCCAAACCATGGTCAGAATCCAGCCCAGTGCTATGAATAGTCCCCAGACAACCGAGTCTTGACCAGCTTTTATTTTAATTATGCCATTTATTTAGTTCTATACCCATACTCTGGCTTGTTGCCCATGACAAGTACTACAGATATCCTCCACCTTTCATCTCCCAAACCTGGCATGTCATTTGTTTTCACAGGAAAAAATAATTGTCACCTTTATGTGAAACAGCAGAGATTGGCTATGACAAGAGATTGGCTATGGCAAGAGCTGGCCAGAACCACATTGGTGCTCCTGCAGGTGCTAGATGTCTTATTTCAGAGTTTTATTCATTCAAAATGGGTTTAATCTGACTATATGATTTAAAGGATTGGTTTTTTCCATTTTGGATTATTAAAACCTGGGGTGGTTTCTTGGTTTGTTTTTTGTTTGGTTGGTTTGTTGTTTTTTTTCTTTTGTTGTTTCTGTATCTTGGGGTACAATCCACATCCTGGAAGAAGAGGGTATTTTCACTTGAGTTCTTTTGCAAATAAAGGAATGAAGTCCTCGACCTATCCTGCTCTCTTCCCCTACATTGTGTAGTTCTGGTCATTTTTGATCTTTTGTACTTTTACCTTGCTGTGGTCTGCAAAGATGACTTGTGGATCTGAGGCTTTGTAGGCACTTCCATCCAAAATGTTTCCATAATTTCCTGCAATTGCAGAGACTGAGTGCAGGTCCAGCTGGTCTCACCTATCCCGTGTTCCCCATGTACCATCATACACACCCTACAAGCAAAGAATCAGAGTTATTTTCAGAAGTGCCTTTGACCATCCGTGCTTAACCTCTGCCAGTTCAGCCTCAACCTTCATTTCTGACTGGGGATGTCATTCTGGCATAATGTTCTTTATAAATAACTGTGTAGCATTGCTTTCACTGCTCTTCATGATGTGTTGTACAAGGGAATTCCTTACACATTTTCAAACAGCACAGACCTGGACAGGAAAAGGAGTGCAGCGCAATTCTTGGAGTATTTGTAGGAAATCACTACAGAGTTGTCACAGCTTTAGCTGTCCAGCCAAGCCATCCAAGGTGAGCTCTTTTAATGACAGGGTTTTAAGGCCTGGGATGTTCCCCAAATAATTTAGTTAATGAAATGAGACAATCTGCTCAGAAAACAAAAGGCATCACTCTACTTCTCCTGAGATCCATAAGGCATGGGTGAGTTTTCTTTTGAAATAGGTCCCATTCAGCTGGCATGGCCAGAAAATGTCTGTAACAGGTTTTGATGGGTGACACGGTGAGGCTGCACGTGTTGGCACCTTTGTGCAGATCTAAGACAGTGCAACACTGGTGATAATCTCTGTTGGTTTTGCTCCCTGAACTGTTGTGAGGCTCAGGACAAGGGAAGCTTTTTCAATATTCTCCTGTCTTTCCTGCCTCCCCTCCCAGCTGGGAAAGGGATTTTTACATAAGAAAGGGTGTCTATCCTGCAGAAACCTGTGCTGCAGGCCTATTCTTCTCCCTTTTTGATTTTCTCCTTTCATAGTTTTTGGGTTTTTTTTTTTCAGTAAAGACAATCCTGAATTTATTCAAAGCAGAGCCAAACTCGCAAGGGTGGGTAAGGGTTAGAAAGGCACAGTAAAAATTTACTCAGAGCAGATTAGTTTGAGAATCCACCTCAAATAAAATAAATGAACCTCAGAAATACTATGGAATCAAATTACTGCTAAATTTCTTCAGGCTTAATCATTAAAGGTCTAATTAAAAAAACATTATTTGGCAGTATAATGTCCCACTACCTTGTAAAATATATTAGGCAGGGACTTTTCAGCCTTCCTGCCTGCCTGCCTTCCTTCCTTCCTCCCTCTGTCCCTCCCTCCCTCCCTCTCTTTCCCTTCTCCTCTTCCTCCTTTTCTTCCCTTTTCTCCTTCCCCTTGTCCTTCCTTCCCTTGGCATCCCTCAGCAGCCTCTGCAGAAAAAAAAAATTGTTTTATTTTGAACAAAGAGCTACAGTTTCCAGCCTGGGGTTTGCAGACCCTCAGGGCTACTTGTAAGAAGGGAAAAGTATGAAAAGGAACTAGGAAAAGCAAATTGAGGTACTAAATCCCTGCATGATAGCTATGCCCCTGAAAATAAAATTGGACCTTCACAAAGTAAAGTAGCTGGAAGCTACCAGGAAAGAAGGAATTATTACAAGAAAAAAACATCAGGAGGTTTGGAAGGTCATTATGGTCAAATATATAGTGTAGGTAAACTTCAGAGGAAATCTGTTCGGTGTTAATACAATTTTAGATCAAAGGAATAACACAGTACCTGAGCTGTAGACAGTTAGTGGAATTAAACTCTTGAACCTCTTTAAGACTTTTCTGTCATTTTATATAGCCAGTAAAAGAAAAATCCTAGTTCCTTCCCTGCAGTAAATCGACAGAAGTTCATTAATGAATTTGAACTCAGATATTAAAGCTCTGAAACACCATGCTTTTCCTTATGTAAGGACTTTCATTCCAGTGGATCGCCAGATGATTTATGGGCATGCATTTCATAGGGCACAGGTGGCATCAGAAGCCACATTTCATACAGCTGTATCTGGTGCGGCCATAAATAACTTAGCAAAAACATTTAGGTTGAATTTTTTAGGAGCTTTGCAAACAAGTGATTTGTTTACAAAACATAGCAAAACGGAATGAATATGCCAGGTCTGGAAGTGACAAATTCTCTGTCAGGTGAAGGCACAAGGATGAAGAATAAAAATTATTTGCAATTCAAACACAGCAGCATTATGTAATTAAAGCACACAGGTTTCAGTCAGAGGGATCTTTGTATGGCTGTGCATGCCAAACTGTCCAGCAATTCTTGGATAAGGCCACCAGTTTCCCAAGTGTTTGTCTGAGGCACTGCAATTTAATAGTATTTGCTCTCGAGAAATGGTCTTAAGCTCTTTGCAGACAGGTTGAAAGGAACATCGCCTCCCCAAAAAGAAAAAATTACCCCAGAACAAAACCCCAGATCATTTCACTGCCAATGTTTGCCACAGCAGGTGATAGCAGAATCATTGCTTACTTCCTCCCTACCCATTCCCCTAGGAGTGGGTAAAATGCTGGCTAGCTTTAGGTCTACAGATTCTAAATCCTGTTGGATTTAGAGCATATCAGGAGCAAGCCCCTCACTGAGGACATCAGGAGGAAATCCCATCCCAGCGGACAGTGGCTGCTGCTTCTCATTGTGATCAAACCTGCTTTCTTTAAAATGAAGGGCACTGTGACAAAAGCCACGGACAATTTTAACCATAGTTAGTCTAGAAAAGTTTCTGACAAGCTGTTGGTCTCAGAGATGTGTTTATAGCAGTTTTATCTCTGGGACTCTCATCAAGTGGATTTAAATCCTGGGAAGGGGCGGTCGGAAGAGGAGATGGAGCTGAGCTTCACTTTCCTACTGCCCGGGATGCTCTGTGCGGGAGGTGGATCTGGGACCATGTGGGAATGGTGAGACAAGGAGCATGGCTGTACTCCTCCTTGCACTCATGTGGTGGGACCTACTCCACTTTCTGCCCTGACAGGGCCCTCAGGACAAATTTTATGGCTTGTGCAGTGCTTGGGAGATACTTATCCATGACACAAGCCCCAGCTTTGGAGTGCATCGCCCTCATGAGCAAAATGCCAAGCATGGAGCTGCCCCAGGCTCGCAGGCATGCCTCAGTGCTCCCTGTCACAGAGGGAAAGATGCCTTTGGATTTTTCTTTTGTCTAGGGAATCACATTTTTGTGGCCCTGAGATTCAGTTTCTGGGACACAGCATGGAGATCTGCTTCATTCCTGTTATTTACTCTTTCTCCTGAGCAATACTGATATATAAGAATGTATGTTTTTTTCCTGGGCACTGCAGTGTGAGCAACTGTCCTGTGGTTTGTCCACTACCCCAGTGGTGTTAATGACATGATGAATATGGTCCCCAAAACAATAATTTTTTTTAAAAATTAAAATCTAAACCTGAGCAAAGTTATCAGCTTTCTGAAATTGGAACCTTCAAGTCTGATTCTCTCAGACTTTTCTGTATAGCTGTTGCATCAATAGATCATTTTTTTTTCTTTATTTTGCCCAAAGCAGAGATTTTTGGGTAATCATATAACTCAAGGAGCTGGGGCTTTAGAAAAGTGCTGAATATTATGTTATTCTGTTGCAATTTGTCAGAAGAATTGCTTCTCCAAGCTATTGAGATCTACAAGGTTCATCTTAGATTATCCAGAATAAATTGTCCCTTGACTGACAATCCTAAAGAATAGCACTGTGATTATTGTTTTGGGACAACCTTAAAGTAGGATTTCCCTTCCTTTGCCCTCGGCCCTGCATGCAGCCTCACTCAGCTCTATCCAGCAAGCAGTGAATTTCTTTACAGAGATTCTCCCCAGCCGTGAGCTGGGGTTCACAGGGGCTGCAGGGGCACAGTTGGCTGTGATGCCTAAAAAAGCAGGCTACCTGAAACAGAGGCCAAGACAAATTAGGAGTATAAAAAGTGGACAAATTTATTCAAGGCCTTCAAGGTACATTCAGGCAAGCAAAAGTCCCTCTCAGGGACTACACCCAAAATGGACACCGGGTCACAAGCCCTTCACCTTTTATAAATTCTGCCCCATTAGCACATTGGTCCTTAATTCTCCAATCGCGCCCTTGGGTGATAATGTTCACCACCCCAGGCCTGCTCCCCCCATCTCGCAGTTGTTTACATATTTTCAGGCTCTAGGGCAATAAGTATGTCCTTGAATTTGTATTCAGGGAGCCTTGTTTTGGCTAAAGGTGCTGGGAACAGAGGTTTTTGGCACTTTGTAAGAAGCACAGGACTACACCAAGTTACAGATACATGAAGAGTAAAAGAACAGAAATTATTAAGGCATCACCTGCAGCAGTTGAAATGTGTGCAATAAAATAAGTACTGTGTTTTCTGAAGAACATTCTCAGTAGTTGTACAGAGTGATCAACACCTTTGGCTCTTTTCTATACCCTCAATATCCATGTTAAGCAGAGGCTAAATTTGGAATTGGGGAGCAGTTGCAGTGGGGTGCATTGAAGCCAAACCTCTGACTCTGCAGGGCCAGGGGACATTGCAGAGGACCATTTCCCCTCTGTGTTACCCATCTGTTATTCTGTCAGAGCAGTGGAAAAACCCTTCCTCTAATGGAAATTCAGCCTCTTTCTATGCAATCCCAGCACTGTTTCCAGCTGCACAGCTGAAACCTTTGCCCACCCTCCCACCCACATGCCTAGTGACCCGACAGAGAGGAAAGGCCCAGTGGGTCCTACTGCCAATGTGGGGAGCCTCATCAATCTGCAGATTCTCATTTAATTGCCTGCCAAGACCTCTATGTTTCCAAAGGGGATGATTTATATCCAGAGAGTGCTCATATCACTGCAGTGGGGAGCCAAGACTGTCAAATCCATTGCTGGCTGCTGGTGACTCACGAGATGTCCAAGAGAAGCAGCTGAACTTTCTTTTTCCTCTGTTTCTGTTTTCAAAGAAACCACTTCTCAGCTGCACACCAGGGGGTTGTGTTGCGAGTTTGAATTAATTTGAGGCTTCCAAATTAAAATTGCTGCAATACAGCAATTCATTTCACCCTGTGAGGAATATCTCAGATCCGCTGACTCTTCCTGTGGAGGCACCTGTTTCCCTCCAAAGCCAGCTCAGCTAACAAGCTTAGGCATTTCACTGACTCTGATGAGCTCTCTCTGAGTGTTAACTCTTCTCTTTGCAGGTCTTGGGAGTGCACAGGCAGGAAACAGAATCCTCACTTGCATCACATGGGAAGTTTACTGAATATTGTGAGCAAACCCTATTTCCAGCGAGCACAGGCCTGCTGCTGTTATATTTATGCTCTGGCTTAAAAACATTCAATTGAGGATGTCGTTAGGGGGTTAATGAAAGCATTGTACTTAGAAAGTCTCTCTGTAAGCTAGGCTAGCCTCCTTACCTTACTGTGTGATCAAAGCCATTATTTTCCAGCTCCTGCTGTGATTGTAAACAGTCGGATTTGAGCAAATGAGCTGTGGATGTATTTATATCAGGACAATAACATGGGGAGGGGTTCCAAATGGCATGCTATGGCAGGCTCAAGAAATAATGTAATTAAATTATTGTTTACAGAAAGAAGACTGCTACTTCTGGGTAGATTATATTTTTAAGGTTTCTTGAAAAGAAACTAGAGTCTGGAGCATCCTTTAAAAACAGAAACTAGAGGCCAAACACTGAAAGCAAGGATAGAGGAACTTCATCTCCAGAACTTCATTAACAGCACATACACATGCACGCACACCCCCCCATACAATTACACCTTGTGTTTGTGCAGATCTTAGGCAGAATGAGACCATCTGTATGATCAAAGCATCAATCACTCAAGGTTGTGTGAGCAACTACTAAACCCACAATTTCCTAACCTTCAGGAGACTGAGTTTGCCTGAACTTGACAGAAAAAATGGGTGCAAGATGTCAAAATAGTGTTCATTTTATGAAAGAGGGAATGCATTGCTCAAGGGCTTTTTGGTTTCGTTTCTCTTTCATTTGGGGAGGACTGGAGTGGGGCAGGAGGACACAGGACTGTGGGAGAGGGGGGAGAAGAGTTATGTTAAACTCAGTTTATTGTCTATATGTAAACAGCTAGTGACATTTGAGATGACCCAAAGTATCACTATGGGATGGTAAGTAGGACACCGAGAAAATCTCCCGTTACAGCACCATGTCTGTGCAAATAAACCAAGCCCTAGATCTCCAGTAATGATAAGGGGAAATGTAGGCACCTTGCCTACACAGAGGTGTTTACACATGAGCACAACCTGTGTTAACTCTCAGAATTAACCCTGCCTTGATGCTTGTATTTTGTTTGGGATTGTTATTTCAAAGAAAGATTGATCATTTTCGTACTTGCAACTCTCATAACAGCTGGGTTACTACTGTGACCAGGTAAATAGTGCCAAGTGACTTTCATGGGCTCCTCCTCACTGCCAGTTCTCCTGTTTTAGTGCTGTCACAACACAGGAGAGGTGTGCTGTGACCATGCTTGAACATTGTGCAACTGTTCAATTTTCCTATTTTAGCTTCTGTACAACATCTTAGACAGTCTCTCCAACCATGGCTGCCAACCCCCAAACACTTGACAGCTTTATCTGATGGCATTTAGACT
This sequence comes from Acanthornis magna, assembly GCA_036785705.1. Lineage (NCBI taxonomy): Eukaryota > Metazoa > Chordata > Aves > Passeriformes > Acanthizidae > Acanthornis > Acanthornis magna. The sequence continues at coordinate 7,635,265 of JAWUZG010000119.1, read as the reverse complement.
GAATTGAAACATGTGCAAAGCTTGGCCTGTCTCCAGAGCCAAAGTAGAGAGCCACCTCCACCACCATAGGCTGTTTGCATCTTATTCCTGTTTCAGGAGAAACTTGGAGGCCACAAAAAACATGCAGTCTGCTATGCAATTGCTGTGCCACAGCTTATGCAGCCCAAACCACTCAGCCCTGCTGTGCCTGTAGCAGCTGGGATTGTAAGTCCTTGTTTCTTCATCAGACTTCATGGGACCATGGCCCAGAACATGAGTCCATGCTGCAGGTCACCTCCTGTCTCCCTTGACATTACAGCATCGTCCCTACTATCTATTGACCTTTTTATCTTCTCAGCAAACATTTGGATGTGCCCCTTTTTTTGCTTCCCAGTCTCAGTTTGCTCACCCCTCTAGTTTTCATGCTCAGATTGTGTTTTACTCCTCAGAGTTGAGAGATCCACCATTGCTAATACAGCAGTTGTGTAGGTTGGAATAGTGCAGAGAGTAGACTGAGCAGACTGGAAAATGTGTTATACTTTTAGTATTGCTCTTATAGAGCTCTTACTCTGTTTTTGGAAAAAGAAACCCTGGATGGACCGCTGGTATGAGCTAACAGGGCACATCTTTTGGTATCTCTTTTCTAGACCACTGTGTATTCAGATTGGTCATGCAGTTCACCTAAAAAATGGGGAAAAACTTATTGGCTTCTCAAATTGCAAGCAACATGCATTGTGAGGAGATAGATGAGAAGGTTACTGCCTTTTCCCACACTTCAACTGAATTCCTTCCTCCCACCTTGACCTGGAAATTACCACGCTTGCAGGGCTGGTGGAAAGATGTGGGATAAACTCCTGTCTTATTTTTGTCAAAATGACCCGCACTAAAAAAGACATTCCAGTTATCCTGAGCAATCTAACACCTTTCAGCTTTCCTTCCCAAAAGGAAAGCAGATACCATCAACCGAATAAAGGCTGCTGTGATTGAGAATACTGTGGGCAGGTTCAGAGCTGTGGTTTGAACCTCAAGTCTGCACAGAAGTCTGTTCCCATTAAGGAAAGAGGTGGGAAGAAGACTGCGAAGTTGTTGTGGTTTAACCCCAGCCATCAGCCCAGCCCCACGCAGCCACTCGCTCTCTCCCCCACCAGCAGGACTGGCGAGAGAGTCAGAATGGTAAAAGCTGGAAAACTCGTGGGCTTGATAAAGACAGTTTAAAAGGGAAAGCAAAAGCCAAGCACACAAACAAAAAAAGCAAGGAATGAATTCTCTGTTTCCCATGGGCAGGCAGGTGTTCAGCCACCTCCAGGAGAGCAGGGCTCGATCACATGTAATGGTGACTTGGGAAGACAAATGCCCTCGCTCCAAATGTCCCCTTTTCTACTTGTTCCCCCCGCTTTATATACTGAGCATGATGCCACATGGAATATCCCTTGGGTCAGTTTGGGTCACCTGTCCTGGCTGTGTCTCCTCCCAGGCTCCCCTGCACCCCCAATTTCCTCCCCAGCCTGGCTGTACAAAAAGAAGGAAAGGCCTTGGCTCTGCAAGACCTGCTCAACAATAACAAAAACATCTCTGTATTATCAGCCCTGTGTTCAACACAAATCCAAAACACAGCCCCCCATCGACCACTGTGAAAAAAATTAACTCATGATGAAACCAGCACAGAAGTGAAAATGGGAGAACCTCCCATTGAAATGCTCCTACCTGTGGAAGGTGTGAACTCTGCATTTCAAAGATTCATCAATAAGTATAAAACACTTCAGTTAAAGTTAAAACAGAGCCATTTCACTCTTAAACTAGAACAGAGCTGCTGTCCTTTATGTACTAGGGAAGATGAGCAAAAATCAGCTCTCAGTTTTTGCTCTTTTTGAACACTAATAAGGAGGTTTCACAGAATAGTAATGAATGTGCCAAAATGGAGTAGTATATTCCATTTCCATTCACCCTTCAAATGGAAACTCAGAAGTTCTCATATTTGAATTCCTTCATTTTCAAGGGAAGAAGGGACCCTTCTGACCAATAGCATAATCAACTCCTATAATGACAAGAAGGCTCACAATATCATTCTGCATCCATGGAAGAGCTCTGTGAATTTTGATTTTTTTCAGAGCATCTTTTTTAGAAAGAAATAATATTTTATTTTTCACTAAATTCTGTGAAGGAATATCCAGCATAGTACTCCCAGTATAAAAGAAGCAAGCAGGCAATAAAGCTGTCTTGTCCTTCATAATCAAAAGGCAATTAATAATCTGAACACCTTAGATAATTTATTGTGCTTCTAAATTGATACTTTGGGCACAGTTTTCAGAGGATGCTTGATTCACTCTCAGAAACTGAGAGACCACAAGTCCTGACTCTCAACCCCATCTTAGATCCAAGGGAACCAGAACTGTCCCCGAGGAAAAGTTAAATTAAAATTAATTTCTAATGCACTCCGACTGCCACAGTTCTGTGGCTCTCTTCATCACTGGATTATTACTGACGATCTGTTCCAATTTGGAACAGAGACAAGATGACAATTATGCTTCCTAACAAGTCTTGAAATAACCCATCAGCTTTGAGGTACTACAAGAATATTCTCTTTTCACATATTATTATTGGCTGAGAACACCAGGTTCTAATCATATTTCTCTGCAAGTATCCCTTTGCACCAAATTCCAATTTCTTACTTAATCAGTGGGCACAGAGCCACAAAAAGCCAGGAAAATACAAAGTAAATACATAATAGAGGAAATTATCAGATCCAATATGGAAATAAAGTTCAAAGAGTACTAGGAGAAATGTCTTGGAGAACACCAGGAGTACATCACACTTTTGTCCCAGAATCCTGAAAAACTGTCATATTGATTGTCATGTGAGTGTTTTCAGTAAATCTGTCAAACTGATAGAGGAATAGCCAGCACATTACCTGGAGTCAAACGGTGAGAAGCTGGTCTATGTAGAGACCAGCTGGCACTCTGGCCTCAGGAGCAGAGAGGGCTGTAAGAGTTTCTTTATTTTAAAAGACAGAAATAAACAGAAAATGTAATGTGACTATGAAAAAGCAAGTGCAGTTGTCGGGTGCATCAGAAGTTTTTGTACTGGAGAAGGGGAAGTATTGCTAAGATATTAAGACGTAAAATACTGCAAACCTGTGGGGTTTTATTTGAGGTCCATGGAGTACTTGAAATTGAACAAAAGGGATGTCAGAAAATCAGTTTTGATTTCCAGAGGTTTGCGGGCACTTGGAAAGGATTCATTCAAAGATTTCCAGAAAGAGAGACTGAGAAAACTACAGCCCATATTTATATATGAATCTGGCTATCCATATTCAGAGCAGAGAAGTTCAAACTAGATCAGGTGAAGAGGTGGACCACTGGATAATGACAAAATAGATTATTTTCTTATGAGGAGAAACACACTGAGCCAGCTTGTTTAACTTCAGCAAAGTGGAGGCTGCAGAAATATATGTTGTCTGTCAATACCTCAGCGTGTGATCAGTGGGGAGGCAAACACAGTTGTTAGCAGACAGGACAGTGCTGGCAGAACCAAATGTGAATTTATTGCTCATGATTATTTTAGGCTGAAAACAAGAAGGGTTATGACTAGCTGAGGAGTAAGATTATGTGACACTATTGCATCAGAAGCACTGGAGGAGAGATGATCACAGCAATGGAGAGGCAGTCTGACCTGCTTCTGCACAGGATTATGTGACATCCCATGGTAGGAGGGATGTAATGACCCAAAGGATTGATTTCCCTCAGATGTTTTATTTTTCTGTAATTTGCCTCACTGCCCACTGGTCTTTTAATCCCATAACCTGTCAGATTGAAAAATCCCAGTGCCATCAAGGCTAAGATATTTCATAATCAGTTTAGAGGCAGGAAGGCAGGGCTAAACTGTGTCACTCTAGAATGCCTTGGACATCGGTAGATGTCACAGACTGTGTAGGTGAGGCTTCCCAATACTGTTAGACCTGTCATATTAAGCCACCAGAAATCCTAAAAAGAAGTAATTATTCAGCCAGAATCACCAGACTTGCCTCCCACCCTAGAAAAGGAGTTATGTTTGGTGCAGGGGGCAGAAAAAACAGCAGATTAGGTAATGGGCACTTCACCAGTCTCCTTCCCTGCATTTTTTTTTTATATTTCTGACAATATCAAGGATCCATTGCCACGGGTGTTGCAGAATCATATTATAAAAGCTAATGCCTGCACCAAGTTTTTATTAGTGCAATGGCACAACTTAATGCTAGAAGGATAACAATAACAGAACATATGACTTAGTGCTTTTAAGATCCCTTCAGCATCTCTTCATTTGAAAAATTAATTCATTAGAGCTGTCAAATTTTGAAACATTAGTGAAAATCAACAAGAACTTTACAAGCTTTCAGGAGACAAACAACAAGCTTTTATTTGCCATGTTGTGACCTAATCTGCTAATAAACCAAAAAGTGTTGCTGGGTGGCTCCTTGCAATAAATGAAAGAACATTCTGCAATCCCTCACACCCCTCCTTTGTGTGGGGTGTTTGTTTTTAGGTCTCTGATTTGCAAAACATCTATATGGTGATGTATCACTTCGTTCACAAGATACATTCCCTACCTATTATTATAAATTCTGGGAGTTTTCTGGGATAAAAATAGAGACTGGTCTTGCTTTACAAGATTCTCTAGAGTCACACAGAGTCAGGTAACTTTGGGTGAATATTCTGCAGGTTTCCTCTCTCTGGTGGTCAGCAGTAGAATTTATAACTGGGTTTTAACTTGAAGCCAGTCATTATTTCAGCTCTTTTTCAATTGCTTCTTTTCATATTTTGTTGCCTTGTCCTTTCCTAATGCAGTCTAACACCATCCTTGTGCTTGCCCAGCACAGAGCACTGAACAGATGTTTTCTTTGAGTGGTGCTCAGCCATATCTAGGCCCTTTCCCTCAGTAATTACAGTTAATTCTAGGAATCCTCAGTGAATATTAATAGTGGAAATGGTTCCATCAAATATCCATAACATTGCACTGAATGCTCTTTCACAGAGCAGTGCTCAGTTACACAGATGCATTACATCATCCTGAAGTTGCATGTACTTTTCTTTAGGCTTAATTAGATTGAAAAAGAGTGCCTGGAGGAATGGGGGAATGGGCTCTGAGTTCCCATAAATCCCTAAAGCACATTATACCCCACACTCCGAAATGTCTTTCTCCCTAATGTTCCCCTCCAATTTTTTGGTACTTCCAGCATTTATCATCTAACATGATGGAAAGGAGCTGCTTGCCTTAAAATATGTAGAGGTTTTCCCTCTTGTACCCTGCTCAGTTTCTCCTGTTTGATCCTGCAGTAAAAATGCAGATCTGCCATCATTACAGTCAGACCAAAATACTGCCTAGAACGATGTCATTGACTGTCATCATCACAGGCTTAGCCTGTGACTTCATCCCCGGGCCAGAGAGGGGAGTGGAATGGGAAGCAAAGGAGAATGGCTGTGATTAAGTACAAATCACCAGAGCAATTGGAGAACGTGACCAGACTGTAAAAAGCACATGGAGACATCTCTCAGTCTGATGAATTCACAGGGTTTTTTTTCAAGTTACAAAAGCCTATTTTTGATGTTTGCCACCTTCTTTGGTCCTACTCTGTTTAAGGAAGGTTGGCTGGGCATAAAGGAAAGGTACAAAAGCAAATAGCCTGCCCTTTGTGCCTAGCAGCTGTAGGACTGCACCCATGGTGGAGGGCAGAGAGACAATTCTCTGAAGCACTTGGTGCTCCCTGAATCCAACAGGAGCACAGCTCCAAATCTGCCCTCTGACTCAGGCAAACCACTCTTACAGATCTCTTTTTATTGACTGATTTATTGAAAGAAATCTCTGAAGCTTTGCTGTTGGCCTCTGTTATCAAAACAGGCACTCAAGAAGACAAGGTTTTCTTGCAGTCGTGGGGAAATTTGCCCTACAGAGCTGGAATCATAATGTACATAATAACCCTCTAGGCAATTGTCCTTACCTTGCAGTCAGTCATTAACTGGAGGACTGAACACTGCACAAAGTCTTGTGAAAATAAGACTTTGGTTAACCAAATAAAAATTTGACTAATGGTGTTTCAGATCAAAGAAAGAAAGAAAGACTTACTGTAAAGGATGGGAAAGAAGCTAAGGAATTGCATATTGCGGGGATGTCAAGGTGTCCAGGTGCCTCTGCAAATGTTGCATGCAATGATCTGGGCAGCATTTGGGTACCATGAATATCAAGGTAATAGTTTCTTTTTTGTGAAACATGCAACTAGTGCCAAGTACAGTCCTTGTTAAATGACATAACCACTCGAGGATGCTGTTGCAATCATGCTCCTGTAAAAAGAGAAGAGAAATAAGCCCAGCGCCCAGTGCTGTCCAGCAAAGTGCATGCAGCTGCATTCAACTTGTATGTATTACATTATAGGCTGGACTTTCTCATAAATATGAATATTGATTCTTTAGCACCTTTTGTCTAAGGATCCCAAAGCAGTTGACAAGCACGAATTACCAAAGCTTTGCAACACCCAGAAGAGGAGGGTAAGTGCTGCATTCTTTTAACACTCAGGCATAAAATGGCAAAGCGAGGTTAACTGAGTTGTGTGGGGTCAGGCTGTGAGTCAGAATGGGAGCTGGAAAGTGGAACCCAGGAGTTACTGTTCTGCTGCTGCTGAATATGCACAAGGAGAGGAATCTGGGGATTTGCCTGAACATTGTTTGCTACAGATGGTGCTGAGTCTCACAGCCCTTTATCTCCGTGCACGCTGCCCTCAGGAGCTGGAGCACAAACACACTCTCAGCCCATATGCTCAGATGCTGGGAATGCCCCAGAGAGCTTCTACAGGTGCTGTGAAGAGGATTCCTCTGGGCTGATGAATGTGGAGAATGATTTTTAACAATGTGTGAGTTCAGTATGGAAGGGGAATAGGCAGGACTCCTTTTTCCAGCTACTTCTTTAGTTTCTGTTGCCACAGTCCTTCCAGTTAGGAAAAGGTATAAGGATTTTTTTTTGTTTGTTTCATTGGTTTTTGTTTTGTGTTCTTTTTTTAAGATATCCTGCATTGGTAACAACAACAACAATATTGTTATGTTTCCTGATTTAAAGTTGCTGAAATTGCAATCCTTTCATTGGTCTGAAATGTAATTAAATCATAGGGTTTCCCTTTAACAGATGAGTAAAAGGAAGTGCATCTGTAGTAGAACTAAGAACCAGAAATCCTTTACTGACACTGGACAGCTTTCCTTTGGTAGCTACAGGGAAGTTTTGTATATGTACATGAAAAAAAATTTAGATTAATCTGCTGAGATATTACCCTGTAGACTGACATTAGAGACACTGTCTAAACCAGATAACAATAAAGATCATTCCCATAATTACCAGCCTAGGCCAAGCCATTACCAAAGCCAAAGCTATGGCTGGAATCACCAATGGTTCAGAAGTTCCATGTTTTATTTGAGTGCTGTAGAGAGCTATGGACGCATGGACACTTCCCATTCCCAGCTGATACCTGTTACACAATGATGCACTGATTGCTTTGGCTTAAGCAGTCACTTAGACTTCTGGTCTGAATTTTGGCTGCATTAAAATAACTTTCATCTACCAGTTTTTTTCTCAGTGTAAGTGGAGTTTTTCCTGTCCCACATATGCATTAGGCAGTGGCTCCTTTCCTGCTCCTATCAAATGGCCGCTGGCAATGGATCTTCCACTCTGTGTGTCATCCCAAAATAAATTCTGCCCGAGTGAGCTATAAATCAGTAGATGATCTCTGAGGCACAGTGGCTCTGTGTTGCTCAGCCTACACTGATACAATGTAGGGCACAGTGCCATGATCCAGCTGTTGAAATGTGAATAAGCGACAAGGAATAATGTACAGAGAAATTTAAATACTGCTGACTTAGGGGAAATAAAATCACTGAAGCACTGAACGATGCTGGCAGGCTTGAAGCCAAAATCACATTTGCTTTTGTTTTGCTGTGACATGGGGTGTAATTGGGTTACAGCGACAACATTGAAATAATCTTTTTTTTTTTAAGGTGAAGAACACATAAACACTTCTGACAGTGGTCAGTAGCTTGCGAACAACACTAATTGTTCATCAAGAATCAGAGAGAAACACAGAATCATAGAATATGCTGAGTTGGAAGGGACCCATCAGCATCATTGAGTCCAGCTCCTGGCCCTGCACAGGACACCCCAAGGATGACCCCATGTGCCTGAAAGCTTTGTCCAAATGCTTCTTGAACCCTCTCCAGCTTGGAGCTGTGATCACTGACCTGGGGAGCTGTTCCAGTGCCCAACCATCCTCTGGGTGGGAGGTGAAGAACCTTTTCCTAATATCCAACCTAAACCTCCCCTGCCACAGATTCTGGCCATTCCCTCGGGTCCTGTCACTGTTACCAGAGAGAAGAGATCAGCGCTTGCCCCTTCTCTTCCCCTGGTGAGGAATTTGTAACTGCACTGAGGTCTCTCCTCAGTCTCCTCCAGACTGAATGGACACTCAGACCACCACTGGTCTTTACAGCAGGGGTCATTACTCCAGTAAGATACTAACAACAACAAAACCAAATCCTCTAGAATGCGTGTCAAATAATTAATTTTTTTTTTTTCAGATTTTGGATTAAGTAACAAGGAAAACAGTAAAACATCCAGAACATATAAATTGGTTTACTAGTCCAAACTTTCTGAGGGAAATATGGACTGAAAGCACTTGTCCCCACATTGAGGAGCGCATGGGTGAGGATGGGGCTGTGGTTGGTCCCACAGCCCTTCTGGACTGCTCCTCCTGCCTCTCCCTTCTCCCTGCCCCAGCACAGGCCATTCCCTGGGCTGCAGCCCTTCAGTGGGGAGCTGTTCAGCTGGCACAGCTCCCTGGGATAAGCAGGAGAGCAACAGATGGCTGAGACAGAAAATAGTGCTGAGACTGGAAAGGAATTTCAGCATTTCAAAGCCTTTGGCCTTTACAGTGCTAGGAATGGATTTGGAGATAGTTGCAATTCTATTTTTGGTTGTCTGGTTTGGGGACTCTTGGTTTTGCCAATCTCACATATCACCAGGCAGTGTCTGCAGGAGCCAAGGAAGGTCCAGCTGTATCCTCTCTTGGAGCCAATCCACCACTGCAAGTGACAACTTCCAAGATTTCACTTTGACATTTACTTGGCTCATGCCGTCTTACCATGAACACACTTCTGAAGCCTCATTGAGAGAAACACAGGACCCCAAAAATGTCTTTAAAACACTTCAGCCGTAAAATTTCATTAATTAAGGATGAATTTCTGTCACTGGGCAACACTGGTCATTTCTTTGTGCCCTTGGCTCTCCAGCCTGTCACACTGAGCAGCTCATCCTGGGCTGCCTGGTGGCACTGCCTTTACCCTTGCAGAAGGTGTTGAATTCCTACCTTCCTCTGCACAGCTATTATTTATTAATGTATTAGACCTTCACTCACTATATATTCTTGGATTTAGCTTGCAGTGAGATACACAGACGTTCAGCCTGTTCAGCTAGCCACCAAAAATCAATAAAATGCTGTAACCTGAGGAGGGAGAGAAGTTGCACATTCAAGGGTCTCAGTCAGTCCACCCGAAAGCACAGTGGTGTATCTTTCCCAGTAGGATTGGAATGGTGATTATCCCTAGGAAACTGGTAGGTGAGGGCAGACTTCATCCTTTTAAGTGTTTAATCTCTCAGAGCCAGAAGGCTGTGTATTAAAATGAAAGGTAAATGGATAAATATTTAAAGTGGACTAGGAAGGATTCATTTAGATGATTTGGAAGTGGTAGCAATGTTTTGCTAAGATGAGAAACGAGTTGCTGGAGAGATATCTTGGCTTTTTTTTTTCTTCACACCAAAATATTTTGTTTTGTTTTTTGTCTAGGACAAACTGTATCTCTTTGTAGCGCAAAGTAGAGTGTGTCCTCAGGGTGGGAAGGCGCAAGCAAGAGATTAAAAAAAAAAAAAAGAGCAGTGGGCAGTTACAAGATAAATTTCAAGGTCTTTTGGCACTGAAAAGCCTTGGAGGCAAAGAAAACCATTAAATTGCCTTTTGTGTGCATCCCAGGAGAATGTTTTCTCCTTTGGTGTGTTGAATCTGTGTGTTTACTCATGTATTAAAATTGCTGCTTGGTCTGCAGTGTAAAGATAACATAAAATGAATCCTAAATACCAGATATAGGTTTACAGCCTGAGATGCTCTCCAGAGCTGTCATCACTTCTGGGTTGTGGTTGTGATGGGATGTAATGTTTCATGCTCTGCAGCTTCTGGACAAAGCCAAGGCTAAAGGGATTTTGAGAAACCGACCGACAGATGTAGGCTAGGAGACTGCTAGAGAAACACACAGCAAGTAACGAGGAATTGCCAAGGAAGAGAAAAAGTCCAGAGGAAGAAGATTAAAAATGTAGGTTATCGTCTTGCAGAGTTTATCCTGCCTTGCTGTGCTAAAATCTTGGCTATGGACTGGAGCTCATGGGGACCTGGGGACTGCTGCGCGCGGGTCCCAGGCTGTCATGAAGAGGAGGAGAGGGAGCAAGTGACAGCTCTGAGGTGGGCAGAAACTGATCTCATTCCTTCAGCAGGGGCACAGCAGCCACTGTGCACAGGATGAAGTTGTTTTACCTCCGTATTCACAGTGCCAAAATCCCTTGCTTCCGTGGGGTGGAGAGAGGTCAGTCTCAGAGCACAGTGGCACCCGAGGGTGGCTGTCTGTGGTGTGGTCCTACACAACCAAAATAACTCAACTTTCCTTGTGATGATATTACCTGTGAGTTTGTTGCCAGTGTCCTACTCACAGCCTGGGAGATCACAGCACTAGAGAAATGAGCTTCTGCCCAAGGAGATCTCTCTGCTTTGTCTGATGTGCCATATCACATATCCCAGAGATGATTTTTACCCCATTTCTCAGGAGCATAAGCACTCTTGGAAGCGGGACAGGAGCTGCGATCATCAAAATAGGCTGTGTTGGTGACCACCATTTGGGCCATGTGGCATTTAGGAAGGGAGAAGGCAGGGAGAGGGGTCCCTGCTCCTTCTGTGCTTACACCTCCTCCTCGTGCTGTGAGCCAGTGGCTGCTTTATGGCAGGGTTTCATTTGTGATTAATGAGCTATTATCAGCATCATTAGAAAATCCGCCATAGTTGTCACCAGATAACATTCATCTCCTGCTCAATTCCTGCTTTTGGCTGTCAGGCTTTGGCTGAAATCAGACACTAAGGTGGAAATACAGGGGAGCAATGGATGGCTTCAGATTAGGTTGCATAAAGAGACCAGTTGCTCTGTGAAAGCTCACCTGTGTGTGTTTGGTATTGATAGCATTAGTGCAAGGTAATTAATATTCCAAGATTGCGAACCTGCTCCAGATGAAGTAATATGCCCTGCAAAGGAAATTACCAAGCCATTGTTTCTTAATAACACTGAACATTTATTTTGTTAATTAATTTTGAGTACCAGCCTCACACTTCAGGACTGTCTGAACAAGCCTCCCTTAATTAAAGTTTTGTTAGCACAGTGGGTCCTTGAATTTTCCAGAAAATATTGGACCCATAACCTTTGTAAATTTGTACTTCCTGAAGTCTCCTTCAGCCAAACTCTGGATTTGTTCTGCAAGCTGTGTTTACCTGTGTAACTTGGGAAAGCAGCACTGGGTGTGGTCTGACATCACCCAGGAGAACTGTGAAGAGAGCAGAGTTAATTTACTGGATTGTTGTTAATACTGCTCTAGTAGAAACCTTCTGATAGAAATGTTACCTCTGTTGTTTTGGATCCTGCCTCTGTGGAGTGTTTCAGAATTGTGGGAATCACAAGACCACTGCCAGACTGCGCTGAGAGGCTGTACCTGAAGTTACCCTCAGCCCCCTGTCTGCAAGAAGAAATTACTGAGGCATAGTGCTTTAAGTGTTCTTGCAGTCAGACATCAGACTGACACCAGAAAGCAAAAAAAAAAAGCGTAATTTTAAGAAATGCGATTAGAGGCAAGCAGCTTGTTTGAATTATCTTATATTTAATTGTGCGGACAATATCTCATAAGATAGACAAGTGCAACTGTAAAGCTTCTGGCCTGTATTAGTGTGGGTGACAATTTCAGTTCCTGCTTGAGGTCTCTTGTCATCAGCAAGCAAACATCAGGCAGGTGAAGTCACCTTCTGTCTCCTATTTGTCAGTCTGTGGAAAGCAGCAGGGCTTGCAGCACACAGGGGTTAGGTAGGTCTTCATCAGCAGTAGGGTTTAGATGTTTTGAACGTGGACATGTTGAATAAATGCAATTGTTTCATTTTGGTACCAGGCTCTACAGAAGCCAGGCGTTCATTCTGAAGGCAGACCTTTCTGCTGGCTGTACATCACTCTTCTGTCCTGTCCTTCCTTCCTTCTATCATTACCTACAAGACAGTAGAGATCTTCCTCAACTTGAAACCTCTCACCATAAATATTTGCATTAAAGAAGATTGCAGAGACACCACAACAATGAGCATGCATAAGGATGCCTGCCACTTTCTGGCTTTAAATAGTTTTCAGGTCCCCTTGGCAACTGGGTTTTGCATGTGCAACAAAGTGTTTTTCATAAGTGCTAATGATCAGACACTGGTGCCCATGCAGGAGAGTTAAGATTGATGCCCTCTTCATGCTGCAGCTTATTCAGAGATTAACTCTGCAGTTATTCAGAGATTTGCTCACATTATATCACTAGATCAAATGATCCTCTCTTTAGCATTTCCTTGAGGGTGAATGCAAGGATTTACTCAAGAAATAATTTTGTTATTTCTTTTTCCCTTGGTTTGCTTTTGCTTCCAAAAGACACAGTTTCAAATCAGCACTGATCCTGATGGAAAACTTTACTCCATTAGTTTGCGGTGGGATGTCATATCACAAACCCATGAAATGATCCCCACTTTTACTGTTTATTGAATCACTGCATTTTAATCACTTTGAATCACTGCATTTAATATAAAGCTTTGTCCACTTATAAGTAGCTCTTTACAGCAGCTAGTGGCCTCCTTTGTTGTTACTTCATGGTCAAACCTCCACTGTGTTGCCAGACAATTTGATCCAGAGCTTGATTTTGCCAAAAATAGCCAGAAACCTCTCATTTTTCTGACACTTTTCTCTCTCCAGTTTAAGGTGGAATATTCTTTCCAGTCTAACTGTCAGCTGCCTCCTAGAACAACAACTGTGAATTTTTCTTTTTTTCAGAGAATTAGTTAATGGAGGCAGGGAGGAAACAGTAAAATGCTATTTCATATTCTCCTACAAAGGGGCAATGAAGCATCTCAGGTTTTTAACCTTGACTTTGAAATGGCTTTGTAATTATGCCTTCTTAAGACAGTAGGTTTTAAAGTCTGCTCATCACTGCCTGAATGGGAGAAGGAATCATGTCATTCGTGATGGCTGATCACTCGCTTGCCAGATCAAAATTAAGAATAACCTTTCACCAGCAGCTCTGGCACAGCCATCATCCTTTCTGCCTCCTCACTGGGTACCAATGAGATTACAGCCAGATTACACATGACAAACCAAAAATATCCCCAGCAGTCTGCTAAAATTTAACTCCCCCAAAAGATTACATCCTCGCAGCTCTGCAGCCTGGTGTAGTTCAGCTGATCAATGGGAGCTGAATCATACGCTTTATTTCTTTCAAAGTTTTCAGAAATCTCAATTGGAAAAGAATTTTTGCTGCAAACAGGGACTGATGGATCATGCTGTAATATCCAGCACAGATTGCACGGCAAAGTCTTTGCAGGATTAAAGCCCCAGGCCTTCAGAACTGACACTGTAAAATTCAAAACTAATTCTTCTAATAAAACTTTAGCTAAATCCTGTCTGCTTCCCTTCCCTGAGCCTTTCATTGCTCTGGTAGGCTTCTCCTGTTCTGTTGGAAAACACATAAAACTGCAGCATTAGCTAAAGGCACCTCAATTTATTGCCTATATTCCAAGCAATTACAATGAAAAGGGTTTTTTTACAGTTGTAAGGCCTCTCTTTAAGACTTCTGCTATTCACCAGAGACATAGGTACTCAGAACTGGTGGGGTAAAAATTCTTAAGCTGACAGCAGATAGGCTAGGGAAAAAAAAAAAAAAAAAGAAAACATCAAAGAAAAATAATCAGCAACTTTGAACATTTTGAGTTCAGTGGACAGTGACAGTATGTTTGGGGCCATCTTCCCCAAAGAGGGAAATTACGCTACATCAGAAGTGCTTAGGTCACTGAAGCATGGAGATTTTCAGATGAAAGAATTTGGCTTTGGGCTCTGCTGCCTGACTGTCACCATTTCTCTGTGCCTACTGTCTTTCATCATTGCCCTGTTCTTTTCTTCCCCTCTTGGGCTCATGCTTTGACCTCTGGTCTTTCACTATTAAAGTCACAGAGAGTTTTGCCAGTTATTTGTATAAGGATAAGATCAAGCTCTTACTTTCCTTTCATGCTCTTTCTTAAGTTTCCCAAATGTCTCTTTCTAGGCTTCATTCCCCAAAGCACACGTGTGCATTCTGTCTCTCAATTTTTAATTTTTTTTTTTGGCTAAAGAGTAGAAGCACTTCAAAAAAATCAATTAATAATTTGATTTGCCAGACTTCCTCAAGGATTCTGGGAAATCCTCTTTAGGATGGGGGTGATTATCAAGGTAGTTTAGATTTTTCATCTCTCCTTGAAATAGCAAACCAAGGTCTGTAGGATGTTTAGTTGCAAGAAAATAATTTCAGAATACACATGCACGTGCTCACTCCCACACACAAACTTTCCTGAAAGTAATTTGGTATTCATGGTTAAAAATAATTAAATAATTTCTGGTTGCTCACATCCGAGCCCTGTGAACAATGCATGCAGTTAAAGCTGCTAAATTAAACCCTCCTGACTCCATAATGCTGGTACATCAAGCAGATGTGTTCCGGAGTACTACCCACTGCCTCGATATCTCCTGAATAGCTGCACATAAAGAGAGAACACTCATATAGCACTGTCTATAAATACAGCAACCAGAATACACTGCGGAGATGTTGTGAGGGCTCCAAAGTTAAGTTTAGTTTGAGGTTTTGAGCTCAAATCAGAACTAAAGCTGATGTTATAATGATTGAATATACTTGCCAGATTTAACATCTTCACAACCCTATTTAATTTCCTGTAATATTTTTAGTTCACATGAAAAGATGTTCTCCCTATTCATCAGAAATTATTTTAAACCTGACAGGAGGAAAATGAAGTTACTGATGTCTGCTTCCTTTATTTAGCACTTTTCACTTACATCCTGTGCTTTCACATCAGCTTCTTACATCTGTTCCGGGAACAGGGGGAAGAGCTGGTCAGTAAAATTGTAGGAAGCGTAGGAAGACAGAATAAGGAGACAAATGTGCATCTTGGACCTGAAGTTCTAGTGAGGAATTTTGGTGATGATACTAAATTGGGAGGAGCTGCCGACTCCCTTGAGGGCAGAGAGACCTCAGCAAATCAGAGAGATGAGCAATCACCAACCAAATGAAGTTTAGCAGGGGTGGGTGCTGGGTTTTACACCTGGGGCAAGGCAACCCTGGATGTGGGGATAGACTGAGGAATGAGAGGCTGGGGGAAGGGACCTGGGAGTCCTGATCCATGGAAAGTTGAACACGAGTCAGCAGTGCCCTGGAGCCAGGAGGGACAACCCTGTCCTGGGGGCATCAGGCACAGCATGGCCAGCCGGGCAAGGGAGGGATTGTCCTACTCTGTTCTGGGCCTTACCTCAAGTCCTGGGGGCAATTTTGGGTGACGCAATAAAAAAAAACAACACATTAAGCTGTTGGAGAACATCCAGAGGAGACCATGAGGTGGTGAAGGGCCTTGAGGAGAAGCCATAAGATATGTGGCCGAGGTCACTTGGTTTGTTCAGCCTGGAGAAGAGGAGACTGAGGGGACACCTCAGTGCAGTTACAGCTTCCTCCCAAGGGGAAGAGGAGGGGTAGGCACTGATCTGTTCTCTCTGGTGCCCAGTGAGCTGACCTAAGGGAATGGCCTGAAGGTGTGCCAGGGGAGGTTTAGTTTGGGTATTAGGAGAAGGTTTTTCACCCAGAGGGTGGCTGGGCCCTAGAACAGCTCCCCAGGGCAGTGGTCACAGCACCAAGCCAGAGGGAGCTCAAGGAGCATTTGGACAATGCTCTCAGGCACGTGGGGTGATCCTTGGGGTATCCTTGGGGCCAGGATCGATGATGCTGATTGGTCCCTCCAACTCATCATATTCAGTGATTCTGTGATCTTTCTGGATTTATTTCAATGGTCTTCCACTGCTTGTTCAGGAGTTACTACCCCTCCTGTACCTCTGACCGTTCACAGTCAGGCTCCGGAATATGAGGATGGGGTCGTCTGTTTCATTGCAAAGGATACAAGGACCAACAGCTTCAGCCACATGCAGTTACAGAAAATTAAGTATTTTCTTCAGATGGTATCAGAGACAATCTACTTATGAACTGCAGCACCAGAACAATGACAGTCACCTCTGCAATGAGCCCAAAGCATAAGAAAAAAAAGAAATGAAGGCCTATAATGAAGACCAAGTGGCTTGAGAGTGAGATACTAATCATTTCCTGCTATAACATAATAATTGCAAAATTAGCCTAAGAAATAGACGATGCCTTATGTTCTAGGGAAAAGAAAAGAAAATATCTAGGCCTAAGCCAATACTTGATGACAGAGTGAAGTGAAGAGATATCCCTTCCTGATGCCAAATCTGGTGTTTGGCTTAAATCAGACTGTGGAAGTAAGATGTAAGAAGTGTGGCATCCTGTGCATCAAAGACTTCCTGGATTTTACTGAACTCCTGTGCAAGCTGTCATTACTTTCCTTAAATGGTGGCCTTTGTATATGTACTGCTTCTAAGAAGCAAAAAATACGAATATGGAACAGGTTTCAGTGAGATGTAGAAACACCTGAGCCTGCTCTAACCAGTCTACAATGCTAATGGAAGCAGATTAACTGTGAAAGCACAGGAGTTTGTGCCCTCACATTAGTGAATTGCTTCTTAGTATGAAAAATTAACCCCTTCTACTTCAGCTACATTTGTTTCAATGCCCTTGATAGACTCATTAATTCTGACACTCTCAAACTAAAACACACTCCAATTAGTACCTCTATCAGGTACAAACAAGTAAAAGTTATAGTACTTGCTGTTTCACCAAATCTGGTTCTCCGGCTTCAAGGTAAAGTTTTAAGGGTGTGTGTACACCAACTTGTTCTCAGGGATCACAGATAATTTCTTTTTTTACTCACTGGGGTTGAAATCCCATTGCAGAGTAACTAGAGGGATGTCAGTGTAAATTTGTGAAGGTTAGTGAAAACTGGGCAAGAGATTCACATGGCCTGAGCTCCCCCTAAACCCAGCACAGCCAAAGTGATGAGATCCAGCCTACAAGGCTGACGGCAGGGTAGAGTCAAGGTTACCTGAATCTTTCCAGTTTGATATTTCAAGTTTTCTCAGTTCCCATTGGCATCAAAGAGTGACAGAGAAGAACTTGTCATCTTGCAAGTGGGGTGGACTAAGGGGAGAGAAGGACCTGAGGAGACTCCAAAGTCAGAACTGGCAACTCCCAAAAGCATAGTTATATATTTCGTATATACCTATGAAATAAATGTGGTCTGGATTTTTTATGTGTGAATCCTAGAAAATTAATCTATACTTAATTTGTTCCTAGCTGAATGGAGAAAATTAAGGAAATTCATGCATGCAAAAAATGTCTGATCTGATGCACTGCTACCTTACCAGTTAGGAACATTGTGTGACTCCAATCTAGCTAACTTGCTGTACCATAAAAGCAAGTGGAGAGGAGCCAATAACCCCTGAATTCAATCTGGTTTTAGCTGTTATTTCCTGTTTCTTTTATCATCTAGCTCATGAAGTTTGGGTGTGTGGGACATCAGCTGACTGGGATTGCTGCTAAATTAGCCAATGAAGTCATTGCTGGATCTGATGGCCGCAATATAAACCCTGTTTTTGAGCTGATAATGGAAAGGTTAATGCTGTAATAAAGGATGAATAGACAGGCGTGTGCAGTTTATTCCCTGCTCTGTAAACTAGGGCAATAATAAAAACTGCGCTAGAAATGAATAAGCAAATTAAAATAAATAAATAAATAAATGAAACAGAAAAACCAAAACTACTTTCAGGAGGTGTGAAAACATTTATATATGACAGTATCCTCCAATATAAAGAACTTCCATATATTAAATAATTGCAAAAAGAATATATCTGACGTGAGTTTAAACACTGGAGCAAGGTTGAAAGATGCAGAAGAATGTTCAAAATGATGACAGCATTATTAATTTCTACTGTGCAGGCCCAAGGGAAAAGCTGCTCCTGCTTTTGTGCACAGTGTGACATTTCTTGCATAAAGACAATGACTCAAAATTCTCTGGCAAAAGAATATTTGTGTTTGAAACATTTCACACACTTTTCTGTTTTCCTGTCCTGTGAAGGAAAGAACATAATGATCCATTCTGGAAGAAGGAGCACAAGTCCCCTCAAGAGTCTAAAGAATGAAATATTTCTTAGCCAGCCCCAAAGCTCCGATAATGGTGCGTGCAGAACTTAATTACACGCTTTCTATTGTGGGCATGTTGAATCACTCGTGTTAGGTGAACAGCATCCACAGCCACATTACATCTGTTTAGTGTACACTTAAAGCAGGCACCTTGAGACACATCTAATAACCCTACGAGCAAGCTGAGTACAACCATGTGCTTATTTTTAAAATGTCACAGTGACCAAAATAGTGCCAGTAATTTAATGTGAAGCATTCACCATGAAACCCTTTCAAATTTTGTTCTTGTGAGTAATTTGTTTTATCATTAGACTTACCACAGCAACCCCAGAATTGAAATAACTTGAAAATTGGTAGTTACCAAGTCTTGTAATTTTACTGGGATTGCAATACTTGATTTCTTTGCTTTTTTTCTAGCTATAGCTCTCCTTCACAGGAGAAACTAAGCTTTTTTTCTTTGGAAACTCCTACTTTTATAGTTATCTTGTCTGTGGAAAAACAATAGAACTCATGCACACTCAAGGGTAAAAATGATATGGAGGAGGTATTTCTAAGAACAAGTCATTATTAATTTTGGCTCCCCAGATGAGCTGCCTGGGACCAGCTCCTTAATTTCCTGTTTAAAAAAAAATAGACTAGTTTGAGTGTAGATCAGAATTCTGAACCTTTTTGGGACTATTGCTGGTGGTAAGCAATGGAAAAATCAATGTACAATCAGTCATGAGCATCTTGA
This sequence comes from Acanthornis magna, assembly GCA_036785705.1. Classification (NCBI taxonomy): domain Eukaryota; kingdom Metazoa; phylum Chordata; class Aves; order Passeriformes; family Acanthizidae; genus Acanthornis; species Acanthornis magna. The sequence goes on along the minus strand of JAWUZG010000119.1, from coordinate 7,616,091 downwards.
TGATCAGGACTACTCAGAAAACATCCCTGAAACAGTTAGCACCTATGAGCTAAATAATTAATCAGTGTCGAGAACAACTTCAACCCACATTATACCAAATACAAATGTATAGCCAGCCCTGTAGATAGCCAAGGCTAAGATCCCTATTTAATCACAGCATTGAGACACTGGAGGGATCACCTGAGCCAGTAGGTCTATCACTCAGGAGTTACAGCCTAGTGCTCACTTACTAATGTTTTCTGTAGTCACACGGCAAATGTGCCACCCTATCCCTGGACATGTCCTGGTGGGATGTAGAGGGAGAAAAACCTGACTTTCCACACACTTTAGATACCTAAGTCAACCATCACAGTTGTCTGGGAGGTCAATAAAAACCTAGACCTGACATTTGTCCCTCTGCAATGGTCTTAATTTTACTGACAAAGAGAAAAGCTCTGCATGTCTAATGAAACCTTCCCCATCACCCCAGTATCCAGAACTGGCAGAGCCACTGCAAGCTGAGAGCAGAGAATCCCTATAGTTGCTTTCTGCTCCAAACTTTCTGCTCTTCATGAGATGAGATTCAAGGCATGAATTGGATATTCAGTTCAGGCACCCAAATATCTGTGTGTGTGCAGATGATTTAAGTGTCTGCTGTCCCACTAATCTAGCTGGTACTGCCTGTGGAACTCAGAGGGCTGTTCATCTCTCTGAGAGAGTTTTATTGGCTGTCTGGCTGGTCAGATCTGTCATGCTGTACCTGAAAATGGATTTAACTCTCCACCCTTATTGATTCATTATTATGCTGAAATTCCAGCCACACTCTGCACTGATACCACAACAGAGGAAGGTGGCAAAGCTTGGATTAGGAATAGGAATTCCTGTTCCCATGGATGTCAAGTAAGAATAAGAAAAGTTATGTCAAGGCTATGGCCCATTGTGCCCAGTATTCTTCTGTTACAGAGGACCTTCCTTCAGTAAAATCAGCTGTTCCATCCAGGAGACACACAAAGATTCAGGGGTTTTGAGGAAACAAACGTGAGTCCCAACAGAATTTCTTAGCCCAGACTTAAATGCTTTGCTAGGCTGCATTCTGCATGCAGAACTTCTCATTACTGCATTTTTTTCTGTTTTTCTAAATGTACTTTACACGTGCTGAAATCTGTGTTATTTCACTTTACTTATTCAACTCAGTAGATTTCTTTCTTCAAATAAAACTGAAAATATCTCCTTCCATACTGCCATTTTTTCCTGAGGGTTCAATAGAATTGTCATTGTTTGAATCTGTCAGGTTAAACAGGGATAATGCAATGTGAGGTGTTCACGAGTCAGTTGAGCAAAAGGGCCATCATACATTGTGTTGAGAAGCATTGTTGCAGATGCTGGTGAAACATTTGAGGAATAAAATTGGACAGGTCTGGAAAAGGCTGATAACCTCCACCAAAGACTTCAACTTCAGGCATCAAATGAAATGCTACATGCTTACAGATGATCGTTCTGAATTTTGAATACTGATTAATCGTTTATGGTAATGCAAACCAGCAGAAATACTTTAAAACAGCATCAGATTTACATAGGTACAAATACTGTGTGCTAATGATTCTGTTCAGCTGTGTAAATCAGAGTCCTGAGGATACAATGACCTCCAAAGAGCTTATCCAAAGTTGACTTCCAAGGAGGGTGTGATTCATTTGCCGTGCTAACACAACTCATCACTTGCTAATGAATGTGAACTGGAGATGGGAAAGGAGCACAAATAACTTATCTGCACCCCACACTTCAGCTGTTCCTGTGTTGGCCTCAGTGCTCCACCAGCCCTGTGGGTCTGCAGCTACAGACTCCTCAATTCTCCTTCCTGTGGAGATGGAGATCTTACAGGAATTCCACATGACAGCCTCTGTAAGCACCTTTGCTGAAACACTTTAAAGTTATTGACATATTCTTATTAGTTTAAAGGCAAGCTGTTGAAAAAAACACTATTATAAAGGGGTTTGCCTTTGAACAATTGATCATCCCTTCACATTTCTATTTGGACCGTGTATCTTGTCATGTGGTAAACCATCCAGGCAGCAGCTGACATTTTAGGGTTGAAATCCACTTTCCATCCCTCTTTTATTTTCCCAACAAATAGATATAAAACCCAAAAATATAGACCTGTCAGAGAAGAGAAGAGAAGAGAAGAGAAGAGAAGAGAAGAGAAGAGAAGAGAAGAGAAGAGAAGAGAAGAGAAGAGAAGAGAAGAAGAGAAGAGAAGAGAAGAGAAGCCCTCCAAAGTATTTCAAAAGGCAGGTGTTAAAAGCAGAAGACCTGTGGCAGTGGTTTGATTGGTGTGAGGCTGAGTTACAGGGAGTGGTTTCATGTCTGCACTGGGAGAAAGGGCATGGCATCGAGCATTTGGCCATTTGGGGAAGTGTGATTAGGAGATCATGCTCAGGCTCCCATCCCAAGGGGATTCTCATCCATGTGACACTGTTCTCAGCACCAGGACTCCGGCAATACTCTTGGTTGGTATAATGGAGCTATCTCCTTCAAAACCACAAAAAGTTGGGGTTTGGGTCACATGTACCGTGTGCACTGTGAAACTCCATGAGGGATTTTCCATACAGGGCTGGAAGTATGCAGGAGAGCCTAAGGGAGGAATATCTGCTCCCTGTGGAGAAGCAGTGAGAGTGGAGTTGCATTGTGGTGTCCATCGTTATTGGATAAAAGCCCATCCCTTGGGATGAGACTGAGATTAGACTCCTACACTGATACGCTTTAAAATGGCTATTTTATCTGAGATAATCTAGAGCCTCTAAGACATTCCCAGTTCTGTTCTAGAGAGATATTTAAGAATATTCTGCATTCAGTGGCCCTCCCCTGGCCTCCAGCTAATGGCATTTTCCAGGGTACTGGAAATGGGCCAGAGCTGTCAATCCTTGTTGTCTGATGCATCATGAATGCCAAACTACAACCTGCTTATTATCTATGGAGCACAAAGGAAAAATGAAGAGTCTGGTGTAAGAAAAAGTTATAGGAACAGCATCAAGTCAAACTGGATTAAAAATCTGGTTTAATTTCCAGTGAAATTTGGTCTATTAAAACAGTATTTTGTCTGTATCAATTTGTGCATTCAGAGAAAAGCATTCCTCCACTGTTCTATTTATCCACAGCTCCCGTAACATGAGTTTAGCCCTTGCATCTTTTAGCACAAATCCTTTCTTTTCTTCTCTACCTGTGGATAAAGTGAGGGCAGCTCATCCTCTTTGCATTATGCACAGTAAGAAACTCTTCCCTGACTGATTGGTGTGAGCTTGTTTTGCAGCACCACTGGACCTGTGAATGGATCATAGTCTACAGAACAGATTGTCAAGAAAAGCTGATGTTCAGTGTTGTCAAATAATCTAAGTTGCAGTAATGACTCTGCGCTCTTCACTTATATGAAAATTAGAAAAATTTTTTAAAAGTCCTCCTGGATTTAAAAAACCCCAACAACTGAATAGTTCAAAGCAAAGATCTGAGACCTTAGTCTGATTTTCTCCAGTGCAGACAGTGATTAAACACAATGTGGAAAATATCTGCTCTCCATTCTAGCTGTAATACTTCATGCTTTTAGCTGGAAAAGTCCTGAGTCAAGTGTCCTGTGTCACAAGCCTGTGACCACCTCAGGTGCAAAATGATAGAGCTCACTGTGGAGTTAATGCCAGAAGGAAATTGTTTTTTCCCTTGGCAATCCCACATGGCTGAAGTGTCACATTGGGTTGGAAGCACTGGCATTTTTAGAAGTATGGGTTTTGCAATGTAGGGTCAAAAATATTTAGAAAAACAACTATCAAAACTCCCAAATGGGTTGAAGTCTTGCATAAAGAGTAAAGATTCTCTTTTCAGTTCACTGTAAGAATCTCTCTGCTCACCAAATTAATATTATCAATTTCCTACCAAGAAATTCTATTAGAGACTGCAGAGGCTTTTCTGGACAGTGCTGCCTTCATATTAGAAATTCACTTTCAGCTGTGCCACCTTTGGAGGACCTAATATATTTGATGTGAGTGCTTGTGTGAAGAGGGAATTTGGTCAGGTGGAAGAAAGGGTGGGTGTTTTTTCTGTCTCCTACAGTCTTTTGATCTTTATTGATTTCAAATGGGAAGGTAGAAAATATGACAACACTATATTCAATCAAGGCAGAAGGCACAACCATGGGTTCAGAAGTTACTCTCATCTGCATTTTTTTTAGATTTCTAAAAATTTATTCAGAGGGTATAACTCATTCCTCTCCTTTCTAAAGAAAGAGGAAGGGTTTGTGGGGGAGATCAGTGCATGTCCCTGTGAGACATCCTAAATCTTGTGTACCCCTGAGATTTTGTCATGTTTGGAAGTAGACTCCTTGATATTTTGTCCCTCTGGACACAGCAGTCTTGGTGACATTTAAAAAGGTATCTTCCTAGAAATTTTTCTCCAGATGTTTAAGCATTTGTGTGGATGGTTGCCACTCTTACCTTAAGCTCTTTATATAATCTAAATTCACTTCTTTACATAGTTTGCTGAAGGCTGGGCATTTGACTGCTCAGATACAGGCTGGCTTTCAAATGTCTTGCACTTTTATTTTGCAAAATTTAGCCGAAACAAACATATTAATCTTAAGGTTTACCTTCAAATGGTTTCACGCAGGTCTGCTAATGTCCTTTGGAGAATGTCCTGTCAGAAGCATTTCTGCAACCCCTTTGATTTGTGTTTTTTGCAGCTGGGGCTGCTGGGTGGTGTGGTTTGGCTCCGTGCTCTCCCTGCTTTGCTGCCCTGCATGGCTCCCCGTGCTCTGTGTGTCTCAGCTCAATTAGCAGCTTGCTGCCAGCCACAGATAAGCCATGGATGGGCATTGTGGTCACGGCAGATAAGAACCCCAAACAATAGCTCAGTCCGATGACCTTCACCTAATATAAAAATAGAATTTCCTTCACCTAATATAAAAATGGAATTTAAACCCACTAATGAAGCAACTCAGAGTATTTAGTTGCAACAGTCAGAAGCTTTTCCACCCTTATTCAAGCTGCAGGGGAATAGGAGATCTCTAACCTCTTGGTAGCTAATGCTGCCATTGCCTCTCCTTCTGCCAGCCTCTTCTTCTTTCCAGTCAGTCACCCGTGTGAGAAGATGCCTTGGTCTCTCCAAATTACATGTGCCAGGCCTTTTGGAGCACTTTTAACCCTTGTCCCAGGAGGGAAATAGGATCTTGGTGTATGATTCTTCCAAGCTGAGAGAAAATAGGCAGGGAAATGCGGTGCTCTGAGCTGTTTTGCAGTCTCATACCAGGAAACCTGGGAAATGTGTCAGGCCATTCTTCTGAAATGTCCCCTCGAGCAGAAAATCCAGGTTGATGTGGCTGTGCTGTCTGGCATTGCTGACCCAAAATGTACCAGCACGAGAGATTCCCTGAGAAAGACGGCAATGGTGATCAACAGGGCTCAGGAGAAAAAGGTTTTTTAGGACTGGACCTGAAAAAAAGCAAGACAATGGAACTTTAACCTGGCTCTTGGCTTGTACATGGAGGAGAGGAAGGAACCTTCTGATGTAAAAGCTGTTCTTTTGCACCCCAAATGCCCTGCTGTGAAACTCAGCTTTCCTCTCCCAGATCTTGGTTTTAAAAGCTTTCCACACTTAGGGAAACAGCAGTGAAGCCCATTCAGAGGCATTCCTGCCAGTGAGAGCCCAAGGTCATCAAAAACCTGGCATGAGTAAGGGTTTGGGCCTTTCTGCCTCAGCTTCCCCCTGTGCGAGGAACAATGTCTGTCACTTCTGTCACCACTGGACAAGTGTCATTCTGGCTGACCTCCACATCACCTGCCAGGTCAGCTGTGTACCAGTGACATTAGAGCTCTTTTGGGGATCTTCCCTTACTTTTAGGGTTTCCTTCAGCATCGTGTGGAGGACTTTTTTCTGCTTCTGCCTTTGCAGCAGAGCAAAAGTGCAATACATCTTACTGAGTGTGGCATTTCTGCCCTGTCCTTGCTGCAAAATGGCACCGGGACAGACTCCTGCATGGAGCTGTGAGTGTGCACTCGGTGGAATCTGTGGATGCAAAGAAAGAGGAACCTCAGGACATCCCTTCTGCAGGACTTGCTGCTTTTTCTCTTCTCCTCCAGGGCTTCCACTAAGTTTCTCAGTGCTTTTCCTTTCATCCCCTGCGTTTTCATAGCCTCACAAAGTGTTTGGATTTTTCCTGTCACCCTTGTCTCAGTACTGATCTCTGGCCCATTGCTTGGAAGTGCAGAGATTCAAAAATTTAAATATTAAACAGTGAGTATTCCCGGGTCTGTGGAAATCAGGCATGCATTCCCTTCTCTCTGAAGAGCTGTTCTCAAATATTTGGTAATGTCATTTTTTTTAGTGTTAAAAACCCTGACTCAAGCTTCTCATTAGCAACCATAAAGCGATCAGTGCAAGATACTGCAGATGTTCTGTGAAAAATGAAGTTTGGAAGAAGAGAAAAAGATGGTGGGTAGGAATATAGAGCAACTGAAAGAACTGTGAAAAAAGATGCATTTTTAATCCTTATGGGTAAAAGCCAATAGCTGAAGAAAATAAGGTTGTTCCAATATGAAATTTGGGAAAGTGTGTGGGAATCATGGTTTAAAACCATATTGCTTTGGATACCCTAAACCAAAAATTTAGCAATACACTGCCAGATTTTCCTTATATATAACAATCTTAGAGAATTCCATTAGCATTTACCAGGTGGCAGAGCATAATGAAACCAGAGCACAAGTTTTAAGGGAAGAAAATAAAGTACCAAATGAAGCAAAGCAGAAAAATCTAAGATTCCTAAGAACATTTTAAGACAGAAGATACCCCAATGACTTGCAAGAAGTGGTATTGAAGATGTGAGAGCAAACAGAAACCTGTGCACTGTTGTTCTGGGGGGATTTCTCACAAATAACTGTTCAACAACTGTTCCTGCCCAGAGCCTGGATAATAATTCTGTAACCAAGATCCTTGACTGCAGGTAGATGGGATACCTAAATTTACAGCAAGGGATTTCAGAAAAACCTGGTCATGTAAGAAGTGGGCTGCTGTGGCTAGTTGGCTAATTCTTTCAATAATAAAAATACATAAACTTCATTAAGAGGTGGTGTTTTTAATTATGTCCAAACCAGGGATGAACATAAGGGGTGTCATTCAGCTAATTTAAACAGGAAACCTCTCCTCAGGAGCTCATCACCACTCTGTCCTTACAGCTGAGGACAAGAAATGGCCTCTGTAGGTGCTCCTGACCAGCTTGAGCTATTTGCTTTAAATCAACCTGAGCTGAACACTAGAAGCACACATTCACCTCTATTAACTAAACCTCACTGAGCCTTAACATTTTGTCCCACAGCACAAAAATTTGTCAAAATGATACCAGATGCAAATGTTGTTTGGCCTGCCTATGATGTATCTAGTACTCAAAACAGCTTCATAGGGAAGCTGTTTTGGAATAGATTACAAGAAAATTACTACAGGATCTGCTCCTACAATTTTGAAGGAAGGGATGGTGAACAGGAAGCATGATGAACAGATGTATATGTAAAACATATAAAAGTTCTCAGCTAGATCTGCAATCTATTGGCTTCAAATGAAAACAGATATAGAAGAAAAACTAAAAAACAAAAAGGAAATATTTAAATAAGTAAAAATTTACCAAGCAAAACAGTCTGTGATGTTCTTTCAAGAAACATTAGATTCATGATCATGCATAGTCATAAATTACTTCTTCATTTCTGGATTTTTAAAATATTATTTTTAATACACCAAAATGTGAGTATTAAACAAGTAATTTCTGAAACTGAGAACATATATTGACCTGAATAATATATTATTTGTGACAGTGACAAAAGAGCAGTGCCATTTGGTGGTCTGGAACTTATACATACAACAAATGAATCGTATTTTAGGCATAATGCTGCAAATAAGAATAATGCAATATGCTGTGAAAAATTATGTAAAATAGTGGCAAGGATGATTCTACAAAGCTGAAGTACACATTCAGATCCTCATTTGGCATATGGGATATACAGTCTTGAAGTCTGGACTGCCACCTGCTGAAGCATTATTTAATAGGAAGCTTTGACTCAATAGGACTCAATTTTAATTTTAAAGCTTGATTTTCACCCTATTTCTTTCTTCTAACCCTTATTGCTCTATGTCCCACGAATCATTATAACTGTGACTAAATCTCAGACTTCCTCCCCTTCTGTCCCTTGATTCCCCAGGCCAGTGGCAGTCTTCCTCCTGCTCATCCTCTGTGATTTCCGCAGTTTCTTACCCTGTGATTTTCCTGTTACGATTTTACAGCCAGACTCAACCACTCAGCCCACGCTGCTGCCTCTACAAGATAAAATTGGGCAGTGTAGACTCGGATATTGTCCTGTTACCAACTCTTCTTATGTTTGCACAGCCACCATATGGGCACAGGTGTGCCCACAACATGGGTCAAAGCAGCGAGGGGAGGCTGAACCTTGTTTTCATCTTTGCTGAGCAAGGGGGGCTGATGTAGGAAGGATGGCATCTGTGTGGCATCTTCCATAGAAAGAGGACGCAAGAAATTTTGCAGGCTTCAAACCCACCAAGATCCAAACCAGAAGAGGCTGGGTTGCACAGAATCAGCGCAGATTAAAATTGATGGTGTGCTTTGAGCCGCAGTCGTAATTGCAGATGCTGAGGAGGACTGCTGAGATGTGAGCTGATTAACTTGTGGTGTTTGCAGTTGGTGTTTAGCCTTTGAAACGCTGCACCAGGAGGAAATCCAACCCTTCCAAGATGGTTTGTAGCTATGGGTACAAACACAGGCTTTCATGCCTTCACACCCCACTGTCCTGCAGGAAGGAGCAGGAGCGTGGCTCTGTGGGCTCTGTGGTTTTGGGGACAGCAGTTCCCACTCAGCAATGGCACCTCTGAGGTGCTGTCATGTGCTTCCTCCAATGGAGGTTCAGGCCACAATCTCTTCTCGGATTTGCCCTCAAGATTTATTCATGATGACTTGTGATCTTCGGTATGACCCCCCCACCCTATTTTTATTGGGTTTTTTGTCCTGCATGACCTGTTGTTCTCATGGGTGGGCTCTCTTGGAGATGGGACTTGCAGCATGGGCAGTGCCACACAGAGGGATTGAACAAGCAGCAGCCCCAGCAGCACTAAGCAGTTGTCCCTTGGCCTCAACATCTGGGATTTTTTATTGACCAAACCCTTCCATGGCAGTGAGACCCCTTTCTTACATCAAATACGTGGTTGTGATCCCCTGCACATCACCTGCTTTGAGTCTGATCCATGGGGAAGGAAAACGAGGGAGCTGTGTCCCCTCGCTCTGTGGAGCACCGGTACCCTCTAGTGGTAAAACCGCAGGCATTTTTAGGTAAAAAAAGACGACGATTTCACTACTAACTTAGCTTCTGTCTTCTTTTTGGACAAAAATCTGTACGCCATCTTTATTTGACAGTGGTGTTTTGTTAAATGGTATCGTAAATTCATGCCTTTAAGTAGCCTATGATGTAATGTGGTGATGTAATTTCCTTGGACTGCTTTCAGTGAGTTTCACCTTTCATTAAATCATTAAAAAGACACTTGTGAGATGATGGGTGACCGAATTTTCACATGGCTGTAATGGAAAGCACCAAGCAGCAGCTGCTGAGGGCTTTAAATGGAGTGTTAGTGGTGGTACCACTGTAAAGGCTGTACCGCAAAGAGCATGGGTGCCTTGTAGTTAATCAAAGGAATCATGCTGTCTTTGTTTAGTTTTCACCAGTTTGCTTTTGGAGGCTCAGGACAGCTGGGTCATGGGTCTCAGGAAGCCAGGGATCCACTGACTTTATATCTGCAAGGTGGGGACAACAAGGGATGATGACAGAGCAAGCTCAAGGGCATGGCAGGAGCAGCACAGAATTGCTAAGTGAACTGCCAAATGTCTTAAGCAGCAAGAATGTGGTTATAGGTGGATGGAAAAAGACACATTCTGGTCTTTTTCCTTAAAACTTCATAACCCATGCTCCAGAGCAGGGCTGGGGAGTGGGAAAAGGTGAAACCTGCCAAAGAAATCCAAAATTATTTAACATGAGTAAACACATTTACTTCTGTTCTAACCTTATTCAAAATGGCTGATCTGAATTTTCCTGGCATAAGGACAGTGGATTTCAGAAGATCCACAGCAAAATAGTCCTTCAGGGTTTGCTATGAAGTGCTTCACTGATGTCTTTTCCTTGCGTGGAGGGTGCTTGTGGTTGCTCCTTGGAGGAAATTCCCCCTAAAGGCAGCAGGAGCTATCTGGCGCTCAGCTCTGTCCTTTCACTGCAGCTGCAAATAAGTTGCACTTTCTCAGAACACCATCGTTTAGCCCCAGGATTTCTCAGACACGAAGGAAACCAAAACCCAAGGCAGGTGAGAGGACGTGTCGCTGAGCTGAGCTCCTGGGCACCTCCTCCACTCTGCAGGCTGGGGCTCTGCTCCTTTCACCCAGTGAAACAAAGTGGAGTTTTACCCAGCAAGAAATGAAATCACACTTCAGGAACCAGATTGAAATTCAAAACAGGTAGTACACATAAACACAGCTTGATTCTTCACAAGCTTTTTTCCCCTGGATGATTTCAGTACCTAATGCCTATCATTTCTTTGATGTACCCTAGCTATGAAAGCAGGGAATTCAGAGCTTTTACAAAGACATCCTTCTAATTTATTCATTAAACTCAAAATATATCCATGGCCACCTGCCCCTCTGTTCCTGTGGATCAGGTTTTGGAAGCACATTAAAATGCCCATGATCTGGGTACGTGAAGTACCAGAATATGAGCTTGCCCCACTTTGCTTTACAGTAATCACTTGTATAAAAGATTTTGAATAGCTTGAACCTGGGAATAGTTTTGCAAAGCAGATCAATTAGACTGAATTGGATTTGCCAGGAGTGGGAGTTAAATTTTTAGTCAAATCTCTGTGTTCTGAAGCCTCACAGACAGAAAATAACAGAGGCAGTGATTTATCGCACACTTTGTTTACTGGAGAGCAGAAATTTACCCTCTCTTGTTACACTTTCAAACCTTTTCGTCTTGTCATCTGCATAGAAATGAGTGCAAAAAGAGAAGAAAAAAAGAAATGCAATGCAGTTTTCAAGGGAGGGTTTGTCCTGGTGCTGCATTGTGGGGAATCGTTTACTGTTTCCCAGGCCTCAGGGTGTGCCAAGTAGATCCTTTGCACTGTAAGTGCAGTGCCATTCTGGGACTCACACTCCATTTTCGGAAGGGATTGTATGCCATGGCAGAGGATTGTGTTGCTGAGGACCTCCTGAGCAACACAATCCTCTGCCATGGCATACAATCCCTTCCAAAAATGCACTATCACCCATTTCAGTCTTGAAGAATGTGAGTTAATTAATGCATATCTGTCCCAGGAACATTCTGACTTGAGATCTTGCCATGACTGCCAGTTCCTCCCCCTCCATCCTGGTTGAGAACCAGGTTTTTATCTTCACAAAAACCCACCTCACTGCTCGGCAATGGGAAGCAGCCTTCCTGTGAAGATCTCTACTCAGGACTGTATAGGAAATATCCCCAGTGCAAACACAGAGAGGAGTAACAAAGCCGTGGGTTTTTTCCTTTTATTTCATTCCAGGTTTCTGATTGTCTTGGGCTGTTTGATCTTAGCTGTCCTGACAACTTTCAAGGAGTATGAAACAGTTTCAGGAGACTGGCTCCTCTTGCTGGTAAGTAAACTGTGGCTGCTGCCTCGCCCTGGTAAAGTCCTAGAATTGAAATCAACCCCATTAGCAGCAGTGGAAACTTAATTCCAGCTCTGTGTGCAATGAGGTTTCTGCTGTTGGTCCTGGAGCAGTGACTGTTCATTTACACACTGGAAAGTTCCCAGTCCATTGTCAACACCGAGTAAAAAGAAAGCTAGGGTCCTGAGCAGAAAGAAAATGAGAGGAAAAATCCCGGCCTGAGGCTTTTAAATAATGGCTTTTCAGCATTTGTCTAACAGTCCTCCCATCAGACTATCAGTAAATTTCCTATTGACTATGCCAGAACCAAGCACACTTGAAAGCTATTTTTTGGGGGAAATATTTCAACAGTTTTGATTCATTTATAGTATTTTACAAATCCTGGTATTTCTCTCAAGGGACGTCATCAGAGTTGGACTCATGCTTGTGTCCAATAGCAACATAACTGAAATTGCTGCAGGTAATGTCGCTGAGACAAAATCCATTCACGGCAAATACATTCAAGAATGCTTATTCTATAAATGCTGAAGTTCATGCTCAAGACTTTATTTCAGTAAGGCCTCCCATTTAGCAGAAGAATTAAAAAATAGAAAAAACCCCTCACTAAATATAAAATGGCAAATCCAACATTTTATTAAACTTCCTTTGCTCCCATAGCTATCATGAAATACAGGGCACAATGACTCGCTTAACCTGGACTTGTTTAAAGTACCCCTAGGGAAACTGCAGAGCAAAATTAGTTCCAGGATCTCAATTTCCATTTCCCCTTGTACCCCCAGAGACATAAATCCGAGCAAGAGCTAAATGCCAAAAGGAATGAAAGGTGAATTCCCCTTGCATGTTCCTTCTCAAAAAGTGCCTGTATGAAAACACCCTCATCCCTCAGGGAATGTGAAACTTGCTTTTGGTCTCTCTTACCCTGCTTAGACCCATCTTTCACATTTGAAAAAGCCTGAGGTTATTTTTCCTTCTCCTGTGCTTGTTTTTATGTGGCTCTCAGCAGTTTTCAGAAGCATCTGTGCATAATGAGCATAAGGAAAAGTCTCCTTTTCCCTCTTGCCAGCAATTCACAGAGAGGAAAAGTAACCGTGTGCCCCAGGCTGCCCTTGGCCCATCTCTGCTGAGCACCTCAGAGAAGCTCTCTGCTCCCCATTCCCTCCCCATGCTCAGAAAGGTTCTGGAGCAAGGTGGAAAATCCCATTCTTTCGTCCACCAGAAATTTAAGGGAACAATATATGCCTTAAATTTGTCTTATATATGTCTTTATCATTGCCTTAAACTTATGCCCATATGAATATCTGTATCCTGCCCCTGTCTCGACAGGGATGGCTGGAAAACTTTGTCCCACTTTACCTTGCCTCTGTCATCAATCTTGATTCTCCTCCACTTTTTCCTCTCTCTCTCTCTCACATATCCTAACACTTGCACCTCATCTGTTTCCTTCAGCTCTATCCTTGCGTCCAGAATTACTGCAAAACTTGTGAGACTAACAATGTAGTTTGTGTCTTGATACAGGAAACTTTTGCCATTTTCATCTTTGGAGCAGAGTTTGCCTTAAGAATCTGGGCTGCTGGCTGTTGCTGTCGCTACAAAGGATGGAGGGGGAGACTCAAATTTGCCAGGAAGCCTTTGTGCATGCTGGGTACGCACAAGCTCTCTACTACTGATGTTCCTGTCATTGTCCCTTTTCCTTCTAAGCCAGTTTGGGGAATGTCAAAGAACTGGTGATTGGCAGAGCAGAGAGCACTGAAATCAGATTTGCCCTTTATGCCAGGCCCTGTGTCCTGCTTGGAGTAGTTACGTGAATTAGCCAGCAATAAAAACTAATTTGAGAGACACTTGGCTATCTAGTCAGTGAGAAAAAATGAATCCTTCTACTCTTCAAATACATTTTCCTTGTCCTGAGTCCCACTGCACTTTTCTTAAGCTCATCCCTGGTAAGACTCTCTCTGCCTTCAGTTTCAAACCACTTGAGATCCCAACTCTATACCATCTTCCCCAGCCCTCTTTCATATTTGTGTTGTGTTTTACAGTTGTATTGTTCGTCTCCATTTGCAAACATCTTTGTGATTTCACCCATGTTGTCTTTCAGGCTTGGAAGGCCCTGCCTATAATTATCCATAAAATTACTCATGTTTGGATCCCCTCCTGCAACTCCTTATGATATCCACAAAATAACAACCAGCATTTAGGAGCTCACTCTGCCCTGAGCACCTGTCATCCCCATTTGTTCACTGATTTTAGGACACCCTCACTTGTTTTGATGCTCTTCAGGCCAAGCACTGGGGTTTTGTTCTTTATTTGTACAGCACATAGCACTCTGGGGAGCCATGGTGCCACATGAATACATGCTTCTCTTTCCCTCTTTTGTTCATCTTGTGAGTCTAAATGATAGACAAAATTATAACAAATTTTCTTTGTGCATCTGTGCTATCCTCAATTTAGTAATGCTCCTTTGGGTGCTCCTGTTGTACAGATACTTCTTATACTTCCAGTAGGTTTGTGAAGGCAGCAGAGGGTGGTGTGAGCAAGTGGGAATGATGCTGTGCCATGCCTTCTCAGAGAAGTGTCATCTCATTTCCGAGAATGAATTCTCATTGATATCTGGGTAAAGAACACAAGATATCCTGGATTTATTAATATCATCTCTCGTTTGTCACTGGTACAAGTTTGTTTTGAGAATGATTAGAAGTGAATAAATCTGAAATCCACTCTTTTTGGCTGCAAATAGAATATAAAGATAATTCAAAAACTGAGTGCCCAGAGAATGTTTGAAGCTGTTTGGTACCACTTTCTTCTTGTATGTGTATATAGGATCAAAAAGCAGGGGGGGAAATGGAAAAGAAAGAAAACGAAAAGAAGCTATGCAATTTGCATTTCAAACCTCTTCAGTTATCAGCAAGTTGGTCCGGTGAGCACTTAATTTTAAAAAAATAGAAGTACTGGCTTTGAGATTTTAGTGGGAAAACTCAGCCAAAAGAATAAAACAGTAAATGTACCATCAAACCTGAATTTCTCATCTGCTGACCTGCTCACTATGGTGTTCCAGTGATACAGATGAATTAAAGGCTGTTTTTCTGTCAGCATTGGGACACTGTTTCTGTGCATCCCTAAACGAGCTCAGCATCTCAAGTACAGTGCATGGATCTGTAAACAGATCCCAAGGCATTCCAGGAGGTTCTTTGCATGATACTGACTGTGGCAGGTGCAGATATCTGATTAACTGGCAAGAGAAGGCATTTTCAGGCAGCTTCGAAATTTATCTAGGGAAATTTGCAGCAGAACCAGATGGGATTAAGAAGCAGGTGATGGGGCCACTTTTGTTGGCAGGCTTTGTTCTTTTCACCTTGCAGATATCTTTGTGCTGATTGCTTCAGTGCCAGTGGTTGCTGTTGGGAACCAGGGCAATGTTCTGGCAACGTCTCTCAGAAGCCTCCGCTTCCTTCAGATCCTGCGGATGCTGCGAATGGACAGGCGGGGCGGCACCTGGAAACTTTTAGGATCAGCTATTTGTGCACATAGCAAAGTAAGTGGGGAGCCTGCAGGGCTCAGCTGAGGCTTGGGAGAAAGATTCAAAGGAAAGAGAGGGATGCATAGGTAGAGAAGTGCCTTGGGTTTATGTTTAGCAGTTCAAAATACAGTTTTGTTCTATCAGTTTTATTCCCTTTTCCATTCTCTGAACCATTTCTGCTCCTTGTTTTACCCTTCTGCGCTCAATAGTGGTTCTGGGAAGTGAGAGCATGTTCATTCCCACACACTACAACAGGAATTTTGCCTACACTCTGAATGGGAGCAGGGACATCCCTTTTATAGTGAAGGATGCTGAAATCCTTGACAAAAACGCCTGTGAAGTTGCAACATGTTTATGATGACTTCTCAGACTTGTCTGATCAACAGATGGAGCAGGACTCCGAAGGGATGGAAAGAGGCTGATTAGCCATAGAAATGTGCACAGAAATGTGATTTCAGAGAGAGCTACTGGCAAAATTTCTCTTTGGAAGCATAGGTCAGACAATACAGAGGTGGACACAATGTGAACCCAGACAGGCAAAATTTCTGAAGTCATCTTGGCTTGGTCTAACTTGATGCTGTAGTCAGACACACCCTGTCTTGCACCAGACAGATACTTGTGTTCTTGCATTTTCACAAAGCAATATTACAAGTTAAAAACTATCTGCTTAAAAATCCTCTAGATGAGATTTTTCATCTGTACCGGATGTAGAAAAATTACATATACTCCACTACATACTGCTTTTCCTTGCCCATGAATGACATTGCTGACATTTTAGGGGGTTTTAAAAGTTAAAATGCCAGCTGGCGCAGCATATTTAGACTTCCCTTCCATGTAGGGGCTGATGGGGATACCCACCGTGCTTCATTTCTTACCAACTTCTGCTTCTTCCTCATATAAACTTGCTACAAGACAGGTGGCAGATAAACACTTATGTCAAAAATGTTTCTCAGGAAACAGATCATGGAAGAAGCCTGTATACCAAAGACATTGTTTAGAAATTGTTAAAGGCTTCATTGTGTGGAATTTCATTCAAATATTGTTTGTTTGGTTCTTCACCATGCACTTTTGGACCTCAGCTGGCTCAGGAAAATAAGAAGTGGTTGTGAGAACTTTGCTTTACTGGAGACAATGATGAAACAATTTTGCTAACAATTTCCTTCAGTGATTGCACACCAGATATTAGCTAAGGAAGTTGTGCACTTGTCTC
Organism: Acanthornis magna; assembly: GCA_036785705.1. Classification (NCBI taxonomy): domain Eukaryota; kingdom Metazoa; phylum Chordata; class Aves; order Passeriformes; family Acanthizidae; genus Acanthornis; species Acanthornis magna. Next base: position 7,599,681 of record JAWUZG010000119.1, on the reverse strand, counting down.
AAGATTCAGTCACAAAATTCTCAGGTATAACGCTTTTTTATCTTTTTGTCCCAATACAGTTCTCATAAAATGAATTGGAATGTTGATTTTTTTACCCACTTTTAAAGACCTTCAACACAAATGTTTCTGCCTTGTTTCAGACATTGCTGGGATTTTAACTTGGGTGTCTGCATCTTCCACCTCAGTGGGATTAGACACACACTCCACTTTAGTCATTCTCTCTAAAACAGAGAATTTCGGGATTTGTTTGCACACAGATTATTTTCACAGTCTGTTCTTATTGCATGAATTCATGTTGGAAACATCATTCATGATGGAATCTGCTTTGATACGGCTGAATAGATGGAAGTGCATCCTCAGCCTTGGCTCTCTGGAGGGAGGGAGAGGGCAGAGCTGTTGATTTGCTCGCTAAGGCTGACCAAGCCCAGGGCAGAAGGAAGGGGAAGAGTCAAGGTCAGGGACAGGGTCCTGCTGCCCCTGTGCCATGGGTGCAGCTAAACCCTAAACCCAGCTTTTTGCAGAAATGCAGCTGCAGATTTCTCCAAACTCCTCTCAAGGAAGATCCTAATTCTTGCAAATCTGTGCATTATTTCCCACTAATTGTTGAGCTGGGCTGGTCATGGATGTGACCAAAGCCAGCAGTGGCAGCTGTGCTGTTTCCCTCTGTGCCTCTCTCTCCTCCTGATGTTTACTCTGCCACTGTGGATGCCGAGGCTCTTTTCAGCCCCTCCATCTCCATCTGTTTCTTTTGCAGGAACTCATCACTGCTTGGTACATCGGGTTCCTGACACTCATCTTATCCTCGTTTCTTGTTTATCTGGTTGAAAAAGATGTTCCTGAAAAAGATGCTAATGGGGTGGAGATGAAAGAAGAGTTTGAAACCTATGCAGATGCACTGTGGTGGGGGCTGGTAAGTGACTCCAAAAATACCTTATACTGTTCTTAAAAACTTCATATTCAAGAGATAAAGTTCTGCTATATTTGAGTGAAAGGCACATTATCTGTGTAACATTACCAAAGTGGGGGTGCCCCTACAACCAATTAACAGAACCTAGAGCAAGAGGGATCTTTGATATATCTGTCTTTTCCCTTCTGATGGAGAGAGGAGTATTGGTTTGCACCACTACTCATTCAATCACAGAATATTCCTGCCATTCCAGAACTCATGTTGCTTTGCTACCAATAGTGAAGGAAGTCTCTGTCATGCTGTGGCTAAAATTCAGCAGCATACTTTTTATTTAACATCGTTCACTTAGAAATGTAAAATCCCACCCGCACCCCGGTATTAGTCAAAAGATACCAAGTGTTGCATAGAACACCTGGATGTTTTCATATCCTTTTATATGCAGGGCATTTAGATAGAGTCTCAGTGGTGAGAAAAAATACACAGTTGGAAATTAACAATTGTGCAGAAAGGAGCAAGTTTTTACAAAGCCATCTTTGTTTTAAAAAGACCAAGGCTTCAGGTAGAGCTAGTCCTGGCTCATTAAGGGTCTGCAAGCTGTGAACTGGCAAATCCCATTCCTAACTGTGCACTGAGTGTGGGCAGGAGACTCACACGGAGCTCCCCTGCAGCAAACGCATCCGAGAGAGGCAGCTGCTTTCAGAGTGAATCCGTTCTCCATGCAATGACTTGGGACTATGATGCCACCAAAAAATTGGTTGGCCCATCATCAAGATCCTATCTCACAAAGCTCTGCATGACCACCCGTAGTGCTGAGTGAGTTATGCAGCTTTCATAGTGACATTTAAACAGAGCTGTAGGCTTCATTTTTCTTTCATCAAGTCCTGGTTGTTCTGCCCACAGATCACCCTCGCTACGATTGGATACGGCGACAAGACCCCCAAAACATGGGAGGGGCGCCTGATTGCAGCCACATTCTCCCTCATTGGAGTGTCTTTCTTTGCTCTTCCTGCAGTAAGTACCTTCCCCCTTCTCTGTTAGGCACAGCCCAGTGCTATGCACTTGCAAAAAAGAAGGTAAAGTTAATAAAATCACCAGTGGAACCAAATCCCTTTTTAAGAAGTACTCCAGAGACTTATATGGGTCTGTATCAATAAATAAAACTTTTTTCTTCCCAACTTTGCACAGAGCCTATTGGGAATAATATATCACCCCAATACTCTTCAAATCACAATGTGGGTGCTGTCTGGCAGTGCTGGTTGGCACAGAACAAAATTAATCCAGCAAGTGAACAACCTGGGAAGCCACAAAGCAGTTCATGAGACTGTACACTGCCATGTGGTAGTTTACTGGTATTGACAAGACCTATTTTCAAAATATTTAGGGCCCACTATTTTAATAATTAGAATTGGACCTGCATTTCCTTTGTCCGCAAAGTCCTCAGATAAGAATGAGACAAGATCTGACTGAGGTGGGCTGAATAGCAACAGAAATTGTCCCTACGCTCAGATTTTAAGATATTTTTCCTTTAGATCCAGACTTGAAAAGAATTACACAGAGGATGACAAGTCCTGCAGACCCAAATCCAGAGTGTGGTTTAGCACAGCCCTTGTATCACACAAGCAGAGTTTCACTCTGCCCTGAGTGGAAAGTAACGCAGCACAGGGACACCTGCAGCTTGGAAAGGCAGTAGGCATCCAAGAAGCTTTTTGAGGACCTTAAAATGATTTGGTGTGGCCTGTGGTCCTTGGGAGGATCATGACAACCTCCTGGCCCGTGAGTGGAGCAGGAGGAAAGGCATGGGGACTGCACAAGGATTCCATGCAGCCATCTCCACCTCTACCCACAGACCTGTTTCGTCTCATCATTAATCCTTTTTTTTTAATGAGTAAGAAGTATCTAAAATCTTGCATCACTCTCTGCTTTCAGGGCATTTTGGGGTCAGGGCTGGCACTGAAGGTCCAGGAGCAACATCGTCAAAAACATTTTGAGAAAAGAAGAAAGCCAGCAGCTGAACTCATTCAGGTTTGCAGCCACTTTCCTTTTCCTTGACAAAGCGTTGTGCATGAAGACTGCTGCGTCATGTTAACGAGGGCCACCACTCCTCCTCTGCCCAAATTCTCACTTCCCATTGCAGGAGATGAGAAGCTGTGTTTGTCAGTTTTTCCAAACTGAGCTGGTTAATCCAGAGGCCCTTGCAGTTTTGAGGAATCTTTCAACTCCCAGAATGTCTTGCAGAAGAACAGAGTCTTTAGAAGGAAAGGTCTCATCTGGTAGCTTCTGGAAACTGGCCGGCTTCTACATCAGTGCCACAAAATCACAGAAAACAAGCTGTTGAAAACATATTTTTTCCAAAATCCTGATTTTTTCAGTTCCCTTGAGAAAGTGCTTTTCTGTGCAAACAGAGTTATATTGTATTGATGTGAAAACAGCAATAGAATAACACAATAGACAGTGACAGTTTCAATCAAGGCAAATAACATAAATAGTGTGTGTGGGTTTTAGAAACTAAAACACTCCCTTATGTCTTCTGTTATGTCCCTGGATGATCCAAAAATGTAATGGGAAGAGAGTCCTTAGCTCACTTGGACTTCAGTTATGGACTTTGTTATGACTTTGGGATATTAAGTTTGAAATCATTAGTCTGAGTGCTGACAAATTTGACAGGAGTTACTCTTACTAGGTGTGGAGCATATGCTGATGGCAGTGAAGTAAATGGCAACATTTTCAGAGGGACAGAGAAAGTTTCTATGATATCAAATGGAAGCATTGGTGCTCAGGATCAAACCAGTCCTCAGGAGAAACAGGCTGAGTGGCATTAAAATTAATGGCTTTTCTCATTAAAAATAGGCTTTAGCAAACAGAGGGGGCTACAAGCATTAATTGTGAATGAAATGCACCTTTTAAATTAAAGCATCTCCACTCATCAGGTAGCTTATTTAGCTACAGTGGGTTTTAGGTACGTGCTTAGAGAATTTTTTTTTTTTTTTTTTTTGAGAATTTTGATTGGAACTACAAATGATCTTAAGCACTTCCAGAATTACTGGCCAAGTCCAGTAGTGCTTGAAGCTCTTTTAGACATACCAAACAGGACAATAAAACCAGTTTAGTCTAATGTAATGTCATGTTCTCTCCATGTCCTATCTCCTTTAACAGCCCTCCCAGATCGTAATCTGGTGTCAATAGTTTCCCATATAGTGACACTCATTTGATATGGCTGATTAGTAATTAATTTCCAGATAGTCACTCCGGTGCATTGTTATGTTCTTTGAAACAGCCTGGCTGCAGTCAGCTGGGAAATAACTTTACCTAACACTAATCATTTCCTCTCCCTTGTAATCCAGGCTGCCTGGAGATACTATGCTACTAACCCCAACAGGATTGATTTAGTTGCTACCTGGAGGTTTTATGAATCAATTGTATCATTCCCCTTTTTCAGGTAAGTGCACTGCCCACCTCTCCATCATCATTTTCTGTCAGGTATCAGTCAGGACAGAGAACACAGATATTATATATATATATCAATGAGACTTTTGTAGGTAAAAGGTAGATCCCAGAAAACTCTTCTGAGGAAGAGGAAAGTTTTCTGAAGTAGTGGTTTAATTTCAGTCACCACTTCTGAGTTCAGTGAAAGCACTCCATACATAAAGACATTCAAACAGAATGGATGCTTACATGTTTATGGCTATTAGACTGATCCTCTCCTTGCCTATCAAACAGGCACCTTTCTCACACTCAGGTCTTAACATTTTAAAATGTTGTTTTAAAAAACCTACATGGCCCTATGGAAAGCCAAGACTTTTAGCTATAGACTATCAGCTACTAATAATGGACATTACATATCCAAGTTAGTGCTTTAAACTTTCCTTCTGGACTTGCTGTTGTGCCTCATTCTGAGAAAAGGTGCCCTCAAACTACTGTTCAATCTCCACGTGTAGTTGTGCTCACTGCACTGATACTGAAGCTCCAACTGCTGCTCGAAACTGACTTGAAATGTTTCAGACTCCTGCTTTCACAAAGGGCAAATTACAAATACTCACCCTTTCTTTGCTTTATTCACAATATATTTTTATAATTGATTTCACATACTTCAAAAAGGAAACCTCTACAAAAAAAAACCTAACACTGTATGCATTTAATTAAGGCTCAGTAAATTTCTTTCCTTTTCTTTATCTCTTCTCACTCTCTTTCTATTCCCAAATTTTCCATTACAGAGTAATTTCTTCAGGATTTCTTGACCGCAGGCTTTTTTTTGGAGAATAATTCTCAGACTCACAAGGAGTCTGGACTCACTACTGTGACTTCAAGCTTGCTCACTGTGTGCAGGTTCTTCTGTGATTCAAATGCAACCTGGAATTTAATAAGTGTTTTGCAAATAAGATCCTGGGAGAGATGGGAGATCACTTCTCACCAAGGACTGGATTGCTAATCTAAGCAGCACAGATTGGTTTCAGGAATCTATATCACTTTTTTTTGTGTTATGGCTAGTTGGAAATGTAGCTTTTATTCTGCTTTTGCTGTCAGTTATGGTCACATAGCAAAAGAAGCATAAGGTATTAACATTAGATTAGCAATTTATATCTTTAAAATATGTTGAATTTATTATGTGATTCTTCTCTCCTTGCTTTCTTGTAATGCGTCCTCTCTTCTATAAAAGGAAAGACCAATTGGATGGTACTGCCAGGTATGTAGCTGCCATTATTTTATATATATGTTTTAATACAGCTGTTGGAGGATGCAAGCCAAATAATTCTTTGTGGATTCATGAGCTGTTAACTAAAACATGCTACTAACACCACAGGTAACCATTACAAATTATTAACAAATCCATTTCCTAACTGCTTGCTTTTTTCCCACTTTAACAACACGGCTAAAATGCTAATTGTACAAAGGCAGTGTTGCTTGCTGATTGTCTGTAAACAGCTTTCTTGTTTGTTATGACTAATCATGGTCTAGATTTCTCCTGATCCGTGATGTAGAGCCAGGGTTTAGCATCCAGGCTGTTCTGGGGGGAGTTTACGATTCTGGTTGCTGTTGTTGCTCTGCAGTCTTGCGCAGAGCAATGTTGTGGTGTAAGTCAGTGTCAGCTCACCCTGTGCAAAGATTTGTTGGCAATAAATACAAAGATGGGCGTCCAAGATGGAACAGCAGGATAGTCAATCTCTCTGGCAGTACTGTAAAAGCTAATTTAGGTTTAAGGCGCTGGTCTCACCTCTTCTGAAAAAAATGGGAAAGCTCCCTGTCACACTGGGGAATTTACAACTGAAGAAAATGAAGGAATCATCAATCCTAATGCTGGTCAGTCACTGAAGACTACAGCAGGGCAGTCACTGTCAGTCAACCTGCAAGATCTCAAATGGAAATCATATATTCATAAGCCTCTTCAGCTAAGTAGAAGAGTCAAATGCACATACAATAATTGTAAGTCAAAACTTAATGTTAAACTGCTATCAATGGGTCACCCACAATGAAATTTAATAGCAATTAAAGGATAAATAGTTCCACAGGCTGAAGCGGTTTCCTTTTGCATTCCCATTTACAGGGCACAGAAAAGGAAAAAAAACTGTAGCAATATTTAAAAACTCTTACTCAGAGGTCAGGTCTGAGTTCCAGTCCCCGGCCTGATGAAAAATTATGCATTCTTTTTGGTTTTTAAACATTTTGTACAACACATGACAACTTCAATAAAGGAATTGAACAACAACAACAACAAAAGATTAAGACTTGCTCTTCTCCTATGATTTTTTTGGGTTCCAACCTCACTTAGCAGAAAAGAAAAACCTGTCCCAAATTTTCTTACAATATAAGCAAGTGCTGTAGTGACAAATTATTGGGAAAGGATGCCTTCCTCCTCTTGCCACCATAATCATGAGCTCACCTGCCCCTATTCAAGGACTGATTGGGTGGGAGGTGCCCAATTCATGAACCCCCATGGACCTTCAGTGCTTTACAGCCATGGCACTGCCCAGGCTGAGGAGTCATGAGCAAGCTCAGTTGTGTTAATAGAGATGTCTGGAGATTTTAGCCCTTTCCTGTGTTGGTAAAAGCTGCACTTTGGTCTTTAGTATGTAGGAGAGAGCTTAGGAGCTGAAATCCTTTTGAGTATGCAATTCCATACCTTGGGTTAAAATGTTCTGACTGAGATGCAGCATCAGATTAAAATTAGGTAAGTGAATGACTGCTGCAGTTTACTGTGGGTCACGGCCCCCCTAGAGAAGCTCCTGCACCTGCAGCAGCTTGTGGAATAACTTCTGAGTTCCTGCAGCTTTCAGGCCAGTAGAAATCATTTTATGTTGACACACTGAATTAAAAATGGGAAAGTATGATTCACAGCTCAAAATCTTTATAATCCCAAGGCCCCTCATCCTAGCTGGATATATCTTGCTTTTATTCTTTTACATATGTAATAGCTCTCAACAAAATCATCAGTACACCTGCATGGGAGCCTTCCTCCTAGCAGGAATGTGTTTATGGAATGAAGCACTCAATTAAAGGGATTGGAAACCCTCCAGGTAAACAGACAAATGATGGTACTTGTGGGAGCAACCACTGACTGCAGTAGAAATGGGACTGAGACATAAAATCTGGTTGTTTTGACAGTACCACCTCCCATCTCTCGTAAAACTCTTATTTACAAACCAGATAATTTTTAAAAAAAGGGAAAAAAATCTTCTTCCTCCTACAGCAATTTAGTATAGAAATTATTACTTGTACTCCACTGAAGTTTGTGCTCTGACTGTATTGAAATAAATGAGCAATAAGGGAATGTGGTCCTTATGGGGAGAACAGCACCTAAGTGCCCTCAGTCTCCAGGTTCTTCCATCAGTGAAGTACTTAATGAGAAAGCTGCTGTAGTAATTAATGCCATTATCTGATCAGTGGTTGATAAAGGAGAGAGAAGAATTGGTCCAAAGCTCTCACAGAAGCTTTTGATAAACTAAAAAAAAGAGGACTGGCTGTGTTAAAATTTGAGGATGGGAAGCACTTTAAGTGGCAGAGTTTCTACTGAGTAGTGTGAAAGCTTTTTAGGAACTCCGCAGTTTTGGAGTTGAACCCTGTGACAGATCCTTTCAGGATCTCCCCTTGGAAGCAGGAGCTGGTGTCATGACGAAGTCACAGATAGATACAGGTCCTTGTTCCTAGAATATTTGGGAAGAACACAGGGGTCACAAATGAGTGGAAAAGTTCATTTCAGAAGTTGGATCCCAAGGCAAGTCTGCAGGGAAGGACTTGTCACAGTGGAAAATCAAGTAAAGTTTGGCAGCATCCCAAGGCTTTATTGAAGCTCCCTCTAGACTAAAACTGTGAAGATATGAGAGATGATGGAGAGGACATTGGACTGCCCTGGAGCTCGACTCTGTCCTGTAAGCAGTGAAGGGAAGGGGTACCTATGATGCTGCTCTTTAAGAGCAGCATTTTCCCTGCAGGTCCTCTATAGTCCCCCAAACCAGGAGGAGCTGGGGCTGTGCTCTCTGGGCCTCACTGGTGGGGAGTTCACTGACTTCATGCCAGAGGTGCCACTCACTCTTTCTTCCTTAATCAGTGCCTAAACCTCACAGCTCCATGAAATCTCAGATAACAATTGCGCTTTTTTTTTTTTTTTTTTGGTATTACAAAGCCTTTTCATCTCTTCAGCTCTCAAGAAGGGAGATTTATGAGGAAGGGATACTAATGCTCATTTCTGCTGGAGTGCAGCGAATCAGTCAGCAAACATGGGATCCTGACCTACATTTAAGATGGGCCTTTGCTTGCTGGACATATTTTTATTCTGAGCCAACTTTTTATGTCTGTGTTTGGGGAATGAATACTGGGGCCTGATTTTTCAGTGCTGTTGTTAGCTGCTGTTCCACTGATTTTGACCAGTGTTGAAACTTGTACGTACAGGCATTTTAGTGAAGGATTTTGAACTTTCTCCTAGGGTCTTGTTCGTGATCCTCATTGTCTGACTGTAGAACTAGATACCAGGAGAGCATGTTCATTCCTAGATCTATTATTATGTGATTGCAGGAAAGTAATTTATCCGTTTCCTTATCTCTACAAGATAAATAATATTTCTGTACCTTTGGGAAGTTGGTTTGATTTTTTTAAATGGCATAATCAGTACCAGTCCTTCCTATTACGTGAGTATGAAAGAATTAATGAAATGTGGTGCATTTTTGTATTGCCAGTACTAACAGCAAAATGAAAATAAAACCATACTTTGCAAGGTGTAAAATTTCCCTGTCAGCATTTCATCCTAATACATCTGCCCAAAACAGGAAGGAGAAAAAAGCCACTCTGATCTGCACAGCACACTACATTAACTACAAATGAAAGGCTGTTCCCATTCTTTTTCATAGAGCTTTTCATGGATAATCATTAACGTCTCGTCTTAATAACTTTTCTTCACTTTACAGTAATGTCATGTTTAGTAGGGAGTCATTTGGATCAAGCCTCACAAGAAAACTTAGGTATATACATTCAAGTAACAGTTGAGCCTTATTCTTTTCATATTTCTTGCATGCCATTCTCTGCCTGCACTTTCTGTTTTTACTACAGTAGTTCACCTAACCACCATCAAAAGTAAGGGACGATAAGACTGAAAAGTTATTAAGCATATAAAGAAAGTTGCATGACCTTGTAAATAGTTAATTGCTCTGCTGTCCAGAAAACATGGGATATAGTCCTGACTCTCCCAATGGTCTGCTTAGGAACAGGTGCCTTTCTCTGTTTCCATGGAATGGAAATGAAACTTGCCTAGTGTGCAAATAATTTTGAAATTTACTGTAAAAAAAATGTGCTATGGAGTTAAACACTGTTCCCTATGCAGTCCCAACCCTGCCAACACAATTCACGCAAGTTACTTTGAGTTCAGTGGAACAACATCTTTGCATGTATATTTGCAGGTTCTGGTTCAGCAAATGGAGAACAAGTGGATGCTTTTGACCTCCTGAATAAAGTTAGTGACATGCTCAAATATCTTGCTGAACTGTGGCCTAGGATGTGGGGAAAGAACTTTACCTTCCTGCAAAGAGACATAGAACTAATTTCTGACATTTCAGGAATATGAAAGACACCTTGTTAGAAATAATATTTTGACTGAATTGCAAAGTATTTTACTCTATCCCACACCTTGCTGTCATTCAACTTTAGCTGATTGTTCTCATTCCCACTTCATTCCACAAACATGAAATCATCAACATGCAACTCAGCTTTTCTAACTGGAGCTCTTCAGCTTTTGGAGAGCAGCTAGTAAAGCACTCCATTTTTTTCATTTGATGATTGGCCCATGCAAAATAGTCAGGAGACTTTGATTTTGCAGTTCAATTTGCTTTCTAGTTGATACATGATATGTTCACTTCAAAGCAAAAAGTGGGTCAGTATCCATGTGGTTCCTACCTACAATGGCTGCATCCATTGGTGAAAAATATCCATCCTGTTTTCACAAGGAATTGGATTTGGATTATTCTTCCCATAGATTTATGTGTCATTGTTTATTTTCATCCATCTCAAGTCACTTTAGAAAGTGTGGATGAGAGAAGGGGCTAAGCAAAGGCCTTTAGTGTGTGTAAAGGCTCTTTCTTTTTCTGAGGGGCATCAAAGCTGAGCTGAAGTTTTGACTTGTGCTCATGTTTATGGGCAGATAATCTGGATGGTAGATGAGTCTGGATTTCGGGTCATACCCACTCTGAAATACCAATGAGGCCATACACCACCAAGGAGTGTGGTAATTTGTTAACTTAGAAGGGATGTTTCCTCCTTAGACATTAGAAACCTGCAAATTTAAACCTCCAGATTCAGGGTGTAAAGTGAAGCCTTTAGTTTTCAAGAAGATGTAGTTAAGTATTTTGAAACGGAATGTTTTTGTGAGATCCTCTCTGAAGAAAGGAATGCTACTCAATAGAATGGAAAACTGATTGGCCAAAGTTCAGAACTACCTCAGAAGTGCAGAATATTCTTTTTTTATCTTAAGAAAACTCATGGACTCTCTGAGATCAGTTGAACATGTTCAGTGCAGAATTCATGTCAATCATAACATTAGTTTGGTACTAATTTTTATTAGGAAGTGTTTAGCAGAATACAGAATACTTCTGGAAACCTCATTCAGAATGCTTGATTTTCCAAACCTAAGCTCATCTATATAAGTTCAGCTGATAAGGTACAAAAATACTGGACTAACCATGACTTCCTTCTGCTTCCAGTTACTTGAGACTAATTACGTGTAATGATTAGTCAAACTGTGAAAAATATGGAAAAATTTCCTGATTATCATTTGTCCTTGTTAGGTGAAAGTGGTAAATCCATGGCAGAGGGCTGTTTGATTCACTCTTAGAATTAATTCACTATTTTTCTCCTCATACACGTACCATTTGTTTATGAAACTCCAATACTAGGAAAAGGATAGAGAGGAGAGTATCTGGCTTGCATGATGGGATGTAAATGCATTATTTCTTTGCATGACTGTTTCTGGAAAATATTTCTAGTTCAGTGGTTCCCACTCTTTATTCTGAGCAAGGGTAAAACATGTGCTGCAGAAGTCAGCCATCTCTTGTATATCCAGCCACTGAATTAATCTCTCAGGTGGTTCAAAATAATTCCCACTGCTCTTGGGGAACAAAAATTTGAGAGCTGAATTTTTCTTCAGGCAGGAAGAAACTGTCTGCACTGCTTTCACCTTCCTCCCTTTCTGGTGATCTGAGTTAAGGAATTCTCATCCTGGGTGCCATTTCAAAGACACAGGGTTTGGAACCCACGAGGGAGAGGAAGCAATAGCATGCAAGACAAACAATGGCAATGTATCCAAGCAAATCAGAGAAACTACCCTACATTTTTTTCAGCATGTTTGGGATGCGTTTGAATCTCCCCGTTTCCTGGAACTGTGCTGGAAGCTGAGAATTATATTTTATCGAATGTAAGGAAGGCAAATGAAGTGGGACCACTGTTCCCAGGGGAGGAAGAGTAGCTAACCTGAGAGGGAGGAGTCTGAAAGATGAGCAGCAGTGCAGAAGCCGTGGGTGGGAACCACTGTCCTAGCCCCGCTCATGAAGGATCGTGTGATCTGCGCATGCTTCGTGCCCTGGGACTGAGCCATGCGCATGCTGCTTTAATGAAGGAGATTGTGCCATGAGAACAAACATTTCCTCAGCATTTTTAAAAAGATCGATGAAAACTAAAACCCCAGCAGATCCAGATTTCATCCCTTAGAAATGAGAATAAAGTCCATTTTTTTCCCGATGACAATCATTATCTGGAAAAACGCTTGGGTTTTGTTTTGGGTTCTTTTGCATACAACACACAGTTGTATATTCTGATGTGAAGCTAATGCATTATTTTCTGATGATTTTACTGCTCTGGCTGCCGGATATGAACACAATTGTCTATATTTGTTGCATAAACACACTGTTACGAATCTGAATGTTACTTTAAGGGTTAATCATCAGGATTCAATTAATGAGGAAGGCTTCAGCTCAGGTAACTTTAACTTAGACTAGAGACCTGATTTCTAGATGACTTCTCATCTAGATCTTTCTGTAGTCAATAACAGGAGCCAAGTTGCCCAAGTATGAAGTGATCCCAAGCTGAACCACATTCTTCCCACTCACTGGTTAGGGTTGCTGACTTCCCACTGATTAGAAAAATGGGTCTAGAGATTAATCTTAGGAAGTTTAACTTTTTTAATGGCTTAAGACAGATTAAATGGGTTCTAGCTCCTAAACCTAAGGTGCTCAAAAAACAGTCCTGGGAGAATAGTTTCTTCCTAAACTGACCCTTATGACCAGGGATAGCTGAGAAACTCTCTGGAAAGAGAATTTGGGAATGCTTTCAGTTTGTATTATCAACCTTAAGTCCCACCCCACCAAAAAAAAAAAAAAAAAAAAAAAAAAGGAAAACAACTCCCCGCAACTCCCCACAAATCAGCATCCTGACATATGCAGTGGAAAATGTCACTGCAAATAAGTAGGGTTTTGTGCTGAATGCAGAGGAATATTTTATTTTGTTTTTATCTTTGAGGAGGATATCAAATCTCCAGTCCTACTCTTGCATAGCACTATGACAGAGATTTCTGCATATCTTGCTTATATTTCTGTCCTATACTGAAAAAACATCCCTAGATTAATATTTTGGATACTTTGCATCATCCACTGACCCTTTTCCTTCTGGTCTGATCCCTATAGATCCTTGCCTTACTTTATGCCTCCTTTTTTTCTGGTATGGAAGGCAGTTATCACAGGAGTTTAAAGGGGCAAACTTTGGGACAACTGGATACATATTTTGAAGAGCTAAGCAAGTTTCTGGAGAGTCAGAGGCCACATGTCAGTACAACTATATTATTTAATATAGTACTAAACAGCTTTTTATAAATGACAGTCTTTTGCCTCACCTGCTTTTCTGCTTCTTTGCCTTTCAGGTTCTGCTCCTTAAACATATTTTTCTCTTGAGAGCTTCTCTGCAGTGTTACTAACTCAACTCTTGTGACATTTAGTACATTGCTCGAAGCCAGTGTGTAGTATGTGGCCCCTTGACTCTTCCTTTCATTTGAGATTCATCTATCAATCATCTATTGTCATGAGCTGTTAATCCTCCCACCTGGAGAAAGCTGATCTCCACAGCAAGCCTGTTGCACAATTTTTTCAGACCCAGAAACAAATTTTGTGATTTTATTATCACTGAACAGATCTCCTCATCCTAAAACTTCTTCGGTTTCTTCCTTCTTGTATCTTATTTCACAGGCACCTTCAGCCTGCAAAAATCATCACCATGCCATGCATTCTTCATTGCTCTCTTTTCTTCATATTAAAGAAATGTTCATTCTCACAAGCTCACTCTCTCTAACACCTTCAGACCCATCAGTTTATATTGCCTGGCTGGCTCTAGTTATCATGCTAGATTTTTGGTGCATTTCTTTGCATTAAAATTCTATTCAGTGATGTGCCATGATTCTAGATTCTTCTTGACCATCCTTCTCCAAATTAACTCTTCCTTCAAACTTTGATTTTATTATTAGTGAGACATGAGAATTTATTTTTCCTACTTTACCCACCCAAAAATCCCACACACAAATCATTCCATTGACTTTTACTTCCTCACCTTTATTTTTCATGCCCTTTTAATCTTGCTCATTAGTTATCTTCTCCTGTATACATTTTTCCTATGTGTGGCAGCTGAGTACTTGGAGAATCCAAATTTCACGGAGAGTTGCATCATCTGTCTTGTAAAGCAATTCTGCTCTCAAATGTGGCCTCTGAAACAGAGAAGTGAAAGTGATGCAGAAAAGAGAGTGCAGGATTCTCCCTAAGTTAGTAGAACACAAATCACTTGCAGGGACCCTGCACCCACCCTCAGTTCAGCCTTGACAGCACCTTGGTGGACAGAGCAGATCAAGATTCCACCCCAAAAGCGAGAATGGTGGAAATAATTTTTAAAATAAGTTCTTAAGCCCAAACATGAAAGTTCCCAAAACATATTTTGTAACAGATGTCAAAAGCAGCATCTCATATTTTTCTACAAAGTAATCCCCTATTGCGTCATATGTTTGTCTGCACTTTGTGCATCTTTCCCCCCCCCACCACAACTTCTTCAGGAAATGACGTTAGGGCAAAGTCTAAGTAATATAGATATCATTCCTTTAGACAGTTCTATTTCTTCACTCAAATCCGTGCTTTTATCTCCTGGAAATGCTGACATATCAGGACTAATTCTGTGTTTCTATGCACAAGTCTTTCTTAGTTGCCACTTCAGTACTCACACATATGCACTCCATGCATCTAATGACAGGGCAAGAGTCTGGATTTCCTAGGCCGCAGAAATTGCATTCACAAATATTGTTATATCAACAGGAAAATATCAGAAGGGTTGAAAAAACATCCTGCCCAAAGTTTTAGCGCTTTCATCTTTTCTGACAGGGAAGCCCATATTTCATTACTTCCTGGGTCAAAGATACATTAATCAGAAACCAATAGTAGAGATCAGGACCCCCGTAACTCATGTAAAAAAAAAACAACCAAAAACCAAAAAAAACCCACAAAAAGGTGCACAAAAACTTACAACAGCTGTGATGTTCAATGCTCAGATAATTTCCATTGTGTGGAATACTGCAAAAGACAGAGCTCTGAGACAGAAATAGGTCCTTCTTTCACACCTGGAAGGTCTGCACATGTTTCCATCTTTGACCACTCTACCCTTCCCCAGAGGACCCTCCCCACGCTTGCCCCTCCTGCCAGCAGGTTTAGTGGCTGCAGCTGAGCCTCCTGCACAGATACCTCACGGAATACATGTTAACTCTTCCTTCTGTTCCATGGCTGTTCATCCTTCAGCTCTGCTCCCACCTGGGGCTCTCAGAAACCTGGCAGATAAAATGGCTTTTTCCCTCCTCACACTCAACTGGTGTCCCACACAGAACTGCCTCTTGATCCTGTGTGCACAATTCACCTCTCCCTAGAGCCGTCCCAGCATCCAGGAATGTGTTAAAAAGCATGGCTTAGCCCTGCCTTTTTTTTTCTTTTTTTTTTTTTTTTTTTTAAACAAATGGGCAATTAACAAATATTTGAGCAGCAAAGTGAACAAGCAAATCAAATATTTATACCACCTATCACCTACAAAATGTTCAGAACATATATAAGCTATATACTCACTAGGAAATTCTCTTTCTGTTGCTCTTTTCAGTGGTATTAGACTTTAAGACCACTACAGTCATCAGGCTGTCGGGGGGTTAGTCATGCTGGTAAAATGGCAGGCAGATGAAATTCTATCTCTGTGATGTCACTGAAGGAGAAATGCATTTGGTCAGTAAATCTCCAAGAGGACAGACAGTGCAAGGAATCACCAGAGGAACAAAATTTGTCATTTCACTACAACTCACATAGGTCATGGTGGAGAGAAAAAAGGGTAGTCTACCCTCACATGTACCTAATCCCTGCTTGGCAATGCCTTGCCAGAGTTTTGCTGCTGATTCATTTGGTTCACAGTGCATCTGACGTTATTTTATTCCAGGCTGAGAGAGTTGGGGTTGTTAAGTCTGGGTAAGAGAAGGCTCTGGGGAGACTTTAGAGCACATTCCATACCTAAAGGGAGATTGCAAGAAAAGAGGAGTGGGACTTTTAACAAGGGCATGTAGTGACAGGATGAGGAGGAAAGGCCTCAAACTGAAAGAGGGCAGGTTTAGATTAGAATTAGGAAGAAATTCTTCACTGTGAGGAAGGTCAGGCACTGGAGCAGGTTGCCCAGAGAAGTTGTGGATGCTCCATCCCCGGAAGTGTTTTTAGGCCAACCTGGATAGGGCTCTGAGCAACTTGGTCTAGAGAATTACAGCACTGCCCATGGCAGTAGAATGGTTTCATGTCTTAGTAATAAAAGTACTGCTTCAGGTGTGCTACGTGAGCTGAAGCACTGTGATACCTTGCATGGAGAGAATAGCAAGACCCTCTGGTAACATTTTCAACATTGATACCAAAAAATGCTCATAAAAAGCAGTTAATTATCTGTGGAGCTTAACTGTTGCTTACAAAGACTTTAATTAATTATGGTAGCCCCAGCAGTGTCCTTGTGTACAAAACAGTTATTTAGCCCATTATATACTTAAAGCATCATGAAAACAAGTTAATAGTGTACAAAGGAGGAAAATGATTACTTTTGCTTATTTTGTAGCCAAAAGCTGGGTCTCTTGGATCGGGTTCGTGGTACCAATACTAAAGGAAAGCTATTTACCCCTCTGAATGTAGATGCCATTGAAGAAAGTCCTTCAAAAGAGCCTAAGAATGTTGTCTTGAATAATAAGGAGCGTTTTCGCACTGCATTCCGAATGAAAGCGTACGCTTTTTGGCAAAGCTCAGAAGGTAGCCCATCTGTGTTGATTTCTTTCTATGCATCCCCTGTTCTCCCCATTTTACTTTGTTCCTCTGCATATTCTGTTGAAGGTTTGTGACGTTCTGGGACAAGCATGTCTGCTGCCTGGTTTTACTGGGTACATTTGGGGAAGCCCAAGGAAAAGAATACTGGAGTCCAGGCAACACGGTGCTTGAAATCAAACAACAGCTCTTCTTAAAAACAGCAATTTATATGGAATAAAGCCAGTACTGGATTCCGCCTATTTGACCTGGAATAAGAGGGCACACTGAGCAGTCAATCTATATCCCCAAAAAAGCACATGCTGTGATGGCTTGGTTTTCAGCAGGGACGCTCTGCTAAGGCAGCTCCTTCCTGGACTGCATCCAGCCCTGCAATAACCTGTGTCCAGGCATCTCAAATATGCCCTCATTGCCATCTCAAAAAACCTGGTTTTATAGAGTCAATATCTTCTTCCCTCCCCTCTCTCCCCAAGACTGCTGCCCCTTGGAGATTTCCATTGGCTCTCCATGCAGCATTTTAGAGCATTTTTCCTCTCAGCTTCCCTGAGCACACATTTTCCCCTTCTTGCCCATAGCGTCTAAATGGTCTTTAAATAAGAGTTTCCCCTTTCTTGTGCCAGCTGGCACCAATGCCTGCTGGACATGCTACCGTGGATGTAACCTGGCTGTCCACACCAGGGACTTGATTTTCTCCTTCATGAAGGTACATGAGCTCCAGGCAGTGCCAGAGAGGAGAACTTGGCCTGTGGCTTCTACACCTGTTTTAGACTTTACATGAAATAATTTGGGCAAAGATCCATTGGAAAGGAAGAAAATTTCCCAGTGTTTCAGAAATGCTGGAATCTGAGAGGAGATCCCTCAAATAAGGTGTCTTACACCTGTCCCAGAATAATTAAATCCCTTTCAAGACCTGACCGGTGAAAGAAGAACCTGCAAGAGATATTTCTTTATTAAATTGCACTTACTTTATGTAGTGCTTTATTCAGCCAGACATCCCTCTAAATATTGTGTGATCAGATGTTCACAAAGCTGTTTTCTTGACCTGCTTCACAGATGCAGGAACAGGCGAACCCATGGCAGAAGACAGAGGCGACAGTAGTGATTTCCCTATGGAAGATATGATCCCCACGTTCAAGACAGCCATCCGAGCTGTAAGGTAAATGTCATTTTGAATGCTTACGCTTCAGGAAAGTCACATTATCATGTTGCTACATGTTGATACACTGTTTCTGTTAATGCTTTTTTTGGATGAAATAGATGCGATAATTCTAATGTTTTCAAAAGCGTGAGACAGACCCTATTCAGTCTGTTGAAAGTATGCAGAAGGGAGAAAGTTTCTCAGTAACATTGACCATGTCATTTTGCAAGATACTCCATAGTGTATTCATTACAAAATAATATTGTGTACAGTTCCTTGTTGAAATATAATTATGGTATCTTGCTCAATTTAGTGACTAATATTTATATGAGACTGGAATTTTCACTTAACGGAAAACTCTGAGCTGATTCAACTCTTCTTTATTTGCAATTGTATGAGTGCTCAGTCTACTTTTTAGCTGTCATATTTTAATAGCTGCTGAGCTCGCCATTTCAGCAGTTTTTGGCTTGTGACATGTCTCCTCTGTTTTCATGTCACAAGAGATATTCCCTAAGGTTAGAAAACTCCTAGTGAGCCTTGGTCATGTGTTTAGCACATCAAGCAAATAGAATTCATTCACTCATGCTCTGTTACTCCTTGATGCAGTACTTTTTACTCTCCTCCTCCCTTGAAAAATACCCCCATGGGAAAATATTCTGCTTTCATTTCAATTGCTTTTTATTCCAGAAGTTATTAATTTTTGTGCCAGGGACTTACCACCTTCCAGGTGAAATACTGCAAGTCTCAAGTATCTCACATTTATCCTAGAAAAACTTCAGGGAAGAAGGTTGTAAAAATATACCCATACATTTATATGTATATAGTCATGATATGTACCCTCCTAGTTCTTTTTTAATTGGGTGCAGGAGATCATTTACTGAAAATTCCAAGTTTTCTTAAGGCTGCTGAAAGCCAAGTCACACAGGTTTTGCTCGTTACCCATGACTGCTTCCCTCCCACTGGAAGTTTCTTCATTCCTATGTCCTCCATAGCTTTCCCTTTCTTTCCCTGACACCTGCTTGCTTTCAGAGACATGTTATTATTACCTTTGAAGAGCTTCTTTCCCACATCCTGTCCAAATGTAATTGATTCATGCAATTTCCCTTTAAACTCGATCAGGAGACAAGATTTTTTTTCTTCTGTAGTGTACCCACGTCCTGAATGTTAATTGGGAGTAATTCTTTCAGACAAAAGCAGTTAAAGGATTTCAGGGTCATGATCAAGGAGATTTTAAATTATAATTGCTAACATTGTGATCTTTATTTTTCATTTAATTCTTTTAACATGTAGTTTTGCTGTTATCATATATATTTTGGGTAAAACAGACATAGATATAATTTTGAAACGTTGGAAGATTTATAAGCAACAGAGTTAAAGAATCAGCAGCCCTTAAAAAGCTGTAATAGAATTATCTTTGCTAAATGAGAGTTTATACAGACTTTAAAAACATTTAAAACCCACCAACCTTAAATAAGAAACAAGTCAGAATCTTAACAGATGACAGTAATTTCCCAATTGAGAAAGTAAATATCCAAAACCCAAGTCTAAACCAGATGAAGATAAAGATTTCATTATTTAAATATATTTCTTCAATTTGTTTAATCAACCAAGATATATACATTTAATGTAATATATAAATAGAAAAGAATGAAAAAAAAGAATGCCAAGCATTTTTCAAGTGCTCTGGCCAGCAGTGTTCCTTACTATAAGAATTCTGTTACTAATTACTAGGTCATTTTATAATAGTAGCACTAATAACAGCAATTGTATTATTATCATTACAACAACAACAACAATAATGTGATATTGCTGTTTTCTTCAAGGACACTTCGGGCAGTTTTAAAAATCTTTCACCTCTTCACAACCTGAACGCTGCTAACTTCTTAACTTCCACATTTGTATCTGTTTAGCATCTTCTATCCAAAGCTTTCCCAGGTGCAAAATTAAAACCAAGATGAAAATGATTCAGCATTGCATATACTATAAAATAGCTTTATAATAGACTGAAGCATTAAAAAGCAGTTTCAACTTCACAGCTTCAAAATCTCCTGTGACTTGTGTTTCTCAAAGTCCAACTCTGACTGTGATTCTGAAGCTTTAAAGCATGTGTTTTGGACTATTAATCATGAAAAGCCGACTATTAATTATGAAAAGCCAACAATTATAAATTTTCAAATGTGGAATGACATTATAGATTCTCTGTTTATATTTTATTGCCTTATTCGGAAATAACACACTCGATTTCCAAACACCCAGGGAATTCATCCATATTTTGATAAAACTGGAAATTTTCATAATGGAATTTACATAAGAACTTAATTTTGTTTTCTGTTTATTATGCAGAATACTACAGTTTCGTCTCTATAAAAAAAAATTCAAGGAGACTTTGAGGCCTTATGATGTAAAGGATGTGATAGAGCAATACTCAGCAGGGCATCTTGATATGCTTTCCAGAATAAAATACCTTCAGGCAAGGTAAGAAACTTCTGGTAAATGGGGAAAATGTGCAGCTTTGCTGGCAAAATAAAATCTTGGCCTATTTGTGCACAAGGCCACCCAGAAGCTATGTCTTTGCATAATGTAGCTGGTCCACAAAAAAACCTTTTCCCAAAAACAAAAGGCAAGTGAGTAGCTAGCAGGGCTAACTGCAGGAAGAGACCACTGGCTCAGATTTAGAACAAGGACATGAGAGTTAAAAAGTCCTATGAATTTTCTTGACCATTGCCTTATTTGATCAGGATCAAGTTTCTCTCCTCCTCCCCATTTTACAGACGATAAATAAAAGCAAAAGCTGCTCTACATGAGCTTTTCCTTGGGCTGGATTCTCTGCCGACCTGGGCCTAAAAGAAACATCCCATACAAGTGCAAAATTACATCAGCACAGAAGGTTTCACATCCTCTTCGCTCAGGTGCAATTGACCTATCTGAAAAAAAAATTGGAATTTCAGGCCTCTGAGGCTGTTCAGCTGCCATCTGCACCCCCAGCTGTTTCCTCTCAAAAGTGGTTCATTGCAATGTGTTTTTGAGGCACATCTACAAAACTTTGTGCTGCTCATACCCTTAGCCATGAGCCCAAATTCAAAGTGATTTTCCATGCACTGGGCTGTCTCTTTTTCAAGCATGTAACACGTCTGTCAGCAATGCCTGGGGACCAAGCCAATGTCTAGCTAGCTTTGTGAGGCTTGCCTGGAGCTTTTTCATGTTCCATTTTCAAAACTCCATGGGGCACTGAGAAGCCATGAAATGTATCTGGATGGATTGTCCAACAATACAGGTAACTGGTCTGTGGACTAGTGCTGATTGATATGTGGTCAGTTTGGGGTATGGGCTGAATAAACAGAGGCTCACTTGCACCTGAGCTGTTGAATATGACAGATGAAAGAATATTTGATATAGTAAAAGATTTTTTTTACATGTGCTGGAGTATTCCAAACAATATTTCTTCTTCTGTGCCAAATAAAAAATCGAGTAGTCTTCCTTATGCAACTTCATTTAAAGTTACGTTTTTCAAGCCAAAATAATAATTAGTAAGGACAAAAATATTGCTGACAATTAGAAACAACAACTGACAGAATGTTACTGGTTTATTAAGAATGTCAGAAATTCAACCTTTTGCCAAGTTCTGATTTTCGTTATCCTGCTCAAAATCTGATGGGTCTCCTGACATTTTTAAGAGAAGCTGCTATTGGATATTTTTTGACAATCACACTGTTTGGTTCCTTTGAAGGAAAAGAAGTCATGTGTTTCAAATGTTGAAGTTTGGAAACAGTGAGTTAGAGCATTACTTAATTACCATTAAATTACTAGGTAATTACATTTCAGTGCATTGATTGTGGACCCAGAAGAGAGAAGACACCTCATGACCCTCAATATATCACCATATTCTGTCATGTGGTAGCATTTGGAGATGAACTTACACAGTTGCACTTTTCTTTTTTTCAGAGTAGATATGATTTTTACACCTGGACCTCCATCAACTCCCAAGCATAAGAAATCCCAAAAGGGAGGAGCTTTTTCTTACCCTTCACAACAGTCTCCCAGGTGAATTCTTTTATGCTTAGTATTTAGCTCAGCCCAATACAGAAATAAAAAGTTAGTCCATTCCCATAAGCATGATCTTTGTTCATCCACTGTTAATGGTAATGACACTGAGAGGATATGTTGCTATAAGATACAAATGGGTAAACACAGAGCCAGAAAGTCACTAGCTTCCCCAAGAACAATGTGCAATGGAAATCTAAACAATGGTTTCTTAATTAACCAGCTCAGCTCCTCCATAGTTTTTAAAATTAAATACATGCATTTGACTGCTGATATGCTAAATTTTTAACATTCAACTTGTAAACCCACTTCAAAGCTCAAAAAAACCCAACAATTTGAAAGTAAACTAGTTATCTTCCTGAAGTGAAAAAAGTCTCACCAAATGGCAAGAGGAGATTTTTTTAATGCTGCTGCTTTTAAACCAATGATTGGTGAGAGATACTCAAAATAAATTGTAATACCAGGTTTCTGAGTGTGAAACTTGCACCACATTATTATATTGCTGCATTCCTCACAGAAAAAATCAATAATAAATGACATTTCTTCTGTTGTTTACAACTATCAATCTGTCAATAAATACCCATCAAGAACCACACAAGACCATCAACAATCTGTCCCCAAAGCTGTTGTGGTTGCTCAGAACAAAAGCAATCTTACAGAAAATAAATTATCCCACCCAGGGAAAAATCTGAAACCATGCGAATGTGAAGACAGAGACCTAAGCATATGGAAGAGGCAGTGATCATTTGGGGAGGAAAGCAGATTGCAAAAAATTGCATGAGCCCATATCACCAGTGTGGAAAATCTGACATGCTTTAGTTATAGATTTTGCTCTAGTGAGATTTATTCACAGCTATATTTTGGATTTTGTGAGAAAGAGAAGAACTGGACATGTTGAAAATTTTAGAGTATATTTGTTCCAAATCGTGTTAAAGAGCAAATGCTTAGAAATTGTTTTTCTAGACTTTGACATGAGTTATGGGAAGATGTTGATTCCTTTGAGGTTGGTTTGGAAACCATTTGATAAAGATTTAACTTGATCAGGAACATCCTAGATTCCATGAATTTATAAATCAAAGCTCTTTAGTTAGAGATCATCTTCTTACTTAATTAATTTGGTCCATCTGATGGACAGGCAGGAGGAAATTGTATAGATGAAACCCTATTCTGAAATCAGCTTTAAATCTCCAGACCAGACTGTCTCTTTTCAGCATTTCCAATCTCTGACACTTACTATTTGATATATTGAAATTGAGAAAAAACCACACACTCATTCTTGTAACTCAGATTCAGTCTCCAAAGACACTAATTATAAAGCATTAGATTTAAAAACACATGGCCATCTGTAGACCCACTAACTGCATTATGGCAATAATTTTCACAAACCTGAAATTATTCCAGCAAGGGGGAGATTAATTTAAATTTTATTTTGAACTTCTGGGTTTTTTAATCTTTATCTTAAAGTTGAACAAGAAAAAAAATCAAATTAAAAATCAAGATTACATTTTTTAAGTATGCATTAGCATCACATAGAATAGACTTTCACTCCTGTTTGTATAAACAACTAAATGGGCTCCAAGCATCTATATGAATAAATCACCAAGGTGGTAATTCTGTCTTCTGATGTAAATTGCTTATTGTGATGCAAAGAAATATTGAACACTAATAGAGTTATTAATTCTTTATAGAAATGAACCATATGTAGCCAAAGCATCTACAGCCGATACTGAAGACCAAAGTATGATGGGCAAATTTGTTAAAGTTGAGAGACAGGTAGGTAATTTCATTAAAATGATGGAGGCTGAGGTGCTTGTTCAGAAATGACAGAGCTGACATAAATTCTGTATAATTCTTTGGCTGACCCAGACAGAATTGTTCTGGTGGTGGTCAAGACTCAACCAGATCTTCTTCTAATGATCACAAAACTATGTCGTTAGTTTTTCGTGAAAGAATTTACTTCCCTGGGAAGTGTTCATTTTGAAACTTGTTGAGTCAATGTCACTATGTACGGCAGAAGATCCTAACCCTGATGTTGAAGTGGGACTTTTTCATTCCATACTCACCACATCTGGTGTTTGTTTTGAGCAAGCCCTGTTTCTGCAGGGTCTGGCACTCAAAATGATTGTCTGCTTTTGGACCCTATCCAAAAGAGAAAGGAAATTAGTCCTGATATGTAACCCTGATGTTGTGGGACTACTAAGTGATGTTAGGTCATAAGTTGGACGCAATGATCTCAAAGGTCTTTTCCAACCTAGTTGTTTCTGTGATTCTGTGATAAAGAGTTAGAGAATAGGTCTGTATGCAAAGGTGAGTCCATATGTTGTATTTTGGTAATCAATATTTACCATTGGTATCAAGACTTCATCATAAATATTACAGACTCTTGTTGGATATTGGACTGTTAAATATCCAGCAGCACTAGGAATTTTTTTGGCACAGTTCATAGGGATGGGTCTTCTTATTCTGAGGGAGTTAGAGGATAAGCTGTCATCCATTTCTCCCAACTTCTGAGGCAAGGTCATGGCTATCCTGGACATACCTTCATGACCAAAAAAGATGGCAGCACACTGTTGGTGGGGACAGTGCACGTATGGAATCATGGACTCTTGTTGATCATCTGACTTGAGACAATATCATGACCTTGGTGTTTTTCAGGTCAATGACATGGGGAAGAAACTGGATTTTCTTGTTGATATGCACATGCATCACATGGAACAGCTGCAAATACAAGTCGCTGAGATAAGTCCATTGAAAGAAACCGCTTCTCCTGCAAAGGAGAAGAGAGAAGAAAACAAATATTCTGAATTAAAAACAATAATATATAAATACACTGAGCAGTGTTCTCGTGAAACTCCTTACAACTTCCAGCAAGTTCCAGTCAACAAAGTCAGTCCCTACGGTTTCTCAGCACGGGGTCACACGACTCACTCACAACCTTTATCAATAGGTGGGCAAAGCTCTGGCAAACTGCAAGCCACACCTTCCTCAACTTCATATGCAGAAAGGCCAACAGTTTTGCCTATATTCACATTAATGGACTCCCAGGTTAGCTACCACTCCCAAGGGGACCTCCAAAGCCCTTACTCAGATAAGGTGTCTCCGAGGCAGAGGAGGAGCCTGACGAGAGACAGCGATACTCCACTGTCCCTTCTCTCCGTCAACCACGAGGAACTCGAGCGGTCCCCAAGTGGCTTCAGCATCTCCCAAGAGAGAGACGACTTCCCGTTCGGCCCCAACGGGGGATCGGCGTGGATGAGAGAGAAACGCTACCTAGCAGAGGGGGAGACAGACACAGACACAGACCCTTTCACACCAAGTGGCTCCATGCCTTTGTCTTCGACAGGAGATGGGATTTCGGATTCAATATGGACCCCTTCAAACAAGCCAGTTTAAAAGTGCGTGTGGGGGCAGTCACTGGTTGGCTTCTCCTTGTAATGTAAGCATACTTTGTATATCTCACTTACTCTACACCCAAAGCTTACTAGTTCAAAACACCAATGGCTGCATAAGATGCATGTGATATTAGTGGTAGTCATTCTGCACCATTTCATACAATTTACTAATGCAGTTTTTTTCATGCTACCAAAACTAAGGAGCTTAGTTTTGAGCATGGTTTGCATGACTTTGCCCTATATAAATGGTACAGCTGATTTCTTCTATGATACATATCTATCTGATACTCTTCAATACAACAATGGTGAATTGATAACAGACAAGATACAGTGGTCCTTGCTACATTTTGTAAACAGAGCAGCAAAATAAAAGAGATTTTCAGGAGCAATATCCCTTTGTGGAAACATAACGTCTGAATCATTTTCTAATATAAGCAAATCAATCTCTAATCAACCAAGCCAAGAATTTCTAATATCGAAAGCAGGGAAAAATCTGAGTCAAAGTATGACCTTATTGAAATGCTTTTTGTGAACTAAATATTTCTCATGTGATCTCTTATACAATTACCCCTGAAATACAATGTTGAAATGAAATTAAGGGTAGGATTTTAAATCATCAAAATGACCTCCCAGGATTTATCATAGGTATTTATTAATTGTAAAATGTAAATAGAAATCCCTCAAACTACTTTGAAAATCTTCACTAATGTTTATAAAATTGCTCAAAGTAGGACTACAATGCTGTTTTTTAGAATATTTTTTGCTAAGTCTATTTGCTACTTATGGGGCCAAATTTTCTTCCTGTTTCAAAATTAAGGTTGTTCAGTGTAGGGAACTCCAGGTTTATACACTCCACTCTTTAATTGACTTAGGTGCTGCTAAGCAAGATGCCTAATGTAACTCAGCCTCAGTGGCCCAATCTGTTTATTGGCAGTTACACTTCCACACAAGCTCACAGGTTGAAAGGCTCAATTCTCTAATATTTGTCAAGTGCTTTGAGCTCCTCAGATGTGCTGAAAATCAGTATTCTGTTCCCTGCAAGCCCCACAGTGTGAGATGCTGCCAGGATCTGTTTCTCTCTGTTTACCTTTTCTCTTGGAAATGGAGTGCTCCAAATCCATGAACGTGTGCTATATTTAAGATTAATGTATGAATAAATAATCACAATTTTTTTCATGTGTCCCTGAATGACAGAGATCAGTATGCTCCTTAAGGCTCAGCCAAATATTTTTTCATGGAAGTTGGAAATTATTGAGAGGGAGACCAGGAAAATCATTCACCCCACTGGAAAAAATTTGAAGATCTCACCACTGCAGTGGGACTGTAGTACCTAACAAGCTAGTGAAACTGACATATCCAAATATCCTATGCAGGTCTTACCTGGTGTCAGTTAAG
The DNA here is from genome assembly GCA_036785705.1 of Acanthornis magna. Classification (NCBI taxonomy): domain Eukaryota; kingdom Metazoa; phylum Chordata; class Aves; order Passeriformes; family Acanthizidae; genus Acanthornis; species Acanthornis magna. The sequence continues at coordinate 7,572,987 of JAWUZG010000119.1, read as the reverse complement.
GTGTCCATGAAACAGCATCCGTGTGATGTCAAATTTGACGGCTGAACACACTTTACAGCTGGTGGGAAATGAAGCAAAACAGGCAGTGAGCACAGGGTACAAAAAACAAGGCACACATGAACTTCAGGACTAGATAACTCAGTTATCTACAATGTCCAAATTTCTACCAACTTCAAAGAGAGCAGAGGGTGACTCGTTCAGATGTCATATGATTAGAGCCCACACAGTCATGGGAGGGCTCTCAACTCTCCCCCAAGGGTTCAAGGTGCAGCATCTGCCATGGCTCATCCCCTCCTCGTGTCCAGAATGACCCCTGGCACTCCACACAACTTCCTCACCATGGCCATGGCACTGACCAACAAGGACACAAGGATTTGGCCCAAGTAAGATGTTAGAAAAGGGAAATTCTGTAGGGACTGTTTGTATGATACTGAGCTGCACAGCTGAGCATCCTTGGCACGTCCAATCCGAGCACGAGAACGCATTACTGGGCTTCCCAGTAGTTACTGGGTATTGCACAGCCCTGGATAGAGAGTGATCCAGTGGAAGATTGTTGGGTTTTGCCCAGCATAGTAAACTTCTTGTTTAATTCCTCAGTATTGTTGACATAACAGTCATGGCATCCAGGGAGCTTCTGTTCTTTCCTAGATGTGGGCATTGCCTTCATCTTCATTGTTTATTCTCTATTGGAAGAGACATCTAAAGGATTAAGATCTTCTTACTTCATCTGCTTCTTCAGCTAAATCATGATTCATCCTTCTGGGATGGATTTTCAGGGAGAATAAATTGCTGTTGTTACTGGATTAAATAACCCAGAGCAGTTACAGCCTTTGAAGACTGGGCTGAGTCCATGAGGCGGTTCTGAGGCCAGTAACTATGATGACATGAGGCACAATTTTGGTAATTACTTAATTGACAAAGTAGCCGCTGACCTGAAAGATAATCTGTGCTTGGCACAGTTTTGTGGCTAAATTTGCAAAGAATAAAACTAAATTACAGAAGTGTAATTCATTATAATTTGGCACATGGAGAAGAATTCTTTGGGCATTGGTGATTCTTGGAAATACCTGTATTGTACCTGATGTAGGCTTTTTGAAAGAGTCTGTAGATGTCTGTAGCAACTTGTGAGATTTGACCCCTCATATGACAAGAGAATGAAAAAGAATGAAAAATGACTTTAACATTACTGCACTTCTGAAGTTGGTGTAAGTATGTGCTAGACAAGCCTGATTCACTTTTCTTGTATGTCAAGGGCCTGTCATTCCTACTGATTTCATCTGAGTTTGGTCCTTCTTAAAGTGCTTTCCAGATGTGAGCAATCAAAAATCAAGGCCACTGAAAAGCAGGTGCAGTCTGAGAAATTTGTTTGTGACTGTCGTTGACAGTGGCTGTGCCATGCAGTTCCCTGTCCAATTCCCACTGAAATGCTTCAGTACAGGTTTCTGTTCTCTCCCATGACAAGTGATATAAAAGGAATCTTTTCTCAGTACTAAACCTGGCTGAAAATCCATAAATAGCCTCATTATGAAGGTATGTTCTTTCCGAGAGAAAATCCAAACAAAGGCAGAGACTTGGATAAATATTCACCTGCACACAGGGGACAGAGAAAGTGGGATTTGGGCTGCCCTGCGCTCTGCACGCTTAGCAGCTGAGCTGTCTTGAATTTAGGTAATGTTTTCTATGGCCTGCAATCACCAATTTGCAATATGCAACATAAAGACATCAGGTGATGTCTATTGTAGCCATCTATTTGTAGCCGCATCATGAAAAATTTAATAATGACAGCTGAGATCTGCCTCTTCTTAAAAAGCACTGGTGGTAAACTCAACAAGACACTCTGCAGTGGCCATCTGTGGGTCTTGTGAAGGAGATCCAAGAAATGACACAAGGAAGGTCTGATTAGCTTATTTTAATATTTATTTTTCCTTCTTAGCACTGAAACCTGTCTCTGCTGTGTTCATAAGGGTGATGTTGTTAGCAGCTCTCTGCCCTCTACATCATCAGGATTAAAAATAGGGTATCCCTCAGTTCTGCTGTGTGTGCTGACAGCAGATACCAAGGTGTCAAGGTGTGACCAGCAAGTGAGGTCTGGACACCATCCCTGATTGGGGATGTGCACACAAACTTCATCAGACTCCAATCAGGGTGAGTCCATGGAGTGCATCCACCTTGGAACTGCAGTTTATGTGCCTGCCATAGATAATGGGCAAAGCAAAATTAACTATGTGTGATCCCAGCAACATTTAGAAGGTGAGGACCTGTTTCCACACATAATAAGGAATCTTTATTCACAATTTCATTTGAGAGAGGCATCTGGGTCAGTAATAGTCTTAGTAATGGGAATAGATTAGGTTTATACCTTCTTCTGCATGATGTTTCAGTTTAAGAGTTATCAATTCTCTTTGGGTCGGATATTTCTAGCATCTTGACAGACACGAACACTTTATTTACATGTAGTTAATGTTACAGACTATGAATGATTTTGATGACTCTCAGTTCATTTCAGGCCTTGAGATATTTTTCATAATTAGAAAGTGTGGTGCTTTTCTCTGCTCTCCTTGAAGTAAGTTAGAAACCTTCTCAGAGTGATGCACTGGGAGAAGGGCTGGGTTCTAATTTGCCTTTATGAATTTCCTTGCGAAAGACAGCACTCATCTGGAGACATTTTTCTTGGCTACATTTTTAGACTGATTTTTAGTCCCTGATGAATACCACGTCTGGAAGTTTTCAAAAAGGTGGATCTGTGTTTACATTGTGTGCCTCTCTTTGCAGCATCATTATCAATTAAGCGTCTTCACTTTAGATGCAAACTGGGAGTATTTGATTAAGACAGAAGCGAATGCTTAGTTGAAGTATGCAGGTATGGTACATGATTTATGCTCTATTTAAGGAGGTGGCACTTAAAAAAACATCTATTCGGGTAATGGCTGTTGTCCTTGCTCTGGCTTTTCCCTGCACTGAATTAACCAGCCTGGCTCCTATCAAAATAAAAGGAAATTCAACTCATGGAGAGATTGATTAAAAAGTCCCTAAACTGACTTTGACTATATTTGCTCTGTTTTCATCTGTAACGTTGCTGCATTGTTACGGTCCGGAGTGGAAATAGTTTAAAATTTTTCTGCTTCAAACGGTGGCCCCCGAGCGCTGCAAACTCAAGCCCAGCCCTGGGCGTAGCGGGGCCGCTGCCTTGTGGCCTTCAGGAGAGCACCGCGGTCCCACCTGTTAGCGAGGTCACAGCCTAAAGCAGTCAGAAAATGCAGAGTAAGGAGCAAACCCATCCCTGCCAGGAGCCCAGCTGCTGCAGAGGTGTCACATCTGCTTAGGTAAGAATTCCATTTGTCCTGCTGGCTGCAGAACACTTGAGGAAGGAAATGGATCTGAATTCCTCGCACCCCACAGCTCCCACCACTAAGCTTTAGGTGCCTGAGAGCTGCAAACCTGAATTTCCTACAGCACCTCATGAATTTGGTGGGATGTCACTTTTTCGGGAGCCCAGCTGAATGTGGGTGTTCACTTTGAACACTGTTTTCAGAGGTGCAGAGGAAAAGGGGGCATTTCAAGTATTTTTAACCAGGCACTGTGGGAATGAAGATCCTGGGTACCAATTCTGCTTCTGATTATTTAGGCTGTAAGATTTTATCCTTCCTAATTCAGCTTTGAGTAGCTTCCCTCTGAAGTTAAGTGAAGCAAAATACTGAAAATAGGATTCTATTTCCATCATGAAGAACAGGCTGAGACTGAAGGTTACATAGCCAACTGCATTTTGTTTTCTAGTTATGGCATCTTATTATTACTAGTATTTGTGCCTTGCTCACTGAAATTTTCTCCATGCTACAAAGATGCTTTTCAGATTCTGGCTGACAAGGGAACACAACTTTTATACAAGTGGCCTTTAGTGCTCTTTATAATATTATTTATTGTAATTTTTAAACTGTATGTGTAATTTCTATTCTGGCACTGTCCAATATTTGAACAAATTTAATATGTTTATTTCAATATATTATGCAAACAATACTTCTTAACTGATTTTTTTATGTTCTGTCTTTAAAAACTGCACCACTTATTAATAAATAGAAATTTCAATTATGATGTGGATGAATTTATTTTCATTTAAATCATGATATATTCACACAGTTTCAAAGAACACTTTGTCAAATGTACCCCCAGCAGAGACATTGGCAAAGACCCTTTTGACTTCTTCTAGGCAGGACTAAACTCAGCTACAAGTAGTTTTGTCTGGCTTCCACAGCTAGCCCTGTCAACACACAGTAGATCCCATTATTTCTGACATCTTTTGATTTAGTGGCCATGTAATTTATATGGCTTTGAGGCTACGTGTGGGGGAAAATGAAAAGTGGGGAAAAATATATTCATATTGGACACACTAAAATACTGTGAAATTGCAAACAAAATATATAAAGAAAACAGTAATGGCACAAGACTGATCAGAATATCCCCTGCAGGGAATTTGCTTGAATTCTGCCCTTAGTTCTGTTGCTGCCCTTCTGTGTGGTCATGTGTCTGAATGAGACAGGAAGAGAAATGTGAAACATCACCCCTTCCCAAAAATATAGGTGGCCACAGAGAAGTATTTTTAAGGCATTCCCTGTGGTTTCAGTTTCATGGCTGTCACCAAGGAATCAGCTCTGCTGAGCACTTGAAATACAACCTAAAAAAAGGGGTTTTAAAAACTTTTTGTGGTAGGTAAAAAATTATTCTGCATTTATTCCATGTCTTATCCCACTTCTGAATCACTGTAAAGTGGGAGCAATTAAAAGATCCTTTAGTACTGCAACATTAAGTTGTAGTGCTTTTGAGTTTATTTGTTTGTTTTAAATGAATCTATTTATATAAAAATAATAACTAAATAAGAAATAGGGTGATTGCCAGGCTCTTACAGCCAAGTTCTATCCATTTTTTCCAAAGACTGACAGTTTGTGTTTCTTAAAACTAATGCACCAGAGTGTGGAATTCTGAACCTTTTGGGATTCAGTTTTTTTTCAATTGTCATCACTTTTCTAGACATTACCCACATTATTTTTACTGCCTGAGCAATGAACGTCTCAGCTTCAACTGAAGGGCTTGAACTGAACCATGCAGCTGCCAGGGATGGCAATGACATTTACCTGAGCATTTCACAGGCACAATGGCTGAGCCCCTCAGCTTTTGTTCACCTGCACTGAAAGGTATTGCACTAAAATTTCCCCTTGGCTGCCACCCAAATACCAGAGCCTGACAAACCACTGGATTTCAGTAAGGCACTGGATATGATCTTTTGAGAAATGGATTCTAAAATGGGAACAAGATGTGATAACTATCCTCAGGAAAAGCCCTGCTTATATCCAGGGAGGTTTTCCCTCCTGCAACCTGTGCTTACATCTCTGTGGGACTTCTGGGATCCTACACAATTGTCCCCCACCTATGCAAAGTAAGACTTAGGCTCAGCAGTTTAGGAGGGGTAAACATTGTCAAGCAACAGCGCCAAGAGTGGAATTTTCTCAGTGTATCCTTCTCTTTCGTCTCAGGATGATTTGATTTTTAAGTCTTGCAATTGTAAAATGGTTGCTTGATTAACACAGAGCATCCTCTTGGATCACAGAGAAGGGATGGAATCAGGAAAGCCAAGTCCCATGACAGAACACAGCAGGAGAGCTAGACATCATTTACAGAAATTGCCCTCTAAGATGATGGTTGGTAGCCCAGTGGGTTTGGGACAGCACCACAGCTTTTCTCCTGCTTCTTTGTGTCAGGGGCAGATGGACAGCAGAATATAGACCAGGGACCATGAAAAAAGGTGTGATATGTGCTATGAATGTTTTGTCACATTTGATGGGATCAGTTACATGTCTGACACATGTCCTATCAGAAATAAAATCATTGGAGAAGCCATTAAATATTCTTCTAAGTAAGTTCTGGACTGCTGCAATTTCTCATATCTAATCAAGGCTTTATGAGGATCTATATTTAAAAATGCCTAGGCTTGATCACAAGCTAACATCTTTGGAAGCCTCAAAGGAGCAGTGCAATTGTGCAAAAAAATCTCATGTGATATAACTTACACACATTTAAGAAAACCCCTAGGGCTTCATGTTTCTCAACACTACATATTTTTGCAATCTCCATGGCTCCTTTTTTTCCAGTTTCTCTCTTTTTTCTCTCTCGAGAGTGTGCTTGAATTCAAAAAAGTTTCAGACATTTTAAAAAAAAGTGTTCTCTACTTTAGACTAATAAACATACAAAACATTCTTACTGGAAGAAGTTTTTAGAGTTTAATGCTCATTATGTTCAGGAAGTTTTGTCATGTTACTACCAATCTTAGCAAAATATTGATAAGAAAAATTAAAGAAAAAATTATATAAAGAAAGGCAATGGAGCTGGTGAAGGGTCTGGGGCACAAGTCTGATGAGGAGCAGCTGAGAGAGCTGGGGGTGCTCAGCCTGGAGAAAAGGAGGCTCAGGGGGACCTGATCACTCCCTGAAAGGAGGCTGTAGCCAGGTGGGATCGGTCTCTTCTCCCAGGTAACAAGAGACAGGACAAGAGGAAATGGCCTCAAGTTGTTCCAGGGGAGGTTTAGATTGGATATTAGGAATGATTGCTTCACTGAAAGGGTTGTGAAGCACTGGAACAGACTGTCCAGGGAAGTGGTGGAATCACCATCCCTAGAGGCATGTAAAAAATGTGTAGATGTGGCACTTGGGGATGTGGTTTAGTGATGGAGTTGGCAATGCTGGGTTAATGGTTGGACTCAGTGATCATAGAGGTCTTTCTCAACCTTAATAATTCTGTGGTTCTATATATAATTATTCTTGTAGAAGATGAAATATTCTTCTGAAAAAGATTGACAAAGAAACAGTATTACATTTAGAGACTTGTCCTTAATAGAACTTGTGCAAAAATAAATAAAAGGATATTGGTAAAATCTGAAATCAAATTCAGATGAAAATAAAAGTTTTAGAGCTAGTACATTACTTAGTAAAATAATCTAAATATCTTGTGAACTTTTAATAGTATAGGATTAACAGAGAAGTGTCGAAGTACAATCAGGCTTTTTCAGAACAAATGGAATTTACACAATTGATACTTTTCTAAACAAAATTCATTAAACAACCACTCAAAGATGCTTTCATGGAAACACATGTTAGAATTACTACAGAGAAATGTGTGCTTTTAATCACTTTTAAAGGTCTAAGAAAAAGCCAGAAGGAAAAAGCAGAGCATTGCTTTCACACTGTGCTCTCAGCCCACAGAGAGATAGAGCTCCAAAAGGCAGACTTCATTTTCTCCCTCCTGACCAGAATGTCACACCACACTGTCCTCTCCCTTACAGATAAATCACAGGCATTTCCTTGAAATGTGTGTTCATTTAAATTGCATTAGCGGGACCTTACCCTGTGCAACCTTCACCAAATGAATGCATTTAGCAGGAAATTAATACGAATTACGTGCCTATGTTGTGTTACTAAGAGACACTAAAAATCTTCTTTCCCTGTTCTGGATTTTGGGATGCTGGTTATGGACACAGTGCTGCCACACAAAGGGATGCTGGAAAAAGGAGCCATGTAAAGACTATACTCCTGAGAAAGCTACTTGCTCATTGGGATGCTCTGAGTGAGAGCACAGCATTGTCCCCAAGAGTCAAAGTTGGGGCTGAACAAAAGCCCCCTCCCGGGTCACCTGAGCATTGCTCGGCAGCTGAGGAAAGTTAAAATTACAGAGTCCCAGGGTAAAACACAGCATGAGGCAAAACCTGCTGAAAGTCTAATTATCCTCACAGGCAAACATCAAACGACTGGAACTGATCCCAGCGCACACATTTTCCTGGCTATACCTGGGTTTGTCAGCTGCTACAGAGAGGACTTTCATCCCAGCCTTCTTGATGTGATATTGAGCAACTGGTAATTAAGTCAGTAAAAGTAAGTTTTGTCAAAGAAAAGGTGTTTCCATATTCCTCAAGCTGCAGCATTCAGTCACGAGTCATGAAAATTTTCCGTTTTTCACACCAGTAGCTTCCATATAGAATTAAATAATATTAGATGCAGTGACCCACTGCATAATGTTTTTTGTGAAGGGCAGAGTGAAAGAAAACAAAGGTAAGATTGTGCATGCATGTGCACAGATGTGTGGGCATCTCATTTGCCAGCTGCAGCTCTGTTAAATGTGGCTGTAGTTGCCTTCTGAAGCTCCTGGTGAAGGCAGGATTGTTGGACAGACAGAGACACAGCCCAGCCACACACATAATATGGTTGTTGAAGCACTTTTTGTTTCATAAACTGGCTATGAATCCACTGAGCTTTCCTTTATTAATTGCTACAAAGTTTTGAGAGATTTCACAAGTTGAAATGTTCGGTGGATTGTGATAAAAATACTAAATGGGTATCACTGGCTTTTAACCGCGCTGCATCTAAACTCACTGATTGCAAAGGAATCATTTCCAGCCCACTGGAGTAAATGGGAGCAGAATTTTGCCCACTGTTTTCAACAATGATCACCTCTTGGATGCTACTAAACATCACTCAGCATCACTGAAGTTGTTCCATCATTGCTCTGACCGGACCTCTCCCCCTTCCTCACCACTTAACCATGATTCCAGGCAATTTTTCTGTTTCAACTATCATTTTATTCCTTTTGAGGCCCCACACTTAAAATACACTTCAGGTTTCATCTCTGTCCTCTTGACAATGTCCCTTGTTTGAACTGAAGGATTGCTAAAGCTTTCCTACCAAAGGGGCTCACCCTTGCCTACTTCTCACCATCAAAGGTGGCATTGGTCTAATTGCAGTAAGCTGAGCTGTTCCTTTAAAACGGAAAAAAAATCCTCCACAATTCAATTCCACTGCCAAAAGGAGCTTCCAATCCCCACCTGACCTGCCACAGAGCTTTTCCATGCGGGATTCAACAGGCACTTTGTGTGCTTATGATTGTGTTACCTCTAGTTAGTCCTTCAGGGATTAGGATAACAATTTTCACAGGATTTTAAGGAAAGATTATCAAGCCTGTCCACTCAAAGTTTTTCACAAAGTGTTTATTAAGACCTGACAGTAGCCTCCAGTTTTATATAGGCTCTGAAGATAATAATCCTTGTCAAGAGAAATCAGGTAAGTTGATATTAACTATTGCGGATCTTGGTGGTTTCGCTTGTACTTGGAAGAAACCATTTCATCTGTGCTATTAGTGCTCAGTGGAAATGTAGAAAATTAAATTTATTTTTATTAAATGTATATTTATTGCATTTTATTGCATTCTCACACAAATAAATCAGAACTTTAAAAGTAATTATATCAATGTAATGAAGCATTCCACTGTAACATGGGCATGTTTTCACATTAACCTGAAATATTTCTTTAGACTTGGTGGATGATGGTGTGCTTAAAATGAGAGATGACCTTTAGATGTTGGAACTGAATGAAGGTAAGGAAATTCATACTTAAGGACTTTCCTCTTTTACTTCTTTGTTCTCCTAATTTCTGTTCCGCTCTGTTAAGCGTGAAGATGTGAGGAAACTGCTTGATATTGCAATGCTCTACGTTTGTACAGGAAAAATGAAAACAATTCAAATTTCATGGTTACCTGCCACATTAAAATGAGTTCTACTGAAGCATAGCTAATAAACACATTGGTTTAAGATTGCTGTTAACCCACAGTAACAGAGAAGAATTTAATAAGAGTTCTTCATGAGTATATGAAGGTAATCTGAGCTGGATTAAAATCTCCAATTCAGCAGCTCAAGGAACTCTGGATCAACAGTTCTAAATAAAATGGATTCTAGTAATATCACTCAGCTTAAAATAACGAGGAGGATTATCATATCCTGTGGAGGTGAAGGAGAATTTGTAACCAAAGCCTTGACCCTCATCCTTAATCACAAATCCTTTGGAAGGAAAACATTCTTTGAATCAGTTTATGAGATTTGTCTGCCTGCTCGGGGCTGTGAGGCACCTGTGCCTTCAGTGCCTGTGAATCTCAATATAGTCTGAAATGGAAATGGTGATTTTGATCTGCAGGACAATGAGGGTTTCTTATTTACAATCTGGACATGTATTTCAGTCATCGCAGTAGTGTCACTTCAAGAGAGATACAATTACAAAGACTTGTCCCTGATAAATAAAAATTGGATATTGAATAACCAGAGTAACGCAAATGTGACGTGTATTGCAAGAGTTAATATTGCTAATATTCACTTTGCTGAGAGATGAGATATTTCAGGCAGCAGTTCTGGAAGTATTTGTCACACATGGTTTTGAAATTGAGTTGGAGAGCATAAATTTTGGGGAGTTAAGGCTGGAAAAAGATTTTGGGAAGCAGCTGAAAGCGAATGTTTCAAATTTAAATCAAAGTCTCTACCAAATGAGGAGCAAGGGTAGTCTATTGTGGAGTATTAAGATTTGTCTGCAATTTCTTTTGGAGCCTCTTGTGCTGGTCAGGAAACACACCAGTGCTAAATCTGGCATTCAGGGAAAACAAGCACTCCCATGAATAGAGGATTTTCCACCATTTTATACCAGCAATATTCAATATTTATTCGCTGGAAGTAGAACAGGATTTGTCTTACTATGATCCCTCCTTCCAGGTTGTGTTTATCTGTTGTCCTTATCGTTAGATGTTTTGCATGGTTGAGTCTGTAGTGTGATATGGCCAGGTTAATGACTTTCTGAATTCTTGCTGGAAATCAGCATTGTGTATGCAGAAAATTGTGGTGATTAGCACCAAGGAGCAGCTCAGCAGGGAGGACACAGGGAACTGACAATTCAGGTGACCAAGAAAGCATCACCCAGTGTGCAGGGAATGTTCCAAGAACAACTTTGTGTTTTGCTCTCTTTTGTTTGTACTTTTACAGCTTTTCTCTCCTCTCCTAAAATAGAAGATCCCTCCATGTGTCAACCCTCTTGCCTCTTCTCTGTCTTTTAGGAATTTGGTCTCTCCTAGACCCTGCTCTTATCTGCTGTGCCAAGTCCTCTGTCAAATCATTTTTCCTTGTCCTGCCACCATGAACAACTCTGACCAGTTTAAATAAATCAGTAGTTCATTAGATCTCTGATAGAGATTTATCTGCTATCTTTTTTGTTATGAACCTTTGTAAAACAGCTGTGCTTGCACATCAGTCTGTGAAGTGCTCTTACCAAGGATTTCTGTTTTAGTCCAAGCGTGATTCCCTGGTGATCCATGAGAGCCCATATTCCTCAAAGCAGCTCCTGGACATCACTGTGGGTGAACACTGGCCATCGATCTGTAGGGACAGACTGAAAATGGGGCAGGGCACACCCTCTTCTCCCACCTCCTAGGTCTGGGTCTTTGACTTTCCATGCAGCAAAATCCTTGTGAAGGGCAGAGATGTGGGGTCTTTCCCCAGTCAGGGCTGCACAGACCCTCCAGCTGAGCAGCCTTGCACCTCAGGGACAGCTCAGTGGCAGCACTCCTGTGGTTCATGTCCCCTGCTGGTGTCCCTGGGGTGGGTGGGCACAGGGACAGCCCGGGCTGTGCAGCCTGGTCACTCATGTGGGCATCGAAGAGGTCATGGGGAACATGCTCAGAGGTCTGTGGCTCACGAACACTGAACCATTAGCACGAAGCACAGTTCATCCTAATACAAATTTTGCAGAGCTAAGGTGACACTTGTCATAGTACAATCAAAATTCATAATGTTCTATTAAAAAAACAACAAATCACCCTAATTCTCACCTCAAAGACACAACTCAGTAGTTCCCCTTTAATGGGACACTTGATTTTCTAGATGCACCAGCCACCACAGACCACCTGCTCCAACACACAAACCTTGCTTTACATGATCACCCAACCCTCTACCTCCCAAAGGCTGCTCTGCCCGACAGCCACCTCCCTGCACCTTTGCAAAGCACCAGTTCCCCATTCTCAGCTCCACTGAGGAGTATCTCTCACTAACTCCTCTCTATTTCATTGAATCAAACCAAAGACGACAAAATATGAGCAGGATCTAGAGAAGGGGATTAGATTTACACCTATCTCCGTGCAGACTACACCTCCACTGCTTCCATCGCATCAGTCCGGGAGAGGATTTGAGGTAACACACTGGTCTTCCCTAATTACAGAGTCCACAGATCCATGGAAAAAAAGCTGTTACAAGTCCCAGAGAGCTTCATAATACCAGAGAGTGGAAGAAGGGATAGCCTTGCCAGGGAGTCAGGCCCTGTGAATTTCATGACAGCAATATTTTCATGGTCTGTAGCCTAGCAGTTTGCCAGATCCCAAACACTGCTGCAAAAGCCAGGTTAAGGATTGTTGGTGCTAGACTTGTCCATGGGATACTGGGCTCTGTCCATGCATAATTTGTGCTTAGAAAGGTGATGGAGCACGAAGTCTGGGAATGAGATCTGGCCAACACTTTCTCTCTGCCTCAGTTCTGTTCTTGTGCACACGCTGTGCCAAACTCTGGATGAGTCCAGGCTTGGGGCTGAGTGAAAAGGCTTGGGCAGATGGACTGCATGGGTAGGATGAGCTGCTTGAAGGCTCTCAGAGCTCTGCTTGAATTAGCAGAGCTGGCACACACTTTTGACTCATCAGACGAGCAAACAGACATTTCAAACACAGAAGTACTTAGTATTGTTTCATCATCCCAAGGAAGAGTCTCTTTAGAGACACTAAATACAAATAAGGCATTTTCTGAAGGTATTAATTCTCTGGTGACTTCAATATGAAAAATATTTTAAATATTACGGTAATAGTTTGCTAATCAAACAATCTTATCTTCAAGATTCATATCTTCTTATGATTTACTTCATACTTGCAAGATTATCTACTCCAAAAGGATATTAAAAAATTTTGGACTTTTTTTCTTTTGCTGATTTTCATATAACCCTCATTTTCTGACAACTACAGAGTTATTTGGCATGTTCTGATATTACAAAAAAGAGGGGAAGCATGAAAAGAAAAAGAAACCTTTTTTTTTTTTTTTCCCTCCCTAACCACGTCTAATTAAATCTTTGAAACTTGGAAAGCAGCTTGTGGTCTGAAAGACAGAACACTGTTAATCCTTCCCAAGTAGGCAGGCAAGGCAGCACAGGACAAACCTGGTGATAGTAACTACAGAAATACAAGACCAGGAATGATCAGAAAAGCAACATTTCTATGGAAAAGAACCTCAGTTGACATTTCTGGTTTAAAATTAAACATAAGTAAATTTCATATTGTTTTAAGAGAAAGGCTTTAGGTGCCTTTTAGGCAGAAGAGGGTTGTGCTGACAATTTTATCAAGTCCCCAGAAAAGCCAGTTACGTAGGACTCAATAATCAAGAGTTATGCTCTAAATTCATGACCCCCACAAGCACAGAGGAAATACTGATTGTGGGATTTCTGTTTCTTTGCCATTTCCATCATCAATCTTTCTCTGCCTCACGGAGATCTGATATTTCTCCTGCGGTTAAATAATTCTGGGACAAGGGCTGAACAAAATCACTCAATGCTACAAACTTTAACACCACCAAAAGGGCATTTCTCTCTCCTAGACCAGTCAAACCTGCTGGAATTCAGCATCCATAATGCAGGGATTCTGCTGGCATGTGGCAGTGAGGATGAGCCTGGGATTTCTGTGTCTCTTTCTGGTTTTCAATACAGGTAAGGAGAAGGTTTGGTGCTCCCCAGGGAATAACCCTGGTGCCTCTTTCCCAGTTGCTCCCACAGCCCCATTCCCACATCTGTGGCAGGCTTGGTTCTTTCACCCTGCGCAGGCAAGGCTGATGGGCTGGAGCTCCAGGGCTGGTGCCATTCAGCAGAGCAGACCAGGGGATGTCCATTCCTGGATCCCCTGCCGAGAATCTGGAATCAGAATGGTTTATAAGGAAGGAGAGAGAAGGGTTACAAGAGCTCCTGCCACCTAGATTGTCAGTCCAAATTTAGCTCTAACTAACTGAGAGTTGTTAATACAGCTGATTAACACAGAGGCATCATGATTTATAAGCCCTGGATTATACATTGTCTACTGGGTATTTCTCCTTTATAAACATATGTATAAAGGGGAACTTGGGTATTTCTCCTTTATAAACAGATATAGAAGGGCAGCTTGGATGGGCTGAGAAGCTGAAGCTTCATAGGAAATCGGGAGATTAGCATTTTCTAGCACTGACTCCTTTGGAGACCGCTCTGGATTTCTCTTGGGAGGCACTCAGCTCTCCTCTGGTGGGACAGGAAACCTAAGTCCCAAACACCTGTCTTCAACTTGTCCTGCAATCTCTAAATCACTTTTCTCCACCTCAGTTGGTCACTGAGTGAATCCCAGAGAGTCAGCCCAATCCCAGCTCCAGCCCCTTGCTCCTACAACACAGCTCTTGAGGACAGTCCTCAATTGCATGACTGCTCTGAGTAACAAACATGCACAGAGAAGGGAAGATTTGTCTAGATTTGGCCTTATTTTACTCTGTACCTTGCAGGAAATGTTGTGTGCAAGCCTAGTGAAGATCTCTACCAAAATGCACTACTACATTTTTATTTTGATTGTTGAGGGGTAAGCTCAAGAGGGAAAACTCTTCCTCAGTCTCTTTCTCCACTTTTTCAGCTTCATGCTTAAGAAGAGAAAATAAGAAAGAGAAGCAAGTGGCAGTGCTGGCTACTGCAGGTAAGAGGCAGCACATCAGGAGCCCCTGATGGGGTGGGGGTGTTAATGGGAGTGGGAGGTGCTGTGTTGGGCTTGGAGGTGGCAGCAGATGTTCCTGCAGAGCCCACCCCTGCTGTAAGGCCACCCCACTCAACCTAGTCCCTGGCCAGGTTAACAGCTGTCCCTCCCAAAATCTAATTTTCTTTTTTCCCTTTCTCGCCTTCCCAGCTCTTCATTCCCTTTTGTTTTTCCTTTCCTCTCTTCTGTGCTGTGCACAAGCTCTGCCTTCAGCCCTGGGGTGCAGCTTGGCTTCAAATTGTTTATAAATAATACTGATGTCATTAGAAAATTGCATTTCTCCCCAGATTCGATTTTGTTCTCATCTCAGCTTTCTGTGCTTCTTTTTCTGTCCTGCTCTGTTCTTCCTCTCTCTGTCATGCACACACACCTTCCTCCCTCGTACAGACACCGTGCTGCTCTGCTTCAGCGTGACTTTGTGGGAGGGAAGCAAAAAGATATCTTTGAAAATTTTGACTTGGGAAAAACAAATAAGCAACATCAACAGAAATGAAACATGTTAAAATAAAAAAGTGCGATTTGGCTACAGCAAAATTAATCTGTTGTAACGAGTAGTATAGCCATCAATGTAGCTGAAAAAAAAAATTGCTATTTTCATGTAGGTTTGGGGAAGGGGGAACATTTCCTAGGCTCTTTCTCTGCCATTTGTGACCTGCATGGAGAGATCTGCTGCTCTGCTGGCAGCAAACACCCACTGCCCAGCAGGAGAGGGCACCAGCACGCCAGGGCTGGCTGGGTCCTGCAGCTGCTCAAGGGCATGGCCAAGGGCACCGCTGGCAGACCTGAATTTTGGCCCACCATTCCACTGTTGCCACATCTTGCTATTTTGTAGACTTCTTTCTGTGGTCCTGGATTTTTATTGTCTCATCAACACTTTTTTGGTGTGCTCTAGTACATGATCTGCTCATTTTGGTTTTACCATCCTGGCAGATTTCTAGCCCATATAAGCAGGGGATGAACAGCTGTTTCCTTTTGCCCTCATGCATCCCTTTTTTTTTTTTTTTGTTCCAGAGCTGCCTGCAAAGTCCCTGGACCTGGCTGCTATTAACCTGACGGAGCTGGTGAATGGGATGCTGAGCACTGCTCTCAGAGGTGATGGGACATGGCTGGGCAGGCTGCGGCTGCCAGCCCAGCAGTGCAGGGGAAAAGCACTAACAGTATCAGCAGGAGAAGCTGTAAACTTGTGCTGTGTACCTCCAAAATTGCTTCTAGGAGCATGTTACCTTCATGCATTTATAATGCAGATGGCTGTCTGCCCCAAAGAATTTAGAAATTAGTCTGGGTTTATATATAGACACAGTGTAATTACTTATGGGACACCTTCAGAAAGTGCTTTATAATCCAGTGTACATTTCAATTAAAAGAAAAGCAAAATAAAAAGGAAGAAGCAATACAAATGATCTTTTCTTCTGTGGAAATGGGAACAGACTGAGTGTCAGGCAGCTGTATCATACCAGCACCT
Source organism: Acanthornis magna (assembly GCA_036785705.1). Lineage (NCBI taxonomy): Eukaryota > Metazoa > Chordata > Aves > Passeriformes > Acanthizidae > Acanthornis > Acanthornis magna. Next base: position 7,556,888 of record JAWUZG010000119.1, on the reverse strand, counting down.
CGGGAACCCTTTAGACACTAAATGAGCAGAGTCAAAACACGCTGTTCTCGCAATTTGTTCCAAGCACTAATAACAGGAGCCTGTGTTTCTGCAGGTACCAAGAAATTCTTCTCTCTGCTGAGTGTCACCTCTTACAGCTCGTTCGCCTTCCACAAAGTGTCAGTCACCATTTATAACAGTGAGTGTTGGGGCTTTTCTCAGCTCAGGAGTGGTTTTAGTCCCACAGCCTGTGCAACAACACACTGATACTTTTCTCTGTCTCGCCCTCCAGTCTCTAATGCAAAAAATATTGACCCTGGCAAGTTCCCCATGCACTACTGCTACTGTTTGAACAATGTGACAAACGACTTGACAGGTGGGTACATAAAAGAGGTTGGCAATTGCATGTGCTTGTGCTGAATAATTTCCTCTGGAGCTGCAGGCTGTAACCTGAATTCTGCAGGCTCCATCCTTATGGGTAACACCACCACACTGAGGTCAGCAGCCATCACTCACAATGAGAAGCTGCTGTGACTCCGTGCCCTCAGTCTCAGGTGGCTGCACCCAGCCAGGCTGGGATGGAGCAATCAGTCAAGTGACCAATGTGGCTGGACTGGCAAAAGGCCTTTCTTTCCTACCTGGAATACAAATTGCAGCACAGGACAGATGACCAACAGTGTGTGACACATCACCTTGGCCACTTTTTCTCTCCTGAGATAACCCACAGGAGGCGAATGAGGGCCTCTCTGCACCGATGGACTCCAGTAACTTCAGTGAGCCCAAGAGAAGAGAAAGGGAAGGGCTGACATCTTCAAAGAACTGCTGAATGGGCTACAAAATACTGTTGGGCAAACCCTTCACCTGCAATCCTCATCCACACCCCTGATCTCACAGTATTTAACATTCCAGGATGCATCTGAGTGCTTGTTAGGCATCAAGAGCAGCTCAGCAGCTCCAGAGCAGACTCCAAACCCTCTGAGCTGCACGTGGTGACCCCACACGTGCCATAGTGGCTTTCATGGCTTTCTCCAGACCCACACATCTCGCAAGCCTTCGTGGGTAATGACCCTTGGAGAACAAGAGAGGAACTTTAATCTTTCTGCTGCAATTCCAGAACATCTTGGTGATTGGAGCATCCTCCAAAGCAATAAAAATTCAGGGCTCAACACAGAGCTCATGTCCATCGCTCCCCAAGTGAGAGCACTGACCTGTTAGTGCTGGAGAGCACCACCACAGCACCAACAACCATTCCTGGGGCTGACAACAGCGTCATCAGCACATCTGAGACCCCCGAGGAGACAATCCCCTGCTCCTGGAAGGTCCTACATGGCAGACAACCTATTACAATTGGCAAAGCTTGCAGGCTTTAGATCTCCACCTGCATTTACACACACTAGGTAGAGCATGACTTTAAAATGTTGTCTTGAACAGATGAATTACGTTTAAGTTTACTTTTAGACGCACTGATGTAATTTTGGATATCATCTTTGAAATGTATTTCTGCAGAATATTCTCATGGCTTCTTCAGTCCACTGCTCTCCAGCAAAATATTTTTGAACTTTAAAATATTTTAAACTTTGTCATGTATAAGCATATATTCAAAATATCATCCCATATAAAAGTGAATTTTTGACTTGACATAGATGATAGAATGTTTTCAATAATAAACTTTCTCTATTTGTTGTCTAGATTTTACAGCTCTACTTGTTGATATCATTGGAAACTCCACCAGTTATCTCACAGAAATTTTCAAATCCACTTCTATTCTCTCAGGTTTGCATTTCCTTTCAGCATTTATCATTGTCTTATTTGTCTCATTTACTCCTGGCATGAAAACAAGCATAAAAATGTGGCTAAAAGCCTATTGCTCTTACTTAACAGCATTTTTCTTGTAACACGTGAAACAATATGCTTATATGATGTGTATGTAGCATAGAGACATGCATGTTTCTATGAGAGGTTATGTTGTTTGAATGTTTTATTAATAATTACTAAAAAATTGTGGTTTTGATAATTATTATTAAATACTGATATTTTTGGCAGTTCTGATTCCCAAAGAATAATTATGGGCTATGTTATCTGAAGATTTTTTTCCCCATATAAAAGTAATTGTAATTTAGAATTTTAATTAGATTGAAAATTTTCCCCTGAAAGTATTAACATTTGGATTTGATGGTGGTTTGAGATTTTTGCTGAAAATCATAGAAGGCAAATATTTGGTCAGCTGCCACAGAAACATACATTTTTTGTTTGTATTTTTAACTGTTTAAGATAATGCCATAGAGGGAAAACTGGTAACAATGATCTCTTTTATGGTTTTTTTGCCTTTCAGTGCGTCAGAACAATGACTCTGATTGTATCTACATCTGTGTGATGGCAGGGCAGACAGGTAAAAGTTAAAATCATTCCACCCAAAAATATTGCCCTGGTTTTCCTCAGTGATGATTTGCAATAGAAACAAGCCTTTCTTGATATTTGTAATCATTTCTATTTTCAGGGAAAAATCTGTCTGATTTTCTGGAAATATTAGAAAAGTCTCCTGTTATTAATTACACATTTTCCAGTAACACATCATCTGACCTGGGTAAGTACCTCCTGGGGAATAAAAGGAAACAGCAACAATAATGAAAATCATGTCCAGGTAGCACAGGCAATGAGTACTCCATCTCCACAGAGTAAAAATAGTTTAACTATTTTTTTTCTATTATTGCATATATATTTGCATATCATTATATATATTTATTATTGTTAGAATAATATTTTTATTATTGAAAGGTTAGTACAATAATTATATCATAAATGTAAGTAAATTTTACAAACTTTTAAATTACTTGTTACAAGGTCTTTTAGTGGAGGGACCAACAAGACCTGCTGGGATGAGAGCTTTTACAGAATTCGGCACTGGGCTGGGGAGGGTCCATAGTGCTCTTAATTTAGCTGGGTGCCTTCTTCCATAGCTCTCAGCACAAATTACCTCCTACTTTTACAAGAGTTACCTTCAGAGAGGAGTTGAATACATTCAGTCAGTGTTTTGTGCGATTTCCCTGCCCAAAATTGCTTTGCCAGGTTGAGCTGCACTTCAGATGCTCACCTCTCACTGCTGCCCATCACTATCTCTCATTTTCAATGATTGATTAAAGAAGGCAGACTGAAATCAGGGGCAAGCTGTGTGTGCTGAAAGCTGTGGGATGTTTCTCTCCTTTAAAAAAAAAAATTACATTGGCTAAATCCCCCTTTGATTAAAAAACACAACAGCTGTTTCTATGATAGAAATTCTTTCCTTTTTCTTATTGAGTGCTCTAACCCTGTCTTCTCATACCTCAAAGACCTAGACTCGATTTTCTCAAGCTTTGTGAAATTACAGGAAGACCCAAACAAGACCCTGGATTCATCAGCAGAACATGCGTGGACATTTAAATGTGAGCACGTATTGTCAGACCTAAGTTTGTGTTCCCCTTGATTAGTGTCTTGACAAGTGATTATGTATGTTTGCTGCACAGTTAACTGTGATGTTAACCATAAATAAAGGGTTTGTGGTTAACAAATAACACATCAAAGTTTCTCTGAAACAGCAGAATATGAGGTTAGTAATGCATTGAACAGCTGGAGGATAGAAAAACTATCATGAAAAGCCATTTTATCAGAAAAATGTTTTCTAAAGAGGCAGAGAAGAAGAGAAAAACTGGTTGTTGGTTTTAAACAAACAAAAAAAATAATTTAAGCTATTTCCTCTTATTTTCTATGGTCTTTTTTTTCTGTATGTTTCTCTCTCTGTTTTCTTTATATGACATTCAGTTGCACTTGAGCATTTCATGAATGTTAGTACATTTAACTTCGCCACAGGGCTACAAGATAGAAAAGTTCTGCTCTGCCTCATTTTGGAAGCCAAAAGGCAAGGCTTTGTATCTGCTCCCTCACAGCAGAAATCAATAGAAATTCTGACCCTGACTTCATTCCTCCTTGTTGTTGCAGCTGCATCTCTCTCCTACAAAATGTCTGCATTTCCCATAGTCAGTCTGCTGTCTTTTATAAACTTTTTAAATTTCCTTAACCACATGCCAACCTTTGTTATCTCTTCTAGCCACAAGTGTCAGTTCCCAAACTGCAGTACCTGCCCTCCAGTACCAGCACCTTCAAACAGACAGGAGATTTCACTCTTTCCTCTGTAGTGAAGCAGTCTGAGAAATGAAACATAAATTATGTGAAGAAAAAAACAAAACCCTGCAGGAACATTTCAGTTTCTTTTTTTTTGTTTATGGAAACTCGTACATTAAAATGTTCTCAGTTAAAATTTCAAACATTATTGGAACTCCCTGCATTTCCATATTTAAAATTAAACAGAGAAGTGGCCACTCAAGTGCCAGAGAAGCACTCAAGGAGTAGATGGGATTTTCTGGGTGCCTTTTAGATATTTTTGTCCCCCAGTGTGTTGCCCTCGCTGCTGCCGTGGGGCACCAGCACCCCCAGAGTGCTGGTGCCCTCTCTCTGTCTCTCCTGCTCCTCCAGCTACCAGGATCCCTCTCGCCCAGAAAGGAGGGGAGATCCCCCCCACCAAGGTCCCACCGTGGCCAAAGACAGCTGGAGCCAAAGGATCGTGGTTTCCATCACCCCATATGGATGTTCCCAGACCCCGAGGCACGGCTGGAGCCCCTCTGAGCCCTGGGGGGAGCTCGGTCTCATCACCAGCCCCACGGTCCAGCCCCAGTGAGTACAGAAAGGAGCCCTGAACCTGCTCTATCCCACTGCTCTGGGCTTTGGCCAAGTGTTTCTGAGGTGGAGGTTGGAGGCTCCTTCAGGGACACCCACTCTGGGTTACCACTGAGGTGATTATTGCAGAAATGTTAAAATCAGCTAGAGGCTCCCTCTTATCCTTTAGGCAAAACTCAGTCTTGCTTCTCACACACATTTCTGCCACTTGGGTCTTCCCTCACATTTTGCTCCGAATTTGGTGAGCAGACCTCTGGAAAAGCAATATGGAGCTGCTTCTCTTGGTCTCCCCTAAAAATACCTTCTTGAAATCCTGCCCTGCCCTAGTCACAGGCTTTTCTCTTTTACCCTAGTCAAGTACAGCTTTTGTCCTTCCTATTTCACCCTGGCATTTTTATATGCCACTGGCAGTACTGGGTGAGGGACTCTGGCTCTTGAGCTGTCTCATACATAGCAATTCTTCTCAACAGACAGATAAATAACAAATATGAATGACGGGAAGTGTGTGTCTCTGTTCCCACAGCTGACATGTCCATGTTTTGGATGCAGACAGTGTCTCCACAAGAAGCCAGCAAACTGATGCAGACAGAGCCAGGTAAGATTGATCTGAGATAGCAACAAAATGTGTAATTTGGCACATTTATGAAATAGAAAGTAATATATAGAAATAAATGACTAATAATATATTTATACATCACTGTCTATGTGTTTATCATGAGCTGTGAGTTCACGGTTAGTTTTTTATTCTTTTTTTGTTTCTCCTTCGATCAGCCTTCCTTTTTGTTTTAATGTGTCAAAGCAAGTTATATTGTTTTCCCTCCCCTTAGATTTGCCTTCCTCAGTACTGTCTCTGCCACCTTCCTACAGACCTGGTGTCACACTGAAACTTTACTCAGCTACCAGTAAGTAAATGCCCCTCATGCAGCAAAAATAGCAGTATGTTTGAAAGTAATGCAAAATAGAAATTTTCCCATGCAGAAACAAGATATATGGTTAATTTGCTTGAGATAGTTTATTTATGTAAACCACCCAAAATGTCCAAGGGATTGCTCCGTATTTGTTTGTGAATTGTACACAATTTCACATTCAAAACACAGATCATACTGTGGTGATAGAATTAATATAGGTACTCTGTCAATTTTAGCACTGATTGATTATTGGAAAATTCATACCTAAAAATCATTCCAAAAGAAAATATCATTATTTAAATCTCCTCATTGGTATAAATAAAATGAGGAAGCCAGCACATGCCTCATGAAACCTCCAGAATTGTTCTGAATTTACAATACTGAAAACTACTTCCTCAGCTAAAGAAGGATCATCATCAACTGGATTTTCATGAAAGCTCAGTTTTCAACTGCTTGTATTTCTGTGTGGTGACTGTCTAAGAGAAGCATAGATGCTGGGTAGTGCAAAGATAATATATCAGACTAAATAGGGTTGTTCAATATCCTTTGGGCTTGATATTACAGATAAAACCAGAGGAGTCTAAGGAATTAAAATGCTAGGCAAATAGTATATTTATAGGTCTGATTTAACATCTAGGAAATAAAACAAGGAAATTTGATAGCATGAATGAGCAAATAAATCCTGCAAATTCTGAAGCATCATAGGTGAGGAGAGCAGAAAGAGATGGTGATTACATGGTTTGTGATGGAGTAGTAGGAAGTGTGGAAAAATAAACTTTACCACTCTGGTATTGTCAAAGGATATTGTGGGGTTTTGATGTGGATTCCTAATAAATGTGACGAAGAGAAGAGTGCTGCTGATAGTTAGCCACCTGAAACAGGAGACATAAGGTGAAAACTCAGCATCACCAGCAGGTTTGAGCACAAGGGGCAACTGCAGCCCTGTGGTCCTTCTCTGCTGGTGGAGCTGACCCAGAACACTGGGGACGCTGCCACTTGCCTGGTTACACGTGGGCAGCCCTGTGGTCTCCATATTGGGATTATTTGGAGATTCAAAATCCAAGTTTTTATCAGGATTCCCTGTTAATCTCACCGTTTCTAATGCTATTTTGATTACTGACTTCTCTTTTACTTATCTGTAAAGGTGTTTTTGGGGGGTAAATGTGTGATTCAGAGAGAATGGTCCTTTCACAGATCTTCAATTTTTATGTCCCGGGGAATAATTACACAGTAGGTGAGCAGCAGTATCTCACAGTTTTGGTGCCATTTGCTTTTTCCGTTGGTTTTCCTGTTGTTGCCTATGGCAGCAATCCAAGACCAGGATCCTGTGCTGTTGCTTATTGTAGCTTTTGCTGGTTTAGATCAGGTTTTCATAGTCTCCAGTCCTATTTGGTTGACTTAACTATCAGCATATCTTGGGCTGCTTGTCTTCTTTTATTTTGGGGGGGTTTTGGGTTTTTTTTTCCCAATCTATTAGAAAAGAAAGTATTTGAGAATGTATTACTCGGGCATCTGTTTTCAGAATTAAATAGCACTATCAGAGTTAAAGAGATGACCATGAAAACCAAAGTTTGATAACATCATCAAGTGATCATAAAAATACAACTCCTGCAGAAAGGCAGTGTCAGGGAAGAGGGGGAGGAAGAGATTGCTTGGGAGAACTAAGAGCACTGAAGTAAAAAACTATCAACTGAAACACATTTCCAAGGAAATGACTCAGTGGTGCTGAGCCAAGGAGCAGCTCTTGATACAAGATTTTTCAAACCATGGGGAGAGTGGAAGCCAAATAATTTTGGATTTCATGTCATCTTTTTAACTCTTATAATGCTATTTAATTCTGAAATCAGATTTATTTTTCTCTCATTTTACTTCTGTTTGAAGAGCTCCAGATTCCAGAGTCCTCCACTGGTGTGCAGCACCTGTAGACCCTGGAGAACCTAGGATGGGGAAGAGTCCATTTTGAAAAGGCTGGGAAACATGGATTTCAATGAGATGAATGAATTGGAGCTGTTGCCTTTTGGCTGATAGAAATATGAAGCAGACACAGCAGTAAAGGGAAAAGGGAATATTACCTTGGTTTAATCGGATTGTAGGTGCACACTTGTCAAAGATAAAAACACACCGAGAAGCACAACCCATGAAATGTGTATACAAATTTATGGACCTCACAAATTAGCAGAACTACCTAAAATCCCCAAATAAGAAACTTATTAAATGAAGTAATTGTCCTTCTATTCTAATTACACCCCACAAATGAGACTACAGCCTAGTTTACAAAATATATTCCAGAGAGAAAGCTCCATCCAAGGTTGGAGCCTCTAGTTCTGTGATAGTGTGAATGTTTGGTCTTCCTGCTTGCAAAACCCCCAAACTAAGCTAAATATCAGGCTACAAGAGTTATAAACATGTGGGGCTAAGGTACAAGGAGTGTTTGTAAAGGGTAGAAGAAGAGGGAAAGTGTATAAAAATGTGAAAAAAGGGGATAAAAAGAAAAGACAAAAAATCATCAGGCATCAGAGTGACCAAGAGCCTCTCTGTGAGAAACCATGGTGGCCGAGGCTGCCTGCCCCATTCCAACAATCATGCATTTAGGGAAATAAATCCAACCGTGGGATTGCAATGTAAGGAAGGGCATCCACATTGTTCTGAGACCTGACGCATTATTCCAATATTCCATTTTTTAAATGACAAAAGTGGCGCCAACTAATGAAACATGCAAATGTGCATGTCAGAGCATGCAGGGAGGGATATTTTAAGTCTGAATCATTCACAGTAACTGTAACATTGTTTTTCACTGGCAGCAAAATTTAATCTCAGTGTCACAGGGTTATGATCATCACAAGGGTATGATATTGAGTTAATAAAAGAATTGTCTGTTTACTGCAAGAGTTGGTCACTTCACTGTCCCTGACAATAATGTGGCAATTCGAAACAGAGAGGAGAAAAGCTCTGCACAGGAGCTGTGGTTCCTGCTTTTTCTGGTCTTTTGACTAACTCAATTTATTAGGAAAGAGAATTCTTAGAAAAGCAAGTTCTGAAATAAATTCCTACTTTTAATTATCTGTATGAACTTAAGTACTGAATACAAAAAATACATTTCATAGTGGAAAATGATAACAGAAGAGGTATAAAACAGTAGTATGAATGAGTGAAAATTTAAATTTCAATGATATGATATGAATATATTATGCAATCAAAAAAAGAAATAGAAAATTAATTTTAAAATAATTTCATCATTAAACAAATATAGTATTATGCAAATGTAGTGTTAATTTAAATTTAAGTGATTGTCAGAAATGAAAACCAAATCAATTTCTTTCGCCTTCAGCTTTTTTGTTTGACTTTGCTTTCCCACATAGATGACTCAAAATTGAAATTGCCCTCATTCAATTTGCAGCTAGATAAAACTGAATTTCTGCTGGCAAAACACGTAGCTGGAGTAAAGCATTTAACACCTGCCTGGCAGGATTGCAGTACTGACTTCAGTGGAGGCTGAAATTCGTAGGAGGGAGGCCTTCAGCAATTTTTAATTATTCATCAACTTTATTTCTCATCAACTTTAACATTACTTTTCAGGGACAACTTATATTAAAACCTCATTGCCCCATGCTCTGACATTTGGTTATTAACATGAAGTGTGTTTATTTAAGCAAGGAATCATTAATTTCTAATTGAAACCATGTAGGAAAATATCAAAGGGCGTCAAATGCTATTAAGCAGACAAAGCTTAGTGAAATGTATGTGAAGTTGCTGAGGTTAAGAGAAGTGGGGCTCCCTCCTACCCATCTCTGACTAATTACACCTGATATTTGTGTAGTGCCTTTGACACACAACTGGTTTTCAGAGGAGCCTGTGAATTTGGGAGCTGCCAGTGTCTGTCCCTTACTCCTCATATCCTCCTGCTACCTTGGGCAAGCGCTGCCAGGAGAGAAATAGTTTCATAGCAATCTCTTTCAGGCTGGCAGAGCCTTGATTTTCCTCCTGCCCAAGAATGCCATTTTATATTAAACTTCTTGTCAGCAGTAGATGACTCAAGCTTATTTCAACAGAACTTCATTAGTCCAAATTTAACCTTCATAACCTCTGCTATCACATAACATAGCATTGCCCAGAGCTATAAAGTGTGTGAGACATGTGAACCTGGAAATGCAATTACACTGTCTAAGGGGATTATACTCAACAGGTAAGGCAGTTTATCCACACACGGCCAAAGGCTGCTGCTAGTTACACAAATGGAAAAAATAGGGGAAAATCACACAACAGCTGCCCTCACTTTCCTCCTTTGGTCTTTTTCTTTTCCTTCCTTCCTTCCTTCCTTCCTTCCTTCCTTCCTTCCTTCCTTCCTTCCTTCCTTCCTTCCTTCCTTCCTTCCTTCCTTCCTTCCTCTCTTTCTTCCTCTCTTTCTTCCTCTCTTTCTTCCTCTCTTTCTTCCTCTCTTTCTTCCTCTCTTTCTTCCTCTCTTTCTTCCTCTCTTTCTTCCTCTCTTTCTTCCTCTCTTTCTTCCTCTCTTTCTTCCTCTCTTTCTCTTTTCAGACCCACAGGATAGCATTTGCAGGGATATCCTTTTTTTTTTTTGAATAGGGAAGATATTTCTTTAGAGCCTGTAGCCCAGATTAGGTACAGAAGGAAATTTTAGTGGGACAAGCCAGAATTGTGTTTTTTCCCCAGGGTGCCCCCAGGCGATGTTCAGAGAGCCCCGTGTGACCTCGCCTCCCATCACTCTCATAGTGCAGAAGATCAACCCCTGTGTGATGGAGCTCTGTAGGTTCTTTCAGCTGTGCCTCTGTGTTGGTCAGAGAAGATATTCCAGAAAGGAAGCCATGAGGTAAAACCTGGCACTAGCTTTTCTTTCTCTGTCTGCTTAAAATACTCCTTCAGGCTTTTTTTCCCAACTGACAATTTTCAATCTCCAATGATCATTTTTGAGGGTTTGTAGCCCAATGCACTGATCAGTACCTGATCTGGCTTTAGTATTCCAGCTAAGTGAAAAAAGCCCATATGCATATTTCCAAATATCTAATGACATCATGGATTGGTTTGAGTTGGAAGGGATCTAAAGACCCTTTAGTCCCAACTGCTGCCATGGGAAGGGACACCTTCCACTATCCCAGGCTGCTCAAAGCTCCATCCCATCTGGCCTTGAACACTTCCAGAGATGGGGCAGCCACAGCTTCTCTGGGCAGCCTGTGCCAGTGTCTCACCACCCTCACAGTAAAGAATTTCTTCCTAATATTCAATTTAAATCTGCCCTCTTTCAGCCTGAAGCCATTTCCCTTGTCCTCTCATTAAATGCCCTTGTCCAAAGTCCCTCTCCTTATGAAAAACAACAAGCCTCTTATCATTAACTACATCTCCTATCTTTAACTACATCTTCAGGTACTGTGTTGAATACTATTCCTGGTTTGTGAAAAATGCAAGTTATGTCTGTGAAAGAGTCAAAAGAGTTGCTTACTCCCACAGTAAGTACATTTTAATTTCATATCTCTGTATCTCTACATACCTTATTCTGAAGATATAACAAAGATTATTATATATTCACAGAATATTTCCTTTCATCAGATAACTATTTTATCTGATAATGATTTTTAAGGGATTTTTTTTAAAGTATTATTTGACCTTCATGTATGTTTTAATATTTTCTCATAAAACCTCTTCTAACTAATGTTTTCTTGTGTTCTTCCAGCATTAAAACAAAAGTGCCTTAAAAACATCTGTACATCAGTTTAGAGCACTGAGAAATTTTACTTCAAGTTGGAAGATTGGTGGCAGTTTTAGTTGTCTTTTTGATTTCTCAGTGTAAAAATCAGAAAGCAACATGTTATTTGCAAATATTTGAAATAAGACAAGCTATTAACCAGATGTTAACCTAGAAATGTCTCTTCCTCCAAGGTGTTGTAAAAACAATGTGTAAAAACAGATATATTTTATACAAGTGATGTAACTGCAATAAAAGCATTGAAAGGCTTTTAAAAATCTCATTTTATAAAGAATATTTTCATGGTTGGCTAGCGAATTCAAATAGTTTTTATTAGTTTTACTGACATTTAAGACATAGTTATCAAAATGAACAAATGCAAAATAATTTAAAAGCAACCTGAAATACTGAAGACAAGAAGGACTCTCTGGTGTTAACACATGCAGATTATCTTCTAATTCAAGAGCTTCCATTACTTCAGCAAAGCATGTAATGCAGAGGGTCAACACACAAAGTGACCAAACCTATTGTACTTTGAGATATATTTGTGTGAGCTCACCAGGATTCCTAAATACATGGAATTATTGAATGGTTTGGGTTGGAAGGGAGCTTAAAGATCATCTACTTCCAGCCCCACTAGATCAGGTTGCTCAGGGCCCCTTCAAACCAGGCTTTCATGTCCTTTGTATGCAACTCAAGTGAACTAAAAACAATTCTAAAAAAAATGAAAGAATATCCAAATCAATTGCATTATCCTGTATTTTGCTATGCTGCAACAATATCTACCCAGAGAGCATTAATATTGTTTTAAATAAGAAGATTATTTGCACTATAACTGCCACACATTGATGTTTCACTGAAGAAAGATGTGTTCAAAGGCAAAGCCAAGGAGAAAAGCAGCACCAGAAACAAGGCTGACCCCAGGGAGAGGTGGGAGGCAGCAGTTCTCTTCCAAAATACATTTCACTGTTGTGCTCAACAGCATGAAGGAAGCACTTCTGTCATGTCAAAGAGCAGGACAGATTGGAGCAGTACCAATTACAGCTGACATTGAAAGATAGGCCAATGGAACAAGTGGGAATGTGGATACAGTGAGTTGGGAACGGTACCATGGCCATGGTTCTGCGATGCTGTGGGAGATCTCGCTCTGCTCCAGCAGCTCTCTCAGTCTGTGCTCATTGCCTCTCGTCTGTCACTGGACACCGCTGGCCACCTCTGTCCTCTTTGCAGCCTCCCCTTGGGTGAGCACAGGCAGTGCTGAGATCCCCCTGAGACTCCTCTAGGGAAGAGTCCCAGCTCTCTTGTCCCCTCCTCATGGGAGAAGTACTTGTCCCTTCATCATGTCTGTGCCCCATCTTTGAACTGTCCCAAGATTTTCCATGTCTGTCTTACACTGAGGAGCCCAGGACTGGACACAGCCCTGCAGGTGTGGCCTCACCAGTGCAGAGCAGAGGAGCAGGACCCCCTCCCTCCATCTGCAGGCAGTTCTTTACCAAATGCATCCTGAGCCTTCTCTGCTGTAAGGGTTGACTCCTTAGTCAAGTTCAACCCTGTGTCCAGCACGACCCCAGGTCCTTTCCTACCGAGCTGCTTTCCAGATGGGCATCCCCCAGAAAATATTTGTGCATGAGGCTGCACCTCTTCGGGTGCAGGACTTTGTACTTCATGTTGAACTCCATGAAGTTCCTGTTGGCCCATTTCTTCAGCCTGTTGAGGTCCTTCTGGATGGCAGCACGACCCTTTGAAATGTCAGTCACTCGTCTCAGTTCCAGGTCACCTGCCAGCCTGCTGAGGGTCCATTCTGCCCCATCGTCCAGGTCATTACTGGAGATGCTAGGCAGGGCTGGAGCCAGCACTGACTGCTGGGATGCACCACCAGTCACTGGCTTCCGAACAGACTTTGTGTCCCTGGCCGCCTCCCTCTGGGCCCCACCAGTGTGTTTTCAACCCTCGTCACCAGGCACATCCAGCACAGATATCAACAGCTTCTCTGTGAGGATCTTACAGGTGATGGTGTCAAAGGCCTTCCTGAAAACTACGTAGGTCACAGAGGAAAAGAGCCTTTTGCTCATGTGAGTATTTTTACAATTGCCAGTTGTCAGATTTCTCACTTCTTCATGCCATAATTCCGTAGACAGTTTCCCTTTGTTGATGGACTCTCTGAAGGGTAGCTGTGGCTGGCCTTGGAAGAAAGCACAGCTTCCCAATGAGGAGAAGCCTTCCCAAAGTTCACAAATCAACCTTCTCCTGGATTTCACTCAGCCTTGGATCAGAGCCACCGTGGATAGATGAGAGAAGACTTCCCAACCCCGAGGAATGCTAGTGTTTAAAGCTGTGTAAATTCTCACTCATCTCTCATCACTGAACACTACCTCTTGCTAAGCTATTAAAGCCATATTCACATGCCCAAGAGATTTTGTGAGTGATTAATAACAATGGGATGACTGTTATTTAATTACAGCCATGATTATTAGGGAAAGTTATTATATGGTGAATGCACCTGCAGAACAGACTCTCAGTATAGATCCTTTACGTGGCTGGGGCCATATTACCAGATACACCCTGGGCATAATGACTCAGAGGAATCTCATGGAAGAATTAATTAATAAATGTTGAAGTGGGTTTGATAGAGGAAGTGATCACATGGGTGAGATCTATATCCAAGGGGTATAAATAACTTAGTACTGACTTTGCTGAAATCCATTTTTCCTCCATCCAAATGCTTTCGGATAATATTCCTCAAGGTAAGCCTTTCTGGATGTTCTCTATAATCAGGCAAGCAGGAGAAAGAAAAAAGAATAAGCGATTTGTGACTTTGGAGCTACAGACTAAAGTATAGGTAAGAGATTTGGGAAAATAGACTATAAATATTTAGACCTGTCAGATTTATAACCTCACTTCCTGATAAAATATTGCAAGATTTTCTGATAGAAATGAATTCAATATTTGAGCTCAGAAAAGTAGATAATCATCAGTAAGTACGTATTTGAAAACTGATGTGTGTGTGTGTATATATATATATATATATATATATGTTGATTTATTTCACTGTAAAAAGCTCTATGCCTGAATTACTTGGAAAATCATTCTAAATTTAAGGTAAACTGTGACTACAGTTAAAAACCAATGTATCATCTTCCATTTAGTGAATACTAGTGCCACACTTTTCAATTCAGAAGAATTTTTTACACACATTTCTTGAAGATCTTCAAACAACATCATGTTTCTCATTAGGAAAATTTAGGATATATTAGATCAGCTTCAACACAGATTAGAATAAATGTTTGACTACACCTTTTTGTGATATGAAACAAATATAATGGATTGCAGATAAACTGGATTCCATAGACACAGTCTCAGAATAACTTTTCATTTACACAGTGTTTCACGATATCTTCATTTAAACATAAGAATTGTTTGAACATCTTGTTAGATCAAGGAAGATGTGAAAATTGTTTGCAAAACAAAAAACTGCAAGTGCATCATTTTATCACTAAATGGCACTTTCACAGAGTCTGTTGACTCACTTATATCAATACCAAAATAAATATTGTTAGTCAGACACTCAGAGGACATCAGTAAAGTAAGGATACATAAAGCTCATCATTCCTGTAATATGTGCACTTGTTACTATAAGGGTAAAAACTGAATTGTATCAAGCAGAAATATATCCAGGCTACAAAGGAATGATTTCCTAAAATGAGGTCTTCCCACTCCCAGATTGAAGCGATAACATTCTGTCTAATATTTTACTTAACTCACCAGGCACACCAGTCTGCTGTGTGACTTCTTTCTTTGGATTAAACAAAAAATGATCATAATTCTGCTGGTGTCTATGTCCATGGTGGTGTCCAGTGGTAAGTGGCAACATATTTTTATAATTATTTGGAATTATGCCAAAATACTATTTTAAGTACATGCATTTGGAAAAAATCCCTTAGAAATACTCCTTCTCTCTCCTCATATTTTGGTGTTCAACACCCAAATGCACTAAAAGGAGTTTCTTTGTGATGTACTTATAAAATATTTTTTTTAGGACCTGTAGTGAAGCAAAAACCAAAAAACACGTAGTGGGATTAAAAACACATCCAAAAAATTGCAACTTCTGTTTGCCAGCATTTTGTCATTATTTATGTCATTTAGACTCCAAAAGTTATGTTTCGTATGAAGAGATTCTGTTCATTAAATACATTTGTATTGTCTTAATTCTCCAAACGATTCAGCGCACCCTGAAATACAACCCATGTTCAGCTAAAACTCCTCTTTTGAATTTTACTATGAATAGGGTTTTTTTCTTCATGTAGCTCTTTAGATTTTATTGTCATGAATGAATGAACTTCCCAGAGTCAGGGATGGGCAAACACCTCAAATTTCTGCAGTCTCTGCACTGTGTAGGAATGTCAGTAAGAGCTGTGATGTGCAAGCGAAGAAAAGAACCCTTAGAAGGGCTATCATCATTTCTGGTCAATCCATGGGCATATTTCTAAAGGGAAGAGAAAACTCAGGACCTCAGCACAGGCAAACTCTGCACTGACCTGCACAAAATTCACCAATTGGCTCTCTTCTGAGGGGCTGCTTGCTTTGGGATTCAGAGAAGAAACCGGTCTAACACAAAACATAGGCTAAAATGATGAAGCTGAACCTTAGGACTCCTACTATATAGAGAGAAATCAGGGACAATATTCACATTTCCCACTGCAGTGATAGCGAATGCCAAAATACCTGCACTGTTTATTAATTAAAAAAAAAAATTAAAAAAATATATATTTAGTGCACTCAAAAATATCTGGACTGATAAATTTTTCTGTCATAACATTTGAAGAAGAATTCCCCAAAACCTTAAAAAGCTGTGCAGCAGTGTTTAGATTCTTTCCCCCTAGCTAATCAGAGCATGAAGATTGAAAGTATTACCATGTTTAGGTTTGGAGAGGATTATTTATTTCTATTTGCGTGGGATCTATTCTGCTGATCTCTGCTTTGAGACTGAAGCAAATATCCGTGCATGAAATAGCATCTTTGAGAGGAATTAACGTGATTTACTGTGAATAAATCAAATAGTTTGGGTTTGCTGCACCCCGACTTTTCCTGGCATAGTCAAGATTTTTTCTTCCCAGGGATTGTAATGAGTGCATCCATCCCCTGTATTATAATATTTTAGTGAGGCACGACTGAAAAAACCCAACTGGAGGTGCACTTATGTTTTTAGTTGGGCTTTTTTTAGGCAAGATTTCAGAAAACTGTTGTCAGGTAGGAAAATCACAGAAGCAGTCCAGAAACAATTTTACATGTAACTGAATGTAAAAGAAATTCCATGGATAAAGTGTACAACAGGAAAGCCCAAGAGCATATGTGCCATACAAGTCTCCATAGAATATGTGCTGAGCTTTTTAGCAGGTTTTGGAGAGGTGAGAGAATTTGGCATCCCCAGGGTCTTCTGAGACTTAAAGGGTCGATTTTTTGTAGTGCAATCTTTCACAGGCTCTACAGGGAATGACATAGGACCAGTAGCTCCAAATACATGATACCAAAAGAGGAAAAGAGAATACTTAATCCAGAAAGTATTTTCTCTTTGTTCCTCCCACTTGCAATTTAAACAAAAGTAAGCAATCTTATTAGCAAACATTGGTTCATTGATCTTGACTAGGTGACAATTAGAAATATTGTTCTCGGTAATGAGAGGATTAGAAGAGCCAATGGTTTACCAAACCGCTGACCCTGCAGCAGAGATTCCTCCCCAGGAGAACTTCAAACATTTATGAGTTAATTGGGTGTACACAGTTCAGTTTGCTGAGAAGGACTAAGTGCAAGTGAAGGATACTGGAGCTGTCACGGTTTTCAGTAGCCCTGGGATAGGGTTTGATCAATTTTCTCCCCTGATGCATTTCAACTCAATGGGATTTTCCTGCTTTCCAAACATTTTGCTGAAAGGACCAAGTGATTAATTGCTGTTCATCAACAGACACTTAGTCTGAGCCGAGGTGTTATGCAGTGTGTCAAACCTGGCTCGAGTTGCATTTGATAGAACATGGCTCAGGGGATGTTCATCATTGCAGAGGAAATACAGGCTTTAAGCCAGAAAATAAGGGTTAGTTTTTCTTTAGCAAGTGAGTGTACAAATATAGTATTCAATGCTGTTTTTTTGCAAGGCATGCCATTATTTCGCCTGAAGCTGAATTCCTCATGGCCATGAAGCTTTCAACAGATTTGTTCCAGTTCTGTGAAAAGGCCAGCATTTATTGGGAGACCTTTTCTGGTTTGTGGAAAGCAATTTGTTCCCCTTAGTTCTGCTGCAGTGAAGGACACTTCTGATGGATTGCTGTTTATCTAAAAGCTTCTTGTTGTGACCAAGAGTTTCAGGAAAAATAATAACACAAGAGGAAGCACCTCTTCCTGCCTCACTCAATCCTATATCCATATTCTGCAACTGAACTTGAGAAATGAATTTCTGGGAGCATATGACTGTTACCGTGAAAATCTTATTCACACCACAAAAGTTGTGGACATCCTAAGAAAGCACTTATATACGATCTAAAAAAAAACCAAAAAACCCCCCCAAATTAAATCCTATTTTTCCTAACCCTTTGCTAAACATAGAGTTAAGCCTTATATCTAAAAACCCCTCAACTCTCCTTTACTCTTTTACACCTATATTTATTGCAGGAAAATGTAACAGATGAGCAAGACAACTGTCAGCTCTTTCCCAGAATCTTTTATAGAGAAAAAGGGCAGCTTTCCTAATGCCAGTTATTCTGAGACATAAGTTATGCCATGAATCTAACATTATGGGCTTTATCAGTTTACAATTTTTAGATCCTTGAGACAGTAAATATCCTTTACTTACTACTTTTTTTTTAAAAGCAAAAGTTAAATAAATCCAAAATAACACTGTCTTCTGAAATCATGCAGAGGAAAAGAACAGGTTAAAAAATGGAAAGGGAGAGAACAAATATTAGATTTCACTCTAATTCAGGACTTGGCAAACAGAAAAAAATGAAAGTGTTGAAAGTACACCAAATCTACCACATCATCTTCAATGGAAAAGAGAGATAATTACCTTAAAATATAAAGAATTATAGGAAGAGAAACAGTGAGGCAGTAAGGCAACAGCCAAGATGGACTCAGAAAAACCAAATCACTTCAAATAACCCTGCTTCAGATTATAGCACAGGGTTACAGAGAATTTGGGACATAGCTGGGCACTAAAACAATTTTATATAATTCTACTGATTTGTCCCAATAAGGGCAACTGTTTAGATGAGCACAGGAAGACAAGGGCTGACACATCCTCAGCAGCAATACCTGTTTAACAGAGACTGGGTTTGAGCTGAAGTGGATGTGACTTACCAGCACACACCAGTCTACACCAGTTCACACCAGTATACTTCTGGGCTTTCCAGGGTGTGGGTGGAGCTGAGCAAGTTCTTCATGGCTTTGAAAAATCAGCTTAGCAGTGTAGGAAGATATTCAAAATGCCTGCAGTGTATGTGTCATAATGGAAGATACGTTGCTGGTTTATTGTGATTTTTTTTTTGTTTTGTTTTTGGTTTTTTTTACTTTTAAATGTTTTTCTTCTCAAATTTATTTGCTGAGGTAGGTGGCCAAGAACTGGAGCCGCCAGCATTCCTGCCAGAGCTGCTTAACACACCTGAAAGAATCTTGAGTAAGAAAGGTTTAAGCTTTACTTTCTGCAATATTGCATGGCAGTGGGGAATCCCTTGTGCTCTAGAATCATCGCAAGGAAGTGTGAGCAAATAGCTAGAAACTCATCTCAAAATGGTTTAATATCTGAAGTTAGACCAGGGGAAGTCTGGGGACAGTCGTAGTTGTCTACTTTTTAAAAAATAATCATGGTTTGTTTGCTTATATTTTCATTTAGACAATGCCACACTCTTCAACGGAGTCTTTCAAAATGTGGAAAGTGTTGCATTATTTTTTGGTAAGTACGTGTTCCAGTTGTACTTGAGCACCAAACCGAAATCCTGTGGGGGGTTGCTTTTACACATTTACTGAGATGAAACAGGGATTTTTGAGGATGCAGATTTCCCCAAAGACTGCTGTAAGACTAAATCCCGCTGAGTGTCAAGCCCTGCTCGAGGTCCCTTGTTCAGGCTCCGTGTTCATGCAAACACCACCCGTGTGTGACCCACACCTGGCTCACCTCTCTTTCCAGACTGCCTGGGCTCTCACTTCACCTGGTTACAGTCCATCTTCACGAACTTCCCTGCCCTTCTCAACTTCGTGAACAAAATGAAGTGTGTTACTGGGTTTTGTCCCAGGGATTTTGAAGACTACGGTTGCTCTTGCCGGTTTGAGATGGAAGGGCTCCCCGTGGATGAAGCTGATGAGTAAGTCATACCCATGAGAGGTCCTTTTCTGCCCTGACTAGCAAAAAAGGTCCTCACATGCTCTGATTATCCAAAGCATAGCACTTCTATAAATCATTTTTAAACAGTTATTAAAAAGTAGATTTTTTGGGGGGTAAGACCCACACCACCTGGCTCCAGTGAAAGAAAATATAATCTCAGACCAGGACAATCAAAAGATTGTTCACTTGTATCAGCAGGAGGTGTGAAAGGAAGCTCAAAGAGAATCAAGATACATCCATGTCTATGAAGAAAAAGGGTTTTCCAACAACGTAATGTATTAATTCCCTGAGTGAAGACAGCAATGGTTCAGAAAGGGCTAATGCTTAGAGATAGATGGAAATTAATCCATCCAGTCTGCAGCACGGGGTGGCTGGGAAAATGGAGATCTAACCCTGCTACTGGAAAAAAGCCGTGGAACCTCTCTGTGAAAGGTTTTCAGAACAATTGTGATGACATCCTGAAACAGGAGCTCGAGTCAGTTCAATGGATTGATCCCCAAAGAGCTGAGCTCCTGGGCTTTTGCTTCATTCAGCTTCATTTTAATGCAGAGCAGCACAAACCCAGAAACTGCAGAACCATCCATCAGCAGGTTTGTCCTGAGAATCGTCCACAGAGCCAGTTTGTATTTACAAATTGCTTTGCAGCCCTGGGGTGAGGTTTCCTTAGCAGCACAGAACTCCTACTGCTGTGCCTCATTATTGCTTTGCCACTGACAGAGCTGTGCTCGTGGCTCGAGGGAGCCTCCAAACCAGTGGCTGTTGTTTGTCTTTCCCAGAGAGATCTCCCCACAGTGTTGCCATTTTTTTCACCAACTTTATTTCTTTGAAACTAATTCTGCAAACCTTGGGGCTTGTCTGCGGCGTTTCTGTTCCACAGAACAGGGCTGAACACCTCAATGAAGGTTTTTAAGGCATTGGAAAGTACTAATAAGACCAACCTTTTCCCATTTCCCAGAGTAGTTCATTGTCATATCTAAATTAGGATCCAAGTTTACCTCCACAGACCTTGTGAAAGAGAAGCAGGCCCAGAGGACAATTCAAAATTTTACAATTTCCTTCTTGCAAAGGGAAACTAAGTAAATTTTTGGATTAACTGTTGCAGTAAATGCTGATGTAATTGTGATTCTCTAAACAAACAAGAATTGCAGAGTTTGTATTAGAACAATTATGCAGTTAGAAGAGCTTTTAGGTGCTAACACCTCACTAAACATCAGGCAGAGTCAGGAGTGTGTTAAGACCTGTCATCTGTTAGATGATTAAAACCCTGTTCCTGGTGGAGCTCACAGACTTCAGCCTCATTTCTGCAACAAGGCACAGTAGAATTTGTGGTGCAGAGGAGCCATCAGGCCTCTCTGCTGAGTGCTCTTTGCCCTCACTTTTGTTAGATTCATTCCTTGGGCTCCTTCCCTGGCTGTGAAGACAAATTAAATATTTTATTCATTATTTATTAAGATAGGAAGTGATTAAATATGAAATGCTTTCTAAATATAGGGGGAGAGAAAGTGCACATCCCTAGGAGGGAGCCTGGCCAGGGGCAGGTGTTTGCTCCATCCTCTGATGGGTGCAGGAGAGCTCCTGACCAAAGGTGGGCTCAGGGCACCTGCAGGGCTGTGGGGCTGTGTAACAACACATTCACTGTGCTGTTCACTGTGTTCAGCAAGAATCCCACTACAGATAACTCCTTACATGGTGGTCACAAGGTCATCCTTTCTGGTGAACCCAGCAGATGCTGGGTTTGGGTGTTCATGTTGTCTTTGCATTCAGCATTTTCCAGGCCAAATGCAATTCAGTAACAGAGCTGTGTCTGAGTGCGTTTTTCTGAAATGAGAGTATTTCAACCTAAATCTAACAGCAAGCCCCTATTTAATCTATGTAACAATTTTACCTGGGGTAAATGAGAACTTTTAGTGGTTTCATTTACAGCTGATGCCAGTGCACACAGAGGCTGTGCAGATGACTTATCTGTACAATCAGCTGAAGAGAGGAGAGGATTGAAGAACAACTTGTTGGTTTAGTTGGATTTTTCTTCCTATTCAAAGCTAAAGTGGTCATGCAGGCAATTTGAGGTTGGCAGGACAGCAGGGATGCAGGAAAACACAAGTTTTCTGACTGCCTGTGTTGTGCAGTGGAGAAAGCTGCTTTACTCCAGTGTGAGAAAAATATTTTGTGGCCCTTTCCCACGGCTAAATGGTGCATTTCAATTGGGATTGTTGCATAGAAACACAAGAAATAGAGGATAAAATTGCATGTATTTATATAGTCCCGATGAGACACAGGGATTGACAAGGCATTGCAGAGCCATTAACTCTCCGTGAGTGCCAGGCTCAGTGCAGTGCTCCAAATCTGCAGTGAGAGAAGTTGGGACAGGATTGCATCCAAGAACTGTAGGGCTGACCCACGGGGCACTGCGTGACAGTGAGCTGACAGTGAGGAAAGTATGTGGACCCTGGTAGGGGATTTTTTGTCTAAAGTGCCTGTAGAGTCCTTGCAAACACCCAGGTACCACAGCAGGACAGAAACGTTCAGTCACCCACAGCAGGCAGAGCTGCTGCCACCACTCAGTTTTGCTCCAGCTGCAGTTGTCCCACTCCTGTGACTCAGGGAAAGGCAGCACTCAGCCCTTCTTGTGTCTGGGGATCACACCACGGACCCCCTTTTCTCATTTGGCATCTTTTGCAGTTTTGTGTAAAAGAAACACAACATCACTAGAGTCTGACCTTGAACTGAAACTAAATCGTGTGAACTCTCTGTTATTTCATTTTTAAGATGCTGTTTTCAGCACCGCAAATGCTATGAGGAAGCGCTGGAGATGGAGTGCACGTGGGACCCATCAAAGATTTCTGCAGATGTCAGCTGCACTACGAAAAACCTGACCTGTGGTGAGATTGACCTGTCTCAAGAGCTTAATACTGGAGCCTTACCATGACCAGAAGTTCATTCTGGTCTACCTACCAAAAGTCATAGACAAATTAATCAGAAACCACCTCCACTTCCCAGGGCTCCTCCAACAGGCAGTGTCTTCCTGGGGTTTCCCTGACATTGCTTGAGATGTCTCCACACATCAGAAACGTAGCAGATGCTGAGGAGAGACCTGAAAAATCATCTTCTCAGAGGCATCAAGGCCTGATTTTTCTGCACTTTGAGGGATCAGACTCTTTATTCAGAGGGTCATGCACACTTCTCAGCTACAGGAGTATCAATAGAGGGCAGAGACCATGTGTTTTAACAGGAGCTATTCCATGCAATGCTGGTACAGGCCTGACAAGAGTGCAGTGAGGTTCTTTAATGCCTGATAACTTTTGATATAATTTTTCATCAAGCGTTGGCTCTCAGAAAAGACTATGTGCTAGAACATGATTTGAGGATACCAGCAAAGAGGAACAGAGTCCCCAAACTAATACCCTGACATCTTATTTCAACAACAATATAATTCAATTTCCCTTTCTTGTTTTGAATTAAAACAATTTTTCCTATTGAGGACAATCTCTAAAGATCCAGGTGCATTTAAACATGAATAACACTTTTTAAGCTCCGTCTATATAGTCCCCATCACAAATACGAGATGTGTGACAGCTATGGAAAGTCAATGTTTTTTAAACTCTGAAAGGTAGAAGATTTTGAAGAGGGAAAATAGTATTTCCTGGGAAACTGTTTCCTATGCTTTATGTTAGGGAGAAATTCTTTACTGTGAGGGTGGTAAGGCACTGGCACAAGTTGCCCAGAGAAGCTCTGGATGCCTCAGTCCTGGAAGTGTTCCAGGCCAGGTTGGATGGGGCTTTGGCCAACCTGTTCTAGTGAAAGGTATCCCTGCCCACAGCAGGGCATGGAATGAGAATGAGGTTTTATGGCCCTTCCAATCCAAGCTGTTCTATGGTTCTCTGATTCTTTATAAGGAGCAAATCACAAAGGCTTAGCTTGTGGACTGTGACTTCTTGGAGTTAGGAGGAATATTTTAATGAAGTCTGCGAAATGTCAAATGCAGTATCAGCTGGATTAAGTTTTCCATGGAAAAAGTAGAGCATTGCTCAGTAGTCCTCAGTGGTCTGCAGACCCAACCAGAGAGGCAATAATTAATCACCAGCTATTCCAGGCTGCATCAGCTGGTGTTTAAAACCAGGGCTGGACTATGAAATTTGACTATGTTTAGCACGGAGAAGAAAAGTATAAATAATGTTTGCACTAATGAAATACAGACACAAACCTTATAGGGAGGAAAAAGCAGGAGGTGGAAAAGATTTTTCAATAGACTTTTGTTTGAATTTATGTTTTATTTTCAGAGTCTGGGGATCCCTGTGAACAGTTCCTCTGCAGCTGTGACAAAGATGCCATTGAATGCTTTGTGAATGCACAGATTAACTCTTCCTTGAATGGGCTGGATGTCTCCTCCTGTCCATCTCCAGTTACAGGTAATAATAGAGATCTGCTCGATTGCCTACTCCTGCCAGATATTCTGCTGGCATCAAATGTGACCCAACAAGAATGAAGGAGCAGCTGGGTGCTTTCCTGCCATAAACCCACTCTCTGTTTCACGTGTCCTGTCCATTTACTGCTACTTGTGTGAATACCAGGAGAGGAGGTGGTGGCAGAATAATTGCTGTGCTGGAGAAGGGCCAGGAGAGGCTTCTGAGATGGGGATGGGGCTGGAGCCTGTGAGGAAAGAGGAGGAAGCTCAGGGGAGATCTTTTTGCTGCCCTCAGTACCCAGTGGGGTGTGGAGAGAAGAGGGAGCCAGACTCTTCCAGGAGGTGCACAGGGATGGGACAAGAGGACACTACCGCAACAGGGAAATTCCAGTTAGATGTGAGGAAATTTTTTTTTCTTTGGGAAGCTCCTCTCGACTGAAATAAATGATACTTGTGATGAGGTCACTAGCCAGAATGCAATAATATATTGCTAACCCATATCATCCCTTAAACTGTTCAAAACCTGACTGGAAAGGCAAAATCAGCTTTACTCTGTTCAGTCACTTGGTTTCCATTTCGGAAGGAAAAATCCGCGCTAAGGATGAAGGGGATGTTCATCTCCATTGTCACACACTGATCCGTGCTCTGTAGCAGAAATCACAGCCTTGCAAGACCAAATGCCTGTCCTGTGGGAGCAGGCCCGGATTAAAAACTTCATTCACATGGATTGCAATCGGAGCATGGCAGGGAGAGAGCTTCTCCCAAGCGGAGGGAGATGTGAAAAAACAGCGTCAGCTTTTCTAACCCTTTGGCTCAGCCACAGCCCCCAGTGCTGAGGGCAGACACACACACCTGTACCATCCCTGGATGTGTGCATACCCTCCTGAAGGGGTCAGGGGAGAAGAAAATGCCCAGGAGAAGTTTGCATCACAGCCAGGTCATTGTCTTTTTTTAAGACAGTAATCTTTCACTGGGATCAGACAGCCCTAATGTACACTATGGTAGTTCCAACACACTAAAAATAAAGGGGAAATTGTTCGGTGCTAACAGGAAAATCATGCTGATTTTACCACTGCTATAAAGATAGATTCAATTTACTTCCCTGGATGCCTCTGCTAATTTTAGGACCCTGATTATATTTCTTAATGGAAAAAAAAGCACCTTTGAATTAAACATTTTCATTTAATGTTCACTCATGTTATGATCCTTCTGTGTAGCTGCTCTGTCCAGTTCAGACTTTGGAAAAAAGAAAAAAAATAACCCTATCTGATGAATCCACAGGAAAAGGATTTTGGTAGGTTCCTTATTACAGAGAAAAATTTGAGTGAAATGGGAGCATAGTTGACTAAATCTTTGATTTAATAGGAATACATTCAATGAACTCCTGCTTAGTACTATTCAGATCAAACAGTGGAAAAAATCCCCTTTTCCACTTTATAAGAGAATTTTCTCCTTCAGAAACAACCAGCAAGAGAGAGCTGACAACACGTCACACGGAGGGTAGGTCATCTCTGTAATTCTTTGTCTGCAATGTATTAAATTGAGACCAACTTAAAAAAATTTTAAAAATGGGAAAAAATGGGAATTTAAAGAATGCTGATTGCCAGCCAATTCCTCTTGTTTAGGTTGAAACTCTTTGGGATTAGTTTTTATCATTATACTATATCGTGCTCAGTAGAATTTAATATCAGCAGGGTATAAATACTAAAGCAGTATTTTAATACTGCTACTGTAATTATAAATAAATAGGTTTATATTTTCTATATTTCTATCATATAGCAACTGTACAAAAAGCACAATAATAATAATATTTAGAAATAAGTTACCTTCTAATAAATCTGATCATGTTATGCCAAAACACAAAGGAGCACCCTGAGCCATGAATTTCTGGAGTAAAAATGTTTTTTTTTTTTTTGCAGAGTCGATTCACCAAGGGATGGATGAAACACAGGCTGTGACTGCATCTGTGGAAGAAGGTTTGCAAAAAGCACTGCTTTCAGCTCCCAAAAGATGAAAGAATACAAGACGTTTGCTTTCTTTCTGCCCTTCTAAAAGTACTGATGTAAAAGTAGATGTAATGTTTCGGTGATAGAATTTAAGCTTGAATGGGAAGGTGTAATTTTTCAATTTGTGCATGTAATGTGCTTAGCCAGTGTTTACAGTAAGTTTCCCAAGGGCTGGGAATGAACACTCTACAACAAAACCTGTTTTCATCAAAACAGCCTTTTTTCCCTGGGAACACAGGTTGGAGCAGGTGAGCTGTTTGGCAGAGATGCCCTGTGTGGGTGCCAACCACTGGACCCACAGCCAATTGCATATTTCTTGTCTTTAAAAGATGTTGAATTAATTAAGATGAAGCAGTAGCACAAGGAAGTACTAAGCATGGTTTGCAGCAATGAGCCACCAGTTTGGTTTATTTACTTTTAATGGAAAGATCCAGGTTGAAACCTCCTCACTCTGGAGCCTCCTGCTTGAGTCTCTAAACCACGAGACCAAGTCGTTCTTGTGACAGTCTTAATTTTTTTTATACCTTTTTTTTTTTGCTACAATCAGTAGTTGAAACTGCTCTCTTCTTACCTGCATGGTGAGCACTGCAACACGAGAGGCCAGGGACAGAAGTCACCCAAAGGCCTTGGTAGCTCTGGGAAGGCACACCTTGTAAGACAGGGCCAAGATATGAAGCAGAGAGGGAGACCAGTCTTGGACCATTGCCCAGTTTAGCTGCTGCACTCTTGTTATGTGGCTCCATCACAAGCAAAGCCACACTGTCGTTGAGGGAGGAGGGTCTTCAGAGCTGGTTGGCAAAATGGACTGGGGGTGCCGGTCCACAGTTGGCTCAATAGGTGGCATTTATCCCAGTCTAAATGATAAAAATCATTTTATCAGATAAAGGAATAAGTTAGAGGTTAGGGAAGTATTTGGCCTTATGGCTGCCTTTCAGTGCAGGCAAACACACGCTGTTCACAAGGAATGTGGCATGCTTCTGTGCACAACACTGGGATTCCAGAATTAATCCTATTTACTCTATTTGTCTGTCAAATGGACTTAATACTGAATTTCCCAATTCAGTCATATTTATGTTGCTTCTTTCACAGAATCACAGAATGCTATGTTAGTTCAATGTACATTATTTGCATGCAATGAGATTATTTTATCAGTATCACTTTGCCTATAACAATCAATACACCACTGAGAAAAATCGGCAAATGTCTATTCATTCTCAGCAACTTCACTATTTATAACTGTGCTGGCAGTGTGTTTCCTGAGTTTACATTTTCTATTTCCAACAGTGGTTTCACTTGAGCCCCATGACATAGTTTTGGTGACTTCCAAAGCCAGAGGTAAGAGTCTGATGAAACTTTTGTTGACAAATTTGGCACTCTTTACTCCAGGTGAAGATGGATTTTCATTTATGAAGCTCTGTGGTGTCACAGCCAAAAATCTGCAGCACAGGATTTCTGGATAATACCTCTGCTTCTGCTGACTTGTACATCCTGCAGCAAAACATTTCTCCTAATTACCACCTTTATAGATGCAGGCTAATAGTGATGTTTGGTTAAGCTTCATGATGCTTTAAGTTAAAAGTCACTGCAGAAATGCATGGCAGAAATTCAGCAGGTAGGTCACAACCACGATGCCTCTGTTCTTTGTACAGTTACCACACGGGACCACAGAGGCACAGCTCCTGCTCCCCCCATCCTCTTGAAGAAAGGTCAGTGACCCTCAGTTTTCCTCTTTCTTTGACTGGCACAGCAATTCTTCACCTAAAAGCATCACAGTTAAAACCCTGTGCATGGTAACACCAGGGCTGCTGGAGAATTAAATTTAGATAAGGTCAGATAGCAGATACATAAACAATAAAACCTGGCTGAGGAGCATTAGCTGTTCCTTGCCTCCAACCACTCATTTGCTCTCCTCATCCAAGTATTTCTGAAAGCCTCTTCACATAAGGTTTTATGATATAATGGTTTTTTCTATAAATTACATTCACAGCATCTACTGCCAGAAGCATTCATTTTGATTTTGCCTCATCCTTTATTATAGATAATTTCATAGAACTCTTTCCCAGTCTAAAACCTGTTCCAGCTTTCGCAGGTGTCCATGCTTCGAGCACAAGCTCACCAGTAGGTACAGCTGAAAATGGAGCACCTTGGTAGATCTGGAAGTTTTCTGTGGCCCCTTTTGTGTAAGAAGGATTATCCAGGCAGGCTGAAATCCACCAGAAAAACGTGAAGGAAAATTTCATATGAAGAGTAGAAAGCTGTCATTTTTTGACTCTGATTACACTGTCTGAAGAATATCCCTGTCTCCCACCCCAATGAATTCGGCATTGCTGTACTAAGCACTGGTCAAAATCACTAAATGCTCTCCCACATTAACTTGAATGTGTCTGAAAATCTGGGTATTGTGTTGCAGGTCTGCATGGCTCCCAGGAGATTATTTGTAATATCTATTATTAGCTAAGCACAGAATTTCCCAAACACTGGTTTTATTTTCTGCATCCAGCAGGAACCGCTTTCAACATTCCACTGCCAAAAAAAGTGGCATAAAATGTGCACCTTGCTGAGCTATCAAAACCAGTGTGTGACTATTGATCCCTTTCTGCCACCTTTTGTGGGCTCTGTTGTGTTCTTAGCAGTACTTTAATTTCTTTTAATCTATTCTCTTATCCTGTGGCAGGTTATTTTCATCACATATTAAAACCAGAACATCAGAGGGACAAGTTTAATGAATTTGACTTTAGTCCAATTAATAAATTCATCCAAAGAATTCAAAAGGAAAGCTTTAAAAATGTGAAAATACATGCCCATTACTATTTTCAAAGTACTCATTTTGTGAAATGCCACATTGTTCACATTGAAATTTAGAAAAAAATGAAACCATATGATAACTGTGTTTTCATTTACAACTTAGTTTATATTAAAAAAGGTTTTAAAAAAAAAGGAAAAAATATTTTAAGTATCTCCGAATTCAACAAAACATTCCTGATCAACAATAGTGTCAGATAATCTAAAAACAAATACCAATTCAATTTTTAGGATAAAGAATCTCCTGAAAACAATTGTTAACTTATTTTGCCCTCAATATTTCCTTGTGGTTACAACCCAGTAAACCCTTCAGTCACCCATCTCTGCATCAGTCAAATAATTTCCTGCTTTCACTCATGCTGCTCTCAGTTTTAGAAACTTCAGGTGAACAGACATTTTTTTAAAGCAATTTACTCAGAAAATGACATCTCATGACATCTCACCTGCACTTTATCTCTCAGTACAGCTGACTAAGCAGCAACCAACATGATTTTCAGCACCTGCCACAACTCTTTGTCTCAGTACGTATAGAATTAAAAAAAAATAAAAGTCAGCAGTTAAACTCATCATAGTTAACCACAATCCTTTCTTCTGAAAGGTAAGAGATGTGAATAAATGACTGGTGTGGATAGTCTACTTTTCCAATTTTCCTCTTGGATATTCTTTCTCTATGACCATCAATTCACACTAGTTCTGCCTGAGGATATTACGCTGACCCGCTATCTAAAATTAAAATCTTGCTGTTTATTTTCTGTGTCTTCATCTGCTTTCCTTTTTCTGCTTATTCAGAAGAAGATGGATTTATGGAAGCTGTGGTCCCAGTGGCAGAGATAACCACCTCCCCAGCCTCATTCCCAGGAGACAGTAACTCAGTGCAAGTCAAAATTGTCTCCACCGAGAAGATTCCTGCAGGCACACTTGCAAGGACAAAAGGAAAAGGCAAGTGAAAAATGAATTGCACCTTTTCTCATTTACAGCACTTCCCTATTTCTGTTCACAGCTATCTGAGGAGTCAGCATTTTTCATGGATATGTAGAATGACACTATTTTGTCCTTAAATCTGGAGGTTACATACAGTACAGGATGCATAACACTGACTGCCCTGGAAAGGGCAACTCACTGCCAACAGACCAGGAAAGCTTAACTAACCATTAATAAACAGCCTCCCACTAAGAATTAACAAATTTTAGAGGACTTCCAGTTGATAATAGTTCAGAATATGCACTTTTGGACACACCACTGAAAGAAGAGTTTATTCTGCCTTCACAAGTCTAATCTATGCATTTGTCTTCCCCAGAGACAAGCCCTGCAAGGAGTGGTCTGAGCACAGCTTCCTCTGGAATAGCTCAGGACATGGGACTGTCTGACAGAGAACCTGCAGGAAAAGGTAAATAAAGGGGTTTTTTCCCCATTATATCTGTTGAAATATTCAGCTACCTGTATATTAAAAGCAGGTATGTATTGCATATGGAGGTTATAGTTATTTTAAACCAGTTAGATAAGAACACACATATATTGGTATTTAGGAGGTGCAGACATCTGCAAAAGCTTCCATCACTATAACCTTTCCCGCCAATGTGCTATCAGTGACACAAAAATTACTGATTAGCTTATATGTACACTTTTCATAGAGTGAAGTATCTAAAATGAGCTCAGTGATTGTTTGCCCCAGCTTTTGTTTGCAGAAAGCAATTTAATCAAATCTTTAAGTTACTTTGTTTTACAAGCAGAAGCAGCAGCAATAACAGGAATTTCCCTGCTCTTCATTCTGACCTTTTGCCAAAGTCTTGCCTGTCAGACTTTTTCTCACCATTTCTGATTCTCTTCCTATTCCTTCTCAGAGATCCCAAGACATTTCAGACCTGTCATTGCTATAAATCCACACTCAAGGACTCTCCCATCCATCTTGTTAGGCTTCCCAATGGAGAACAGCAGCCCTGGAACTGAAAAAAAGAAGACATGAAGAATCAACCCTGCCTTTCACCAAACTGGAAAATTCGATTTTAAAATACCAGCTTTTAGAGAGCACAGAGCAATGCATGAACCTGTGGTTCATTCTATCAATTAACATGGATGAGTCAAGACCCAAGCAGGCACATGGGCAGAATTTCCTGCTGGAGACAGTAATGCAGGGCTGTCCCTGACAGAAGCAGGGTTTCAGTCTAGAGCTGCAGAAGGGACGATGGGATTACTAGTGGGAGAAAGGAGGATGCAGAGGGAACAGAAGCTGTCCCTCCCTCCCTCCCTCTCCTGCAATCCAACCAGCAGCCCATTCAATCCTTTTCCTGGTAATGTCCCAGAAGAGGCCCCTTGATGTCTTTTTCCTGATATGGAACACTGTGTTCTTTCAAATCTTATGAATAATTCCTGCAATATCAATCCTCCTTGATGGGGGGGAGCCACAGGGACATTAGGATTGGGATTTGGTGATGCCAAAACCTCAGCAGCACAGTAGTCATTACAACAGATCACTCCTGCATTTGGTATAGGGGCACCATAGCTCAAATTGGACTATATTTCAAATGAAAACAAACAACCAAAAAAAAAAATTTAAAAAATTGTTTCCTCCATCAAAACATTGCTGTTGCCCAGCTGTCACTGTGGAAGCACAGCGGTTAGGACTGCATGTCCTGAAATACCAAGACAGAAAGCACTGAATACTCAGTTAGGTTTGAATATTCCAAAAGAAAAAAACAGCTATGAAATATTACACAGGACTGCAAAGTATTCTCATCGCAATCCAATTTGACTTTTATATCTTCATAGGGATCTCTCTCCCCTTCAAATATCACCTTGCCCTTCTGCTGTCTTTCTCAGTCAGCAATATTCTAAGTGCCATAATTCATGGAAGGCAGCAATAACTTACAGGTGGTATTATGTTTTCTTTCAAAGTTTCTGATAGCTCTGGAAACACATCTATCTTCACAAGAGAGCCCTCAACCAGTGAAAACATGATGTGTTAAATAACAACTTTGTTTTGTAGTGTGTGAGCGACTGACATTTCTGCAAGAGAGAGGACGTGGAAGAGTGAAGAGGGAGCTGCCCCAGCTTGGAGAAATGCTGTTCTGTTTAACTGAGCGATGCCCAGAGGAATTTGAGTCTTATGGCTGCTACTGTGGCCAAGAGGGAAGAGGTCATCCCACAGATGCACTGGACAGGTGTGGGCTCCTCTTCTATGCCATTAACTGTGGGTGTTTTTGGGGTGTCAAGAAAGATCAGTGCACCTTTGGTTTTGGGCATTGTATAGCCATGTATCAATAGTCAGGTCACATTTGGGGGGAAAAAATCCACTTAAATAAATAAAACATGAAATACTCTAATGTGACTAAAACACATTCTATTGTTGCATCAATGTTTTGGAGAGGACTCACTAACTCAATTAAAATAAGAAAGCAGAACAATGGGAGGCAAGCAGAGCAGAAGGAGGAATACATCAAATGGATGATGACAAGGGTCACTGTAAAACCTGGCTAAGAGGTGGCTTGGAAAGTGATTTATGAAGCATTAATATCCATCCACGGCATGCTGTTCTTCAGAAGGGAGCAGAGCTGGAGCAAAGTCCTGTCAGAGCTGCAGCCAAAAGCCAACCTTGTGCAGCACAGCACAGCTGACGAGGAGACGTGCAGAGAATTCCACAAAGTGAAAGCTCTTCTGAGAGCACTGTATTTACACATAAAAAATCTCATCCTCTGTGGAAGTTCTTAACAGTTGAAGCACATCAGTTCTAAGTATAGCACACAACTTTTTCCTGCACTCACACACAAATAAAACTGCCTACTCATGAAAAACTGGATTAGATGATGGCATGATCTGGCTATCATGATGCAGTTTTCAGATTTCCAGCCAAGATTTGAACACACAAAGACATTTCTCATGGTAGATTAGGTCATGGTTACAATTGTAATTATGTGTCTTAAAACAAATCCCTGTTAAACACATCCGAGTTAACAAATCCATGTTAAACACATGACACCAAAGGAATGAGGAAGAAGGAAGTGAAAGTAGGGACAAGTATACGAAGAAGAGTTTGGGGTTGCTTTTTTTTCTTCATAGTTAAAAAAAAATCCATTGTATGAAAACTAAAATTTATCAGTTTTAATGGGTATTGAAAGTAAGTAGATACAAATAATTGTAAGCACTCTGGGATTCAGGAAGAGTAAATATTTTCCATTTACTCCTACTGTTTATTTTAGATGCTGCTTCTCTCATCACTGCTGTATGGAACAAGTTAAGAAACTTGGATGTCATGCAGAAAGAAATTCGAGATCTGAAGTTGTATGTTTTGATCACATGCCAAAATGTAAGTTTGTGCTAGAGGGAATTCTCATGTCCTGATGACAGTCTATCAGCATGAGACTGAATGCCACCATGACTGAGAGCTGAGGATGGAAACAGAAATATTTAGCTTACAAAAAGTTAGCAATGTTTACTGTAAACTTGAACTTTTTTCCTAGTTGAGACAAAGGTTATTACACTGTATAATGCGACCAGGTCAGGCTGAGAAAATTACATTCAGACATTTTATAATTGTAGACAGAAGTCAGCTATTTGTGTCATTACATTCCCAAATTCAGCTAAAGGCAGTCAGACCTTCCACTGCTCAGCACCTTGGTGGCAGGCTTTTGTTTAGATAATTAATGGTGACTTTGGAGACTAAAATTCACGGCAGATTTAAAAATTTTCTTTTCAAAAGCTCATCTACCCATGGAAAGTTACACACTAAGTTTAACAGCTTTCAGACATGAATTGTGAAACTTCTTTCAGGCATTGGTTGGAGCACGTGTGAGAAGCTCCTCTGTGCCTGCGCCCTGACCGCGGCCGAGTGCATGGCTTCTGCCTTCTTCAACGAGAGCCTGAAGCTTCCCCACGGGCAGCAGTGCCGAGAGGAGAAGGTGTCCTGCCCAGGTGACCCTGCTGAAAGGACTCCAACAGGCACAGAAACAGGTCCAGGGGGTTCCAGCTCTGAGGAGAGCAGCGAGGAGGAAGGTGCCCTGCGGAGCGGATTCCGAAGAGCCAAGAGAGGGACACAGAATTCCATGGGGAACCCCAGAACTGTGGGACATGAGGGCAGATAACCACCCACCCCCATGGGCTTGGGAAGTGGCATGACAGCAGTCAGCCACTGGTACCTTCCTTCTTATCCTTTAGAGCACACTAATGACATAATCATAGACTAAAATTAGGTGTTAGGCTGTATTAACTCCTTACTGTAGGGAGGTCAGCACTACGGACCATCTATCTAAGTCAGATATTACCTTAAATAATTATCTGCCGGTATTCTGTACTATTTCATTTGATTTTGATGTAAAAACAGGTATGATCGGACTGATTTTTGTTAACTGTGCACTTGGTTCAGACTGGGTCTTACTGATGGTGGTCAAATATTTCAGGTTTTTAATTAAACCAACCTGCAACTACTCCATCTCCTTTTGCAGACATTCTTCCTTTACCGAGCTTAGCAGGAAACACCAAGAAGAAAACCTAAAGTAATAACATAAAAATTAGTTCCTTCTTTTATTCCAGTCTATAGCTCTGTGACTCCCTTCTGAAGGCAACGGAAGGCCCAAAATGCTGGACAAACCCTCCTCTAGGGCAGTCTCTTGCCTCCCTGGGGCCCAGGTTAAGGACATGACCAGGAAACTTGGCAGCCTGGTACAGCCCTTGGACTGTTACTTGTTATTGCTCTTCCATGCTGGGGACAATGAAGTCACAATGTGCAGTCCAAGGGTGGTCAAAAGAGACTTCAGCACTTTGGAATGGCTGATCAGGGAACATGGAACACAAGTGATTTTTCCCCCTATTCTTGCAGGAACAGATAGACCCAGTCTATCAATACCTGTGTCCATGGCTGGTGTCACAGACAGAATTTGGGGTTTTTTGGTAATGGGATGATCAGCACAACACCAGGCTTGTCTGTGTCAGAGGGGATTCATATTTCTCACAGAGGCAAGAGGGTCTTTGCTCATGAACTATCAGGGTTGACTGACAGGTTTTAAAACAGACTTGAAGGGAGACAGGGGTAATATCAGGCCATGACAGACATTTAAAATTCCCTTTCAACCCATCCTATGATTCTATGACTCACCAACATTTCCTAGAACAAAAAATGTTACTTCAAACTTCCCATTGAATCAGCTGCTCTGAAAGGTCTGGATTTCTTCTCTATCATCTTGTTCTACAGGGCTGACCTTTGTCACCAAAGTATTCCTTACAGACCAGTGACTGTATCCTCATGCTGGATGCAGAGATGCTGCCTGTGCTCTTCCAGATCATGCAGCAGTTCACTAAACACTATAATCTGATCCTGTGCAAACTGAACGGCGTGAGAGCAGCAGGTGAAAATGACTGAATGCTCTTGGATGAGCAGCTTATAAACTTCCGGCTGGTGATATCCCCCCTTCAGTATTTTTCCTACATTGAAAGTGCAAAAGATTCGTACAGCGCAAAAAAAACCCCTAAACAAAACTCAAAACAAACAAACAAAAAGCAAAAACCACCATCCCCCCAAAGTGCAAACAAACAAAAAAATCCCATCACACTAACTCCCAAAACAAACCCCAAAGGTAGTGACATGAATCCCTCTGGATCCCAGTGGCTACAGCATCAGCACTAGTGAAAAAACCCAACAGAAAAAAAAGGTTTTTTTTAAAGAAAAGCAGAGAGGACAGCTAAGTCATGTGAGAAATTCTATTTGCCGACAAAATTTTAATTAACTCCCCCTTTATGCTGTACAGAAAGAGGACATCTCAGTACTGAAGCAAAATACAACTGCAAAATGCCAATTTTTCTCCTCTGCTGAGGATGAGATCTGCATTATGCTGCAACTTTTATCACCTTTTTGTTATAGGGATGAAAAATTATTTTACATTTCAAAGCATTTATAAATAAATATTGCAATGAAAAAGTGAGATAGATAATGAGCTGAAATGGGGAAAACTGGACTTTAAACAGGTGAATGAAGTGCACTGCAGAGTAACAACAGCTCATCTCTCTGACTAGAGCAGTGCTGCTGCTCTGAACACTGCACCTTAAAATAAATTCCTATTCCTTTCTGCTAATTACTACCTTCATGGTTATGCAAACATTCACTCGATGCTGAATTTTCTGACTGCAGAGATAGGGATGGATCATTTGATCAATCAAGTAAAAGAGAAATAACAAAATATGTTTTTATTCAGGCAATATTGTCAATTTCTTTGAGCCTTTTTCCCCAGTATCTCTTATTTCAGAAAGAATTTAACACCCAAGTTATGCCCTAATTACTACCATGTGAATTGTATTGATAAAGAGAAGTCTTAAATAATCTAGTTATGATTAGCTACATTTATTCATAATCAGAGATCAGTGCTAAAATAATAAAAAAATGACAAGCAGATCAAGAAGAAACACTCAGCATAGCTCTTTCCTTTCTTCTCTCATTCTCATAGTCACTTTACACTGTATTTTTCATAGATTGAGGGCACAGCTGGCCAAAACCTAATTGTTTCCCAAAAGCAAACAACTAATTTATAAACTACTAATCTAAAAATATTTCCTACTTCAATATTTTAACTTTTTAAGCATTGAATTATTTTTCTGTCCCATGGGCAGGGACACCTCCCATTAGACCAGGTTGCTCAAAGCCCCATCCAACCTGGCCACAAACACTTCCCAGGATGGAGCATCCACAGCTTCTCTGGGCAACCTGTGCCAGTGCCTCACCACCCTCACAGCAAAGAAATTCTTCCTTGTATCTAATCTAAACCTACTCTTTCAGTTTGAAGCCATTCCTCCTTGTCCTATCACTGCATGCCCTTGTCCAAAGTCCTTCACCTCTCCTGAATCCCCTTTAGGCACTACAAAGTGCTCTAAGGTCCCCCCAGAGCCAGAGGGATCACAAGCCAGGGGAAATCATGTTCCTCCAGGATGAACAGCCCCAACTCTGTCTCTACAGAAGAGCTGATCCAGCCCTCTTAGCAACTTTGTGGCTTCCTCTGGACAAATCAACATCCTTCTTGTTTTGGGGGCTCCAGAGCTGGATTCAGTACCCCACGTGGGGTCTCA
Source organism: Acanthornis magna (assembly GCA_036785705.1). Lineage (NCBI taxonomy): Eukaryota > Metazoa > Chordata > Aves > Passeriformes > Acanthizidae > Acanthornis > Acanthornis magna. Next base: position 7,519,981 of record JAWUZG010000119.1, on the reverse strand, counting down.
CAGGGGCAAGAATCCCCTCCCTCACCATCTGCCCATGGGGCGTTGGATGCAGCCCAGGACATGTTGGATTTCTGGGCTGCCAGAGCACATTGTCTGTCATGTTGAGCTTCTCACCCACCAACACCCCCAAGTTCTTCTCCCCAAGCGGCACTTGATACATTCTCCTCCCAGCCTGTGTTTGTGCTTGGGATTGTCCTGACCCAGGTGCAGGACCTTGTAGGCCTTGTTGAACCTCATGAGATTGTCACAGCCCCACCTCTCAAGCCAGTCCAGGTTTAATAGTAAAGAAATGAAGTAGTTTAATAATGATGCAATGCTGTAACATCTGCAAAACAAAATGGGTGTGTAAACTGAGGGCTATTTTAAATGCTAAACAATTAGTAATTGACATCTTAATTGTGAGCAATAAAAATTGACTGACACCTTAGAAAAATTAATTTTAAATTTTGGTTTATTTTATTGCTTAAATATAGATTGCACAGTGTTCTTACAATTATTGAAACTGGTTCATTACATACAGTACAGAATATATGACCATTGGAACAACTGACAAATTAGCCCTACTCTGACTTTGGACAACAGGCTATTTCTACCTTTAAAAATTACCATGGATTTAATTTATCTTAAAGTTACCCACTACCAAAAGCTATATTTTTTCCAAAAGGAAATAATAGGAAAGAGAACCCCAAGCAACAGCTGGAATACATTTAAACTGGGTACCAATTATAATCATTATGACAGTGCTCAGTGTGTTGCAGATAACACAGGGCCAGTTTGCATAAGGAGCTTTTAAGTTCTGCAGCTTGTTTGAAGAACACAAAGAGATAAGTGAAACAATGCAGCTTTGTACAACAAACAGCATTCTTAATTCTTTTGGTTTCATTCGTTAGCTCACGTAACAATAGCAACCAAAACAATACATTTTACAGTCACTCCAATCTCCCATATGTCTAGAAAGGCCAGAGCGAACAAATTATCAACTTACAGACTCCCTGAATTTCCATAAAGGAAAAATTAAATATCACGTGAACAAGCTCTTCACTCCCTGCACTACACCTGCACAACACCTGCACTTCCCAAACAACGTTCACTGAACATTGGAAACACGGAAACCTACCATCACCATAAAGGAAAAATACTTCATCAACAGAACAGAAAATGAAATGCTGAATCTAGTTTTTTCACATGCAGCATTCATGCAACAGAATTCAATCACAGAAACAATCCTGTATTTACAGCACAGTCTCCATACTGCACAAGTGCAAACAGAAGTACATTCTTTATTACTTAAGACTCCTTATTTTCTTTTTGTACAAAAGTGCCAAGTGATATTCTTTAAAAAATGACAGTGGGTAGGTGTTTTACATTGTATCCCTATGTTGGATTTACTTTTTTAAAAAATTACACTCTTTATATAGGCCAAAAAACTATTAGTCTTACCTTAAAAAAAAAAGAAAGAAAAAAAAAAAGAAAACTAAAAGCTAGAGTCCTATTTATGTGTAGACTGTGGTCTGATCAGGCTGATACGCTGCAGCAGTAAAAATCACAACGGAATGCTGTAGATAAGGGGCTGTTTCGTCATCCACTAACAGCTGTGATTGCACTGTTAAACTGAAAAGAAGGTCTCAATTACCTTTTGAGCTTTGTGAATGCCTTCTGAAAGTCTCAGCATGTCATCTCATAGGTTTAAGTAGCTGATATTTCTCTGATGTCATGCCGCATCAGGTTTTTAAATGTATCCCAGTAGAATACTGGACTACAGTCCAAAAAACTTAAAATCCTTTTTACAGTGGGTTGGCAAATGCTCCAAACAGTCAGCAGATTAGCAGGGCTAATAACCCTTCAGATCCTGAGTAAGGCAATCAAAGACTAATTTAGGTTGGGAATTCTGAAAGGCATTTAAACCAAGCTCCTGGTCAAAGCAGGGCTAACTGAAGTTTGGTTACTTTGTTAATTTTCACCGTTCATCCAAAGCACTCAATTAAATGTCTACATTTATTATAGATATTTGAGAGCATTCATTGGTGTTTGCAGTGCCCCAGTCAGATTCAGAAAGATTAAGGGACTTCAAAGTTACTATTCAGGGCATCAATTAATGCTGTTTTTCTTTTTCTGCCTGCAGAATTTAGTGAGTCATAAAGACAGCCTTGACAATTATAATCAACTGTCCATGATTTACTTTTATCAGTTTTACTTTATTTACATTTGAATAGTGTATGCTCAGATACATAAACCTATGAAAGTCACCTTATAGGTTTGAGAAATGAAACAAAAACAAACACAGAGATGCATCTCTAAAAATGCTTTTGCTTGAAAATATATGTAATAAATTCTTGATCTTTTAATGGTTTAATTGAGTTTTCTTTCAATTTCTAAAATATCACTAAAAAGCTGTTATAAACTAGAGAAATAGAATATAATTTCAGTATTTATGATTTAAAATGCCCTCAGTTTATTTTCTGCTATACTAAATATATCTCTCCTGTATTTATACTAAAGCAGACAGTAAAATACTACAGTGTTTTCAAAAGTACAGTCTGTAAACCATATATCTTAAGACATGAAATATATTGCACAATTCCGTGCTCCAAGAGGAGATTTCTCCTCTCTTAAGCAAAGCTTAAAATTTAACTTCTAGCAAGAAACACAGGACATATACTGGGTGTATCTATCTAAAAAGCATGTTATGTGATGCATCAAAAAATACTTAACAAGTGTCCATTAATTCATTCACTGTATTTGAACACATGTAAGGTATTGGTTTTTTTTCCATATATTCCAAGCCAAACAAGTTGAGTAGCTATGACAGCATGAACAAGAAGGAGCTCAGGTAGTGCTCCACTGGTTACACTGAATGAGATGATGCAAGCCAAAAGCATTCTAGTTTGACATAGAATTGAGGTGGAGTAAAAAAAAAAAAAACAACAAACCAACAAACCAACCAACCAAAACAACAAAACCAAACAAAAAAAAAGTTTTAATAGGTTTTTCAGTTACAATCTCTCAAATTAAAGGAATTTGAAGTGATACAAATTCCTAGAGTAACTGAAATATTTACCTATATGGTAAGACAAGTTTTAAATCTGACTTTTACATGTACTCAAATATAAAAATGAAGAAACATGATCTGTGAAAAACCTAACTCAAAAGATAATACAGAATATAACAATTCAAGACAGTTTCATGAATTTGGCTAAAGTAATCCATATTTGGCTCATGTCCATCATTATATTAAAGTTAGATACAATAAACAATAAAATTTGAAAACTCATCTTATTCTTTCTATTGTACTCTACTCTAAATAATGTCCAGCAGACTTCAGAAGACACTTAATACACACAAAGATCTGGAAACTTCATCTCATAGACTGGAACAGAATGGTAATGAGCATGTCCAGCAGTAATGGTCATCGTTCCTGAGGGGCTAGGCGGAGGACTGTGTGAGAAGCACAACCAATATACAGAATTTATAGTTATATGGATTATTTTCTGTAGCTTTACACACTAATAATTGAGAAACAAGAGTAAACTACCCCCCCAATATATATACCAACAATATACCATAAAATAATAAAATACCAACACCATTTTATCCTAGTCCTGAAATTCTAATGAAATTATCATGCTCTGAGGATTTTTATATTCTCATCTATATCATAAATTTCACTGGTATTATAAAATTATCCAAATGTATCTTATTGCTAATAAATATTATTTATCTTGCATAATGATGTGCACCACTCTTTATAATAACACCATGTGTTACTTTGGGTGCTCAATATCTAATTACTTTCTCAACCAGATAATGGGAAAACAACAGCAGCCTGCAATACTAGATAGACACAGAGATACTGTAAGACATGATGACATGGCTTCTGGATATTCTCCACTATCAGAACAATTCAAAATAGTAAGAAATCAAAGTGATGAAAAGCACTCTTTTTCAGTGTCCTGGTTTTGGCTGGCTGGAATAGAGTGAATTTTTTTTAAAGTAACTGTGTTTTTAGATTTGTGCTGGAAACAGTGTTGATAACACAGCGATGCCTTGTTACTGCTGAGCAGAGCTTACACAGTGCCAAGGGTTTTCCTGCTCCTCACACTGCTGTGCCACTGTGTAGGCTGGAGATGGGCAAGAAATTGGGAGAGGACAGATGGACAGCTGACCCATGGGATATCCCATATCACATGGCGTCATGCTCACCAGTAACAGCTTTAAGGAAAGTAGGAAAGAAGGGACATTCAGAGTGGTGGCATTTGCCTTCCCAAAGAGCTTTGCTTTCCTGGAGATGGCTGAACACCTGCCTGCCCATGGGAAGTGAATGAGTTTCTTATTTTGCTTTGCCAGCATGTGTGATTTTTGCCTTCCCTATTAAACTGTTCTTATCTTAACCCACGGGTTTTCTCACTTTTACCTTTCCAATTCTCTTCCTCATCCCACTGAGGAGGGTTAAGTCAGTGGCTATGTGGTGCTGAAATGACTATCCAGGGTTAAACCACAGCATTCAATTAAGGCAACTATTCTCTCCTTATTACATGTGTAATGTAACACTATGACATAACCATCTGAAAATAGTCACAATTGCTTTGTAAATAGTTTTTCAGACATGATATTCTTCTTGCATAAAGCCTTACCGGATGGTGAGTTCCAGTATCTGTGTCAGTTTATCATGAAGCAAGTTTGCCTAGGAAAAAAAATAAAAAAGAATTATTAACTCCTAGATATTGATCTGAGCTACAACGGATGTGCCAGGCCATACTCAAATGAGGTCCACATTGCCACATGCAAATCTAGGCCACATTTCTCCTCAATTTCTTTTCTCACTGCTGCAACAATTCTGAGCCTTAAAGATGCATTTGAGACTGAGTAAGCCTGTCCTGGAGCACCAGGAATTCTACAGCAAATTCTGCTGTTGCAGACAGGAGTTTAACAAACCTGAAATAGATTTAATTATTCAAAATATATAATGGATTAAATACTCCTCCAGTTATCCCAGAATAAAATATGAACGGACTGTGAACCCAGATTTCAAAGATAGCAAGGAAAACGTTAAGGTGAAGAATGTATGAGACAGCCATTCCTTTCCAAATGGTTTAGGAACAATAAAAAGCACACTTTAAATTAGTGGAATCTCCCAACATCGATAACAGTGCAAACAAAAAAACCAAAACCCTGAACTTCTAAAGAAGTAGCAGCAGCAGTGACACAACAACTTAAATCACCTTCAGCCAGCACATGCCCATTAATGCCTACATTGATATCTTCAGTGATCTGTAACATTTTGCAGAAACTCACTTTGGTTTCACATTGGGCTGCAATTTCTTCAAATGGTGCTTTCTGGAACTTTTCAATCACAAGACGCCTTTTTTCCTTTTCTTGTTCTTCAAGTCCATTGTTATCTTAAAAGAATAAAAAAACCCCAAAAAACAAATGGCAATCTTCGCCTATCAAGTATAAGTGATATCAAATGTGCACTGCAGAAGTGAGTAAGAGCTGTGCTTGATGCAACCATTCTCAAGTGAACTGTCAGCTGGCATTGTGCCTAAAGCAAAATGCAGATAAAATTTCAGGGAGGTGGTTTGAGGACCCAATTTTGCCCCTTTCTTACTATGTCTTTAATTACGTACATCCAGGCTCCCTTTTGCTTTGTTGCCTGCACTTCTCACTTACTGCACAGAGGTTCAGCTTCAGGAGAAAACAAGGAAGTTCCTCCCTCCCAGTAGCATGCTCACAGGCGGCCAGAGTTTTCTATCGGAATTTGGGAAAAGTCAGTTCAACCTCCATAGGCTGACTGAACCTACAAGAAGCTGGAACTTTCCAGCATCCAATGAATTTAAGTACCTTGGGGATTAGGCATACTTGGAAGACTCTCAGATTAAATTATTGTTTATAATGTGTTTACTGTTTAAAACATCAATGTTTAATCCATATTTTAAACAGGATTTTGGTGGACTGGACAGCATTAATTAACAATTAGTTATAGTAATATGAAATAAAGAATCTGGATAATTCTGTGTTCTCATAACCAGGTCACTTGTCAGAAAAATGTTCTTCTAAAAAACCTGAGTGATTTTGAAGTCCACAATGTGCAATTTACAACATATTTTTTGAATGAAGACCTGAAAATCTTAATATATAAAAAATGCTCAAGTTACTTCATAAGTAATCACTCAATGTAACTTGAATATCTCACATTTATAGCTTGGTTTATAAGGCAAATGTAATAGATGACAGGCATTTCCAGATGCTCTTCATTCAGTCCCATTAACTTCAGAAAATGAATTCACTAACATTATCAAGATAAAATTTCAGAGATTTAGAAATAAATAACTGGAGTTTTAAATAAATTTACTAGCTGAAAAGAAACAAACGTAATATTTTATGTTATTCTGGCCTCTCCTTTTTCTTCAGTAATTCCACAGTAATCGAGAACTATGCTGCACAAGCACAACTATAATAAATCTTACCAATGGCCTTCTTCAAAGCTTCAAAGGTGATTTCTTCAGTATTATCAACCTAAGCACAAAGAAACAAAACTCCTTAATCATCACATATAACATATAAGCTTCTAAAAATAAGGAATATGATAAACACTGGTGGCCAAAACTGCAAGAACTTTTCTGCCTTACAAATCTCTAATAACTTTATTTGGACTTTCTGTGGCAGGCAAGAAACCACAAATTCACATTTCTAAGCCACTGAAATTAGTGAGGAAATTCTTATCCAGTGAGATAAAGGAAAACCTTCATAATTCTAGTCAAGATGCTTTATGGCAACCATACTTTTCAAATGTATTTGAATTTTGGCAGAACACTCCTTTAGGTCAGGAATAAGTTGTAGTTGTAGTTGTAGTTGTAGTTTTTGTACTGTAAAATCTCAGTAGTGGTTCTTAGCCAATAATATCAACTGCTTCCTGAGACTGGCTGAGTTACCAGAAATGTGATGCTAAAAATAAGAGAAAACAGTGGAGTGCAGAGTGGAAAATGGTTACTGCTTTAGGCTAACTTCGTACTATTATGGCTCCAAATAATTTGGAGCTTACAAGATAAACGCTGGAGTTAAAGGGCTCTTCATGACAAGCTATGTCTGATGCACTGAGAAGATTTGTTCATCTAATGATATGAATACCCATTTGCTGCTGCAGATGTACTTCACCAGGAATTGCCTGGTGCTGCAAAATTACCGAAATGCTTCCATTGGTTTCAGACCAAGTTCCTATACCAGCAAATACACTTACAGTAAAACCACTGCTATGGTTTAGACGGCAGAACACTGCTCACCTGAACATAACATGGTTTCTTGGCTTGAACTTCCCCACTTCAATCCTTCCAACATGTAAATAGGCAGCACTTTTATTTTTCCAGATAAACACTAATTGTTTAGAATCGTCTAATATGATTTAAAATAAGAGATCTGTAAGGTGGCAAAAAATTCCTTCATCCGAATCAGAGGAATCTGAATCCTCTTGATTTTTAAATTCATTGGCTTGAGCTACTGTTAAGGGATAAGCCAGCAGAAGTAGATGTTGCCTTTTTACATGAGTATTATTTCATGAGCTGCAGTTGTAAATTATACTTTTCTAACAGGTTTTACTGTATAAGCACGTATTCTCTACTTCTGAATAAATAAAAGATTAATAAATAAACAGTGAAACAATAAATAAAGAGTGAAACACTTTTTTTGACAAATATTCATAGATATGGCTATAGGTCAAGAGTATCCAGCTTCTGAAATAATCACCTTTTATACAATTCACATTTGGTAAATAACACTTGTTTATGGTTGCCCTTCTTAGTTCCAGTAAACATCCACAGTAGTTGCTTATATTAACCCAACATTATACTTGGTTATTAATATCACAGAAGCACTATCTGCTTTTACAAGTGCTTTCACCTTAGAAATGGAGATAACCATTGAATAACCCACCTTCCTGAACAGGATTCACCAACAGACTTGGCACCACAAAAAACTTTTGAGTCCATTGACAGAAAAATTGCATTTGTATTGTATACAATAACAACTATTTTATGGAGAAACAGTCTTCTACCTCAGTGCCGAAATGATACCATACATCATTAATCCTAAAACTTCTATTAAGTAGGTAATCCTCGCAATCATAAAGCTTTATGCTCAATTTTTTGAAGTTTAGTTCTGCTGACTGCTACGGATTGTTATACTTACTAATCTACACAGCAAGAAAACCAGATTTCATATATAGGTATGAAGGTGCAGTCAGTTAATTGCAAAATACTGTTTTCTCCTTTGCCTTTAAAACAACCTCACAAAGCAAGTCAAGGAGGAATACTTTGCTCCTGTGTTTCTGATTAATAAAACTCCTGGTTTTAAGAGATAAAAAGTAATTCATTATCCGAGACACTGGACCACATTTGGAGTACATTAAACTGAGAACCCAGGTTTTGATTTATCTACAACCACTACATCTGCTTCAAAAAGGTCTATGTATCAATGCTTGACATAACATCAGCATAACTTGAAATCTGAGATGGAAACTTCTCTGATTTAATTCTACTTTCATGAGAAGTATTCAGTCACACATAACCAGAAATAATGTATGATTTTAAAGAAGAATACTAATGTCAAAGAGCCCCAGTCCTATGAGGAACATTTACTTGCTTCAGAAAGCTAGAGATCTGACTGTCTCACTTATTTTTCAAACACCTTTTTATTCTTTCTCCTGAACGTTTATCTGTATCCTTGCTAAAGCACAAAAGCAAGAAGTGAACACAAAAATCATCTGAGATATTGTCAGCACAAAGAAGAAAGGAATAATAATAGCAATAATAATATTAATAATAATAATGCAAAACATATCACTTCTGTCTAAACTGAAGCTTGCTCCTTTGCAATAGCTTAATACTGAATTTTTAACTAACACTCAGGCTTGACTCAGTCCACACATTTTGCTTCATGTCTCTAGGCAGTCTGTGTTTGAAGATGCCAAAAGCAGGGATCATCAGTACCTCATTTGAGGTACAAACACCTCAATTTCAACAGCTAATCTGCAGCCAGCAGAAACCTGGTTAATAAAAATCAGCAGAACCTCTGAAAAGATTCAGTAGAAGTAGAAATTTATTTTAAGAAATACTTCAAATGAAGTGTCAAACGATGTGGGATAATTTTAATTATAATGCAGTCTTCCTAAGGGATAATTAGCATCAGCTCCTGTACCCTACATACGGACTTTTTGTTGCTACTTTATCCTTCCTGTGACTTTTAAGTGCTGCATGCAAAACCCTTCTGGAGGGGAACAGTGACACTGGGGCACATAGCGTGGTCTTTCCCTGTCCCACTCAGAGACAGCAGGTCTCCCACCAGGCTTCTATCTCTCTAGGCTTCTATCTCACAGCCCCAGGCTGATGAACAAATCTCTCAAATACTTCAAATGATACAGGGGTGCAGATGCTGAAATTTATTGTATCCCTCAAAAGGCAAAGAAAATATTTTAGAATATTTACTTATAAAATACCAGTTGTTTGGCATGTAAATATATGTATTGCTAAACTATATTCTGCAGCACTATCTGTAGAAACTATAGTGACAAAATACTCTTCTATGAATAAGATCAGCAGAGTATCTTTTGACAACACACTTCTGCAGACACACAACTTGAAAAATCCAACCCCCCGAAATATTTAACATTGCTAGAACAATCAAATATTCAACTTCCTGGGAAAATTTCACTTGTATTCCCCCCTCCCTCTACTCATGATAGAGCTTTAAAATCCTCTGTGATTTTCATACCTGTGCTGTGCTGTTGAGAGACAGAATATCCACTTGAATAGACAGAGTGTCCACAAGACTCTTCCTCCTGGAGAGTCTGTCCTCATCTAGCACAGAAACAAATTATCTCACTTTTTGCATAACACACTTGAAACATGATCAGACATTTCTACCCATCAGATGCAGATTTGTTTCCATACGCCTGTTTAACCCAAGATCATCTATTTTATCATTTGAATTGTGAAAAATGATCAGTTACTGCTCTAAATTACTACATATGAAGGAAAACAACCTTTTTATAGTTCCTTCCCCCTCCCATTCCAGATCTTTTCAACTTTCCCTTGAAAGTCCAGAATTTTAAAAAATGAGATGAGGTCTTTTTCAAATGTATAATAAATAACATAGCATGTGATGATATATAGCTGTAAAATCCTTTATAAAAGCCTGAACTTATTTTTTGGCTTGTGAAATTGAAATCTTAAGGTCTTAAGTTTGGGATATTCTGAAACAGAAAAAGGCTTTTTGGAAGATGATTCATTGACAGAAGAAACAAAGATTTCTGAATGGAAATGAACAACAATCCCTCCTCATTCTTGTTGCTACATGAACCATATTCAGTGAGTCTAAAAATCTACTGGGTGAAAAAAATTCTCTCCATTTCTCACTTCTTACAAATATTTTAGCAGGTCCAGCTGGCCTAAAAAGTTGTCAGAATAAGACCAACTGTGCTGATACTCAAAGAAGCACAACCATTTAATTAATGCATAAGGAGACTATGATCAAATGATTCATCAGTTGATGGAATTTCCTCTGGTGACTGCAGTCCTGAGACAATGCACCAATAGTGTTTTCTCATTTTTGACATTTAATATATTAACATAAGATTTTAATAAATACTAAAAATATATTTTATGACTTGTCATGAGGATCCTCTGACAGAGACCTGTGGCCTGACTTTTGTGTATGTCATTCACAAAACCATGAATTGCAATGTCACATTTGAGATTTTAGCCAAGATCAAGCCATTTGGACTTGGCTGTTACTATTTGACAACTTGCACTGCACAGTTAGAAGCACTTACAGGCATTTGATACTAAAACAAGGAGAAGGACTGTAAAATTCCCCCATGACAAGATAATTTATGCTGGTTCTTCTGCAACTTTTGTTTAAACCATTTCTAGTGAAGCAAAGTGCTTTTGCAGAGCAAATATTGAGCAAGAACAAACAGAATTCATTCCAGCAGAGCTGAATGTGCTCAGCTTTTTAAAACCAAGAAATAACTTTCAGAAGTCACATAAATGAAATGTCATTTTAAGATCAAGAAGCAATGAAAGAAGATTAGTGAAAAACACCTGAATTCTACTAATATTTGCCAGGTTCTCAGAGACCCTGAGCATTTGAAGTGGCATTCTGAAGGATTTACTGAATTTTTCGTCCCTGATGGCTCACTGGTACATGACCCAATACATTCCACGTCTGAGGAAAGCACCTCAGTTCCCAAGAGAAAACACCCGACAAAACCACATCTCTGCTGCCATCTTGCTGCTCTCTCTGTAAGTGACACACAAACATGAGAAGATACATTTTGGGGACTACTTTGGATAGAATTCATTTTTGTAATGGATGCCTCACTATACTTGCCTATGAAAAATACCCATTCGTCTCTAATTTCAACATACTAAGTGGGTGAAAAAGTTGTGAAAATTACCATTTTTTCTCTTATAAGACACAATGTTCATCCACATACATTAAGGAGCCACAGGGCACAAGGACAGTGGTAGAGTCCCCCCTGCCAAGGCTGCCCCAGAAGGCTTGGCCCCATTGCCCAGGGACACTGGGAGCTCAGTGTCACCTCACTGATCAAGCAGGATCCACTATTTTTGACAAGGGTATGTAGCAATAAGACAAGGGGCAATGGCTTTTAACTAAAAGAAGGTAGATTGAGATTAGATACTAGGAGAAATGCTTTACTGTGAGGATGGTGAGACACTGGTACACACTGACCAGAGAAGCTGTGGATGGCCCACCCCTCAAGTGCTCAAGGCCAGGCTGGATGGGGCTTTGAGCAACCTGGTCTAGTGGAAGGTGTCCCTGCCCATGGCAGGGGGGTTGGAACCAGATGATCTTTAAGGTCCCTCTTTTCCTGGGTGAGGGACTCTAGTCTTAGTGCAGTCATTATCCTGAATGGCCAATGACTAAGATGAATCATCACTCTTTGAACAACTGAGAGCTTCTTCCAACTTTCTACAAGTTTTCGCAATGTCACTCAGAGATGTAATTAGTACCATCACAAAAATGATACCTATGGCTCTACTACCTGCTCAGGAAAACAAAACAGGAAACTACTGAATTGTAGAGTACCAAATCATGAGTGAACACAACAGCAAACCTCACAGCATTGCTACAGGCATGTCAAGGAGAGAAACAAGAAAAGCATAAGGAAACACTAAGTCCACTAAGTACAACACAATTGCTGGCCTAAAGGTCTTTAGGCCTTGTAAAAGCATTTTTTGACTGCACATCTAGGGACACACCACAGGCAGGAGAGCAGGCTGACCTACAGCTCATTTTTACCTTTTGACTTGTGTTTGCATTTATGAAGTTTTTTGCCTGATGGAAATAGAGTTGAATTAAATATATGTGTACATATATATAGACAAAAAGATGACTGAAAGTACATTTAAATTATTAGTTTTCTCTCTCCCCCAAGTAAGAAAGAGAACAATGTACAAACATTTGCAGATATGAATGTCTTTCAAACTGTTAAGTATCAAGACATGAAACAAAGACATGACAACAAAATTATGTCTATAAGTCATTGTTAAGCATTATGTCAGCAATATTTGGAAATACCAAAAATAATTAGGATGAAATATTTACTGGTTTTTCGAGTTCAACTCTAGATTTCACAGGAATATACAAAAAATGGATAATTTTTTACTAAGATTAATGGTCTCTTTTGAAACACTACATTCTAGCATGATAATATTAATAGCAGAAATGGAACATTTCAATGCAGTAAAAAAAGAAAAGCTTAGGAATTCCAAAATATTCACTTGATACTGATTTAGTTAAAACCTTGGAAGCTCAATATTCCACAGGTTTAATGAATATTTGAGATTAATAAATTTAACTAGCTATGGCAACAGTCAAGGAACAAATTTTGGTTGCTGCTCTTTAAAAAAAGATTACAAAAATCCCTGAACCCATCTCATTCATATATACCATGATTTAGGATTAAATATGGCAATTTCTCATCACCTGCAGAGGCAGTTAATCACACACTTGCAGCTAAACTTAATGAATCTTGATGTCAGAACTTACGTCTCTTCCTGTGTAGGAAAGCATTTTTAGCAAAGTATACAAGAAAACCTTTGCAAGGTAATTTGGGTACAAATATATCAGAGTTTTCTAGAAGAGCCTTAACATAAATTTCAAACCAGGCTGTCTTCCTCACTCCATTCTCATTCACTCAAAGCCTGTAACATTTCCTCACTTGCTGCCTACCTCTTCTGCCAATACTAAAATATAACATTAACTGGTTTTTTTTGGAAGCCAGAAGAAGTAAGTACAGGAACATTATAATTTTTAGAAGAAGTCAAGCAGCAACAGAAAAGAGGCATTGTGGCTGTGCTGGAACATATCACTTGTGTGCCTGCTTGCATTTGGGATAAAACCATACCTGCTGTCTGGAGAACTCGATTCCTCCCACAACAACTAGCCAAAAAAAGATATTCAAGAGCAGGCAGCAATGTCCCTAAATCAGACTGCAAGAGCAACACTATCTGTATGTGCTATGGTTCTTTCTATGCGTGACCTAGCAAACACAGAAATCAGATTTTTCTGCTAGGTAATTTAAAAAGGTCATGTTTTGGGCTGGGGTGTCCCCATGTCTATTATAATAGCAACCAGATATATACAGCCACAAAACACATATGGTTAAGAAAACAAATTCTTCAATCGATTTTTTTCAGTAAGATGCTCAATTGGCTGTTGAAAATATATTAAAAGCCAAAAGCATACAAATGTCCCATACTAGTTAGTCCTTCACACATTATTCACACAGCCTGTGCAGCATGAACTCCCATAAACCTTCCTCAGGCAATACTTTATTTCCACTGTTACCTGACACTAAGCTTGTTTAGGTGTCTGATGGAGGAAAACATCCCATTCTTGCTTAAATTAACATCTGCTCATTGAGAATTTAACTAAGGCAAAGAACTCAAATCAGCACAAGACCATATGGCAAAAGGATGGAGTATCTTTCATCCAATGTTCACATGAAAAGGATAAAGTAAGCTGACTTGTATATTCCTTCCTCATTTTCTAGATCAAGTTAGCAAAGTATTCTTTTGAATGCAAAGACTTTATTAAAAAGAGTCAAAGTGGGTTCTAGGCCTTCTTGCCTCACATCCTTTCTTTAAGGAAAAAAAAATCTTAAAAGGACAAATATTTGAAACTTCTTAGCACTAATACAGTAGCTAATGAGAAAAATAACACCTTGAGAAGACAAAATGATCTGATTAGGTTTTGTTGCCAAGCAGTCACATTACATTTCACTGGCACACAACACATTAGGAAAACATTCTTAACAACTACTACTAAGTGGCGTTGCTACTAATCACCACTTACCTGTTACCTGGGGCACATATGGAACTGACAATCTTTCCACACTGTATCCACTGCCTCCTAATGATTCTGCAATCTTGTTCGTCAGGAAAAATAAATCTGTTTCATCCTTCTCTAAGGAATTTGGAAGACTGTCAAAATATATATTTGAAGTTATTGTCTACCAGTAGATACTTGTTGGCTAAATAAAATATTTTTCCAACATCTGTGAGCAACCAAGAAGGGTCAATGGTAATGATTAGATGGAAATATGGCTTGGTCAGTTTTTTAGGAATGAATACACTTAAAATTTGTCCACTGAAAACCTCTGCAGTATTTTAGATTATTTTAACACTTCTTGCTTATCTGAAATATATCCTTCACCTGTTCTGCTACATCTTGAGAGAATATTATCTCTGTTAAATTAAAAAAAAAAAAACCCAAACAAACAACTCTGCACAGCAACAGTAACACTAATAGTAATTAATCAATTAACAGTAATATTTGTCATTTGCCAGCAGTGTGCCCTTGTGGCAAAAAAGACTGAGGGTATCCTGGGCTGCATCAGGAGAAGCACTGCCAGCAGATTGAGGGAGGAGATCTTCTCCTTTACTCAGCTCTGGTAAGGCCACACCTGGAGTGTTGAGTTAGGAGCTGGCTCGCCAGGACATGGACTTACTTTAGAGAGACCACCAAAGGGCCACTAAGGCAGATTAAGGGACTGGAGCATCTCTCCAGTTAAGACTGAGAGAGCTGGGAGAGCTCAGCATGGAGAGAAGGTGGATCTTATCAGTGTGTACAACTCCCTTAGGGGAGGGAGGGTGGAAAGGCCTCAGAACCAGACACCTTTCAGTGCTGCTCAGTGACAGAACCAGAGGCAATGGGCACAAACTGACACACAGAAGGTTCTGACTGAACATCAGGAAACACTTTTTTGTGTGAAGGTGACCAAGCACTGGCATAGGTTACCCAGAGAGTTTGTGGAGTCTCCATCCTTGGAGACACTCCAAAGCCATCTGGATGTGGTCCTGCATGGTCTGCTCTAGGTGACCCTGCTGCAGGAGGGAGCTTGGACCAGATGACCTCTAGAGATCCCTTCCAGCCTCCCCCACTCTGTGATTCAGTGAAAATTTATTTTGCTGTGTGACCACACTGAACATCCTATTGTGCATAAATGCCTCTAACTACAATAAAAAAGTCTGAGACCCACTTTTTTTCCCGCTCTAACAGTACATGCTTTTAATGCTTACATTTCTTCTGCCTATCCAGAACACTATAAAACCTCAGATTTTTCTTCACATATGTAACATTTTTCAATGATGTATGATTTTTAATAGCAAAATAGGGACTTCACTGTCCACCAATTCCCATTTTGTATCTACTTACTTGCATTTGTCTTTGAAAATTGTTTCTGGTAGAAAATAAGATGCTTCCACACTTCTGGTTTCAATGACCTGAAAAAAAAACCCAAGTCAAACAGGACAAATGGAATAGTTCCATAGCTATTTTCTTCAATAACTAACCTTCACTAACATCTATGTCAGCACAAATGAGACCTTTAGGATTTCTTTTAACCAGGGAAAGAGACTGTAGCTCTCACCCTTTAGACTAAAAATCTGGTTCTCATGGTCTTGTTCATGTCAATACTGTTTTACCAAAGACAGTGGGGCTGTAAAGTCTTATACCAGATCAGGATTTGGCCCATTATATGGTACCACAAGCAAAATAAAAATGCTGTACCTTGAGAGAAGACTATTCTGTTTGTAAGAGTCAGCAAGTAATGCCATGAGAGACTGAAGATCAAGAACAATGTCAGTGGACATAAACACAGGAGATCAACACCACAAGCAATTACTTGACACAAGTTATTTCCTGACTTTACATTAGAATGTGTACTGTTCAAATTGACTTGAATTATTCAATCATGTGTTACCTTGCTGACATGCTGACAAAAGGCAGGGACTGCAATCATCTGACTCAGGAAGTTTAGATATGCTGCAACCAATGCCATGACACCACAACGATTAAACATTGGCAGATTATCCTCATTGATGATCGCAACATCCTGAAATATAAGGGGGAATATTATGTTTTTCAAAGTTAACAGGCTGTCCTGAATATATGGAAGTCAAAATTATCATTGGTAACATTAGATATGATGTTTATCTGCTGTTATGTAGCATTTTATATCTCTCATCTTAAAATTCTAGTCTTTTAGCTCACTTCTGAATTAGGAATATATTCATCTGAAGTAGAGAGCTTAAAAGATTGAAATATTATGAAGAGAAATAAATTTACTCAACGCGAAATTCTGTTTTTTGGAAAGGAAGAACAGGTTAATGACTGATAGTCTCTTGTCCTTACCACCTGTTGATAGTAACATTTTCTCAGGAAAATTAGAAACAGCAGTTTGATAATAAAGATCACCTGTGTGAGTCACAGATACAGCACAATAAAGGGAATTATTTAATGCATATTAGCACCTCTCTGTTTATTCAGATTGCATTATTTTTGCTCTAGTAAAGCTCGTAATGTCATTTCCATCAAGTAAGGATTTGGTTCAGTTACAGATTTTAAAATTAAGGATGCACACTGTATTTCACAGGCTTCATAATGCAGCTGCACATTTGGGAATAAGGTTAATGACAGAGTGAACTGGGAATACAGGGCCTGATTTCATCAAATTTCCTGAGAACATGTTAGCATTGCTTTTTTATTTTTAATGCTTTATTTCAATGCAGATAAACTTAATAAGTTATATTGTTTCCCTGAGGACTGTATGCAAGTATGAGATAATGTTTGATCCTATTAAGGAACTCTTAAGGAATAAAGCCTGATAAGACACAGACAGAATTTTACTCTAAGGTAAGATTAAATAGCCTGGTTTGATAACTATTCCCAACCAATCAATTATACAAAACTTTTCATCCTGGGTGCAGACAGTCCATGTATTTTATACAGAACACTCTCGTAAGATCATAGGTTGTAACAACACTTAGTCAATCTGACAATAAATATCAGTGATTTTAAGAAAGTTTCAACACATTTGCACATCTGCTGTTTTTCCTAAACAGCACATGCTGTAGAAGTTTGTCACAAAACTGATTAGCTGAAGCTTCCCCATTAGTAAGTGATAGATACAAACTGCACTTCCTTAGTGGATCAATCAAGTGGACCAAATGATGAGATTTCCAATTTGAAGATCAATGTACAAAACCCCCAAGATCTTCACATCTCCAATTACAAATATAAACTGTCAGTCAATGAACCCAACATAGATTCATACCTGCAAGGCAATAGCTAATCGAATGAGGTCAATAACCACTTCTTCATTGGCCAGTTCAATTGTGGTAAGAGCTAGAGATGTAAACAGCAGTTCAAAGTTCTTTTGGACATTGTCTTCTTCTTTGCAGCCTAAGTAGATGTGTCTGTACAACTGCTGGCCATGCTATAAAAGACATAAAAGGGAAAATGGGTACAAAATAATAGAACAATTTAGGTTAGAAAGGATATTTGAAGGTCTTCTAATCCAGCTCCGTACTCCAAATGGGGCCAACTTTGATGTCAAATCAATTTAGATACAGAATTAGAAAAATAAAAAAGGATAAAATACATTTGTACACATACATACACAAACAAATACATGATTAATCAAGTAAACCAAGTTTCTAACAACAGATTCTTTATAAACACAGCATTGTTGTATTTTATGCAGAAATGTACAGATAGGGAAGATGATACAGAGAATTGCATGATTACTGCACAGTGTTACATGTTGGAATTAATTTCCTGTTGAAATATTTCAAAAAAATTAAAATTGTCCGTTTATGGAGAAACCAAAAAGTAATCTTGAAACATTCTCAGGAACATTCAAGTAACTGATGAGCTTCAAGTATTATCCTTGTGAATACATCAAATTTGTTCATTAAGCAACTCCCCTTGAAGAGCAAAGCAAGAAAAAATTCTGCTAGAAGGTATTTCAGAAGGTGAGCAGGGCTCATTCACCAACATGTGTAGGGAGGCTGCAGCTCTAATGCAGAAGCCAAGTCATTTAATGAAAGACTCTCCACATCAAGTGACTTTCTTCTCCTGGTAACACTGTGCCTCACCAAATCTCTGTAAAGAAACTATTATCGTAACACAAAATGCAAACACAAGAAATGCAGAATAAGCAGCGGGTGTTTCATGCAACGTACAACTCAGTACCACCCCAGCATTCTTAATCTGTATGTACAAGTGTGTTTCAGTTGACACAGTTAATTTTCAAGATCTAAAGACTAAGTCTGTCTTTAGAAGTACTAACTGAGCTCTGGAAGGAGGAAGAAAAGTTATTTTTAAGCTCTCTTTTTCGAACAGGACATATTTACTTTAGAAATAACGAAGATGTTGTTGGTCTTTTCATTACTTCTAAAATCAAACAGTTGTTCAAATATACATTGTATTTAGAAAAGAGAGAAACAGAGCTATTAGCAAAGCAGAGAAGCTACTATGAAATAAGCAGAGTTAAGGTTAGCTGTTTAAAGACTCAGTACATTTGGAAAATAAAAGTAATGAAATCTTTTATCCCACTGATAAAGAATTGCATTTATATAGGAAAAAAAAGATTATGTGGATTTTCTTGGTATGTGTCTTTCTAGAAGACTGGAAAATTCAAGAAATGAAATATTTCCCTTCAAAGAAAGGATAGAAATAAACTGAGAAAGTGATCTGCGATGAAGAGTTTTGTGGCTATGTCTGGTTCCATCCCACCTGGGTATGACATACAATTGCCTCAGAATCCCCATGTAACATCAAGCAAGCCTAAACGGTCATCCAGATCTTAATGGACTTCTGGAGACGCCTCTTCCCTCTCATTTGATTACGCAGAGAATTGGGGAAGAGCAAGCTGCTAACATGCACAGCTACACCAGCTATGATATGCACCTGAAACAGTATCACACAGATAATCATTGAATGACTTCATTTCCCAGGGTTAATACATTTTTTAGAAGCCTCTATGATATTTTCTTGACCTATGAAGAATTTCTTTTCCTCTTCTTTTTTTCAGATCAGTATTAACAATTCCAATATTTAGCTCAACAGCTACAATGTCCATCTAGAAAAATCAGTAAATACATCTTATCCAAACTGCTTTAAATCATAGATATTAAATTAACGAATTAAAATTAAATTCACTTTTATAAAGACACATTACCAATAATTGCCAATGGTGGAGTATTTTTCATATTTGTATTATTCCACTTGTACATGTACTGGAAAGAATATTAACTGGACTAACTTAGCAAGAACATTTATCTTGCAATGCTACTTGAATGCTGCACAACTCTAGTTTGCATGATATTTGCATACTTTTTTGCCTACTTCAGTAATTTCTGGTTTTTTGTTTACAAACATACCTACACAGACAAACCAGAGTCAAGAATGACAGAGCACAGCAACAGCTTTATTCATTTCTCCCACATAAAAAACAAGGTGTTTACTGTAAGTAATTTCACACGATGTATCACCTAAAAAACCCCTGTTTCTCCTTAGAACCAAATATACTGAGAAGTCATCTGGTAGAAAGTCCTGTAAAAATAATCTTTTAACAAGATGCATTTTTCCTGCAGAGTTAACTTTTTTTGACGTCTTTACCTAAAACATAAGACATAAGTCTCTGTACCACAGCTACAAAAAGATTTCTAAATACAAAATTGTCTAAAAATACAGCAAAATAAAAGCCATACATGCAAAAAACTACTACTGAGTAAAAATTAAATGCTGCACAGGGATCTAACTACAGGGAGGTCTTTTCAGAATCATGGTTTAGACATATGCTGTTCTAATTTCATGCATATAAGAGTTTTAACTGAAGACATAAATTTAAATTTTATTGTATGGAATCATCTTTCAAGTATCTAGAGAACCTCAACACTGAAATCATTGTAATTTGATTACAATAATTTGGAATTGGTCTTTGAGACTTGTTGCAAAACCACAGCTGTAGAAGAAAAGCAAAACTACTGGTTCAGTTACATTATCTTGTTTCTAGATAGAAAGTGATGTTTCATTCTATTACCTTTTTCATGAAGCTCACATCTTGCCTTGAAATCTTGTCTCGTTTTATCTTCAGATCAGAAACATCTGGTATTATTCTACAAATGAAAGAAACGTGTTGTTTCAGCAAAAAAAAAAAAAAAAAAAAAAGTTGAAAAGGAAGAGAATGTGAAATATAGGAACTATTCAAACAGATCTTGACCCAATTTCCATTTCAATTATATCCATGCTTAACAATGATATTCAAATTTCAATTGAAGAGGGAGAACCAGAAAGGGAATTATGATGATCACTTTTTTTTTTCTCTACATAAAATAAGATACTCTGTCTTCCACAGCTAAACTAGTAGATATTTGTAATGGTCATTTAAAGTACTGTGCTCTGAGCCTTACCTGTAAAACACTTGCCATCAATAAATGACAATGAGCACTGTGCATTTACCAAAACAGTACATTAAAAATTCATATTAGCAAAAACATTTAAAAATCAACAGTACTTGTCATTCAGGTAATGAACTGGAATTTCAAGTAGGCCAATAAATAAAAAGCACTACCTTATCCCTCTGAGCTTGGCTCTGTTGTCGTGCCGATCAATGAGGTTGTGCAAGATTTCCAGGACCAGCTGCCTCAGCTCAGAGTCTTCCATCAGTGAAGGAGACAGTAATGGGTCCAGAAAGGGCGCAGGAAGTGCATTACTTATTGTTGTGGCTTTGTATCCTGAAGTCACCTGTTCATTGTTGGGAATAAAATTAATGTGTGTCATTACTGCATTATAAGAATTAATAGCAGCTGTCACTTACTGTTTAGTGGGTTTGCTTTGGCATCCACAAGGTGGATTCAAGTTGTATTAATTTTGAAAATTCCTGACCTCAGTATGAATTTGGATGGACTTAAGCACACATTTTCAAATTAACTCCCTCATGTTAAAAGTACTTTTCAGGATCCTTTCTTTACAAAAATATCCAGATTCAAAAAATAAAGGTATGATTTATGGGGTTTTTTTATATGGTCTATGAAAAGCTGCAGGGCATAAAATGAAGATGATAGTAATTCCAATAGATAATAATTACAATAGAGATGTTTCCATTTCAGGTTATGAGCTGCTCACATATGGTAGACTAAGCTCATGTTAAACTGAAAAATGAGAAATCAGGGCCTATATTACACCTTAAACATTCAGGGATACTACTTTATGGTAAAACATGAAGTAAGCAGCTAATATCACTTTCTTAGAAATCTGGTACTATAGTGTTATTTTTGCTTTTTAAAAAAATTAATACTACCTCTGACTTGTCCCATTAAATTCCTTTTAATTAAAGCAAACTCTGTAGGTACACAAAGAAAAGTAAAGCTCTAGCTGACAATTCAAATCTTAATTAGTCGAACATTTACAGCAGTCAGAAATATTTAAAATTTACCATCCCTTAAAATGGAGGTTACCAGACTATTACAAACTCAAAACCAAAACGGATTCAGAAACTGCAAAGTATACATAACTTGTTGAGGATGTGGGCAGCAAAACGATGTAAAATTTCATTATAATAAATGCAATAATATTTTTTATCTAAGACTTACATAATAATTGCATCTTCTTTATATATATTCCATACCCTTACAGCTTTTACAGCTGAACTGTGTTGTACACGTTTTGGCTGGGATAGATACATTTTCTTTAAAGTAGCACATATGCTGCTATGTTCTGGATTTGTGACCAAGCCAGTGCTGGTAACACAGGGATGATTTAGTTACTGCTGAGCAGGGCTCACACATACGCCACACTAAAATGTGTCATGCTCAGCAGCAGAACAGGAGGCAGCTTGTGAGGGCTGCCACTGCTCAGGGACTGGCTGAGTACCAGTTGGCTTGTGGTGAGCAACTGGGCTTTAGGTGGGGGTTTTGTTTAATTTTATTATTACTTCTTTTTCTTGGTTTTGTTTTTAACTTACTAAACTGTCTTCATCTCAACCCACTTTTCTCACTGGTACTGTCCTGATTCTCTCCCCCATCTCCCTGGAGCAGAGTGAGTGACTGGGTGGTCCCTGGTGCTTCTGTGTTAAACCATGACACTGAGCAAGCACAATGCCCACAGCTTATCTGAGGAGTTCAAAGGGACGTGGCTGGCACAGGAACACCAGGGGACACGATGGTATCTCATCAATCATTCTGAAAATGAAAAATTACTAATATTGCAAGCAGCAAATCTAAGTGTATACTTTTAATGAAGTGCCAGATTTCAACCTCCTATTCAGCATTAACTTGTCTGCCTGTGTGTATGCATGACAACAGACTAATTATGCTATGAAATACTCTTCTTTTGCAAAGAATGCATGATGTACAATTATAATTTTTTCCACAATCTTTATCTGAGTAATTTATTAAGCATTAGAACAGTGATTTTCACACCTTTGTGCCATGATGGGATTTTACTTCTATATTCTAAAAGAGGATGCAAGCCAAATTTCAGTGTCCAAAATGTTAAATCCCTTCCACAATTTGACTCCCTTAAAGCACACTTACAGGCTATGCAGCACCCAAAATAATCAGAACAATTCTTATCTACTAACATGGAATTTTAAGACAGGTGAGATAAATATTGTCAGGAACAGTTTCGCCATACCTGAGTCTATGTTAATGAAAACAATGTGAAAAATGACCACCTGAGGTCCCTTCTAACAAGTTTCCTATCCTTAAATTGCAACTGTGAATGCCCAGCTCTTTTGCAAATCAGTCTAAGATTTCAGATTTGGACAAGCCAAGAATGATTTAACATCACACACAGGTTTCATGTCAAAGCAGGGATAGAAACTAATTTTCCAGGAGGCCATTCTTCTGCTTTAGTTATGAAATCATTCTTTATACTATTTCCCCTGTCTGAGTCACTAAATGATTTTCAACTACTGCAACAAAACAGGCCAGGATTCTACTGGCAAGAGCCTCCTTTACTACCTACTTTCTGATTCTTACCATCTGGGTCTACTTCCAGAAATATTGTTTGAAGGTTTGAGTTGAAAAATGTATTTGTGACAAAAAATTCAATCACACCTTACAAGAAAACTTCGGAAACATTAGGAAGGAAACAACAACAGTGTCTGAGGCGCTAATGACTTGGAGATAGGTATCCATTGCTATGGTTTTAAAAATATTAGCCATTCTACTAATTACCACTTTTCCAGGCTCAGAGATAAAAGTGATTTCACTTTGATGTTGCCAGTATTGCTGGCAGAACTCAACCCACTCTGTGATGTTCTATTGGACATGCAGATCCAATTATAACTGACATTCACTAAAGGGCTCTAAGAGATGGAAGTGTATTTCTTGTGCTGTTTGTAATGTAAGCTGGGAAAATGCTTTCACAATTTTACACAACAGAATTACAGGTCTATGCAATATGAATGTATGTCTATTTTCATAATCCAGAGTTGCTATACTGTACTTTTATATGTAAACATATACATAAAGTGAAACACTGTATGTTTATAACATAGCATACTGATCACAGAAGGCTTACCATAAGTAATGATCTCAATAACATGATTTGAATCCTCCTGGTTCCCAAATCACTACAATTGGAAAAAAAAAGTTGCAAATTAGGCTTTCTTGCCTATCTCCAAAATATTATTCTACTCAAGACATCATCTCATTTTTGACAAGTAACTACAGCAATCCTGGAAGGGATGCTGGATGATCATAAAGAGAAAATATCTCCAACTGAGCTGCAGTAACTAAATGTTTTGAAAGACACATTTACAGGAAGGCTTAAAAAATGAAGCCCATGAAACTGAAGAAAACAGTAAACTCTGTATGATGTACATCTAAATCTTCATGTTTAACTCAGAATTCTCTAAAATTTTCAACCACTACAACCTTGACTTTATTTTCACAAGCATCAGCACTGAAAAATTTCTTCCGGATTAAAATGTAATTGAGTCTTTTAAGAAACAAGGACACATCTTGTTTAAATCAGACCCCAAAACTTTGAGACTGGAAAAAAGTTATCTGCAAATCAGTAAGAAAAACTACAAGACTCCTCAGTTTTCATATCACAGGAAGGTACATGGAACACTACTTGAACTGTTCATCTGTTCTCATTTCCCTTCTGCTGGTACTAAAAGTAGCCAATAGCTAATGGTATATAGTCACCATTCTTGCATGATCTTAGGAAATAAAAGTGCACTTGGAATAAATTGCTCCATTCAAAGAGACTCTTTAAGGAAAATAAAAAATGGACAAGCCATTTTGTCCATTAAGTAAAGAAAGAGCAATCCTCCTCACAGAAGTTGGCCCCTACATAAGAAAAAATTTCAAGTAATGCAAGACTTTATGAGCAGTCAGAAAGCTTTTGTTCAGAGTGACACATGCACATCACACTAACACACTGCTCAGGCACATGTTTACACAGAATCTCATAAAAGGAAAACTGTGCAGTTAAAAATCAAACAACCACCACCCCCAACTGTTAATCCAAGTAGAGAATTTCATATGGATTCATTCTTCAAATACCTTCATAATGAGTGACAACTGCCTGGTACAGACAGATTTTCATCTTCCATGGAATAGCATCCCATGCTGCAGGGATACTGTATGAAAAGCTACCAAGAAGCTGGAGAATGACAATGATTTCCTACATAATCCAGTAGGGGATCAGTTATGTGGTGCAAAATGTCCATGCACATCTGGAAAGAACAGCTGCAACTTGTTCAGTGATTTCCCCATACTGAGGAAACATCTTTTAAACAAAATTATTCATATTACAGGGAAAAGTATTTATTGTAGGGTGACTTTTAAATTGTGGGTTTATCACAGAAGTCTGCCTGCCTATAGCTTTTTCCTATTTCTAAATACATAGGGAAAATCTGAAACTCACTGGAATTTTTGCAGTTTATTTCTTAACCTGAAATCAACTTGTACAGAATGAAAAAAAAAACCAAAACCCTCACCTTAAAAATACATTGTAAATTATGCAGCTACTTAAAAAACTGTATTTATAATTCAATTTCTCTCATTCCCAAAACACACATATAAAAATTTATTGAATTAACCATCATTTTGTACATAATCTCAGAAACATTTGTACAGATGTAGAGAGAAAAATGTTGTAGTGCAAAATAACTTTCTATCAGTAACATGTTTGTAGGTTGATTTCATACTGCTGACATTGTGCTTGTCTTGGTTCTTTATAGTATTTAATACAGCCCCTAAGAAGTGAGAATTGGCATTTTGCTTTTCTTAATGTTTTTTACTTCTTAATTTATCAGGATTCTAAAATCTAAAATTTTAATTAGAAATTTAAAAATGTAGGATATACAAACCCAAGGTTACTGGGATCCAGTGATTTTGAAGTTGTCCCCAAAACAGGCACTTTGCTCATAATGAACATCATAATCTCTGATCTCTGGTAATCCGGGAGATTGCTTCCAAAAAATCCTAAATAAAAAGAGAATGAGATCACAGAAGAAAAGAGATATAGGGCCATTCTCTTTGTAAGAAAAGCCTTATAAATACAAGGAGTATATTAACAAGGTCAAAACAGATGAAGAATAAAATTATGATTTGTTTTAGGGCATTATTTAGGACATTATTCCCAATACTCCCCATGGAAAGAGATTGGCTTGGGTTAATGGCAAGTTGAGTGTGAATCAAGTGTGCCCTGGCAGCCAAAAGGGCCAACTGTGCCCTGTGGTGCACCAAGCACAGCAACAGCAGCTGGTTGAGGAGGTGACTGTCCCACCTGCACTGCACTGCTGCAGCCCCTCCTCGAGTCCATGTTTTGGGTGCCTCAAAGAACATCAAACACCTTCAAGGGGGAAAGGGAGGTCTGATCTCTGGTGACCAGTGACAGGACACAGGGGAATGGAATGAAGCTGCATCAGGGAAGTTCAGATGGGACACCAGGAAAAGGTTCTTCACTGAAAGGGTGGTGGGTCACTGGAACAGGTTTCCCAGGGAAATGTCACAGCACCAAGCCTGACAGAGTTCAAGCAGCATCTGGACAATGCTCTCAGATACATGGTTTAGTTGAGGTAGTCCTGGGAGGAGCACACAGTTGGACTCAGTGATCGTTATGGGTCCTGTCCAACTCCAGATATTTTATTTTAGTACTGGGCAATAGTATAAAGTTAACTTCAATAGAAAGAAGCTTCATTTTAAACCCCACTCGATTGTGGGGTTTCTGGGATTTTTTTTTGGTGTGGATTTAACATTTTAGTTTGGGAGTTTTACTGCAATCATGAGAAATAATCTACTATGTACTTGTTACAGCTCTAGAAAGCTAGAAAGGCATAAGCAAAGGTACAGATTAGTGAATAACACTTAAGTTGCATTCCCCTTTTTTCTTAAAGAAAGGGAATACATATCATAGAGGCACCCCAATATATAACATCACTACCAAAAGAGAAATTCTGAGAAAGGGGGAGATGCTATTTTAAGAAAATAATTTACAGAATTTGGTGCTGTCATTTTCAGTGCTGTGCATTGAAGTACTATAGTTAAGTCACAGTAGCACAACTGGCCATTAGGTGTCATTGTTGCTACTGTGTTTAACATTCATTTTTATCAATTTTAAAGTAGTACCTACTAAAACACGTATTACTGCATATGACTGTTCGCAATGATTTTCATTAAAGGGCAAATATTAATTCTGCACCAAAGATAGAGACTTCTACAGTTCAATGGCCACAATAATAATATAATTAAAATTAATTTTAAGTCCACCTGCATTTTTAATTTTCATAACCTTCTTGGCTATGTGCTCAGCTAACATTTAAAAGAACAACCTTTCAGAAATCAAACACATAAAGCAAGCCTGAGAATGAGAGGCAAACACAATCAGAGATACTGCCCTTCGTAGTATTCCTT
Organism: Acanthornis magna; assembly: GCA_036785705.1. Classification (NCBI taxonomy): domain Eukaryota; kingdom Metazoa; phylum Chordata; class Aves; order Passeriformes; family Acanthizidae; genus Acanthornis; species Acanthornis magna. The sequence continues at coordinate 7,492,745 of JAWUZG010000119.1, read as the reverse complement.
GATGATTCAAGCTGGCCCAATATTATCTCACTGGGGAAGGGGGAAAAGGGAAGGAATTTTAAGTGAGGCTGCGTCATTGTATTACTCACCAATTGTTTGAATAATTGCATTCTGGACAATCCTCTCATCAGTCTCCTTGGAGCTTGTGCTGAAAGTGGCACTTCCTGCTGAACTGCGCCTGTCTCCCAGCTCAAAGTCAACGCTGATGCGCAGGTGCTTCAACAAGGTATTAAAAACCTCCAGAACTGTTGGGCCTGGAAACAACAAATAATAGTGATCACACCCGTCAAGAGGAAGATGTCTTAAGAAAATGAAAACTGGGCTTTTCAATCCCTTTTCACAAGAAATGAGAGTAGGACGAAAAAAACCAAGTGAAATTGAGTGTTTGAGACATCAGGACAAGGGATAAACTTTTGAGGTGTGCCTACACCTTGATATTTTAGAAATTAACTTGGAATCAGGCAATACAATCAGGTATGTATGCACAATCCATTATGATCCATTACTGGGTCTGGCCAGGATGAAGGTAATCTGTTTTTCCCTGCACACACAGCTTTTGCTCCACCCACTGAATTGTGTTTATCTTGAGCCATGAGTCCTCTGACCTTCTTTCTACATTGTCCCTGTCCTGTGGGACAGGGGAGTGCAAAGCCCAGAGTCAACCCACCATGCAAGTTTCAGATAGAAAATAGGAGTGGTTGCAGAAATTAAGCATCAATAATGTGTTGAACTGCAAGTACTTGCCCCTGAAATTCAGCTATTTCAAAACCTGCTACTAAAATCCAGTTCTATACATTGAATCAAATAATGAGCTCTTTTCATTATATGGTAAAAGATTTCACAAGTCTGTGAAATCTCATACAAAGATGAGAGATGTATCTCTCATACAAAGAGAAAGGACAGGCTCAGACTCAAGCTAATGAAGCAAAGCAGTATTTCAGCAGGAGACCAAAGAACAACAGGAACAGAGCACACGTGTGCATATCTTCATAACTACTCTTATTTCAAGGAACCATCCAAAGCATAAATGACATTCTTCACCTTATTTCAGTTGCTTCACAGTTAATAAGGTAAAATTTCTCTAAGATCATTCTACTCGACTCCCACATTGCCACTCAGGTCACAATAGCTGTATCACAAAGCGACAGTGCTCTTGACATTTTGTAGTCATGCACAGCTCTCTCAGACTTCATGATTTCTTTCCAAACAGGAAATTTCTGCCTTTCACAATTTTTTCACTAATTTTTTCAATGCAAAGGATCAACCAACCAATAAGTACATTTGGGGTGATCATAAACCAAGTAAGATTGCAAACATTTTATCAGCACAAAGGATAAATAAATAAATACAAAACTTTCTCAAAATACATGCTTCCAGTCAGTCTGAAAACAAAGTGAAAATGAGCACCACCCTGTAAATCTATCCTTTGACCTGATGTCTTTAATTTAATACAACTTACCTATTGATCCTTTAGCTGCTATTGCAACTGCTTCCAGGAGAACCTGAATAATGCCAGCACGAACTCGTGGTGAATCCCTTTTGCGGAGATCAAGGTGTCCAAGGATTTCTTGTATTACATGATGGGAATACTGTGCCTGTTAGAAAACAGACAGAAAATCATGGTGACTTTAACAAGAATAAACTCATACACCACTCAGCTATGGTCATAACCATGTTTCCATTCTGCAACATTTTCATTCATAAATTTATCAAAATTTCAATCAATTAATGACTAAATAGATTCAAAAAACTGCCATGGACATGAAGCTACACAGGTTCATTCAGCCCAGTGTACAAAAGCTTAGAGTTTTCAAATATCCAGGAACATCTACAAGCACAGAGGAAGCCTAACGTGGTTCTTCATTCAGCTAACTGCAGTTCAAGGACCTCAGCATCATTGATATAAATGCTGAGAAAACTCAGCTTTCTTCCACAAACCTGGAATGTGGCACTGTTATCTTTTGGGTGTCTGTTTGAGGCAATCAAAGAATCATACCTTGATGTTTACAACAGACAATCAGAGTCACAGACTGGTTTGAGTTGTGCAGGACCTTAAAGACCACCTTGTTCCAAGCCCCCTGCCATGGGCAGGGACACCTTCCACTAGACCAGGTTGCTCAAAGCCCCACCCAGCCTGGCCTGTAACACTTCAGGGATGGGGCATCCACAGCTTCTCTGGGCAACTGTTCCAGCATCTCACTACTCTCCCCATAAGGAAATTCTCCCTAATATCCAATCTCCACCCTTCCTCCTTCAGCTTAAGGTTGGTCACTATTAAAAATCCTCAGCACAACACAGTTGCATGTGAAGTTGGTTTCTTGGGGTGGAAAAGCAGCACAGCTGTATTGGCACAAAGAAATAACCAACCTGAGAGATTTCAATGTCAGACCAGCATGGCTACCCTGCTCCTTGTTCTGGAGCTTGCTGAAGGACCACCCCACTACCTTCCATTGGATCTTTTGGATTCTTTGACTTCATCTACTGTCTACCACTAGCATAGTGAGATAAGCATTTAAACCTCTCTCATATGCTTGAAACATGTATGCAAGGAAAAAAAAAATCCAGGAGAAAATCCTACCTGTATAGAATACATGATGATTTTAAAGCAGGAAGCAGCAAATTCATTAGGATCCCATAGTCTATGATGGTCTAAATGCCTGCAAGCAAAAATTAAGAGACCTGAAATACTGACATTCCACAGATATAATAAATGGTATCTTAAGAGTTTTCTCAAAATTCACCTCAAAGGGATTATTTACAGACATAAAACTTCTAAACAATGACTTACTAACTAAGTGAGAAATTTAGAACTACAGAAAAGCACTTGTTTCCTAGGTTTAGGATGTGATCACAAAACATTTGGCTGAAACAGAAATTCTTGATCTTCTAGTTCCAGAAATTTAAGGAACTTAGCCACACCAAACATATATAGTTAAGAATATACTGCTTCCACACAAAGTGCTGTGACATTAGGTGCTAATTTACGTGACAGGGATCTGCTGAAGTGGATGGTTGCAACACCTTGACAAACTTCTACTCTACCAAAGATAAATAAATTGTTTTGAATTACAAGCTACAAAATAATTAGGGCTGAATGTTCCATCCAGAATAGAAACTCTAGGAACTATTTTTGTTTTCATGGTGGTTTCATAAATAAAATATCTGGAAAACAAAAAAGAGCTACTCTTTGTGCGTATATGCCTTTACATTCTGAAGCATTTTAATACTTTCTGTAAGAAATATCAAAACAAAATGCAAATGGGAAATGCATCAGTTTCTCTTTAAATGGGATAGGGACCACAAATGAAAGAAATTCTGTCAGAGTTTCAAGTAAATACAAAAAATTCTTCTTAAGCAGAAATGTTGAAAGCTACGAATAGGGCACACAAGTTTTTGCAAAAAAGAAATCTGAGTCCCCGAAAAAGCATGACAAAAATAACTGCATTTTTCAATCTAGAAGATTGAAGAAAAGGCAATTTTGGATGCATTTTAATTAGTGTGATTTAGGTTTTAAAAAAATAAGAACAAATCCACAAAGAAATTCATCAATAAACAGCAAACATGCCAAATCAACAAAAAAAACTTTGTAACAGAAACTGAATTTAGGTTGTGTTCCTAAACAGGTATCTCAGCTACAGAATCATTACTGATCTCCCTTTTCTAAAAGAACTTAGGAAACATATAAAAATGCTTGAAACTACAAAAGTCCTACAGGTGAAAAAGGCCAGTACTCTGAACATAGGAGGACTGGCTGGATGCTTTAATTTACTCTGCCTAGAATCTGGAGATCTCAATTCATTCACTGGCCAGCTGCTCCCAGCCCAGTGACCCATCTGAGTATACAGGTCTCCTTCAAGGTTGATTAAACCACTTGACACAAAGCATCTCCTGTGCCCTAAATTATCTTGCAGTCTATCAGAAAGCGGAAAAAAAAAGTTCTGCCATTTTGACACATTACATACCTGTAACAGAAATCCCTAAAGGAAAGAATGTCAGGAATTTTAAAGGTATTTGCCTGCCAAGGTAACAGCAGATCTGCATTACTAAATATCCAACTTGAGTACCTGTTGGGGATAGCTGCCTTTCTTGTGCACACTGCAAATGCACAGGTATATTTAATCCTGCCTTGGGATAGAAAAGCAAACAAAACTACCTCTTTAAATCCCTCAAGGCTTAGTGGGTCAAAATGTATTTATTCATGTATTCTTCCTCTCTTCATGTCATTCCAGTACAGTCCATCATATCTTGTACATGATAGCTTATTTTAGCTAACCTACTTTATTTGTCTCATCAAATAGAAAATTATACTCTCCGCTATCTTTTCCTGATTGGAACTGATCCTTTAATCTTTCAGAGCAGCATGTGTTCTCTGTTACCCTTGACAGTTTCTATTTATCTGCCCCAGAGATCCATTCAGGCAGATTATGGTCAACTACATCTCACATCATATTTAGAAAAAAAAAAAAATCCTTTCATTCCTCTCTAAACAAGACATACACTTTTATTTTTCCAGAAAGGCCAAGTATTAGCTACTTCACAGAGATGAACTGATGGGAAGACAGCAGGGGGGAAAGATGATAGCCTAGGTTAAAGCTTTGTGTAACATCTCAATGGGCAGCAAACTTTGTATACTGGCATTTTCCTCCTAAGGACAGCAGTATTAGATTCCTGTAGGGGATATATTTTATTGATCATAACAAGCGCATTCAATGTAGTTTTGTTGTCGCAAAAGACAGTAAAGGGTATTTTCAGTATGGTGCATTTACTTCAGTTAAAATCAAGTCATGCCTTAACTCCTTTTTATTTTTTTCCCAATTACATTTCTTCTAATAAAGAATATCTAATAAAAATTGTAAAACATTTTTTGCTGGATTAACAAATGCCAAACTCTTCCTTCCACTGAGATCTGCTGCATAAATATAGCAAATGTGCACAGTCAGATTTCTCAATTTAAAAGGAACAGCAGAACCAATGATGCAAATTTCTGGAGAGAGAGCCACTAATGATCCCTGAATTCTCTCCCAGTGTCACACATGTAAGCAACCCTTATAGCACAAGATGATAATTTGATAGTGAGGATTAGAAAGCATAACTGACACATGTGTGGATGGGAACATGTAAAATATTCTGCTCATGAAAGATGTTTACTGAAAGAACACTGAACTCCAGTCTGTTAATATTCCAAACTCTTGAACACGATGTGATAACTGACAAGAATGGAAATACAGTTTTGGGAAGTTTCACTAGATTTCTGGATCTCTCTGAATCAGCCTAATCTATTCACTGTCGCGAAGCCACGCTAAGGACATCTCAATAGCTTCTGACTGTTTACACAACATACAAATTTTTTTCAGGTAATGTTAATGTAAAATTTTTTTACTTTCATTAAGCAATTTGTGAGATTGATCTGTAAGATTTCATTACAAATTATTATTTGAGAGTTTCTAGCTACTACATGTAGACATAACCATGGAGATTTTCTGCCAAAGGCAAGGAGAATTAATGTCAATATAAACCCATATCAGGATACTGACTTCAGATTTCTACTATCTTCATTATATTTAAATTTCTCAATCATTGAAAATATCCTGCCTCTTGAGGCAAGCAGCACTACTCTCTCAGTTTTTCAAGGAAGTGATAGCATGTTGCCTGATATTCCAATGCCACATGAAACAAGCCTTCAAGTGGGAAACTGACACTGCACTTTCATGTTAGCACTGTAATAAGAGGCCTTACCTATATTTCCAGAGATTCTTTAAAAGCTGTGAAATAGATGAAAATTGTTACGACAAACTGTTTTCTAATCATAAGCTAAGTCATGTTTTTCAATTCGACAAAGTACAATAGACTCCCTATCTCAAACTTTCATTCTAACTGTTCTACACATTCACAAAGTGAAGCTGATTAGATAGGGCACTCCCTTTTTGTTTAGGAAAAACAGCTTGAAATTGCATTTTCTGCATCTGCTGTTCTTCAAATATACCAAACCTTTACAGCAGTCATTTCTAAAAAGACACATTTGGCAATTCTTCCTCAAAGTGGAACACAAAAGTGGTGACTACAAAGACTCTCTATTCATAAAGGAGATAATATATTCTGAGTAACTGGCCATTATCTACTCATTTTGGTGCATAAATGCAGCATGTGGCATGTTGAGGTGCACACAAAGTCAACTGGTCCCTTACAGTCACAGCAAGTAAGAAATGAAAATAGGCTGGAAATAATACTTTAGATACTTAGGCTTTAGATTTGCCACAGGAAAAGCAGGTACGACACCCTCTCAAATCCCAAACCAAGCACTAACTCTTAGTCTAGGGAATCAGGAATTATTTGTAGAAAACTTTCCTGATACTAAAATGATTCAGGAAACTGAAGTGACTGCAAATGATGATACAGTTTTGAGATAAACCATAAAAAGAATTGACAAGTGGTAAGAAAGCAGCTGCAGTATAGTACCAACTAGTCCATCCAGACTGTTTAGTACCTAGGCGTTCACTCTGGTCACAGGTGTTTTGGAGGAATGCAAATTTTAAATCTATGAAAGAACAAGTATTTTTTCATAAAACACTCAACTTTGCAACAGAAACTCCTATCAGGTTAGTATAACAGGTACCTACAGAAAGTAAGGGAATAGTACAGTTCTTTGTAATTAATGCTTTTTCAGGATAAACAAGGGGCTACAAAAATTTTCTGCCTTCAGTACCAACCCTATCTTCTTTTGCAATTTCTGTTCTTACAACTAATAACTGTAAAATGGCTTTTGGTAGCTTGAAGGTTTTTCAGTGTATAAATAAACTACTTAATCTTGGTGGGAAGAACTAGGCCATCTAAGAGAACATATTCCTGTAATTGGGATGTGTCTTGAAGAATCTACAGCAAGAAGTGAGCAGCTCTCCTCATTACCAGGAAAAGCCAATGTTTGAAAGTGGTATCACTGAGTGTTAATATATCAGGTATAATTTGTACTCTGTGTGTTTGGGCATAATGTGCATACTGTATGCATATCTGCCACTCACTACCAAAGGAGCTGTTAAAGATATTCCTCACAGAATATTGAAATACATCCTGGAAGAAAATGGCAGGAAAAACATAAATTGTAACTTCATGAAGCACGGTATTTCTTTGTGCTACTTTAATTTTCCTTGGTTTGTCTCTCCACTGCTCCACTGATTGTAACACTCATCTATGGGACATTAATAGACTGGATCAAGTTTCACATTGGAAAAAAAAAAAGGGCCAGCTGATGCAACAACTCATCTAAATTATTGTATTTCACTTCTAAAATCAGTAAAGCAGGACATGTATTCCTCCATAACTGACTTCATGTTAACAGACAGGCAACAAAGAGGAGAGATTAAAAGAGGGGCAATTTTTTTAAGAAATGTAAATGAAAACCTTTGGGCTGAAAATGAAGAAATTTATTGCAGCAGGATTAAGGAGACAAAATAAAGAAAAGCTCTTAAGATCTTCCATGAATTTTCAACTTACGCAAAAACTGGTCTGACAGCATTACTCATATTTCCATAGGTTGCTCGTCCCAGTAGCTCCCTGAAGCAATTTTCAGCCAGCACAGAAGGATTTTCTTCTTTCTGTCTTCCTGAAGGAGAGGATGGAGGGCCTATTCTGCTAAAATAAGACAAAATACATTGATCATATTGCTGGCTAATATTCAACTTTCTTACTGTACCCACTCTTGGTACTACAATGCTCATGAGTCACACTCTTGAACTAGGCAAGAACTGTATTTCAAATATGCATCAAGCCAGAATTCTGAATAAAATATTCTCTTCTCTTATAGCAGGACCACAGATCATCATCTGTTCACTCTGTACTGACCACTGTATTAGTAATTATTTATAAATTTTACAAAAGCTGCTAATACTCAGTCAACTTGTTACCCACCACATTTTGACAAACCACCATGTGTTGCCAATGATGAATGAAGGCTGTGAAACCATGAAAAAAGTTAGACAGAAGCTTAGTAATATTGTTCAGATTAATGACCTGATTCACCAGCCCACTACTGAGTTATGTGGGTGAGCATTAAATGAAACTCCGATACCTCTGCACTAACAGAAGGTTTGTGAGTTGAAAAAAAAATGTCTGAGTGAACTCATTAGAACATTATCACCTTCATAGTTACCTCTAAATAGACAGTGTAGAAGTTGATTCACCTCCTAACTGAGTGTCTTCCATCATTACCATGGACAGGGCACTGCTGAGCCCCCTGATGTGGGGACCAGGTGAATACAGGTTTCAGAAAGAAAGCAAACAGTTCCTCCTAGGGTACCTCCATTACTTACCAAGAGTCACTGTACAGGTGGCAATCTTTTTTTACTTTTCCTTATATAAAATATATTATAGAAACTTAAGTGAAGATTCATTCTTTAAACTGCAGAAATCAGTACACTAAATCCTTAAATATAATCTCAGTTCTGCAGTGCAAGCTTGTGTGTTAAATATGTTTAAAAGTGTCCACCAAGAGCATCCAGTTTAGTTAAGTATTATAAAACCTTAGCTTCAGAGCATTATAAAAATTTGCAAATTGAAATTTCACTAGTCAAATGAACACGCTAACATCAGAGTTGTACTATATCTTCTGATGGCAAAAGATTTTCTAGTGTTTCAATACTACTGAAATCTAAAATTGGCCATATGAAAATCTTGTTGCCTCTGGTAATATCAGTGTTTCAGGAGTTATCATAACAATACTAGCTTGTCAGATTTTAGTAACAGAAGAGCCTCAGGAACCCTGTTAGATAGGTAAGGAGAAACAGTTTTACAAGTGCAGCATGATTAGAATTTTAAAAGGCATGACAATTTGTATATAATCCACCATGAGTACCACTAAACTTCAGCTTTACCCTACTGCTCCGCCACTCAGTCTCCCTTTTTTTCCCCTTGCCCTGTACTGCCTGAACTCTGATCTAGGGAGATGGGCACCCTTCTCAGCACAGGGAAGGTACAAGAGACAGTGTAGGACTGTCATTTTCATTGCTGTTTTGACACAGATTCCCTAAAACATAACAGCATTGCAAAGGTGGGTGAGTGGGAAGGAAAGAAGAAAGCAAGCTGCACAGCACACAGAGCTAAGTCTGTCTGAAAGAACTCCAGCTAAAATGAAGTAAAAATAAGTTATCTTTTAAGTGCTTGTTTATGCAAACCTACAGAAGGTGACTTCTCAGCACTGCTTGGAGTCTTTTTTTAGTTGAATCTTCCTAGTATAAAATGCTACTCTTTGACTGCATCAGAATGTCTAAAATTATCTTGCATTGTCTGTAGGAATAACATTTTATTTTGCACTTTAACAAAACCTACCTCAAAGTATTCCTGAGTAGAGTGTTCTTTGGCATTATCAGATGAAAGATAATGAATATTGAATACTCTCTAGTCTTAGAGGAAAGCTTTGTACAGACTCTTAAGTTTCTAGATTCAAATGAGTAACTCATACTCATTTTGTTTCACTGACTTGGTTTTTACAGAAATATCAGAAAACCTCTGAGAAATCCAGCTGCAACAGTTAAAAATATAGCGGCATTCCTCTGCATCTAGATCTTTTGTACTACCACAAGAGGGCTGAAAATGTGCTTTGCAATGAAATGGGCAAGGCCAACTCCCTCTAGCTGCTCTACTGGCTTTTTTTTGTGGGCAATCTCTATCAAAAGTGGCAACAAAGAACTGGAAGGGGGATGTGCTGAAGTACAGCAGTTTCCATCGCAAACACAGACTTAAACTAGCTCAGAGCAACTCAGCAACTAAAGAATGAGACTTCTTTAACGCCACAAAACCAGGATTGGCCAAAAAATAAGACAGGGCATGTAAAGGAAGACTTTAGTACTACTTTTTTGCACAGTAGGTACAGGAATGTTTGACTATGATTCACTGACCCTGAGAAAAAAATAAATTCTAACCTGCCCCTAAAACGGAATTTGTATGACCATTACAGATGTATCAGAAGAATTTGAAGTCAAGTTTACAAGAAGTGCTAGAGTGTCCTGCCTGAAATAAGGCTGTCACATTTAACTCTGCAGTGATCATGAAGAATATGTTACAAAGTAAGTGAATTACCAATTTCATACATCCCTTCCCTATTTTAGACATGCACATAAATAGACATACACATCACATAATGTCTGATAGACACATAACTAGAATGTGCACTCACATATATGAACAAATAATGGCACCCAAAAATACAATTATCTTTTTTTTCATGTTATTTAAATAGTAAAATTTTAACTCCAATAAAGGTCTTATCCGGTAAGTACTCAAAAGGAAGTTAAAATTATGCTGACATTCAAGCTTTACCTACGTGTACTTCAGCTTTAACCAATTTTTTTTTTTCTATGGACTTGAGTTGGGGATATTTTCTGGAATTTCTGCTCTTTCTCAAATTATGCTTTGATTCCATCTGCCAGAACAATATGCTTCTTACTCCTACTCTTCAAGATGTCTCTGTGCTTCACAAATACGAAGTCACACAAAAAATTAAATGATAAATTCTCTGGAACATCATTTAAGACCAGTAGATAACAATTTATGAATACTATTTTCAGCTTTTCTGTCATATGCCCATCATAGAAGGCCCGTATTCACCGCTTGGAAAATCATTAGTCTTTTTTTTCATGTTGAATGTGCATTACAGAACAAGTTTCAAGCATGAGAGTTCTGAAATTTAAGTAACAGTTGCCTTTTGACAGATTCATTTTTCTACCACTACTACTGCATTGTTCAACAGATGATAAAAATCACTCCTACAATAATATAAACTGATACACTTTAAGTGGTTAATCCAAATCCTACTTCAATCAGTTTTTCCATCAGTAGTTAATTTACTTTTGCTATAAAAAAGGGAGTGTACACCTGAGGTCACTGTAAAGAGTAACAAAGGAAAGGGCCCACCCGCAGCTAGAAGCCCTCTAACAGCAAGCAAAGGCAAACCAGGCTGTCCATGTTCAAACAGCAGCTTCAGAAACTTTTGTCTCTTACTCAGACCACTCTTCAGATGCAAAATTCAAGTGGAAAATTCTGCACATGTTGTGTGGGTCCTCAGTTATATGCAGTAAACAGATAAAGCATGGACAGACAGACAACTATTGATTTTAGTTACTTAGTCTGAAAATTTGCTTTGGAGATGAGACAGGTACTGACAGTTATAAATGACAGAACAAAAATAAAGCTGAAGAATTGAAAAATAAATGCCACCAAAACTCAAACCAAAAAAGAGAAACTGACAGATCTAGAAAGCTGAGTGAAAGCATGAAAAGCTTGTTGTTACAGGAATGCTGCTGAGCCTCTTAACAGGCAAGTTTTGAAGCAGCCAGAATTGGACATAGAATGAATATTTAATTTTCTTGCACAGCCGAGGTTGGTTTTATGGAAATTTCCCAGTGCTACCAATAAACAGTTTTTACACCTACATAGTGTTTAACCATAGACCAAAAAAACGTGACTTTTCAATTGTAAGGTGACTGGCATCTCCTCAGCCTTAATTGTCACGGCCATCTTCTTGAAGATCTCTTTGCAAATGTGGCAGGTAATATGCCTGGGAGTCACTGAAAGCAAAAAAGTGAAGGGGGTCTACGTATAAATAAAACTTTAATTCCTTATTTTAAATACTGTTTCAGCCAGGACAAGCAGTTCCTACTAACAGCTAAAGGAATTAAACCCTCATTTTTTAACAAAACTAAGTAGCAAAATAATTTGAGCCACCTAAAAGCCTTTGCTTACTGATCTCTGCATCTGATCCAATAAAACACAGAATTTACAATTTTTATCAAGTCAAAATATGGATATATAATTTCTGGAGCAACTTCTACGCCAATAGAATCTCAAACAAGTGAAAAAGAGTTGTTGAAAAGGTTTTAAGACAAAAAACATTAAGAACCATTATGCCAACCTACACTATCAATTTCACGGAGCCTCAGCTAGTAAAGGTGAGTTGTTGCTTCCAATAAAAAGAAAAAGATATCCATCATAAAAGCTTAGCTTAGAGGTTGCTTAAATACAACACTCCAGTGACAAGGAATAAAATTACCTGTCAATATCGTCTATTTTCTGCATGTTGAACAGCAATGATGGCACTATCTTATCCATGTGCTGAGGTTCCCATATAGTTGCTCGAAGCTCATCATTAACTGCTTTTCGTACCACTCCCTGAATGCCCCTGATTCCAGCAATTCGGATCCTGAGGAAGGAAAAGAGGAATTACTGAGGCCTAGAAACACAGCATCTCCCAGTATGGCTCTGTACCTATTGGGCAGCAGTAATTAAGTAGTGTGCAATTCCAGTAGGTTCTCACAAGCAGCAATTGGGAAAACTGGCCAATCATCAAGGTTGCCCACGTTTTCTCTGAACACCTTTAAAGCCCATACGGAAGCTGACAAAACAAACAACTGAACAGAAGACGGCCTGTAAGGATAAAGCTGACACTGAACAATGAAGATTCAAACTTTGTAGATCACCTCTGACGAAAGTCCTGTGGATAAAGCCCACCAACTCTACCCAATTTACCACCCATCAGCTGAAACTTTGTGCAATCTCAGCCTATTCCACAGCTGAAGGAAAACGTTGTGAATTTACCAAAACACAGCCAAAGAAATATCTTGCGCAACCATATGGTCACATCCTTACAAGTTGTAATTAGGGCTACGGATTAATCAGGAAAGATCTTTAAAGATTCACAAGATGGAAAGCAAAGGATAATTTCTGTCAACTTAAGCCTAACACACAGAAGGAACCACCACTTTTATTCTAAAACAATTTGAATAAAATCAACCGAGAACTACTCAACAACAATGAAATAATAAAAAGGAAAAAAATAAAAGTTCAAAAAATGACTTGGTCTAGCTGCTAGCAATTACCATTAATTTATTAAACAAAAATAGCTTGCAGGAGAATCTGTGCAATGAAATGAATAGCAAAATACTATTTTTTGAAGTGGTAATAGCAAATTATCTGTTATAATAAATGGTAGGAAGAGAATTTACTTCCTGAAAACAAGTAGAATGTACAGCTATCAAATGAAATAAGCAGAAGCCTCACTAAATTTTTTCATTATTTCTATTAAAATCCATCCCTCATTTTTAAAATCCTGATTCAAGTATGGACAACACTTAATTAGCCCTTGCTCAGTCAAAGTCGCTGAATGAAGACTTTTCTAAGATGAACTACAGAGGTAACGAAGTTCTGTAATTATTATTTTTGTTTAGATTTCAATTTCGAAGTATCTAAATCTGTAGCTGCTTGTATTTTAGCTATTTCTGAACAAAGTCTTGTGCATTCAATACAGACCCAATATCATTCTAGACCTTATGAGATAGCTGCAATAGGATTACACACAAAGCAGGAAAGAAGAGGGATGTACAAACAATTAGAAAAGCTAATCCTAGGAAGGACAAATCCTCCAGGGGGAGCCGCAGGAAAACAAACTGCGGCACTTACGTAAGAACAGAAAAAATTGGAATTCTCACGCATGGAGCATCTTGAGTTTCACACACATGAGCATACTTCAGACATGTAAGAAAACCCAATTTTAATGAGTAATTCTCAAAGAGCAGACTTAACATATGCTTTTGCTTTTCCTGTAAGTAGCCTCATTAATATCTCAAATAACTTATGAACTTGTGCATTTACAGTAGTAAGTGCTGCCTTTCTGGAGAGAATCCACACAATCTAACAGGCATTATTCAGGTAAAATTACAGTTGAATATCCTAGGAGTTCTAGCTACCTAAGATTTGCAACATTTGGTGCTACGTAAAAAGTCAGACAGCCATTTTCTCCATATGGAATGAACTACTCCACTAAAAACTTTTATTAAAGTCATATTACAGACAACATTAATGTGTCAGCAGTTTTCAGTAATTCCTACAGAATGGCACTTACTCAGTTTGTATTTCTGGATCGTGGTCACTTGAATGACACATGGCACTGAACCGGGACACAAAGAAGTCATAGCGTCTGTGATATGAAGGTGTGTCTTCCTCAATGTTGGCAAATTTGACAAACTGGAAAATGAAATAAATTTTAAAAAACTTTTAATACCAATTTCCCAAAATAGAATAATGAGTACGAAGCTTCATTTAACAAGTAACATAAAATAACTGCATTAAGGTTAGAACCCAATTTTGGCATTGCTTTAGAACTCCAGAGAAGAAAAATTTGAATAGGAGGGTTTTCTTTTTAAAGTCTTTCCACAAGAACTTCATTTAGTTAGTTACAGAAGAGTGTAACTGCACGAAACACAACACACTACGCAAAATGGAAATATCTAACACTTGGAGCAATGAGTGTGATCAACTGTCAGAATCATTTAAGTTGGAAAAGACCCTTAGGATTATCAGGTCCAACTGTTTACCTAACACTGCCAAGTCCACCACTAAAACATGTTTTACACAACTCCAGGGATGGTGACTCAGCCACTTCCATGGGCAGCGTGTTCCAATGCTGATAACTCTTTCAGAGAAGAAATTTTCCCTAATACCCCATCTAAACCTCCCTTGACACAACTTGAGGCCATTTCCTCTCATCCTAGCTCTTGCAACGCAGGAGGAGAGTCTGACACACACCTCACTGAAGCCGCTCTCAGGCAGCTGTAGAGAGCAGCCCAATCAATCAAATCCAACACTGTCATTACCAGGTTACCTAGCAACATTCTGATGTACCAAAATTCAAGTGAAATAAATTTGGAGGCATTCTGTCAATTCTATCTCGACAAAAAGGAAAAAAGAGGAATCAGGGAATTATAATACAGTCAACTCTAATCCATTCACAGAAAAACGCTGAAAAAAAATGCCAATTTGCTGACATCTACAAAGTATTGAAGGGCTAAGTAACAGTCAACATGGATTTGTCAAGAACAAATCACATCAATCCATCTTATTCCTATGACAAGTAAATAAATTCTGTGAATCCAGATGAAGCAGCACCTGTCAAAACTTCAGTGGTGCTGTTGAGAAAAAACCACACAAAATTCTCAAAGGGAAGCTAGAAAAACACTGTCAAAAGAACACTACCCATAAGAGAGATGCATAAGCATTTGAAAAAAATATGGAAACACTTGTAAATCATCACACTACAAAAATATGATTTGAGCTTTACTAGAGACATAGATGGCAGACTGGGCTTATCAAATTTACCAAGAACACTAAGCTGGCCAGACCTGTCAGCACACTTGATGCCTGGTTCTTGAGCAATTGGAAATAGGACCTGAAAAATCAAGGAAGCAATTTGGGAATAGTTATTGCAAGCCAGCATTTTAAGCCAGAAAGAGCTGAATGATGGAAAGGAACTTAGTCAATGCCAATACAACAGCATGAAAAACAGAACCATATACTGTGGTACACCTGCATTACTCATGACACCTATGAAGAAACTTTTGCCATCTAATTGGGCCAAATAAGCTCTTAAATCAAGTGGTGCATTCAGTTGAAACATCACAGCTGAAAATGGTGAATAACTGACACAGCCCTCAAATTATTCAAGAGATGAACAAAGCTTTAGATAAACATCTGTAAAAGAAGAATGAAATAGATTAAATTACCTAGACTATGGCTGTCTAAAAGATATTGGTCTTAAAGAGTACAGAAGGCAGCTATAACAAGAGAAGAAATAAGTTGTTTCTTTGTTTTCCAAGAGTAGTAGGAAAAGCAATAATTGGCTTACACTGAAGCAAAGGCTAAGTTAGACATTAAAAACACCTATTTTGCAAAGTGAGCAGGCTGCCTAAAGATCTTTTGGACTCTCCATCACTCACAGTTCTAAGAACAGACCACAGAAACAAATAAAAAGCAAAACAAAACGCTGTTAGGAAAGGTTGGACACAGTGCTGATTCTGCCCTGAAGCAGTGATGTCCCATTAAGACCCTTTTGCTTTTACTCACACCATTTTTATCAATTCCTAAGCACAGGCTGAGGCATTTCCTTTGTATTTTCCATGATGCAGAACCTGCTTTCATCAGCACATTACCCATACACATCCAGACAAGCCCAAAGCACTTTAGTATGTACACTGATTTGTGGAGATTTTGAGGTTTTCAAGCTGAAAGTGAAAGCTGTGTTTTTCAGAAAGAAAACCCCAAAAACCATTTTTTCCTATTCTTTTGTTTAGTCTTTTTTTCTGTTTTAGCTAGAACACTTATCCCTTTCAGCTGCACTACCAGCTCACCCTCTAAAAGCTACAGGCACAGCTGAAAATGGTACAGTTCACAGAACTACATTCTCAACTATTACTGAAAAAGGAGCAAAATTATATAATACGAATCCATTTTACAAGTCCTTCTGTTAAGAATATCCTGTACTTCAGGTGGTAAGAAAGTGACAAAAGTCAAAATCTAATTCTGTATGGTCCACTGCCACAGACTGAAAGACAATCCACAAACAGCACCCATATGTTTTCTCCTACAGAGAGAGTTATAAAAATAATCATTTCCTTCCCAAGAGACCCTGGCAAATGCTTCGTATGGATTATGGCTCCCTAGTTTGTTTAACGGAATTGTTACTATCAAAATAGAAATAGATTTTAATATTTTTTTTGCATACAAGGATTTCATTAGTCCTCACATCTCAGTAACGCATGAAGACCAAAGGCTTAAAAAACCCCCAACAATATGATCTTAGTATTTTCCAGACATTCCACTGCTCAAGCCTACAATTTATTCACCCAGCAATCTTCCATAAAAGCACATAAAAGAGTGGAAACAAGAAGTTTGAAGAACACAGAGTACTGCAGGAGTGGCTGTGAGAATGACAATATTAATTCACATAGCATTTAGTATCAGCATTTAATATAAATTAATATTATCGGAAGTACTAAATTATTTGACTGGTAGGGTCTTCCAACAGGAAAGCTTAATAAACTCTAGTAACTGTTTTGTGAGCAGAAAAATTTATTGCATCAAGAAACTGTTTTGTAAGAATAAACAATGAATTTAGGCCAAGCAAGTATCAGGGACTCCCTCATTCTGAGTACTTCTCCTGTATCAAGGTGCAGCTTTGCAGCAGGGACACAAACACATGGAAGTCACACCTTTCAAAACGGCATGCACAGTAAGAGATCCAGAAAAGGCAAAGGTTTTTTATGTCCTCATGTGTATATCAAAACATTTTCACCCACTGAGCATACAGCATTTCTGAAGCACATTCCAGGATTAGCATTCAGATGACTGAGCATTTAGGCCACAGGAAAGCTGACTGTGGTAACAGTTTTGATTTGTGCACTGTCATAAAAAAGTAAAGTGTAAAATTCCATTTAATCATAGAAATTCTAAGTTTTTACAGTAGACATCAGTCTATGCTTTGCTTTGCAGTGGTGCTCTTATTGTTGTTAAAGAATATTATAAGAACACATTTTCAAACAAACTTCAAATATAAAAATGATTCAACATAAAAAAGAATAAAACTCTTACAAAAGTCCAAGCACTTGCCTAGGAATTATTTACAAACCTTTTATAGATGTAAATATGTCATTCAGTCACAGTCAATGCTTGCAAGCACCCAATGGTTACTTATGGAAGTTTTACCAGTACAAGCATCTTCTACATTTTATAATACAGTATGTACAGAAAGGAACTTATATTGGTATCTCATTTCCATTAATTTTGAAACTAATAAAATTCAATCAGTATAAAAACATATAAATCTATCACAAAGTAAAGAAGAAACTTATTATTTATTCAGAAGATGTTTGTTCCAGACTCAGTCGAGAAAGTTGGATCATATTACTAGGGAGAGAGACATTGTGGAAGTCCTGTAAGTAAACCATGCAAGTGCTCAAGGACAAAATTTCTTCTATGCATTTAGGCTGTTTTATCACTGTTATGTAGCAAGTACATTAGGAGAAAAGTCATAACTTTTAATGGTTCCTGGATGTCTTTAAAGAAGGTCAGTTTTTTTCAAGAACAATCACCATGCATCATATTTGAGTTTGAGTGATGTTACTTAAAGTATCTCCCATAAGAACAGTAGGCTGGACCTGAGCAGTAATTTTTTCATATCTGAGCTCCCCAATCTGTCTTTTACAGCCTCCAATTTTCTCTTGTTTCAAACAGGGAAAGAGGGTGCTGATACTGGCAGTATCTTTTATAGGTCAATGTACTGTATTTCATTATTATGAAACTGTCACATGGGAAGACATGACCTCCTATAAACATAAGACTCTTACAAACCACACACTACAGCCTTAATGAGAAGTGTGAATGTATGCATGCATTCCAACAAACAAATGCCAGAAGGACAAGCACTTCAACTTTCCTAAATAGCAAAGCTTCAAACACTGGATACATTAACTTCACACTGGATACATTAACTTTATAAAGACAGTATTAAAATGATCACAAGACAAGGTTCTCAGCAATGAAAATCCATGATTTAGTTTATTTATTAATACCTGGGATCACCTGACACATTCAGTTTTATGGGAATGGGATGGATAATTTCACATTCTATTTTACTCCGTGCCCCTTGGATGAAAATTATCCTGACCACCACATGTACAGTAGCATAACAACATCAGCAATGGAATGTTGGCTTACAGGGCCATGGTAGTGTGGCCATGAAATTGAAAAAACAGAGAGCACAAGTACAAGCAGGGGAAGCAATACTTAACTTTGAGTGACCCTGAAGGACTCACTCCAATTCTAGCAGATGCAGACACACCATTTCTAAGATAATTTAATAACCCACAGGATGACAAAGAGTGCTGTGTGTTAATCAGTCTCCCTGAGCTCTAACTCCTATTAAAAAGACAGAGCAGCCATCCCAGAGATGGAATTGTTCCATTGCGTATTAAATCACTCCCAGCACATAATTCTGTATTGGTACATGGAATGAAAGAAGCGTCTCGCAATAAGGGTAAGTTTCCATTCCATACTTCAAGATGAGCACGCCGCAGAGAAGGCAAACAGTACTAATTCTGGGAGTATTAATTCTGACATTCCTTAATTTCAAAGTGTTGACATTTTATACTATTTTTACATACATATGCATTTCAATTCTGGCCAAACCAACTGCTTTTGTAAGTCAACACTAACAAATATAAAAGCCTGCTTGTCTCAGGCACTGGTTGATCATTTTTCCATTTGGGATCCTGCTTGTCTTCCTTTAAATAACAAATGCTGACAACTAGCAATAACAGACACCTCCTCACGCACAGGAAGCTCAACACTGTCACTGATGGGATCATTATTTCACTGCTCTTACAAAGAAACCGCCTTTATAAAAGGAAGCACCCTATCAACTAAAGAAGCATTTGTGGTATATAATTAAAATGTGGTGACAGTGGGTTTCACAAATTATCTGCTATTTTTCATATGAAACCCCAGTATCTTACTGGCAAAATACAAAGAATTCACCTCACCAGCATTCCAAATTAGCTTAAAATGTTTTGTATTTAACTGAGTCTTGTAAATATGGATTAAGATGAAAGTTTTACTAAATTACATATCCAATTGTTCTTGACAAGCTGCTCACTAAAGAAATTTTCTGAATCCTCTTTAAAAACTTTAGAAATAAACATAATTTCGATACAGATAATAGATATAAATAGGATCTCTTATTCCAAAAAATTTTGACCACAAGGTCAAAAGCTTGTCACTTCTGTCCTAGTTACGTAACACTATGGACCTAAGCAATACATGTAATTATTTGTATGTGAGAAATGGAGATGTTTTACATGCTACTCAGTTACTGAAATTCTGAAAGAAAATTAGAGAGAGAAATTAAGTACTGCCATAAGTTTGTATGGAAAAGCTTATTGCAATGAGCCTTCAGATCCTGTAACATGTCAGCCAAGGAGATATCACTTTTTCCCACCACATTTTTTCAGTTTCTTCACCAGCATATGCTATCCTAGCATGTGGTATATAAAAATATCTTCCATGATAGAAAAATCCATTTTGAACCTTACAGACATTATCAACTTGAAATTTGGTCTACATAAAAAACCTCAACAGCTATTCAACATACCTACTATCAAATTTTACCTGTTTTTAAGTATCTGCCTTATATAAATAGATTTACAACTAAGTTACATAAAATTTAAAAAAAAAAATCGCTGCTGCTGCAGTGCAGCAGCATATAAATGCAACATATTAAAAAGTCACAGGAAAAAAAAGTTTTACTTTTCAAAAACAGATCAACTAATACTATAAATGAAATCGAAATTCCAAAACGAATTTAAGATGACAAACAGCTATGTGAAAGTTTCATTTTTTTTCCTAAAATATAAAGCACCAAGCAGAGTGAGTTCTGTATCCAAACCCAAATATTTGGAAGTCAGCAAAACAGAAGACAGTGGGCACTTCCAAATATTTCCAAGCCTTTGAACTAGTCAAAGACATTCAGTACAGAGATTTGCTTCATTTGAAACCCTGACTGTTAAGCAATCACAGGAGTCCCCACAGCTGAAGCAAAATCTGTGAGGCTGAAAAAACCCTACAGATCAAGAGGTTTGAATCTTACTTCAAAGACATCACTGCCTTTCTATCTTAATGAAGCTTTGAGTAGAAAATAATTGAAATCTACTTATAGCCACAATGATACTCCATATATTTTAAATGTAAGCAAACTATAAATTTGTAGGCGCCTTAAACTTAGTTTAACCTAAAAATACTATGTAGAAGTTTCCAAAGGTTGCCTTTTCACCAGTTTAAAGACATTTACTTCATATACAATCCAGTCTTTGCTTCTAGTCAATACCAGTTTCCACTGCAAATTGGTACATCAGAATAGCTAATGCACATGAAACATTCAGTCACTATACTTTCTCCTATTGTTTTTTGGTTTTTGTTTGTTTATTTCCTTCTGGATGAGACAAAAAAGGCTGAATATGATGGAAAACTTTATTTGTATCTAACCAAATTTAGCTAACACAGTAGTGCAGTGCTCTTGGTAACAGACAAGCCGTTACCCTTTGTTCCTCTTAAGTCAATACATATAGATTTCTATCTTTTGTCTTCATCAACTCTAGAAGGCACCCAGGGAAATTAGCAGAGTTAGGCTAAAATTAGGTATTGAAATACTGTTGAAGAGCCATAAAAATTCTCTCTCCTCACAGAGTTTCACCTCTTATTTAGGGAAACCTATAGAACTCAGAAACAAAAAATAGGAGATAATTTGTGTTTGTCTTTTAATTCAGGAAGTCCATTAACGCCCTTTACTCACAAAAGACTTAGGAACTGACAGGAATATGAAACAGATTACCCTAAGGTGCAGTTCTGTTCAGTAACAAGCATTCTGAAGTGACACACACTTTGTACATCAGAATGGAGGTTGGCAGTAACTGTTGCCACCAAGGATTTTAAACAACTGCAAAGTGATGTACACCGTGCCATTTGGCAGCCCAGGAAATAAGTTCCAAAGCATTTCCCTAAGAGGACTCAGCCAGGCATTATTATACAAACAAATCAAAAGAAGCAGGGTAGCCTGGCTCAATGATATTTAAATTAATAAATAAAATTTTATATGTATGAGATATAGATCTCATTACTCTCAGCTGAGCTGCTCTGTTAGTGAGGGAGCAAGGGGACACTTCTACCCCACATTACAGCAAAACTCTCTTTATTCCACGACAAGAAGAAATTCTTTGGGGTAGCATTGCTCTACTACACCCTCCTGCCTTCTGAACTGGGAACCAAGGCCGAAAGCTCAGCAGTTTTACTGATTCCACAAAGAACCCCCTCACCGTTAACAATGGCAATAATTTACATGAAATGCAAGCACTACTCTATAATCATGTAAAAGTAATCACTCTAAGTGAAAAGAGTCAACATCACAACCCTGGAATTTATGAGATTCTTATTTTACCAGCTGGAAAATACAATGGTTAGAAGGAAAGCATATCAGAGCTATAAGCCTGACTATACCCACCACTCTAATAGGAAAACTAGACCTCTAAATCTTCATTTTGACATTGTTAGTTATGCCCTTCAAGCCTGGACCTGAATCTTTAAATATTTAAGCTGCTAAGATGGTGAGGTACCTGCTAAAAGGTATTTTTCAGCTAACAAGAATCTTTCCACCTAGTGTAAGTTGCCAAAGAACAGAACACTGTCTTACCTATACACTGGCTCCAGGAGGGCTGCGAAAAGACTCAAAATATGAACTCACAGAACAGCTTTCCTGCTCCTTCCAGGAGCTATTTTCAGAGGGAATGAGCCCAGACATCAAAAGAATTTGGGACACTGAAAGGAAACAGTGTATCTGCCTCCAGCTGGTATCTGCTCTGTGTTTAGGCCAAAGGATACACCCTGCTACAGACAGCATCTTTCAACTCATGTCAATTGGCAGATCCTTTAAGACTTCTCAAACGACTTTCTCAAGCAAAGATTTACCCTGATTTGGTATAGAATCTGAGTTTACTTACAGAATTAGTCCCAAGGACTTGCAGCTTTGGTTCGCCTGATTCCAGTAGCTTGGCCACCATATGAAGGAAACTTTCCACAAATGGTTTTATGCTTTGAGAATGGCAAGCCATTAGAAGTTGGTCCAGCGCCTCCATGGCAATTAAAACGTAACTGAAAATTAATCAGAGAGACTCACATAAAGACAGATTGCATTTACCATTAACTCAGTTCAATTTAGGTTCTAACCACAAAAAATAGAAAAGGAAGAATGGAAGGCACATATTTCCCACTGTATGAAAATGACAGTGTTATTTCCTACATCCATATTTTATCTTTTTTCTCTTTTTTTGGGGGGGAGGGAGTGGATAGGTGGGAGGGGAAGTGGGGAATTGAGTGTTGCCCACTTACCCTTTCTGTAGTTATAAAAATAGCTTTATTAAAAAAATGATGGTCTGTGGCAGATGTTGCTTTTCTTTACCAATTTCTGCCACTTCTTAGAGTCAATATTTCTCACTTAAATATTTGATTAAGCCAAAAGGACTGAAAAGAAAGGGTGTATTGGGCTTACATAGCAAGCTTTTAGGAGTAAGGGGCTGAGGGGGTGGTTTCTGTGAGAATCCAGGAGCTGTCCCTATGACAGACACAGCCAGCTCCAAGACCAACCCACCATTTCCCTAACCTGAGCCCCTCAGGGACACTGGAAGTGCCCACAGGTAAGCAGATATCCATAGTGCAGACCATGGAGGACCCCATGCTGGTGCAGTTGGATGTGCCCTGAAGGAAGCTGCTGCCCATGGAAAGGCCCTGCTGGAACAAGCTCTTGGCAGGCTCCATGGAGAGGAGCCCATGCAGGAGCTTTTCTGGCAGGATCTGTGATCCCATGGGGGACCCACACTGGAACTGCCTGTTCCTAAAGGACTGCACCCTGTGGAAAAAACCATGCTAGAGCAGTTCTTGAAGGACTGTCTACAAGGCCAGACCCAAAGCTGGAGCAGAGTAAGACTGTGAAGCAAGACCAGGAGACACAAGACGGTACAAGGTGACCACAGTTCCCATTCCTAATCTGCACTGCCTGGTGGGGGTGGAGGTAAAGGACTTGGGAGAGAAGTTGAGCCTGGGACAAAAGAGGGCTGGAGGAAAGATGTTTTTTAGCTTTGCTTTCATTTCTCACTATCTTACTCTGTCATTAATTGGCAATAATTAAATCAATCCTCCCCAAGTTAAGTCTCTTTTTTCCCATAATGGAACTGAGTGATCGCCCTGTCCTTATCTCAACCCATGAGCTTTCCGTTTTATTTTCTTCTCCATCTGGCTGAGCTGGAGGAGGAGAGCAGCTGGATGGCACTTGGCAGCCAGACAAGGTTAACTGACCACAAAGGGACTGGGTCTGCCTTGCCTTCCAGACTTGATCAGAACAAACAGGAGGAAATTCCATGACTTGTTAGCATCTATTTTTAATGCGGTGACTTCTCTCCTTACCCATAGCGGTGTCTGACCACATCCCTGCTCAGTCTCTCTGCCAGGTAAGCCCCAATTCGATCCAGTTTCTCTGGTGCAGAAACTGCATAGAAAGTCAGCTTCTCCATGTCAGCTTTAACAAGACCATCCTAAAAACAGAAATACAAAATAGAAAATTAAAGAGGTCATAGGAAGTATAAAGCTTTCCAAGTGTTTTTCCTTTTTTTCTAGTTAACATTTAAAGATCAGAGACTTACAGATGGAAATAAGCTTCTGAAAAAAAAAACCCCAAAACTTCTGAGCAAAACTGCCATTAGCTTAGCTGCAAAAATCAGCAACATGAAACAACTAAAATATCTTTTAAGCAAATGAAGCAGCTAGCTTGCTCCACCTTTTTTTTGTGAGGGAAGCAGTGTTCTAAGAAAAGGTATGTAGTGAGATATCTAACTAGTTCTAAGACACATTTCTTCCCTACTAGCACAATGTAATTTTTTTCTGTTCCCATCACCCCTCCCCCCCCCAAAGTATAGTCAATGCATAATTTTGACAAAATATACACACAAGACTGTAGTTTAAATATTTTACTTCTTCAGTGTCAGATCTTGAACAAGGCTGACCCCCAGGCACCTGAAGGCTGATTGTCAGAACAAGATCAAAGATTATCATATTACTTCCAATGTGAACTTCAACATGGATCTGCTCAAATGAGATTATAATCATAACTATCAGGTAAGCAGGATAAGGCTTTTTTGTCTTTTTATCTTTTTTTTTCCCTGGAAGTTCATAAAATTTCATTTTTCAAATAAATTACTTAGAAACTTTTAAAACACTCATTATTGATTAATGGATTTCACCAAGCAAATCTTCTCATAATTTAAAGAAGGTCTGCAGCTCAAGGGAAACATCATGGACTGGCCTGTGTCCTGCACTGAGCCAAAGAACATTAACCAAAGCTGAGCCTAAGAAGTGCCAACTCAGAGCTGCTGAGGGAGACTTAAACTATAACACTACAACTGTAGCAATATCAGGTGTTTCTCCACCTGTATTAAAAAAAGAGATTCGAACAAATAAACCTATAAAACCATACAGTTCCATGCATTCAATATACTATGTACACAGAAAACATTTCCTTTAAGGCCAGTAACATGCACTTACATAATCACTGGCACTCAGCAACAACACAATTTAAAAGAAAAGCCCACATACTTTGTAACATATAAGCCAAATATTATGTAAATACTGAGTGTTCTGCTTACTTCTACTGTAACAAAAGATATAAAAATTTGGTAACACACTTAAAAAAACAGAACAGCAGAAACATAAGCTCTTGATCAGTCTGAACTGTCAAATGATTATGTGTAGACATAGGCATTACTAAATGGTACACTGAAGTTATTTATTTTCATAGAGAGTAAGAGGCTTTAATACAGGTCCAAGATTATGGGAGTGAAATGAAAAGAAATAAAATTGTAGATGAGTACCTGGTGAAATTAAAAAAACAAACACCAGAAAAACCTTTCTGGGTCACAACAGCCTACCAGAGCTACAAAAATGTTCACAGTCTCCAAGCCAAGAGTTAAAAATTTAAAATCCTGTAGAAAACCAGAAAATGTTCACATCTGAAAGCACAAGAAAGCATTTGTGGTTCTAAGAAGTGATGAAGTTAAGTGCTACCTCTGCAGCAGAATATATTCTTTAATTAAATCTCTGTTTCTCTCAGCAAAATGTACTAATTTTATTCTTCGATGTGCAGCCAGAATTGGAATGGAATTAGACCAGATGATCTATATGGGTCCCTCTCCAGATAAATTATTCTACTAACCTCTCTTAAAGCTATTAAATGCTAAAGCAGAATTTATGGTAAAACATTTAAAGAGAAAAAAAAAATTAAAAAATTGCTGAAGTATTAGCTATAACCAAAAATTTTCAAACACCAACCCCTTAAAATTTTAAAGTCATGACTCACTTTTGGATCTTCAGGAAATATGTTATCTACCAGGCGCTTGTAGCGAGGTCGCAGTGCAGCACAGCAGCAGCAAACACCTGCAGAGAGATTTACCCAACGGGATTTAGGATACAGTTCTAGGGACTCATTTGAAGGGACAAGCTGACAAGCATGGAGGAAGAAGATAACGCTGAATTCAGCTTGCTATCAGCAGTAAAGCAAAATCAAGGGAATTGAAAGTACAAATAAGTCAAATAAGCAAAACTACTATCACACTGTAATACGCGAGAAAATATGCAAGCATATCAGGTGCTAAAAATGCACCTGTCATCCATATCGAAAAACATGCAGAAAAGGCAAGGCATTTTAAAATTTAGTCATGTTCAAACCAAAGCTACTTTATTTGCAGGTTTGTCTTAATTCTGAATGACTGTTTCAAAACATCGAAATGTGCATAATGTTTATTATTCTAAAAAAAGAAAACAAAAACAAAATCTGTTTTAAAGGCACCCATATAAACCATAATATTCAAAACAAACTCTGCCTTCCTTATTCCTTATCCTTCCTTTTACTGGCCATCGGTGAAATGACAGTCACTTGATGCAGAGAAATTTATTTTTTTTTATCTCATTTCTACTCTACTACTAGTCCATATAATCAGAACAATGCACGTAACTTCAATTTTATTAATTTTAAAAGTCATACTGCCTGCTCTGGAAAGATAACAAACATGCAAAGCATTGTTTGGTTTTTTTCCTAGCACTTAGGACTACTAGAACTTTGGAATTAGGTTAAAACTCAGCACAAAAATAAATAATTTAAAAAAAGTTTCTAGGTATCTGTCCAGTTGTTTATCAGTGTAGACTTACTCCCTTTTTTAAAAACATTTTTGACAAATCAGGTTTTAAATGTTTCAGTGGGTATGTTATCTAACTCACTGGTCAGGCCTCAGATCAACACCAAAGTAGCTCTAATACACAGGAGCCACTGAATAAACAATAACACTCAATAATAATATATCAAGCATACATGGAGATCATGTCTTTCAAGTCTCAACATGTGAAAGATTCAGAGTAGCTAAATACCTTGCAAATGCCTTATTAAAGGTATCCATTTACATACTCAAAAAATCTTATAACACTTTGCTAAAAATAGTAAAAAATGGAAAACAATAAAGAGTATCTTGGAAGAAATTGCTGATGATTACAACTTATGCATCAAGACTTGCATTTCTTTACTTAAGATATCTAAGTAATCTCAGTGGTTTTTATCCATATTTATAAAAACATCTGGGAGATTCATGACAAAGACTTACCCTGTTATACTTGGATTTTATTACAAGACTCTACAGGAGTAAACATTCTCCCTCTATTCCACCTGTTTTCGGATATTATTTATCTTTTGGACAAAAAATGTATTCTGCTCACGCTTTGACAACTTAATTCTTGCAATTTATTTAATTAAAAACAATTATCAAAGACAGATCTATGATTTTAGAACTGTCCATTAACTCCAAATTCTCCCCAATGGGAGATTTCTCCCCAGCTCATGAATTAGAGAACACCGTATCACCAGTAAGATCAACACTGACTTATGACTTCAATACATAATTATGAAAACAAAAAGCACTCAAGGAATAAACAACTGGAATGCTGAGAATTTTTTGTTAAATACTACGTTGTTACTATTGTCATTTTCTTCATACGACTCCTGCTGATATTCTCCTGATGGAGGTCTAACAAATGTGACAATCTACAATTACATAAAAGCTGCAGGTATGAAGTAACTAAAATCAAAGTTCTTTAATATATCACTGGAAAATGTAAGTATGAAAAAAGGTTAAAACTCTACTTGACTTAAAATAGAAATAATTTAGACAGTTCTACAAAAATATTCTATTGAGAGCATGCTGTGCAATATTTTAAAAGTAAATAAAATCATAATAAGAAAGGAATACTGTATTAGTGTCTAGTATATAATTCTGTATTAGGAAATTCAAGTAAGACCATCAAAATCCACCAAAAAAGACATAATATGGCTAAATATTTCTTGAGTTAGGTATGCAACTGAGCACTCTTTGTACTCGGTGTTCCTACTTGGTTTTCTACCTTATGGTTGATCATTAACTTTGGTCCACAGTAAACAGCATGTTTGATTACTACTAAATACAGCAAAATATTCTAACAATAATGGTAGCAAAATAATTTGATTCAACTATCTAAAACATAGTAAGAGCAGGAAAATGTTCTATAACATTTTAAGACAAGCAATTAAAAATACTTTTAAAATTACTTTATCCTTTTTTAAGTTACAGAAGAAAATCTTTGCAAAGAACTGCAATTTAAATCTTAAAATGGTGTTTTAAACCCATGCTAATTACATAAATTTAACATAAAATCTGGATACAGTTACTCCTTTGAGACGGATAAAAAAGATCAGATAACAGAACCAACTCATTCTGGCAGCCTTACCAGATGGTTTCAGTTAATGGAAACATAATATTGTTGAAATACTGCTTTTCAAATTTATGGCACATGGTGAATTTTGACATCAAAAAAGGCCTAACAGTAAGTACATATAAGATTTAAAATTTTCTCCTCATCTTGGATTTTCGGTAGTGTCTTTACATTGCTATGTATTTAATTATAGAACTGTTTACATGGAAAAAAATGAAAAACTTGTGAAAAAGTCTTTATCATCAAAGTGTAAACCTAAAATTAATATGATGTTAATACCATCAAAAGAACTTCCTACGTTAAACAGAACATTCAAGTATGAGAAAGTGAGATTTAATCTGTCAAAGCTTTCAGCCTCCAAGCAGAACACTATCAGAAATAAAACTGACAGGCACTCCAAACAACACAGATATAAATGACAACCAAAAGCAGAAACCAAAACAATTAACAGTCATGACATGGATTTTGTGGAAAAACTACTAATCATTGCTCAGTTATATAATTTTGATATAACCATGAAAGATTAATAAAATCGTAGGAATAGGTTTAAAGAATGTACAAATATTTAAAAAAAAAAAAAAAAAAAACCCCAACAAAACAAAATCCCCAAGAAATCAAGTCAACAACTTAGAGTAAAAATAACCCATAAAATTTAGGAACATTTTACTACATAGACCAAAAAGATGAATCTTGTAATAGACGAATAAAAGCTGAGTAACTAAAAGCAGATTCCCTACTAATTGGATACGAGTTTAACAGAGATAAAAATTTATCCAAATAAACACATTAGTTTCACATAAATAAATTATTTTGTAGGTCTGTAGAACAGAGTCAGGTAAAAAGAACCTGTTCCATCTTATGCAGGTTTATCGAGGAAAAATCCTATGACAATTCCTTTTTTGTATTAGGCAAAATTTGCATTTTAATGGCCTCCCCGTTGCAGACATTTTTACATCATTTTATACAAGTAAATATAAAGGTTAAAGCAATATTACAGAGAACTCCGCACTGTAACATAATAGTTCATGTAAAAGGTTTAAAAAATACTTATTATTTGCTCCTTCAATAGTGGGATTCTTATGAAGTTCAAACACGCACATTCTCTTCTACTAAAGGAGTCCTATAATCCATATTTTACATGTTAAGACTGTACACATTTACCAGCTGCATGGGCACTTCTTTTTACACATATTTACTCTACACAACAGCAGTAAGATACAGCCCCTGCTACCAGAAAATGGGAATTTCACCTACCCAAACACATACACGGTCTCGGTTCAAAAGCAGAATTATAATCATAGGCTTTTTCTTGCTCAACAGTTGGAACTTGCACATACTGCCTCATCCTGGATATGAATTCACTCCCCCGGAACGAACTCCTTTCCCAGAAATTTGCTCTCTCACACTCACATAGCTGCGGTTACTTCCCGCGAGGGCTCTGCAACACTGTAAGCTTATCTGATCAGCTCAGTGACATCTGCATAAAGCCACCAAGCACGTGAAAAACTTCAGTATCAAATTCTGTTAACAAGGCCAGGCACAAAAAAAGAGAAAAGAATAAAAGATACATTGTCAATGTGTGATTCACAGCTCCTTGAATGAAACTGCACACTCAGTTTCGTTGCTTCAACTTGCCCGGAACACACAGTTCATTATTTCTCTGACTAGAAGTAAAAAATCCATAGAGTTTCAGGAAAAACTATCCTAAGTCAGCTGCCACATATCACTGTAGAGTGATAAATATTTTAGCAAAACCTACTCCCTTGGTCCTACTGGAGAACGGACAGAGAGAAATGTGTTTAAGGGACACTGCTGTCCAAAAAGACTTTTTTTAAACAGAAAAGTTTACCTCTAAGATTAAAGAAACAATCTAAAAATAATTAAATTAACATTACCTCTAATAATACTTCCAAATTTAAGAAGCAAGGACTACAGAACTTAAATCATTAACATGATTATGACACATCAGGTAGAAAATCAATTTCGAGTTAAACAATTCTGAAGTTGCTTTCCAGCTTCCCATTAATTCTCAGCATTTTATTGTTTCACTCCTTACATTACATACACTTGGGCAACACAAATTCAGGATTTTCATACAGACATTTTTATAAACCCTGGAAAATATAAGTACTGTTTTTAATAAAAACGCAGCTAATAATGTCCACTACATAAAAATTCCATACCAATCCTAGACTTAGAGGATAAGCTCTAATAAACTCAAAGAAAAGCCTGAGCTGCACAGAAACTGTCACCACATAGTTTACCATGGTGTAAATTAGAAAAATGCGTATTACAATAAAGCTGTATTTCAAGTTTGTTTCTCTGAATATTCATGCTACATCTTACTCATACGAAATTGCAGGAAAACAAAACCTTCAAGGTGGGTTTAAACATAAAACACCAAGTTCTGCCCATCAAGTTTAAAACTCCCACATTATTTTCTTCTTTATCAAAACCTAAGAAAAAGGAAAACACATCATCTGTTTTATCTAATACTGGAATCTTCCAACGTTTTCTAAAGTTGTCTAATATTGTTGTCAACTGTTTACAGAGCATTAATAACCTGAAGCAAGATGTCATGTTCACTCACTGAATATTTTTATGTCCCAAGCTTGGATCTGGTCATCCCTAACTTTATTTGCTACCTTCCAAGCTTTTTTCAAAAAAATCTTATTCTATCAAAAAATGGTATAACTAACATAAAAGTTTCAATCTAAAGAAAAATGCATGTTTTGTTAATATCAAGAAACTGCGCAATATTAAAATTACATTTGGTTGCTCAATGTACTTAAATATAACTATGTAAAAATTTACTTGACTTTAATGTATTAAACTTTCATTTTACCTGTTTTTCTGTATCTGAGATGAAAAATATAAATAAAATAAATTTGTTTCAAATATTCTGGTGAAAGTGCATAAAATAACACCTCAACCATAATCACTTACTATACCTTGTTATTTCTGAACTGTTAATATCAGTTGATGCATTTAATTCAGAACTAAAATGATTTTCAAGGGCATTCCCATTCCACTATGAAAAAGAGATCAGACATTTTGCAACAAGGAAATTATTCCAGCCATATAAGGGAGTTAATTAAAAATATTCTTCAATCTGCTATAAAAAGAACCACGGCTGTAAGGACGCACTGATCAGCCATTGCAATGTCCCTGGAATGCACTCCCAGAGGGCACAGCAGACTCATCATTTAGACAGGATGAAGTCCCATCCCCCAGATGAGCCTCTCCTCCCCTCACCCGAGTGCTAGCTGCCTTCTAAGTGGCTGATTTCCAGCCTCTCTCCATCAAAATGCAGCAAAGAAAATGTCCAACATGCAGATGAAATTTTTGTCTTGAGAACATGACATTCATCTTAATGCGAATTTCTGACCCCCATGACAGAAAACCCTCAGTAACACCTAAAGGGGAAAATTCTATCCATACCTAGATTTGGCAATTTTACATTGATTTTTAAAAATATTTGGTGATCCATTTATTTAAATGAAAACAAACCTCAAAAAGACAACTTTCTTCTTAGAATGTCTTATAGTAAGCTAGAAAGTTAACCGAAGTTAATTCTGGTGCAGTATGACTTCAAGAAGAGTTCTCCCAAACTGGAATCATAGAATCATTAAGGTTGGAAAAGACCTCTAAGATCATCAAGTTCAACCATCAATCCAGCACCATGTTCACCATTAAACCATGTCCTGAAGTGCCACATCCACACGTTTTCTGAACACTTCCATGAATGGTGACTCCACCACTCCCCTGGGCAGCCTATCCCAGTGCCTGACCACCCTTTCTGTCAAGATTACTTTCTAATATCCAATCTCAATCTCCCCTGCTGCAACTTGAGGTTATTTCCCCTTGTCCTGTTGCTTATTACTTGGGAAAAGAGACCCCCACCTGGCTACAGCCTCCTTTCAGGCAGTTGCACAGAATGGTAAGGTCTCCCCTGAGCCTCCTTTTCTCCAGGCTGAGCACCCCCAGCTCCATCAGCTGCTCCTCATCAGCCTTGTGCTCCAGACCCTTCCCCAGCTCGGTTGCCCTTCTCTGGACATGCTCCAGGACCTCAATCTCTTTCTTGCTGTGAGTGGCCCATAATTCAGGGTGTGGTCTCACCAGTGCTGAGTACAGGGGAACTGTCACTGCCCTGGTCCTGCTGGCTGCTGTTGCAGATACAGGCCAGGATGCCACTGACCTTCTTTGGCCACCTGGGCACACACTGGCTCATGTTCAGCCACTGCTGACCAACATTCCCAGGTCCTCTTCTGCCAGCTTCCCAGCCACTCCTCAAACCCGTAGCATTGCATGGAATCAGCAAGGAGAGATACACACCTTGCTATGATGAAAAGCATGTACAAGTAATTCAAATATAAACTTTTGTGAAGACAAGAAATGACAATGCATGTGAGGTTACTAGTAAGAAGTATGGAAAAAACTCCAAGCTAGACAAACAATGCTTACCACCATGCTTCTTCAATGAAGTATTCTTTTCAGAGCCAGTAGCAATTAAATCCCCCCAGAAAATATTATCCATGGGAGAGTGTGTTTGAAAGACGTCTAATCCATTCAAAGAAAGTTTTCCATTACATCAGATTCTCCAGTTGCTTTCCTTAAGTTCCACCACCTTCAGTGTTTCCATACTGTCTCTCCTTTCTCCCACCTTTATTGGTTTCACATAGTAACTTTGTTTTACTTGCTCATTTCTGTTCTCCTGAACACCACCTCCTCCTTTCCTGCTCTGAGATAGTACTGTCACTCTCTATTTTTATTACAGCATTAAAATTACCTAAAACTAATCTGGTTCCAGTGGAAGAAGCTCTATGACATTATGAATTTTGCTTAATTCCCATCCTTATATTCCTATTAAGCTGGCCAATGTCATTTACTTCTCATCACTGAAGCAATCCAAAAAAGAGACTTTAGGAGATTGGAAAGACACATTTACATAAATCTCCTTGACCCCTCTTCATCATAACTGGCACTGATAATCTGTTCAGGGAAAAAAAACCGAACGGACAAAGTCCAACTTTCATTCCTGCTTTCAGTATTTGGTTCGCAACTGGGAAATGAGTTCTAGGTGATAAATCCATAGGAGAGAAAAAAACCCAAACACAGAGGTTTTGTGCTATTGTACTCCTGTTTCTAAACAAATATTGATTTCATAACAAGGTGTTTCATAAATCAGTGAAAAATGCAACATAAGTAAACTGCTGGACTAAAGGAGACAGGGAGCGAGAGAGGCTCATAGTACTTCGTGTATTCTCTGAAGCACATGAACTGCTATTATTCTGCCATCCAGGCAAACAGCAGAGCATGGAATGGACTAACACTGACAAAACACCCACTGTGCACATCCAGGAACACACTGAGCCAGGAGGACATTCTTTACTTAATTCAGAATAATAAAAGTAAAGAAAGATCGACATTATTACAGCAGCCTCCTTCTATTCCTGCTAATTAACACAAATATTTTGACCTATCTCTGCTTGTCCAGATGCCTGGCTCCTCCCAACATCGAAGGGTACAAGTGAGTGGAGTCTCCCCAGCACACTGATGACCCTGGCATAGAAGCGGCCTCCCAATGCCAAACAACCCTGTGCAAAGCTTGGCTACACTTTGACCCTAAGCTATTCTCTAATCCAGATGATCCATCTTCAGAATCCTGCATCCCTGAACACTTGCCAGGTGCAGAAGACAGTTGCAGGTGACAGTGACGAGTGCTGCGAACTTCATGTGTGCTCAAAGGCCAACTAACTTGCTTTACACTCCTCCATGAGTTCCACTGAGAAGAGGGGCTGCAGCACCTGCACCTCTCCTACCACCTCGTTCCCACTTTGTTGTAGGTTAAGGAGCAACACCTAACCCCAAAGGCCATTCTACAGAAGAGGCTGGTGCACCTCCAGATTGAGATGGACACTGAGGGAAAGATACTACACAAGGCAGGGTTGAACAGTAACAGGCCAAGCAGCAACATTTAGCCTATCTCCAGGCCACAGGTGAGTAACAAGCAGTTCTTGAGGAGTGCCAGGGGTAAAATTATACCAGAAGCGTCACTGTCTGCCTCTGGAGCCTTCAAACTATACTTCTGACTAGCAGGTTGGCAAACTACAGGTAAAAATATATATACTTGGCTAAACACCTCAATAAACTTTGGTAACTAAGTCCAGGCTACAGCATGACTCCCAGACGCTCAAGCTGATCATACCTTTTCTTCCCAGTCCGAACTCCAGGCAGCACAGCAGACTGCTGACAGGGACTTTCTTTGTGCCACTCTGCCCATGCTCAGTTTTAGTTTTAAAATTTCTAATCGACATGTTCCACATTTCCCATCCTACACATTTCCCCATCCTTCCTCATCCTACAGAACACAGCCCTTTTCCGCAGCAAGGAAAAGAGTTATTTTGTTGTTTTAACACTTGTTGCTTGCTTCTGGTTTGCTACAGCAACTCAGGTGGATTAAGCTATTATCTTTAGGGTAACACCCCCTTGTAAACAGTGAGGATGAGATGGGAAACTGGGACAAGAGCACAGGTCTTGATACAACTCTAGGAGTTACAATTAATAGAACCTTTAAGTTTTCAAGCTTAGGGGAGTAGCACATAGGGATTACTAGGCATCTCAGAACACAGTCACTCAAACAGCATGAACAGTTCTGCTTTTCAGCAGATGTTTTAATTTCAGGGTCTGGAATGGCTCTGACACGTGGGAAAGTTGCCAAGATGTGTAAAATTCTACCTTCTCAGTCAACTGAAATCTGTATTACATAGTAATCTCTTCTGCTTTGGAAGCTGCTGCTTCCCTACACCAAGAAACCAATGCAAGAATGTCAAGCACTCTCTACTTCTGGAATTTTATGAAGATTTTGTCATTACTACATATTTTCATTATTTGAAGAGTGCTATAAGCATGGCACTGATAAATTGACTATCACCTGCCCTACAGATGACAAGCCCACTTCAAACCAATGAGTAACTGGTCAGCACGTGCCCAGGGTTTCAAGTTTTCTTAGGGGATGACAAACACCTGAAACGTTGTGCTTTGAAAAAAACATGACTGTAAAGATGCATGAAGAATTTTGCTGATGACTGCTACTTTTTCCATTTTCTTAACACCATGCAGTTTGCCTTCTCAATCCAATCCACAGGGATGGAATACAGTTGTAGGGGTAAAACTCACAGAATCTTACACTACTGTCTATCTTTTTCCTCAGGAAAAAGGAAGCTCAGACGAGTTGTGTCACCTCCCCATCACAAGTATCCTATGACTACAGTATGTAGGATAGGAGGATTTAATTCTCCACTCCTGCCTTGTAGCTCATGCTGCCCAAATGCATGGGGCTGAAACAGACCACAGAGCAGGTACCACTCTGTGACTTGACAAACAAGGCATGAGAAGCTTTTTGTGAGAGAAAAATGCATGCATGTCATGATTAAAAGTCCTCACGATGAGGAAGCAGAGGTTCACAGGCCTTCTTCTGGGAACCCTCAAAGCTAATGGAGAAGGTAAGCTTAGCTCAGGAAACTAGGTTTTAACCAGTCCAGCATAAACCACTGACCTGTTTATAGGACATGTAAGAATGTGTTGTTCTATAGATTCTTTCTTCTAATAAAACATCCCAAATATCAACATAAACATGGCCAGAGCTTCAAAAAGAAGTTTTTCCTTCATTTAAGCAAACCAAGCTAGAGACTTCAGTTTAACACCACATTACATAAATTTTATTTCCTGCACACATACACAGTGTACACAGAAAATAACGTAAGAGTGGATGGAAGTGTTTCTGTGAATCTAGAACCATACTGTGATATTTATGCTGGGGAAACAGAGTGCAGCAATTCCTCTGAGGCACATACACAGAGTTCAAAACAAGACAAAGCATCTGTTCCTGTTCAGTAACAGAAGTGTTTAAACTGTATTGACATTAATGAAAAATGAAATGCTGAACGAAAGTGTTGTAATGTTACTTTGAAAAACAGAGTCACAGAGGATACTTAGGCTTCAGAATTCAAATTCTTGTTTAAATATCACCAATCTTCAATTAAGTACTTTGCTTGTGTCTATTCCCAGCTGTTTGATTTTCCCAGAAAACATTTATAAAATGAGATATTGCCATTTGGACATGGAAACATACATGTTTCCATTAAAAGAAAAAGAACATTAAAATAATATGGAATTAAAATTTTTTAAAAAAATCTCTTTACATGTTATCAAGAAAAGGTCCTTGGAGCTGCCAATACACTCCATTTTACACGTTTTCCTGCCTCTGCAAACAGCTTTACCTAGTTCATCCTGTCCTTACAGAAGGGTAGCTTTTGAACAAATCAGCAAACAGAAGTTTATGGAACAACTTTTCAATTATTCAGGGTTTTAAACATAGACATGAAAGACACAAGTTTCACTGAAAAAAACAAAAAAACACTTCCTTCTAGGTTAATCCAAATTATAAAATACCCTCATAGTTGTTATCTTTCCCATTAGTTCTAAAGAGCACTTCATTTGTAATTCAGGTTTCCTACAAGAACTGAAAAGCAGCTCTTCTCCAAAACAGTGGGATATAAGATTAGAACATATGCCTATCTAGAACCACATATCCCAGCTAAGTAAAAAGCAATTTCTCCCCTCCTGTAATGTCTAATGAGTCAGAGAGGAACACAGACACAGTAGATTTGCTCTCCTGTGCACCTTCAGTACCTAAAGAATGTATATGCCCCTTTACTGCCACAACTTCTGTTTTCCACCAAATTGAACTGGCCAGTCTAGAAGACGGTCATGGTAGGAGACTGATAGCTTTGTATTTATACACAAATAAGTAGTATTATAAATACATCTTGTTAATCAGTAAATCGTAGGTGTGTCAGTTTTCTGTAGAAAACTGGACATCTGTGGGAACACAGGCTCATTGGCTTCTGCAGCAATCCAGCAGTTCTTGCTCACAACCAACACTTTTAACCACACTACTGTTCCAACATTAGACTCAATTTGCGAAAATGATATTTTGTCAGTTCTGAGGAACTTCAACCTCTTGTATAAACCAATGTCACTAACAAATCGCAAACCCATTTAATAAAAAAACCACAAGCACATAGAAAGTCTTGAAAGTCTTGCAGCTCGCACTGCAGTTATTACATGACAGAACTCTGCTAGCTCAGTCATGTCGGACACAGATCAATGATAATAACTACTTATGTTTTATTACATATAAAGTTCATAAATAGGGTATCAGCATCCTAAAGTCCTTTTCTAATCATTACACAGTTACATTCTAGTTTAATGAACACAGGAAAATTTGTTTTAATAGCATAAATTATTGCGTATTTGTTGGTGCATTTCTAACAAAATATACACAAAGCTTTATCTTCACTGATTTCCTTACATATTAACAGCTTCACAAAACTATCAGGAAGGAGTACTGATTTAGCATAATTATACAGCTAAGTGTTAGACTGGAATTCCTTACTCATTCCCCTACTAAGAAATTAGTAAGCATTCTCAAACCACAATTAAAGACTCGGGGTGCCCATTTCCAGCCAAAGTACAGACTGTTATCAGCAAAATACTGTAATAGGTCCAAGTACAATTTAGAGTCACAATTGTGTTCTTCTTGAAAAACGAAAGGACTGAGACCTTTAACAGACGTCAAGCCGGACATGAAAACAAAGGCTGAGTTATACAGGCATCAACTATTTTTTGAAGTCTTGGGGTCTACAAGTTGCTAGATGAGGAATCATAGAATTATAGAATATTCTGAGTATAAAGGGATGCAACAAGGATCATCAAATCCAACTCCTGGCCCTGAACAGGACAGCCCCAAGAATCACACTGTGTGCCTGAGAGTATTGTCCAAATGCTTCTTGAACTCTTGGCAGAC
The DNA here is from genome assembly GCA_036785705.1 of Acanthornis magna. Lineage (NCBI taxonomy): Eukaryota > Metazoa > Chordata > Aves > Passeriformes > Acanthizidae > Acanthornis > Acanthornis magna. The sequence goes on along the minus strand of JAWUZG010000119.1, from coordinate 7,454,674 downwards.
TTGGAAGCATGCCATTCATCTACCCATCCCACTTTTTATTCCTTCCTGTCTAATTCCTGCATGAATTAATCTTGAATAATGTAACTTTCTAGAAGTGAAATTCTAGAAAGCATTTTCAAAGCATTCTTTGAAAGCCAAGAGTGGTGCACACAGCTAACTTTCATCTTCAGCAATTCACAAGGAACCTGATTTCCTAGAGCTACTGAGGCTCATAGCGGTCAATGGTGGGAAGGAAAGTCCATATACCAAAGAAAGGGAAAGCCAAAATACTTTCAAAAGCAGCTCACCCTGGCTTTTCCAGAGACATGCATTTAATCACATAACAGAAATCTTCCCCCACTCCCCAAAAATCAATTTTGCTTTGTTGTCATGCACAAAAAAATAGGACACTTGCATGCATAATCAGCATGAGCCTTCTTACCCTTTCGTCCCATGATTCAGAAATCAATAGCAAACAAGGCTGCACATGGAGATTAATCGATTGATAGTTGCAAAGCCATTTCTGTAAATAACAACGACAGCCATATTTTAATAAAACCTGAAAAAATGACTAAGCTACATTTTAACATTTGGTGAAAGGTCCATGTACAGTTTAAAAGCACACAAAGGCTTTGATGGGCACTGAATGAAGTTCATCTCTAAAGCATTTGATTTTTTTATGTTAGATGCCCAGATTGTGCATACATAAGTAACAACAGCTGAAAAAATAAATTCTTCAGGTTTCGACAAGGAATGGATGAAACACAATTGTTCATTTCTTGGCTATACTGAAGTGTGCTCCAAAACAAATGGAAAGATGAATGACAATAATTTTGTCACTCATCATGTCTTAATACGAGTGTTTCTGACTCTCTATGAAACTGCCCCAAACATTAACTTTCCCAAATGGGGTTAGGATGATGTGTACATAGAAAGGACAGCTAACAGAAAACCACAAAGGGAACACTTGTTCCAAATTAACCAGTCAAAGAAACCCATGCATATTCATTAAATATGGAAGCACCAATTTGATGGCACACAAAGTTGCTTAAGGTACCCTGAGTTAAAGAAACAGATGTACAAAGAGCTACAGTTTTCCAGCTACAAGTTCCTTATTTCTTTTCTTAGATTAATCAAGGATACATTTGGAGAAGTTACTAGTTTTTCTTCACAGTGTAGAAAAGACAATCACGTAAAAATCAGCTGTAAAAACCTAAGTGTATCTATGTGTTTACACATTGAAAGCATTTCTGGCATATTATTATGCAAGGAAACCATTACATATTTTGTGACCACAGTATTATAATAGTTACAAACATTCTGAAATACAGTTTTTTTCCTTTTCTAGCCTAGGTCTAGCAAGTGGCAAACTGCTGAAGGAAGCCCAAGCCATGACTTTCCTCTGGCCGCTGTTGTTCCAAGTTCCCATGTCCCTTAGGTTAGTAGCTGAAAAGTACATGATACAGAGCTTCTGATGTTTCTCATCCCAAAATACCAGAATCAAGCAGCAAACAATAATTTCAGACATCCCCTGATGTAACTCTTCTATAATAACTGAAATATGAAAATGTTACAGAATTATAATGTATTTAACACTGTTGTAAGCAGTCAACAATGCTGTCATAAAATTAAGAGGGTTCCTACTGCCTATGAAGTAAATAAACCAATTATAAAGAATGCTTTTTTAAGTAGAAGATCCCATTTAGGGTTGTAAAGTGTAAAAACTACATGAGAAACATATTCCAGAGGAGGAAAAAAGTATGCTGGATGGAAAGAGTGAAGACAGTAATTAATAAGAACTATGGCTTAATTTTCACTAAAAGCATTAGAAAGCTTAGTTCTTGAAATATTTATATAGACACATCTCCAGCCATTGGTATTTCACAGGGAGAATTTTATTTCATAGGGAGATAAATCTTCCCTTCCCGTTAACAATCATGTTAATACTTACTTATTATATACAATAAAAACTAGAATCACAAAACACAAATAAATTAATTTGCCAAAATTGTTGTGAGGGGAGAAAACCAAAATGAGGAAGTTATCTGCCTCTTAAAATGTGTGAAAAATGTTAAATGCCAGCTAAGAATTCACTCATTTCAAATTCCATTTCAAGTGCTGTTTTTCCTCCTACACTTGGCAAGACAGCTCTATTCACATAGAAAATTATAATTTTAAAAGTTTGAAGGGTACTTTTGGGTTTTAGGGAGGGGTGGATCACTTATTTGTTTTAAAGACTATGAAGTAACATGACTAAAAGCAGTAGCGTGCATGAATATAGAAAATAACAAGCACTACTCAATTGTCTCATCTTCTGTTTGCTTTCACCTTGCACGAAGCAGGGAAGCCACCAGAACACTCCACCTGCTGCCAGAGGAGCTACCTCTGCACAGACAAGTGGCAAAAAGCCACATGGTGCTTGGGAGGCCAAGGAAACAACATGTTGTGTGATGAGAAATAACCTGCACTGAGTACGCTTGGAGCCATTCTGAAGTCACCAAAACTGTCACTTGACTGTAACCAAGAACAGGCCAAATCATGGAATACTTTCCACATAACTAATATATGTGCCTCTTAAATCAGAATGGTCCCTTTCCAACCGGCAAATATTTGACAGAAGAGTGTAGGAGGTGTTCACATTACTGAATTTCACAGCAGTAATTCAAAGGAAAAAATGTAGGAAAATTACATTTGGCAAAATTCTTATTTTAATTATTTTTCTCTTAATTTATATGTTACAGTCAGTCATAAGGACCTGCTAATCAGCAGCTAAAAACAATGGAACTAACAATTATTATTATCAAAACCTTGAAAACTCAAGATATAATTACATTAATGGCATAAGCCAGAAGAGAAAAGAATAAGCTAAGAGAAAGTTTAAAAAAGTCACACGCAAAGCTACCACAAATAAAATACATTCTTATAGTCAACAAGTGCTCTCACCTGTACCACACATAATTCTTCTAGTTCAAGCAATTTCATTTTAGTATAAAAGCTGCCTTTAAGTTAAACATTTAATTGAAGTCAGGGAATACATCCAGTAAGTAGGTTAGCTGTTTCTAGAAAAGAAAAACCTCATTATCTACCAAGCTGTGTTTCAAACATCTGATTAAGTGTGAATATCTGGAACATAATGTTCAAGAAGAAGAGAGTCTTCAACAAATATTTTTATATGACTTAGTTATTATTTTTCTCCTTAGCAGAAGCATTTGTAACATTTCAATCTGAATGCAGCCAACAAAAAAACCTACCAAAACCACCCATGTTCCATAACAGAAGTATGCTAAGTGAAATTATCTGCATAAATTATTCAGGGAAATTGAGAGCACAAGAGACAAGAGAGAAACACATACTGCCTGGACTGCAAAGGCTATCTGGTTATAAGTTCTCTGGTTTTGTTTTTAAATAAAAACACTATTTAATCTTTTAACCCACGGTTTCTTTGTGATAGGCATGGCTTAAGCAGTTACTAAAACAGCTGTGGTTCAAAACTACCCCTACTGTACTATAACAGCAATGAGAAAACACATTTGCTTTCTCAACATTTCAGAATTTGCATTTCAGCTGAAGACATCATCCATGTCTGTAATCATTTGCATCAATGATTGATGTGTTATTTGCACAAGAGAAACTCCAAGTTGAACATAAAAAGTTTGGGGAGAAGCTACACCTTGGCAAAGTTGATACAGGTGCTGCAGCAATGATAGAGCATAACAACTCCTCTACAGATGTCAGCACAAATGCCATATCATGGCTGGTCAAAGACAAGTACTTTTACATCTCAAGATTAAGAGAGCAGACTGAAAATTTTCTGTTTGGGCCACTACAACTGCATTGAGACTAAAATCTTAACATTTTTTAGGACTCAATGCAGCACTAAATCCCCACATTCCTAAGTCAGATTACTAAGCAAAAACATCAATAGAAAACGTGATAATCCAAACATGCAACAAACAACTCAAGCAGAGCCCAGCACCCATGGCTGAGCTGAGGCTGAATGAGAACAGCATCCATCACCTCTGGCTAATAACCTTTGTTCATCTCTCCCCCTCTCAGTACCACAGCCCAGTTCTGACTGTGTGCTTATTTTTTCACAGTTAATGTTGAAGGAGCTAAAAAGCATATTGTCCTGTGAATGTTCCATGCACAATAACTTCAAGACTGACTTCTAAAGTGTCACCAGGAACAGCTGAAGTCCCCAGAAAGACGAATTAATCTCTTACTTAGTTTTTATGTAAAGCAGTATGTTGGCCTCTCATGCTCTTCCAGAACATCACCTTTAGACCTATACATTCAACTACTGTATTTAAAAAAAAAAAAAAAAAAAGAGGTGAAATTACCACCAGGAACTGAGCCATTAACCCGGGAAACAAAGCAGGATAATAGTGGATGAGGGAGTTGGTCATTATGACCCAAGAAGTCCATCACCAAAATTTACTGTTAACTAGATATTATTTCTCTACTTCATTTCTAAAGAACGCATTGTAGCATGACAGAAAACATTTTTGGAAAATATCTCGCTGTGACAGCCTTTTCTAAGTTTTAGTCCTAATGACGGTCAATGCATTTCTTGATGTGTGGGATGAGAGAACTCCGTGCGAAAATAAAATAAAATTTAAAAAACACACAAAACCCTCCAGCCTTTAGAAACAACCGAGTTTTTCAGATTTCAAGGAAAAATACTTTAAGATTTCAAAGTAACACTGTAGCAGCAGCTTGTTTCATCAATATGCTCTGAAAAGAATCCTATGGAACCTTTAGAGAAGCCTAAATTAGCAGGCAGAAGATTTCCTTTCCACATGCAACAGAGTTGAATTCCTTTAGGTTCCCTCTATCTGTGCTATTAATAGTACAACCAGCCACAAAAGGATGCTTGCTTGCCTCAAATTCCAATCCAATCCTACATTTTAATGCCATAACTTTTGGAAGTAAAATATTATGAAAATACTGTTCTTTCACAAAAATTGCAATGCACACATCTGTTAGGTTCCCTTCACTCATGCACTTAAACTCATTAACACAGGCAAAGATAAATAAATGGCTGTGTACTTCTGAGTGTCTCTCTACAGATAAATATTGCAATTATTTCCTTAGATCTCCTAGAATTTCCATCTGACTATAGTCATGCAGACTCTACATGCACTGATAGTAAGGACCCCAAACATAAGCACATCTGGTTTAAAAGAAAAAAAAAATCTTATTTTTCCAGTTTAATTGGTTAAAAACCCCCCACACTCCTTCACATGACAAATGTGACATATCTTAGTTACAGTAAGGTATTTTACATGACAGTGGTTCAAACAACACAACACGGAACTACTGCAGGCACTTTTAGTACCCACAGTCACAGCTTATTACAAATCACAGCAAAGAACAGTTCAAAGATTCCTTCATGAAATTAAGCATCCATGAAATTCATTACAAACCTATATAATTAAAATGCACTCAATATGACTGGTACTGTATCTTTATGAATACTCCTTTATCCTCTGGATAAAGCAGACTGCTTTATCCAAAGACTGATGTTAGCAATCTTATTAGAGATCATGTATACTTTTTTTCCAAATAGAACAGAAAAAAAAAATTAAAGAAACAGTTAAATTAATACTTTTGTAACACATTTTATAACTTGGTCCTTTGTGTTAGAGAAATTTGTTACTCTTGAAAGTAAATAATTTGATTCTTAGAAACAAGTGCCTCAAAAATCTCACTTAACTTTGAATGTTAAAAATTTTAAGCCTTATCACTTATCCTAAATAGTGATTCTATCTTCTATAAACATGAGTTGTAATTTTCCAAAGATAGGATTACAGCTATGTCAAAATATGGGGTTTTTTTTTATTTTTTGAATACAAATATTTCAGAACATAGTCTAAATGACAAAATTCAATGTTATATTATGAAGTTCTAACCAAAAAGGCAAATGCAGAGCCCACATTATTATTTCAAAGGCAGAGACCAGATAATGTTAAGATCTTAAAATTCTTTAAAAATACAGCAAATACAATGTTTCTTTTTCCATTTATTTTTTTTTTAGAATTTTTAAACCCCAAAGAAAATATCTTAACAGTAAACAGCCTTAAACATTGTCTTAATGTAGTTAAGATAAGAATACTTACCAGCAGGCATTGTTAATCAGGGATCTGTCTTCAATTTTGCAAAAACATAATAAACTATAAAGAAAACAAATAATCAAAGTCAAGACAATAGCTTTAGGCAATTTACATCCAAATATGCTCAGTAACTTATGCAGAATGAGCCAAAGTCACATACTTCAGCTCCAATTACAAAGAGACTGTTACCACAGAAACCCAGATATCCTCTTATCTGACCAGACTAGATGTAGGTTTTGCCAGTTCTTGAAATGCAGTCATTCTGTTCTTGACTTTGATGCTGGAGTAAACATTTTTCTTGTACCCTTCCAAGTGCCACTGTTTAGGATGCTAAATCCTGTACAGCCTCACAGGATACTTCCACCTCAGATGTAAACCACAGCACTTCCCTATTAAAATGCCTGTGAGAGGTTTCTGCTCAACACTGTGAAAAACAACTGAGAAACCTGTGTGGCACTTTCGAGGGTATTTTTCTTCGAGCATCAAAAAAGGCAGATTTTAGATCAGAGTCCAATCTCCTATACACAATAGCTGCTCAAAGGATTTTTGATGCAATTAAATATATTCACAAAGTTAACTAATCTGAAGCTACAAAAATCTATTTTAGACATAAAAGAAGCCTAATCTACTGTTCAATTAATTAGCACTAAAATGCAAATAATTTGAAGATCTTTCTGTATCAAAGCAGTGTATTTGGGTTTTATTAATTGCCAAATGCAAACTGCCCACAAATGTATTCTTCCAGAAATAAGAAAAAAATCTCAGTTAATGACACTGAGTGTTGCGGTCTTCAAAAATAAAATAAAAATTTAAATAAAAGATATTCAGTTAATAATTTTACGCATATGCATACAAAAAATATTGTAATTACAGAAATTGATAATGTGAGAATAAACATTTCATTTGGTCAACATATGTTTTAAGGACCACATGTTAAAGCAATGCTCACAGTTGCTAAAAATAAATTTTATTCTTGTTGTATATGTATTTCAATCAAAGGTTGTGATTTGCTGACAGCAACTGGGATTAAAAATAGTACTTCAAAGTAAGTTATTTAAAATATCCCATCTATTAGAAAGTTGTGTGTCCCTCTCCAAGGACAGAGTGAAAAGCAGCATAAATATATAGAAGGAAATGTGCTGTGGATCGTCATGTCCAACACACACATAGAAATGCAACATCTCTAGATCAGAATGTAGTTATGGACTTAGCTGAAACATTACAGAAGACAGATTTACTGATATATTAGAAAATAAAAATGTAGAACCTGGTGAGAGTTTCAGGGCGTCAAGTGCCATAGACTCAGGAGTGTTTTACTGGCCAGCAATCAGGAATTCAATACATTTTCCTAGAACATAACCACCGCTGTTGCCTGCAAAGTCAACTTATTTTTAGAAGATTCTTAGAAGATTTGTTTTGCAGAAATTACCAGAAAAGTTGTGTAATCAACTAAGACATATAGAAGATATCTGGTTATGTTTTTAAATAATTCACTGGATCTTTAATCGTTTTATGATCTGTAACGGGACCAAAGATGCCATATGGAAGTGGCCTGGCCTCTACATGCAGAACAGACCACACAATTTTCTCTCCATGAAGTCTTCAACCATTGTCTCACTTTGCCTAGGATAAAGTTTAATCCACAGATGCTGTCAACTGTTACAGCAGAACAGAACTAAACTAAACCAAGAAGCTTCCCACCATGAGTCTGCTCAGCTGTTTGTCACTGAACAGATTTTACATAAGAGAGGGGAAAAATAACCCCTCTCAGAATTTGATGAAATAGAACCTAGCTAATTAAAAGAGAGATATGGTAAATCATATGATAGCATTTAGTTTCCTAGTCTAACACTTAGTGTTTAGCATACTCCATGTCAATTTGTTATATTTGACAGATCATCAGACACAACTTATGGATCATAAGTACTATACAGTGTTTTCACTACCAAAGCAACTGATTCACGGATATTAAAAAGGTAAATAAAATCATATCTACTTTCCTGTGGAGGACTAAAAGTTACGGTGTTTTTCCTAAGGATATAACTATAGTTCTAAATGCAATTATAATCAAAGTGCAAAGACAGTGAATATACCTTAAAATGTAGATGAACACTTCCATGACACATAAAGATTTTTCTTCTGAACAAAAGCTTTCAGTTTCACTTTCAGAAGATTCTACACTATTTGGCTAAGAGAGGCTAGGAAATATCAATTCAATGTTCATCAGAACAAGAACAAAAATACAGGTTTTTTTTTTTTTTAAGATCAACTAACCTGGGATCTGAAATAAAAGGATTGTTTATAAACACAAATATTCCTTATTACCACAAGATTGCAGAAATAGCATCGAAAGCCAAACAGAAGAGCAGAGATAGTTTTCCTGTCTGCCCTAAAACATTGGCCCCCTTTAAAAGACCTAAAATGGAAAAATGTATACAATATTGTGCTACAGGTAAAGAAACAGAAGTCAGCGTACCTGAGTTTTTGTATTTTCTTCCAGTAAATCCTCTGTTACGTTATTCTATTATGTAACAAGATAAATGTTGAATTTGATTTTGAGTCTTCAAAATGAAATTGCCAGCTGGGCTCCTATTCATTCCTCCAACTTAAGCCAAAGGAGAGTAGAGGTTTAAGCACCTCTGACAGCCATGCAACCCAAGCTACATAGGCATGAACTGAAAAATTAAAAATCCACTGCATATTAAGCTTTTACATCACTTGGTTTCCCCACTCATATTTCCTCTTTGAAAAATTAATCAATGCCTTTAGCTTTGAAAGCAAGCAAATGGCCAGTGCAATGCAAGATTAATAAATCACATGTTCATTCCTGAATATAGACAGTTAAGCTCCAACTGTGATTCCCAGAACCCAAAAAATGCAATATAAAATGGATTTACATACCACAGTGGAATTCTGGGAAAGTGCTTTAGTCTGAATTAGCTTTCTCAGGTGGAGAAGCAATGCCACATATAAGGCTGGCTGAATTAATGAGACTAACCTGCTCTCTTTCCTAAGAGAGAATGCAACTACAGAAAACATGATTTGCTTTTACTTAAAAAAAAAAAAAAAACTAAGGATCTTCAAAGTTGTTTAAAAATTGCATGGTAACTTTACAAAGATTACTTCCTTACAGTTAGGCTGGGCAGTTAAAAGTCACTGATACCAACCGAAGCTGCTCCTAATCCATATTCTTTATAATTTAGATTTCATAATTAGAAGTGTAATCCCCTTTCATTATACTTGAACTTTAATTGCCAACTCTGATTAATATCCTCATACCTCCTTTAACCTGCATATAATATAAAATTTGTTCATTCTTTTCCACTGCACGAGTTTGGATCAGTAGAGAGAAGTTACTGTCCACCATGAACCACAAACATTTGCAATACTTAAAGCAGTTGTTTCATCACAAACTGTATTCTAATTCCATTTTTTGAGGTTTTTCCTGAATCAGAAATTAAACCCATTCTAGCAGCCTTTTTTAGACAAATATTGAAAGTGTTACTGAAAGATGTAAATAAAACTTACGGATAAGCCTTTAGACTTATCAGGGCACTAGAATCAATATTTCAACTCCAAACCACTGATTTCTCAGAGAAATTTTACCATATGTTTAAGAGCATCCACACCAAGTCTTCCAGTAAGATGTCCTGAAGTTACTTGAGAAAACATTTCAATTTATTTAGAATGAATTACAGATGTTTTAGGAAGAAACTATCTATAAAATCCCAAAGCCTTGGCTATTAACTCTCGGTTTAACTTACCTACTCAGTCTGCACAGCATACATTGCTACAGCTTTGCAAAGAACAACATCTGGGCTAGCAAACGTGATTTTGATATAGAACCTAAAACTGTTTCAAAGTTATAGGCTTTCCCACAAGTTCTACAACAGCATAGACACAATCCACGCTAGGATTTTTTCTCTCTCGTATCTCAGCTCAAAGGACCAGGAAATATTTCATAGATGGATTCAAAGAGATGTTGTACTACAGTTTTCAGTAACAGGATTTGTGAATCCACAGCTCAGTTACCTAAAGCATGGCTTCGTGATGCACAATTAACCTTAAAGACGAAGCTACGAAAGGTCACAGCGTCGTCCTGCTGTGAATCTGCACTGTGTTCGGTTAGCCTCTTGCTGTCTGAAGGTCCATTTGAGGAAAACCTGCTGAGGGAAATCCCAAAGCCACAGCCCTCCCCAGTAAAACCGGGGAGATCCAGTCCCCAGCCCCGCTGCCCCCACAGCTCCCGTGGCGAGCAGCCCCGCCGGGAGGCGGAGAGCCAGCCTGCCAGCCCTTCGGCCGGGACCGTGCACCGCAGCGCCCATAGGGCCACCCCGAGCTGCTGCCACGGCGGGTCCGGGCTGAGGCGATGCCCCGAGGCTGCTCCTCCCGCGCCAGCCGGGGGGCTCGAGCCCCCCACCACCTCCTCAGCGCCCGCCCCTCTGGCGCGTCCACCTCGCTCCCAAGCGTGGAGAGGGGAAAGACGCGGGAGATCGCGAAGAGGAAGAGGCTGCGAGAAAAAACACGAATAGACGGAGCGCTGCCCGGCTGCCCCAGACTCACCTCAGCCGCTCCCCTGATCCCGTTTAGCAGGCGCCATCTTTCTCCCCGCCTGGTTGAATGCTCTGGAGCGCAGTGCACGGCGGGAGTCGTAGTTCTGTCGGGGGCCATGCCGTGCCTTTTCCGCCCATCCCTCTCAAACGAAAGGGATGTCGAGAGGTCGCGACGGGTGAAAGAACGCCCCGACATAGCACGGGGGACAGCCTCGGGGCACGGGGCCGGCTGAGCACCGCCAGGCTAGGACCAGTAGGGTGGAGGCAGCCGAAGAGGACCACAACTCCCAGAGGCCTTTGCGGCGTGGGCTCGTCCGTTCGGGAGGCGGTGCTCCCCGTGTCACGTGTCCAGCCCCGGGCCGTGAGGGAGGGTCGGTGTGGCGGGCGGGAGTTGGTGCAGGTGTCCGGCCGGTCCGGGCTCGGGCTCGGGCTCGGGCTCGGGGCCGCGCTGGGCTCCCTTCAGCCATGGACTGAAGGAAGGAAAGGGCAGGGGAGGGCGAGAGGTGCTGGGCAGCTCCCCTGAGACCAGAGTTTAAACGCACCTACACCGATCGTGATGCCAAACCCCGGTGAAAATCAGTGAAATCCGAGCAGCACAATCTCTTCGTCTGTTTTCCTTGAAATAATACTGCCAGCTTCCAAATCTGATATCTTTGATACCTGATTTTCCAGACAAGCAAGAGTATATTTGAAATCTGTTTCAGAGAATCACAGGAATTGTTAAGGTTGGAAAAGACCTCTACGATCATCGAAACCAACCTATAACCTGACACCACCTTGTTGACCACACCATGGCGCTGAGCACTGCGTCCAGTGGGTTGAGCACCTCCACTTCCCTGGGCAGCCTGTTCCACTGCTTAACCACCCTTGCAGTGAAGAAATTCTTTCTGATTTACAGCCTGAACTCCTGGTGCAACTTCAGGTTGTTTCCTCTTGTCCTGTTGCTTTTTGCCTGGAAAAAGTGACTGATCCCCACCCGGATACAACCTGGATGCTTTCAGACAGTTGTCAGAAACAAGAAGGTCCCCCTGAGTTTCGTTTTCTCCATGCTAAAATCTCAAGAGCTCCCTCAGCTGCTCCTTATCAGACTTGTGCTCCAGACCCTTCCCCAGCACTGTTGTCCTTCTCTGGACATGCTCCAGCACCTCAGTATCTTTCACATCACGAGGGGCCCAAAACTGAGCACAGGATTCAAGATGTGGCCTCACCAGTGCTGAGTACAGGGAGACAGTCAGTGCTCTCACACTATTGCTGACACAGGCCAGGTGCTGTTGGCCTTCTTGCCCACCTGGACACACACTGACTCATGTTCAGCCACTGTTGTCCAGTGTCCCCAGGGTCTTTTCCACCAGCATGGAGCTGTTGTGACCCAAGTGCAGGACCTGGCACTTTGCCCTGTTGAACCTCACACAATTGGTCTTGGCCCATTGATCCAGCCTATAGCCCTAAAAGCTCATGTCCTGTTGTAGTAGTTCCTTCTGCAGGAGGACATGTCAATCCATTTGAGTTTATATCTTTCACTGACTTCGGGTCTGCTTATGTTTCATCTGTTAAAAACTAGCATTTCATTTTCTTATGTTTTGAAACTACTTGAAACTTTTCCTTGCACCAATAGTAGAAACAGGATCAGTGTTTCTCTTGTGTTCCTTGAAAATAATCCCTAAAAATGTGAAACTGAGGAAGTGAGATGTCTACACGTCTCGCAGTTTTCAGCAGTATCCAAAACATGTTAATTCATGAAAATTGGACAGACTACCACATGTGGATGCAACTGAGCAAGTTAAAGGAGTAAACTGAAGTACTTCTTATTCTTTTCCATGATTTCTGAAATACAGCTTATGGCTTTTAACTCTTGGGACCAAACATAATGAAAGTGATAAGACACAGTGAACAGTCAGCCTTCCATAGATATGTGTATTGAGTCACTGCCTGCAAAGCAGAACATGTTGGCATTAACAGCCAATTTATTAACGTTTCTGCCAACAGTCAGAACTGGGATATTCCATAGAGCTACATTTGCCCTTTGTCCTGTAAGTACAGCTGGTGATAATTATCCTCCTCTTTATTTTCTGAAACCTAGAGGAAAGTTTTAATTTTTTTTTTATCAGCCAAAAATACAAATGCATTTTATGGTCTTAACTCATGCCAGATGCAGCTTTAATCCAAAGATTGTCCTTCCAACCATCAGCTACCGGCAGTCTGCTCTCTTTATCGAAGTGTTTCATTCCAGGTATTTGTCTCATTTTTCTATTAGCTGTCCATAAGGGCGTGCAGGCTCCAACGTTCTCATCATGCCATATGGTTTCAGCAGAATGCTGGCAAATAGTGCAGTTGCTAGATCTTACTAGTTGTCTAAACGAGACAAGCAGCAAGCCAGCTTGGAGCCACGACTCACAGATATTAAATGTAACACCGTAACATCCTGATTTCTCTAAAACACTTTAAAACCAGTTTCAGTTGCCTACATTACAGTCCCTGTTCCTGTGATGAATACTCTTTTTTCTCTAAGGGTTTTCAAAATGTTTTCCCTATTTTTATTGTTTTGCAAACATCTGTGAGTATGGAGTAGCCTTACAAAGCTCAGGTAACAGAATAAATACAGTGTTGGGATTGAGGTTTCTTTGAAGACAGTTGATATGTTTTAAAGCAGACCACTTTTATGACATTATTACATAAACCATGTGGTATCTAATACTCAATAAAAGTCAATAAAGTCCTAAGCATAATTGCAGTGCTGTTGTTTTAAACAACTGTTTTCCTAATTCAGTTTCAAAACAGAGGAAACAACTGTAGTCTATGAATATGTGTGTGTTGATCTCTTTGAGCTTTCTTATGTGTTACATAATCGGTAACAAATTTAGTAGTGAATTGTGGATCAGTGATGCCAGAGAGTTGTGCAGTTCCCTTGGTCAAAAAAGAAGCTGAAAAGTTCATTCTTTCAGGCTGGCTTCAGACAAACTGGGAGAAGCTGCTGGCTCAAGCTGCACTGCAGGGAAGGGAGCAGTCAGAGAGGAGGCTGGCAGGAGGAGAAGCTTGGTGCCACACGAGAAATTTTACTCTAACTGCAAAAATAAGCTGCTGTTCAAATCCAGCTCAGTAAACCTAGGTGACTCTGGTTGGCTGGCCTGGAGAAGGCACAGAATGAAGTGGGGACGACGACAGAGGGAAGTGCTGCAGGCTTTGCCACATTCCTGCAGCGGGAGCCCTGCGGAACAGCTGGCGCTGCTACCGCATCAGCCTTTGATTTTTCAGAGGTCGATACTCCACTCCCATAGATGTCCTCAGAAGGAGCTTTAATCACATCTCCTGTTCCTACCCTGTGCCACCCCTCCTCTCTTCACTGGAATCACACAATCTGCTACCCAGAGGAGGGGGCAGGGGAGTTCATCCCTCGCAGGGAAAGGATTGCAGGTCCTGGCATGACCAGCACAAGGAGCTGGGTGGCTGGAAGAGCCAAGAGACTGGAAGGGTCCCCTCCCTCTGGTCTCACTTTGTTGGCTTTCTGACTGCGTCTGAGGCAGGGGCTGCGATTCCTTAATTGTCGGGAGGAGAATCGCGCTCAGGATTCTGGCTCTGCCTGGCAGCGCTCCCTACACTGGGATGGTCATGTGTCCGAGTCTCAGCTGCCGTGCTGCTGCTTCATTTGCTCTTAGGCACACCCAAAGCCCAGATGCTTGCTGGTTGTGCCCTCTTCCTGTTCCTGTGCAGGGATGGAGCATTGCTGTGCTTCCAGCAAGCTATTCCTGAAGACTTCCAACATTCCAAGCTCCTTGGCCCTCCATGGATGCTTGCCCTGGAATCCCTCACAGCTGCCTTCAGAGCATACTCAAGTTGGCTCTTCTAAAGTCCAGGCTGTTCCAGATTCTGGAGAATTCCCATGCACGAAGAATCTCAAATGCACTTGTGATTGGAAAGCAAGTTTTATTAGTTGCTGTAGCAAATAATACAGACAGAGCCCTGGATCTGTAAAAAGCTGCTGAGCAGGAGAAGGAGATGGAGCATGGTGCTCAGGCGGGAGGGCCAGGCAGGCCATGCACATTCAGGGCATCCCCTGCATCAAAAGGGCATGCACTTTGTCCTTCTTGCCGCTCCACCCCAGAACCAGGCCTGATATCCCCTCGTCTGGAGGAGTGGATTTTTTCCAGTTACGACATCATGTCACACGTGACCAGCACATGAGATGAGTGTGCAAAGGCTTATGATTCCACCTCCATGCCAACAACGGCTCCACTGGGTATGGTTCCTTGTTCTCATGTTAACTTCCCATCGACTGACCATTGTTTCTCTTAAGGGTCAAATTCCCACTAGTTAAACAATAGGGTTTCCTTCATTGTCTGTTCTTCATTACTTTGTCAACATGCACAACAGTGGACCAAATATGGCAGGGTCTTAGACATGACCTGGGTCCCTGTTACGAATGGAGACAGGAGCTTAGCTAAACCTCTGCTGTCAGGAAAATTAATACACAAACACCAGAAGTTTATGTCCAAAAACGAGACAGAGGAGTCCCGTAGCTTTATTTGAATAAAGGGAGAGGTCATGGGCATTTCCCATGGGGTCTCTCAAATTGCTAGAGGATGTAGCCTCTTTTTATCCTAATTCCCCAGCCACAGGTTCCCTCTCCCTTTTCCCATTGGCTGAGGTATTCGAGAGGTACAGACTTTCCAAATCACCTAATATAGACCTCCGTCCAATGTACGTCCCCTCCCCCTTGTTTTCTTTGTGTCTCTGTTCTTTTTCTCTAAGTCCAGGGATTTAGCATGGCCTTGGGTGAGTAACAGTCTGTGTCAATTAATGGAGTTCCTATGGAATTTATGGTTCCTCCCATTGCTTCTTTCACCTATCAGTATCTGGCCTTATCTACCAGCAGGCCTCACAGTTTGTAAAAACATCTCCTTTCACTGCCTCTGCCTAGGCCTTTGGCAGCAGGCAGTAACTCTTATTGGGGTGGCCAGCACCTCAAGATCCGGTCCGTTCGCAAGTTCTTTAATAATGGCTGATTAGGTCTAATATGACATAAATTATAATTTATTAGACACAGTAAATAACAGACATAAGACTTGGGACAAAACTACGTACTACACAGAACAAATGCAAAACTACGAATAGCTAAAAACGCAACGCACGAAAAGGCACCTATTTAGCAAAACTACGAATAGCTAAAAATGCAGTGTGTGAAAAGGTACCTATTATTAGCAAAACTACGAGTAGCTAAACATGCAGCGTGCAAAAAGGTACCTATTATTATTATTATTATTATTATTATTATTGCTAGCAAAGAGAAATACAACTTATGAAA
Organism: Acanthornis magna; assembly: GCA_036785705.1. Taxonomy (NCBI): domain Eukaryota; kingdom Metazoa; phylum Chordata; class Aves; order Passeriformes; family Acanthizidae; genus Acanthornis; species Acanthornis magna. Next base: position 7,438,730 of record JAWUZG010000119.1, on the reverse strand, counting down.
CCAATGTATCTTACCAAACTCCAATTTGGTGATGGAATACACATCAGAATCCTCACTCAATCCTAAGGAAGTTTCCACAGAACTGTGTCCAGCCTCTGGGGAGAAGCGTTTTCATGCTCCAGCGTCCGTGTAGAAAAGCTTCTGCATCTGTGATATTTCGTGTGTCTTTTATAGTGTAAAAGTGTGTCTTTTGGTCACGTACTCATTTCTTTCATCTCTCTCCACATCTTCTCTCCATACCAAGATGTGGATTCAAGGTTGGAGATCTCAGACTTTCAGGCACCAAGAGGTAATTTCTTGATGGGCTTTGGACTCAATCTGAGTTATCTATGCACCAGCCATGGAGACGGTGGGGGGGGGGTGCATCCTGCCACAGTCCCTGACACACAGGGTCCTTGTCTCAGTACTGGCCTTCAGTGTGCTCAGAGTTAAAACAAGGCCTTTCGCTCCACAGTGTTGTGGAACAGGACCTTCGGGACAGGGACCTTTCCAGCCTGATCTCTCCTTGTTCCTCCGTGTCTCTGCACAAAACACGGTGCAGAAGAGAATGGCAGGAGGGGCCTGTGTGTCCCTGTGCCACTTCAGCTCCACAGAGAGGCAAGTAAGGGGAAAAAACCAAACTGTTTATTAATGGAAGGCATAGTGGAGGGAAGAGCTGGGAGGGAAAAAAGGGGATGGGCAGGGTCTGAGGGCTGGAGCTATCAACAGGGAAGGAGAGGGCTGAAGCCACACAAGCTTCCTGCAGGCTCTGCTGTGCTCATCATAAGCTGTGCGTGGAGCTCCAGATGCAGTGAGGGGTGGTGTCCACTGTCTCCTGCTGCTCTTCTTGGGCCACTGGTTCACTGGATACAAAAGATAACTCCAATTCTTCAGATCTTTGGGCAAACTGGATTTGAATTTCCCAGTTATAGCAAAATGGACTGTGTTATAAACACTCACGGTGGGTTGGCTTTCGTAATGGGAGTAAGTTACTTGTACCAGTGAGCCAGTTATCTGTTATTAATTGTGATGTGCCTTTGGTAATTGTGAGTTGTGTTCTTGCTATGGTTATATGTGTGGGTGTCTGTCAAAGCTCATTTGAGAAGGGGGAGGGCAATGGGTGCCAACCTCTGAGCCCTGATTAGCATAAAGGGATAACCGGACAATCGCCATTGGAAGATAAACAGCCAATAAGAAGACCCTAAAGACAACGAGCCAATGAGGACGCCCCAAGGAGGCGGGGTTGGGGGGCGGGGTCAGGACTATATAAACGGCATTCCCCCTGCCCAGCCATGTGCTTCTAACTGTTCTGGCAAGAGGTGGCAGTTGCTCGTGCCGCATTTCTCTGCTTTGGTGGATGATTTTTCATGTTGTCCCCTATTGTCTATTGAATAAATTCTTTAAATTTTTAAAACGTGACCCGTCGTTTCTCGCAGACTGTGTCTTACCCGAGGCTTGAAGGGCTGGAACAGAGCCACGGTTAGAGCCCGGATCTGCTGGAATCCAAGGAGACCTTCTTGTCAGGGCCATCCCAGCCAGCTCTTGCCATGGCCAGAAGAGCAGAAGGTCCAGCGGAATCAGCCGGCAGGTGCTGGCCACGAATCCCCCACGTGTCCCTGAAATCTCTCTCTGCTCTGCCCACGCCACCCCTCATCCACAGAGGGAGCAGAGCCCTCCGCAGCCGGGGCAGGGATTGCAGCTCCGTGCCCAGGGATTGCTGCTGCCAGCCCCCCGCCACCCTCCGCTGACACCCCGCTGCCCTCACTCACCCTAAGTGAGAAGGTGACGCTCTCCTGGCTGCCCCTTCAGGTACCGCCCAGCGGTCTCTGGGAACAGAGCTTGTCACGGCCCCAGTGGCACAGTTACCCCCCCAGCGGCGCTGCCAGCCCTGGGGCCACACGGTCTCCTGCGCCGGCAGCGCTCAGCCCGGGCCCTTGCCGCATCCGGAGGGCCAAGGGCAAGGCTGCGAGAGCGGGGCGGGAGCAGCCCCGAGGGCAGACGGGGCTCCAGAGCCCTGGGCCCGGATGCCGCTGCCGGGGCAGCAGCCGGGGCTGGGGCCGAGCTGCGGTGGGGCTGAGGGAGCCCGGGCTCGTGGCTCACCGATGAACCTGACGGCCGCCTCTCGCAGAGGCCCGTGTGGTCTGTCCAGGTACGGCAGGGCCTGGTGCAGGAGCTGGGCCGCTCGGCTCCTGTCCGCTGCCAGCTGGAGAGAGAGAGCGCCAGGAGGGAAGGCTCGGCGCGGGCTCTGCCCCTTGGCCGAGCTCTCCCTGCGCCCAGCCCTGATCTCCCCTGCCCGCACAGCCCTGAGGCGCGGCCAGCAGCCGCTGGCGCCGGGCTTTGGAGGGGGCCGAGGGCCGGGAGCTGACCGGGGAGCCGCGGTGCCACCCCGCCCCACAGCCCGGCTGGGCCGGGGCTCCATCGGCACCCGGCTCGGGGCCAGAGCAGCCTGGAGAAGAGCCCGCACCGCCCGGGGAAGGGGGCAGCGTGTGGGCCGCAGGCTGATGCCCCTGGCTGCGGCACTGGGCAGGGCCACAGCTGCCAGCCGCATACACTGAGCACCGAGGGCAGGCGGCTTCTCCAGGCTGCGGCTGGGGCTTCCAGGCCGTCCTTACCAGGCACTCGCCGACCTTCAACATCTTCTTTTTCTTAACCAGCCGCTTGAGATTCTTCCTCTTCAGGATTCGGGCCGCACAAAGAAGCGTTTCGTGAGAGGCCTGAAGAGCAGCAGAGACCCGGAGATGGCACCACGGCCCAGGCCACAGGCCTCGCGTCCCTGTGCCAAGGCCAGGAGGAGGCTGCAGCCCGGGAGGCACCGGGGCAGGAGGCAACCGAGACCCCTCCCAGGGATGCACCGGCAGCCCATGAGTCCTCACATCTGCCACACGCTCATTCTCATCATGGCAGTACAAGAAGAGTGGGAGCAGGCTCTGGTTCACAATCCTCTTCAGGGCCTTTTTTCCCTCGTCCGCTACCAACTCCATCACTGTACAGAAGAGGCGGATGGAGAGCACCTGCACATCGCAGTCATCCTGGAGGAAAGGAAAAAACCTCAGCACCAACTAATCCAGGTCCATCTGGGCAAGGGCCTACAAATCCACAGGGCACAAAGTTTTTGGGCAACAGCCAGTGCATGTGGCTGGGGACTCAGAGCCTTACATGTTCAAAGAGTGGTGGGAGTGCCTCAGCCAGGTTCAGGGCAGTGGTGCAGGATAGTGGGATGTCTTTGTTCTGGAGCAAGCTCACGAACACAAAGAGGGGCATCCTGAACACGTATCGATCTTCCAGCAGCTCTACAAGCCTTTGAGACAGGCTGCAGATTCTTTTGGCCTGTGTGGAACACAAGGCTGTGCTGTGAAGCCATGAACGGCTGCACTGCCAACACTGTCCTGGCACTGCAACCCCATACTGCTGCCGCAGGGCCCAGAGGCCAAAGGCCTGTCCTGAAGCACTCGAGCAGCTGAAGTGGGAGGCAGGAGAGCTGGGAGCAGCTGCCTCAGCTCCTGAAGCCCAGCAAGCCCAAGGGGCTGCTTTCCCCAGCCCCACACTGCCAGCACAGCTTCAGCCACTGCCCCCTTCTCACCATCAAGGGATCCTTGCTGAGCACCATGAGGCCTCTGAGTGCCAGGCTAAGCCTCGCGCTGCACTGGCTGTACAGGTACCTTGACATGATCTCCAGGACCCTGTCGCCACATTCACTCATGTCCAAGCACACGAGGATCTGAAAGGCACAGGGCAATGAAAGGGGAGCCAGCTGGCAGGAGTCCAGAACCACACAGAGCTGGGCCCAGGCAGCAGCACAGAGCATGGGCACTGTCCCAGGCGGCTGCAGCTACGAGAGGGCAGAGAGCTGGGAGGCAGCTGAGTGAGGCAGTGCTGGTCTTCAGGCTCACCTCCACGAGGAATGCCAGGAAGGGCAGATCCCAGGGTGGCTCCCCACTGCTGAGTGGCCCAAGGAGGCGGAGTGCAATGAGGCAACAGAAGGGGATATAGAGATGACGCATCTCCCTGGGAGGGGGAAAAGGGCACCAAGATCCTGAGGTCGGGGGGCAAACCTCTCCCAGGACTGACTCACAGAGATCTGGTCTTTCTTCAGCATCCCTGGGAGGGGATGTGGGCCCTTTGGGAGGTGGCTCCTTCTGGGTACCCTCCTCCCGCCACCTTTACCAGTCTACTCAGCTGTCCCATGATGACGTCCTCTTGCCCACGACTGTGGGGACTGTGAGGGGCACTCCGGTTACAGGGCACAAATGCCAGGGGCAGCGGGGAGAAAGGGATCTCACCTGGCCAGTAGACCCACGGCATTGTGCTGGCTGTGAGCAAAGCCTAGCATGCTCCAGCCAAGCTGGCGCTCCATAGCCTTTACCTCATTGTCACACTTCAGTTGGCAGAGCAGAGCCTTCATGGCCTCCACTGCAAATCTGTGGGCAGAGCAAAGCCCAGGTCATGCTGGGAGCACTGGCCCTGGCCACAAGGTCATGGGAAGGACAGGAGAATGGGGACCTGTTGGCCTTGATGGGAAGGCAGTGTTCCTCCTGGCATGCTCTCCAGAGGTTATCAACTTCCTCTGGCATCTGCTCTGTGGTGGTGGCAATTTGAAAGAGCAGAGCCACAAACAGGCGAGCAGAAGAGGGGATCATTGCCTTGTGGCATTCAGGCACTTGGACAATCACCCACAGCGCCAGAGTTGCCTGCAAAAGAAGCAGCCCAAAACAGCACTCAGTGCCACAGTGTCCGTGTGGAGGGGACACACTGGGGGAGCACTGGGCCTGGTGCCCCCTGAGCCTGCCCCTAGCCCAGGTTTCAGCCCAGCGCCTGAGGCAGGGAGAGGATGTAGAGCTGCTGGAGAGGTGATCCAGAAGTGAGCAAAGGCCAGTTCCAGAAACTTACAGCAATGGCAAAGACACCTGTGTCATCCCCATCAGAGGTAAACATTCTGGTCAGTGGCCAATTCTCCATCACATGGACAAGTGTTGGCAGCACCTTCTCCACTGTTGGTCCCGATGAGGCTATTGTTCTCCACATGGTTGTAGCAGCTCTGTGGGATCAGAGCTCTGTGTCAGGGGCATCTCAGTCAAAGTACCATGCCCTGTGCAGCTAACGGGACCCCAGTGATAGAGGCCTGGTGCCCTGAGGGGCAAGGAGGTAGCATGGCAGCAGGCTGAGGAAACAGCAGGACCCAAAGTCCTGGAACTGTCCACCCGTCTGGCAGACGCCATTGGACAGGCTCTACAGGGTGATGGGCCCTAAAGGCTGGTGAGCCCTCTACCTGTCACAAGATGGGGCACAGCGCAGGAGGGTCAGCACCACATCGGCTGGGTGTTCTTCAGCCAGCCTCAGGATGTTAATGCGCAGCCTGTCATCTGCAGTCTCATGGGATGTCAGTCTCCGGTGCATGATCCTCACCATGACTGGCACCTGGAAGAGGCATGGGGAATACTTGGAATGCTGCCCGAGGGAGCACCTTCCCCAGTTTCCCCCAAGAAATGCTTCCCTTCCGGCCACACTGTGCTGGCCTCAAAGGCTGAGGGGGCCCAGCAGATGTGGCTTGAGGGGCCTCATCGTCCTGGGAGGCCTCCAGCCCTGCCCCCAGGCTGCTTACCAGCTCCTGAGAAGAAACAGCACTTTCCTCAAAAAAATCAAGAGTGGGAATGGGATCATGAATCACAGCGGGAGTGGGCATGGTGTCAGTATTTGCAATGCCCTGAGTCTCTCCAGTGTCAGTGTTTGTGATGGCCATGTCCTCAGCCAGTGCCATGTCAGCCTTCATCCTCCGATCATTCATTGCAGTGTCGGAGTTTTCAGAGTGCTCAGTCGAATCTGTGCTGACATCAGGCGCTACTGAGAGTTCACTCAGCCTGGAGTCAGGCACAGCTGTGCCCTCAGTAGCTGTGGTGTTGGTCTTTCTACGCCGAATGCCTATGAATTCCCAGAACGTCTGCAGGAGAAGGAAGGACAGGGAAGAGAGGGATGTTCCATGGAGTGCTCCAAGCATGGTGCTTGGCTGAGCAGTGACAGCAGGCCCAGCCCAGGTGAGGATGGCTGCAGGTACCTCCACTCTTCTGGCGAAGCGGCCACGGGCAGGGTCCTGCTCTTGTGTCCAATTCATGTCTGCATCTGGCAAAGAGCGAGTGCAGCCAGGGCTGAGGGGATGCAGGAGAGGCCAGAGAACACAGCCCAGGCCTGCACTGCCCAGGCAGGGACAACCCTGGTGTGCCCTGGGGATGAGGCACAGCTGCCCCGGGGGGGAGAGCCCCGGCCTCTCTTCCATCCTGTCCATGGGCATGTCCACAGCAGATGGGATGGGATGGGATGGGATGGGATGGGGATGGGGATGGGGATGGGATGGGATGGGGATGGGGATGGGGATGGGATGGGATGGGATGGGGATGGGGATGGGGATGGGGATGGGGATGGGGATGGGATGGGATGGGATGGGATGGGATGGGATGGGATGGGACGGGGATGGGATGGGGATGGGGATAGGATGGGATGGGATGGGATGGGATGGGATGGGATGGGATGGGATGGGGATGGGGATGGGGATGGGATGGGATGGGATGGGATGGGATGGGGATGGGGATGGGGATGGGGATGGGGATGGGGATGGGATGGGATGGGATGGGGCCAAGCTGGCTGCAGCCATCAGCCCGCTGACTCAGTTCTGCCACTCACCATCCTGCAGCGACCTGAACTGCTCCAGCTCTTCAGGCTGTTGTGTTGGGGCAGCTGCAGGGCGTTTCTGTTTTTTCCTTCTGAACAGGCTGAAGAATCTGCCCGCCATGCCACCGTCTGGCCTCGAGGGCACCTTCAACAGAGATGCTTTGGGAAGGCTCTGAGACAACAAGTCCTGCAATTGTGCCTTGAAGGCACCTGCAACTGAGAAGCCTCAGGAAGGCTACAGGACAAGAAGTCCTGCACTCTGGTCTCAAGGCCTCCTGCCACAATGACAGGAGACTCCTCAAAAACAGATCAGGTCACCAAATGCAATGGTCTGGCCTCGAGGGCACTGGCTGCAGGGATGGGAGATGCCTTGGAAAAGCTCTGAGTCACCAAGTCCTGCAGTCTGCCCTCGAGGGCTCCTGCAGAAGAGGAGCCTCGAGAAGGCCACAGGTCACCAAGTCCCGTGTTCTGGCCTCGAGGTCACTTGCAGGAATAACGCCTCGGAAAAGCTCCGGGTCAGCAACGAACAAGTGTGCTGTGCGGGGGCTCCTCACAGCAACGCTCAGTCCTGTCCTGTCCCGTCGCATGCTCCGAGCACTGTGGCATGGCCTCATCACTGCCAGCACCTATGTCACAACATGTCACAAAGGGCCCTTGGACACCATGTCCCATTCCATCCCACCATGACCATGCTGCACCATGTCACAAAGGGTCCTTGCAAACACTGCCACCTGCCCTGGGGCTGCCCCCACCCCACCCAAAGTGGCCCAGGTTGGAAGGAATCCATTGTCCCAAGTGTCTAAGACAGCTCAGCAGGAACTTTAGGAATGGCTCAAAAAAGAAGCAAACGCTCCCCTGCTCAGCAAGGTCAGGGCAGCAGAAGGAGTCATTACGGCTGCTGATGCAGCTGTGGCAGGAAGGGCACGGGGCCTTCCACAGAAGCTGTCACGACCTCCTTGGGACAAGTCCCGGCTGCTGGCCATTCTAAGCACGGGTGTGACACAGACAAGGAACATGTGGGCCAGGGCACGGATACTGTTCTGACCCCTGGGGCTCGGGGAGCACTGAAATCAGCAGGTGTGGCAGAGTCCCCACAAAAGCAGACCTGCCACCCCCACCAAGCCCTAGCAGCACTGGAAAACTTTACTTCCCATTGCTCAACTCAGGCAGTTCAAAACAGTTGCAAACTTCCCAAATTAATTGCTATGGCCTGAGATCATAAAAGATTTGGAATTTTGCATCCCATCTCAAAACAGCAACTCATTCACCTTAACGTCATTCATTGAGAGTCACCTACAAAAAATAAATACTAAACAGAGGCCAGAAAAAGTGAGCATTCTTTGGTTTGCAAAGAATTTTCTATGAAGGGATTATAATACGTTAATTCTATTCAGGAGTAAAAGCTGTCAAGGAATGAAAGTCCACTCAGTGTTACAAAAGTACCCCAAACAAAGGAGTATATTGCAAAAAGGCTAATCCTCCCCCTGCTACAAATATTGAAGCGGCCAAGAAAGTACAGCTCTCCCCTCTTCTTCCCTGCATGATAATCAGGATCATTAACAGAAAAAGTCACAGATATTCCTTCTGCTCTCCATAACCAAAGCTGTGCAAAACCACAGATGCTGCCTTCAAACGGAATCAAATTCCAGCCTAGACCTCTCACCTTCCAGACAACTCCTTCCCCAACACCCCCACCAACACCAACCCCCCAAACACCTGCACAGAAGCCCTCAACACCTGCACAGAAGCCCTCAACACCCCACTAACACCTCCACCTGGCCCAATCCCTGTGCAGAGCTCTCCCACCCTCCAGCAGACCCCCTGGTTCCCTGCACATGCCATGATATGGCGCTCAGGCTGCCAGGCCTATGGTTCCTGAATCATCCTTCCAACCCTTCCCATGCATGGCTGTTACATTTTTGCAGTTTTGGTCAGCTCAGACTTCTCCAGTTAACCCGCACTGCTGGTAAAGGATCAAGAGCAGCCCAGCAAGCTCTTTCTCCAGCTCCCTCTTTACTCTCAAGAGGGAGAGGTAGAAAATTGCCCAGGAAAGCGACTGGTGCCACAAGGTGTGGGAGGCATCAGTCAGCTCTGGGGAGACCCCTCAGCACTGGTGTATCCTGAGGGAGCGCCATCGTGCTTGACCTGCTTACCTGCACCATCTTCAAATCAGCTGCCTCAGCTTCCAGGGCCTCTCTTGGCCAGCATCCTGATGTGTGTGCAGGACTGCTGCGAGGCACTGCTGGGACCCAGGGGGACAGGACTGGCTGTCTTGTGTGCAAGTAGCAGCCCCTCACACAGCCAGGGTCACCCTGACAGCAGACAAATAATTAAGGGACTGGACCATCTTACAAGGAAAGGCTGAGGGACTTGGGTCTGTTCTGCCTTCAGGAGAGACAACTGAGATGGGACCTCAGCAATGCCCATCAGTACCTAAAGGGAGGTGTCAGAGGATGGACCAGGCTCTGCTTGGTGGTGCCTAGCAATAGGACAGGGGGCAATGGGACAAGGGGCAATGGGCTGACACTGATGCACAGGAAGTTCCACCTGAATACGAGGAAGAATTTCTTTACTGTGTGGGTGACTGAGCACTGGAACAGATTGCCCAGAGAGGGTGTGGAGTCTCCCTCACTGGAGTTATTCAAGAACCATCTGGACACAATTCTGTGCCATGTGCTCTAGGATGACCCTGCCTGAGCAGGGAGGTTGGACCAGATGATCCACTATGGTCCCTTAAGCCTTATCCATTCTGGGATTCTGTGATCATTACATTAGCAGAGCTTTTAGAGCTTTCTAAAGTGTGAGACAGAAACATCTTGTTCTGCATCCAATAATAAAATGTGAATTGCATGAGTAATTTGGCAGCAGCAGTTCTGTGTTTTCTAATTGGATTACTGATTCACCTAAAACTGCAATCAAATGTTCAGTGTTTGCAGCAAGCAGCAAAAAGTACTTTGAAATGCTCATGGAGGTTCAAAAGGGTATCAGGAATGATTAGTTAGGCTTAGATAGTCTGAGAGAATGAACTCTTTAAGGAGTTTAAAAAAAAAACTAAAGAAAAGTAAAAAATCCCAAAGAAATTAATGTACCTCAACATCAGTATAATACAAGAATGACAGAAAGTTGATACTGCTTTTATATCTGTGTAAAAAGGATACTGTTAAGTTTAAAATGTTGCAGATAAAGTAAAAGAGATAAGGAAATGTACAGTCCTCATTAACAGAAATGAGTGAAGGCTGGATTGGTGAACATTATTAATCCAATTGCTGATTATAATCCATTCTATTATATTGCGGTTTATAATCCATTATAATGTTAATTTCAACTTTCAGTGTGAGAAAACAGGAGTTCTCATAGCAATTACTTCATTGCTTGCTAAGCCACCACTAAAGAAAGCCACTCCCAGGGATTTCCTGAAATGAAAATGAAATGTGTTTAAACTATATAATAAGACACCAAATAAATAATAATTTTGTTAATATGTGTTCGTTGCTATATTTTCCCAACTGTGAATTTTTATGGTTGATTCTATAAATGGGTGACAGTTATAACATTTTATTGCCATCCAAATGTAGTTGATGATAGATGCTTCTGCCAGCCCCATATAGCCAGTGCTAAAGTCTAACGGGAACAGAAGCTGACAGTGGACTATTGTGGCCTGAATGAAGTCACGCTGCCTGTGAGTGTTGCCATGCTGGACATATTGGAGCTCAAACAGGAGCTGGAGTCAAAGGCAGCCAAGTGGTGCCACAATTGATATCACTAATGCATTTTTCTAAATCCTTCTGGCAGCAGAGTGCAGACTACAGTTTGCTTCCACCTGGAGTGGTGTCCAGTACACCTGGAATCACCTGCCCCAGGGGTGGAAACACAGCCCAACCATCTGCCATAGGCTGATCCAGACTGGACTGGAACAGGGTGGAGCTCCAGAACATCTGCAATATATTGGTATTATTGTGTGGGGCAATACGGCAGAAGTTTTTGAGAAAAAAAAGAAAATAATCCAAATTCTTCTGAAAGCTGCTCTTGCCATAAAACAAAGTAAGGTAAAAGGACCTGCATAGGAGATCGAGTTCTTGGGAATAAAATGGCAGGATGGGCATGGTAACGTGCCTAATGTCTCCTCCAGCTAACAAGAAGGAAACACAAGCTTTCCTAGGCCTTGTGGGGTTCTGGAGAATGCATATTACAGGTTATGCTCAGCCTGTGGGCCCCCTCTATCAAGTGACCTAGAAGAAGAACCATTTTGAATGGGCCATGAGCAAGAAGAGGCTTTTGAGCAGATCAAAGAGGAAGCAGCTCTTGGGCCTATATAGACAGGACCAGCCATGCAAAATACACTCTCCACTGCAGCTGGGGAGCAGGGCCTCACCTGGAGTCTCTGGCAAAGGACCACAGGAGAAACCCAAGGTCCCTCTGAGGAGCTGGAGTCACCAAGGATCAGAAACCCACTGTACTCCAGCAGAAAAAGAGGTATCAGCAGCCTATGAGGGGGTTCGAGCAGCTTCGGAGTTGTTGGGACAGAAGTGTCTCCTCTTGGCACCACAGTTGCCTGTGCTACACCGGATGTTTAAAGGAAACATCCCCTCAACACATCATGTAACCAACACTACATGGAATAAGTGGGTAGCATTGTCCGCGCAGTGAACCCAAATGGGAAAACCCAATTTGCCAGGAATCCCATAAGGAAAACCCAGTTTCCCAGGAATCTGGCCAGAAGCCAGAGATTTTGGAGCATTGTCTGAGAAGGTGACTCGTGCCCATGAAGGATCACCATATAATTGTTATAAATGGTGAAAGATGGGGTTGACTTTCGTATATGGGGGAAAAAAAGGTTATTGAATTAAGTGGTTAATTCTTCTTGTAAGTGTTGTACTGTTTTGTTTGCTAATTAATTGTTTAAGGTTCCAGGTTCCAATCACTCTTGTTATGTAAAGTAAGTATGTTCTGGTTATTGTTGTTATATTCCTATTGTTCTAAAGGTCCTGGTTGCAGTGGGCATGGGTTTTCTATTGTAAAGGTTCAGTGGCTACAGCGAGGGACAGGGGGATAAGAAGGCTGACAGGAATAGGCGAGGAATTTCCAGAAAGTTCCCTGGAGGGTGTCAATCAGGATGCCAGTCAAAGTGAGACCCCCGCTCCTGATCTTGCAGGTCAGGCTGCCCCAAGTGGGTGGGTGGAGGGGCGGGCCAGGAACATTGGGACTGGTGGTTGGATAGATGTATCCAGGTCCCCTAAATGACACCTGGAGGGGATAAAAGTTGCTGCACAGGCCCTGGGAGGTGTGCCTCTGGCCAGACCAGCCACACATGCAGCGCTGTCAGTTTTGTCTTGTGGGCATCCCCAATTGTTAATTGCTTTCTTTTAATAATAAATAGTTAAAACTTCACACAGTGAAGCCTTGTTCTTCACATAATGAATTTCCAGGAAATGAAAGAGCTCTTTTTACTGATGGATCTGGCTGTGGGATAGGAAACCATAGGAGGTGGAAAACTGCTGTGTGGAGGCCCACACAATGAGTCCTTGAGGCTGCTGAAGGAGAAGGCAAGTCAAGCCAATTTGCAGAGGTGAAAGCCATCCAACTAGCCCTAGAGGTTGCTGAATGAGAAAAATGGCCTGGATATCTCTGCACTGCCCCCTGGATGGTGGCTAATGCCCCATGGAAGTGGCTGCAGCAATGGAAGAAGACCAGTTTCGGCATCACAGGGGTAAACCCATCTGGGCTGCTGGATTTTGGCTGCTGGCAGGACATTGCTGCATGGGTAGAAGACAGGACTCTAAAAGTATGTCATGTAGATGTGCACATGCCCAGAAGTCGTGCCACTGAAGAACATCAGAACAATGAACAGGTAGAGAAGGCTGCTGGGATTGGAGTGGCTCAGGTGGACTTAGACTGGGAGTGAAAGGATGAGCTTTTTATAGCCCGATGGGCCCATGAAACATCAGGACATGTAAGAAGGGATTCAACATACAGAGCTCATCATCGAGAGGTGGACCTGACTGCAGAAGCCATCACACAGGTTATTCTGGAATGTGAAACATAGGCTGCAATCAAGCAAGCCCCGCAAATGAAGTCTCCCTGGAATAGACGGCGGTGGCTGGGTTTCCAATATGGTAAGGCCTGGCAAATTGACTACATCGGACCACTGCCACGAACACATCAAAGCAAGAGCTACATCCTCACTATGGTAGAGGCAACAGCTGGCTGGCTGGAAACATATCCAATAAACCATGCCACTGCTCGAAACTTAGGCCTTGAGAAACACATTTTGTGGTGGCATGGTACCACAGAGAGAATTGAGTCAGACAATGGGGCTCACTTTTGAAATAACCTTACAATCTCTTGGGCAAAGAAACATGACATTGAGTGGATGCATCACATCCCTTATCACCCACAAGCCTCTGGAAAAATGGGGAGATGTAATGGACTGCTGAAGACTATGGTAAGAGCATTAGGTAATGGGACATGGAAGCACTGCGATGCAAATTTAGCAGAAGCCACTTGGCTGGTCAGCACTGCTGACCACCCTGGTCCTGCCCATATAAAACCCCTACACACTGTGGGGGGAGATAAGGTCCCTGTACTACACATGGGGAAGGGGCTGAAGAAGTCAGTATGGATTTCTGCTCCCATTAGAAAAGACAAACCCATTCATGGGATTGTCTTTGCCCAAGGACCTGGGTGTATTTGGTGGGTAAAACAGAAGGGTGGGGAGACCCTGTGTGTGCCTCAAGGAGGTTTAGTCTTTGGAAAAAAATGATCTCTGGTGTAAGTTGTACATTGTAGGCGGTAAAGTAGCAGGAATGACATGAACTGATGAGAATGAATTTTGTGAGGAGCAAGGAGAAGGCAATGATGACCTGAGCTGGGCTGCTGTCAGTGCCCAATGACCAAGCATGCTGCTTCTCCTGTCCTGACCACCCATCCTGATGAAATGGAGCCCAAATCATGGATCTGGAGGGGTGGAGGAAGCCCGTGAATGGGAAAATAACATTTATCTGTGAAAGGATGGGGGATAGTCGTTAATGAAAATCTATGTTTGGTATGGAGATGGCTTAGGGACATACTTTAAGTTGTATGTGTGGGTAAGAATAGAGTCCAGTAATGAGAAATAGATACAATGGAACATAAATTGTGTGGGATCTAAGTACGATTCAAATGGTGTGGAATAAGGAATGGAGATTGTATTGGATCTGACTGAAACAGAATTCATTTTTCCTTAGCAGCCCTCACAGTCTTGTGCTTTACACAGGTAGCTGGAGGGGTGTGGATAACACACCAGCATTTTGGCTGCTGCTGAGCAGAGCTGGCACAGCTTCAGTGCTGTCCCATTAACATTCCTCCCCTGCCTCACATCAAGGGGCTGGGAGTAGGCAAGATCCTGGGAGGGGACACAATCAGGCTGGCTTACCCAAATTAAACAAAGGGATATTCCATACCATACGACATCCACTCAGATATGAGAACTAAGTGAGGGAGGAGGAATGAGGAGCATTTGAGCATTTGTCATTTAACAGTGTTTGCCTTCCAGAGTGTTGAAGTCCTGCTTCCTGGGAAGTGGCTGAAGATCACTCGCTGATGGGAAGTAAAGATTAATTTTCATTTCCCTTTGCTTATGCATCCACAGACTTCTGCCTATTTTTTTTTTTTTTTTAATTAAACAAACTACCTTATCCCAACCTTCTAGTTGTTTTCAATCTTATTTTTCTCTCTCCTGTCCCACTGGGGAATGATAGAGTGGCTTGGTGAGCACCTGGCATCCAGCCAAGGTCAAACCATTACAGTGTTGTTAAACTGCAGAGATAACATCCCCAGGGCCTGTGTTAGGACTTTTACTGTGTCATTGTTAATTTTGCTGGGAGCTGTGGCGATACAAACTGACGATATTAACCAGCCGTGAAAAGCAGAGCAGAGAGTTCATGCCAATTCCGCCCCCCAGACCATGCAGTAGTTCCTGGTTGATATCACTTTTTTTTCTCCAGTCTCATCTCAAGTGAGAGTTCTCAGTGACAGCTCTGCTCACTAGGACGACAGCTGTCAGAGGGGCAGCAAAAATAGATTGGAATGACTAAATTTTTTTAGAAATTCCCAGGAAGTGGTGAGCAGCCACTGACAGAAAAGTCTTGCAGATGTCTCAGAGCAAAATTCTTAAAATTGCAGCCCAAATCCCCACATCCCTTTCAAAACTTTGGCCATATATACTTGGAGAGTTAATTCCACATCAAAATTAAAGATGTCAGTATTACAGAATCCTCAAGAAAGGTTCTCATGTGTATATATGCATGTATGTATTTCATAGCAAATAATAGTTTATGATTCACAAATGTTTTATTCTTACGTCATTAATTGCCTTAAAGATGCTTTGCAACAAAATTACTCAGAGGATACATTCTTATTCCCTTGGATTACATATTTTTCATCTTTTCTGTCGTCAGGAGTGTCTATAATTACAATCTTTTCAGACAGATTGAAGCAATCTTGATAGATTTTATTTTTAGAATAGGCATTGTTTCTATAAAGAAAATGGGGTTATAATACCGTGTTCAGGTGAGGTCGGTGTTATTGAAATTTAACTTTTCCAACTGAGGGCAGGAGAATGAAGTAATGAAGTACAGGGCTTTCACCAAAGGAGCGGCAATGGCTATGCCGTTCTTCAAACACTCCATTTGAAACTCAGATTTCCTGAAATGTTATCTCTAAGGAGAACTAGCCACCTGCACAGGTGGTCACACTGCAGCATTTTATGCTCCAAAATCACTGACTTTATGTATTAGTCAAGTTCCCACTCCCTTCTACTGGGCTGCTGATGTACCTTGGCATATTCTGTAGATCTTCACTGGAAGTGTTCGTTTCCCTTTGCTGTAAAATAGGAAAATACAGTAAAAATTTTCTATTACCATAACATTCAAAAATAGAATCTAATTATTCTCCTCCATTTTCAGTCTTGACTAGATTATTTTTTTTTGGCAACCAATTAAAACCCTCTAGAAAAGAATGAATGTGCTCCAAGAATCTTTGCTTTTGCTGCAAGAGCTATTTATTCTGCGTCATTTAATGTACTGATAACAAATAATGCGTATTATGTCCCATAGCCTTTTTTTCCCTTTTTCCTTGGTTTCTAAGGCTTTTACAGTCACACTGGCCAGTCTCTAATAATTTGGGAACCAACAGGTCAATTTTAGCCACATTAGACAAGAATAGAAGTCTCACAGGTAAAATGGTTCTGGTGGTTTTGTGAAAATATGTAAAATGGTAGACAAAAGTAAACTGAATTAATGACCTCACTGAGAGGAAAAAGCCTCACATGAACTCAACATTTTTTTGTGTTGTTTGGCTTGGCCTTTCTGTGCATAAGAGCTACAGACACAACCAACAGCAGACAGCACAGATACCAAGCCAAGCCTCACTGTGCTTCTTTCTTCCCAGATGGCAGTGAGGGAATATGGGGGGGCTACTGAAAGTATCAGGGAATGAGATCATGATGAAAATAAGAGAAAAATTTGAATTATCACAGTGCAGGTACAGGTACAGGGATGCAAACCCATGCTAAATCAGGTTTTACTCATTCCACTGACCCCAGGAAAAAAAAAAGTTTTTCCTGTTAATACCTTTTGGACAAAGCTATGTCACATCCATTAAAATAACCAAATAAGTTTCTAAACAGCCTGTTGGTGACAGCCACCACTGAGTAAAAAAAGACTTAATTTCCTATCACAGTGGGCCAGATTCTCAGCCTGTGTGAACTGGCAGGATTAATATGAAATTAATTGAGTTGTGCTGACCTAATGCCAATTAGCCTACTGGTTTAGCATGCTAAAAATACTTCCAAGGAAATACAAAAATAAACAAAAAAATTAGGCAGGAATATATTTTGGGAAAATGGACATAAAATTATGTCAGGGAGGTAAAATACTGACTATTTTAAGAGTATCAAAACTAAGTAGGATATTCACTCCTTCCTATCCCAGAGCATTTCTCAGGTGTCTTCATCCTGTTGCAGTAAATCGTGTCTGTTTGGAGAGAAGACCTGGGCTGGGGCAAAAGCCTGATGGATCCAAGGAGGAGACTGGAACTGCGAGGGGGGTCAGTGATAGCATCAGACACGGAATGGCGCGGGGAGAGCAGAACCTGGGAGACCCTCTTGGTTGAAATGCGCATGGTCACTGCAGCATCCTCCCTGCTGTGCTCGGAACAGACACCAAGGCCCAGGAATCCCACTGTTCCTCTGCTGAGACCTGATCTCTGTAAGAAGTACTGGCTAACTGGGAATACTGGGGCTAGGGGAAGCCAATGAATGTCTTGGATCAATTCACATAATTTCATGCATTTTAGAAAATAAATTCCCCTGTGCTCCAGCTGCAGGTTAGTCCAGAAGATTTTGTTCAGCTCTATTATAATGATTAACCCACTCTGTGTTTTTAGATAAATTTTGAAATAATGCTACATGGAGCAAAACCCGCAGGAAATTTCGTTTTGAAAGCAACAGTGTAGGCTGTAATATTTTTTTTTCTGTTTTTTTACAGTCATTATTTGGCACATACGTCAGATTTGCATTTTCCTGCAAAGTTACAATGTGGGCAATGGATAAATAAGTCTCCAGCTCTATTTAAGAAATGCCAGGAGGTGGCGTGTGCCTACCTAATTTCCTCCCTCAGACTCAAGCACAGAGTTTTGCACTGCAAGTGTCTGATCATATATATGCATTTGCTTCCACTTGGACTTCTGCCACATTTTAGGTACATAGCAATTAGTGCTTACCAAATGAGAAACTCTTCTCTAATTTGTTTGCTCATTGCTGTTCAGTGCATGTCCCAGTGGAGCATTTGTTACCTCTTCAGATTTTGTTTTTGTAACTTAATTTCCTTGTGGACTTTTGCCTTAGTGCTCATCAATACTTATCTTAGTTCCTCACAAAATGTACATGCTAATTTGCTTTTTCCAGCACCTTTTTGAGATGAGTAGATAAGACACTTTTACCTCATTTGAATTGAGGCACAGAGAGATTAAGTTTTGGGACATAGAGTTTGTGATGCAGAAAACTTGGTTTTTTTTCTTCCTGGAGTGTTTGTCTAGAACAGCAATTGTGACTGCTCTACTAAGTGGCCACTTGCAGAAGCAATTACTTTCAATACCTATCCACTAATTCCCAGTGTCTCCAGAGGTTTCCCCTCTAGTCCTGTCTCCTAGGTCTAAAGTTCATGTTCTTTCTTAATCCCTCTGCACCACCATGAGTGAAGAGGAGTGGATGTTGTTGCTTCTTTCCTTGAAAAATTGGAAAAAAATGTAAGCAGTTGAGGAGGGCAAGGTAGGGTTTTTGGGTTATGGGAGAGGTGGGGAGACCCATTGTTCAGGGGAACTAAAGGAGAGGAGAGTAGGTGGAGGCAAAACCCCTGTGGCCTACTGTATCTCAGAGAGTTCCAGAAAAAACAAAACAAAACCAAAACCAAAACAAAACAAACCCCCCCCCCAAAAAAAACAAAAAACCCCCCCCCAAAAACACCCCCCCCCCCAAAAAAAAACCCCACCAAAAAAACCAAACAAAAAACCCAAAAAAACCCAACAAAACCCCCCCCATGGGAATTCCCCTGCATGCCTCACAGCCCCTTGGTCTTCTCAACCCCTTCATGAATTTCTCATTGTTTTCTCATGGTTTTCTTCAGTCATCCCCAGCTTTCCTTTTCCCCACTTGCTGCCCACATTGCCACTGCCATCAAGCTGAACTTTGCCTACAGAGCCGAAATACTGATTAAAAGCTGCTGCCACCAAAGACACAGAAAGTATTTCCCAGTCATCATTTAGCATCCTCTCCTCTCCTCTCCTCTCCTCTCCTCTCCTCTCCTCTCCTCTCCTCTCCTCTCCTCTCCTCTCCTCTCCTCTCCTCTCCTCTCCTCTCCTCTCCTCTCCTCTCCTCTCCTCTCCTCTCCTCTCCTCTCCTCTCCTCTCCTCTCCTCTCCTCTCCTCTCCTCTCCTCTCCTCTCCTCTCCTCTCCTCTCCTCTCCTCTCCTCTCCTCTCCTCTCCTCTCCTCTCCTCTCCTCTCCTCTCCTCTCCTCTCCTCTCCTCTCCTCTCCTCTCCTCTCCTCTCCTCTCCTCTCCTCTCCTCTCCTCTCCTCTCCCCTTTTTCATATATTTAGTTACATCAATATGTCAAGTTCATAAATAGAAAACTGCAGTAAAAGTGTTGCTTTGTCTAGTTCGTGTTGGATGCAGCAGCCTGGGAGGAGGTCATGCCCTGACAGGACATCTGTGACTGTCAAAATCTGGACCTGGTTTCAGCTTTGCTCTCAGGTGTGCCAGCTGGCCCTGCGTGCTTACAGCCGAATTCTGTGAGCCACATATCCTTCATTAAGGGTTCACATCAGGTGCCACCCTGAAGACAAAATTCCTGAGGGCCAAAACTGATCAAAAAGTTGGCAGCCAGGCAGGCCAGCATTTCCACAGCTGGGTTACTGCTGTCTGTAAAGTGGCCTGATGCTGTCTATCATGCACATTCTTTTTCTTTAAGCACTGGAATTTATTAATTTAGCCCAGAGTGATCTAGAACTGGCACAGTGGAGTGTCATATCATGCCATGTACTTCTTAGTGCCCTGAAGCTTTTTCCTGCTCTCTGGGAACAAATTCATGTGACTTTCCCAAGCTAATTGGGATGCCCAGTGAAAGAGCAAAGGACTGAACACGAATTTAAGTATTATGGAGTATGACTAAAACACCCAAACCACAAAGAAAATATAAATAGGACATAGTTTTAAAATGCAGTTTCCTGATGTTGCTGAACTCTAAAACCACTTCAAGAAATGCTGTTCAGAAAATCACTGATGGGGTTGATTTCTGACATCATTTTGCCTGACAGAAGAAAATCCAGTGAAGTAAACAAGATTTGTATACATGTGAACAGAAAAAATTTGGCTCTGAGTTGTTCATCTGCTGTGACTGCAGCAGGAAATATTATCTATTGCTTGACCATATATTGTTCTTTATCTTAGTATGATTTTGACAGAAGAGATATGACGTTTATCCTGTATGTAACACATCTCAGGAAACTCTTTATAAAGTTTTAAATAGAAAAATATCTATAGCCCTTTCTAACCAATCCTGCCTCTGTGAATAGGTAATTACTGAGATTAAACAAGTGTCTCTAAATTGCTTATATATTCCAGTTGCTTCTATTTTCTGCTGGCTTTATGATTGGCCTTCTAAAGAAAGCATGAAAGAGATATTTGCTTTGCTTTTGAGATAGCCTGCAGAAGATATGACTTTCATTTCAGGAATAGCAACAGTTTATTGTTTCTGAGGAATAAAAACTTTATTTTGTGATCTTGAACTGGTTTTTACTTCCAAGTTTCTGAAGCAAGAGAGCTTGTATGTATTTTTAATCGTCTAAATTCAAATTCTCATAGCATTGAAGAAAATAAAAGCAGCAAACAAAAAATTCTAGTTGAGTTAAAATAATAATGTGACTTCTTTCTCCAAAAGTGTCATTGATGAAAGGAATTGCTGTGCCTGATCCTCGGTCCTAGTTCTCAACTCTTGCAGCAATAACAGCAGTTAATTTTTTCTAGTCCTTCATATGGTACTGTTGGAGATGTTCAGTCCTTA
The DNA here is from genome assembly GCA_036785705.1 of Acanthornis magna. Classification (NCBI taxonomy): domain Eukaryota; kingdom Metazoa; phylum Chordata; class Aves; order Passeriformes; family Acanthizidae; genus Acanthornis; species Acanthornis magna. The sequence continues at coordinate 7,418,496 of JAWUZG010000119.1, read as the reverse complement.
ATCTAAGATTGCAAATATGAATAAACCATGATCCAGCTGACAGATATTCTTTTGACTTTAGCAGAACAGTGATTACATTCACAAGTCTCTGCAGCATAAATGTGAACAAACTAAGCACAAACTAAGCATAAACCTTAGGTTTGCTTATTTCTATTTCTGAATTTTGCTGAATTCTAATTACTGAATTTGCCAAGAAGAAATTGTTCATTTTCTTTGTGAACTTCGTGAGCATTTGCTCTTTCTTTGTTTCATTCATGAACCACAAAAAAAACATGAAAAATGCTGCACAGTATTTGTAGTACTTGTGCCTAAATTGTGAATAGTACATTTAATATACCTGAATATATAAATTTAATATACCTATGCCTGAAGGGAACTTAAATGAAGAATGGGGAAGGACTGTAGAGCATGTAGCATGTAGTGGCAGGACAAGGGGAAATGGGTTCAAATTGAAAGAGAGTAGGTTTAGATTAGATATGAGGAAAAAAGTCTTTACTGAAACAGGTTGTCCAGGGAAATGGTGACTGCCCCATCCCTGGAAGTGTCCAAGGCCAGGCTGGATGGGGCTTTGAGCAGCCTGGCCTAGTGGAAGGTGCCCCTGCCCATGACAAGGGGCTGGAACTTGATGGTCTTCAAGGTCCCCTTCCAATCCAAGCCTTTCTATGATTCTATGATAATGCCTTTTATCCAAAGAAGCTGGACAGATTTTATAAAATAGGCTCTGCAAGAATCTTTCCCCAACTACTTGTCTTCCAATCATTTATAGGATGCCTTGCACATGATATTAGTCATTTAAACTGTAAGTGGGTCAGTGAGTAAAAGACAGTTGCATCATGCTCTTTAAGTATCTGAATATTTTTGTTTAGAAGTTCTCATTGTGTTTTTGTAGGAAGACCAGAAAATGGTGAATAACTCTTTGCTACCTTTAAAGAGTATTGTTTACACCATGTTGGTATATGGAGAGCAAATAGGTGTGGCCATTAGAAGCAGCATTTCTTGTTTGCCACAAGAATTAATTTTTTTAAGTGAAGACTTTATATGTAACATTTTGAATCTCCACAAGAACAAAATGAAGTAAATTAAGTACCTACTTTAATCATAAAGGGCTCCTAGAAGCAGTATATCCTGTTGTAACTATTGCAATATCCTGTAGATTTCTTAATTTATGGAGGTATAACTGGTTACTCTAATAGCAGTCATCTCTTTCCTCCCACTAACATGGTTTTGTTGTTCAGGTAAGTGCATAGATTTGGCTGATAAAAATGATATGTAAATTTTACTGTGCGCTGCATTTTTACTCTGTGTGTTGTATGCATCACTGAAATGTGTGATTCCAGGACAACATATACTTTAACACCAGGAATATTATGTGGCAAAAATTTGTGATGACAACTGTACGTCATCTGGAACTAAAAGGTTCCTCTTCAGGAGCTTATTAAATTTTTCATAACGTGACAGAAAGGCCTGTTTAAAGTGCTTCTGTGTCCAAGACACAGGAGTGGTATTCTAATTTATCACATAATCATTCCCTTAGTGTTTGTGCACAATATAGCCCAGGTGAGATGCATCTGATTTTTCATTTGTTTGCCTTTTACTAATATTAATCAAATCTTCAGAACTTCAAAATAGTTCTGTAGACAGATCTGTCAGATTTTCCTCTTTCTCTCCCTCATTCCTTCCCTCCTTCCCTTTTCTGTGATGACATTCACTCTGCAGTTGGAAAGTAATTCCATCATGTGTTGCATTAGTATGACTAATCATGGATGACAGTACTATCTCCTTATGGTTTTTGAAAACAGAAAAGCTGATTTCACAAGGAATAAGGCTTGACAAAATGGAAGGTCTGTCTTATACTTATCTGGTCTTTCATGTTATGGTTAATGGATTTTGTTATTTATATTCTAGATTAAAGGGAGAACACTGCTCATAGGAAGTGTTTCTCACTTAGACCTAATCTAAAATTTGCTTTGCTTGTAATACGCAAATAATTTTTAAAAATCAGTCATTTAAAACAAACCACAGCTATCAAACGTGTATTGGAGAGTAACCCACAGCTACAACAAAAAAATACTGTGCCCTGGTGTAGTTCTCAGCCACTTCAGGAATTTCCTGACTGTCTTCAGATGTCCTGCAACTACGAACACACTTACAAATACATCTAACCAGGTTTAGCCTCTACAGGCATAGGATAAAGTGCTTGCTTGTCACTGCTCATAGTTGATGTGTGTCACCCACCAGATCTATTAACAGCATTTGCAGTTTAATCCATCTTCAGTATGATTTACACTGGCAGTTCTATTATCTCCAAATGCAGGAGCTCATTTTGGATAGTGTTCAAAGAATTCATTGCTTTGAATGTTTGATCTGACTTCTGTCAGGGAATCTAAACATTTTCTGGTCCCACACAAGTGGGCTGTGGTCTCAGGCATCATCCTACAGCTTCAGTGTTGCTCTTTTTGTATTTTAAAAAGGTACAGAGAACAGGCCTTAGTTTACAGCTAGTGCTTGTGTACTTGATTCTTAAGTGAAAGCTGAGTGAAACACATTTTTATTGTATTAACAATAAAATTTTTGATGGCAAGATTAAAAGCAAGCTATGTACAGTATTGTTTTCTGATATTGTATAAAATGCAAAAGATTAACCTGTCTGACATCTCCTACTACTTTCAGACAGATGTTGATCCTTAATTGCAAACTTCTGATGCAATTACTCAGTCACTTTCATGTTGACTCTACTTATTATTGGCTCAGAAGGTACTTCAATATTCCCTGTATTCTTGTACTCTTTCAAAGGGTAGGTGGAAAGCATTGCTGTCACGTAATCAAAGCCTTTTTGAAGGGAAGGCTTTATCTCTCTATTTGACCATTTTTAGAAGAACAGTCTTGCATAAACCCGTCTTCCCTCCCAGCTATAGTGCTGTAGAAGCCATGTGCTCTAGGAGACTTACTATTTCCTACCTCATCAGTCCTATTCCACAGAGAAGTGGTCCATAAAATTACACCTTTCTGCTTGGCTGGAAACACACTATCGTTTTGCTCCCTCACACAGAGCAAAACTTCACAAAGTAAAAGGAGGAATAAAAATAAATGAAGGAGCAGTTTGTTTTTTGTTAGTTTTTTTTTTCCCAGGAACTCTGTGTAGTGACAAGAAGCAACTTTACTTACAAGTCGGAAGAATCATAGAATCACAGAATGGTTTGGGTTGGATTGGACTGTAAAGATCATCTTGTTCCAACCCCCCTGCCATGAGAGGCAGTATCCTGTATTTGAAGCAAGTTGGAATTGAAAAAAAAAACTAACAGTTGTTTGACATTTATCCTTGACTTCAACTTTCATTTTATTTCTCAAAGATGATTAAGAAATTGAAAGCCTCCAGCAACATCTCACCTTCAGCCTCTTGGGCTTGTGTTAGGGAGTTTTAAAATGGTTGTTCAAAGCAGATGGAAATGGTTGGGGTTTGTGGTTTCCTCATCTGAGGTTGCTTTTATTCTCCCATAGAGTTCATTAGGAATATATTTATGTGATTACCTGTTCAACCTGAAGAGTATTTTCCCACAACTCTCTGTGTATTTGAAAGGCTTGACAGACAACAATTCTGATCAGCAAAGCTTGAAAAGGTCCTTTCTTTAATTCTGAGAATAGATTACCGTGAGATCATAAACTAAAATGTAGCTGGGTGAAACTATGGCAGGGACAAGGTAGGGGACAGGAGGTGAGGTAAAGGTTGGTGGAGAACTTGAGGACTAGGAATGATTTCTCTGTACTGCTTCCTGAATGTTATCTCAGGCACAGCATTTCCTCCCAGCTGTCTCCAGCTGTGATGGCTGTCTGGAAAGGTGACCTACTTACATTCCTATCCCATGCCTTACCGAGGAAAAACACCCAACAGATCAGGAAACTGCTGTAAGAAATTAAAATCTTCGCTGAAAACTCACACTGCTTGGGTGATGTGGTGGTGATGAGTCTGGTGAGAAAAGAATTGAGGGCAGTAACTGATGTCACCCAGGCTACTCTGCTGTGACTTTGAATTCAAAATGACAAGCAGCTCAAAAAGGCTGCACATTACACAGCTTTCCCCCTAATGTGTGAAGTCTCCTTAAGTTTCAAGCTAATTCAGCAGAGTATGGGATGTGCCAACAAATCCTCTATTATAGACTTATATGTTCATAAAATAAATTGTTATAAATGCATTGTTACACCTGCAGAAGTGAGTGGAGTATATTCATGATAAAAGGTACACAATTCCTCATTTGTAACATACTGACTCACTCTTCAGTGTTACATTAAGTGCTAGAGCACTTTGAATTATTCTGATAACTTCTGTCTCTGGAGGGAATCCAAGAAAGATGAGGCTGGGGTGAGAGGAACATAAAGGATGAAGGGAACGTCAGTACCCTTCTTTTATCACCCACTTCTACTGATCCTGCGAAAGCCTGGTTTTGGCCCCATCAGCAGGTCTCAGGCACCAGGGAGGCTTAAGACCATTCTCCACAGTGTTTCTTCCACCCTTCAGGGACTGCTGTTTGATGGGAGTTAGGGAAGGGGATGGACAGGAGAAAGGACACTGTGCCCACAGGCTGTGAGGTACATTTAGAGCTTGGAGATGAAAAGCAGGGAAGAGTCGCCAGGCTTTGAATATTTGCATTTCACAGAATAAATCCCCAGTGTTTTGCCCACAAGGAAGAACTGAAATTTCAGAAATGTTTAAGGGATAACAGTAGCCCTCTTCCAGGCATAGATTCTGCCTTTGTTAGGGCTGACCCAGTTCTGTTCCTCCTTTAGTGAGACAGTATCTCACTAGAATAACAACATGTCTCAGTTCATACACGATGTCCCTTGCCATTGCTAAGATTCAGAATATAATTTAGTTATAAATATAGCTATTAATTTCAGGATCCCTAGGGATATGCAGAGACACTGATGCCTAGTTCTTGCATTACTTTACGATGCATTTTACACAGCCAGATAGCAGAAACATTTTTACACATTCTCTAGTTTAGATTAATAAGTGTATTTGCAGGAAATAAACTTTATAACAGAACATTTTCTTGCAAATTTACCTTTCCTATTAAACTTGTTGGCCAGCTGAAAAATAATTTGTATAAAGTATTCTTGTCATAAATACATGTATTCTCCATGAGCAGAGACTCGGGACTCTGCCCCTGCCTTACTGTGCTCTTAGGGGCATCAGTTCTCATGTTCCCCATATTTGGGACAGAATGTGTAATTGCAACATCCTGTATACAGAATATTCTCTTCCACTGATCCAAAGCACTTGTACTGGAGCAAGATGTTCTGATAATATTGCAACCTGGCCGTCCTGCTACCTGCTATCTTGGCTGTTATGACATACATAACGTCGGCGATCCAAGCACTAAAAATATACTAATCTGTGATGCTCATTTTCCTGCTTCTCCCAAACTATGAGGCTGGCTTAACTATCATAAGATTTAAGCAATGATAGCAAGAATTAGATTTTTCTTACTTGCTTCAGTTATTTGAGACTTATTGTTACGTCTTATTTCAAGCTTTTATTCATGGTAATCAGTGACAGCTTCTTATGTGGAACATTTTTTCTAAAATCCAGTAGCCAGGACTTTGCCACACACATAAAATTATAGAATCATGGAGTGATTTGGGTTGGAACAGACCTTAAAGATCATCTTCTTCCAACCTTCCTGCTGCGGGCAAGGGACAACTTCCACTAGACCAGGTCATTCCAAGCCCCATCCAACCTGGCCTTGAACACTTCCAGGGATGGGACAGCCACAGCTTCTCTGGGCTACTGTGCCAGTGTCTCATCATCCTTACAGTAAATAATTTCTTCCTAATATCCATTCTAAACCTACTTTCTTTCAGTTTGAATCCATTTTCCTTGTTTTTTCACTACATGCTTTTGGAAATAGACTCTCTCTACCTTTCTTGTAGGCTCCCTTCAAGTACTGGAAGACCACAATTAGGTCACCCCTAAGCCTTTGCTCTTGCAGGCTAAAAAATCCCAATTCTTCCAGCCATTCCTCATAGGAGAGGTGCTCCAGCCCTCTGATGATCTTGGTAGCCTCTGGGGTCCCCAGAGCTGGGTGCCACAGGTGCAGCAGAGGGGCAGAATCCCCTCCCTCTCCTGCTGTCCAAAGTATTTTGGATGCAGCCCAAGATGTGTTTGGGTTTCTGAGCTGTAAGTGCACATGGCTGGGTCATGTCCAGTCTCTCATCCACCAGCACCCCCAAATCCTTCTTGGCAGGGCTGCTTGATCTGGCCACTCATCAAATCCATCTCTCTCCAGTTTAGAGAGAAGGAGGTCGTGGGGGTCAGTTGTGACAAAGGCTTTACAGAAGTCCAGATAAATGATGTCTATAGCCCTTCCCTTGTCCACTGATGTGGTCACTCCATCATAGATGGCCGCTGGGTTGGTCAGGCAGGACTTACTCTTGGTAAAGCTGTGTTGACTGTCCCAAATCATCTCCGTTTTCTAAGTACCTTAGCATGTCTTCTGGGAGGGTCTGTTCCACAATCTTCCCAGGCACAGAGGCGAGGCTGACAGGTCAGTAGCTCCCAGGGTACTCCTTTCTATCCTTTTTAAAGATGGGTACAATGTTTCTCTTTCTCCACTCACCAGGATCTTCACCTGACTGCCATGACTTTTCAAATAGCATGAAGAGTGACTTGGCAACTACATCAGCCAATTCCCTCTGGACTTATTTCTGGTTTCACTCTCTCAATGATGTTCACCCACTGCCAGCTGCTCTTCAGCATCCCACTGGACATCACAAAAACTTTGGTACCCTAAAAGGTCTCTTCACTGTCTTCCAGCTTTCACCTTTCCATCTTTGGCCCATATCTAGTCCATCATGGCTGTTTGTGAGACGCATTGGGTCAGTCATTGAGAGATTCATGTCCAAATGGATATGAGTGAGATCATGAATATTCAGGATAGGCTCCTTAAAGAATCCATTGAGTTCTAACAGCTCTTTTGAGAAAAAAAGTTTGCTGTGAGGTCTTCAGCCTCACTTACGATTCACTCCCTGAAGGAGCCCACCTTGAGCTTCACCTCCAGATCCACCTTCAGCAGCAGGTTAGCTCTCCTGAAGTCCATGGTTGCAATCTTACTTGCTGCCTTGCTTTTTCCTCACCTAATACTGAACTCCACAATTTCATGGTCGCTGCAGCCAAGGCTGCCCTCGGCAAGGCATTCCCTGTTGTTGGTATGAGGGAGCGGCACACCATTCCTTATGGGATCCACTATCTTATAACTTCCATTTTTCTTGTGTAATAAAGAGAGTTAAATGCCTAAAATCCAACCTTCTATCTTCAAGTTTTGTAGTTGAAGAATTGCCTATAATGATTAGCTAAGCCAAGATGCTGATGGAGTATCATGTCATTAACAGAAGTTCAAATTTGCATCACTGACAGCAAAAACATCTGCTGCTGAAGCTGTGGAACACTGCCATTGAAAAGAAGGGTTCGGAGGTCACTTTGAATTTATAACCACAACTGATGTGAAGTACAAGTGAAAATCAGCTGATGCACACTTCATGCTGCACAGATCTCTCAGGGAGAGTGGGTATGAATTCTTTTGGCTGCAACAGGGAAAAAAATACTGTACTGCTCTTGTGAAGAAGTGGTTTGATTGTAACAACCATGTTGGAGGAAGATAGCACTTGCCTCCCACCCTCTCGCCTCACCAGCACTCAGCAGAAGATAGAACTTCACTCTAAAATGGACGTGCAGCACCACCTCTCGTTGGGATTGCTTTCTGCAGTGTGATCCTTGCAAAGTTCCTCTCCTCCCTCCTCCCCGCCCTCTTGATAAATGTAACAACAATCTGCGACAAGAAGCACAGTAGTTTGCTTTTATGAATCTGAAAAAGTACAATTATTCTGCCTTCCTTGAAGGCTGCAGGATCAATGTGCTCACACAAGTCCTGTAAAGTGTTGCCATTTACATCTGTCAGATTAGATAGAACTGTCCACCGTGGGCAGACTGCCTGCTGGCAGCCTTTGTGTGTTGGCATCCCAGGAGTACTCCAGATGTGCCAAGACCTCTGCCATGGTTTAACCCTGGCCAGCAACTAAGCCCCACACAGCCACCTGCTCCCTCCCAGCTGGATGGGGCAGAGAAGAGTGGAAGTGAGAAGACTGATGAGTTGAGATAAGGACAGTTTAATAGGTAAAGCGAAAGCTGAGCACACAAGCAAAGTGAAATAAGGAATTCATCCACCGCTTCCCATGGGCAGGCAGGGGTCAGCTACCCCTAGGAATGCAGGACTCCCTTGTGCGTGACCTGAGAAGACAAACACCATCACTACGAACATCCCCTCTTCCTTCTTTCCCAGCTTCATGCTGAGCACAGCCCCATATGGTCTGGAATATACCTGTGTTCAGTTGGTCACCTGTCCTGCCTGTGTCCCCTCCCAACTCCTTCTGCACTTGTTTCTGTGAGGAGCAGAAAAGGAGGAGCAGAAAAGGCCCTGGTTCTGTGTAAGCCCTGCTTAGCAATAACTAAAATATCCCTGTGTTAGCAACACCATGTAAACTTTGCCCCAGCCAAACCAGTACCACATCTTAAATGAGACTAGGACTGGGAAACTGAGGCATTTCCCCTACTAAGAAGTTAAAATGCCCATTTAGGTGCTTTGCCAAGATGTAGCAGGGAAAGGAACCTCTTAAATTTGATCTGGTACCATCAAAAAAGAGATATGGTTAGCAGGCTTGTGTGGAACTGTATTTTTCATAAAATTGAGTCATCCTGATGATGTTAACTCACTGTAATTTTAAATTATTTTTTTCCTTGAATTTCACTATTTTGGTAAAAAGATTGATCCTTGTTTTGGGCTAGACTTCTCCTTAACAAACATTACAGGAATAAAAACTCTTTTAATAAAAAGGAGCTTTTCTTAGAAAACACTTAAAGCCTGCTAGCATATAAACAGTAAAAAACTCAACATGGATCCATGATAATCCAGGCACCTACAAATATAAAAAATCAAAAAAGCCTAGAAAAATTTAGAAGTTTCTAGAGACTATGTGAAAATCTCTTGTAACTTTTGTCTATTTTTGTGTAATATTGTTAAAAAGTAGTTCTCTTTTAGCAGCAAAGGTGAACAAGTATCATCACAGACTGACTTGCATAAATCAGTATTTTTAGGCAACTTCATCTCTCACACACTTTCAAATTAGTGGTATTTAACAAAATTAAAAAAAAAAACCACAAAAAACCCCTCAATGATGAGGCAGAATCTATAAATAAGTCAAAATGTGCAGATTCTGAAGAAAATTGTTTCTCTGTATGGCTCATTTCTTTCACAAAGAAGTATGAGCTCAGAACTTTGATGACTGGATGCTTAACTGCTCAACCTCCTGGCTGACTAGAGCCTCATAATAACATTATTTTTCTGAGAAAGTCCTAGTGGCAAAGATCTTTTAGAGCACTGAACTCCATGCTGGCTTTCACTTATGGAACAGAATAAAAGAATATTTTTTCTTAGTACAGAGCCTGCTGTGGGACGAGGTCAATAGGTGCTTTTAGGTAGTATGAGTGGTAGTGTATAATGATATGATTATAATTTAATTCTGCTACCAAAACATAAGACACTGCAGGACTTCAAAATTCTTTGCATGTTACCTGTCACAATCCAGTCTTGTGCAGATAACATATCAAACTGCCACAGACTGGTTTATACTTTAGAGGAAAAGAGTGGTTTAGAGTACCTGTACCAAACTTTTGGTTGTGGTCTCAGAAAAATAAATCACTTTGTCATCTTTATTTTGTAGGCTATTAAAAATGTGATGACTAATTAGAATGAAGAAATGAAACTTCATTATTGATTGAACTGAGCTGCATAATAATGCGCTATCAAAAGGATTTGGGAAGAAAAGATGCATTAAATTAGTAACACCAAACTTGAAAGTTTCTATAAAGTGCATATAAATAATTAATCTCAAAGATTATAAAAAATTAAAAATAAATCTTATGAACATGTGTGGTCCTTATGCAATCAAAAATCCCACAGAAACAAGAAGTTTGCCTATGAAAGATAAGACTTCAGGGCTTAGGAAATGAGATCAGATGGAGGAAGGATGAGCATTTTATTAAAAGTTATCCAAACTGAAAAACCATTTGTCAAGTTGAAGCTGTAGTATAATCCTTCCTAATAGACATTATTATTTTCTAATCCTGTTTCTTGCACCTTGTTCATTGAAACAATAACAGTGCTTTACAAAGGAAGATGATGCCATAAAAGCCTGCCATTCTAACTCCTCTAAGTTTGTCTCCTGTAGAATGGATCCGTGCCCATTACTTTATAATCTGTGTTTTGTTTGCATGAAGCAAAGAGATAGGAGGGGAGTAAGAATTGTTTAGTGATGCCGTGGTTTGAAATGCCGGGCACATACAACATCAGCTCTCTCTGCTCTCCCCTGCCATAGCTGGGAAGAGGAGAGGAAAACAAAAGTTAACACAATGTCGATGTTTGACCCTGGCTAAATGCCAAGGACCTATGATATCTGCTCTCTATGCTCTCTCCTGCCACAGCTATGCAGAGGAGAGAAAAAAACTAACATAAACACACCGGACTCATGAGTTGAGATAAAGACTGGTGGGAGGACGCACGGAGACAGGGCAAGAAGCAGGCAGCAAACTTGAAGTTGCAAAGGTATTTATTAACCTAACAGAGTCGGAGGATAAATCAGAGATAAAAATAAGCTCTTAAGATACCCTTTCTTCGCTCACCCCCCTTCCCTCTTAAGGCACTGCGTCTCAACCCACGCCCCTCCCTCCTTCCAACTAACCAACAGCTCTGGGGCAGGGGCAGGGTGTGGGGTTTTTGCTCTTAGTCAGTCCATCACCACAATTCTTCTGCTACAATCGCCATTTCTCTACTCACCTCCCTTCCTATTAAGACACCATTTCTCAGCTCACCCCCACCCTCCTTCCTTCTAACCAACAGCTCCAGGGTGGGGGCAGGGCATGGGGGTTTCCTTTGGTCAGGGTCAGTCCATCAGGAGGAAGAGTCCTCTACTTAGCCATGGGGTCCCTCCCACAAGAGAAAGTCCTCTGTGAACTTCTTTGACGTGGGTCCAAGTCTCATGAGCAGCAAACCCGCCCAAATTTTGCTGCAGCATGAGCTCTTGTCCACAGGGTGCAGACTTCTAAGCCGAGGCCAGGCTGTTTCCATCCCGGGAGCAAGGCCTTTCTCTCTCCTGCAAGGCTTTTGCAACTCTCAGTCTCTGGGACTCCCACTGGATCACAGCTTCCTGCAGGCATCCACCTGCTCCTCTGGCGTGGGCACCTCCCCACAGGCTGTGGGGGATTCTCTGCACCCCCTGGACTCCATGGGCTGCAGGGGGACCACCTGCTCCCCCATGCTCTTCACCACGGCTGGCAGAGGGTTTTCAGCTCCGGCGCCTGGAGCACCTCCTCCCCCACCTTCTCCACTGACCTTGGTGCCTCCATGTTGTTTCCCTCACATATTTTCACCTCCTCCCCCTCCTCCCCTGGCTAAAAAGAAGTGCGTGCTCACATTGTTTTGATTTCTTCTTCAATATGTTTTCACAGAGGCGTAACTAACATCTCTAATTGGCCCAGGTTTGGCCAGCAGCATGTCCATCATCTTCAGAGCCATCAGGGATTGGGTCTGATGGACATGGTGAAAAACTTCCAGAACCTTCACACAGGACACACAAGAGCCATCTTTGTGCCCCCCCCCACCCCGGCAAAAAAACCCAAACCCAACAAACTGGACCAAGCAAAACCACCAAAAGCAACTTTTCCTCTACTGCCCAGCCCCAGGAAGAGAGAAATTCACATCTGTCCAAAGGTGATGGGCTGAGGCGCTGCTCACTTGAGTGTTTTGTGGGGCAGGTAACTGCAGATGATTTATGTGCTTGAGAGACACCACAGACCCTACTACTCATTTATTTCTAGCTATGCTTTGTGCTCTGGTTCATGCCTTCAACACTTAAATTAGAACTGTCTTCTATTTTCCCAGAACAGCTCCAGCAAGTCCAGCAGAAGAAAAAGTTCAATTGAAGGAAGAAAACTTGAAGTGCTGAAGATAAACCTAGTTAGCAGAGAAAAAGGACTATAAAACCTGTGATTCTCCCCAACAATAGCAGCTTGCAGCTGGCCTTGAGACAGAGAAATCTGTCAACAGCTGCTATGTGAGCTTGAAACAAGTGTTGAAGTGTTCAGCTCCTCTTGAATCCCCTGCCACTGCTGTAATCTTCTTCAGTCGTTCTCCTGCTTATTTATGGACTTGAAAATTTCCTGCTGAAAGGCCCATGTAACGAGATTCTGTCAGCTCTGTTCTGTTCCTTGTCCCTCAGATGAGGAAAATTCCAGCCTCTGGAGGAACCAGTTACTAGAAAACACTGAAATTTATGAATTATTTTTGATAAAAAAACCCCAACACTCCCATGCATACATAGGACTGTATTAGGAGAAAGTATAGCTTATAATTGTGTTATACATGCTCAATGACTGCAAAAAAAGAAAAAAAAATTCTCATCATGTCTAGTTGTTGCAGACCTATGCACTCATCTTTAGTGCCAGTTTGCTGAGAGGAGCAGGAGGATGGAGTGTAACTGGTGTGCAACAAGATTATGCTCAGATGTGCACAGAGGAGAAGCAATGCTTACTCACTCCCCTAGCTGTATCTTTCTCTTGGACCTTTTCCAGGTTTTTTCTCATCTGTTTGCCGTAGGGGTAGAGGAGCACATTCTCACTGGCCCTTCTGAAATCCTCCAGATCTAAGGCAGAATCAACAGGATTCACAAAAAAATCCCAGGTAAGTTCAGTTCAAGCAAAAATCACAAGCAAAATCACAAAAATCACCATTTAAAAAGAGGAATACTAAAATGATTTCTTTTTATGTTTTTAGGTGATGATATAAAAGTCTATGTGGCTATGGCCTTAAAAATCACTAGAGGAGCCATCTAGTTATCGTCTCATAAAACATGCTGTTCTTCATTAGTGCTTGAGTTTTTAGAAATACCTGTGAAGACTTTTCTGCTTCAAAGTGCAAAACAAATTGGATTGTATAGAGCATCAGCAGTCTTCGGCAAAATTATGCTTTCAGGGAGGCTTAATGGCAGAGAACATAATGGTATTTAAATTACTGGGCCATAAAGGACAGAACTATCAACAAGTGAACAAAAAACATAACCCATGAAGAAAACTCCCAAAGCAAAGTACAGTTATTTCATCCCATTAAGGGATTCAGCTCCTTCTCTAATTTTTGAAACAGATGGTATGACAAGATTGGCAATGCTCTGCAGCATGAGCATCATCTAACTCATTCAGAGCTGAGCTGAAAATAACAAAATGAAACTCAGCATGGAAAAAGACTCAAACTAACTCATGTGTGGGGAAAGAAATTCAAAACAAAGAGATGGAAACAAGAGGAAATCTGGAAAGCAAGGATGCTAAAGAATGCCGAGGAATGGATGGCACACAGATGATGTCCACGTAACCAGGTGAGGGCTTTCAGCTGTCCAGACTGTAATTGTTCAAACTGGAACATGACTGGGATGTTGTGACTTGAACTTCTACATTTAGCTAATAAATTAGTGATTGCATAGCTTTTAATGATGAGATCTCACTGGAGCTTGAGTTTCTATGCCTTTGCTAAAATTTTCCATACCTTCCTGATCTTCTCCGTGGCAGAGATGAAGCACCATATTTTATGGTTCAGAAAGTTTGTAAATTCTGTCAGAGTTGCAGATTGCTCTTTTTTCTCAGCCCCCCGGGAAAGTCTGATCCACTTCCACAGTGCTGCCTTTGGAAACACCAGCACTGAGCACTGCATGTTTGTGTGTTTGTCATGAACAAATAAATATTCATCTGGTCCATCTGTGTGATCAGACAAAGTGACAAAACCCTCCTTTTCTGGTCAAAGTGTTTGGAGGAATTTGTGTCTTTCCTGATTAATTAAAAAAAAAAAAAAATAGCAATACTTCAACACTTACTATATGTTGCATTCCCTCAATACATTCAGGTGTAACTGGTTATGTGTAGTAGTTGAACATATCCTTTACTAATTTTCATGTGGGTGAAAAATGGAGCTAATTATAACTTATGCAGAGATTTGATGGCTGTGAGTAATTCCAGTTGTTAAGTCTCAGGACTTGTGGGTTTTGTCCTTTTATTGTTTGCTTCCTTAACACGTGAGCTTCATATTGAGACTAGGCAAAGTAAAACCAAGGATGAAACAAAGGAAAGGTGTTTAAGCCAAGCAGCACCAGCCCATGGGAGCTGTCAACCTTTAGGAAATTTGTTCAGGGCATTAAGTAGATTTAATATTGTTTTGAAAGAAAGATTATAAACATACACAGTAAAGAATCTGAGTGAAAATTATTTCCCTTTTCAATTCAAAATATAAGAATAACAATGATTATCTTGGGCCAGGGTTTAGATTTTCCATTAACACAGCAGTTACCAAGGAAAAGCTTTGCACTATGTTTGTAAAGAATCATTGTATGAGTAACAGATATTTGATACTTCCAGAATAATACCTCATGTTGCAAATTAAAAGTAGCCTTTTACAGAAAGTTTCTCTTTCTGACTTAATTTCAAGTCATTACAGTGACTCATTAAAATACATTGTTTCTGAAAACTCCCTAAAGCAGCAGAGGAAGTGTCATTCAGACAGATCATCACCCATAAGGCACTACTTTGCAATTTATATGACTTCTATAACACAAATCTGGTTTGTTGTTTTTTTTTTTTTTTTTTTTTTTTTTTTTTTAACTAACAATGTGTCCTGGACTTCAGGGTTTTTTTTCAGCATTACAGGCAATTTTGAAGTGCTGGGAGTTGCTTTGGGTGCGTGGAGAGGGATGATCATGGGGCTACATCCAATCATTGCCTCTCAGGATGTAAATGCTGCATGTCAGCACAAAGGTTCACCGAGGGAACTTGTGTGTACAAATGTAAGAAACTGCTAGCAAACCCTGATGGTGAATTTAACAGAATGTAGCATATGTACAACACTGGTTGGCTGCACAGGTCCTTGGTGGATAAATGCCTGTGCTGAGGCAGACAGCCTGGACAAAGACATCAGAAAGTTGCAGTGCTGCAATTGCAATAGCAGTACAGAGTGGAGAGGAACATCAGGTTAAATTTTACCTGGTGCTTGAGGAGACTTTGGTCCAGCTGTATCCCACGCAGGAGTATGCCCTTCTACCTTCCTAGAAAGGCTGGAGCCTTTTATCTCTCCTCCTTCTCCTCCTGCTTTTAAGCACTCATTATATCCCTGGACATAGATCTAGATTAGTGTCCTGACCACAGTCACAGGAGACTATTTCACATAGTGCAAATTGGAGCATCTGAAGCACTGCTGTCACTGTTGGACCTCTGCTTGCAAAGGGGGATTGTTTCTGGCAGGTTTGCTTGACTGAATAAAAAGTTTGTTGTTTGAATTTTTTATTCCTCCTGCTTTGAAAGTCTCTTTTTTGTGACACCACTGCCAAGTGAGTGATGCAATGCCCTCAGTAAATGCAATGATGTCAGGACAGAGGGGAATTTCACACAGGGTGCCTGGACTGTTGTCTCTCCCCTTCTTGCTGACTGCCTGGCTGCTTTCTTCCTCGTCCCTCCTTCCCTCTCATCCCCCAACTCTCTTTCCTTCCCTCCTTTCCCTTATGAAAGGATAAATATTCCCTCTCCAATCCTTTCTAAACTAAGGGGAGATATTGCATACTAAGTTACATTTAGTGTTTTGGCTCTAATCTAACCAAAACACAACCAAGGAGGGTTTTATCCTGCTCTGGAGATCTTTATGTGACTCCAGGGACTAATAATGAATATTCAGCAGCTCAATTATGTGCTATGGAAACAGAGGTTGATAACCCAGGGGAAAGAGAAATAAAAGGCCTAATCAAAGGAAAGAGATAACTTGAAGATAAATGTGATAGAACCATGAAACAGAGAATTACAAAAGGCTCTTCCAGATTGCAGAGGTGTGGAGAAGAGAGATTTTCCTTGCAAAAGATAAAACACTGTGAAGAAGAGTCACAGAAATCAGGAAAAAATGTTCCTGCTGTCACAGTTATGGACCTCCAACTAAATGATACCCCAACATTTGTCCCATTGGGATGGAGAAGTCCAGCTGCTGCCCTGCTCCCTGGGTCTGGCTCATCCATCCAACCTAGGACAGCCATTTAGGAAACAAGAGGAAGTGCTAATCCCTGAGCACTTCCTTTCAAGCCCAGGCTGTCCCTGCATGGAGCATGCCCTGAGCTGGGCCTGCCTCTGCTTTCCTGAGTGGCAAACAAGGAGCAGATCCCTGCTTGACAAACAACTGAGCCTCTCCCAGCCGAAATGGCTCGTGCTCTCACATCCATGTTATCTGCAAGGAGAAGGAATACACCCTGCCCCTCAAATCCGACCCCACAAATAACATATCTGACCCACTTTTTAAAGCTGTTGAGCTAGATTAAATGGATTGTCCATAACAAAACCAGCAGCAATGAGTAAAAAGCTTTCCCAGCTCAAAAACAGGTCTGTTAATCCCCTTTCAGTTCTCTATGCTGTTCTGTAAGGTGTCTGATTTGAATTCTATTTCCTTAACACATTAATAACAGGACACGGCCCCAGATAATTACTCTTTCTTTGCTGTTGGAAATTAAACTGAAAGTATTTGAGCCTTCTGTGCCTGTGAAAGATTTCCTTGCTGGGTCTTGGGGGACTACACTGAAATTACTTTGAAGATGCTTTTTCTTTGGTTTGGAATTTGTGAATGATCAGCCGGTGGTTTTTCGGCTATCAACCAGGAGCTGTACTTTAGCTGAATTATTTAGATGAAAGACCCAAATCATGGTCTCAGTTTCTCTTAAGCAAAAACTGTAAAGGTGAAAGCTGCTTTCAGATTGAAATATGACATTTCAGGTTTTGGGATTGAACCTGAGTGGCCTTGCAACACACATTCACCAATCAGCTACACATCTGGGGACCATGCCCCCCAGAGCCTCTCTGAATTTAGAAATTAAAAATCAAAATCCATTTACTCAAGTCCCCAAGCAAAGCAATTTGGTCTTTGATTTCTTGTAGCATCTTTCAGCTGATTTATGCTATGATTAAAATTTTTGTTGCTGATGATGCATTATGCATGCAATAGTTGATGAAATAACATCACAGTAAAATCTAAAAATAGAGTCATTCAAGTATCCTTTAAAGAAAAGCTGACACGAATACGAGCTCACACATCAATGAAGCTGAGCTGCAAAGGCACATTCCTCTTGCCCGCTCTTCATGCAGAATTGAAAGCCCAGGCAGATCTCTGTTGTGCACATTTTTACCATCTAAACCTCAGAGGTGATTTGATCTGATTTGGTTTAATTGAATGAGACAGGAAGAATGGCGAGGTGTACACTGAGTTCTTCTGTACCACACAGGTTGATAATTTTACCTATTTTGTCCTTTGCAGTTAATATGTTTCAGTCAGCTGGTCATGACTGCTCCTCAGCAGACCTGTGGGTACCACCTCAAGCCAGGGGTAGCATTTCAAAACAGCTTTTATTTTCCCTCAAATAAGAGAATGAAACAACTCAACCTTATTGGTATCAACAGAGGAAAATGTCTTTCTCTCTTTCAAGCTATAAACAGCCATGGCCTAAACATCTGCTCTCTGCCTCAATCATTTATTCTCTCTTTGATTTGAAAGTGTGCATAGGAGGGTTCAGGACTTCAGGTTGATTCCTATAACCTGTTTATTAGTGTCCTAGCAGAAGGATCAGCTACCTTCTGGAGTCATTGGGGACCCTAAAACCTGTTGTTGTTTCCCCTTCCCTTGGAATGGACACCTCTGAGGAGGAGGGAACTTCATTCAGCGTCTTCCAGGGTGACAAGGAAGGTAATGGCCATGGGTGTGGTCAGCTAAAAACAGCTGCACACGTTTTAATCCGTGTATTCACTGAGTTAATGAGCTCTGTGGGTGTGACACAGTTATGCAGAACATGACAGAGGATCCACTCATCACTTCAGTTGTGCCCCCTTCATGTAGCTTGAAAGGGGAAGAGAGATATTAAAAAATTATGGCAAAGGGATTCTTCAAGTTTAGGCACAGAGTAATAGAGGTGAAACATACAGGATTACAACTAGACAAATCAATATTGTTTGGAAAGAGAAGAGTGATGGAAAAATCAGTGCAACTTCTGGACTCTTCCCCTCCCAGAGCCCAAGTGATCTTCAAAGCTTTTCCAGAGTGTGTTTTAAAGTTTGACTCCAGTCTGACATTGCTTTCCTCTTCTCACAGCTAACCCTGAAGAATGCAGGTCTCCTTTTGAAGAATGCTTGGTGTGATTTATTATTTTGGCTTCAGTGTGAGGGCAACTGCTGTCAGCACATGGGGATCGACAGTGGGTTTTGGTTTAGAAGACAGCAGTTATAAACAGCCGTGCCTATAGAGAGCAGGGAGTTGACCTTGCAAACATTGTGCACTGCATTGAGTTCAGCTGCTCCTTAGTGACGGGATTTATTTGTTTTACTTCTCTGTCTTCAGCAGTGAGAGACTCTGACAGAATATCAATGCAGTGGGTTATTTCTCAGGCATTTCAAGACAGCCTTCCTCTGCAATCGAGATTTCATCACTTTGAGACCTGCGAAAAGAAGATTTTTCGTACTTTTCCCTCTGCAGCAAGTAGTTTCCCTTGCTGGATCATTTGAGGCACATTTGCAGCATTTAAGTAAGCTTTCAGTACTTCACACACAGAAAAGGTACAGGCTCTCATTAAGTGTTTGTAGGCCAATTAGCCTATTAACATTCAGGAACGCAGAGCTGACTCTAATTATTTCATTTGCAGTTGCTGCTTCCAGAATGGTTTGTTTGGAACAACGCAGCCCTGGTAGGTAATGACTGTAGCACAGCCAGGGAGAGCAAGTGAGGCAGCCGTGCTTGCAGGCAAAGCTGTGAGCAACTTCTCTTCATGCCGTGCCTGATTCCGACCCTTTAAACTTGATCAAATGAGGGCTCCAGTGTCTGCTGGCACCTCCGCGTTTAATATTATAAACAGTGTTTAATGCATGCAGATTCGCCCTGCTGATGGGGAGGTACGGCGGCTGCAGCAGCCTGTTATTTAATAGTATGTGACAGAGCTGCTTCTCGTGCTCAGATTGTGTGGGTCTGTGCTTCCAGAGCTGAAAGCACCAGGTTTATTCCCAGTTAATGACAGCAGTGCCTGCGCATATGCATTATTTACATAGAAACAAAATTAAAACTTTGACAGGGGAGAATATTTTAGGGAGATTGTTTCTGCTTTCAGGAAGCAGTGGGAAGCAGTGATGCCGTAACTGAGAGAATAACACAGCTAAATCCATCTTTGGTACACCCAGAAGTGACAATGCAATTTTGCCAAGGGTCAAAGTATTCTAGACCTGTTCCTAACTAATGAGCTAGAGATCCATCTCCCATCAAATAAGGTGCTTCCACACTATGAAATTTTGAAAATTACATGAAATCCATAAAACATAATTGCATCCTGATAATTCTTGTAAAATTACTCACATCGATAAAGAAGATAAATCCATCAGCCAGAATGTCATTTATTTTTCTGTGAATCTGACAATTTAAACGTTATGCAGTTGAGATTGCAGTAAGTTGGATTGCTGGTTTTGTCCTAAATTTATAGAAGCCAGATGAAAGCTCCTTTCTAGCCTCAAAAAAAGCAGTTCTTCCCCTGATGTACATTCTTAAACACTGGAGAAAAATATTTCCTTTAAGGCAGCCAAGACAAGAATATCAAATATCTATTGGGAAAATAATTTGGGCTCCTGAAATATTAATAGAAATACAAATTCCTCTAGTATTAAACTCATATAAAATTTTTAGTAGTTTTAGAAGTAAAACTTATGGACCTATTTATTGGAAAGTCTAGTCTATTATTGGGAAGGTAAAAAAAAATATTCATGCTCACATTATCTGCAAATGTGTTTTTATATTTTTGGACCCAGTTACTGAAGTACAGCTGTTTATGAAGATTTACGTTGAAAATCTTTTTCTGCTCTACTTCCTTTCCAGAAAATGGATTTTTCAGAACAAATATTTTTGTAAGGCTATTTCAGGTAAGATGGCATTTCCACTCAGTTATGTGAGACCAGTTCCCCGGCAGTGCTCAGGGACATGACAACCTAAAAATTGTTCGTAAACATACCTGACTCTCACTACTGCCCTATGTTCTGAATGTTTCTCTTATTTCTCCCTTTCTTCATTCCTTGTACAAATCTTGGCTTTATTAGGATCCGAATTGATGTAGTACTTCAGTTTCTAAAATAAAACATTTTGAGTCCATTTTGATTTTACAGGTTAAATCCCAAACTACTGAGATCAGACAGAATTTTGCTATGTTTTTAAAAGATATACCACAGCTCAGCAACCTAATGATATAATCTATGGTCCACTTACATTTAAGGTGTTAAGATTGTGCTCCAACCTAATCCCACTTAAATGATCCTTGTCACGACTACTCCACCAATTTTGGCTATATGAAAAAAAGAGACCATAATTTGCTGTTTAAAGGCAAAATATTTGGACTGTTGGAGACACACCTGGAGAGCAGATTCTGATGCCAACCAGTCCCCAAGGGAGAGCAGTGTCCTCTGACTCCTTCCATAGGAGCCCTGAGGGTCTCACCTCAGGCAGGGGGACATGCAGGGGAAGGCAATCCTTTTAGATAGTGTGTTTCAGTAGTTTAGGGGAATAAAATCCAGCACTTCATCCCACAAACTACAAATTCTTGGCAGTCAAGTCACATTGGTGTGGTCCTGGTTAGACTCTTTACCTAGCTTTTAGGTTTTGGTGTAGCTCTAATAATATGTGAGATGCACGGAGGAAGAGAGTGGAGCCCCTTGACCTGCATTAGGACACAAAGGGCTTAACTAAAGCCACCCTGAAATTAGCCTGAGCCTGGGACATCATTTAGTACTGCAGAAACACAGTTCTACTGGAATAGAAGGAAGGGAGCACTTTCAAAGCTGATCTGGCCAAAAAGGTGAAGATCACTTGTGTATGGACATAATTAGCTCTTGCAAGCTCAGGAAAGCTCTTGTGTGTGTGATTACACAGTACCAGGTGCTTCAGAGTGGCCCTAAATAGGGACAAAGCTGCAGACCTAAGGTCTCTATGGGCAACTGGGCTCTGACACAGCGCTTAGATCAGTGTTTATGAAAAAAAATGCAATCAGGTATGACAAAAAGTATCAAATTATGTTTATCATGGAAAAGGAGGTAAATTCCCTTTTTTTTTCTGAACAATGCTTCAGTTTCAGTGGATGCTCAGCACAAGTGAGAATTACACTGGAGGGCAGATGTCTGCTGCTGCTGGATCAATAAAGCCTCTCTGAGTTAGCTGAATAATTAAGAAAGACAGTGCTTCCGTCAAGCCTCTTTTAACCATGAATTGCTTTGGTGCTATATTTACAGCTGTTACATAATCTTAAACGTTTCTTATGACATAATGAAGAAACCCAGCAGGTTGCCAGCTTAAATAATAATTCATGTGCATGTTAAAATGAGTTATCCATCCTTATTCATTTACATTGTTACAGTCCTGTGACTTGGGCAATCTTCATTTTTGTTTATTTACAGTTTTATAATAAATTTTGCCACAGTATGGAGCTAAATTATTTTTTAAATACTGATAAAGATTGAATTATTTCTCAAAAGCAGAACAAAAAAATCAACAGATGTAAGAGATACATTTAAACTAATTCCCATCACATATCACATCACAGCAGAAACAGGCACATGGCATGTGGATTCTTTTTCCTGTACCAACCATCTGATCTATGCCTGTGATCATTAATTTAGCACATGCTGAACTGTATTTTCAAATACATCTCAAAACAAATGAACACATTCTTCAGTTTTCAGATTCCAATCATTCTGCTGTGGATATCCTTCATTTCAAGGCTATCTGGACCCTGACAGCCAGCAGCATTATTTATCAGTGAAATGTCTAATGGCCCAGTTCTGCAGATGTTGAAATTATTATATGATGGTTGCGTTTTGTCAGCAATCACAGAATGTCCAGGATGGAATTTAACAGCTGTCCCAAATTAAACTCTATAGTAAGAGGTAGGTGTTAGGACAAAGGGGGTCAGAACATGTCCCTGCCAGTGGGACTGGTGAACAGCAACTTAGGAGATGCTTTTGAATCTTCCACCAGCTGGACTTCTATCAAGAACCCAGTAAAGTTATAGCAAATGCCGATTGGACTGGGATTTACACAGCTAAAAGCTGAGCTATAGCTTTGGTTTAAACCATATAATTCCAAAGAACTAGATAATAACCACTCCTGAACATTGTGAAACAGAGCAAATAAAACATGAACAAATGCACTTGTATGAGCTGTTCCCTTCACATTAGCAAGATGGGTCTCAGGAGTCTGGTTACTTGCGTTAAAATGATGTGCAGTTCACAACTTTTTTTGGAAAGGAAAACTGTGTCTTTCACATGCAAAAATTACATATTTTTACACTTATTCGAGGTCCTTACAGAGGAGGTTTCTGAGTCATGCGGCATTTTATTTCATTAGCAACAACATTACCACAATGAGTGATATTAAAACTACATGAACAGCACAAATATTTGAAATGTTATTGGCAGGAAAGACAGCAAACTTGCTGCTCCCTGGTGCCTGTTCTATGGCTTGAAAAAGTAGACCTCACAGCTGCTGCTGAGGGAGATGCTGACATTTGTATAGAGGCATGCTAGCAGTTAGTGTTGGGCAGGTAAGGTGAGCATTTTTAGCAATATTAAATGCTATCCTGTCTTTATAACTTCTTTGAGGTTCTAAGCTTGGTTCTCTAATGAAACACAGCTCTTTGTCTTTAGCTACCACTTGGCTTCCGAGATGGTGGCAAAAGAATCAACAAAACATGGAATCACAGAGACCAGTGGGATTTTGTAAGGGTTCTTAATGCGCCTGTAGTCAAAGTTGAAAGGCAAAATAAAATCCCTATTAACCCAACCACATATAATACACCTGTGTCTATCTGTTTTCTAATATCTATACGAATGTAGTACTGTAGACCCCAGCAACTCAGACTTTAACAAGTTGATCTTCATAATGAAGGAAAGAAAAAAAGTCATTTTCCTGCCTTATTTAGAGAAAATTGAGATCGATATATTGAGGTATATAAAGATGATAATGTAAATCTCACAAGAAGCAAGCAGTAAGTAGTAGATTACAAGAGGTTCAGGCTGTTTTAGAGAGCTGGTGAGATCTTCACTGTGGGACTGTCCTATTGCTGGCAGAAGTGCAGCTTCTCCACACCCCATCTGACTGATGTACAGAGACATCTGCCCCAACAGACACGGCTCGGGTGGGCTCTGGAGGGTGTGGGGAGTGAGAAAGATCCACGTCTGCCAACAAAGCTGGGAATTATTCCTCTAAGCAGCACCACAGTACAAAACATTCTAGGATCACCTATTACCTACCCCAGCTCTTCCTTTGGTGGCCTTTGTGAGGCCATCTCACAGCCTTAGCCTTACAAAAGCACAAACCTCACTGTTTCTCCAAACTCTCAGCTTTCCTTAGCGCAGGGGAGCTACCATTTCCACTGCTCTCCCTCATCTCAGGTTTCCTGGTTCCTCATCAGAGGAGGAGAGGCACCTCCTGGTGAGGGGAACCATGTCAGGCACGTCCACCTGTACACGATGTGAACTTTTTAACAGACCATGCTTATAGCCAGGGCGGGCAGCCAGTGGTGAGGAGAAGCTCTGAGTGTGAGAGTTTGAGACAGGGATGGATTGCTCTTGTGGCTGCTCTTCAGGAACATCACTGTCCCCAATTTCTCTGCCCAGACTGGCATGGAGGGCTTTGGTCTGTGCCCTGCAGCTCCACAGCCCACGTGCATCAGGTACAGAAGGAAAAGGGCTGCAGGAGAGGGATCCTGCAGACCATCCACGGAGCTACTCCTTCCCCTCAGCACAAGGCTGACCCAGCACCAAAGTGGGACAGGAGTGATCCCATTCTTCCCCAGGCTCTGCTCAGCCTCTGCCCCTGTTCATACTGACCAGTCTGAGAAGAGCAGGCAGGGAGGTGGGCAGTAGCTGGGGGGGAAGATTAAGAAATAGCTAACTGAGGTTTAAGAGCAGTTAAGAGAAAATGTGAGGTCTTTGATATTTTAAAGTACAGTTCACAAGGAACCCACAAAATTATAGTTTCCCAGGCAGATGCAGCACACCATAATCTTGTACGAATACTATAGCCCTTCTGCAACCCAGAGATAATTTAGAAGGAAGGTATATTAAGTGTCCTGGCACTGCTTTTTTAACAGCTGTGAAAGCCTCTTTGCATCTCTTCAAAGAATTGCTGCTTATACAGGAAAACTGCCTAAGCTGCCTTTTGTTTCCAGGCGAGCTCTGCAGTGGAGAGGCTGTGGAGGATCAGGCTGTGAGGCAAACAACAAACACCACCTCCACATGGCTAGGCTGCAAACATGCTAATAAGTTAGTATATCCATATTCAAAATTCTGTGGTACCTAGTAGGATAAAGGCTGTAGACTGCAAGGATGTGACAGCTAAGAGCTGTTAAGTTTTTCAGTGCCAGTCCACAACTTTCCACTAACAGCCCTAAACATAAAAATCCCTTCCCTTCTGTGCATGCCATGCAGGCTGACTGCTGGCCAGGTTTCATCCACAGTGGGCTGTAGCTCCAGGCACCAAGAACTTGCCTCAGTTTTCAGAGAAATTATAACAGGAAAAGAAAATGAATAACAAGCAATAGTGGGAAGGTCTGAGATAAGGAGAGTAATGCCAAGCTTTAACACAAATTACTGTGCACTTAATTCCAAGTCAACAGGTTTTGTGTCAATGCATCAGCTGCTGCTCTGCTGGTTTTTCATGGCAGCTGCTGCTTTAAACCAAAATGGATTTTGAGGTGAGCCTGAGCTGCAGACAGGTTGATAGGCTTAAAACTTAAAAAATTATATTTATCTCACACATAAAAATAATTACGTTAGAAAGGATTTTGGGGCAAAGAGAAGGATTTATGTCAACAACACAGCCATTTAAAGAGTAAAGAAGGAGCCAACCTAGCTGCTGATAAGAAGAAGAGGTAAGGCAGAAGTAACTGGAGATCTTTGAAGATTAGGAAGATAAACTGGGATATGCTCTAGGGAAGGAGGATGTGAGAAGAATTGGCAGACCCAGAGTAGCAAAACAGGATGGTAGCTGCAGCATTAGTCAAGCTTTAGGCAATACTGGGGATATCACCAGGTCTGGACAAAAAGGAGCAGGTCCCCAGCAAATTGTCAGCCACACACAGCTCCCCACTCACAAAGTTCTTCACTTTGGTGCCACCAGTGCTGTCCCCAGAGCCGACAGCACCTGACTGAGACCCAGAGCAGTGTTTGCAGTTACTGCACTGCTGATGAAAGCCCATTCTGAGCAAACTAAACCACCTCAAAATGTCCAGACAAAACTGAATCTGTGGATCTGCTCACGTCTTCTTCCTGTGCTCCTGCTTTGGCACAAGGCAGTGTTTTTAACAGCAGGCTGCAGACAGCTTCCAGCCAGATTCTCCTAACATAAGTGCTGTGTCTAAAGTAAGAGTAAATCATTTAATAAAGCTTCTTTCCAGAACTTGCATAAAAAAAGCTCTGTGGAATTGTTAGGTTGGCACTTAGGGACTTTCTCCATACACACTCCCCAGTCTCTTAGCACACTCTGATGCTCTCATTTATTAATAGAAAATTACATTCTGACTTCAGTGGGACTTTCAGTTTTGGGGTTTTTTTGTGGTTGATTGGTTGGATTTCTTTTATTTGTTTGTTTGTTTTCCTCCTGGTGAGGACAAAGAGCACTATGTTCCGTAAAAAAGAAAGGAAAACAATTGCACTTCTTAACTATACAGGAGAAAGGAGAACCTGCCCCCCACAGCACATCATTGCCAAGGGAGTTAATACTGCTGATTCATTTTCAGGGCTGTTTTACTGGTGTGGGAGTTATACAAGAAGAAAAACTAAACTAAAAGAACACCAAAAAAACCCTACCAACCAAACAAAAAAACAAAACTGAGTTTTTCTGTTTACTCTTGGAAACTTTGTACATCATGCTGGGTTCTGTTTTGTTTTTTTCGCTTATGTGGATGATGATTCTACCATCTTCTCCTCATTTTAAAAAGTAAACTCTTTAAAGATGCTCTTTGAAATGTGTTAAATAACACTTTGTTTCAGGCAGGTGTCTTTGAGTCTATCTACTTCGTACTGGGCTTACTGAGAAAAGACTAATAGCCTCTTTCAGACCTTGAAACCACATAATTTCAGCAGTGTAACTTAATGTCTTATTAGGAGGAAACTGTATCATCGCTCTGGGAAAGAGAAAAGGTCCCTCTGCCCATCAGGGTTTGTCCAGTCCTTGTACTTGACTTCCCAAGGGCAGCCTCTAATCTGTTTTCAACAATCCCAATATTTTTTTGCCTTATCCACCTTGCCTTGGAAGCAATTTGCAATTTATGGATATGTTTGCCAGCCTCAGACCGAAGATTGTTTTCTTTGTTTTATTTGACTTTCTCTTAGGAAGAAAATCCCAGGGCAAAACCCTTACTACAAAGCACACCGTGAGCCATGAAGGTGACCTTTCTCTCTCGTTTTTCTGGAGTTTTTTTGAACTCACACAGAGTCATCAGATGCTTGTCTTGACTCTTTTTTTTTTTTTCCCAGTTTAAAAAAAAAAAGAAACAAGTAATTTGTTTCTTCACTTTCCTTTCTCCTGTATCACTTTATGGTATCCTCATGTATTGGAAACCTTATGGCACTGAAACCCTGACCAGTACCCAAGGTAGGAGCTGGATGTTGAACATGTGCTACAACAGGGTAGATTTTTAAAAAAATAAACCAGTAGTATTAAGTTCTGAGGGAGTGAAATGTATTTTTTTCTTTGGGGATTTGCTATTGCATTAAATAAGTCATTTGACACTGAGCTTTTATGGTTAGATGATCTTTTATTTTTTTACTGGTATCTTCTTTTAGGTAGCAGGTTTTCCTAAGAAATACTTTAATTAAGAAAAAAATAGAAAGCAAAGTCTCATTTTATTGAATATGACAGGTCCACAGCACGTTGTCTAATAAAATCCAGACCTCTTGCAGAACATGTGAGCCCTGCCAGTCTCTGTCTCCCAGAGAATTTAATGAGGTCTCCAACTGTTTCTTGCACCAAAACACATCCCAACTCATTTCCTTCAAGCCAAACACTTTTACTGGTTTTCAGATTTTTTTCAGATTAAAAATACTCATCTGAGAAGCTTCCTTCAGTTTAAATCTGATAAAAGCTGCTTTTGCTATGACAGACCATAATCCACAGCTAAGAAGCAGCCAGGCTCTGTGGGGCAAACAAACAAAACCCCTGATCATATTAGGTACAGAAATCTCCAGTTATAGCAGACATATGGATTGATCCTCTAATTACTTGTTTGGCTTTTTTTATGCTATTAAAAAAAACAGAATGAAAGAAGCAGTGAAAAGAAAGATTTTTGAGATACTGCATAATTGTTACTGAAAAAAAACTTTAATGGAACCATTCAGTCTGTTTACCTTGTCTTGATCTACGGTCAAGTTTTTTTTAGTGTGACTGCTAAAGAAAAAAAAATAGTCTCACATTCCTTGAATGTCCTACTGCAATGTCCAAGGAAAGTCCACAGGCAACTTCTGAGGCTGGAATCACCCAAAGTATCTTAACCAGGAGCTGGGAAGTAGGAAGGCTTTACCCTCTCCTCAATGTGTTGTGGAATGTGTCCCCCAGGTGATGCCATTGAGGAAGGCCACAACTTCTTGCACACTTCTGTCAAGCTATTGTCTTTATGGCTTCATGGGTTGGAACTATGGTTTCACATAGAAACCAGATGCAGCTTGAGGGAGAATGCCACAGACAGATACTTGCACTCAGGGACAACACACCTGGCTCCCAGGTTTGGCATAAATTCAAAACATTCCCTGCTCTGAAGTTCTCTCTTTGCAATGCAGAGCAGTTGAGCACAGACCTGCTGGCCAAGCTGTCCAAATACTGCAAACTTCTCACTGTTTCTTTCCCGTACCATTTGAAGGTTGGTTTATAGTCACTGATGTCAATTCACGAACCCTCCTGGGAGCACTCCTTGGTCCCACATTCACTGACACCCTGAGCCCTTGAGCTGTGTAATTAGGAATGGCACCTTGGGCTTTGAGAGCACTTGGAGGGAAGTTAATGGATTAAATCTGGCTATATAAAGCTGGAAATATTCTTACAAACAGTTGCTTATACAAAAATGAGAACAGCAGAAATGTTTTCAGAAGGAAAAGAAAGAGGTGACAAATCATATTTTCCAGTTATGGACGGCATTTGCACTGAATGTATCTTCATGAAAAAGTATTGGACTTACATCAAGCAAGTTTAATTGTGCCTTTGCCATGGCCCAGTATGTTTCTTTTTCATTCTTCTTATTACTCCCTTGTCCAACAGGATTGCTAGTTTTCAATATTCAGCACCCCAGCTGAGCTATTTGCATTTATTAACTTTTCAACCTGAATTTTGGATTTTGGGTTGACTTTACAGGTTTGGTTTTATTCTTTCTTTTCTCTTTCTCTGCTAGATTATTTTCCTTCCTTCCCTTTCCCCCCATCCCATCCTTCCATCTTCAATTAAAGAGAGTCAGATTTGGCTAAAAGGAGCACGAGTTTTAAAAAGTAATTCTCTGTACAAATGAACCCTTCAGACAAATCTACTACTGCATTTTAATACATTTATTTCTTGGATGTTGCCAGGCAATTTTTTGCATTGCTGCACCTTCCCTAAGGGCTTCCCCTCACAGTACTCCCATATCTCTCTTTTCCTGATGATCCCATATTTGTCAACTGACTGCAGAAGAATAGCCAGAATTTTATACCACTGCATGGCTCTTCAGACCAATACAAAGTGATGTTTCTAATTGTATCTCAGTCCTAATGCTTCAATCACATTTTCTTGTCCAATAGTTGCTACAGCTCTATCTGCTCTTGCAGTTGAATGTCTCACTTCAGTGAGAGCTGCAGGGACATAGTTGTCCTTGTCATCCTGTCTGACTTTGAATGCTTCACTGGCAATAAGGAGCTAAAATTGCATTTGGACTTCATGCAGATACGTAATGATCCTGGTCCTCCCAGTCATACCCCTCTTTCCATTCACACATTCAGGTGTTTTTCTTTGTGAATTTTCCCACTTTTGTTCAGATGAAATCTCAGTCATCTTTGCTGTAGCTGCTGTACTGACACAGGACTCGATGCAAATCTCAGTTCAGCAGAGGGGTCCTGACTCATGCACTTAGGCTAGATCTATCTCACAGCTGATAACAGGGAGTAGCTACACCACTTCTGGCAACTGAGCTAGTTCAGGGCACCTTTTCCCCAAAAACACCTCATCCCATGAGGAAGTGCCACGGCCTAACCCCAGGTGGGTACCTCCACTGAACAAATCTCATCAGCCCTCTAAAATATTCCCCAAATCTCTGAGATTTCTCCTTCTGTTTTCTATTGTTTTCCTGCCCCCTGATGTACAAGGTCAAGGTGCTGAAACTGGATATTCCTGACTGCGATGACTTCTTGGGGCTGTTTCTTTACAGATGGGGAAGAGGAGGGTTTGTGTGGGCAAGAGAGGGGAAGGAGACTGGTTATGAGAGGATAACAGTTCAAATCTAGTTCTCTGTTTGAAAAAACCCTCCACAAACAACAAAACCCCTCAAAGAACCTTTGGAAACTTGAAGGAGGAGATGTGAAGATCAAGCAGACTATTTGCAAGTTTTCAATCTGTAGAAACACATTTATACTCTTTATGTTTGCCATTTCTGTGCTGGAATTTCCCTCTGGCTGGTGCTGTTTGGAGTGATTTCAATCCATTGCAAAAAGCCTTTATAATTATCCTGAGCTCGCATCTCACTTTTTCTTCACTTATAATGAATCGTTCCTCTTCCAGGGGAAAAAAATAAAATTTCCTGCTGTCCTGTAGCAATCTTCTTCTTATCACTTTCTGTGTGCCCTTCACTGTTGGAGTCTGCATTTTTTATTTCATTCACAAATCAATGGGAGACACTTGCACATGGCAATTTAGCACTTACTCCTTGGAGCAAGATGCTATCCTTGAAGTCAAATTCCAGGCCAGAGTAAGTGTTAAGAGATATCATGGCCAAATGCCAGGCACCTAGGACATCAGGTCTCTCTTCTCTCCCCTGCCGCTGCTGGGCAGAGGAGAGGGAAACAAAAGTTAACACACGCACACAAAGGGCTCGTGAGTTGAGATAAGGAACTGGGAGAAGACACACTGAGGGCAAAGCAGGATGAAAACTTAAAGTTGCAAAGTGATTTATTGCCTAAGCTAATTGAGTCAAAGAAAAATAATGAGAAGCAAAAGTAAGCTTTTAAGACACCGTTTTTCTGCTCACCGCCCCCCCCTTCCCACCAGCAGCACAGAGGGACATGGTATGGGGGTTTGGTCAGTCCATCACTGCGATTTCTCTTCTGCTGCTCAGGGAGAGGAGTCCTCTATGTTGCCATGGGGTCCCTCCCACGGGAGAAGGTCCTCTGTGAACTTCTTTGGCCAACTTCTTCTTCTGCGAAATCTCATGAGCGGCAGCCCGCCTGAATCTGCTGCAGCATGAGTCCCTCCGGTGGGCAGACAGTCCTCCCAAAACTGCTACAACGTAGGCCCCTCACCCACGGGGTGCAGACCTCCAAGGCCAGGCTGTTCCATCTCAGGATCAAGGCCTCTCTTCCCGCTGGGACTCCCACTGGATCACAGCTTCCTGCAGGCATCACCTGCTCCTCTGGCGTGGGCACCTCCCCACAGCCTGTGGGGGTTCTCTGCATCCCCTGGACCCCATGGGCTGCAGGGGGACCACCTGCTCCCCCATGCTCTTCACCACGGCTAGCAGAGGGTTTTCAGCTCCGGCGCCTGGAGCATCTCCTCCCCCACCTTCTCCACTGACCTTGGTGCCTCCATGTTGTTTTCCCTCACATATTTTTGCCTCCTTGTCCTTCCCTGGCTAAAAAGAAGTGCGTGCTCACATTGTTTTGATGTCTTCTTAAATATGTTTTCACAGAGGCGTAACTAACATCTCTAATTGGCCCAGGTTTGGCCAGCAGCATGTCCATCATCTTCAGAGCCATCAGAGATTGGCTCTGCTGGACAAGGTGAAAAACTTCCAGAACCTTCACACAGGACACACAGGAGCCATCTTTGTGCCCCACCCCACCCCACTAGCAAAAAACAGGGCCAAGCAAAACTAACACAATGTTGAACAGGGAGAGAAACAAAGTGGTTATTCTCTTTTTGTAGTTTGTAAAAGAAAAAAGACCTTTTTGAGTTGTCTTCTTTGTTGGTAACATGAGAGGAGATGACCCCAGTGCCAGTACATCTGGATTACTGCATTAATTCCTGCTGAATGCAGGATCACAGCAAATCTGAAAACTTTTTGGTGTACAGTAACAGATAGTTTCCTCATCTGGAAAATCACCTCCACCAGAAAATGACATGGCATGGCAAATCTGTATCAGAACTGAGCAACATCCCTGTTGTTTCCTTTCAGCAATGAAGAACATGGAAATGAGGAAGCTGAAAGTTCAAACAAGCCTCAGAAATGCAAAATTTGTCATCCAAGGAGAAGGAAACCAATTTAAGATAATGAGACTGGAATAAATAGCTTTCTTTCCCCCCACAGTTTTTTTTCTTTTTAATTTTGCAGGTGAATAAACTTATTTTTAAATGTGTACATGAATTCCTGCCTAATCACATAGAGCTGGCTCTTCAGAAAGAGCAATATAAGTAGCAGGAGACTGAGGATGGGGCTCTGGGGGACATCACCATGGAATGGTCAGACTGTTGTGGTGTCCAGGGCCAGGACCAGCGTGACAGGCTCTGAGAAGCCCTATTGCCACTCTTTGAACCTGGTGCCATTCTGCCTCTTGACTTCTTGGTGTTCTCTTGGCTTTCAGCAAATCCCAAAGCCTGCTCTGGGCCTCCTGAGCTCTCACCTTGAGAAAATTTACTAGCTAGTGAAAGAAGAAGTTGTAGAGAGTTATGAAACTCTAGAGAATCAAGTACAAAGAAGCAAATAAAAAATTTCAGATTTCTGTTACGGGTTGCTCAGCACAGGAACTGTGGCCTGTAATCTACAGCTCTGAGTACCAGATATTGCAGATGAGTTACTTCTGGAAATTTTTTTGCAGCTGAATTAAGTAAAATTAGCAAACAGCCCCTCCCGAGTTGCTTTGGATGAAGAGGTTTTTTTTGTTTGGGTTTTTTTTAGAGAGAGAGAGAGAGAGAGAGAGAACAACATATGCTTTTTAAACTGAAAGAAAATCTGCCTTTCTGCCTGAGGGTGTCAGCAGATATTTGAAATTCTCCTGGAAAAAAAAGAAGCCTGTGAGTCTTTCTTAAAAACAATATGCACTTTCTGCTGTCTTCTGAAGGAAAGAACATTTCTGCATCAGCAAGTGTTTATCAACTGATTTAAATATTTGGCTGGGAGATCTGAAAGAACAGAAGGTTTCCTGAAGTCTTGTACCACCTTAATCTGCATTTTCTGACTACCAGTGGTCCCCACTGGACTTAAAACTTGCACACTCACTTTACTGATACTTGCACATGGTTTCTACCATGAGTCTCCAGCAGCCCAAGCTGTATGTGAAATTTGAATATTATGGATTGTCTCTTTGGATGCCTTTGGTCTTGAAAAGCTTCTGTTCTGAAAGATGATGTGATGGCAGCGGCCAGAGGTATCTGGGGCTGAGCTTTCCAGGCTCGCTGAGCTTGCACCAGGAATTTGGAATATATCCTGTTCTGACCATCTTTTCCTGGTGAAAACTGTTCCTGGTCACAGCTGGTGTGTGGCTGTTCCTTCATGATCAGTGTGTAACATTTATGAGCTCTGTGACTCTGGTCTGGTGGGACTCCTGGCTCAGCTGTTGAAGTCAAAAGGTCAGCACATACCTTTGTTTCATCTGTGGTGTGAATGATGGGCTGGGATTTCAAAAGAGACTCACACATCAAAGTACAACTGAGAGCAAAGGCTGTGCTTTCCAAGGGAGGTAGTGATGTTTCTGTAGTCAGGTATCTCCCCTTGTGCTTGGGCAGGGAACTACACAACCTGCTCAATGGATTATTTTAGCATATGGATCACCCATCCTGAGGCTCTGTTAAGGCTTTGCCATGAGTCTTGCTCAAAGGCAGCCGTACCTCAGTGGGAGAGCTGCTGGATGCACTCCATTACTCAGGGAGAAATACCTCACACTGGAGATGGTGCTGCTCAAACATCCCTGGGGCCTCCCCATCCCCCCAGCAGGTACTGAAACAGAGCCACCATCACTCCTGTGGCCACTGCTATAAACAGGGAGTCTGGCCTCTCTGCCAGGCCCTTTTTG
Organism: Acanthornis magna; assembly: GCA_036785705.1. Classification (NCBI taxonomy): domain Eukaryota; kingdom Metazoa; phylum Chordata; class Aves; order Passeriformes; family Acanthizidae; genus Acanthornis; species Acanthornis magna. Next base: position 7,385,135 of record JAWUZG010000119.1, on the reverse strand, counting down.
CAGCGCTTGGAATTGATCCTCACATCTCAGCTTCACATGAGAGTGAGTGACTTGCTGCTTTCCCCTGGCGAATGGATTTTGAACACGATCATCCTCTTTGGTTCACTCATTCCTACCTGTGCACACTGACAGAAAGAAAAACAGTGAGTTTAACTGATATATAGAATCACAGAATCACAGGATGGTTTGGGTTGGAAGGGACCTTAAAGAATCTTAAAGCCTGAACTTTAAAGATTCCAACCTCCCTGCCATGGACAAGGACACCTCCCACTAGATCAGGTTACTCAAAGCCCCATCCAGCCTGGCCTTGAACACTTCTAGGGATGGGGCATCCACAGCTTCTCTGGGCAACCTGTTTCAGTGCCTTGACACCCTCACAGTAAAGAATCTCTTCCTAATATCTAACTTAAATTTCCCCTCTTCGTTTTGACCCCATAATTTGTCCTATCACTACAGTTCCTGGTGAAGAGTCCCTCTCCAGGATCCCTGTAGGCTCTTTCAGATACTGGAAGATTGCTGTGAGTTCTCCATGGAACCTCCTCTTCTCCAGGCTGAGCAGCCCCAACTTTCTCAGCCTGTCTTCATGGGGAGGTGCTTCAGTCCTTAACTTTGTGGCCTCCTCTGGACTTGCTCCAACAGTTCCATGTCCTTCTTATGCTGAGGGCACCAGAACTGGACACAGTTCTCCAGGTGGGATCTCACAAGAGCAGAGCAGAGGGGAAGAATCACCTTGACCTTCTGCCCATGGTGCTTTTGCTGCAGCCCAGGACTCATTTGTCTTTCTGGGCTATGAGTGCTCACTGATGGCTCATGGTGAGTTTTTCATCAGCCATCACCCCAAGTCGTTCTCCACAGGGCTGCTCTCAAACACTCTTCTGCCCAACTTATATTCACAACCCAGATGTGAATATAAGTCCACATTGTATTCTCCACATTTATTTCATATCCTCAGTAGGATACTGTTAATTTAGATTTTAGTTGAGGAAATTTGCTGTAAGGCTTACAGTATTCAGTAACAAAGAGTTATGTGCAGGGCAATTTCTCCCTTGCATTTATTTTTCACTCAGCAATCCACTGTCAGCTTTCAAATCCACCGATTCTTTCAAGACACCACCAAAGCTGCTGAAAACTTTATCTGCATCCAAAAGCCATTTCAGTTAGATGTGCATTGAGAACTTAGAAAGAAGGATGGACAAAATTGCCTGCAATTCCTGTAGAAAATCCGAAATACCTTGTGTGCAAATACTTTGATTCATGGCACTTAACACTGTGAGAAATTGAGCATCCTTAGGCTCATGATAGTTTTTTTGCCACTGTTGTGCTTTCATAGGTTTTGTAATGGCAGAAGCTGTCACATTTTTTCTATGAACAAATTTCGTATATGAGTAATTGATATGATTTTAATCTGAATGTTTCTATTTTCCCAACTGCACTTAATATCCCTCTTTCAGAGTAATAAGCTTATTTCTTCTCCCACAAAGTATGCCATTCTACTCGGAAATGGGGTATGACTTCATACAGAAATAATTTCTACTTACATCAAGGTTCAAATTGATTTGTTGTATTAAAGTCATGGTATCCAATTTTGTATATTTATTCTACAGATGCCTTGCTTAAATTCATGTAAAATTTTTCTTAAGATGCTCTTTCTGATCTTCTTCCAGTCAAATGCATAATGAAAATGGAAATAGTGCATCAAGTGTATGGTCATAGTTTATTTTTCATGCTCAATTGCTAGGATTGGTTCCCAGAATGTAGCTCAGCTGCTTCCAGAAATAGTTCTGTAAAATCACACTGAAGCTGCAAATCCCAAAATGAAATCTGAGAGAAGCTAAACAAAATGAGACCAAAAAGAGGTTTCCACACACCTCTGTGAATCTAGCTCCTCTCATTTCAGACAACAATCATTGATATTTTCTCCTATTTTTTAATATATTTTTATATTCCATACATATTGCTTTTATTCTTTGCTAGACATTTTAATTCACAACAAAGAATTTCAGCTGGATATTAAAGAGCATTTCCTCTCTCCCTTCTCCCCAAAACCCTTTATTTGGGAGTAGCAGGGTAAATTTCTCTTCTGAATCTATATTGAGGTGCTGAGCTCCTCTCTAGACAACTGTGAACAGAGTCACATATTTAGAACATGAATCCCCTCAGAGAGAAAATCCTATACCTTATTATTCCTATGCATCTGCTGTACTTCAGCAGAGCACATTCTGGTGCCAGTCTGGGCTTTCTGATGTAGAAAAGTTGGAAGAGCAAAAATATGAAAAAAACACTAATTGCTGGGTGGGGGTGGTGGTTTTGGTCACCTTTAGCCTCTTGTGGCTCTTTCTGACCAGTCCTTCTCAGTCTTTCCCAGTCAGTTGGCCTCCTTGACAGATGTGCAGGTGAGGAATACCAGAGTGCATGTTCAGCTGTAGCAGTGAAGATGGAGGGACACCGAGAGGGCAGTGAAGGCAGGACTGTACAGAATGGAATGTTTTAATGTGTTAAAAACCACTCCAAGTGAATCATTATCAGTTTAACTGTTGGTAGCATCCTTACTGTAGTTCCTGTATCTGTAAATACGGCATTTATTTAACAAAGAGGATGTATTTGATATTAATCAGCTGCAGCTTTCCATAACAACAAGCAGGGAAAGCTGACAAGCTCTCACAGCAGGTGAAATAATTTCTATGCTTAGTTCATGGGGACAGCGCGGGGACTTGTGTTTGGCCATCACTAATAGGACATCTAACATGAGGCAATTCCATCAGAATAACTTGGAAACAGAAGAGAAAGTCAACGTGTGAAGCATGAAACATAAATAGCAGGGTGTGCAGTAACTGTTCTTCGGTGTTGCTAAGTGATATGCCAGGCGTGGGAAAGAGCGATGCCATCCTGGGAGCGCTCCAAGTTGCCAGCCCTTAATGGAATAATCTTCTGTCCAAGATGCCCAAAAGCTAAAATTCATTTGAGGATGAGGGCAGAGCACTGGAGAGTGCATTAGACTGAAGAGAACAGCTTTTGAAGTGTACGTCCATTAATAAAACATGTGACATAAGCTTGAAAGGCCCAGGTGGGGTCATTTCCAAAGGCACAGGTGAAGTTTGTCTCACTTCTCACCTTAGAAATTTCTCCACGTTTTCTTCCCTTCAGACAATTTCCTATTTAATCCCCAAACATAGCACAGAAGCCCCTGCATCTGCTGGCTTGAACCTTGAAAACACAGAGCAAGTTTCCCTGATGCTTTGACATCCCCAAGGAAGCTGTGGACAGGAGAAACTCCATGAGGTTCCTGACACAGCTTTTTCAACATTTAATTTGTATCTTCTGGATGAAAATCTGCTATAAAAAATGAAATTCCCTGTTAGCTCTGGGAATAGAGGGAATTAGGGGGAGTGTGCTCTTGACAAATGCACACCTGTATGAAGGATATTCATAAGGAAGCTTCTCAAAGTGAATGTGAAAAAGGCTGTTCATTATTTTCCATGGACAGTTTGAACTGTATCTCTCCTATTGATGGATTTTAAAAGTGTGGAGGTGTATTTTTGGTCTCTTCTGTCCCAGTTAGTTTCCTAGCCTCATCCCAGCTGCACATAAGGGCAGAGTAGGACTGTCCCTCATTTCCCTGAGAGTTCTGGTGCATTATCCCTGGTCACAGCCAAATACCTCCTCAGCTGCTTGTTCCCCAATTCATATTGATTAGAGAAATTAGGATTAAAATGCTCATGGGTCAAGGTGATGACGGAGATCACTTGCCAATTACCCTTGCAGGCAAACCAGACTGGAGGAAAATTAATTTGTTGCCCCTGCTGCTGACACGGGCAGGGGCAGCCCATACACAGGACATGCCTGCAGTAGCTACCTGGCACCCCAAAATGTGAGTAATCTGCACTTATCTCAGGTGCTTGGTCTGACTTTTAAAGCTTCTGTTGAAACTGCACTGGGAATCAGGTGCTGACCCCGCCAAAGCCCACAGTTCTTGCCAAAGAGAAGCAGCAAGCTCCTCTTTTCTGTGAAATAACTCAAGGTCCAAGGTAGAATCACATACCTGCTTTCCTGCATCATCAGGAAATTCCCAATTGCTTCCTTCCTCCTTTAGTGAGAAACTGCTGAACCTGGAAGGTTGAATATGCAAAGGAAACTGACACCCAAGGGGTTAAACAGACATTAACTTCTGGCCATCAGCAAAAGTTTATGTACAGATAATTCATTCCGGTTGGATTTTATCATCAAGTAACTGTACAGGAACAGAGTAACACCAGTAACCTCCCCAGACTAATTTGTTTGCATGTTTTCTCTGTTCAAAGGGCTTTTCTTCCACGAAGGAAGGATATTTTCAGGATACACATATAGGCAGTTCTCTAGGTACTGTATAAAACAGAAAATCCCAATCCCAAATGCTCCCCTATTTACCAATCTCTTATTTCTAATTTGACTTCAGCATGAGATTACTGATGAGCATCAGCTCAGTAAGACTGTGAACATTCACATTTTTTTCCCATTGTCAGTTTGACAGGTTTAAAAAAAAAGAAAAAAAAGAAAAAAGTGTTGGGTACTTTAACTTGTGCACGACAGAGAAAATAATAATTAAAAAGCACAGCCTGCAGTGAAAGGAAGGCTGGAATTCAGTCATAGCTACAAGGAACTGTATATGAATTTTACATTTATGGGGCCTGTGCAGTTTAATATCTTTGTTGGCAACATGGACAGGGGGATTGAGTGTTTGAGTGCACTCTCAGCAAGTTTGCCAAACTTTGCCGAGTTGTGTGGTCCATTTGGCACACTGGAGGGAAGGGGTGCTGCCCAGAGGGATCTTAGCAGGCTCAAGAAGTGGCCCCATCTTCCCATAAAAACAACCTGGACCTGTTGGAGCAAGTCCAGAGGAGGCCATGAAGATGCTCAGAGGGCCAGAACACCTCTCCTGTGAAGACAGGGTGACAGAGTTGGGGGCTGTTCAGCCTGGAGAAGAGAACGCTCTGGGGACACCTTCCAGCAGCTTTCCACTTCTGCAGTACAAAGGTCTGTGATGTGGCTACTAAACATGGGTGAAGGACACACACACAAGGTAAAGGACAGCTTTGTTCCCAGACCAGATACAGCTCTTTGTAGTTATTTTTACTGCAGATTAAAACAAGTCATAGACTGCTGGCTTTTAATGTGCCCGAGTCATTTGGGTGAGAGATTTTAAGTGTGGAATGGTTCATTGATCTCATATTTATTCTGGTTTTGTGGTTACCTTTGCTTGTCTTCCTATTTATGCTTTCTTATTATATAATCTGAGAATATGGCAAAGCAGACTGGCACTAGCTGCCTTTTTCCAGTTCAGGCTGTCAAAGGCTATTCTATTCATGTGACTTGTTTATTCATGTGACTTGTTGCCACAGTTGCCTCAATTTAGCTTTTTAATATTAATTCATGTTCTTTGATCCATAGATGTTTGTGTGATCCCTTTAGCAAGAGGTTAATTGGTTGCATTTTGTTCTCCTCAAAAGAAAAAAAAATGAAAGAAGGGGGGGGGGGGTGAAATTTCACAATGGTGACCAAATTTAGCTCAATTTTTAGATGGCTAAATTCCCCTGATGTGGAACAAAATTTGACTGCTGAGGTAAAATGTCTCAAAGCTCCTGGCATTAGTAAGAATGCAGAAGTTCTGCTCCGAATTCTAAGCAGGCAGAGCCAATCCTGCTTCCCTGCACGAGCTCTATAGCAATTTTTTCCTTCTTCCCTACCTCCCGCAGCTGATTTCTCACAGATATTAAACTATCCACAGCCCCAACAAAATCCTTCAATTTTCTGCTAAGAAGCAGATGCTTGCCAGCTCACATTTGTTATGTAGTAATGGCATTCTGGAGCGAACTGAAAATGGCATTCTGCAAAATTGAGGTTTTTTGCTTTCCATCCCCATTTTCTCTTTCGGTAAGAGTGGTCATGGAGAAACTCCACTGTGTTTTGCCATCATGTTGTCACATGAATGACACCTGTGTTGGATCTGTTCATCAAGGCATGGAGAATGTAGTAATAAAAGTGCCAGTCAGCCTGTTTTCTCACTTAACAGACCATATGGTAGAAGGTGGATTTTTAGATCTTGAACATTGGTGTAAATCTGAACTTCTGTTGATGTGGGACTATTGAAACCCAGATCAGAATTACACCTCTGGAAAAAAAGAGTTCTTGCAAAGCTGAATGTTGTGACAGTTCATTGATATCCCTGGGCTCCTACAGCCATTCCTAGTTAGTGGGGTAATCCCATCTGCTCCAGGCCAAGTGGTCATGGAGATGTGTGGGATCAGTGGGATCATCCTCCCACCCTTTACTGTGGTGCAGCGCAGAACACTGAGTGATCATCCAGCTCCCTGGGTTTGTATTCTCTCTGGGTTCCTGAGCTGTGGGAACACAACTGGCAGGGTTTGTATTCCCATCTGCTGGCCTGTTTATTGTTGCTGTATGTGTATAAGCAGCAAAAGTCACAATCCACTGTGGCGTAATACACACTTCATGTCCTTCAAGTCAAAAACCAGCAGTAAGGATCTGGAATACACTTAGGGCCACAATTAAATCTACCCTTGTAATTAATAGTTCCAAGAACTGAGAAAGGCATTCAATACTAAATGAGAGGGAGGAGTGCAATTGTTATTCTGTATTGTGTCTAAGGCTTTCAGAAGAGCGCAGTCACAGAGATCAGCTTTCTCCATACTCAGATGAATTTCCATGGTGTTTGTTTGCAGCCTTCTCTGGCAGAAGGCAGCAGTGTTTTCCCTGTGAAGCCATTTGGTTCAAATCCAAACGACAGCATTTCTCAGAACAAAGCATGAATCCATTTACTTTCTTGAGGCCACACAGACCATGCTCATTTCTATGGCATCTTGCTGACAATCGAGCGATATCTTAACAAACCCTTTAGCGAGGACTGTGATCACAACTAAAGGTAAGCCAACTTTTTATTTTCCCACAGCCATAATTTGAAAAAAAGTGTAGTTCTTGATTGTTTCATTTTATTCTTGCCTGCTGTGAAACGCAACACAAAACCCCTTAAAAACCTAAAAAAAAAAAAAAAAAAGCTTTTGTGAAGTTCAATATCTCTGTACTTATGTGGAGAGTTAATGAAACATTTTATAACAACCAAGATTCCCAGGACAACATTTAGTGCCAAGATTAAGGAGAATATTTCTATTATCTATAAGAATATAAAGAGGTATAAATTGTCACAATCTCAACTAGTGCACATGAAAGAAAGGGAGAGAAAAGGTGATGGTAACTGCTCTGTGCTCTGCCACCCTCTCTATTGATGGCTGGATTGTGGGCAGTCAGTAAATGATACAATTTCAGTGCGTTTGTTTCAGTTCATCTGGACATCCTCAAAACCACCAGGGCCTCACCAAGTCAGGGGTTGTACAACACATAGCAAAGCATGTTTCCTCACCTTGGTTGTATTTTCAGAATCTCAGAATCAGAATGGGTAAGGCTGGAAGGGCCACTGTGGGTCATCTGGTCCAACCTCCCTGCTCAAGCAGGGTCATCTTGGAACACGTGGAATAGGATTGTGTCCAGATGGTTCTGGAATATCTCCAGTCAGGGAGGCTCCACAGCCTCTCTGGGCAACCTGTTCCAGTGCATGGTTACCCAAATATTAAAGAAGTTCCATTCCCATCTTGTTAGACAAAATTCTACCTTCTGCTGGAGTTAACCACAACATACCACACTAAAGACCAAAGTATTTAATTAACTTAGTCCATAGTAATTAGTATTCATTCCTGGAAATATAGTGAATGATGGTGACCTCTGCAGGGGAACCCTACTCGGTTTAGGAGGTTTATTTCAAATCAGGATCAAGGCTGATTAAAGATATATTAATGACAGCTAATTAAGACACAATCAGTCAGCTGTACATTCTGGATCAGTTTTAGCAATGCAACAGCTAAAGCACAGTTCTGGACAGCTGCAAAATGTGTGAAGATCGGAACACGCTACTATAAATAGCCAAAATGTTTCTTTCAGCAGTGCTGAACCAGGGTCTGCCCATGGATGTTTCAACCTCATTTCTCTCCCCACTGCTACACCTTTTTCATACTATTTCGTTGTAGTACACAGGCATTGTGCAGAGATTCCCTGGAAAAGGTTGCCCAGAGAAGCTGTGGCTGCCCCATCCCTGGAAATGTTCGAGGCTGAGTCGGATGGGGCTCTGAGCAACCTGATCGAGTGGGAGGTGTCTCTGCCCATGGCAGGGGAGTTGGAACTAAGTGATCTTTAAGGTCCCTTCCAACTCAAAGCACTCTATGATTCCATGATTCACTGCTGTGAGGTTTGTACTTGTGATAATGGGACAAAATAGTACATAATACAGCAAAACCAAAATCAGTTTTCTCCAAGCCTGAAACCCTTCCTCAATTTTAGTATTGTACACAATACAATATTATTATATTATCTAATATATAATTATATAATACAATACTAAATTAGTATACTATGTACCAGACAACCCCTTCCTGGTCAAGGGATATGTGTTTCCAACTCACCTCATGATTACAGCTAATACTTAGCTATTAATGTGACAATATCAGGTGCCTCCCATTTGGGAATTTCCCAGATGAATTGATAGCTGTTGCAGAGAACACAGTAAATAAAGTACACAGTGTAATGTACATTGTGGAGCTTGGTGAGTATTCAGGGGAGAGAAAGGATTACGGATTTGGAAAAACCCCATTTTTTTTTGAGTCCTGACTTCTTTCTTTTTGACTTAGAATGAACATGAATAAACAATAAGAAATGGATTATTCTGATGGATTTGAGAAATCAGAAGCTAAGGATAGCACAAGATTTGTAGATTAATTATGTGGTGCTCTTATTTCTCCTCCTGTTTCACATCTTCTGAAAACAGAAGAAAAATCCTAAATCCCAGAATAAAAGCAGATTCCTGTCCCCAGCAGACAGCAGGGTCTCAGAAGCAGCAGAAAATTCCACAGGTTCTCCAAAAGAATTTCAACTGCATAGAAAATATAAAAATATTCATGCTTAACAGTGTAATAATCTGGACTGGAGAAGAAAAAGTAATGGAAATCAGGTACCTCTGATATTTGTCATATTGCCACGGAACAACTGCAATTTGGTAAAAACAAAGATGACAGATATCAGTATTTTCCTGGGGAGACTGAACTGTACCAGGAGACAAAAATAGTGGCAAAGCTAGTGAGCAATTCACATAAAAATGCAAAGTGCAAGAGGAAAAGACTCAAAGATGCTCATTCTGTCAAGCATAACAATGAAAATGCATGCAAAAATAAATTCATTAATTTAGCCAAGGGTCCTTAGGAACTAAACCTCTGTGGGAAATGTTAGAAGAAGTTATCCATCTGCATCTTATTCTACAAATTTGTATATTTGCTCGTGGGAAGGAGTGGCTTTGCAGAGAGCACTTCACTTTTTATCTACAGACACACTTTCATCTTTGCTGACAGCAACATTGTTACTACAGACCTTTGCTGGCCTTATCTTTGAAAGGCATGCTGAAAAGAACGTCCCTGGATTATTCAATTTTTCCCACAGTGGTTTTTATTGTGGTTAAATTTTGTACCATTGTCCCTGAAGAAATGTTCTGGAAAGTGTAATGAGTATGAAAGAGCTGCTATAAAGAACAACTACTCTTATAAGCTCCATAACTCTTGGGCAATTTATGATCTTTCCTGGTGGTCAAAAGAAAGGAACAACCACAGGTTGAAAATGGAACTAGAGAATTTTGCCTTTAATCTTTCTGACTTTGTAAAGGAAAAAGTGAGGGTTTAAAAAATGCCTTTTCTTCTTCATTTTCTTCTGTCATTGGTAAAAAATAGGTTTTGTCAGCAAAAGAATGGCACCATTTAGGATGGCAGCAGAGAAGCAAAGAAATACAAAGGGTGACAAAAAAGATAAAAGTATTAGAGAAAAAAAATATAAGTGGGGACATGGAGGAAGCTGAATTTATATCGTCTATTCCAATGAAGATTCTAGAAGGGTAGTTTATCTATAGCTTCAGAATAACAATAAATATATTAAAAAAAATCTCAGTGGCTGATGCGATAAGAAGCAGTGGCATGAAACTATGAATAGTTTCAGTGGCCTGAAACTATATAACATTAATAGTTATTTTTTAATGACAAAAATAATCAAGGAGAGTGGCTGAAACAGTGTCCTTATGGAGAATCTGACGTGGGTAAGGTGAGATCTTGCCCTTAACAATACTCTTATAGATTTGAAATACGGGACTGATAGTAAATTGATTGATATTAAATCCAGGAGACCAGCATTTTAACTTTTCTTGAGAACAGTAATGAAAGTCTTCCTTTCTCGAAGGGTCTTCAGATCTCTGAGACTTTTAAAATTCCCAGACCTTTTAATGAGTAATAACAATATCTAAATGTTGTAGATCAAGATCCTGTATTATGTAGGTTATGTTTTAGTTTTTTAAAAATATTTTAATTTCCTTTTACCCCTAAATGGGACTTTTTTCAAGGCTCACAGACAATATGCCAGCTCCCCACTCCCAGGACACACTGGTGTCTCAGGAACTGTCATAAAGCACATGAAAGTAGTGAAGAAATTCCCTTGCTGTGTGTCAAAATACATCAAAATAATTCATATCACACAGTGCACTGTTTCTTCAAAGGCTTAATCCTGCACTAAGAAAACAAATATCAGCACCATCTCATTCTTGCTACTGGAACAGCATCTGAAAGCAGCTGAATCAGAAGAGTGCAGGATGGAGAGGTGCTGAGGCAGAGATGAAGACAAATATTGGGTGGGAGGAAGTGCTTTCCAATGGATACCCAGAATTACAGCACTCAGAGGGCCTTGGCCACTGGAGTTTGCAAGAGACAGGAATTACAGACTCTTAGGTGGGATGAAAGGAAGTTTTTGATGGAACATTTTAGGCCTTGAAAATGATGTTCGCTCCCTAGGGGCCTTACAGGAGACTCTGGGTGGAGATGCTGGGGTGGACTCAGAAGAATGAATGAGAAATTATTGAAAGCAGACAAAAGGGACAATACTCTGTCATTTCCAGGCACAACCTGTGCCTCGTGTATCCCAACATCAATGCCACCTGTCATATTTAGCTTTGCTTAGAACCTTAAATCTTCCTCTAAGTCTTCGATGAGAATGTGTCTTTCTTCAGTGAAGCTGTTAAGAAGTGGAAAGAAGTGAGAACTAACTCCAGCACCAATTTACTGATCATGGTTTCCCCAAGGGAGGACCAAATTCCAGGGATGTGTTCCATGCAGGTTTTATTGCACTGTTGGTCCTGTATGTGAACACTAGCAGAGCTTTCTGGGATTCTTGCTCTTTGATAGAAATAAAAGATGCCAGGGACCTCTTTTAGTGTTTTCCAGTGAACTGAGATTGTTCTGTGTTATCTTCATTAACTTCAGCCTGTGCAAACATTAAAGTATATGTTCAGTGGCATCAGAAGTGGAAAACTATGATGAATCCATGTTGAAAGCAGCATTTAGATTGCTGAATGATGGATACCTCGAATTTCACACCCCTTTCCCTCCCCCCAGATCTCAATCCCAGAGCATTTCAGAAGGTGGGATCAAGGTTCTCCCTCGGATGGAAGCTGAATTCCAAAACTGATAACACTTTCCCAAAGTTGAATTTTGCCCTTTGTTGAAGGTTAATTATAGTCTTTCCTTTGTTCCTTTGCACACCGCAGGGCTTTGGTGAGCTCCAGTGATCTCTGCATGGCACTGGCAGGGCTCTGCCTCAAGTCATGTCACACACAGGCCCTACAGGACACAAGGTTTTCCAAAACAAACCCTAATGCTTTGCAAGCACACAGAGAACAGGTTGATAACTCTCAGTATGAGCCATGGGTACCAATAATGCAATACCTGTGACTAGCAGCCTGACCTGGAGGCACAGGAATCAGAACTAAATATGTTGATGCCACCCCCCCCTCAAGCCAGAGATGAATCTGAAAGATGAGATTATTGTGTTTTAGACCCATTCAGGCCCTTGGTGGCACATGCTCTGAAGGATTTAATTTTATCTGTACAAGCTAAGTCACAGAGGTGTTCTGGGAAGTGAAGATGACCAAGAGACAGGCCCAGATGAGCGTTGCTGCCCGACAGGAAGAGGGAAGCTGCTCTTATAATGTTATTTCAGACATATTAAAAACCCCCCAAATTAATAAATTGCATTTCTAGGAAAGACTTGGGAATTAGTTAAAGGCACATTTGAGGATTTTTTCCTGAATTTGGGTTATTTTTTGGTAACTTTTCTCACTTAAGCTATCAGCAGAATTCTATTTGGTGTTTTTAAAACCACAAGATCTTGCATTTGAGCTAAAGAACAAGTTTTCTCCACTGAAGTTTTTATTGAACTAATTCATCTTTCATGTGTACCAGCCTCCAGAGGGGAAATAAAATGTATAAACTTTTTCTCTGATAAAAATGACAACGCTCAGAACTGATTTGGTTGATGATTTCTCTCTTCTAGCAGATTGTAGGCTATATTATTTCTAAGACTTGATATTTGTCAGTTAGAAGAAAGTTTTTCTTTCTTGTAGGGAATGAAATGCTGTGGACTGAAAAGCAAAGAAGAAGCACAGTCCCACACTGTGGAATGTGGATCTTTGAAGCTACATTAGCAAAAATCTCTGTTCACAAATGTGAACGAGGAGTCTCCAAATGGGTATGGAAATTGCTTGTCTTAAATCATGGAAAATTATTACAGAGTATTAGTTGGAAACTTTAGGAACACACCACTGGGAAGTAGTTTTGTTTTTTTTTTTCTCCATTTAAATTGGAAACAGGCACACCTAATATTAATACTGTCTGTTTGCAATTTGTAGTGATTTCATGGATCAGGAATGATCCAGAGCAGCGGCAAAAGGAGGGCTGTCTCATAACCTGAAAGCTGAGTCTGTCCAAAAATGTGGAATAAAGACTTTGTGACAAAACAGCGTGGATATTGTGCTGAGTGTTCCACAGGCATCTACGGCTGTGCAGTTTGCCTGTAAGAGGGAGCATATGGTGGATTGCATTAGCCATGCGCTCACTTGGGCACTTGTTTTTGTGTTGCAAATGCTAAATTTATAGAAAGTTACATAATTTTATGAAGATAAACAATTCCTACTGAAGATTGCCAACATTTTGCACATGACAGGAGAGATAAGCCAAGCAGCAAGGGTAGAAATTAGTCCTTCTTGTGGCATATGGCGTGTGCCTGGGTAGAATTTCCTGAATAATCCATCAATTACCTCTACCTGTCAAGCAGTCAGTGAAGAAGCTCATTCCGTAAAGGTGAATAACTACAAGGTTTTTAACCACTGTAAAAATCACATCTGTTATCATTTCATACAGTGGTTTTTATCTGAAGAGGAAAAAACTTGCCAAATCATAAAAAAAATTGGCTGCGGTCTGACCTGCAACATCTTTGTTGTAAGTAAATGATGAAACTTTCGTTTGTGTATTTTGTACTCTTTGGATATTGTTATGATTTCACACCAAATTTGGAATTTTTTTTTCTGAATGTTTCTAAAGCTTACAAAAACTGGTACAACTATGAGCCAAAATGTGTCAAATTTCCTGTAGTTTATTCCAATAGTTGCATGTATAGATTTCAGCCACTACGATGTTTTCTCTCTTGAGGATCTATTCTGGGATTCCTGTTGTTTTTAGTTTACATACTTCTGCCAGATGACTCATTTCACAATCTAACTTGTGTTTCCATTTTTACTCCGGCAATACTCATCCTAATTTTCTTCTGTACTCCTAATCAAAGAATGATTTCATTTAATCATGAAGACTAGCCTGCAAGAGAATTTCTTGCAGCTAAATTTAACTATCTACAAACTTCTGCAGGGGATGAGGAGAGCGAGTAGGCTTGGGAAATTGATTTAGTTGGTGTATAGTGCCGGTCTTTTGCCGCATAACAAGCAATTTTGACCTCCTGGTTCAGCCATGCTTTTATAGATGTTTTATTTTTTCCCTTCTTTCCCTTTCTTCAGAAGGTGGATATTTAAACTCAAGCGCTGTAACACATTTCTCTGACTGAAAAGTGCAGCACATCAGTAAATAGGATGCTGCATTCCTTGATAGCCTGAGGTAGACCTGAATGTCTTGCCAGCTCCATCTCAGCCAATGTGCTGTGCAGAGTCTGGGGTGGGCTGAAGGGATGGCCAGGAGTTGTTCATGTTTGATCAGCACCGTGGGGTCTGTTCCAGCTGCCTCTCACCAGCACTGCCTGCGCCTGGTTCTGGCACGACCCCACCACGGACCCAAGTCAAAGGGCATCTCACCCCATGCCACCCTCTTTTTCTTCTGGTGGTGGTGGAGAGTTTATCCATATGGGTGATAGGGGCTGTGCTGCTTGGCCTTAGGATCAATGGATGAGCATTGGCCTGTTTTATTTGTTCCTGCCTGGGTAGAAACTGGAATCTGCTTTGTGCATATCTGGATTACAGAGGGAGAAAATCCTCAAGTCGGTTACACCACTTCTGAATGATGGTGCCATAAAAGCAGGATTTCATTGCCCACTCCTCTCTGCTGAATGAAACCATGAAGAGCATTGAAACCAGCTTTGAGGCTGCTCTGCACCTTTAAAGATGTAAAAAAAGAATTTTAGCATCATTTGTAGATGATCACAGAACTCTGCAAAGGTCCTCAAGACAGTAGTCAACATTTCTTGTAATTTACATATGAAGACATCTACACCATCATCTGTGTTGTTACAGCATCGGAGAGCAACATCTCATCCTTGGTTCATTGCTTCAGCCTGGGAAAGAGACCCACAAGTCTCCCAAAACTCAGCTGCATACACAGGTCCCATACCCCAAATCTGTTGATATGCTTTTTCCTACTGAGAAAATAGGTCTACCAGTAAGTATGTCAGGGAGAAATAACCAAGAGAGCAAAGATGTACAATTAACTGCACAAATTAACTGCTCAGACATATGAGGAGTAGCAAGCATCAAGATAAGGTGTCATCAAGAGATGCTGGGGCAGAGCAGGAAAGAACAGATACATTCATTCTGTTTCAGAGAAGACTCGTGTCAGAGAGAGGGAAATTCTGGAAGTGTCTGTGAAACGCAGATCTGGGTGTTCCAGATTCAGTGATAAATGGAATATATTGCCTGGAAACAAGAAACAAATATTATCTTAAATTGTAGTAAGGGACATTTAGATTAGCCTTTAGGAGAAATACTGTGTAGGATGGTTAAACTCACCAAACGGTTTTAGGATGAGATAACAAATCTCATCCATCTGTCACAAGTGATGTCAGCCTCATGAAACTGCCAGCTGCGTGGCAGGGGACTACATGGCTTCTTGATTTCTTCTTGACTTCTGTGACTGTGGTTCTATGATTCTTCAAGTTGCTTTTAGATGATTTGTTCAGTGATTCTCCTGTGGGTGAAGGTGGAAGTGGCAAACTTGGCTCAACCCTCATCCTGGAGCTGTTGTTCTGAACACTGCGTTACAAAACTAGAATCAAAAACAGTGGGGCTTACACAAAAAGCAGGGCTAGCATCGAAAGGTCAAAACAGGAACTCAGACTACTGTAGTGGCATGGAAAGCAGAGTGGTTTGGAAAGGCAGAAGAATGTTAAAGCAAATCTTCTTAAACTTTTACTTATAACCACCTCCAATACTAGGACATATCACTGGCTTCCTGTGATCATTTATTTTAAGTCCTGCTGCTCACAGAAATCGAAGAAACATGATTGCCACTGACATATAAATCAATAGCAGAGAGCAGAGCCATGTCAGAGAGCAGCTGGTAATATGGTTAAAACAAGATTTGGATCAAGCTGCTCACAGGATGCAAAGGCCAGCAAGTAGAGCAGATGCAAGCTGCAAAAAGCAGCTTAGAGACGTTGCTCTTTTCACAGCCTTAAAACAGAAGCTCCTTGGCAAAACATCCCTTCAGTCACATCTGATTCTGCTCTGAGGTCAGAGGAAAATGACAGGGATGATTATCAGAAGCCTGCAAGATTCAAGGATGAGCTGCAGTGACAAAAGGGGAAGAATTAATTGCGGATCCATCTCAAACAGACTCAGAAATGAGATCTTATTTAAGGAGCCTGTTTCTTATCATGCCAGAGGTAAAGGATAGTAAGGCAGAGAGAAGATACACATATTTTAGCAGTGGTTTACAGGAAGGCTTAGACCTGGAATCTCGATGTTTCTGGACAGATGTGCATGCGATTGGACAAAATGAGAGTGGTCACTATATTATATGGCTCTGTCTGAATGTTTCTCCTTGATGGGTCTCGGCAGAAATATCAAAAGTTACGTAACCCTTGTGGGGCGGCTGTTCTTTTCACCGGCATGGTCACACAGGCAATGGGCTGCTTCAGTCAAAAACCAGAGACTACTCACAGCAGTATGATAACGGCATATTTTAGAGTGAAAGGAGATCCCATATATAATATTTTAAATTAAATATATGATAACTAAAAGAAGTTAATTGTTATCAAGCTCGCAAATGGAGAGATCAACTTTCAAACACTTCATTGCCATAATGCCATTACTCTATCAGAATATACAACAGACACATCTAGTGAGCTATTTTCTTTTCCTTTGAGTCTTTATTTATCCCATTCCAATTGCTGGCATGGAAAGCTCCTCTATTCATATTGTCTGAGCAAGTCAAGGGAGACACAGCAAGGGGAGGGCAGTCTTCCATGGCAAAAAAGGATGTGTTTGTAGGGTTAGCTCTGAACATAGCTGGTCCCCAGGCCAGACAGGTGGAACATTGGAAGGGCAGGTGTGCCTCAAGATTACAGCTTGTCTTCAGAGAGCTGATGGGATCCACTGCTGTCTCATGGCAAAGCCCATGGGACTTTCTGGGCTCTGTGGGTCATTGTTGGGATCTTTTCATCTTGGAAGCGAAGGCACAACTGAGATGAAAAGCCAGTGTGCCTTTTTTTGGTCTGCATTGTGTGTTGTCCATGTCCAGGCAGACAGGACAGGTAAGCTCAGCTGGATGGGAACCATCTGCAACGTGCCTTGCTTATGGTGAAGGACAGGGTGGAGGAAAAGTCAACCCTCCTTACCAGAAAGCTTTCAGTCTCTTTATTGCCTGAACCATGCAAAGCCATCACAGAGGGCATCTCTTGTCAGGATCACATTGTGATGTCCAGCATTCCAACAATGTTAATGAGAGTTGTGGCTGCTGCAAGAAACTCAGCTGATAGAGGATTCAGACAATTGCAGCTCTCAGGAATCCTTCTTAGATGCCCTACAAGGAGCTGCATCCAATGTATATTCTGCATAGCATCCATAGCATTTTCCAGCTGTTTGCCACTGTCGGATTTGGAAATGTCCCACTGTGCTGTGCCTCCTGTGCAGCACTGGCAGGACCAGCCATGGCCCTGCTGCCCAAAGCTCCCAGCCCCTGCCAAGGGGGACAGAAGGATGACATGCTCTTCTTGAGAGCTCTTCCGACAAAGGCTCTGGTGGTACTCAGTACTGCTGTTTCCATCCTGGCATGACTCACTCTTAGTTAAAACATTATGATTCATGGAAGGGTTTTAACTCCATGATTCATTCAGGTCCACTTTTTTTTATTACTGCCCAAAACAATATATAATCAGAAGGTGACTTGCCTTATCCAAAAAAACCCTAAAAATGAGCCAAAGTTCTTCCAAGTGAAAATTAAGGCCCTTCTTTTTCAGAGGTATGCAACAACAGGGAAAGATTAGAAACACCAAAGCTTGGAATATTCACAAAGCAAATTCATTCCAGCCTAAGCAATATAGCAGATTCATGAATAAATGTTTTTTATTATCAATGTATTTAAACTGAAAAGAGTTGTCAATTCTCCCTGTTCTTAATGTTCCTTCTATACAAGATGTTTTGCTTTGCAGTTTCCACAGCTTTCCTTCTTAGTAATGTATAGCATATATGTCTGCAATATTAAACAAATCAGAACTAGGAGTGCTGAAGGGAACAGGTTTCTGGTCTTTCAGTCTGTTTCTGAAGATTTTCACGCTCTCATTTGAATGCTGAATCAATCAATCGCTGAATGCTGGATCAATTCTTTGCACCCTTCTATTGAAAAGGCAAAAAACTTCATGAAAGAAAGAATGGGATAAGGCAGAGGGAGGCAGAACTGTTTTTAAATGGTGGAAACAGAAAACAATATTCATCGGCACAGACGTTAGCTATAGATTGGACTGTAAGCTATAATAGTTCTTTGGCAAAAGTACAGAGATAACCAATTTCAATACATTGTAGATATGGCATTTATTGGGAGAACTGCTGGCAAGTCCAGAGAGCTGGTTTCTATCCTTGATGCTAAAGTGCCCAAAGCCTGGTCCCGTATGAATAAGCTTTTTGTGTACTTCAAAAAGCATACATTTGAATTGGACACATATAAACCCATTCTTTGATTCTTGGAAATGCAAATAACATCATTGCCTTTGCTGTAAATCATTAGCCACTAGAAAAGGACTAGGGCCAAAATAATTCTTGGGTTCCATGTTCTTGACTGCACGGAGTATGCCAAGAATCAATCTGACCTTTCTTTTTGGCAATAAAGAAATCATGGCCATGTGGGATTTGAGGGATCACGAAGGCAATGAATTTGTGTCCAGCTTCTAATCAACTGATTTGTGTGTGTGACCAAATAACCTCACTAATGCTTCCCTAATGCTCTGCAGCCACAGGCTTCCTCTGCAGAAATCCCTCAGCTGCAGCCCTTTGGGTTCTTGTGGAGGAAAGGGTCACTGTGATGGATGAGCTTTACAGAGGTTCATTTGTGGTTTGGAATGACAAGGATTAGTTCCAAGCTGAGGGCCTTGGCTCCCAGCACTGAGGAATCTATTTCAGCTCCCATTACAGTCATTCTGCTACAGCCTCAGCGGGGACCTCCTGCCTGTGCGTGTGTGCCTGGAGTGGACCCTAAATCAAATCCAGATATCCATTTGATTGCTTCAGTGGGTTGGAGCTCCAGGAAAGGAAACGAGGTGCCTGAAACCACTAAATGTAGCATGCACTCCCAATTTTCATTTGGGGCAAGAACAGTCATGGTCAATCAGCTAAAGAAAAATTAAAAGTCAGTTTGATGTCCTTTTGCAGAAGTAATGAGGATAAACTTGTTTTTATACAAAATTTGTACAAGTGAACCACAAAACGTGGGGACTCACTGACTCATCTTTCTGCAATGAACAGGGTACAGCAACAGCAACATCTCTCCTTATGTAAGTTGGGGTTGGCTTGCAGCCAAACACAGAAGTGTAGAGATGTACTTAAAGCTAAGTCAGCTCTATCCAGAGTTGAGCCCGGGCTCAGTTAGGGCTGAGCAAATTAGGAGGGAAGAAACTGGAAACTGGCAGCAAAGCACAGTCACATTTTGCCAAGTACTGTACATGGCATTAACGTGAATGTCCTGCCTCTTACAAAACCTGTACACATAAGGGTCTGCCATAAAGCAGAATGAGTTTCTTCCAAGACCCTTGAGAAAGAAGCAAAAAAATATAATAAAATTTCAATTTCTGATACAGACAATTGTGAACTTCCAAGAAATCAATTAGACGCACTGATTGTGCAATCAGATCTCTGTCCATAAGGATCTTTGTCAGACCAGGATACCACACTCATATAATGTGCACTAACGTCTTGAGCTTTCTATTTTTGTGTTCCATGAAAACGTAATATGGTGGCTGATGCAAGCACCATGTGATGAATATCTCTGTTAAGTTCTTTTTTTTTAGAATTCAGTTAAAATCTTTGCTGTGCCTGTAAATTTGTGAAGATTAATGAATTAAATACATATGATACAAAATTCACTTTCAGGTAAAAAACTTGATATAATATAGCCCTTTAAAATAGCCCTTAAATATCACAGGTACTGGTATATTATAGCATCCACATCAGGAATAGGACCAAATTTCCCTGTCTGTGATATCCCTACTGTATTCAGATCTGAAAATCAATGAACAAGGCTCTTGGCTTTCCACAGGCAGGTGTATTCAGAGCTGACTACATGCCTGACACCTGCATCCCACTTACCAAAAAATATTCCTGACAGGATGGGAGTGTCTCCTGTTGTCCTCTTTGCTACAAGAAGGCTGGAGAAGAGCCAGGGAAAGTATTGGGGTGGCCTGCTTAAAAATTATTAGAAATAACAGGTGTCAAAATGTGGTATGGAGATAGTAATCTGAATCCAGGGGAGAGACACGAGAGTGCTCTTTGTGGTTGTGCACACCCAAGTCAGCCAGGAGGGGAAACTGAGCTCTGCTCCAAATCCCCCTGGTGCCAGTGTAAAACCAACAGTACAATTTGTTTGTTTGTTTGTTTTTCATCCATAGATGGACTCAGTTATTATATTGAGCTCAAATTACCAAAAATTTGGAGTAGTAATTGTCTTGCTTACCTGCTACCTCACCTTTGGCTCCCTCCACATTTTCTAAGCTGGGAAAACTTCTGAGCATTGGAAGTTGAGCAAACTTCAGCACAGAGTCTGAGAAAGAAAAATACTGAACATGGGGCTCTTAAAACCTCCCTGTCAGTATAGTCTGTTAGCGTGTTGTTGATTTAGTTCTGATTAGTTGTTCTGATTATCAGGAAGACTGCTGGGCAGAGGTGTCCTCATGGAGAGAAAGGCAGACTCAGGATCCATAGTCTGCTGAGGGTGGGTGGAAGGATCTGAGCTCTTTGAAGGGCTATTTGGTACTTTCAGCACTTAATGATCTTTATTTTTGTGATAATCTTGGGCTGCCCAGGACTCTTTTAACTGCACCTGCTATCATCTCTCAGGTTTGGTTTTTTTTCTTTTCACTTTCCCTGAAACTGCATTGAAAACACTAAAGAAAACAGTCTGCTGTCAGATAATTCTCTCCTTGAGCAGATTTCTGTTATCACTGTAATGAGACAGTTTTCCCAGGACCAGGGGAGAGTGGCTTTCCTCCACTCGAGAGACAGCACAGGTCTGGGTTTGCTAATATGTGAACGATGTGTTGGCAGGTGGCTCAAAGACTGTCTGAGAGCAGCAATCTCAGCAGGGTCGGGGTGTGCAGTGTCACCCACTGACTGTCACAAACATGGCAGGGGAGCTCTGTTAGTGAGGCAGCACTTCTTCATTCCCATGTTTGATGCTACAGGTAAAGGTTCTTGATGGACTCATTTTTTTATTCAATTTATAACCAAGCTGGCATGTACATCTATTCCATTTTTTTCTGTGGCAACAGAAAAAATGGAATAGATGTACACAAAGGCATCTTTTTGTGCTAAAAAGTGCATGTAACTGCTGCATTGCTTTGCCTCTGCTTCTTTGTTTTCATCAGGTGTTCCGTGGTTTTGGGAATGTTTTTTATGCACATTAGGGCAAAGGTATGCAGCTGTGAATTCAATGAGATGGGAGTATTCAGGATTGATAACTGAATATGCAGGTGACATTTACAGACTCTGACACCCAATTCAACAAATACTTGCCCAAGTTAAATTTGCAATCCTATATTTAAACAATATTATAATTGTGCCTTCTAAAGGCATGTAAGTTGTTTATAGATTCATCTGACTTTTTTTTTTTTTAAAGCAAAACAGTATTTTCCATCTCCTTTAATCCAGCTGGAAAATGGATTGAGCAAATCTTGTTCAACTTCAAAAAAAAAAGAAAAAACTGGTTGCTTCTAAAGAATCATATAACCTTCATCCTTTAGGTGAGCTTTGCTTCGTTTTCAAGTGTTGTGTAAATGGAACAGAGTTGCAGATTCAGATTAATATCTTCACAATGAATTGTACATGCCTGAATTAGTGGGAGTATTTTGTAGGGCAAAGATATGAGAATGCAAAGGTATAGAATGAAATTTGTAACTTTAACTACACCTGTAACGATTGCAGAACTCTGTAGAATCACCATGGCAACCCATGGATGCCACAGAGCAACAAACCCCACAATTGCAGTTACACTTGCAAGAGCTATTGTTTCTCTTTTATTTAATTTCTGTATGTTTCAGTCAATCTCTGGAGCTAAGTAGGTCAAACCATGCTCCACATGCTCAAGGTTGCCCAATTATCGAGCTCTGTTTTGGGTGAAGAGAGTCTGAGAGAGAGGCACATGCCAGTTATTTCTGCTTATTGCACTCTGGGCAAGTGTTTTACACATAACTAGGCATCAAATATGCATTGTTGCATATTCAAAAGTCCAAATTTCCCTCTAGAGTATCTTTGTGTTTCTAAAACATCATCAGGATGATCATTCTTAAATACCCAGCTCCCATACAAATCTTCCAGGCCAGGCACTTAAGTTACATAAAACCTGTGCCCATTGCCAGCCGTTAATCTTACAACTAGACAAATGTTTGCATTTGTCTTCTAAACATATTTAGAGAGGCTGTCCTTTGAAGAGAAGGGTGGATTACTGATTTGGCTGGGAAGGGGTCACAGTTGCTACTCTGAGATGCGCTGACTTGAATTCAGATATGGGATAACCCTTCTAAATCAGAAAGAATTAATTGTTTCCACAGAGTCCTCTCCATCACTGCTAGGAGAAGCCTAAACAAGGGAGTAACACTGGTCTCTTGATTTGTAGAGTGCTAAAGCTGAGATACACTTCACTTACAGGCCTGATAGCATAGACAAGGTTAGGCTCATATGATCCAGATTGAAAAACAACTCCATGGTTTATGTCACCAGAAATCTCTGAAGGAAAGATGTTGAGATCAGAAAATGCAGCTTTCTGACATAATTTTCTGCTTTCTTCTGCTGCTGCAGAAGGAGTCATGGATCTTTGCTTCACATGATGTCTAATGGTTGCCAAACACCTGTCTATGTGGATGCCTTCATTCTATTCCAGCTTTGATAAGCACTTACACAATTGACAAAAAATGTCAGGGATGGAGCTGAATGCTTTCAGCCTTTTAATAATCTTTACAGTTTGGCTTCCTAACAGCCAGTTATGTAATCTATTATAATGAGAACTATTAGTCCAAATATCTATTTAAGGACCACTTAATCTCTTTAATTTGTATTCATGAGTGATAAAACAGACAGACTGGGTTCTTCCCATATATTTTTCCTTGGTATGGCTGTTAATCTGAGTTTCAGCACAGATCCAAAATGAAGCTGTCTGGTTGTCCCTTCTCCCCTCCCCAGCAAGCCCCAAGTCCCAGAGAAGCAACAATTATCCAGTTCATGACAGTGGATGGATAATTGGGGCAGCACCTTTCATACTTCCTACTGGCGTTTTTGTTATCTTGCTGAAGCAGGCTATGCAATGGATTCAGTAGCCAGAGGACCTGAATCTGTCTTGTCAGCAGGGGATAAATGTGTGGCAGTGACAGCTTTTTGTGACGGTGATTAAGGCTGTCTGGCTGTCAGAGTGCATTTGCATTGGTTGGTGTGACTACACAGGTCCAGAAAAGAGTGTGGCATCTTGTTTTGTCCTCAGAGGCAGTTCAACTCAAGTGCTACTGGGCCTGTTTGGTAAAACATACATTTCAATTTATTCCTGTATTACATAGATCACTAAGAAGCTTTTCTTTGCAATGGCTTTGTCAGGGAGGAAATGTAATTTAGGTCTGTAAGAGTATTTCCGCCCATTGTCAGATCACAAAGCTTGCTTGTTGTTAACATCATGTCTTGTACATCCTGAGTGTTTTCCTGCCTTCAAATGAATTTGTAGTCAGAAGTACTGAGATAACTTTCTGTTTCTCTGCAATGTGCTGAACTAGCTCAGCAATGTCATCTGTGGGAAAGAAATGCCTTCCAGGCCCTCACCCTCCCCAGCCTTCACCCTTTAGCATTTTTGCTTCCCTGGAGGTAGCACCAGGCTATCCACAGTTTCTGTTTGCATCACTGGAGACTGCAAATGAGGAACATCCTATGTGGCCCCAAGACTAACTGAAGACAACTGTGCACACTGCTGGTTTCTCCAGAGCTCAGTTAGAAACCTGGGAAGGGCTTCAGCTCCTAACTAATGAATTTAGATGCCTAAATTCACATGTCCATGTGAGTCAGACATTTCAGGTCCCATTACAGTCACTGGAGACCGAAGGCTTTATCCATCTCTCTTACTGTGTGTCAGATAATGATGTGGGGTTGGTGGATTTATGGCTGACCTGTGCCCTTCTGAGCCAACACCTGCAGTCATGTGGGATCTGCTGAGCATCTCAAATGACCCCAGCCCCTGCTGTAGCCACTGAATTACATCTTTAGAAGGGGACACTTAAATTAAAACATCCAAGTGTTGGAGTTGAAGCCCTTTACCTGGAACATTAATGACCACCGTTCACACTGGATTCTGGAAGCAAACTGGAAACTTCTCAGGTTTGCACCGAAGTTTGAAGAAGTCGCTGTAGATCCATTAATAGCTTTTGGAATGTGTCCTTAAAGAAAAGACATGTTTTATGGTGTGATTCATGAAAATAGCTTTAGCTTTATTTTTTCTTTTCACTTTATTAAATGCATCTAGCTTACAGAGGAGAGAAACTAACGATGTTTCTTTTAATTAGCAGTGATGTCAACTGCTCTGAGAATCTTACTTTATTCTTTCCTTCCCACCTTATCACATTTTTCCACTCAATACAGCACATACAAATGAGTACACAATGTACTGGTTCTTTTTCTTCACTAAAATGTGGTGTAAGTGACTGAAAACAAAATACACAGAACTATCCAGTCTGACCTCAATACATAGCAAAGTTCTGAGAATTTTACTAATGATCCTTTCAGGAAAGGAAATTGGTCTCTCTCTAGGAAGGATGATCCAGCTGATCAATAAAGGTGAGCAGCTAACTCACTCATTGCCCTGTCTGCTTGCAGCAGGTGGATGGATAAACATTTACGATGACTTAAAAATCAGGATAAGATGCTGATTTTTACTAGCAATAATAAATTTTCTTTAATAGCAAATAATTCCTTTTTAATTAGATAAGCGCTTCAAATTAAGAAGAAATTAATGGCTACAGCTATGGGGAAAAAAACACATCCACTGTAGTAGTTTATCATCCACACACTCTTCTTGCAAAGCACTGAACAGGTCCTTATGATTTTTTTTTCTACACCTTTTTTATTGATCCAATGCACAAAGGTAAACATCTAGGCCATTCTGCTGAAGAGGCTATGGTTTTCAAGGCTGGAACAAGGATGCCAGTTTAAAATTTATTTTTGGCTGTGATTTTTTAAGTACCTTGGTGAGATTTTTTTGAAACGTCATTGAATTGCTCACTGAAAATTCACCTTGACACTTCAGAGCAGACTAGCCCAAAACTGTCACTGAACTTTAAAATGTCACAATACCAGAATTATATGCTCTAAAAATAGAGAAATGGCTTAAAGAGGAATTAAACTGACTTAGACAAGTTTAATTAATCACTATGGTTTGGGAAAAAAAGTAACATGCTTTTCTGTTGAAGTGCAGGGACAGCTCAGACGGAGATTGGGTTGCACAGAGACATTATCAGAAGACGTCAGTGTGCCAAGCAAGAGCAAGCCCTGCTCTTTTCAGCTGCTGCTTTTGGAAGGCATGACAAGCATTTCAGTACAGCCCATGTGATCTCAGCCTTCTGAGGTCCACTAGCAGCAAAGACCTCCTTGGCTCAGTGGATTGAATCCACGCTCTGGCGTGTCCTCATCATGTTCATACACATGTCTACCTTCAACAGTGTGACCAAAGACAAGAGCAGACAGGTGAGCTGGGACAGGAGAGAAAGGAGAAGAAGGTCCTTGGCCATGTTGTTGTGTATTAATTGGTTAGAAGGTGAGACTGGTGGCATTCATGAGGCAGAAATGAACAAAGGACAAAGTGGTTTGTCGCCAGCCCCACATCCTGCTGCTCCTGGCTGTGCTCTGATGGATCCTGGACCTGAATCTTGTGTGGGGCTGTTGGTTAGGGATAACTCTGAAGCCAGGGCTCTGTGCCCTGCTGCTGAAGGCACAGTCTCTGCCTGTGCGTGGTCTCCTGGCTTGTGTCCCTCCTGGACCAGCCGCACTCTCACTGCTCCCTGGCATTGGAGGATGTCAACACATCTCTCATTTAGCACTGGGGATACCTGAGGAGTCAGGAGCTCATCCACCTCTGCCCTGAGCACTGCCAAGAAATTGGGTGTTTTGGAGTGCGGCCTGAGCTTCCTGGAGGGAGCCATGAGCTCATGAACCTCTTCCCTGGAGAGCTCTCCAGATCCCCAAACACGCAGAGCCCTGCTTAGCTATGCCCCAGTTTAGGCGAATTTGGAATACACAGACCAACTGTGGCATCATGTAAAGAACCCCAAAACACTGAGAACCATTTTTTCCTCCTAAACTGATTGCATTTCCCCTGTCAACGCCAGCACAGTGGTGAAGTGCATGCAGGTGGCTCCATTCCACTGGGAATACCAAGGTGTTCTGCTAACTCACCCTCTGCAAAAGAGCTGCTCATACCGGCATCTCTTTTTTCCAAAGAAGAAATAAAGACCCTGATCCACCTCCACCTTCCCCGTTTAAATAAAGCCAGTCAGGAGCAGTGAAGCTGCTTCTGCAGCAGGGGTGGCTCAGCCAGACCCCTTCCCCATGGATTATAGGGTTCACTCAGCCCTGCACAGATCTTGCCACCAGTGGCAGGAGCAGGTTCAGACCCCTCTGCTCCCCAATCTGCCAGGTGATACAGCCACACCCTTGAGCACTTCAGCTGATCAAATGACTCGGGCAAGGTTGTGTGTGTAGCCTGTGTGAGCAAGGAATTGCACAAGCTCTTTGCCAGGCCGAGGCTCTCAGCCAAATCACAATCCCATCCTCCCCTTCCTAAGGTCAGGCAGAGATGCTCAGCTCAGAGTATATTCTCCTAGCTGATCAGTCATCCTTTGAAAGCCAGAATTCCTAATGGGAAAACCGATAGCCCCTCAAGTCTGTCAGGGCAGTTGAGTGCTACTGTGATAAGGTAGGGTATATTCAATGTAAGGATAATGGGTAAAGTGGGATTTATAACAAAGCCATAACTCAATAGAAGGGGGTTCAGATGATATCATGAATCACAGCCGTGAGATGTGACTGATTGATGAGATCGTTAGAAAGCTGAGATTGAATTACAGGTCTGGTAATTTGTCACTCGACAGCCTCAGCATTTTCTATGATATTTGAGGAACACTTACACATTTTTCTGCACTGTTTTTTTCAGGTCCCTAATTATAAATAAGATGCTGGAGATGCTTTTAAT
Source organism: Acanthornis magna (assembly GCA_036785705.1). NCBI lineage: Eukaryota > Metazoa > Chordata > Aves > Passeriformes > Acanthizidae > Acanthornis > Acanthornis magna. The sequence continues at coordinate 7,358,037 of JAWUZG010000119.1, read as the reverse complement.
CAGTGGGCAGTCTAGTGCCACTGTCTTTCACTGTAATCAGAGTTGCCGGCATACAGTGAACTTCCCTTTTGAATTATTCAGGACATAGATCATTGCAGAATTACAACACAGCTTTTTCTTTCTCGGTGTTCAACATAGCAGTGGAAAATTCCAGTGTAATAAGGCTGGAAAGTAAATTTCTTTCATAGTTAACATTTTATTGTACTAATTAAGAAGCAAAACAGAAAAAGATTCTACATTCTATGTTATTGCTAATCGTATTTCATATTAATTAGTAAACACAGACCAGTTAGTCTGAGGCGTGAAATTTTTTAACACCTGTTTTTTCAGCTGGCTTAGTAGATTATACTTCCTTCTTTGTGCATGTTATCTGGCTCATTTCTTGGATATATGTTGTATATACATTTAAGCTGTCTGGAGCCATAACAGTTTGATAAAGTAAAAAGGCATTTGCTTTCTAGAAGACGAAAATTAACAGCCATAGGCAGAATGGCAAAATTAATGGACTCCAGTTAATTTTCTAACTCTGACAGCTACTAACCCAGAGCATTACACAGGAAAATGTCCAGGGTGGCCGACATCTTTGAAAGAAGTCTCTGCAGTCTGTGGGAATGGTAAGCAAATTGCGAATCCACCTGGGTGATATTTCTGGACCTGGTTCTAAGAAAATGTAAAACAGAGATGCCACTTCATGTCTGATCAATTTGACACTCTCCTCCCTGTAATGGCTGGAGGATAGGGACGTTCTGTCTTGCCTCTTCCTTGCTTCTTCCCCCACGTCTCACTGCCAAAATCTCTGCAGAGCACATTCTCTGTACAATCATCTCCCCTGCCTCTGGCACCCCAGCTTTCATAGTTTTTACAAGAGGGTTAAGACTGCTGGAGTTGCAGATCTCTGTCATTGACTGATGTTTTAATCCCTTGTAACGATCTTTTTCATGTAGCAGAATGTAGAGTGATGTGATTCCCTGAGACTTCTCTGCAAAAGAAGAAAATGACCCATTTTAATTGATTGTTTGTAGGGGTTTTATTTGGGTTTTTTTGTTTGGTTTTATTTGTTTCTAAATTTGCCTGGCACTGTCTGACAGAACTGAGGGGCAAGCAGCATTCCCAGTTTCACCTAAGAAATGTATTTAGTCTGAATTAGGCTGGAATGGGCAGTAATGTTGAGAATTTTCTGTGAATTGGAACTTCCAAAATCTCACACCTGACACACCTGATTATTGTGTTTACAAAACAAAAGCTTTTCCTTGCGGCTGCACTGAAAAATTGACATTCTTGACAGGTCTCCCTGTGCAGCTGCAAAGATGCTGCCAGGAATGATAACATCACCGTGGGGTGGGCAGGAGGCTCAGGAGCTGTGATCCACTCACACCCTGCCCTGTGCTGTTCCTCTGGGTACAGCCAGGGTGCAAATGCCCCCCTACACATCAGGGACTCAGCCATCCTCAAAAACTGGGACACCTCTGGGAGTCAGCAGATTCCCCTTGTCCTGCGGAAGAGCTGGGTGACAGTTCTTTACTTGGAGCTCTGAAACTTCTTTTAATCATCTCCCACTGCATGGCAAAAGGATGAGCAGCAGCAGAGGCAGTATCTGCCTTCAAGCCAACAAATCCTTGCAAATTTACTTCCAGAGATGGCAGCTTGTGCCTTACATGGTCAGCAGTTTTGTGCATATTCATTTCTCCCCAATGTAAAATTTGTCTCTCAGCCAGAATCGTGTAAAAAATATTATTCTGTTCTGTCACTGATGTAATTGGCATCATCAATGCACCTGTTTCAAGGTGGCCTGGTCCCTGTAAGGGTCAATCATGGCTCTGTTGCTGCAGTCCCTCATATGTTTTCATTAATATAGCAGTTATTTTAATATTCTGCATGAGTCATATTCCTAAATGCCTGGTATCCGCCTTGTGGAAGGAATATCACTCAAAACTTGCCCCACTTGGGTTTCTTCAGGACATTTCTGCTACTCTTGTTCAGTTTACATCAGTATTTCGCAAATATTAATGACTTAGTCTGTGTAAACCTTTCTGAAATATTAAGACACGATTCCCTCTGGCAGTGAAAAAGCACAGAGAACTGCAGGTAAAGGAATACAGGGTAATTTTGGGATACCCACTGACATGACGGATCCCTGTTTTTTCAGAGGTTGTGCTTTGCCCCTCTCTGTCTCTGAGCAGCACAGCTCCCACTGACACAAAACCTGCTCTGAGTTTCCAGTTAAGCTGCAATTCATCCACTGCCTCCCAAAACATTGCCTCGGCAAAATACCTCTTCTTATGCCACTGTAAAGACATGGAGGGCAAATTCAGCTCGCTGGGGCAGTTTCCAGCTTCCTCACCACTCTTGCCTTGTCTACAAACCTGAAATTGCTTCTCCCCATCCTGCCCTCCACCAAAGGAGGGGATGCTGACAACAAATCCCTCCTGTGGGCTCAGGGTCCTGCAGAGAGGGGATCCCTGTGTTAAAGCCCATCCAGTGCACGGTGGGGATCGATTTACAGCCATGGTGAGCAGCCTCCCTTCTATTTTATCCCAGACTCACACATTGGTTTCATTAATGCTCTGTTTGTGCATGAATGAGTTCAGGAGAGACCTTGCACTGCTGAGCAGATGGTGATGCTGTCCCTGGTCAGGCAAGGGCCACACGTGCCCCAGGAGAGCCAGGCATCCTTTCTTGCTCAGGAGCCATGCTTTTCTATCAATGTGCTGGTGAAATGAACCATGTAATATCTAACCACAGCTGAAACAGAAAAATCTGAAATAAGAAACCTCTCTAAAACACTCCACATTTATTCCGGGGACATGGTGGGAAGGGCAGTTTTCCAGCTTTGGGGTTAAATTATTTGCTGTGCTCTATCCCATCTCCAAAGCTGAAGGGATTTCGGCAGTGCCCATGTTCCAGGCAGGGTGCTCCAAGGCAGCTGCTGGGAGAGTTTCAGTTTTGGTGAGCACAGCTCCTGCCATCTGATGTTTTCAGCTGGGTCAACACAGGGCTGTGTTACAGGTGACACCACGTTAGCACAGGGCTGTCCCAGCAAGACCAAAGCCTTAATTTCCTCATCCCTTCTCAGGGAGTGGCAGACAACCTTCCTTCCCTACATTAATTGCTTACTTTGAAAGATAGGTAAAGGTGAGAGCAGGAATCCAGGCTGAGCTGAAAAATGAAGCTTTTTTTTCTTTCTGTTAGCTCAGGCTGCCTTTTCATTTTAGGTGAGGTATTTGTAAATTAAGCTGATCTCTGGATTCCGATCATAGTTCCTCAGAATAGCTCCCACAAAGAGTGGGACCTCTCCAGTGTCCTCTGCATGGTAGAAAAAAAATGCCAGAAAGGTGACTGCAGTAACCTCAGCATTGCTGTAGCCCACTGCTGCCCAGAGGATTGCCACAATTACATTTTTTTAAAAAAGTAAAGTATTTTTACTTAAAAATATTTTTAATGACAAATAAACTGAACATTGTTTCATGATGTAGAAACCTCTGTGGTGCTTACCAGGTTGTTCCAGTTGTAAATCACCTGAACTATTGAAACACGATGAAGGTCTGATTTCCTCAACAGAAATGGATGTTGACATCTCCGCCATCCTTCACAACACATTTTAAGACTCTCCAAGTTACTGGTGTTCAAGACCTCCTATGCAGGAAAGAATTCTCTTCAGGATTTGTCTAAAGCTTATTTTACAAAGTTTGGAGAAAATGCCATTGTCACCATTATTTGCTTCACAACACAAATTTCTCAACATTCAGATCTCTGTAAATGCCTCTGCCTAAATAGATGTTAAGAACTTCAACAAATTGTTCAGAAATTTTATCTCTTTTATATTTTAGACTGAGGTTTCTAATAGCAACCTAATGGAGCTTGAATTTTTTTTTCTTCTCACAAATAAGTCCATCCTTTATTAAAAGTGTTTGGTGTAATTACTTCTTGTCTATGCTTTCTTTGCCGGCTTTATTTCCAGATGCATTTGGAGCTTTGGGCATTTTTGTAAGGTTTTAGTGCAGTTTCTTTCTAAATGTATTTTATTTTTCTCCCAAAGTGGAAAAAGTGCAAATACAAATGCACTTGGAGGAACAAAAACAAGGATGTTATAGCAAGAGAGATTTGATGGTAAATGTTATGTCGTATCAGGTCACATGATGTGATTTTGAAGAACACATCTTTTTCAGAACAATGTGCAAACTTCAGGGGAATTCAGAGAATTTGGGGATAGGTAAAAAGTACCTTCACTAATTTGATGGCATTAATAAGATCCATCAATATTATGCCCCTAAAAAACCCACAAAAAATGAAAACAAACCCAACACCCCTCACTTGCAAAAACCTCCAAAAAGCAAACCCCTCCCCCCAAACACTCACAAACCAAAACACCCACAAAAAAACCCAAACAAAACCAACCAACCAACAAAAAACCCCTGCAAACCCCAAGAAAACCCAAAAAACCGCAAACCCAAAAGACCCACACCAAAACCAAGAAAAAAACAAATGCTGGTACTGCATCAGAAACTTGAAAGAAACTACCTGGGGCACATGTTCTGAAGCTCAAAGCCCAGGTTTCAACACCAAGAAAGCAGCAGACTAACATGGGCTTGATGGTGACAACCTAGATATGACAATTAGAGATCTGGAAAACATGACTTAGGAGGAATAATTGAATAAATAACAGGTACTTGGCCTTGAAAGGGGAGCGCTGGCTGGACACTCTATAACTGTTTTCAAGTGTATAAGAGGCCAGCCTGAAAAATAGGCAACAATCTGCTTGCTGCCATGACTAGGATTTACAGAAGGAACTCTATGTCTCCTGTTGGATTTAAACCCCAAATAAGGGAAATTTCCGGGGTATAAGATTAAACACTCTTTAAAACTTTGTAACAGTGCAATAAGTGAATCACAAAGTAGAAAAGAGTTTGTCTAAAGGGTTCCGGTGTCTCAATCATTGCATGTTTTTTGGGGAAAAAAAATGACAAATGTTTCTTGATTTTTATATAATTATATATAATTAACCCTAAGTTGAAGCAAGACGATGGGTAAATTACATCTTTCATCTTTTAGGATTCAGAGCAGAAGTGAGAGATTAATACTATTTGGGTTTTAATGGGTATTTTTGTGCTGGGCTTTTAAGTATAAGGTGGGAAGGAGACACTTTCTGAATCATTCTGACAAGCTGTATATTACAAAGAGGACTGCGAGTACAAAGGAGATAAGCAAACTGAGCAAGCAGTTCATCACACGCAGGAGCTGCAGCCAGTTTGGATATCATCAGCAGAAGCAATTTACCACTAGAAAATGGCTGTGTTGTAGTATTTTGCAGAAATATACTTTTGTGGAGCAGTTCCCTGACTCCCAAATGAATGCATTTTCCTAACCTTTGTGCTCTGTCCTGATTCTTTCAGAACAGAATAATTTAATTTTTTTTTTTTCATCTAAAAGTAACTGATTTCAAATATGTATATGTAATTAATTAAAATGGAAGAAATTGTGTTTGGAGCAAAGTGGTTTAGGCTTTTCTGAAGAAAATATTTTTATAAGTTCTAAATACAAAATTTAGAAGAAGAAGATTTGAATTCTGCCTCAGAAGAAAAATAATTGTCAGAATCATTTAACATCCTCTGGAATGGGTCTTCTACTTTCCTTAAAACTTCAATAAAAATGATCCTAGGTTTTCAGTAAAATTAGACCTTGTTTAAATATTAATTTTGGGAATGCTTCTTCATTTTGGAGAGTATATATACTTAAGAGGAACTGTCCATGTTCAGTCTATAGTTGCAACTTTTTTGTTTTGTTTCCTTTTTGTCATGATTCAGGTTACCTTCAGTTTTTCTGAAGGTAAATTATGGGCTTTATTGTAATATCACTGAAATATAGCTTATAACAAAACTTACAGCAAGACAGAGATATGGTGGATGTTCCCTATCCCCTGAAAAACACAAAATATTTGAGCAAAGGCAGTTTTATTTGAAGTATTAGAGTACTCAGAATATTTAATTTCTTTTTAGGGAGTTAGCTCATGAAATATTAATATTTTCTCCTTTCCACTCAAATAAGGATGGATTTTTAAAATAATAATGAGATATAATTTCAAACTCATTACTTCTTTCCTTTTCAGAAATGCCAGTCTTTTTTTTTTTTTTTTTTTTTTTTTGCTAAGCATACATTTATTAGTCTTCCTTAAAGTTTATCTAAAGTTTACAAACATAACATCACAGTGATATTATTTGACTGCGCATTTTGATCTGGAAGAGCTGTGTAGAAGTGGCCATTTACCTTCTTTTTATTTAGAACTCTCTGTTGTAAATTCATTGCTTGTTTTTTGTTAATACTGAAATAAGTTTTGAAAGAAAAAAGGCTTAGGATGATATTCGAAAAGGATAATGTATTAAAGACATTGCCATCTACAGCAACCTAAAGAAATAAACTGTCAACAAAAGCTTGAACTAGTCAGTTTTATGAAAACTGAAAAATATAAAGGCTTGAAATTCAACTATATCTTTGAAAACTAAAGGCAATCTGTCTGCTCTGCTTTGTCCTGTTGGTTGGATTTGGCCATGAATAGTGTATTACTGTGAATTCACCAGTTTTTTCTGCAGTCTGCTGATTTCAGTGAAGATTAATCTCCTCCCCCTCCAGATCTCATCCTGTAATTACTCTGATGTCCACTGGTGGTCTGAACCCGCTGTGGACACTGAGAAATACCCAAAGCAGTGCAGTGGTTGGTTGTACCTCCGTGCAGCAGGCTGCAGTGATGCCCACAGTAAATACCCTGTGGTTGAAACATGAGGCAAATCCATGACATTCCCTTGATAGCTAAACACAAACTTCCAATTCAGAGATACCTTATTAAAATGCAATGTCTTTAGTTTCTTCCAAATAGCCTGAACTGAGACCACAAACCACCCTTACATGTTCTCTGCTTAGTGGATGTCCATCCCCTGTCCCCAGAGATGGCTGAGGGGCTGTGCACGTTCCTACAGAGACATTTCAGATGGGCTCCAGTGTGCTCAGCACAGCCTGGAGCAGCCTGAGGGATCTCACGCTCACACCATCCCTCAAACATTTGTTTTCCACCTTGCTGGAGGGGTTTATCTCTAGTGAGCATGATTTTATCCCTTTCCCCTTCAAATCCTGGTTAAAGCTGTTTCGATCAGCCCTGCTCGCTTGTGCACTTATTTCCTTCTCCCCCCTTGGTGTACCACTCCTGTCACCAGTGGGCCTGGTGTGATGTAGATAAAAGACAAGACCCATGACAAAAAAAAGCTAAATTCTGCAGGTGGCACCAGGCTCAGAGCCAGGAATTGGTGTGCTGGCTCTTCCTGCTGGCACTGGGGTGGCAGAGTGTTCCCCCTGAGCTCTGTGAGGCTGCAGAGCTGAGACAGGACAGGACTTGTGCCTGCTGGACCTCATCCCTCCCTGGCAGAGCCGGCAGAGCTGCAGTGCCCTTCTTGTCTGCCAAGTGCCACAGTGCTCCTGGTTCCAGCGCTTCCTAACCATAAAAGGATCCTTTTATGGGACCAGGGGTTTGGCCACTGCCCCTCCTGGCCCTGCACAGGCCTCCTGGTGCTGTGCTGTGAGCTGTGGGCTCCTGCTGAGTCTCTCCACTCCCCTGAGCTTCCCTTGGTCCAGGGATTCCCTCAGTCCATCACTCTGGGGTGCTCCACTGCCCATGATGCCAGCGCCGGAGCTGCTGCCTGGGCAGCTGCTACTGGGGTCATTGAAGCCCCCAAGAATACCAAGCCCTGTGTCCTTTTTGTTCCTTCCCATTGTCTGAAGGTCTCCTTTGCTTCTTCCTGATCCAGCACTCTGTAGTGCAAACACATTAAAACATTGCATCCTTCTACTCAGCACAACAGACTTCACAGTTTTGCAAAATATGCAGGAATGTGCTGTCAGTTCCTAACGTAATTAATGTGTTTGCTGCATTACAAACATGCTCTTTTACTGAGCTATCAAGAAGAAATGAATCAATCAGACATAAATATATTCGATGGTGGCATTATGAGCTTTGTAAGTACTGAAAAAGAGGCAAAAAAAATTTTTTTCTTGACCAGGTTTCTTATGAAAATAAATCCAAGCTTAACCTTTCTTACTGTAATTGGTGAAATGGAGCTGCAGCTGGGAGGATCACAAGTTTCCAGACAACCATGCAAAAGAAATATTGATTAGCTAAGTAGCTCAGATCAATATTCCTCACCCTTGCTTAACAAATGCCTTCGAATTTTTATTACAATATTTATTACAAAACAAAGCCGAGACACATTAATGGTAGACTCTGTGTGTGTGCTTATCTGTCCTTGGAAGAGCGGCAGAAATCCTTGATCTAAAGATGTTGATGGAACACGATTTTCCTTCCTCACACCATAAAGAAATCTTCCATGCACATTTGAAGTTTCAGGGAGGTTTTAACCACTACTTTAAATAATTTTCAATGTTTATTTGTAATGAATAAGCAGTCGCTCTAGAGCTCTATCTTACAGAGACAGAGCACTCCAATTTCATTGCAAAGCTGCTGCCATCCTCTAACTTAGCCCTGATCTCTAGGTTTAAGCCCTTAGAGGAGTGGACATTCTGTGCTGCTTTTAACCCATGACAGATGTGTGTAACCTGCTGCTGGGCTGTGTATGGTAGAGACTTTAGGCAATGTCATCCTACACTAAGCAAACACCAAAAGTTTGATGCCAGAGAACCCAAAAACCAAGAATATTACATGATTAAGAGGGATATCTCCTCTGTTGAAGAAAATTTGTCTAACATTTATTTTTCTTTGGAAAGCTTTGTATTTCTCTTGCCCAGCCACCATTAAAATTGCCCTTGTGGGACTCCGACAAAAAATATTTCAGACATATGTGCAGGTAATTAAAATAAAATCAATAATTTGGTGATTTCCAAATCCTAATTCATGAGATAATTTTCATGGTACCAAACCCAGTTCAACAAAAAAATTAATAGTGTGAGAGCTCTTTATGAGGTTTTGTCTAAAAAGATGGATTCATGTGTGTGCTTAAAGATGTTTATGTGCTCATGCATTTGTTTTCTGTGTGGGCCCTACTTCCTGAGGTTGTGGGCAAAACAAAGAAAGCGGTTTCTTGGTTTTGTCATGTTGTGACTTGAAAGCTGAACAAGGCTATTCAGGGAAGGGAGAAAGGGATGTAGCAGGCAGTTGAAAAAAACCCTTTTTTAACACAGTATTTGATGGGAAAAACACATTTTATGAGACTTTCCCCACTGCTGATCCAGAACATTGTTAGCAGGAGTAGGCTGAACTGTGCAGGCATCACAATCTGGATTTAATTATTCAGCTGATTATGTTTTTCAAGACCTTTATGAGAAGAAGCTGTTACGGAACCTGGAAAAACAGTTCAGAGATTGCCCTCAACAATCGAAGGCAGTGTCTTGTCATTCATCCCAGAGCCCTTTATCAATTGAATATGGAAATGACTTCATCCACTACCAAAACAGAGCCCCTGCCTTGTTGGCATGAGCACAGTGGCTGCTGGCAGAGGACAGGTCATGGAGCAGCAGGGCTGACATGGGGGGTGAGGAGGAGTTTGAGTTCCAGGTGCCCTGTGAGGCAGGAGCAGCGATTGCTTGGGCTGGCAGGGAAACCAATAGTAACATAATTAGTACAGCAGAGCTGTGTAAGTGGTTTGCAGTGCAAGGTTTGTACTCTGCGAGTTCATCTTCTTTGACTGTGTCCAAGATAATGAGATTGGCCTGATGCCCAGAGCCAACAACTGTCCTGAGTATAAATTTCCCAGCCTCATCTCCTGGGGCCCATCTAGCTTGATCCTGCAAGTTCTGCTGAAGTTCCGAGTCTGGCTCCAGCCTTTCACCTTCCAGGTCTAATCTCTTTTGTCACATCTGGGAACTTCAGAGGTGCTACAGGCACCGAGCAAGGGCAGATTGCCAACAATTTTGCAATTGCCTCTTGCAGAGCTGACTGTTCTACCCACAGACACAGAGAGCCCAGAAACAGAGGGAAATCATTAGACTGTTGCCTTGGAAGTTCCCATTGACAGCTGTGACAGAAACACCAAGCTATGACAGACAGGGAAGGGTGGGTCCAGGCTGAAAGCAGAGGACACCCTGCAGGTACAGTCATGCAGAGATCCCTGGGATAGCCTCACCTGTTGGACGAGGAACAGTCCTACACGCACAGAGCCAGATGTCCACACTGCAGCAGGTCAGAAGCACAATGACTATCGTGGCTCTTGCGTCCATAGCAATGTGTTGCTGCCATCTACCAGGTAATCTCCCCTCATGTCCTATCAACCCAGCAACAGAAAACCTCCCAAAAAGGCAGTGCAGCAACACCAAAGAATGCTTGACTACAAAGGACTACAGAGGAATGGTGTTCAGTGCACCCTGTGTTTAGTACAGAGGTGAGGGTGATGCCTTAATAATTTCTAGTTTTTAATTCTTTATGTATCTGTATCTTGGTGTAGTTCTTTGTTTCTCACAAAAGGCTAAAAGCCTCCATTCCCAGTGTCGTTAGCTGAAACAATTGCCTCTGAATAGAGATCCAAGGACACATTTGTTGCCCTAGGGCCTGAAAATATGTAAACAACTGTGAGTTGGGGGAAGCAGGCCTGGGGTGGTTAACATCATCGCCTAAGGGTGCGATTGCAGAATTAAGGGCCAATATGCTAATGGGACGGAACTTATAAAAGGTGAAGGGCTCGTGACCCAATGTCCATTTTGGATGTAGCCCAAGGGGGCTTTGCTTGCCTGAATGCACCTTTGAAGATCTTGAATAAATTCGTCCACTTTTTATTGTCCTAACTTTGCCTTGGTCTCTGTTTCAGGCAGCAATGGCAGTACTCACTGCAATCCTAAATCCTAAGAAAGTCTCCCTCGATCTTATTGAGAGGTTTCTAGCATGCAATCCACAGAGATTCAGGCCCTCAGCAGATGCACTGCTCAGCAGTGCAGAATAGTGGTGGTGGTGAGACCACCAACAGCTGTCCCGTGTGAAGGGCATAAACAGTCCATGGAAGGGGGACATGAGCCCAACACCCACTCAGCAGTTACCCACCCCCTGTGGTCTGGCACAGCGACTCAGCTTCAACAGAGGCTTGGCAGTATGATTATCCACTTGATACACCCTGGTGGTTAAATATGTGGGAAATGTGCAATGAATGCTCTTTGCTAAGGAGTGACTCTGTCTGGGCAGCTGCTGGGTGAATGCCATAAACACCAAGCTTTATTCAGGAGACGGGTGAAGGCAACAGCAGTGTGAGTTCTTCTCAGTAATCTCTGCTCAGGAGAAAAGTAAATGTACAAGCTCCATGAGGGGAACATGTTCAGATTTCTTTGGTTGGTGTTGCCTTGTGATAAGCAGAATTTCCTCTCAGCCGTTTCTACGTGGCTCCTTCGTCAATCCTTGGGGGCCTCTGTTAGCTGAATAAAATAACTGACTCCATCATCTTGCTTCATTCAGTTGAGATAAATATTGCTCTTCTTATTGTTTCAAATCAATTGGTTCCTCAGCAGAAGAAACTCAAGATTTGGTTCCTCAGCAGAAGAAACTCAAGATTTGGTTCTCAATAAATTCTATCTGTCATTGACACAATCCTGAACAAATAATTTAACTTCTTTATGTTTGTGTTTCCCACATGTTCTTTTATTTTCTTCTCAAGGACTTGTTAAGGATGGGACATCCCCTTCTCCCTGGGCTGACTAGGATGCAAATAATCTCATCCTGGAGAAAATAAATTTAGGTAAAAGAAGAAGAAACAGTTCCAGAAAAGTCTGTGAAGGAAAAAGTGTGTTTCAAAGGAAGGAGTCCCTTCTTCCCATTCCCAAACATAAGAGAATGGGAGAAAATATACTTAAAAGAAAATAGATAATACTCCAGTATTGTAGCCAACTTTTAAATCACCCCCACCCACTCAATACTCACCCCAAATAGTCAGTACTGGCAACTCTTTGCAGAAGAACACAGACAATAGCTTACCATATTAATGGGCTGTTTTGGTCCAATTTCGCAAAGTTCAGAGTCCCATGGGAAAAAGAGTCCCTAAGTTAAAAAGCGGCTGATGAATTACAAGAGTTTCAACAGAAGACTGTAAGGGAGAAACAGTGAATAAATAAAAGCAGGAAAAGCCTTCACTTGGCACAGTAATCCTTCCTTCACTGTTTTTGGGGTTTTTTAAAATGTTTGTGTGAATGAGTACATAGCCTATACTTCTTTAATTGTTTGCATTTTGGAGAGCCCTTTGTTCTCGAGAGGTGCCACTAAGAGTGCTTATTCCATTTTTCTTCTGCTTTTTAATTAAAAAAAATTGCAAATGCAAAACATAGCTGGATGATTTATGATGAAAAAGACTTCATTTGAAAAGGTTTTGGTAATGAGGGCTTGGAAGATGCATTTGGTAGTTAAACTTCAATGTACTTTTTTCCATCTATCCTGACCAATTTTTATTTGCTGATGCAAAAACCAATGTAGACTTATGACTCATCTGTTAAAATTATTTTCAATCACTGCATTGTTTTTTATTCACAGGAAGTTCGCAGTTTACATTTTATCAAAAGAGGAAAAAATAATTCACTCTTAAATATTTATCATACTACAAATTTAGAAACAGAAAATGGTGAAAAAACATCTCTAAAATCAGCCATTGTGCTGGCATTTAGTCTGTGATGGAGGTCCTAGCTCTTCTGAGAACAAAACAAACTTGTCTGGCTGCAGGCATCAGAAGAAGGCAGCAGTCTGCATATGGAGTAGCTGGGAGCAGCTAACCAGCACCACTGGTAATTGTGGCCCCAGTTTAGGCTGAACCAGTCCTGCTGGGTGCCTTGACCCTTCCTCTCTAGGTCTGGTAGGTGTGGGAGTGCAGGAAAGTTGGAATTCTTCCTTCTGGAAGAGCAAGAAGGAGCCTGCTGCTGGTGAGGTTTGGCAGAAGGACAAATGGGTTGACAGATTTTGGCAGCCTGCTTTGCGAAATGGGTCCATCATCCTCGGGGAAATTAAAATTTAAATGTCTCACAGCCAGAAGAGATGTGTGGGTGAACTGGGGATGAATATGGATTGTGTGGAGTCAGAGAGAGAAAAAAACTCTGGGCACTCTGGTTTTCACAAGACGTGTTATTGGTCACCTGGAATTTATTTTCCTTTCTTTAAAGCTGCAGTTTATTTGAAGTTTGAGCTGCTAGATGGCAATGGGAAGGAAAAGAACTGCTTGGGCTGCTAGAACAAGCTCTTTGGTGGGGACCCAGTGGGAACAGGGAACTCCCTGTCTCAGGATGCCGCGGGTGCAGGAAGTTTGGATGCAGTGTCTGGGCAACTTCATGGAGTCCAGATCTAATGGAGTCTGTCGACAGCAAAGGCAACTTTCCAGGCAGTCTGTGAGTTATAAGTGGTTCGAAGACTGGCAGAGCACCCTGGAGAGGAATTAGCGCATGCCTGCTTTTTTCTTCTGCTTCTTCCTTTGTATCCTTGATCCTGGCTGGAGACAGGATACTCTGTCAAATAACCTGACCCCAAATAACCTGGTCTAACACAAGCAGCCTGTCTCATACTCTGACGATTCATTTGTGCAATGACATAATGTCTTTAGCACACAGTAAGCCACCAAAAGTCAGAATTATAAGTCTCAGCATGTTGCCACATGCAGGGGTGGCTCTGGCCTCAGTGACAGCACAACTCATCCCACTGGAACTTTATAAGCCTCACAAAATCCTTCCTTGCTTTCTGCCGTAGCAGTGCCAAAACACACCAAAGGTTTAGAAGAACATTTTGTATAAAACAGCAATAACAGATGCCATTCTTGGTGAAGATAATACTAACAGGTTGAGAATATTTAGTGGTTATGTGTGGGGAGGTAAAAAAGGATCCACATTCTTCTAAAGGACTTTTCACGTTCATCCTACACACCCTTTTTTGAGCTCATTTGTTGTCACATTTCCATCTTCTGTGAGCTTCGATGGAGTCAGCAAAATTCCGAAGTAAAGACTTATAACAACTTCATACAGCATGTGGCAAATGTCCATATACCTGCATATTAATGTATCCTTAGTGAAGGCTCTAACACATTGCAGAGATCTTGTGTGTCTGTGTTCCAGCACAACAACCCTCAGAGAGGATTTTTCCAGCTGGACTGAGCACAAAAAGGGTTTTCAGGATGAAGTTAAAAGGTCTGTTATAGGTAATGACAATATTCTCAGCTTTCCAGTCTTTTACAAATAAATAGTCTTGTCTTGTTAGTTGTATCTTTCCAAAGGATAAAATTTTCTGTTCTTTCTTTAAATGTTATCATTCTTTTAATCCTACATGCACACACACTCATGCCTGCTGCATTATTTTCTTGAGACCCCCATCAGCTAAAAAGCCTTGGAGCTGCCAGCAACCACATGAGGCTGTAAATAGTTCAGGCCAGAGCCAGAACCTCACCCTACAGTCCTGCATGGTGTGGACATGTCATCTGGGGCAGCACAAAGGGAGGCATTGCTTCATTGTTTCATGGCATGAATGTGACTGGAAAAAGTCATGTATTTTGGCCTAATTCTGCCACCATATAATTATTAAAAGAAGTGCATTGCCATTACTACATTGCTCATAAGGACCGCATAACCTTTGTGCATCTGCTTTTGTTTATTTAATAACCTCTTTGTGACTTGCCTCCTCTTTTTCACAGACAGGTTACAATGTGTGGTTGCAGTGCAGCACAGCAGAGACTGGTGAAAATTTAATATGACAGAGAAATCATTGTTCTATCTGAAATACTTCTTACTGGAATACAAAATGCATCTTACACTTTGTGTAAGAAATTTCTATTGGAGTTGTGCCTAAGGCAGAGAAAAGAATTTTTTTGTTGCTCATCTGAACATTAAAGAAGGGGGATGAGCAAAGTAATTTTGGATTTTTCGAGAAAAAAGAATTAATAATATGATTTTGGAGTTGACAAGATTTTTTTGAGCAAACCCACTCTTTGTTTCCTTTCTGTGTCACAAAGTGAAGATTGTTCACAAGGGAAAGGTATCATTTTGATTTGGGTTTTGTTATCCTTTTCAAGTTGCTTATTCACTTTTGAAACAAAAAGCCTTTTTGAGAAGTAAAAACGCCAATGTGCAATATTGTGTTATCTCCACCAAAGGATCACTTCTTCCTTTTTGATGAGTCTGTCCCCTCAGTTAGTGAATAGAGTCAAACCTCTCAGCTGTATTTCTCAGTCATGACAAAAGCTCTTTGCCAGAAGATGTTTCCAGGTTCTATTTGCAGTGCAATTATCAACAGCTTTAATGTTGCTCTGATTTGTAAACTTTATTGTTTTTCTACAAATTCATTACAGAATTATTTGTGAAAGCAGGAAATGTGTCTTATTACTTCCTAATCATTTTAGCTGTAAACTGTCTGGATGTTGTCCAGCTAATATATCAAATGCTCTTTCTCTGAAAGAGTCCTACCAAAATTTGGGCACACATAATGGTAGATAATTAATTATATTAATCACAGCTAGTAATTTCAGATGGCTCTCTGAACCTGACACATACTAATGCATCAATTTAAAAAGATGCCAAGCTCTATTGCTGGGATCTAATAGGAGATAAGTCATCTATGATATCACTTACACTTCTGAGTATAAATTATGCAGGCCAGTAATTTCATAAACACAAAATTTTAATGACGTTCCCTGAGCAGCAATATCCTTCTAGAATTACTTTGTGTGTGTCGGTTTTTTAAATTTTTTTTTTTAGTATACACGTGTAAACTGCTGTCCAGGGAATTCACCAAGGCAAACAAACTTCCAGGGACCTGTCAGGCCGTGTGACTTGGTGAAAACAGGTGAGAGGAGCAGAAGAGGTGACACATTGCTCACCTGTGAACTGGGCACAAGCCCTGCATAGCCCCTGTCAAACCATAGTGCCTCTCTCACCCTGGATCAAGGCAGCGTGATATTGGATGGGATCTGACTTGGCCCTCTCAGAAATGCCACTGCACTTTACATGAATTCTTATCTCGAAGCAATTTTCTCTCCCAAACATTCTGTACCTTTGATACCAGTGCCTGGGAAAATGTCATTAAAGTGCTGTCCCAAACAGAGTGGAGGAATGATAGACCATAAAGTTTAATCTGCCACCTCTTTCTGTACTCAAGCAAGTCAAATCTGAAGCCATGTAATCATTCCCCCAAGAGCATATTATCTATTCACAGTCATAAGACTCTCCTGTGTAAAAAAGAGAGGTAAACACAGCAGCAATCAGATCTGAAGAGAAATGCACATGAATAACATGTTAATTTGGTGACATATTTTCTGGGTGTAGGACACAGAAAAACAGATTCTCACTTTCTCCATTGAACTTGCTATGATAGCTTAATTAATGACTATTTTAACTGATATTTAACTTTACAGACTGATTTGGTGTATTCAAAGGCTGAGCTGTGCTGCTGTCTCAGGTAACTCACGTTTCTTTCTCAAGCTGCTCCTGAATATACACAATCATTGCCAGCACAAATACTGTTATGTAAAAACTTCATCTCTAAATTCACTTTCCATGGACAATAAAAAGCAATTACTTGCATATTTGCAGAAAGGAGAATGAAACTTGCACAAGCACAGATGAAACAAGTTAATTTCAAACTCTTATGGGAAATTTACTGATAATTTGCTCTGTTATTCACCAAGGCCTTCATGAAAAGCTGAGAGAAACAATGAGAATCATCTAGCAACGTTTTGCTATTGCTTTTCATATATGCATTTTAAATGAAGAGAGACCTGATTGTAAATAAACATCCCCAGAGTATTAACAGCTATCTGCAAGTGGTCTAACTACTTAACAAGTCAAATAGTGATTTCAGAGGATGTATTTGGTACAGTAGGTGGGATAGTAAATGAAAATAAATATCAAATTTACTGTGATTTGACAGGTGACTGGGAACCCATTAAATTGCTGTAACACAATTACTTGTGATCCCCTGGCCTTTCTTGAATTCTCAGCCTCCTCACTAGAATGTTACTCCAGGAGCAATCATTTTTTCAGCTCTGAGCCATGAAAAGTTGTGGCTAGATTATTTTTTTTTAATGTGCGTGCTTTTTTGTTTGTTTGTTTGGGTTTTTTTTTTTTGTTTCCTATAAACCTGAAAATTTTAGACTCACTTGAGAATTCACAGGCATAATGAGATTAATAATGTGTGTTAAATGAATTCTCAGTCTTAGAGAAATCTGAGTTATGGGGTATTCAGTGCCCTATGGACAACTGATGAGAAGAGCTCAGATGAAAACATTTCCAAGACAGATGAGGACAGGAAGGTGATGGTGGCAAAAACAAAAGAAGAAGTGGGGATGACAGGTACTCAGACAGAGGTAAATTTAGTGAAAAAATTACATTATTGGCTTGTTCCTTTCCCAAAATCAAAGTAGAAACAATTGTATTGGTTGGTTTGGATGTCCAAACTGTGCAAAATGCCAAGTCAGTCTGTCTTCCTAGTGAAATAATTTATTTTTTTCAGCAGTTTTTATTCTGTCCCCTCAGTGTGTTTGGCTGCTTACTGCCTGGCCATTGACATATTCTCCAGTTTGTGTGGGCAAGAAAAATGATGTCTGGTGATGAGGCGTGGATTAACTCTACAACTAAAGGAAAGTTGTTAAGTAGGTATGTTTATTCCAGCACTGGGACACATGGGGAATATTTTCCTTAAAGCGTACGCACCCCAATAATGCTCTGTCCGGTTTATATTGAGTTACAAGTTACATATGCATAAAGTTACACAATGCCCCCATACATATTCATTATCTATTCCTGCTTTGTATTATAATGAGTCCAAAGGTCATTTCAATATGCCTGCGCCTGTGCAGTGCTGCCTGGTGGTCATGGGCAGGGGTCTTGAGATGAAGTAAAGGAGTCTTCTTTGGGTTGAACTCTTCATTCTGCTTTCCTGTGCATACTGTCTGGGTCTCTGGTCCAGGTCCAAACCTTGAAGCTGGCTTGGGCTGGTTTCAGGTTCCAGAAACAAAATATCTGGTCACGGTTCCTTCTCTTTATCAATAGTTTGGCATCTTCTTTATATCCTCATTCTTTGCTTGGCGAGCACAAAAATATTGAGCAAGCTATATGCATTGTTTTAGTAAGCAGCCCCTAGGAAATAATTATCTACCTCCTAGTCCCTAAAACACAAGCTGTATACCTTGTTTTAACAAACTCCTTCTAGTAAATCACTTAGCTCCCCTAAATCAGTGAGATCTGGGTTTATGATGAGAAAGTGTGCGTCCTGCATGCCGTGTGTGCCCTGTGTACCCTGCGGCACCACATTTCCCATACACTGCTGACCCTGTGCAGACAGCAGAACCCTCGGGAGGTGCCACGTCACAGGAACAGACGAGAGTGGGCTTTGGCACCAGCAATGGGAGATGAGGAGAGGGAACACCCCCGGGTCAGGGTTTCCTGCCATGAGATCGTGGAGGCCTCTGATAGGGCTTGGTGCAGAGCTCTCACCACCACGATCTGCCTCGGGGCCGTATCAGTGTGGTAAGAGATGTTTTTCAACAATCACATCGTTATCCAGGTCACAGAAACAGCAGGCAAAAAGAGTAAATGGCATGTATAGAGAGAGCAGGCCATTTCTTGAAGGTGTAATCTTTCAGTGAGTACTCACCTGCTTTGTCTGTGGTCAATTTTAATCAGCAAGACATCTTCCTTCCTCTTCTGTACAGAAGGCAGCTCCGTTTTGTTTCATGCCTCAGAACACCTTAACTTCTGCCTTGTCCCTTCCGTAAAATTTCATGGAAGAGCTTCGGACAGCTGTGCTAAGCACTCTTCAGTGTGCGTAGCTGCTCTGTGCTAAAACACCTGGCTGTGAGAGAAAGGTTGTCTTCCTATTCAGCACTTACATTTTTTGTCCACCTGAAAAGCTTTGTTTTCTTGATTTAATCACAGCCTACTGAAATTCGTGGAAAATCTCATGTTGCTTCAAGAGGCTGCAGGTTATGGTGTAAATTTTATCCTTGATTTTATTTAGGTCAAGAATTCACCCTTAGGGTCTGAACTAGTTTGGAGTCACTCCGATTTTGCCATGAGGAGTTTCAGTTCTGAGATGAGTGGTTTGTTTCGAAAGTGGTATTTTTTTTCTTTATGCTTGTGTACCTCCAACCAGGAGAGGAGATCCTGCTAGTGAGGGCTATTGCAGAATGTGCAATCAGGTGATGAGGAGCTGATCCTTAGCAATGTTCTCCTCCTCTATCTTCACATAACAACTCCTGGTGGGAGGAAACAGTGTTCCAGGAAAGCTCATCCTGATCTGGCAGCTGATGATGATTATGTTAGGAGAAATGTCTACAGTCTCTCTTGATTAGGTAAATCATTCTTTTCATCTGAATTAAAGCGCCTTTTAAAGGTTTCCATCTGAAGTCTGCAACTGTCTTACCGCTGAGTTCATGTGATAAGGTAATGTCACTTGGTGATTAAACCTTACCCAGCCCTTGAAAGTTGTACCTTCAAGTTACAAAACCGCAGTGGAACTTTGAACATCTCTCTTGTCCAGTCTATTTTATAGTATTCATTGCTTTAGGCAAAAGGGAAGCTAAATTAGCTAGTGTGAAGCACTCTGAATTCCTCAGACAGGACTGAAAAGTAAAGTTGTGAAGCTGCTCCACAAGCCTTCAACAGAAAAGCAATAAATACTTTATAAAATGCATAGCTGGGTCTGGTAGGGCTCTCATACCATAGTAGGTAGATTTGAAATTTTTCAAGTTGACCACTTGAGACCTGTCAGTATGACTGTCCATTCTTGGGCTATTTGAGAGCCACCAACTCACTGAACTTTAAAAGGTATGTGTCAAAAGTGGATTTTGATGCCCCTTTTTATTAATAAAACCTGTCTTCCACTGCCTTTTACATTGTCTATTTCCACACATCCTTCCAAAATATATCACCGGCTTCCTCAAGGAGCTGTCACTGATCTCAATACTACTTTTTTCTATCCTCTCGTAAGGAAATGAGGCAGGAGTTTATTGCATTCAGTCTGTTTCTTACTTCTTCAAATTCATGTATATGTCCATTTGGTAATAATTTTTTTTTCCTCAGCTTTAAGGGTCTTTTTCTCAATAGATGTATGCCCTGTTTCAGGTGAATTCATGTTAGAAAGTAGACCCAGCTTGCATTACTTTACATTCTTTAAGGTGTTTTAAATGATTTATTTAAATCTTCATATACAGTCTACCAGGAAATACATGGGAAGAGATTTTATTCATGGTCTTGGGCAGAAGATATTATGGGTGGAAAACTGGGAACAGCCTTCTATAGGGATGTGAGAGGCAGAGATATTTGGGTTGATCCCATGTGTCCTCCTGTACAAATGGCCAGATCCACAGCTGGTTTGTCCTGATATGTCTACCTCATTTAAAAAAAAAAAAAACACAGACAAAATACTGTGTCACAAAAGAGGCAGCCCCTAAAGAAGGAACACTCTTAAAGCTCAGCATAAATATTTCAGGATTAACAAATTCCTTTAACAGGGAAGCAAATGTAGAGTGACCTCATTCTGGTCAAAAGCTTGAAACCAAAACAACTTCTGGGCACCAGTGCATTTAATGAACATGTTGCTAAACCTCAAGGGCCTCACTTTTTTAAAGAAGCATCATTTCACACTCCTGTGCTGTCCAGTTGGGTTTTTATAACTGCTGACATACCCACATAGCCTTTAGCTGAATCACACTTGCTTTTCCTCAATGCCATTCAAGTCCAGCAAGATGCCACACATAATTAGCCACTTCTGCATCCCTGGTTTCTGCAGGCTGGGAGACAGCGGGAGGAGGATCACTGTGTTTTATGTTTGTTTGTGCCTAAAGGCAGGGAAGTGACCTGAAAGAGAGGTGGACTGGGGAAGGGGTGAGCAGTGATGGGCTCTGTCGAGGAGGGTGCTGCACCAGGCTGGGCAATCTATTCTCAGATGGCAACTTGCAAAAGCTTCCAAGGAGATGTAAGGAGTCAGGCACTGGCTCTGAGGTGGAGCAGAATGCTTGGAGGGAAAACAGGGGCTGAAATACTAGCTGAATATATATACCTTCTCCAGTGGCCATTAATTGAAACAAGATAAATATATTCCCATGAAAAATATCCAGTTCCACCGGAAATTAATGTCAACTGGTTGTCAAATTTACACTGATGTCTGTGAAAACCTGCCTTTAAAAAATGCCTGAGTGAACAAACTTCTTCAATCAATTACTCCTACTTACAGGCAGAATGTACTCATGATATTTCCTTGTTCCCTGTGCTACAGAAAAAGCCTCTGGATAGCAATTGAAAAGATGCTCCAAACAAAGGCTAATCCAGCCTCCTTTGTTAGTGCCTTTCACATAATGAGGCTATCTCAGACAGCCTCCACATTAGCTCACCTATGAACAGGGCAATAAGTGTTTCAAAATGATCGATTTGTGTAACTCGGATAATCTGTGAAGGATCCAGTTATAGCTTCTCATGAGCAGAGCCCATCTGTCAGCTCTTGCCCTCTCTTCTCTCTCCACATGAAAAAGTGAGAATGTATTTGGGGAACAGAGCAGTAACTGCTGGGTCCTTGAGTGACTGTTCAGACAATCTTCTTGTTTAGGTGTTCTGACCTTGTCTGATGCAGTTTTAGAATGATCCAGTGATCGAGAGATAGGAGCAGCCTTTGTCACTCTGTGTCACCATCATCATACATGGCATTCTGTAGCTAAAACCAATCCTTCCTACAAATTATTACTAATTTCCTCTTGTTCTTTCAGAGAGAAAATGAAATACAAGTTTTTTACATAATTGAGGAGTGTTGTATACTTTCCTGTAATCTCACTTCTTTCTGATTCTCTCATAGCTCATGCTTATCACATTGATTCCTATACTGTTTTGGTTTGTTTTTTTTTTTTTTAAATAATGTCCTGCACTGTTTCAAATTTTTCAGAAATATTTGTAACATGTGGTGCCCAGAGCCAGTCACTAATTTCTAGCTCAGACTCCCCTACTACTAATTGTAGTGGAATAATTATGACTGATGTTTTCAATACATTATAAATGGAAGATAATTTCAAAACAGAAATTGCTTTTTGTAGCAGGAATCAACATTAGTATTACAGAATGATCTGAATTGGAAGAGACCTTCAAAGATCGCCTAGTTCCAATCCCTCCTGTCAGGGACATCTTTCACTAGATCAAGTTGCTCAAAGTCCCATTCAATATGACCTAGAACCATTCTGATGGTGGGACACCCACAATTTTCCTGAACAACCTGTGCCAGTGTCCCAACATCCTCATTGTAAAAAAATTTCTTCCTTATGTCCAATCTAAACCTGTCCTCTTTCAGTTTAAAACCTTTGTCCTGTCACTACAGGCCTTGGTAAAAATCTCTCGATCTTTCTTATACACCCTGTTTGTATATTGAAAGGCCAAACTAAAAATTGAATTGAAAGGAGGAGCTTTCCCTCGTCCAGGCTGGACAAAACCAACTCTCTCAGCCTGTCTTCCCCAGAGAGGTGCTCCAGCCCTCTGAGCATCTTCATGGCCTCCTCTGAACGTGCTCCAGCAGGTCCATGTCCTTCTTATGCTGGGGATCCTACAGCTGGACACAGCACTCCAGGTGGGCTCTCACAAACGTGGAGAAGAGGGGCAGAATCACCTTCTTGACCTGCTGGCCATGCTTTGTTTCATGAAGCCCAGGACACGGTTGGGTTTCTGGGCTGTGAGTGCAGCTTGCCAGTGCGTGTCTAATTTTGCATCCACCAGCATCCCCAAGCCCTTCTCTGCAGGGTTGGTCTCAATCCCTTCATCCTCCAGTCTGGTTTTGGATTGCTCCAACCCAGGTGCAGCATCTAGCACTTGGCCTTGTTGAACTTCATGAGCTTTGTATGGTCACACACCCCAGGCCTCTCCAGGTCCCTTTGGATGCCATCCCTTCCCTCAAGTGACTCCACTGCACCACTCAGCTTGGTGGTCTGTAAGTTGCTGAGGGGGCACTCAATCCCACTCACTCTGTCACCAATGAACACATTAAATAGTACTGGTCCCAGTATGTACTTTTGAGGGACAGCACTTGTTATTGGGTGATGAATACACTGTTCTGTTGAGCACACCTAATTTACTGAAAAATTCCTTAGTCTATTATTTCTTATTCTATACTGGACTCTTATCCTCTTCTTTAAAATATCAGATTTAATAATCCAACTTCACTTAACTAATATTTGAACACTGAAAATTAAACTTTCTTGTTCTTCTTTTATTAGTTCTTTTCAAATAAGAAATACACTGACATTTCATTTTCGGTTTGGTCTTTTTTTTGGTTGTTGATTTTTTTTTTTAAACTCCTGATCTGTTTGTACAATTTATCCTGATTTCCTTTTTTTATTCCATGACAGCAGTATGCGATTGTGCTGTTTAGCCTTTCTGACTGTAATTTTCCTGATTACTTCAGGGAGGAGAAGGGCAAATCAGGCTGCTACTGAATAGATAACATGTATGTTGGTAGTGTTACTCTTCTAAAAGGATTATGACATCCAGTCATCTTTTCTGTACACGGCTATAATGTAAAGTTTTATCATTTGACTTTTATCACCTCAGAGATTATCTCGTGTCTACAGTATCTTACCCCACCTCTGAGGACACGGCAATTTATCTGCTGATGAAAATTTTGTCAGGAGAAAAAGTGAACAATTTTTGTGTGTTGATACCACAGATTTCAACTGTTACTGATTTATCATACTCGGATGCCTTGATGAAATGCTGTAGCCAAGATTTGGTTTAAGATATTTATATAACATATAGATGGTGGCAATAATTCTGCGCTGAGCCATGCTTTTAACAACCACAATCAGTTATTCCTTCTGACATAGGAAAGATATAAAACATCAGCTGAAGTCTGATGAGTTATGAAACACCCTGACTCATTTGATACATTAACACTGCAGAAATTTTGGAACAAATTACCTTACTCACAATGAAAATTAATAATATTTATCTCTCTTTTCATCCTGAAATATTTGAAGGCATTTCTTAGACATCTGGTAGCCAACATAGACAAGTGACATAAAACCCATCTGTATTCCCTCAGAAGTAAATGAGGGAATCACAGGAAGACAGAGTTACATTAAAGCTGACAATTACCAATTGTCACAGGAGCTATACACAAAAAACCCACTATCCCAGCTCAGCTGCTAACGTTCTGCTTTACTTCAGGCAAGTTTTCCAACATATCTGCCCTAACATTCCTATTTACAAAATACCTAATGTAGAAAGCCATGTAGAGACCCTGGAGGGCTGCCAGCATAACCAGAGCTTATGGCTCTCTTGCTGTCTGTATGTAAACAGTATGTCTGCGTCAGTATGGGTTAAGGCTATATCGTTAAGGCACAGCTTGTTGGATTTAATATTTCCTCAGCACTTTACAAACATGAACTCATTATCTTCATCTCGCAAATTGGGTGGCTGATTGTACCATCTCACTTTCACAAGTCAGGAAACTAAGGTGGGAGGCAAAGCAAACTAATTAAGCTGCCATATGATACAATGTAAGGTGGCATCAGCATCTTGAAAAGTTGCCCTTGGGTTTCTAGATGATCAATGAAGAGTAGGGTGTGATTTATGTCATCCTAAAGTCGATACCTATGTTTGGTTAAATGACTCACTCTGCTTCACCGTCTCTGTGGATTTGTTTTCTATTAACTATAATAGGAAGACAAGAAACTTGCTCAGATGTCAATGCTTACATTGCTGGATAGCTAATTTAGTTAGGTAAGTTTTGGGAAGCTAAGAAATGCAAACCCTGCCCTGAAAGAGACAGTGAAATGCAAATAACACACACAGGAGCATCTCCCCAGGGAAGTGGTCACTGCACCAAGCCTGACAGAGTGCAAGGAGCGTTTGGGCAATGCTCTCAGGCACATGATGTGGTTCTTGGGTCTGTCCTGTGCAGGGCCAAGAGCTGGACTTGATGATCTTTGTGGGTCCCTTCCAACTCAGGGTATTCCATGATTCTAGGATACTTTTTAAACGCCCATTAAGCCCGTGGAAACCAGACTGCTCTAACCCTTTTGTTAGAATCAAACCACCAGTAAAGCATGCATAAAATTGCCTTTCTCCCTGCCATGATCAGCTGTCCCTTCCCTTTGAGAATGACCTGTAGTCACAAACCCCAGAAACAATTCCTCTGTCATGAGTGTCACCTCTCTGCCTGGAGTACATGTGAGAGAATGCAGAGACCATGGGGCAAATCCAGCAGCCTGCTACCTAAGGCTGCCAGATGGAAGCTGATTGCATGAATGATGGAAAAGCATAACTAGGATGGCATATTTGGTTGTTTACTATGGATTCCAGATTTCAGGGATGTGACTGCTTCTTTTCATTGACTGCACAGAGAAACTGTGTGTGACGGTCTGCGTCCTGCACTGCTTTCATAAACATCTTTGTGGTCATAAAGGGCGTCACGAGTCTTAGGAGATTGAACAATGAAGGTGACTTCAACTATTGTTTGGTCATATTGCTAATTATTATAGTATTTGGATTTTAAAAAATGTCATCCAAAACCATGTCTTTAGAGACAGAGCAGCTTAGAGACCGATAAACATGTGAACTGATGGCTCTTCATTAGAAAATAGAAAAAGAAATAGAAACTCAGGAGAGAAAGTAGTTCAGTTTCTTTTCATACAATATATTTCTTTTTTACAAAGAAAAAGGGGTTATGGTTTAAAATGCTGTCGATTTTTAAGGTACAATGCAGGTGGATTTTGAGGAGCCATGTGAAATGCTTTCAAGGTTTCCTAGGGAGCATATGGTTAATTAAAAAACAAACCCAGCAAACAATGACACAAACAGAATACCAGTGACTAGCACTTATCCCATCCATCAGACACGTGCTGGAGCATAAACATGGGGGTATATTAGCAGTTATTGATGCCATCTGGTCTTTTTTCTATTGTGATTTTGTAACACTTTCTGCATTTTAACGGCGCCACGTTGGAGGGAATTGCTAGTGAGAAGTAACAGCAGTCCAAGCACAGGAAATTCAAACAGTTAATGATGCAGAAAATGCATGAGAAATGAGGTTGGAAGTTTGGCGTCCCTGCTCATAAACAAAAGGTAACAGCAACCACAAGAGCAACAAACAACACATCTGTCGATTTAAGCACTGAAGTTTTTCTGCCTAGGAAAAGAAATTACCATCTAGAGATTAGAAACAGTGTAAACCACTGTGACCCAGAAGCACATTTAAGAGGAAAGGCAATTTATCTAAGCTTTCAGCTCTTCTGAGGTTTCTGCAGGAGCAGGGAAGATGCAGAGAGTGTGTTTGCTGAGGGCTGAGGGGTCAGGAGCTGTACACAGCAAGTACATCTGCAAAATGAGCTGTCTGAAGTGGCTGGTAGGACAAGGGGCAATGGCTTCAAAGTGCAGGAGGGTAGGTTTAAACTGGAAATTGAGAAGAAATTCTTTACTGTGATGGTAGTGAGGCACAGGCACAGGTTGCCCAGAGAAGCTGTGGCTGCCCCATCCCTGGAAGTGTTCAAGGCCAGGCTGGATGGGGCTCTGAGCAACCTGATCTACTGGAAGGTGTCCCTGCCCGTGGCAGTGGGGTTGGATTAGATGATCTTTTAAGTCCCTTCCAACCCAAACCATTTCATGATTCTGTGATTCAATGACATTTTTTGTGTGCTCTACAGGGCTTGATGGCAAGATGCAGGTAGCCGAACTTGTAAATCCATGCACAATTTTTGTGCCTAATAAACATATTTTTGGTAGGATTTAAAGCATATTGTTTACACTAAACCTGGGAAGAAATGTGGAATACAGCTATCTGTGCCTGGAGAAACATTGTTATCGAGTTGAAAATACGAATGTTCTATGTTATTTCAGGATGACAATATTTTTCTTCTTATTTAAAGAACAATATTAAAACAAAACTATAAAAAAAAATCCATCTAACTGATCAGCTACAGCAACCAGCAGTGAGAGCCCTTCAGATTTGTTTTTAGCTGGTGGCTAAATGCATGAATCTGTGATACGAAAATCTACACTCACACCAAAGACCTTCCCAGGTTGTCCTAGGCTCTCCTGTTACAGCTGTCTCATCCTAAATAGTAGTGGAATATTAATTGAATTAGCCATTTGGTCCGATTTTCCTGTATCTGAACACATTGTGAGACTCTGACTAGAATTTCTATCTTGGTTCTGAAGAATGTCTTCTGGCCAAAATTCAAGAAAACATTTGTAGTCAAATGAAAAGTTGCAGCAAATGGCAATTTTGCAATAATTAAAAATAACACATTACCAGTGCATTTGCAAACAGGAGTGTGTAGTACCCGACTTGGATGTTTAACGTTTCTGCAGTGATGAGAACAGCATAGAACTCGGGAACCCTGCAGCATCTCTGCCAGATTTCCTGAGCAGTCTTGCATGAGTCACTCAATCCTTTGTGCTTTGCTTTTATCCCCCTCTGCCATCCAGGATTCCTCCTATTCTTTCTCAGTCATATGGCAAATGGCAAAATCATTCTGGGAGGATGTTGGATGATGATATTTACTGTAGTCAAATACTATGAAAGAAAGCTTTTGTCTCTTTTTAACTGCTCTGTAAACTTTGGTTGCTCTGAAAGTTTTGATGCTTCCGTTGTTCTTCACCAGCTTATCACAAGCCTTAGCCTTGTCATGTCCAAGGAATTTATCTTTTCATTATTTTCTCATTATTTCTACACATACTCCTTCCTAAACGACACATCAGAAGGAGAAAAAAAATAAACACCTGCTGTTCCTGTCTATGTTCTGCAGCTAGAGAAAATGAGTCATTAGTTCAGTGGCAGCTCCCAGCCCACTTACAGAATCTGTGAACATTGACCTTACCCTATTGGGTTTTAGGAAAATATCCAGCCGCAGAGGGTAAGATAAATAACACAGATTTCATTAAAGGGAAAAACTTAGGTTCATTTCGGCTGTTAGCAAAGATGGGAGTGTTTATGGATCATGTAAGGGTGTTTGCACATCATTACAGATCACTTGCTTTTCACTCATGTAACTGTAATAGTGTTTCAGTGCAGAGCTCTACGTAAGGGATTTTATCCAAATGACAATAAATTTGCTTTTATCAGTGATTTTATATGGACTCTGTGAAAACATGTCCTGGGCTGTCATGTCCCCAGTCCATGGGGACCACACAATTGTGGTCACTGGTGACAAAGAGGATTGGTGGGAACCTTTACCTAGTGAACACAAAAGGCTGTGGACAGAGGGGCTCCTGCACATTTATAACCTCCTTGCTGGTCATGCCAGGACAGCCCTGAGTGCAGCCACAAAAACCTGGGATTCCCCAGTGCCCAGTAGAGTCACATTTGCATAGGGGTTATCAGGCACATCAGGCCAATTAAATCCTTGATATCAGTCTCTTTATGAGCAAAAGCACTCTGGGATGAATATCCTGAAGCCTTTTACATCCCCAGTGGCTTAAAAGTTCTTATTTGTAGGTGAGATATTGGTGTCTTGGTCTTGCTCATGGTTAACCAATCTCACAATCAGGTTTTCCTTTTTCTGCATCTTTTATTGTTTGGTTGGTTGGCATTTTTTATTTGGTTGATTGGTTTTGGAATTTTAATTTTTTTTTTTTATTTTTAGGAATGACCAAGCATTACCTGGACACAAATCCTACCCTAGCTCTAGAAGCAGATAGTGAGCACCACAGCCAATGCTGTACCTGACCTTTTGCTAAAAAGCTGGACCAAAGGCACTAAAGCCAAGAAAACCTTGCAGCAGTTTCTTCAAACTTTGAAGAAAAAATGACCCACAGAAATAGGCAAAACTGTGAAACTGCACTTATTCAAAACACAAAAATGGAGGAAGTGAAGCAAACATGCTAATTTCCACTTAATCATTTCACAGTATGTCATTATACTGTGAAATCCAGCACAGCAGAGTGTCAGCACCAAAGAAATAAACTCTTGCCATGCCACCCTCTTTCCTGAATTTTAAGAAGGGCTCAGCACACCTGTCTGCCCAGGAGAAGAGCTGTAATTAGTGCTGAGTGACTGTTTCTGTAGCTGAGTGGATGAGGTAGACACCAGCACTCGCTCAGCACAGTCAGTAAAAGTCTGCACCATTCACAAACTGCAGATTTGTTCACACTTAGCATTCTTTTCATATCACTCCACTGAGAGTTTGACTGTAACAGCAAAAATACTTTGCAATTTTAAAAGACGTCTCCCCACAGTGTTTCAGTCCTCCACAGACACAAATTAATTCAACTTCACAGAGCTCCTGGCTTAAGACCTTATTCTGTGAGTTAAATGGAGGGGAAAATGTTTTCTGTTAGTTATTAAAAAAAAAAAAAGAGCAGGTTTGGAACCCTGGAGACCCAGTGACACAGGACAATGTGATACTTCAAATAGCAAAAATTGCAGAAGCCATCTGTAATACAAAATGCAGCTTGCTGCCCATGCTTGTATCTGCTGGCAGTCACTCAGCTCTGTACATAGATAAGATTCTTGCTTACATTGAAATTGTGTGGGAAAAATGACTATAAGTATGCTTTTTCAATTGCTTCATCTATTTCTCTGTTATCTCCGCTTGTTTTCTGTTATTATGAGCGCTATAGAGCCTGTTCGGATGTGGAATGGTTAGGGAGGTTTGATCCTTCTTCTTTTATTCCAAAATGTTTTCTTTGATCTTCAGAATTTTCATTTCAGTCCTTTTTCCTACTGAGTTCAATGACTCAAGCAGACAGTGACTTCTTTTAGAAAAATGGTCTGGCAAAATTCATTAAGGACACCTAGTTCTGTCCTACAGCTGCAAGATATTCTTTTAAGGTCCAGGTGTGGTACCTAACTCTTTATCATCAGCTGAGATGTGCATGCTGGGTATGCTTATATACTACAACAGTAGGTCAGATTTTCATTTTAAACCACCACTGCAAGGGATTGAGGCAAATCCATATGGAAGAACCATAAAATAGCCCAGGTCGGAAGAGGCGTTGAAACATCTCCTGGTCCAACCTTTCATGGAAAAGGGAGCCTAGGTGAGATCATCTAGCACACCATACATCTTGAAAACCTCCAGTGATGTGTACTCAACCACATCCCTGGGGAGGTTATTCTGGTGATTGATTGATCTCACTGTAAAATATTTACTTCTTCTGTTGAGATTAAACCTCTCTCTGTGCAACTTGTCCTCACTGATCCTTGTGACTCCTCGTGAAGAGAAAGCCTTCATCCTTTTTCTAGGTGCAATATTGTGATGATGTCATCCCTGAGCCAGGTCTTCTCCAGGGGGAAAAGATCTAACTCCTTCAGTCTTTTTTCACTGACCAGGCTCTCCAACCCTCCGATCATCTTCATGGCCTGCCTTTGAACCATCTCCAGTTTGTCCATGTCTTTTGTGAATTGTGGGGACAAGCCCTGGATGCTCCACAAGCACATCTTTGTCCCTGTGGATGCAGCACAGGATCCCATTCTTCATTTACCTTCATGTACCTTCATGTACCTTCATGTACCTTCATTTACCTTCCTTGCTGCAGCAGCTTCCCTGCTGACACATCTTCAGCCACTTGTCCACCAGGAGCCCTTTCAGCAAGGCAGCTTCCCATCCACACAGAGCTCAGCCTGGAGAGGGCTCTTCGTTTAAGCCATCCCAGGGCAGGAATCTGCACTTGTCTTCATTAAACTTCAAACAGTTTTCACTAACCCACTCTTCCAGCCTGTCCAGGTCTCTCTGTAAGATGGTTTTTCCTTCTGGTGTGTCCTCCTCACCACCCAGCTTGGTGTCAACAGAAAACTTGATGAGAGCACTTTCAGTCCTGCCATCCTGATCATTTGGGAAGGTGTTGTAAAGTGTGGAGCAGAGTACCGATCCCTTGGGACCCGCTCGTGACAGGCTGCCAGCCTGAATAAAAAGCATTGATCCCCACCCCTGTTAGAACTTTCCAGCCCACCTAACAGACCATCTTAAGTCTGAGTCCTGCCGGTTTGTCTAGAAGAAAACTGTGGGAGTCAGTGTGAAAAGCTTTGCTGTCCGTGGTAAAACAGACACTGGTTACCCCATGTCAACAGAAGATAAAATTTTGTTGGGGAAGGTGACCAGGTTACTATGGAATAGCTTTTCTTTGGTAAATCTGAGGTGGCTGATCATGCTGCACTGGGATGGACTCAATGAAAGCAGCCATGGTGGAATTCATCTCACTTTAAGTGTTGTTAAAATCAGGTAAGAATTGTTCCTGCTACTGAAGATCTTTCCTCCATGTGGTTCTACGTGAACAGTTATTTTCATCTTTCTTTATGTGGATGATAATAAAAGGTATGTTCTCCCCCTTCCAGGGATAACAGAACTAGAGGGTTTATAAGGGGAAGATGTGGTAGGAATGGTATTTTCCTATTAGAGGAAAATTGTAATAATACAGTTTCTTTAATAATTTCTTGGATGAAGTTTTAAAGCAAAAATTCTAAGTATTATTTAGAAAAAAATAAAATAACATCCTTTGGTTTACAGTGTTAAAAGTTATGAAATTCTGTGGGCAGAAAATCTTTCATTAATTCCAAGAGTGCAAGGGAAATATCTTGTTTTTTAAAGCTACTCATATATGCTATTTTTTAATAAGGATGAATTTAACATAACCTGAGTAAATGCAGGCAGCTGGACAGATCCAGGCAGAAAATGACATGTGATTATCTCAATGTGACCAGTCCAAAAATAAGAACATTACATTTCTCTTGGGTACTCACAAGAAGTATGGAAATCTTAGTGCTTCCACCAAACTTTTTAATCTTCTTTTGTCTACACATAAAAGCTGATGATTTTTCTGAACTCCCCAAACAAGTCAACACAACAGCTGAGTTAGAGCACAGCTTCCAGAACCCGGGTCTAATTGCTCAGCTAGGAATGCAAAGTGTCTCTGAATAAGTTATTATTTTAATAGTAAAATCCTCTTAATTGGGCTGGTATATTTTTTAGTTCTTAAATAATATAAACAACATTTCCCTTTTCTGTTTTCTGGAACATCCCAAGTCTTTGGGCTCTTTCTGATCAACATAAGTCAATTAATATTATTTTTAAAAATTGCTGGTGACTTCTGTCACAGACTTATAAATTAAATCAGAAAAAAATATACTCAGACAAAATTTATTTTACAAAACCATTTAAAGCTCTGTCAGCATTGATGGATTGCACATTCAGGATGTCAAAAGGAATTGCTACTATACAACTGACTTCAGAATTCCTAAGCTTTAGAAGGGTAACCATTGCAGCAAGTGCAGTCCCCCCCCCAGTGAGGTGAGGTCTCTTAGACTCCAGGAGCTAATCTTGGGC
Organism: Acanthornis magna; assembly: GCA_036785705.1. Lineage (NCBI taxonomy): Eukaryota > Metazoa > Chordata > Aves > Passeriformes > Acanthizidae > Acanthornis > Acanthornis magna. The sequence continues at coordinate 7,325,815 of JAWUZG010000119.1, read as the reverse complement.
AGTGTTCTTACCCACGGGGAGAGTCAGGAGGCATGGGAGGTTATTCAGTCAATAAAAGTTGGCATGTGTGCTTATTTCACTACAAAAGGACAGAATAAATCGGTGAAAGCTGTGAAGGCAAGATGGTAAGAAGTCAAGAAATACAAGGAGTCCATAATGGGGAGAATTAAATCCTGACTTGAATGGCGTTGTCAATGGCTCAGTCAGGAACTGGAGGTACTGTGCTTTACAGGAGATGTTTGTTGATGTTTTCTTATGCTATAGGATATAAAATCAATGTTGTTTTTGTTGTGCATGATATAAAATCAATGTTGTAATTTGTTTACAGAATTGGAACGATAACCAAAAAATGTACTCTTGAGAGACTTTGAAGTGACTATGCCCTCATCAATTAGACAAATCCCTCTTACCAAACTTTCACTCCCAGGACTCAGAACTGGTCTCCATGTAAAGGCCAATGCTGCACTCCTTCCAAAAGAAACACAGGAAACTCAAACAGCTGAAATGTAGTAACGTGTGACTAAAGCTGCTGCTCCTCGAGCACTGCTTCCATGCAATCTGATGTCCCTTACTCTGCTCATCTCAGTAGCCAGGCCTCTCTCACTGACTGAGGAATTCTGATTGGGTCTTGGGCAATACAGGTTCATATTCAATGAATTAAAAAAGCACAGAACCACATTTTAAGTGGTGTGGGGCTAGCTCCTCCCAAAGGGACATTCAGAAGATACCGTGCATTAGGAGACACAATTTGGCACCCAAGTATCTGGTGCAGAGGAGGTACATCCTTCTCTGGGGTTTCCAGGGTCACTGGTTTGCTTTGCAAGAAGGACCAAAGAGACAAAATATTGAATTTCTTTTCTCTCCATCTTATAGGGTATACTCTGTCCTTGCATATGTTTGCACTGAATTGTCCTTTTATTCTTGTATTTGCAGGATGGCCGCATACTTTATTTGGATTTTCCTGAAAATGTGTTTTCTACTCCCCTCTTACTCAGGACTGTCTAAGGGCATCTGCAACAAACTTAAGACAATCATATGTACAGTTGCAAAATAGTTAAAGGAAAATTACTCAATACTGCCATAAATACATTTGAAAATATAATTGCTTTGTAGTTTAGCTAATACCAACTTGTTAATTTTTCCCCGAAATACATACATAGTACTGTATACACTGACAAATCCCTTCCCTTGACTACTATAGGTTTCCTGAGAAGTTTGTCTGGGGTTCAATTTTACTCCTGGAGAATATTTGCCACAGAAAGATAAAGCTACCTTATGCTGGCACAAGTAGTCCCTCCTGGACTCTTCCATCTGCCCAGGTTTCAGGGAACAGATGCTAGGATGAATTTCAGGCCTGAGACGTTCAGCTGAACGAGAGAATGGCTTGTGGCAGCAGCAGCTTCCAAATTACGAAGAAAATGTTTTAAAAATGGGAAGAAAAATAACCCTAAGCCCAGATACTGTTAAGTGCACTGGAAACGGGACGATGGGCAGATAATTAATCTGTAAAATGTCTCTTGCAAAGCAAAAAAAGAGGACATTGCCACACAAGGAAATGATATCTCTCCTGATAATGGCTTGTGGTTATGTTGGACAAATTTATATATTGAAAGGAAACATTTTAAAAAGGAAAAAAATATTTAAAGCAGAACTGAATTTTTTAGTTGGAAAATCACTGCAAGGTTAAAATGTTGGGATCCAATTAAGGGCTGGAAATATTTTAACAATCCTCACAGGCTTGAAATAGCAGGTGAGCAGTTATTTCTTCACCTAATAACCAGCTCTGTGTATCACATATGAAATCTTCAGGTAATGAATCTTCCAGACTGGAAATTCTTTAAAGCTAACTTTTTAAAATAGAGTCCTAGTCTTCCACCAAAATTTAAATCAGATTCCTAAAGGGTGGTAAATCACTCATTTGTTAGCCTTTAGTATGAGTCCTAGAGGATCCCAATGTGGAGCAGCAAGATTTGTCTGAAAACTTGCAGAAGTCAATGGATCCTCACACTTCAAATCAAGTTCCATGGTGGTTTGGTTTTTCATTTTGTTTTTGGGTTTTTCCACAAGTCTTGAAATATTAATGAAAACAACCAATAATACTATAATGGAAACTTCTTTTCATTTAAATTTATAATCAGCAAGCTTAATTAGCCACTTTTCAAAGTCAATTGTTATTTACTTAACATGTTATTTACTTAACATAATTACTCAATTACATCAAAATTAGGTCTTCTTGAATAACCTGATTCAAAATTTTTTAATGCTTTTTACTTTCATTAAGGACTTCATGAGTGATTTTTGTCCTTTCATTAATGAGTTCATGGCTGATTTTTTTTCTGCAAGCATTTCTACTACTTAGCATTAGTAGTATATTAAATGTGTTAAATTGGAAGTATGGGAAATGTAGATTAAAACATAGAAAATATAAACAATTTCAGAAAAAGCATTTAAGACTAAAGCATTAAAAATTCATGGGTCCTTGATTCTGTAGTTATAACAAATATTTGACTGTCATCATGGAATAGATTAATTCTGCAGTGTTAAGAAAATTTCCACGTGGCGTTGTGGACCATTGGCTATCTAATGTGAATGTCAGATTGTTTTATTGCTTAAACATTGTGGACTTGATCCACAGCTCACTGAAACTCGTTGAAAGACTTTTATTGATGTTTGTGAGATTTGGGTTGAACTCAGTATTTCCACAATTTGGGTTTTTTTCTCTCCTCTTAGTGAAGCTCCAGGTCAGTCAGAACCGGTGAAAAGTTCGTCTGTCACAAAGCACAACTTTCCCAATGCACAGAAATAATATTGCTCTCCTTGAAGAGAAAAAAATGCAGTAAGGAAGAGGACAGAGCAGTTGTTGGACGTCAGAGGAGGGCCAAGAAGACACTCAGAGGGCTGGAACATCTGTCCTATAAAGGCAGGCTGAGAGAGATAGCCTGGAGTAGAGAAGACTCCAGGGAGACCTTATTGTAGTTTTTCAGTACTCAAAGAGGGCTTATAAAGAAGAGGAAGAGTGATTTCTTACATGGGCAGATAGTGACAAGACAAAGAGTAATGGTTTCAAACTAAAAGAAAAGAGATTTAGATTAGATGTTAGGAATAAATTCTTTTCTCAGAGGGTGGTGAGGCCCTGGCACAGTTTGCCTGTGTAAGTTGTGGATGTCCCACCTCTGGAAGTGTTCAAGGCTGGGCTGGATGGGGCTCTGAGCAACCTGGTCTAGAGGGTGGACCATGGCAGGAGGCTGGAACCAGGTGATCTTTAAGGGCCCTTCGAACTCAAACCATTCTGATTCTACGATTCTGTGGCATCTATAGGCTTCCAGAGACTGAATTCAGATCCCTGCTATGCCTCAGTCTTACTATGTAACCTTAGCCAAATAATTCATTGTCATATTAGCATATCCGTTGTTTCTTCTTTTAAACTTTCAAAGTCATGAAACCAAGGCAGGAAAACCTTCTCAAACGTGCTTGGGTTACAGGTTGCCAAAAATGTTCAAGGTTACCCACATCTGGGGGTGGTAACAACAGCCTTTATTTTCAAGAACAGAAAATAGAACATTGACTATAGACCATCTCCAGCTAGAATGGCATCTCATTATGTTTTGAATTGGTACAGGGAAAATAATTATGCTGTAGCTCTGTGAGGAGAGCATTTAGGACCCATGGTGGAAATACAGTGAGTTGGTGAAATCAGGGATGTAATTTCTTTGATCAACTCTATGTACCTGCTTTAAGATGAAAGATACACCCTGTAAAGACTTTGAATAAGAGCTTAAAGTGATTTGGTCAGGTGTGGATGCCTGCCCTGGAAGCATCCACATTTAATCAGAAGAACCGAATTTCTAAGATGCCCTAATATTGTACTGGAACCGGAACTTGGAAAAGGGTATTTTACTATATTTATTTGTGTGGACCCTTGTTTTCCAAGCAGAAAACAGGAGTGTCAATGCCTCAGATGCTCAGAAGTATCCATATCCCTCACAAACTGCATTTCATTAATTTCAGAGTAGGTGGTGATTACACAGTGCCTGTTTTGTTTGCCTTTGTAATGCTCAGCAGAAACAAGGATTTAACTTGCTACAGCTCAGGTAGGATGAGCAGAAAGCATTTCTGTGTAGGTCCCATGCCAGTGGGGTGTGAGAAGCAACCAGAAGGCAGCCTGGAGCTCAGAGCTCCACTCTGTAACAGCACTCAGCTGTGAAACACAAAGCAGCATTACCTGGCTTGACCCAAAGAAAATTAATGAAATTCATGCACATCCGTCCGTCCATTGCTGGTCAAGCTGAGAGGATCAGCCTGTCTCGGTTCACTCTTTGCATAAATCCAAAGTGCAGAAACATTTGACTGATGATGGCTGAGTGAGGAATATTCACAACAGTATTTTTGCAGTGCACAGTGATATCCTCTAATGATTTATCAATGTTATCTTCTCAAGGACTTGTTGTGAAGAGAACCAGGAAGACTTCAGGTGAAGAGTCAGGGCAATTGTTATCTAGGATTAAGAAGTCTGTTCAAAAGTGCTTTGATTTACCATTGAATACAACAAAAATATTCAGATAAACTTGAGTTCAAAGACTCAAAATCAGACCTTTTCTGAGTGAGTGAACCTTAGGAGTGGGGCATGACTTTTTTATTGACCACTCAGGAGATTTTTTTCAGACAACATCTCCTCAGCCAGGAGTCTTGCCCCTTGGTTATGTGGAAGCATGAACATGAACAGATAAAATCCAGTGCTGTAAGACAATAATTGGAAAAAGCTGATTTTTCAAATTGTCTTCTGTGACCAGGTTCTGCTTCAGATATAGTTCACATACTTAAAATAGTATAAGTACTGGCAAAATTATGCAGACTATGCTTTAGAGGAAATAACACAGTAAACAGATCAGGGCTGCAGAAACTTTAAAGGGAGGCATGGCACAATTATTAGATCTGATATGGATTTTTTTTCTGGATATTAAATAATAAAGAGCATTTTGTTACATGGCATGTGTTCAGGTCACCTTCTCTCCTTCGTTTGACCCTTTCAGCAACACCCCTTTCAGAGCTGGCCAGTACAGCCTTACTTGAGAAATGCCATCCACCATTTCCTCTGGACCAGCAAGGAGAAGCTGTGTCCCAGCAGACAAGCCGAAATCCAGCAGGCCAGCAGCATTCTTTAACTCATTGATAACATAATCACACTAAGCCCCGCCAAGGCTTATTTATTGCTGATTATTATTCTGTCTTTTCCTGTGCTTTCACCTCACATGCCGTTCACTCCTGGTTGCCATGGGGATGCTACACAGTATTAGTCTAACTTTAGATTAGCCTTATAACCTTGCATACTTTAAAATTCTTTGGGTTTCTTAGCAACTCGGCTGAGTATCTGGATCTCTCAGCTATTTTCCTAGACAGGGAGAGAATGAGTTTGCCATACTCAGTGCCTGTTAATCTGTGACAAGGGAGAGGATGATGCCTTGCCCACCTGTGGTAATCCACACCCTTTTCCACAGATCTGTTGATGTTCACTGAAGTTACTTGAGCATTAAGGAAATTCTCACACAAAAAAGTGCTTCCACGCTGTAATCCTGCAAGGATTTGCACTGCAGTAATTTTTTTTTTAATTTGGAACAAAAGAGGAAGATGGAGAGAATATAAATAAATGAAATGTTAAGAATTTTGGAAAAAAACCAAAGACAACAAAAAACAAAACCTTGAAAAAATGGAGGATGGATAAAAAGATAACATTTATATCCATTCCTATACCAAAACAGTATTGTGTGACTGAACCTCAAAAAATCTTTCAGCTATTAATTATCTAACCAAGAAACCTGCAGAAGTTGTTAGATAGGACACTGAACTGTAAAATATCCTTGATACAACTACATAGCAGAAAACAGAAGAATCAGTCCATTGGTAAATGTCATTGAGAATGGTGAAACTCAGAGTGTAATTTTCTCTAAAAGAAAATTGGAAAAAACAAATTATGACCGGAGCAGCTGTCAAAAGCACAGAGGAGTTGCCCTAGATATGGGATTGCTCTGTGTTTTCTGTCCTATTATCAGAATCTGAGTTTGCTAAAGAAAAATGCTATACTGTTTAATATTTCAATTATTAGTCTGCATGTCTTGGTAAAGCAAGTATGAGATGACATTAAATTTCAGTTCACTGTGCATAATGTGAAGAGAATTATCTCATTTATTTACACGGACACTGAAATGTTCCTAGTGAAACCAGCGAGAGTTTTAGTGAAAAGTCTAGATTAAAGAAGTGGATGAATGAAGCTGGGTGGGATCATAATTGCTAATACCAAACCTGAATATTGAGCAATATATCACAGAATCATAGAAGGGTTTGGGTAGGTAGGGACCTTAAAGTTCATCTTGTTCCAAGCCCCTCCCATGGTCAGGAACACCTTCCACTAGACCAGGTTTTTCAGAGCTCCACCCAACCTGGCCTTGAACACTTCACAGATGGAGCATCCACAGCTTCTCAGGACAACGTGTTCCAGTCTCTTGCCACCCTCTCAGTAAAGAATTTCTTCCTAACATTTATTCTAAACCTGCTCTCTTTCAGTTAGAAGCAATTTCCCCTTGTGCTATCACTCCACGCCCTTGTCAAAAGTCCCTCTCCTTCTTTCTTGTAGCCCCTTAGGTACTGGAAAGTGTTCTACATTTTCTCTGGAGCTTTCAGCCTTCCCTGGCTGAACATCCCCAACTCTCTTAATCTGCCTTTACAGGAAAGGCGCCCCAACAGGTCCAGGTCCTTTTTATATTGAGGGCCCCAGAGATGGACACAGCATTCCATGTAGGGTCTCACAAAAAGAGAGAGGGAGAATCACCTCCCTTGAGCTGCTGCCCACATTGCTTTTGCTGCAGCCCAGGACATGTTTGGCTTTCTGGGCTGCAAGAGCACATTGATGGGTCATTTTGAGTTTTTCATCCACCAACATCTCCGCACCCTTCTCCTCAGGACTGCTCTCAATCCACTCTCCGCCCAGTCTGTATTTGTGCTCAGGATTGCCCTGACCCAGGTGCAGGACCTTGCACTTGGCCTTGTTGAACTTCCTGATATTCACATGATCCCACCTCCTAAGTGTATCAAGGCTCCTCTGGGTCCTTTCCAGATGCCTTTCTGGCATCCCTTTCCTCCAGTGTCAACTGCACCACACATCTGTTGGATAAGTGTATCCATACAGAAAGATAATTATTCTTCCTCCTATTTCACTGATTTCCACAGAGTGAAGCTCAGGGCTAATTTTCCTTCAAGTTATGTTACAGGAATGCAGACCAAAAAAAAAAAAGTCAAAGCAAAGTCTGTATTAGCCAAAAGGAACTGTGCTTATATAATTAACTGGTAATCCATCTGAGACGTGAGAAATTATAGTTATACCTCCAAACAGCAAAATTTCATTTGTTTTTCTTATAAATCAAAGCACAGGGGAATGATTGAGGTTGCATAGCACAGGTTGATTCAAATGCAATATTATTCATTTCTGCTTGAAATAAATTTGAATGTTACCAGACAAGACTCTGAGCTTATCTAAACCCTCCTGCAACTGAGAGTGCTGTTAGTAAGACCCCAGCTGGCTTAAGCTCAATTTTGTTTGATGATTGTCTCTGCATCTCAGAGACTGAAAACATCCAAGTGTTCAAACCGTTTGTGTTGATCTGTAAAACCTTAGACAAAGCAGAGAAAGTAGAGCAAACCCAAGGCAGAATAGTTTAATATCTGGGCTGTTAAATATTCAGTACTGAGCCCCTGTCAGCTCTAGTGCTGCAGGATGATGACTATTAGAACTGGTGAAAATTCAGACCAAGCCCATGGAAATCATTACAAATAGATGTACAGCATAACAGGAAATGGAGCAGGTCCTGTTTGTTCTGCAGCTGCGTGGAGCTCAATTTTACAATTCCAGAGATGGCTATTGTCCATTTTAGAATCTTTTTTCCAAATGGATTAGGCCAAGGCAGATAAACATCACTTCAGAAAACAGCCTTCCTTAGTAATATTTCCCCTTTGTTATAAGTGAAATAAATTAAAGTACAGTTCACTGAACTGTATTCCCACTGTCAGGAGCACAACCAGCTATTTATCTTCCCAGGAGACCACCTCCTTTTTGCTGACTGCCATTCTATTTATATAGAGTCTGCTTGGTAAACGAAAGATTTATTCATTTCTCAGGAAAGGGTCGGCACTTCTCCTAGGCACAAATTCCATCTGCTGCCAGATCCATTATATGTGTTAATAGTCAAAGACAGATGGGGGATGATTTTCTTCAGGAAACCAAGTCTGCCTCAGTAGAGGAGAAAAGAATAGTTTATTAATGTCCAGGAGAATTAGTGACTTGTTTCAGACCTCTTTTGAAGGATTCTAGTTGCTAGATGGACTTTGTTTTGTAATAGTTTTAGCTTGGAGTGTATTTCAGGTTTTGATCCACATCCTGCAAGTCACGACTCTGTATAGACGGAAGACCTTGTTCAGTTACAAAAGGTTCTGGTGGAGGAGTGCAGCAGCTTGGATTTCCTTACAAACTGAAAATACACCCAACAAGATGGGTAAATGCTGTAGCCCTCACTGCCTGGGGCTCCCCAGAGCCTGAAGTTCTCTGCTGTCAGTTCTCAAGGCTGAGGTCAGCTCAGGTAAGCTGTTGTGGTGCCACAGCTGCAGTGGGCACAGCACAGATGTGCTGGGGGGCTGCTGCTGGGGAAACGGAGCTCAGGCCATCCTGGCTGATGTGCTGGAGCAGCACCGTGGTGCAGCATCACAAATACAGACAGACTCTGGTTTGATCCATTCATTGCACTGGCTGTAACTTTAAATGAGAGTTCCTGCTATATCCTAATGTGAACAGCCTTACTTGAGCTTGTTTACCTTGAGTGGAGTCATTAGAGGCAATGTCTTTGTGCTGTGGAAAATGATGTGGAGATGCCAGCACCACCTTTAGTCCAGGAAGCTGTAGAAACTAAGCAGCCTGTCTCTGTGTCTGAAGTGATTTGTTCTGCTGAAAGACAAGTTTTGTTGCTTTGTCTGTACCACCACACTGCACTGACTTGCTCTCAGACCTGAGCCAGTGTTTCCTGGACTGCTTTTATAGGCCTTAGTCTTCTGGGAAAATATCTTTTATTAGCAGCCACCTTGAAGACAATCCTTATACCTGTCTTTGTCTTTAGCTGTAACAAATTTCTGTCCAACTGCACCTGCATCTCTACAGCTGCAGTAATTTAGAGCAAGGATTCACATTGCTCTTGGTCCTGAGAGGCACCGGCTTTAGGCAGCATCGAGTGAGGGGGCAGAGGATTTAGCATTTCATCAGGCACAGGCTCAGTCAGAGGTGTGTGTGCTCACACACAACACACACACAAACCGTGCCACACTCATCTGAATGCAGAGGAGGCTCCTTTCTGACAGAGTGGCTGCACTCCACTACTGTCACATTCTGAATTTCCTATTAAAATTCCTCATGAATCAGTCTCAATCAAATTTACAGTACATTTGTTATTAGGGTGCCATTATATTTTTCTTATTTTTTTTTAAACATCACATCCATTGCACTCTTCACTGTCCTCTGTAAACTCTCTGTTCTTGCAGACAGGTCAGGACCCCTTAATTGGATACAATTTTCAACCATTCATTCAGACTTCCTTGAAATCATTCCACTTACCTTGGTATCAAATTCCATGTATGTCTTTACCATATATTAATGCTTAACAGGTAAAGACAAGCTTCTCAGCATTTATAAATATATATTGCTTTATTTGCTTTAGTTCACTACATCATTGATATTTATCTTCACGATCCAATGCTTGACTTCTATTTTATTCTTTATACTGGTAGATCTAAGCTACATTTTCCTTTGTTGTGGTGATGCCAGTTTAAAACATGCCACTTCACATTTAATTTGTTTTTTGTACACATGATCATGAAGATGTTAGGAGAAAATGCCTGATCTGTAATGCCAGCCTGTTTTCTGGGGATGGTGTTTTGATTTTGGGTAGAATTTTTGACAGCTGATGGGTCCAAAAGAATTTGTATTGTTACACAAGGTAGATTGCTTCTGAACCATAGCTGATCATTGGAATCAGATCCAGTGTGGTCTTGAAACCGAATCTCTAATCTTTATCATACATACAGATTAATTATTTCAGTGAGACAGGTTGATGTTGCTAATGGCAAGGCTATATATCTTTCTTGTCATGTGTACCTTAGAAATAGACACAAAAACTTCATAATCATAAGAACATAAAAAGGTTTGGGGTGGAAGGGAACTGAAGAATAATTTTCCTCCAACCCATGGGCAGGGATGCCTTCCACTGCACCAGGTGGCTCAAAGCCCCATCCAGCCTGGCCTTGAGCACTGCCAGGGATGGGGCAGCCACAGCTTCTTTGGGCAACCTGTGCCTCACCACTCTCACAATAAAGATTTCTTTTCTCGATAATGATGCTGTGAATACATGATCTGTCCCTTGCACACACTTTGCTTTTAAAGTACAAACGACACCTAACCCACAGAGAGCAGCTGAAGTTCTTGATAGTCTTTTTTGCCTTAGTCACTGCGTCAGGTATATATAATGTGTATTTTCTAAAAAAAGTCAATATTAAATCTCGAATGCCCATAGCCTATCCAAAGCCAAAGCATCAGCCATTTTGAAAGCCAGTAAAAATGAATTTTACAACTGCCTTTATCTCTGTTTTGACCTCTAAATCACTGATGCACTAACAAGAAACATGGAGACTTTTTGGAAGTGTTTATACAACACTAAACTACTTAGCATAATGGGTCAATATGGATCAATATTGGAAAACAGTGTAAGTATCACTGCAAATAAAAGACAAAAGAAATCCCAAACTTGTTCAGAAGATAAATGAGAGGTTGCTGTGATTATTATTTTTTTTTCTTTATATTTCTTTTTTCAGAGTAGATCCAGAACATTTCATTGCTACAAGTCAGGAGAGTAGTGGAGGGCAATTGTGAGAATTGTTACTAGTCTCCAAACAGGACATAAAAGAGCTAAATAAGTTTGAGGCCTCAAAACTAACAGTTACCTCCTTGAGGATGTAATATACAGAAATGGCATAAAATTTTCATTTCATTCCCATTAATGATTTAACTTCTGTCTCATCTTCTTCAGCTAAGTTTGTGGAGTTCTTAGTACTCCCTATAAACTGCAAAATGAAAAATGAGAAATTAAAACTGTTTGTCTGAAGTATTACAGATGTGTTATGAAGCTGGGAGCACATTGTTCCAACTGAAACATCTCATTATAGGTGATCATATCAGGACTGAGTTGCCTAAATATGAGCTTCTAGTGTCTTTTGGGATTCTGTAGGCTGTCCCAGCTCCAAGAAAGCACGAATCACCTGCAGGTCTTAGGGAAGATCTAATTCCCATGTGGATGTCTTGGCTGTCTGGGAGTGGCTCAGATGTCACTCAGTGTTTATTGCTTGAAAAAAAAAACAAAAACAAAACCAAAAAAAGGGACCAGTACGTGCCTGTCTGTGATCTAGAGCTCAGGTTCCTATGAAGATCCATCTCCTAAAGCTGGTGGAGCCTAGGAAGCTGTTGAGGTCAGCTTCAGGTGGACTTTTGGTGCAGGGTGGTGTCTGCTGGCAGCTGGAATGCTGGAGGTCGTCAGGCACATCCATGGGCAGATGGCAGATCCATTAGTGAATCTATAGGAGATTTCCTCTGCACGTGCTTGAGCCTTGGATGGCAGTGCCCCATGGTGCTGCGTTTGGTTGGAGGTGTGGGCTTGTTGATAACATGGGTAATGACTTGCTCTGAGGCAGATCTACAGAGCCTGAGTCTTTTCCAGCTTCTGTTTCTATGAGCTAATACCTCAGGTTTAGTGTTTGTGCACTGAGTTATATGGCACAGCTCCAAATCTCATTGCCTGCAGCAGAAAAACAACTCAAATCGGAGATTTCACTTCAGTGCTCTTGTGTACTTTCTATTCTTGAACAGCTCTGGATGCATCAAGGAGTGTGTGTACTCTGCAACTAAAATCTTATTTAACAGAAGGGAGAATGTATAATTTAGGTTTTCCCTTGCTTTTTTTTTTGGCCTAGGTGGACAACCTACTTTTCTTTGCTTATCTTTTTGTTCCCACTGGAAATCAAAACTGTTTTAAAAGACCCAGTCTGCTAAACGAGGCCAATTTCCTCCCCAGAAATGTTAATTAAATGGCGCCACAGTTTATTTCAGCCTATTGCACTGAGCTCTGACCAGAATTTCTGAGTAACATAGCACCAATCGTTGCACCCAGCACCTTGTTCAGACATTGGATGTTGGGCTACGTGGCCCAAATTCCATCTTCTCCACAGTGTCCCTCAGGCTGTGCTAAGGAAGGCACCACAGGTGCTCCTGTCTGAGGAAACAAGGCAGACACACCTTGGGCACATCAGAGCTCTACTTCCCCTCACCAGTGCAGGGATCAGGTGCCACACTGTTCACAGTGACTTCTCAGACAACCATGACCTCATCACTTTCTCCATTTTTCCACTTTTCTCCCTTTCCCCTTCAGGTTAATAGCTCACTGCTGTGTTCCTCTTTTTCTCTCAGGCTTGGCTTTCCTGATTTAACACTCCTATGACAATCTTGGCCTTCACAGGTCTCTGCTGGTAAGCCAGTGCACTCATTTTAATAGCTTTTGGTATTTTTCATTCACTAAACTTCCTAATACTCATTTCATACCTTTTACCTTCTAGGTTCTCCCTTAGTGCTTTATTGACTTACCTCCACTTTGGCTTAGGCCACCTGCTTTTCCATCTCCATTGCTTGCAGTGATGAACAATTTCTCACACTTTTACCTTGCAAGATTAACCTCAGGCCAAGTCTGGCTATCTGCATGCATGCTTTAACTTCATTTTTATATCTGTTGCCGTTTCTTCCTTTAGAAATAATTAGGGAGAAAATAAGTAAAGAAGAGAGAAATGATGCTATGTTTAACCGAGAAATCTACTGGCATGTAAAAATAATTGATAATAGCATAGATTCACAAATTAGATTTAATTGTCACTACGAATCTATAGTTTCTGCTTGTGCTTTCCTTAATAAGATTTTCTTTTCCTTAATAAGTTTTTTTTTTTTTGTTTTTTTTTGGTTTTTTGGGGTTTTTTTGTGCTAACCATTGCAATTTGTTGAACTTTGCAGCCCCTATGACAACACAGATGTTTCCTTTTCCAATTCTGCCACCAGCCCTTACATTGGCCAACTCACATTGAGACTACTGATCACCAACGAGGCTTCTGGCTCTGGCTTCAGTTTGGTTTGCTCTCACTGGGACTTCTCCCAGCTTGATGCTCAGGTGCTGGCAGAGGAAGCTGTGAATGCAGGTCACCTTATTTGTATGTGCCATGTTGCCTCCTGTTGAATATCAGAATTTCAGGATGCTTACTGGTCCTGTTTGCCTTGGTGTCCGAGACCAATCCTTTTGGGGGGATTTTCACAGCTCTAAGGAGGCTTTGCAAAGACTGATAGGGATCTTGATGTTGGGCAGGACATTCCCCACTAGAGACAGTGAAGACAGAAAGCCTGGTTCCTCTGAGCCCTGGGTGAGGTGGCTGGTTTGAATCAGGGACAGGTCAGAGCTGTAGTCATGTCCTTTGTGGTTAATCTGTGTGTGCTGAGGAGAGCCTGTGGCAACGTTTGCACTTAGAGATGAATGTGCCCAGGAACATTCCTGGGAACTGAAGCCAACTGGTATGCTTTTAATAAACCCTCTCAGCCTCCAAAGCAGAGTGGCTCCACACACATCATGTCCTGGGAATAGCCCCTGGGCTGCTTTAACGTGCAGGTAACATTCTGGAGCTTTTGGGAGACTCTTAATAACAAGCTGAAATTGCACCAGGGACTGTTCAAACAGTCTCACAGTACATTCTATCACATTTCCATGACCAAGAACATTCCCCAGCTCTATCTAATTTGCTGGGATAATCAGGCTGCCCATGCAGCCTGTGGAGTAAAGGCATCCTTCTGCAGCACAAAGCACTCTGAGTGCACATAGAGCCTGTGCCAAGGCATGGCTGGAAATGGATCCACGAGAGCCAGAGCTTAGGAGGTGCAACCTGGCCATTGAACTCCCTTGGATTTCATGCTTGACATGTAATGCAGGCATTGCTCTCACTGAAATAGGGATTGAAAACTTTTTCCTCGGTAGTGAGCAAAGTAAACAGTCACTAGTCATAAATCTGGGACACATTCTCAGCATTATGTAGGAATTGGGAGATTTCTTTCAGCACCTTGGAACATTTAAAAGGTAGGAGGCTGTCACAATACTGCATATATTTCAAAAAACTCAGGTTCAAACTAGCAGGGAGAACTCTATCAGGCTAGTGGTAAAGAAACAACCTTGCAGAGCTGCACATGCCATTAAATAAAAGAGTTCTCTGGGTATTATCTTGTCAGTGAATCTTAGTCTGTGCAAAATATTGTTACTTCTGTGATTTGTGAATCCTAAGTGGCTCAATTCTGAGTTATATAAATAATACATTAATCCAGGTCTGTGGGAGTTAAAATGAGATCAAAAGCAGTAAAGAACATTGAACTCAACTTTACTACTGTAAAGGGAAACATATTTGTAATTGAAAGAAGACCTTGTGCAGAAAGGAGCTGTTGAGCTCAGTGATCTGATAACAGCAGAACTTTAGCATGAAATTCTCTGTGACCAACGGCGAGCAGCTTGTGAAAATACAGTTCATTCTTCAATTTATTTTGTTCAGCTTCTTTTTCTGTCAATACATCCCCCAGGCTAAATCTTTGCTGACAACAATAAGTCCCCCAAAAAAACATTCCTGCAGACTCTCCTTGCCCTGCTGCCACCCACGTAGCAACCTGCTATGTTCTGGGGAAAACACTGAAATTTTGATTACAGTCATTGCTCAGTTTACACTACAACGATATCAACACCAAGCAGGAGCTGAAAGCAGGTCTGCAGCAGAGAAATCATCAGAGAATTCGTCTCTCAAAAGTCTGAAAGGCATTAGAGAGATGCTGGAATTTTGTGGTCAAGCAAAAATTTGGTTTTGTAGGAATATTTGACTTCACAGAAAGGACAACAGAAAATAAAACTTTACAAAATGTTCCACAGAAAGTTGTGTGCAACCTCATTAAGAAAACACCAGGATAAGGATATCGAAACATTCAACTGTTATCCTTAAGGAGGAAGAATGACAGACACAACTGCTACGAGAAGGAAAGAAATTGTTTTAACAGCACTGCCATAATTTAATTTGTGGGAGCATGAATGTGTCCCTACCAAATAAAACTAAACAGAAGGTCAGAAAGATACCTAGTAATAAAAAGAATTATAATAAATACCATGTTTCTCCATTCATGTATATCTCTGTTTTGTCATTGCCGTGTATTTGCTTTTGTCTCAGGTTACATGACTGAGTTTAGGCACCAAACTGTTGTAAATAGCAGTAGAAGAACTGGTAGGTCCCACCTAGGACCCAGGAGCCCTTCTCTCAAAGGATTAATCACCAGTGCATTCAAAAGCACGTGCATGTCTGTAAAAATCTGCTAACAGAGTGAAATAGGGCTGTTTCTTAGGACCCATGAAGGTACCTGGTCAATTCTGGGCACTACTGAGATACAAAAATACCCATAATATTTATTTAAACTGGAAATAAAATATTTATTTGTGAGTTTTAGGTCGAGGGTGACTTCATTATTAGGACATAGATCCACTATTTCTCTCTAATCTATGCTTAGATTATGTCATATAATGACATAATCTCCAGCAAAGGACAATGACTCTGCAATTAGAAGGCTTAGAATTTTATATCCCCCATTCATAGATCAGCTCCTGCGTGGAAAAATAAAGTGGATCTCTTAAAGGATGACATTTTGGCTATTGATATTACTGTTACATCCAGCATTGACAGCCCCAGAAATCAGGAAAACAGATTGTCCTCCCTCACTGGATTCAGCTGAGCAAAGAACTCTTAATCTGGAAGACACTGGACTGGGATGGAGCAGTTCTGGATCCCATCTAGATCTGCCTCAAACTTTCCATGTGAGCACGGGCAAATCAATTAACTCTGTGTGGTTTTAAGTACTCACAATCCTCTCTTCATTTCCTTATCTCATGACTCTGCTGGCTCTCTGGGCTAGGACTCCCACCAGGAGCTTGCTGCAGGCTCAGCTCAGAGTGGCTCTGCTGTAAATGTGATCACCATCAAACTCAGGAGACAGGTGAAACAATCCCAGCTGAGGAGCCCAGGGGCCTGGAAGGGAATGTCTGCATTTCTCCTCCTGTTTCTGGCTCAGCAAGGGTCACACTTTCATATATGCACATTTCTCAGGGGTGCCAAGGAGCACCCAGAGGAGTGGTGATTAGCAAATGCCACTAAAATGTTGTGCCCATAACAGAAAACTCCATCTTCCAGCAGTCACTGACTGTAAGGAACACAGTTTTCAGGGGCTGCCTGATCTCATTCTTGATGTCATGGTGGAAAGGCGTGAGGAGGGGGTCACTAATACCTGTTCTCCCATCCCAGAGAGGTCCTATTAGAAGCTGAGAGAATATGCTGGCTAATCAGATCTCAATCTACATTGGTCTTTCCTTCCAGCTGATCTCCCTCTCTCTGCAAACATCAGCCATTCTTTCTGTGCCAATTTATGTGATAATATGTAATATCATAACAGCAGCATGCACAGCTTTGTCTGAGTTGTGAAACAGCAGCTCACAAGAGTTCACAACATGGTCAGTCAGTCTTCACAAGGGCTGACAGGCAGAGCAAGATCTGCAAAGAGATGCGTTATGATTTCATCCCAGCTGGGAGCTGAGCACTTCTGGTTCTGCCCTTGTACTTCCCGGAATGTGCTGGGTTATAACTGGAATCGTATGCAAAGGAATAGAGCCGACACAAAGGCAACACAAAGCTGAATAAACACAGCCGTGGACTGCATGGAATGGCCAGACAGGGCTTCCTCTTGGCTTTGATTTATAATGAGCAGAAAAGCAGTGACCTGAGCAATTATCCATCTCTTTGACTGCACTGTGCTCTTTCTGCCACAGTGGTTTTTTGCTAGAAGACACATAGTTATTTTTACATTTCACTTTTTTTTATAGAGGCAGAGTCTTGCTATTTCTGCTGTGATGGGCTAAGCAGACAGCTGTGCCTTCCAGTAAAGCTGGCAACTATGACTTGCAAATATTTCTATTTATGCAGTTAAGCTGCACATTTCAAGGCTGAGCAATGCAAATTTCTTGTGTTTCTTTCTATGGTTCCTACTGGGATTTGAGGCAATCCAAGACATGAGAGATATCCAGGGCAGAACTGAGGAGGACTGTGAGGTTTTAAGATAATCCTAGATCTTTTAGGATACTCATGGACAGGAGAGCTGTTTGTTCTATCTGTAGTACAGAACTCCTAATAGACAAATATTCTTCCTGTCCTTCCAAAAATATGAAAAAAAAAATCGTCAGTATCTGATCTGTCTCTAATTTTATATGTGAATGGATGAGCATTTTTCTTAGACACCACAGGTACTAGACACACAAATCGAAGGTTAATTTTTGATAGTATTCTAAGCACACTTGTGTGCCTCTGAACAGTGCTTGCATACATGAGAAATGCAAATCCCATCATCCAATTAAACCATGCACTATGTTAGGTCTCACCTCATTGATGTCAACAGTAATTATGCTTATTTATGCCCACGCTGAACTGGGTTTGTAAAATCATAAGGTAAAACCCATATATTACACAAGCAAGATTCCCATGGACAACAGCTTGGCATTTACTTTAAAAGATTTCACGGTTTGGCCTGTAGAAAAAGAAAAGAGCTAAGTGATCCCTCACTCTTATTATATGATGTGGCTTTCCACAATTCCATGGTTTCATTTATTCTTCTTTGCTCCAGGTTTTGTGATGAAGTTTCCACTATTCCCCTACCGTTTATTCACTCCCTACTCACCCTCATTGACAGGGAGAGTTCCCTTGTAGTCAGTTTTGATTTTCTTTCATTTGGTTTCCTTACATCATTTCCACTCAGCTTTAACATCTTACTGAACACAGATTTCTAAAAAATTTCTGCACCAGAGTAGATGCAAAAGGGGGTTTAAAAAGATGTTAGTATGAATATAGGATTCCAAATATAAATAAAGGGTCTTGAAATTTTTTTTTATTTCAAAAGATGTATACTGATAAACATTGATCAAAAAAATCTCAATTCCCAAATATTTCAGACCTCATCAAGTAGAAATTGATGATTGGCATTGTCTGCAACTCTGCCTAACTGCTAACGAGCCTGCTTCTGTCAGGACTCATCTGTGCCATTCTCCATTGCAAGCAGCACATGTGGAAATCATCCTTCTAAAAGCTGATGTGGTGGTGAAGAGCAATGCTACTAAGGTAGAGCAACTCAACTTTCAGTCTTTACCTAAAAGGTTAATTAAAGAATTCCAGCTGCCCCCGAAACCTGTGCCTATCAATTAGGAACAGCTTTCACCTGAGGCACTTGCCTCACCTCGAGTGCTGTGTGCAGTTTTGGGAGCCACAATATAAGAAATAAATATTTAATGTAAACTATTAGGGAGTACCCAAAGGGGGGCTATGAAAATGGTTAAGTGTCTGGAGTGGAAGTCAGAGGAGGAGCAGCTGAGATCACTCGGTCTGTCCAGCCTGGAGGAGACTGAGGGGAGACCTCACTGTGGTTTTCAGCATCCTCACGGGAGAAGTGGAGGGGCAGACACTGATCTCTTCACTCTGGTGACAGTGACAGAACCCAAGGGAATGGCCCAAAGCTGTGCTGGAGGAGGTTTAGATTAGATATTAAGAAAAGGTTCATCCCCCAGAGGTGTTTGGGCCCTGGAATAGGCTCCCAGGGAAGTGGTCACAGCACCAAGCCTGACAGAGCTCAGGAAGTGTTTGGACAATGCTCTCAGGCCCATGGTGTGATCCTTGGAGATGGTCTTGTGCAGGGACAGGAGTTGAACTTGACAATCCTTGTGAGTCCCTTCCAACTCAGAATATTCTGTGATTCAAACTATAATTGCTTTGCACTTTGCTGACACTTCCTCAGGAGCCTATACAAGTTCCTTTGTACATCTTGAGCCTTAAAAGAATTTTTATCTCAGTAGTCTAAAGATTAAACTGACCTTTATGAAACTGATGTTAATTTCTTATCTGTATACAAATTGTGTGCAAAGCAAACAAAAAAAATCTTTTGGGATGTTTGCATGGAGATGGTGTTACTACCAAGCACTTCCACTGTCTTGAAATCTTTTTCTGATTTACAGAACCACAGAATCAAATAAATTGGAAAAGACTTCTGAGATCATCAAGCTATTCCCTTGACCGAACACCACATTGTCAAATAGACATGGCACTGAGTGCCATGTCCAGGTGTTTCTTGAACACATCCAGGGATGGTGACTCCACCACTTCCCTCAACAGTCAGTTTCAATGCTTGATAACCCTTTCCATGAAGAAATTTTTTCTAGTATCCAATCTAAACCTTCCCTGGTGCAATGTGAGGCCATTTCCTCTTGTCCTATCGCTTGTTACCTGGGAGAAGAGACTGACCCCCACCTGGCTACAGCCTCCTTTCAGGGAGTTGTACAGAGTGATAAGGTCTCCCCTGAACCTCCTTTTCTCCAGGCTGAGCACCCCTATCGCTGCGCACGAGCTTAGCTCTGAACCCCATGTCGTGGTCTCTCGCCGCAGCTGCACGGCTAGCTCAAGCGTTGCTTGGCGGCGATAAAACACCGAGCACATGATCGCTCAGAGTCCGCAGAGCAGCACTGCAAAGAGACTCTAGGAGGTAGGACGAGCTGGGAACCAGAACGGTAAAGAGCAGGCGGACTTCGAAGCTGGGTCTTCGGAGAGGAAGGTTTATTGAAAGAAACGTAGATGAGACGGGAACACGAGGACGGGGACGAAGACCGAGATTCCAAGCTCCGAACACCGGTCAGCAAGGGGTTAAGAGGAAGCAGAGAATGGGAGTGGCCAGCATCGGGAACCAATCAGGGAGAGGGGACGGGGCGGTACCAAGGGGATACAACGAATAGGGGTTTACAGGGGAGTGACCAAAACCCAGGGGATTAGTAAACACTGCAGTTAAGTCGAACTTTCCTGAACCTTTAACCATATAAGGAGAAAAGAGGGTAGAGGCTGCAGGGAATCATGGTTTCTCCCCATGACCGGGAGGGGTGGTGCTTCAAACCTTATTGCCACCAGTCACCCCCCTGGTTCTGTCTCCTCTGCGGTTGCTCCTCCAGGTCCACCCAGGCCTGTGCCACCGCAGCACACCCCCAGCTCCCTCAGCTGCTCCTCATCAGACTTGTGCTCCAGACCCTTCCCCAGCTCTGCTGCCCTGCTCTGGATGCATTCCAGCCCCTCAAGGTCTTCATTGTCATGAGGGGACCAAAACAGGACACAGCACTTGATATGGGGTGTCACCAGTGCCCAGCACAGGGGAACAATCCCTGCCAACACTATTGACACAGGCCAGGAGCCATTGGCCTTCTTGCCCACCTGGGCACTCCTGGCTCATGCTCAGGCAGCTATGAACCAGCACCACCAGGTCCTTTTCCAAAGACAGCTTTCCAGCCACTCCGCCCCAGCCTGGAGCACTGCAGGGGTTGTTTCGACTCAAGTGCAGGACCTGGCACTTGGCCTTGTTCAACCTCACACCACTGGTCTTGACCAACAGATTTTCTTTGTGGGACTCGATAAAACATATAAACAGTTTTAAGAGGATCTTGATTTCTTTATGTTCCTGCCTGACTCCTCTTCATGGTCAAAAAATCTTAAAGCAAATGCATGATGATGGCCAAAAAAAGAAGCTATGCAAACTGGTTTGATTTCCTAAGGAAAAAAAAAATCTATGCCAAAAAAAAGAGAAAAGGAAAAAGTAGCCACTTGCATCATGTTAAGTGGATGGCACCACAAAAATGAAATTAACAGAGATATAAGTAAAAAGAAGAGTTTCCCTGATTTTAAGGGAAAGCATAAGCCAGCATGTATGAAACAGAACATTACAGGAAACAATGAGCAAGGTTGGTACAATTTTAAGAAAAACTTAGCTTCGTATGCATGAAATGAGATTGTTTTGCTAATAAAAAACGTTGATATGCTTTCAAAAAATGCAATGTTGCTTGTCAATGTAGAGATTTTGCTTTGATCATTGAAAAATACAAGCAGAATTTCATCTCTGCGCTGCAAGAATATACCAGAGAATTAAAAAAATAAACAAAGTACTTTGTTGAAAAAGGAACTGAAAAGCCTGACAGTATATGTGCTACCTGTGCCTGTAATTCCTATGACTATTGAACAGTCAGTCAGCTTTTTTTCTTAAATTTTTGGGCAAGAATGAACTGGTATTCTTACCAATATCTTGGGTAAATTAATTAATTTTACCTTACTGAAGACAATAGAGACAAAACCTGAAAACCACAAAAGCAGGGCCTCCCCTGCAGGATGACAAGAATGATGTGACCACTGATGACTGATTCTGGAAGAAAGAACAGGAGTTATACACAGCTCAGTATTCTTGTAATTGCTTAACAATTTCACAGATTTATTTAGAACTCTGATTATTGAAATATGCATAAAAATAAGGGAAAGTTTTAATTCTATTTCCATGCAAGACTGAAAATTGGATCTCAATGTAAGTAATTGCTTAATGCCCAAGTGCAAAAGTCTAAATAACTATTCCAGTGCTCTAAAAAAGAAAATAAATTATTAAATACAATTTCTCTTCTGAACTATAATTTATATTACATATCAAATGAAAAGTAGAGAATGTTTTAATCATGTAGGTTTGAGATTTTGTAAATGTATACAATTTGGAGAAAAATAGAAGATGTGAGTGTTATATTGACAAATATTCGGCTACAGTGATAATTACATAGTGTATCCAAACACACATTGATTTTGTCTTTGGATTCCAGTGAGAATTACTGTTGAGTTCAACCAATCTGATGATATGGGAAAACAATTGGAAAATTATTTTTGTATAATTATTGCAAAATATGAAGAACTGTCAGATAATATAAATACGTTGTTCTATTTGAATTACCACCCTCTCTCTTCCTGCTCCCAAATCCTTTCACTTAACACAGTTTGGACTTGCCTGGTGAATAAAAACTCATTTACTTTAGGGCTGTATCTGAACTTCAGGCTTTGAGGATATTAATGTCAAACATTGGTTTGGATGTTACTGCTTTCAGCTGAGAATAAGGAACTCTGGCAATAGAATTAATATAAAGCATATTTGGCTCGTTGGGGGAAGCATGAATAATAGATCTGTTATCAATTAGCTGGTTTAATGAACTGCTCCATATGTCAAGGAACTGAAGAGTTTTCTATATCTGTACATCTCTACATCTACCCTCATGTTCAGGCTCATGGTCCAGGGTATTTTTAAGCTGCCTTTTTCTCTTCCCTTTATCCAACCTCTCAGAAATTCTGCATTTTTTAAATTAAGGATAAAGCATAGTTCTTCAGAATGCCAAAGGACATGGAGATTTTGTTTTAAATGCTTTGAGAGGAGTTAATTTTTAGTAGGAGCCCAAGGCCTTGGAAAAAAGTCAGTAATTTCTGAAGACATAGGAGTCATTGACAAAAATCTCAAATACTGTTTGAATTCTAGGGTATTTACATTTAAAAATGAGGAAATGAGGTACTGAGGGACTGAGGTCGTGAAGCCTACTGAAACAAAAAAAAAAACAGTAAAGGATTGGCTATTTGGGGGAGAAATAATTTCAGAGGGTGAAAACTGAATCTTTAATAATAAAATTAAAATTGGGATAATTACATACAGTCTCAATTCATCATGGCAAACCAAGTATTTGGAGGAGGTCTGAAATATCTCCTTTAGGTGGCAGAATATTTTCACAAAATATATCAGAGCTGAAACAACACTTCATGGATCTGGAGCAGTGGCAACAGTCTGCAGTAGGATTGACTTTGTTGGTACACTGTGCACAACCAGTGCTGTGACCAAGGACATAATAAATGAGTAATAGTGAGCACATCTTTTAAACTTTGTTCATGGATTTGATATCTGCTCTTATTAATAAACTGAGACTGAAAGGAAACATTATTTCTTTTCACAGCTCCCTGTTGGGTTGTTGCACTGGAGGTAGAGCCAAATTCTTCCAGGTGCACAGTGATGGGCACAAGAGGCAAGGCAAGAAATTGCATTTTTCATTAGGTATAAGGAAAAAGGAATCTTCATAAAGGAAGTGCTCAGACACTGAAATGGTGCTGACCAGAGACTGAGGAACTTCCATCTCTGGAGGCTCTGGGCCCATACAGGCTTCCTGCAAACAGCTTTCTTCTTCATCTTTTGTGAACTTCCTAAAAATGGTTGGTGGATTTCCAGAGAAATTAAGATTTCAGATTGGAAACAACTGGAATAGACTGGAAGAGATCGGTCTTTCAGTTCTGTACCATAGCTTGTAGCTGCTTCTGTCTAGATAACACAGCTACAAAAGGCTGGTTGCTTCTGAAATAATATAGTTGTTAACTGTGAAGTATTTGGGTAACCAGCTCCTAAAGTCAATGGAAAAATTATCTTTTATACCATCGATAACACATGAATTCTACAGAGGTATACCCAGAAGGAAGTTGTTTACAGGTTTATTTTCATTACTCCATAAAGAAATTGTTAAAGCATTTCTGTTTTCAACAGCTTCCAGTGGTGGCATGTGGCTTCATGGACTCTGATTCAAAAATGCCTCCCTTGCTGTGCTCATGCTGTGCTGCTGGTGGGAGCTGGAGGTACAGAGGGATACAGCCACTCTGACCTTCCACAAATTCTCCAGCTCTTGTCCAGACAAATCTCACACCCCCAGATGGCTGAAAATTTTGTTTTGAGTTAACAATGAATGTTTTCAGAAGGAGAAAAAGTGCTTTCTAGCTGTGTGTGTCATAGGATCCTGAGAGAATTTGTGAGCTGGATGTTTAAAAATGCTCATGGGAACTTGTTCATCCAGTCCGAGCAGACTTCTGCAACTTAGGCAAAATATGACAATATTTGAAAATAAAGTCTGAACTGACAAATTTTGCCACTTATTTTTCTCAAGCAGGACTAAGATCTTACTGGTGGAAATCCCTCCTCTTTGGTTGACCGTATCTGCCAGTCTGACACCTCTGATTATTTTTTAGGATGTTACTGCTGCCTCCCTCCCTCTGTCTCTGCTTTTCCTTTCCATAATAAGAAGGGGAGTGGAAAGGCTATAGGGCCAAGAACTGCATTACTGAGACAACTCTGGCAATCAGTGTGATCTCTGTTACTGGAAGAGAAGCATAAAGCCTTTCTGGTATGTGTTTGAAAGCTGGTACTAGCAAAGAAATCACCGTTTTTTTAACATTTCCCATCATACTTAAAGGCAAATTTCTTTTGATAGGCAACCTTTTTAAAAAGAAAGTGTCCTCTATTCTGTTCTTAAGAAACCACTTTTTTTTCCTTCTATTTTTTTTTTCCCTGGCATTAAGGTTTTTCATAAGACTGATCCAACATATTAAAGATTAAGATGGATGACGGCACATCTCGATTAAAAACCTTTTTATGCAACAGTACAGTCTTACCCTTGTGCTCAAGACCCTGACAACGATGAGACAATCAGCTGCCAAGTGGAAGCATCATCAACCTGTGGAGGTCAGAGCTACCTCTGAATGTATTTGAAATATGCTGCCGAAAACAACTTCGGGGAATTTTACTGGAAGCCATAAGTCTTTTATAAGGCTCCAGCTAAAATATGTCCTTTCCTTGCCCTTTTGCTTGACTGATAGACCCAGTTCAGTGTGATCTGAATGTTTAGTACATCTGCTCTCTTAACACTCTCTAACAAAAAAAAGTTGATGGGTTTCTTGATTTCATGGTATTTTATGCTCTCAAATATGTGACAATAATGAAACAATTATTTGAGATGAAGACACTAGAAGAAATGTCAAATATTATCATGTTGAGTCTGCTGAGACAAAATACATTTAAATTTTTTTTCCTCCTTGGTAATTTTCTTCTAACCTTGTTTAGCTCATAGTCACAGATTTAACAGTCCTCAATTAACACATCCTGCATTTGTTGCTATTGAACTTGATCCAATTTCTATTACACTATTACCATAGATCATCTCATTTTATGAAACTCTTAACTTTACTGTGTTGACAACACCTCTCATTTTGACCTTCTCAGCATTATCTACTCTGTACTGTTTACTAAATTATAAATGAAGATGTGGAGGAACTCAGGGATGTAGTTGATACTGTGTTCAGACTCCCTTTATCCCGATGCTTCAACACGATCCTTTATCACCTTCCTTTAAGTTCTCAATAGATATAACATTTAAATCCCCCTCTTTTCCATCATAACTAAATCTTCTTATGATAATACACTAAAAGCTTTTTTACAGAAGCTGCAGCCATTCCAGGTGATACATATAATTTTATTAATATTTTAGATGTTCTCTATGAGTTCCCCAGAAATTCTGAAATGGGTGTGCTCTGTTACAAGGGCAGAATACCAGTATGGTGTTTCCTCACCTAACAGGATTCTGGGATCTCCCTACAGTCAATACATTGGCAGGGGATATAAATAAAATTAACACCTCCTTCAGGGCTAACCAAATAGATCTCTGCTTCTATCAAGGGAACCTGTGTTGGTTTAGATGTCTACTGTTAGAGATTCAAATTTAGTATGATGATTCCCATCACAGATTCCCTAAGAAAAAACTTTATTTATTTAGTATTTCATAATATAAAAGTAATCTAGATTGAAATGTTATTGTCAGTCATTGACAAAAGAAAACCAGCCCACTCCCCACAACATATGCATTGTACAGACCACTAATTCACCTGTTTCTTCCCTTGCTTGTTTGTTCAGACAGAGGAGATCTAGACCATAGGAGCATAAGAATGTAGCAGCTTATCTTTAAACAGGGCATTGATTGAGAGAAAAAGCAGTGATCTGCTTGATCCAGTTAGCAGCATTTCATGTTAGGTATTTTGGGTATTGTAAAGAGGTTAATTGCATAAATCAGAGTGGTAACACTTCAGGGGTATGCAAGAATTTATAGTTCTTTTTAAAAAGATCAACAGACAGAGAGCTCTGTTGCCTTGACTGTGACAAGGTGCTTGGATCCTCAGTTGTTAGAAGGGGCCTCATTCTGTGTCTTTGCTGTCCCTTCTCTGTCTAGAATCAGAATAGTCCCAGAAGTGGCACTTGGATTTGAAGAGGATTCCCAGCAGAGAGCGCTCCTATTAGGTCACTGTGTTCTTGGCCTTGGTGAAAATAGGACATTTGGAAAGCATAGACTGGAGGAGGCAGGGATGTGCAAAACACCACCTGGATCTGCTCCCTGAGATAGTCACAGAGGCAGGAGGGCTGTAGCCTGTAGCTCTCCCTCCGGGCATCTTCAAATAAAGAGCTGGAACCAGTCTGCAGGTAAGGGAGAAACTCTGAAAAAGAGAAATAATAGAAACTATAGAAAAGTTGCAGGATGCAGCCTGGAGAGAAAATTTTCTTTGCATAACACACATGCCTCAGCTGCATTCTGCCATCTGTGGGGATACCTGGCAGACAGAAATTTTGGTAAACTAAGGATATGTGCTGGCTTTGGGCTGAAGTTCAGGACTAATCTCTGTGTTGTAACTGCCATGTCAAGAGGATTTTGTACCTGAGTGCAAGCATTTCCAGACTTGGAGTCTTCAAATCCCCACAGACACAATTAATTAACTGCCATGTGATTAAAAAAATCTTCATGGTAAGCAAAAGTCTCTTCTGAGCAAGTTTGAGTGTCTCAATTCTGACATATGACCACTTTGGAGGCTGAAAGTTATTTAATGTTCAGTCTTTATTAATAAAGCTGTTCTACCTGAATAATAAAGGCCTCCAATTTACATCCTAAGCACATTAGCAAGCATTCACTTGTTGCTCACAATTGCATTGGCTGATGTGATGGCCATGTGAAGTGCTGCAGTTTTATGATGCTGATTTGCAATAAGTAAACTCCAAGTGCTTCCCAATCCCAAGATTAAAATCTGCTCTTTTATGAAACATTAATTCCACTACACTTGCCCCATCTCTTTAAGGAACTGTACACCAGTACAAAAAATTTAACACACAAGGTAGTTGAAGAGTTTCTACGCAATACAAAACCTGTTGGAGTAATCCTGTCAATAATTTCAATAGAAGTCTGGAGTTCTGTTATTTTACTCTCAAATATTTATTAAAATCCTTACATTACTTTTGTCTGCAATCTGAAAAGTGGAAGAAAAATTGTTGGTTGTCTTTTGCTTCTGGTATATGTAATTATAAGTATTATATTATGCTCTCTGTCCCAGAGGCACCATTTTTTCATGTTTAAGAACATGGCAGTCTGGATTAGCGACAGGAAAGGAATGCATGGGATGAGCAACTCAGAAAATTTCTGAATCTTTTTGTGTCTGTTCTGCATGATATTTGAAAATATTCAGACACCATTAACTTCAAAAGGCACCCCACATCGGGATCTCAGTCTGTTACTAGTATTTCTGGTTTTATATCAAATGGCATCCTGAACCAGGATCCAACTCAGTCACTAATATCTCTTCTGCACAAACACATGTAACATTGCAGCTGGGCTAGAAGCTTCCTAGGTAAAATACCGTGTCACTGAAATTGCAAGTGATGAATCAAACTTTAATGTAGTAATTATCGAACCAAATGTAACATTTAGGACTTGCACTTTACATTAAGTATTATGAAAACCTTTAATTTAGAATTATTTAGTAAGAACACAGAATGATTCATAGATGACAAAAAATAGACAGGTTAGTCAAACCTAGAGACGATTGAAAGAAACAAAAAAATTCAAATAACCTGTTTTAGCAATCAAGAAAATGCTGGATTTAACCAACTGTTGATAAGTGGAAAGTAATACATAATACAGTAAAAAAATTGAGCTAGTTTTATACTAAATTGACAGGAAAATTCAGTAGAGATCTTTGTTTTACTTTCAATTTCAGGTTCAGAAAAAAACTTCAAATGAAAGCAAAAAATGAGAATATCATTACTTTGCTACATAATAAGTGATCTCATTTTGAATGGAGTATGTTGTTTTTTGTCCCATCTTAAAGAGGATAATGCAGCACAGCTAGAGGACTTGAGAAGTGTTGACAAAGGTCCAATAACCTGGAATAAAAATTAAACTAAAGAAGACATGAAAACAACAGGGTTGTTTAGTATGGAATGGAAATAAGTAAATTGAGTAATAGGAAAAAATGTACACATATTGTATAATCTGGAAAAGGTCCATCAAGGAATTCTGTTCCCCTTTTTTCGTAGCAAACAAATGTGAGGACATTAAAAAAAGTTGAAATGTGATGAACTGAAAATTGCAAAGAGGGAATAAGTGCTGTTTCGTACTGTAATTATCTGATAGAATCCTTTGCTTCAGGGAACATTTTTAGGCTGCAAATAAAGAGGATTTAGAACAGAACTGGTAACAATTTTGTCTATAAAAACCATCATTCACTACAATTATGGCACAGACTTAGAGGGATGTAAATCTCTTACTTCCAGCCCTAAACTAATCTTTGAATGGTAATCTGATCTTTGGGTTATTATGCCATACATTCAGCTGTTGCAAGTTTCTCATAAACTTCCCCAACTTGTGCAGTTTGACACAAGATATCAGAGCAGTGCAATCCTACTACAAGTCAGTATGACATTTCTCATGCTTTTAATACCAGTAATGTCTAGTGAATCTGGAAACCGAATCTAGGAAATAAGTAGGCTTTTTCATTACAGTACTCAGCAAAGCCAATTCTTTACACTGAGTTTATAAACATTTAGATGGTAAAGTGTCCCAGTGTCCCTATCTAGTTTCTGAAGTATTCAGAATAGTGTTGTGTTTTCATTTTAGCTTAGTCTACACCATCTACATACAATCTGCAGCTGCTCAGCCATTCAAAACAAAAACTTTGCTTTATTGTTCAGGATATGTAGCGAATTCTGGTATATATATACATATCTTATATATATCCTTGAACACATTTAATTTTAACCTAACAACAGCCAAGATAAGCAGAATCCCATACATAATGACAATTTTCAGTCCTTTCCCACAAATAAGTTTTCTTACATTATGAAACTAATTAGAATCTGTATCTTTGCCATCTTAGTGTCTTATCTCTGGGCCTGTTTCCTTAGGAGGTGCACTCCAGTTCTCTGATATCTTTGTGACCCTCCGGACACATTCCAGCAGATCCATGTTCTTTTTATGCTGTGAGTCCCAGACAAGGATGTAGGACTCCAGGTGGGGTGTCATAAGAGCAGAATATAGGGGGAGGATATATATTATATATTCCTCAACCTGCTGTCCATGTGGCTTTTGAAGCAGCCCAGGACACAGTTGACTTCCTGGGCTGCAAGTACACTCTGCCAGATCATGTTGACCTATTATCTAATGGCTTTTCATAATTATGTTTTTCATATCCTCAGGCTGAATTAAATAATAGTTCTTACAGGAATCCAGTGATGACATAAGTGCATGTTTGGGTACACTATGTTGCTATCACTACAGTGTAAAATCTATTGATACAATGCTCATTTCTTATATTTTTGTCAATTTTGCATTCATTTGCAAAATCTCAAGCCTATTTGATTAAAACAGATGGATTATCTAATGTACTCTTGCAAGGCATTTTAGAGAGGACCCTGATAGCAAAGACTTGCAGAGTCTCAAGAGTACCTGGATTTGTCTTGCAGATCCAAGTCAGCAGAAGGATTGAAGTCCCTCCAAGTCTGTGTGCTGTAAGGGACTGGTCTCTTCAGATAATTCTTCATTTGTTTAGGAAATAATTAAAGAACAAATTCTTTTTGTCATTCTGTTCAGTTACCAGCTTTTCACTTTGTTTGTTTTATAAATAAACTAAAATTGTGTTTGCCTTATGCTTTGGAAAGTCCAATCCATATTTACCCACCAGCACAGAGGATTAGCAGCTGTATTGCTGGAGTAGAGTTGAATTAGACAATCATTGATCCATGTGGTTGACTTACACTAGAAATTAATAGGAACATTTTCCTGAATCAAATTATTTCTTGATAAGACTGCTCAGTCAATAAGTGACTCTTGCAATATCATTCTGTAATGACAAACATAACATTCACTTTTCCTTAATCCCCTGCATGTCAGCCCATAGCAGACATCCTTGAAATATCTCACATAGTGATAAGTGTAATTTGTTTCACTTTAGGATTAAAACGCTGCTTCTTTGAAGTGGAGGTCTAGTCTGTCTAGTCAACTTGCTAAAGTGACAACATAGGTTTTAATGAGATGACTCAGTGAGTTCCAGATTGTGCTCATTGCATCGCTAAATAAATGTCCCTGTGCAAGTGGGATGTGTTACAACTCACACATTGGTGCCTTGCAATGTTGCTGCTGGAGATGGCCAGCTAGCTGTGGGAATTTTCTCATGCAGGAAGCTTTCTTGTTATAGCTCAAGAGTATAAACATGAAATTTGTTTCTTTGCCAAGGGTATCATGGGGTGCATCACGAAAAACATTGCCAGCAGGTTGAGGGAGGTGATTCTGCCTCTCTACTCAGACCTATTGAGTCCTCATCTGGACTGACATGTCTGGTTCTGGTCTCCTCAGTACAAGGCAGATGTGGAGCTCCTGGAATGGGTCCAGCTTAGGGACTGGAGCATCTCTCTTATGAGGAAAGGCTGAGGGAACTTGGCCTGTTCATCCTTGAAAAGAGGTGACAGAGAGGGGACCTCATCAATGCCTATCAGTACCTAAAGGGAGGTATCAGAGGATGGATCAGGCTCTGCTTGGTGGTGCCCAGCAATAGGACAGGAGGCAATGGGCAGAAACTGATGCCCAGGAAGTTCCACCTGAACATGAGGAAGATCTTTTTCACTGTGCAGTGACCATGCACTGGAACAGATTGCCCAGAGAACGTGTGGAGTCTCCTCACTGGAGGTACTCAGGAAATGTCTGGACATCATCCTGTGCCATGCTATGTGCCTGAGCAGGGAGGCTGGGCCACACAACCCACTGTGTTATCTTCCATCCTGACCCGTTCTGTGATTCTGTGATT
Organism: Acanthornis magna; assembly: GCA_036785705.1. NCBI lineage: Eukaryota > Metazoa > Chordata > Aves > Passeriformes > Acanthizidae > Acanthornis > Acanthornis magna. Next base: position 7,294,786 of record JAWUZG010000119.1, on the reverse strand, counting down.
CTTACTGAAGACTATTCCTTCAGGACCTAGCTATAAATTTTCCCAGCCCTTCCCTCCTTTGTTGTTGGTTAGAAAATGTGGAGTGTCTTAACCAAATGCATCCACAGGCTCTCTGGATTCAGGTCACCTCTGATAATCATACAGTGCTAAGTTTATTAAAACAGGGATAACCTCACTGTTACATTAGGTCTTGTCATTAAGTAAAAGTAATACTAAAGATGATTCATGATAGCAGAATCTGCACCTGAAAGGACAGTCAAAAGCTAAAGGGACAGTCAGATGTTCATTTTATCCAGTCTTGGGTTAAAGCCAAGGTACCCATCTGCTGGCCTGACAGGGAGTCATCTGAGTTATGCTGCATTCCAGGACCTAAGGTCTGAGATGTTGCCCAGAGGGTGCCACAGCTTGTCAAGAATGCAGACTTCTATCCACTGCTACTCTTTCAGTGGGCATGAATGACATTGCAACCAAAATCTAGGCAGAATCAAAGAAGGCTATAAAGCCCTGGGGCTGTAACTGAAAAATGGTGCCCAAATTATCTTTTCTTCCATTTCACCAGTTAGAGGAAATGATGCAGCCAGAAAGAGACATACAGTGGAAATCAATGTCTGACTTTGTGACTGGTGCAGTCAGGAACATTTTGACTTTGATGACAAAGGTACATTCTTTGATGACTGTGGCCTGTTAGGGAGGAATGGGATCCACCTGCTCATAAGAGACGGAATCTTTAGCAGCAGGCAGGCCAGCTTTGTGAGGAGGTGAGTTTTAAAATTAAGGACTTGGAGGGCAGGGTCCAAATTGAAAATGCCCACACCATCACATCCAACTGGGAATGAGCCAGGCCAACCAGAGAAGCAACAAAGAGTCCTTAGCTGCCTCCCCAAATGAGAATCAGAGGGCCAAGCACCTCAAGCATATGTACAGCTGTGGTGGATCCTCTTGCACCCCTCCTGACAAACCTTCATGCTTGATTACCTCTCTGAAATACCTTTATACCAACGCACACAGTGTGGGGGATGAGCAGGAAGAACTGGAGGTCTGTGTGCAGTAGCACGACCATGATTTATTGCAGTTACAGAGACATGGTGGGATAGATCACAGGGAATGCTGGAATGCTGCCATGGATGGCTATGTAACAGCAATAAGGCCATGGGTTCAATCCCTGTATGGGCCATTCACTTAAGGGCTGGACGTGATCCTTTGGGTCCCTTTCAACTCAGAATATTCTGTAGTTTAGTGATTCTGTGATTCTGTGAGGTGGTGGAGTTGTTCTTCATGTGAGAGAGAAACTGGAATATACTGAAGTCTGGGGGAGGATGGATAATAAGTTGAGAGTCTATGGAAAGGATTAAGGGACAGGCTAACATGAACAAAACTCTTATGGGTGTTTACGACAAGATACCTGATCAGGAAAAGGAAGAGGATGAGAGGTGGGAATAGCCACGGTCACAGGCCCCAGACCCCATGGGGGATTCCACCACCCTAATGTCTGCAGAGCACACACAGTCCAGAAGGCTTCTTCAGAGCATCAGTAATAGCTTTCTGTCACAGGTGGTGGAGGAGCCAATGAGGAGAGGAAAAACTTCTTTACTTTGAGAGTGGCAGAGCACTGGAAAAGACTGCCCAGAGAGGCTGTGGATTCTCCTTCTCTGCAGACACTCAAAACCCACCTGGATGTGATCCTGTGCAAGCTGCTTGAGCAGGGGGGCTGGGCTAGATGGTCTCTAGATCTAACCCCAACCATCGTGTGATTCTGTGGTGCTGTAAGCACAATTACCCTATTAATCTAAGTATGGCCACCTGTCTTCCTTTAAAAAAAAATAAAATTCCGAAATCACAGAAGTTCGCTTAGTTTTTTCAGTTGGCTTCAGGTCTGTAATGATAAAGATTACCCAGATGGAAGTAAATAATTGTTTCTATGACAACTGAGCCAGACAAGTAACTCATTCTCTTAGAGCCCTAATGGTGCCAAACACAAGACTATTGAAAACAACTTGTTTTAATAAAATAAGATTCTGTGGCTTTGAGTATACTCTAAAATCAGATATGCGAACTGCATTTCTGGCCTGCTTTGCTACTTTTTGCCATTTTTAGGATATTTTTTCCTTAAATAATAACCACAATGTAGAGACTGTCTGCTTTCTGCCTTAAGTAAATATCCTTCTTTTAGATTGTATATTTTCTGTTGCTTCATTTTGACATTTCCACTCATGCAGTAACAACTGTTCCTGATATTCAATTTTCCTTGCACATAGTTCAAACCCCTTGTTATGTATCTGTGGAGCTATTTATTGCTTAGCAAAACTCTAGTCTTTTTGATTTCACTCTAAAACATCACTGATTATTGATTCTGTATTTTAAAGTCCTCACAGTTTGGATTCTGTGGTTAGTACTCATTGCAGGTGTGCTGCTTAAACCACAGCAATGAAGCTTTTTTGATGATGGTCAGCTCTGTTGTGTATCCTACATCAAAATTTAAATTATGAATACCTGACGAATACAGTCATTCTAACACTCCCATAACTGTTTCTCTTCATATAATAACTTTTTGATTAATAAGGAGAAGGGTCCCCAGATCTTTAACATTAGATGGGTAAATTGGAATGCTGAGAAGAGTCACTAATGGTTATAAAGAAGAGAATGGAAAGATACTGAAATGTTCTTCAAAGAAAAATCTCAATTGAAGTGAGAGAATCAAACATATTCTTGTTTATGAAAACATCTTTCAATTTCATTCATTCCAGATTCTTCTTGAGGGGAAATAAATGAGCCTATTGTATTTCCAATACTTCTTTTTTATGTAAGAGAATACTTAATCCATGGAGGGTCCTATGCTTATGAACTTGTAGGACAAAGAAAACAGATTTGTGTTATTTGGCTACAAGATAAAACTCTACTGCTTTACGTTGCTGGAAAGAAAAATGCCTTTAAAAGAAATATTTTATGTTTCACACTCAGAAAAGATCTGTACTATCATAATTTGCAGTGTCATGACCTGAAAAATGAAACCTGTTGTAAAACCAAGAGGATGACATGATGAAAGTTGGGTAGATTGATCAATTGTTAAGAACAGTCAATTTTTAATAGGATTTGAGCATAACAAGCTTATAGGTACAAATATTAAGGCATATTTAGCAAAGATTTTTTTCTGTGAAAGGACATTGTTGTCTCCAAAATATGAAAAGAACTGCCATGATGAATTGGAAATACATAGTTTCTTCACAAAGTTTCTGAAAAAATTCTTCTTGTATCCACACATGACTAACTTGCTTTTTCAAACTCAGATAATTTTATTCACAACCCTTTTACAGGAAGGTGCTAAAAACTGAATCACAGAAGCTTTTATCTACTTGCTTTGCCTATTGTTTATCTTGGCCATATCAGCGATAATATTGTGCTGTAAAGTAGAGAAAATTCTTCCTGAAAAGACTGCAGAACTAGCAGTGGTGAAAAGAGAAGTTTCATTCTCACAAACTTCAGGCAAACACGACTCAAGGAGCCAACATGTTTCCCCAATTCCTGATTTATTGAAGGTGTACAGGTTTCTCGTAATAAGACAAAGGTTTGTTTTTTTTTTTTTTTAGTTGGTGTGTTAATATTACATCTTAAAAGGGAAAAGAACTTCTCCCTTATTCTTTGACACTTAGATTTTAGAGGAAAATTCCTTAGGAAAACATACTGATTTTTGCAGTAAGCGTTTTTTGTTTATTCTACATTTCTTGCTTAGCTTTGAAGATCAACACAAGGGAGATCTGTTACCCTCTTCCTGTATAGAGAAGGTCACTTTTGAAACCCTGACATTATGAAAAATTGCTTTAATCCAGACATTTTTTTTCTGTAAAACACAGTTTGGAGAACTGAAAACATCATCTGTCTGTCCAGCTACCACATAAGGAAAGGGAAACAAGTAACAATTACATCTAGAGCAGCTCACTTGTCTAAAGGCATTGCAGAAGTTATGCTTCAAACTCACAGCTGAACATGAAAATATGACTTTTAATAGCTCAATAAAAAAATCTTATTAAGCATTTCACTCCAAGCCCCTGTAGTCAATACAGAGAGCTTGTCAAATTAAACAGGGAAGATCAGAACACAATTTCCACGTGAACACTGAAGTTCCATGTGAAACAGCACACCTGAAACAACATTAATTCCATTTACTCAGTCTGTGTCTGCTAGAAGAGAAGCCTAAACAGCAATGACAACGATATCAACACTGGAAATACACTAAGCAGGATGAGATTAATCCCTTTTTTGATGCAATCTATTAGATGATTGCTGGGATTTGTATCTAAACTGCAAATGCAATAACAATAATAGGGAAAAAAACTATAAATAATGAGTATTAGACAAGGTAAATAGCTATTGAATCAGGTTATCCAACAATTTTGCTAGCACAGAACTCTTTATAGCCTACTCATTTGTTGGGGTTTTTAAAAAAATTATTATCAATGATGCTTTTGTATCATCACTTAAGATACTAGCTCAGGATTTAATGATCTCCTTGTTATGATTCCTGATGGGTGCTAGAATAGGTGAAAATGACAGAATATAGATCCAATCTGTAATAAACTGAATCTTATGCATACCCATGGATATCATACACATTGAATCTCACCATCTGCGCTTCAGTTCTTTGTTTATTTCTACATTTTCTGGGTTTGATGGGGCTTTTGTGGGTTGGGTTTTGTTTGTTTGCCTTCTTTTTTTGTTTGCTCTGCCCTTAAATAGTTACAGAAGAGCAGAGATTGAACAGATACTATTTCAACGAGAACCAGTTCATTGAAATTTTACCCCAGAGTGACTGATGATTTTGGGGTTTTTTGTGTTTTGTTTTTTTGTTTTTTTGGTTTTTTTCTGCTGTGAAATATACTAATTAACAACCTACTTCATAAAAATGCTACACTTCTAAGTGTGCTTCCACATCTTCAAGGGAATAGAAACAAGAGCAAAATCGGTAGAGAAACACCTGAATGAAGGTTTGGGTTTTTTTTTTCCCTTCAGAGTTATTTTGTCTGTATTTCTTCAGTCTTACAACAAGTGTTATATCTTAGCCAACAATTTGAGGTTTGTGAGTTATTACCAAAAAAGAGACGGAAGAGTGAGTAGTGACAACATCCAAAATAAAGAAATCACAGGTGTTTCACATGATTAGTTCAAGTAACTATAAATTTTTCCAGTGTAGCATATCCACCTATGCTGAAACAACTCCCACTTCATCATTAACTGCTGTGTTGGGGTGACCTTCTTCAGCAGCCAGATAATACCTCCCTACCTATCCACCCACCCGCTCCCTCTTGTCAGCCTGACAGGGGACAAAACAGGAGGGAAAAGCTCATGGGTTAAGATACAGAGAGGAAGAGCAGTTATCATTTACCGTCACAAACAAAACAGACTTGGGGAAAGTCAAGTGTATAGTTTTGGGAGCCACAATGCAAGAAGAAGAAGAAGAAGAAGAAGAAGAAGAAGAGGAAGAAGAAGAAGAAGAAGAAGAAGAAGAAGAAGAAGAGGAAGAAGAAGAAGAAATAAATAAATAAATAATAAATAAAGCTGTTAGAGAGTGCCCAAAGGGGGGTGTGAAGATGCTGAAGGGTCTGGAGGGGAAGTTGGAGGAGGAGCAGCTGAGGTCACTTGGTCTCTTCAGCCTGGAGAAGAGGACCCTGAGAAGAGTCCTCATTGTGCTCTTCAACATCCTCGTGGTGGGAAGCAGAGGGACAGACCTTGATCTCTTCTCTGTGGTACTCAGTTACAGGACCTGAGGGAATGGCCTGAAGCTGAGTCAGGGGAGGTTTAGGTTGGAAATCAGGAAAAGATTCTTCACCCAGAGGGTGATTGAATGCTGAGGGCTCCCCAGGGAAGTGATCACAGTCTGACACAGTTCCAGTGTTTGGACAATGCTCTCAGGCACACCGTGGGATTTTTAGGTTGTCTTGTGCAGGGCCAGAAGTGGGATTGATGATTTTCATGGGTCCTTTCCAACTCAGGATATTCTGTGATCCTATGAAAAGTAATTTAACTTATTGTCATTTAAAATAGAATCAAATAGTGAGAAACAAAGGCAAAATTAAAACGCTTTCCCCTCTCCTCCCCCATCTCCCTCCCCCATGTCATGCCTTTCCCTGGGCTGCAGCCCTTCGGGGACAGCTGCTCCCCCTGGGGTCTCCATGGCCCTAAATCCCCCCATCCTAAGGACAATCAGCTCAAGTTGCTCATTTCCTACACAGTCATCAGCTCCTTGGTGCCATTCCTGAGCTCTGTGTGTTGTACACTGTTCCCTGGCTGTACAGCTGTGCAAGGGCTCTAGGACATGGCCAACGCCCGCAGGACAGACAGAAGTCTCAAAAAAACCCAAACCCAACCCAAATCTGTGTTCTTTGTCAGCTGGGACATGAGAGGTGCTGGACTGAGAGGGAATCAGGCTGTCTGACTGAGGCTGCATTCAAAGTAGACTTTCATGATGTATTCAATATCAGCTTAACAATTTCAGAGACTCAAAAAAAATTTCTTTATGAGAAGGGGATGATGATAAAGAGAATCTGCTGGTCTGAGTGGGTTTGGGGGTGGGTTTTTTATGCCATTCTTTTGTATGAAAAAGGTGTTTCAAGCTTCCTGGAATATTTATTTTGCACCTCCATCTTTATTCCCATGTGGATCTTAAACCTCATATGTGGATTAAAATAGCACCTTTCCCATAAAATAAGCTCCTATCAGTTTCATGTGACTGTAAGCACAGGTTTAGGGCAGAATCTGTTTCTGTGACTGGGTAACACTAAATATTCTGTGAAATTTAACTAATCTTGTCCAGTTTGCTCTGGAAGCCCTCTCTGCTCATTCCATTCCTCCAGCTGTGCCTTTTCTTGTGTCATTTCTAAAACCATATCACTTTGATGGCCAGTAGCCATAGCAGGCTGGAATCAAACTGCAGCCTGGGGAGTGCTGCATAAAGAGGAAACATTTTGCATTTTTATTTCCTAAATAAATCTGCACTGTTTAGGCAAAATAGTCCTGAGACTTTGAGACACCTTGAGGTTTCTCTAAGGGCTGCCCTTGCACACCTATTATCTGATCAGCAGTCTGGTCTCTGATCTCAAAGAAAACCACAAAAAGATCTTTTTTTAGCTTGAAAACCAGCCTAACCACCATGGCCCATTACTGAATGCCACATTTCCTATAGCTTATTGTATTGAGATTTCTTAGCTGTAATTCCTTTCTAACATTCTCTTTCTTGCTTTGAGACTCTTGTCTTCATTGATTTCCATTTATTTCATTAATCTTGCAGGAATTTATTTTTGTCCTTTGTGTTTGCAACATCTTCTAGTTTGGGAAAACCTTCAAAATGCAATTTAATGTCTTTGTTTTTTATCCGATCAAATAAACTTCATTTTATCCAAAATAATACTGCCTAAAGTGACTAAAAATATCACCTCTGACACTCTGAGGACTTACACTAATTGCTAGTGTGTGCTGTAAGGATCACATTTTACACACTCTTGCACCCAGTTTGTGAAGATATTCTTGATCCCCCTTGAAATGTTCATCTTCTATTACACTGCATCAGATCACTTCAAATTATCTGTGACAGTGATGAGATGTGCTATATTAGCAAAGAGGCAATAAGTACTTCCAGATAATATTAATTTTTTCATTATATAGATTGATTTGGAATAGGTTGGAATCTTTATTTCCAGGTAACTTACTGTGTACAGCTTGCTGTACAACTGTTCAATTCAAGCAAGATGCAATATAAAAATGAAATGTCATAAATAAAACATCAGCAGTGGGAAAAACCAGAAAAAAATTTCCATTCACTATCTTCTACTCAGAGAGAAAGGGGAGGAAAAGCAGAACATGAAAGTCAAGCGCATTTTGAAATAATTGTTTCTGTTCTGTTTACTGTAAATTCCACTAATATTAACTGAAAAATGCTGTAGTCTCTGTTTTATTTTATTTAATTTCATCTACCTGTGATTCTAGGAGAACTCTAAGCTAGCTAATTGTTTCATTAGTGTAAATTTCAGCCTGAATTTATAAATGCAAATATTTTGCATTTCTGCTTTAATACCTCATATTTCAAACAACAGATGCATTCAGGGTCACAATCTACTCAGAGTTACTGGCTAAACATGGAAGAAATGCCGTGTTCATCCTGAGATTTTTCTTTGTCATGTTATTTGTTGATTTTTATTCAGAATGACACTTGAACTGTTCTTACAGCCCCCTTAAGAGGTAGGTATTCTCACCAGAAGCCTTCTTAGACCTTCTTGGTGTGCACAAAGCCACCAGCTGTGCTTGAAATGGGATGTCACTGTGCTTTGGAGAACCTCTACAACCATCTGGAGTCTTCATATTTTGTCATTGCCATATTCTCACCAAAGAAATGTGATATGTAGCTACAAAGATTACTTGCTCAAGTGCTCTTCCTGTCACAAGCTGTAACACCAATTTGAATATCTTTCTCCAACAGGTTAACGTTTTTGTTAAGGGATTAGGAGGTAAATGCATGCTCAGTGTGATATACATGTTTGTTGGTATTAACCCACGTGTTCTTATTTGGAGGAAAGTTGCAAATTTGAATTTCCAAGATTTCTGCCATGCATGGTAAGAGTCTTCAGCAATTTCCAATGTCTGAGCTACTTTTGGTCATTTGCAGCTCTCTGTCATGCAGGGAAGTTAGGATTGTCTCATTTTCTCTTTTGATGTTGATATTCACCTTCTAAGAAATAAAGGCCATGGCATGCTTGCTTGTTTCTTAAAAATGCCCAAACAAACAAATAAAAAAACCCCCAACCTATCAAACAAGACTCTCTGAACAACATGAAACAACCTTACCTGATGTGAGAAAAACCCACTTCGTTTTGTCAAGTCTGAGTTAAATCACCTTTTAACCAAAGGCTTCTTTATCACCATCAGAGCACAATTCCATAATTCAAACCATTTTCCAGATGATGTGTCTGTAGAAAATGACACAGGTGTCTGGAACCATTTCTTCCTAGCAAGCACAGAAAACAACATTAACATTCTATTTAGTGCACACATTATTCCATGTAATCAACAAGATGATTTAAAAGTTGGCTCTGAAAAGCAAAAGCCTGGATAGAAAAATACATTTACATTGAGAACCCAATGTTTTGGCCCTTATTTGTGTGAACAGACTTTTGCAGCTCTTAGGGAAAAAAAATTGGATTTTTCCCATTCATCTCCCAAAGGATCCCTAGATAAGTTATCATAATATTTTTTCATGCATTTATAACTACTGCATTTAGCATCATCTATGTCTAAGAGTTCTATTAGAAGTGGCTTCCTGATGGTGGAATTCATTTTTACAGAAGCACAAGTTCAATCACACCCTTACTGAAGCATTGCAATAAAATAAGATTAATGCTGCTGAAGTCAATGCTGATATTCTATAACCAAGTTATGTAAACAGAATATTGTTGTACATTAGTACATCTAATGTATCTATACCATGTGCCCATATACTTGGGTGTCTATATCATCTGTGGGTTTATATTACTGCATTAGAATAGAGAGAAAGGTAAAATGGCAAAAAAATGTTAAGAACAAAAGGGATAAAGATGTGCATCATGAAGGACCATGTTTCAGAGACAAATTTTCACACCTTTGGTAGACCTGGGAGAGCAGCCAGGAGCTGAAAGCAAAACCCCTGCCCAGTGACCATAATTCAGCTCAAAATGACTTCCATTAACCAAATCCCAAAGGGCTGTTAATAAAATAGCTTAATTTTGTAGATAAGCAAATAAAACAAATATTGTTAAATGCAACTAAAAGTAAAAAGGTTGAAAATGTATTTTTTCTGGTCACTATCCAGATCTTATACTCTAGATTTGTGATTTTCAGTCTGAAGATCCATCTGATGGTAGAGATTGGCATCAAAGGGTTTGAGGAAAAGTAGCTGAAGAAAACAGACCTATTTTCAGTCAAATCAAAGCTGCTGACAGGATCCTACTTCTTTAATGGATTAGTTGTTATGAGTCCAGAAGCTGTAGGAAAAACCAAGACTTACTGTTTTATACAATATGTGTTGGCTTTGCATTTTGTTCCAAATATTTTGGTCTCTCCATATTCTTACTACGAAAAGGGTGAGGAAAGATAGGACATCATGTAACCTGAGTCTCATTTGCTAAACCTTCCACTGTACACTGATATATATTTGTTACCTGTGCAGATGGGAAAGTACATCAGGAGGGGATAGGCTTTATTTCTAACCTTGTCATATATCCACAACAATCTTTCTGTTTTCAGGTCTTAGAACTTCTTTTCCCAGTATATTGAAATTGAAATTTGAAAACAGCCTAAGAAATATTTGCTTCAGCTGTTATTCTTTAACCATAAACTTTGTGAGGTTTGAACATTATATTCAAGTACAATGCTGATCTTGCCCTCTAGAGTTATTAATAAGAGCAGAATGTTCTTTTGCTTGGTTTTTCTGTGCATATTTCTGCCTTCTGTTGAAGGTACTGTTTATATAATGAGCTCAAACTCAATCAGGATCTTGTGAATAGTATAAGGAACATTTTATTTGGTGTGTTGACATTTCACATTTTCTTTATTACCCTTTGTAAAATCTCTTTATCACAACAGTGAAATCTCTTGAATGTTAAAAGGTTCTTTTTTCTTTCAATATTTGTTGTGTCGAAGAGGCAATGTCTTCTGTTTCTAGGCAGGCTACTTATTTTTTGAGATGGCATGACATGAACCATTAATTATATCTATATTTTCAGCACTCTGAAATGGTCTCCGAGACCTTTGTGTAGCTCTGTGTTCATATGTCACCACAATATTAATCTTTCAAATAGATGACTGCCGACAGGAATTTGTCTAACCCATTTTTAAAAACCCCTTAGTGACGCATATTCCACAAATTCCATCCCTATATTTCATATGGCTTAGAATCAGAAGTTATTTTCTCGCATGTATGGTGTCTCTTGCTAAAACTGTGATCCAAATAGGGGGCTGACAAGAAGGCTGGAGAGGGACTTTTCACAAGGGCATATAGCGATAGGACAAGTAGGAATGGCTTTAAGCTGAAGGTGGGTAGGTTTAGATTGGATATTAGGAAGAAATTCTGTACTGTGAGGGTGGTGAGAAACTGATAGAGGTTGCCCAAAAAGTTGTGAATATCCCATCCATGGCAGTGTTCGAGGCAGGTTGGATGGGCTTCTGAGTGGCCTGGTCTGGTGGAAGGTGACCCTGTCCATGGTAATGGGGTTGGAGCAGGATGATTTTTGAGGTCCATTCCAACCCAAACCATTCTGTGATTCTATGATTTTATGGAATAGTTATGGTCCTCGACTCCTGAATACTTAGAATAATTTATCACTGTCCTACTTATACTAGAAGATAGCTGATCCTTCTGCTTCTTCAAGGCCCAGATTTCCTGTTAACTTTTTAATTAAAGTGAAGTATGTCCTGTGGATGAAAGGCAGATAGAAAGGGAGGTCAGCTCTGGTTGCTGAAACTTGGAGAAGGGTTTTAAAATAGGATGTTTTGATTGAAAGTACTGTAGCTATGTGTGGACATGAAAAATTCAAAGGTAAATAAGAGAAAATGGTTCTTTAATTGACACAGTAGAAACTAAGGAAAAAAAGGACATATTCATTTTATTCACAGTGACTCATCCAAGCTAAAGCCCATGTCAGATTTCCAAATCTTTACCCATTTGAAGAGCCTCATTTCATATGTTCTGGTTATATTTTTGTGTATTCAGAAGTAGAAATCCAGTAGGTTAGAACTGCTGAAAATGTTTGAGTGATTAAGACAGAAAGAGAATACTGTGGCTGTCACAAAGGAAATCTTGTGCAGGACATCAAACTGAAATCCAAGTGAACCAAACTCTTTAAGAGAAACTGGTGATGTTCTCCAGAATATAGGACTTGAAATGATTAAAACCATCAAACTGTCACTCACTCGGGGACTTTTGGAAAAAGAAGTCTGTCCATCCAATCCTTGGAATACACTGAGAACTTCTGTATTTGGTGAGATTTTTTGTTGTGTTTTGTTTTGTTTTGTTTTGTTTTGTTATGAGTAGGGAAATTTAAAATAGCAAATCCCTAGAGGTTTTATGAGATTTTTTCTAATAAAGAAGGAATAATGATTGGAGAATGAAAAATTTAGTATAGCCAGTGAAATGACAGGTTTTGCAATCCTGAGACTGTAAAGAAAGAAAATAAAAAAAGATAAAAGAGTAAAGTGCAAGACAGTGCCCTTCAATCCAGTCAGAGAATTGACATATTAGGGATTATGGGAGGCCAATGCACACAGAAAGCATTGAAGAGAAATGGCAGAAATGGCAGTTCCTTAAAAGAGAGATATTAACGAGGATAATCAGGTTTGGGCAATGTGCTTAGGGAAGTTGCACAGAACTCAAAGAAGGAAAATCAAAGGAATGATCAGAGATTTTAAAAAAGCCTGCGAGATAAGAGAAAAAAAAGGCATTTAACCTTAAAGATAAGGGGGTTGAGCAAAAATGCAATGTTAAAAAAAATGGAGAGCTGCAATAAATGTCTTGGGAAAAGAGTAGTATCCTTATGAATTTAACCTTTAAGAAACAGAAGGATAGATACAGTCTGCCTTGGGCGAAGGAAGGTGGGTGGCTTCAGCTCTGCATCACTTTTCCCTTTCCTGGAAAAACAGGCCCAGGTCTCTTAACCTTCATCAAAAAACATACCTCTCTTTCCTTTTCTCCACCGAGGCTTCCCAGTGCTGCAGTTGGGGCTTCATAAACACCGAGTCAAGGAGAATATTTACCCCTTTTCTTTCTTCACATGCAGCACACCTGTTAATGCCACACCAACATGAGCTCAGCCTTTCTGCACCAGTGTGACTTCATTGACTCACGTCAAGTTTGCAATGCAAGGTCTTGTGCACAGTTTAATTTCATTCCACTGGGAGGCCATCCTAATATTTCGTCACTATGTGCTTGATTCCAGCACTTCTTAATTGAAATGCCACACACAGAAACAGAGTACAGCACCTCCCAGTAAAATACTCCACAAGTGTGTTCCACCAATCACTTGTGCAAATGCAATTATTTTATTTAGAATTTTTTCCCAAGCTGTTTCATAGGAATATTAACGGAGACAGTGTCAAACCCTTAAAAATTCAAGTTTATAAGTTATCTGCAATGCAAATTAAATAGACTATCTGCACCTCCTTTGTCTTCCTCCCACAACAACAAATTAAAGTGGTTTGATTTGACTTGTTTTGAAAACTCCATGCTGGCTGTTTTTTTCCACATTATTATTATTACAGTTTATGTAATAACGATGTGTGAAAGATGTTTGTCCCTCCTCAGTTCTCCTTGCCACCCATCCCTTATGTGGTACCAAAGATACCAACAAAAGATGAGGTGACTTCGCCAGCTACTCCTGTAAGTACTGCAGAGTGAATTTCAGATGAACTCCTGAGCTGTTTATTCCTTAAATAGCCCTAAATGCTTTTCCTCTGTTTCATCATCTTTATTGAACCTTATCCTGACTTTGGGTCATATGCCACTTTTGTAATGATGCCTTTCAGAGAAAGCAAGCTCCACTGTAGCCTACTGTGTATCATTAGCTTTTTGCCAGGATTTTCTTTCCCATCTGGTAATGAACTTCTGTTTTCCTAGTTGTTTTTGGTTTTTTGTTTTAGGTTTTTCTTTCTCTTGCCTCAGAAGTATGGATACAGGTTTTTCTTTCCTTCACCAAGAATAACTTTGTATATTTTTTCTGTTTTTTTTTTTCTTCTTCTCACAATATGTTATCAATTTATGTTCATTCTTAGTCATTTGTACAGTTTTCTAATACTGTTGCTTTCAAAACTTTTAAAGGCTCTTAATTCAACTACAACCACTATGCTTTGCTTCCTCCCTGTCCTTTGCATTAGGGGAGTTTATTTCTATATATGTGATGCAATTCCTATCAGATCACCTGCCTGCTTTGAATTGGACTGTGTTCTCCAGACATCCTACCTACCTCATTGCATACCAAGCAAACAAGATCCTTCCAGACCCTTTTCACACGTTCCTTAAAGTAGTGAATGTTATTCCTCACAGTCATTTCCTCAGAAATTACCACTTACCTTTGGCTCTTCAGTCAGTTCCCCATAATTAGCTGGAAAGAAAGCTGAAATAGTTATTCTTCTAGTTGATTCTCTAGCTCCTGAGGGGGGAAAAAAACCCACAAAACCCACTCAAAACGAGTACATTTCAAAATTTGATGGGTGATTAGACCACTGTAGAATTTTCCTAAAGAAAGCTGAAGTTCTCCATCACTACGAGATATGGTCGTTTGGATGCCTCTATTCGTTGTTCAAACACCTCTTAATTAAGCAGACTAGAATATTCATTGTGCCAAAAGGCCTTTTATTCTCCTATAGGGCTTACTTTTTATATGTGTTGTACAGACCTGACTGTATATTCTTACTTTCATGAACACATGGTTTGCTTTCTCAGTGGTATTCAGGTTCATGGCAGTTTTTTGCACAGGAATTGTCTCTGTAGCCTGAAAGAGGGGCAGCTGTGTTTGCCAGAGCCCAGCTAACTGCTGAGATTGTAGGGCTGTGTGTGACTTTGGGAGGAGACAGTAGCTGGGTACCAGCATGGAAAAGGAGAAGTCTAGGGTCTCACCTCTCTCAAGAACTTGTGCATATTTTGCATTAAAGAGTTGTTGAAAATAAAACAATAAACCAGTGCTAATTATCTTCACAGCAATACGAGAGCCCAGGATTCATCCTGTGGGTTAATATCCCCTGCCAGGGCACCTCAACAGTTCAGGGCTTGTTTTAACTACTCTTTTATGTTATCCTGAGAAAACCTGAGTTGTTCCTGGAACTGCAAAGGAATCTGATGTTCTCATGCCTTACTGGGGATCCCACCAGTTACCTTAGGCCAAATTTGTAGCCCCTAACTCTAAAATACCTGCATTTTTCATTGGAGCTACTCCAGCATTCACATTACACTCAGTTTTGTCAAAGCTCTTGTCTGTGTGAGGTGTTATTCAGAGCTTGTGTCAGTGCATGTGAGAGAGAGAGAAAGGAGGGAGAAAATGAGATGTTTTCCTTTTTTAGTGGTTTTGTTACTGATCTCTCAGGCTCTTCCACTTGCATACAATGCCACGAATTCATCTGGGATGAAACTGTTCTCTTAATTTCAGGTCTGACATCTGCTCTTCCTCGACTGAAGACCTTCTCAGTGTCTAGACAACAGTTTTGTTGCCTTGTGAGACAGAAGATGAGATAAGGCTGCCCTTTACTTACACTACAGGGAAGCTGTTTCACCCTGGTTCTTGCAAAAAATATATTTGGGACAGATTGGACTCTTCTGTGTTGAAAAGCGAAACCTTTTCCAAGCCAAAGAGTATGGCAGTCATGTTCATAATATTAATATGTTTACAACAGTCTCATTATTCTAGATACTGTCTCAGAAGATTAAAAAAACCCAGAATGCTGGTTGAAAGATTAAATCAGGAAGCAATTTTAGAGTCCCTCTAAGGTCATGCTTTGAATTTTAATTCCTACAAAAGGAAAATGGATCAGACCTGAGACTTTTTCGTCTTGTGATTGGAAGGAAACACATTTTAAAAGAATTAAGGTAAAGCATTTCTGAATAGCTACGATTCAGGCATGGTAAGGAAATGCCACAAATTTGATAGTATTTATGATGCTTCATATGACATTAGTAAATCTGGCTGAAGGTTTTTATTTTTTGGCAGGAACAGTAATGGTTGTATGCAATTCAGGTTTATTGTACAGCAATGTGTTTTAGAGAAATAGGAAAGAGACTGTAAATTTCCCTGTGTGAATGTTGGTGCATTTGGATTAGGAAACATGAATTGGGCAGTTTGGGCTTCGTAGGGAGATGCCAAGCCATCCCTTTCAGCAATTGCTCCTATACTCCTCCCGTTAGATGGCTGACACAACATCAGAAAAGCCTTGGGACTGTCAGTTTTATAAAACGCTGTTCATCCATGTCCCAGAGTCCTGCACCCCCAGTTTTCAACATGGCCATGTAAAGGAAGGAATTTAGGACAAAAATAAAAGATAAGGTGGAGAGTTAATGACAGAGACCATATTCAAATGAGTGAGAGCTGTAGTTTTGACACTGAAAAAAATTAAATAATTAATTTCAATGCAGAAGATAGTGAGAAAGGACTGAGTTACAGCCTCGGTTACAACATTAGTTCTGTGAAAGCAGGGAGGGGTCAGATGCTTGCGGAACGAATAGTTTGTGGAACAGACGCTTGTTCAAACTCAAGTTACAGGCAATGGAAAAGAAAGGAATAGCTGTGACTAAGCCAGATAACTCGTTCACTGTTGAGTGGAGCAGTAGTGCAGTTTGATCTGCTTCCCAGAGCAGGAGCAGAGTCCTTAGGGCATTCTGTTCCACTCACCATTGCTACCTCTGGTCTGATCAGAAAGCAGCAACACCAGTGTTTGCAGATGGGATCATAGTCATGGAAAGATTTGGGTTGGAAAGGACCTTAAAGATCATACAGTTCCACCCCTCCTGCCATGGGCAGGAACACCTTCCACTAGACCAGGTTGCTCAGAGTCCTTGGTCTTGAACACTTCCACGGTTGGGGCACCTACAACTTCTCTGGGCAACCTGTTTCAGTAAAGAAGTAGTGAAGAATATTAGAGAACTTGTCATAGTAAAGAATTTCTTCGTAAGAGCTAATCTAAATCTACCCTCCTTCATGTTAAAGCCCTTCTCCCTTGTCCTGTCACTGCATTCCCTTGTGACAAGCCCCTCTTCATCTTTTTAGCTCCCTTTAGGTACTGGCCCTCTGCAATAGGGTCTCCCTGAAGTCTTCTCTCCTCCAGGCTGAGCAGTGGGCTGTGGTTTCTTGATGGACCTACAAATTGTGACTCAGTCAGAAGCAGTGGAGAGTTTCCTCTTCCCACACCCACAGCGAGTGGCCAAGCTCTGAGCTGACCCTTAGCATGCAGTCCCTGCTGAAGGCACTCCCTGCAAGGCCAGACCAACACCTGGGCTGCTTCTCCCTTTCTCCATCCCACCGCTCTGCCTCTCGGGGCACCAGAGCCTGCAGTGCCTGTGCTGGGCAGGCACACAGCAGCAGCTCCAGGGCTGAGCCATGTCTGCCCAGATGGGGATGCTCTCCAGCTGACCCACCTAGATCCAAACCAAGCATTTCCAAAAGCATGGGGCTATTTGCAACACCTAACTGGAATTAACACATCTTGAACAGGCCTCACCCTCAGGGGTCAAATTTTCTTGAAAAATGAAGAACAACTTTTTCTATAACTACTTTTCTTGAACCTGCAGTGCTCAGTGCACCCAAAATAATTTATAATAATTGTTGGAAATATTTATTGTGGGCTTGTGAATCCTTAAGCATGTTTTACCTTCCCAGAGATGGAGGTGCTGTCTTGTACTTCTCTCTGTCACCATGTTGGTGTTGTTTAGCTGAATTATATTCAGTACAAACATGAATGACAGCCTTTAGCTATGTGAAAACAGACCGTCATCCAGAAAGTTTTCTTTGCTCTGAGCCAGATTTTAAAACTACTTACAGAGTGTATTTTCTGATTCACTTGAGTGGCTGCACAGTTATACCCTTAGTGAGACTTAATTTTCATAAACATCTCCAAGAATAGTAAATTATTCATTATCAAGACCTTTTCATTAGGCAGCTGACATATTATCAGGTCTTCTCTCTGCTCTGATGAGAGATAAATAGAAGTTTATTACACCAGGAATGAGAATAGTTGTTTGGCACCTAAATTCCATTTAATTCTATAAATACTAAGCATCATTCATAACCTATTATTAGAAACCTGAGTTTGAGATTCAGGGCTACACGTTCAGCTCGAGTGATTTTCAGTTTCTTTCCCAGCTTTAGTCATGATAGCAACTGTTAATTCTACCTAAATGAACAGTATTAAAACAAACCAAAACAAATTATATCAGAACAAAACATGACTGTTCTTTCTCCACGAACTATTTTAAATAAGGAAAAATTTACTAAAAGCACCAGGGTTGCCATCATCTGAATCAGTCCGCAGGTGTTCCAGGTATTGCCTTCCTGGAAATGGATAGTCAAGGTGAAAGTGTGTAACATTCAGCAGCACAGAACATGATATTCATTAGTAAGAGGTTGATTTGTCAGGTTAAGAAGTTAAGAAGTCGAGAGAAATAATCTAAAAACAAACTTAATGCCTCTAAAATGAAGTAATTTTGCTTTTCCTCTTTTAAATAAAAGAAAAATCCAAATAACCAGTTTTGAACACACATAAATGATGCCTTAATTTTAAGTCTTTTTTTAATATACTTTTAAAAATTAAACCAAGCTGCATTTTAAAAATACATGTTATTTCAAAATAAAAAGTCAAATTGTTTCCACCAAAATATGGAGAAATAAATTTTAAAAAAGGAAATACCCTTTTTAAAAAAAAAAATCTTCCCAATTTGAATAGAATTCATATTTATTCTCTGTTATTCCAAAACTGCCTTTTTCAGCAAATATGCTATTCCTGACAAAAACAATCCAACAACCTCTATTCTTGCTCCCCTGCTTCAATTTTCTGTCAAAATTAATGATCGTATCCTACATTTTGGTGCCCTCCCCAGATTATGGGCCTTCCCTAATGAGCTGATCTGATTTATACCAGGCTGATGATCAACAGCTTGGGGCAGAATATACTAGAAATCTCTTGGGGGTTTTCAAATTGTCAGACAGATGAAGAAGACTGCTTGTAGGTTGTGTTTATGACTCCTATATTATTTTTAGGAGCTGTCACTTACAAATCCTCAAAGTCATTATGTCTCTTCCATGTATTTCTTTACAAAGAAATGTAAGTAATTATTGCTTTACAAATGTGTATCTGCTATAGCATCCCATATTAAAATATTGTTTGTGTATTTTCAATACTCATCTCTTTGCCCTCTCATAATTCTTTCTTTCAGCAAGTCCTGGTTTCCCCTGAAGGTAATATCTACTGTGTGGGGAAAAAAAAAAATTTTCAGTATCTTCTGTAGATTATGGGCCCATTTCATTAAAAAATAATTGCATAAACCAGCCAAATGTTCTGAAACACTGATAAGCTTTGGAGTTTCTAAGAATGGAGAGAAAGATTAACTATCCAAATGTTACTTTACATATTAGATTTCTTTCAATAATCTTTCCGTATTATTAACAATTTTTAAAACCCCCCCAAAACCAATATACAAACCCAAATTCCCCAAAATAACAAAGTAGGACTCTTGGACCCAGGTTAATCAAGAAGTTTTAGCTTCATTCACTTCATTTGATGATTTGAATGTGAACGAGACCCGAGAACAGCTTTGCTGAGCAAGGCTTCCTGATTGAAGTTCAAAAGATTTTGAGCTTTTAAGGGACGGACATTCAAATACAGCAAAAGGTGGAAAATAGACATCCAACTTGATTTCCAGAAGTGGGAACTTCTGAATACTACTGATCTCATAGCATGGATTGAGGTAAAGACCTCAGAGAACCTGATTCTCACTGTAAACATCTCTTTCAAAATTCAGATGTATATTCTTGCCATACTTTCAACATTAAAAAGTAATAACCATTCTCCTAAACAAAAGTTATTTGAAAGTCATTTGACACATGCAGTTTCCATCTCGTGGCTAGCAGAGCTGCTAAAACCAGTTTCAGTGGATTCTGGAAAACACACAAAGAGTATTTCAAAGCCCATGGCCCAATTAGTGCCCTCACCAGGGTATCCCAGCAAGAACACCTACAGACTATCTTGTCTTTGAATCATATCTCAAATACCTGCTTATATCAGCCAAAACAAGAAAATAATTTTAGACTAAAAAATGGAAGTTTAATATTCTCCTTTCAGTGACAAGAAAATACTGCATTAATCATACTCAGCTGATGTTCTCTGTGTGCACAGAAAAAGAAGAGATTTGAAAATCTAGTCTGTACTAGTTGAGAAATTACATTCATCTACTGATAAGTCTTACTGTGTTATCCTGGTACCATCCTGGTACCTTTGACTTGCCATTGCAAATATGCAGATGTAAGTCAGGGAATATGCACAGGGGTTGTGCATGACCATGGCTGGACTGTGTCTAAATTCTGTTGCTGATCCTCTGGATTTTTTGAGGGGTTTCTGTGTGCATGTGTGTTTGTTTGTTTCATTTTTGGGCAGTTTCTGTTTTTTTTATGTTGTTGTCTTGGAAGGTTAGAGATGTTTTTTCTAGTTCATTATTTTTAGTTAGATATAGATCCTTAAAAACAGTTGGCTACAGTAAGGACTGGTATCATCCTGGATGGTATTTATTTTAAAGTGTTTGGCAATTCTCAAAATAGACTGGCAGTAATTCAGTTCCAAAAGATTTATAATACCTTGAAATTCAGTTCAGTCAAGGAGACTTCAAAATACACGTTTGTTAGAACTGCAGCAAGGGTACAGCTTACTAAATGAAGTAAACATGACTTAATGAAGGCTCTCAAATGTTGGTGAGATGTTCAGGTCTTTATAGGAGTGTCAAATTTTGAATATTACTGACAGACCAGCTTTGTACTTCTGAAGTTTGAACAATGTCTACAATAAAATTTTCATTATTTTGTAGACTGACAGAACTCCGCAAATAATTTCTGCTGATTAAGTCTATTTTCTCTGACACTTGTACCAGAAATCTTTTATGTACTCAAGAGGCTCTCGAAATGTTATTTCTAGTTGGAAATTGAGATTAAAAATGTCACTCAACAGTAGCAACAACAGAAGCTATTGCATCGTCTGGATGGTACAGATTATTGCTAAAGGAATACAGCAGACAAACTTTCATAGTGTGATCAGTGCATTTTATGTGGTGGAAATGAAAAACAACACTCCTCTTGTTCAATAGCTATTCTTTTGGAAAGACTTGTCTGTTTATGAAGCGGAAAATTGCCAAGTAGAAATACCAGCGAGTAGATGACTTTTAAAGTTTTATTCCACACATTTTTACAGACTCATCAGACTCAAAAGTGTCTTTTTACACAGAACAGAAACACGATTATCTTCAGTGCTCAAATTACTTGTCTTTGCTGAACAGCAAGGGAGCAGGTACGGCCATCGGTCACTCAGGTGGCAACTTGACAACTGGACAACACAAATGCCACTTTCTGGCCCTTCCATCAAGAAGATCAAGATGGTCCATGATCTTTTTGTCTATGTTTTCCCCAGTGAGAGCAATGATTAGAGAGCCGCGTTTCTAAGGTTGATTGGATATGATTCTATCACCACTACAATTTAATATACCCAACACATGCACAGCGAGCCTGAAACTAATGCTGTGCAGGGCTGTGGTGTCTCACCAAACTCAGTTGATGGAAAAAGGGGAGAAATAAAGGAGACAGATTAAAAACCACACTGTTCAAAAGGCTGATTTCAATACTCACTCTAGACCTTACACAAAAAAATATTTCAAAGTCACTGTCAGACAATGAATATTTTTGCCCATTTTGTTGACTTTGTGCTAGTTTGTACAGCTGCTGAAAATCCTTCAGTGGTAACTCAGAGTGTGTTTTAGACATGATTATGTTCTCTGATGCTTGAACACACAGGAATGTTCCTCACTTTCATACCTGTGTTTTCAGATGCTGAGGTGCAGCTTTGTTATTCCTTCCTTGTTAACATTTTTTTTTCCTGAAGCACAGAAAGCTCCTCACTGAGCGCTCAAGCATTCACATCCCACAGGCAAGGAAGGGGAGCCTGTGGGGCCAAGGAAGTGCTTTCCCTGCAGTGCAGTGGACAATTTTTCTCCATAGTGGAATTCAGCTCACAAAATATTTTAGTCCTTTGAATTCCTCCCTGTCTAAGCAGCTGGAGTTGCTGTGGATTCTCTGAAGTATCTGAGGCATGGACAGGGCTGGCAGCTGTGACGCCAAATGCATGAGAGACCAGTGCCTTTCTGGGGATGTGGTAGGAAACCAAATGGGATAACACAGGGCTTCTAAAATGAAAGCAGCATCTCCTATTTTAATTTCTAAGTCACTCTCTGGTTTTCTGAATTGGAACTATTCACCCTGAACCCTTCTTTCATTCCTGTTTCATCCATTCGCAGGTATACATTTTTAGATGTATCAACTTTAGTACAGCTAAAGGTCCGGGGGGGTCTAGCATGTCAGATATTATCAGTCAGAGTTGTTAATATTCAAAATCTTTGGATGCTGTGCTAGTCTGTGACTTCTTTTGGGATCTTTAAGTCTCTTTTTTCTTCTCAGTAAACACTCAGAGGAAACTGTGGAGATTACTTAGTTCTGCTCAAAAGAGTTTAACTTAATTTTTTTAAGTCTTCAGCACAGCTTAGATGTAACTTTTGTCCCACCGGAGGTAAACAGCACTACCTTAGCTCAGCTGGTTAGAGCATGGTGCTCATAATGCCAAGATTGCACTTTCAATCCCAGTATGGGTCATTTGCTTAAAAGTTGGACTTGATGATCTTGGTGGGGCCCTTTCAAGTCAGAATGATCTGTGGTTCTCTCTTCTCCTATGTGAAAGTGCCACAGGGACATTTTTCTATTTCTCTGGTTGAAGAGGAATTATATCTCTTACATTATATGATTGTCATTGTGGTTTCTTTGCTCTTTGACTGTGCATTTAATATGTGAACTTTCTGTATTTCTTATCTTTTAATTCTTCATTATATTCTGGTTCCAGCTGGTTGTGATTAACATCAAAAGAAGAAAAGATCACAGAGAATGTCTAAGTGAGGGTAACAGATTTCTAAACTGTAGCAAAGTACTGGTTCCAGTTTCTTTTTAATGAATAAAATAATAAAAAAAATGCAATATCTTTTTTCTTTTTCTTTCTGCATATTTAACCTTTAAAATACAAAATGCCTTGTAAAGGAAACAGAATAATAATCCATAAAATACCAGAAAAAGCCAGTTTCAGGTACTTGTCACACCCTTTTTTGTCTGATTGTCTGCACTCTCTGAAACCTACCTACAGCCCCCCTAAGACCAACATCACACAGGCTGCAAAAAAAATCCATATCCTACTGATATGGATTAACAATATCACTAGAAACAGAGTGTGGAAAATGTCTTTCTTGATGTTGGCTAAATTGTTGCATTCTGTGAATAAAACCACTCCTGTCTTACAGTGGCAGGAAAATAAGATTGGATCCTCAAAGATCTCAGAAAGAAACTTTCTATTGGTTTGCAGAAGGCCCAGAAGAGTTGTGTTTCCATAGTAACTACACATGTTTTCTGTGGGTTTTAAGCCATTCCTCCCTTGTCTCATGACTCACTCATATCTGCTCACACATGCCCGGGTACCAGGACACAGCATCCCAAACTCTAGAGATAAAAGATATGGCATTCAGGCAAACTGGGATTATTCTTGTCCTGCTCCTAACAAATCTGCAAACCATCAATGGCCTTGCAGCCTGGCAGTCACAGACCCTGACCCTTGCAGGATGCTTCCAACAAAGGAAGTGGACATCAGCAAGAGAAAGACCTCGTAAAGGCAGCCACAGATGTTGGATGAGGCACTGAAATGACTGAGGGCTTTTCCCTTCGTGGAGAGGGAATACAAAAATCAATTCCTCACAGCTTAAATAATAAAAAATAAAATAAAATCATTGGCACAGAAGAAAACTTGGAAAACAAGATTTCAGATTGCACTTTCAAGAAAGGCAGGATTTGGTCTTTTGGGATATTTTTAATTTATGTACTTGCTTTAAAAAGCACATAGCCTGTAAAGGTGTTAATTCAATATAACACATTCTGTCTCATGAGATTTATTTAAGTGAAAATGTCATGCTGGTTACATTCAAAATAAGATTTAATTATAACTTCTATTTTTTTTAAATTAGTTGAATCACTTTGATGTTGTCTCAACTATAGGCCTCTGTAAAATCTGTTGTTAGAGTTCTGTATTCTTGATTGTCACAGGCCATTAGGGCCTATCCATATGTGCAAACCTATCTCCTTATCACTGCACAGAGAAAAGATGTGTGCAGTAAAGCTAAAGAGAGAATTCAACCATGACCCTGGGATACTTTGAATTTCAAAATGAAGAGTATTTGTGCTCTGGCCCAAAAGGGAGGGTAAGATCATGATCATGAAGAAAAAGCGGGGTGTCTCCTCATACCTGACCCACCTGAAACCCAAAAGAAATAAGATTGTTTTTCCCCTGAAAAATTTATACTATTTAGGCAGCAGAAGCAGGGAGCTGATGAAGACTGACAGGGGATAGCTCAGACTTCAGGCATTCAAGGACAAATCTCTCCATTCAGGAATAGTCACCCTCCATTCCCCACGCAATTAATGGAAAGAAGACGGCAATTCATCCATCATAAAACGTATGATGGACGTACAGGTGGGCCTATATTAAGGTGAAATACATCAAAAGTTTTTGTTACTTTGCTGTGGGTGGCGTGAACTTTGCAATAAATCATAGGAGAGAAAGGACTTTGCAAATTTGTCATGCATTCTGTTTTGTTTTAATTTTATCTCATATACTTAGGATGTAAAAGTAAACTGAAAGTATTTGCTCCCTATCCTGGTCAGTGGAAAAGAGAGATGAACCCAAATATTCTTCTTGTACAGGAGATTTTATGTTTGGTATTGCCAACCAACTGGAAAAGCAGAATAATATCTGCTTCTCTTACTTTTTGCTTGCTCTTATTAGATCCATCAAAGAGATGATAATGATTTTTTAACGACAAGGAGAAAAAGTTTTACCTGTGATTTCAGAAGGAAATATTGTGAAAGAGGAATGAAGAATAAATGTAATAAACCAAACAAAAAGACCCAAAACATCCACAAATCTATCATCTTTCCTCATCAGGAGATCAAGAAGCTCCTGCTTTTTGTCCTGTATGTGTCTGATTAATGTCCCACTTTCTTGCAATGCAAGATGCAGACTATGGTGGTTTTTTTCTGTACAAAATGAACTTGTGCAAGTGAATAACTTTAGTCCACATATTTGGGGCAGGCCATCAAGGACCTTGAGACCTGTCCACACAGCTACAATTACCCAAGATCCTTGCAATTCTGGTTACAGGAAATTGTTTTCCAAGCTCAAGGCGAGAACTAGGAACATGTGAGTGAGGCAGCACTAAGGGGACATTGGAAAACTTCTTGCACCAAACAATTCTGCCCAGGGGATTTTTTCCCGTGGCAGCTAATCTCTGACATTTCAGAAGAAAACTAATTTTCTCTGTCTCCCAAAAGCAAAGTTAGACAACAAGCAAGAAAATAATATTTCTTTCCACTGCCTACAGGCAAGAGTAGAGCTGGGAAGTACTCAGCGAACTAATTAAATACTGCTATGAACAGAGTGTAACAAACTCACCATGTTTTGTCTGCTTTCATCCCCCTTTTTAGAAAGCCAGACAAATTATCTTAACCTGATAATGTATGGTTTAATTTCAAGCTCCTATCTCATCCTTTTCCTATCTTACAATCTCCCCTTGAACAAATCACACACCAAGTTTCCATGATTTAATCTCTTCTAGTGAAATAAATCAAGTTCATAATCCCCATGACTATCTAGGACCTTCTTACAGAACTTCTCTTGCTGTTAGAGTCCTTCTCATTTTCAGTTTAGAAAGTTTTATTCCTAGAACAAAGTTCTCCAACTTTATTTCTTCCTATTATTAGCTCCCAAATTTAAACATCTCCCTCTCAGTCATAATTTTTTTCAGCTTCCCCAAACTGTGCTCTTTTAATAAATTGAAAAAAGATTCCTAATTTCCATAATGATTTCTCCCTGCTCAATTTGATATTATTTTTTTTAATTATAGGTGAGAAAAAGTGCAGCTTTAAAGGTGACAGATAAGCTTTAGACAACCCTACCTTACAGAATTAATTGAACCCTGGATGGTTCAATGATGCCGGAATCATGATGACAGAATAAATGAAATAAATTATTATTCTGCCACCATATGGTGCCAGAATAAATGAAATAAATTATTATTCTGCCATTACATGATACCAGAATAAATGAAAGATTTGATGGATGCACACAGATTTAAACTTGGAGATATTTTAGTCTGTGCACTCTGTTAAACCTGTACAAAAGAATTATTTCAGCAAGACTTATCTGAAGTTTTTCTGCTAGGAAACACATTCTAGGGAGACAGAAATATTGATGGATTCTAACAGTAAATTCTAGTGACATCCCATAGGGCTGTGTGGCTGTGCCAGGTGTCAGCCAGCCTTCAGAGATGCTCTCACCTGGTCTCTATGAATTACAGTGTAAGAGCTGAAGCTCCTGAGGTTGATCACTTTTGGTTACTTTTGCCATTTAGTTAAGCTGCTTTTTCCTTTGCTAGCCCCTGAAAAAGAAGAGGGAATTAGCTATAGCAGTTGTAGCTGCCCATATGCATCTTTAGATTTGAAGCTTTTGAATATGTCCTACAATTTCCAGCCCAACGTGTTCGCTGTTTTGAGACAGCTTAGCTGAAAGGAGTGTTAAGAGCTGATGCTTTGACACCTTGATGCAACAGATTGCAAAGATGGCTGCTGTCAGCTAAATAGGGAAATTATTACAATTTAATATTAGTTAGTTGAGAGGAAAGTTTGGCATTACAAATGCAAATGATCCTTTTCAACAGAACACATGGAGAGAGAATTTCAGGTCTCTTCCTAACTCCACACATAAAAACCCCAGAAGTTTGTTTGCCACAGAAATCCACCACTGATGTCCAAAATTCTGCATGTAATAGAGTACCTGTTCATTCTGCCCTGGATGAGCTAATACAGTCAGGAGCACATGCCCAGTGTATTTCAGGCTTCAACAGGACAGAAGAGGAGCTCTCCACAAGAACTCTTTTGCTATGTTTGGAAATTGTCTTCTGCATTTTGTGTACCTTTGCATTTCACCCCCGAAATTTTAATAGATAGTTTTTAGCGACACCAAGCAAGTAGTTATAGAAGATTTGTCAAATCCTTCTGTTTCACTAGAATAACTTTCTGCTCCCTATCCCATTCACAGGCTGCTGGTGGCAAAAATACTGACAGAGAGTTTAAAGGTGAACAGGTTTTCTGTTTAGGTCAAAGCTACAAAAGAAATCTCTAAGGCTCTGCTAGTAGTTCCTACTTTCACGATCTTGTGCTTTTCTTCTGGCCACTAATGGCCACATTTGACAAAGAGGATGGTGCATGCAGTGAGCAAGGCATTTTAAGGAAAAATGCCCAACCCTCTACTTTTGCCCTTGAGTTGCTGAGAACAGTGCAGCTGACTAAAATACTTCTAAAATGATCCAATTCACACTCCAATTTATCTGTCTTTGTAATGAAATTGTTGCATATGGCAACAATATTGTGTATCTTAGCTGCTCAGGAAAATAGTCTGACCCATCTTTTCTCAAGGAAGTTTCTCCTAAAGAGACCTATTGTAACAGCAACAGCCTTGCACAGTGGCGTCACACAGTTTTTACCAAATTGTTCCTTCTCCCACAGGCTATTATTCTGCTCCACCTGTGTGGAAGAGAAAGTGCTGCTCTACCCATTAGTGAAGAAAAGGCCATGGGGTGGGTAACACCTCCCTCTGGAAGTCTGAAGGCTGGCAGCAAAGAAAGACAGTTTCCTATTGTTTCCAGAAATGCCACAAACCCAGAGGGTTACCATTCACACTGGAAGAGCGAGAATGAATAACTGAAATAAAAGAAGCAAGAGAGATTTCACCAACAGAAACTGCAGGGGAATATTCTCTGTGTCAAAAATTAGTTGAAATAAGGGTGATTGTCCTCTTGCAGTGTAGCACCAATAATAGGCAGCATTCCTGGAACATCTTTCATTGCAAATTACTGAGCAGAACTATTATGCAAGTGAGAGCTAAATTCTGCAGAAATGTGTATTTGTGATCTGCTATATTTTCTATCTAGGGAAGGTTTTTTTAAATTAAAAAATCTGAATGTTGCAGGTGGTAGTTGGGGGCTGTTTCCTGTTGTCAAGAAATGCATTTCTATTATGAAAGCTCCCAATGATTTTTTAAAAATATTTAACCAGATGAGGAAAAACATGGCATTTGATGATAGGCTAAAAGCTGCTACTCCAAATAGCTCAATGGATTTGCCTGAATAAAAATAAAGTTTAAAAAAAAGCTCCATACTTGGCCCCACATTTACACCCTCACTTTATCATATGCTTTTTGTGAGCTTCATTGGAAAGGTGGTTTTGGTCTTCTTAGTCAGTGATCTAACTTTAACTGCTTCTTAGTGTTGTGGTGGATCTCTGCCCAGCAGTCACTCTGAAACACCACAAATCAAGCAGCAGTTTGTTATTTGTGTGCGTCAAGATAGGTCATGCTCAATCTGGGATGCAATGGAGGAGTAACCAGTGATAAATGTGTAACGCAAAGCAGTCTGGCATTAATGGCAAGGGAGAGAAGGAGAGAAACAGAGAACAGACTTCTGTCACGGTGGGCTAGAGCCATAATCCAGGGTGCTGAATAATCTTCTGACTACTCCATCTCATCTGAATGTAGGTAATTTTCTTAGATGGCAGGGACATTAAGTGTTTTATAACTAATTATGTGTCATGACTTAAACAGCCCCATTCCTCACTCGTGTGGCTAATGAAGCTAATTACTGCCTTCCAGTTGAGGGTGGCAGTAGTGATTTCAGCTGAAGACTTGGTGCTGAGACCCTCACACTGAGGCTACCTGACCAATGTGGTCTTTACAGGAATGACAGGTTTTGCAAATAACATGAAAGATGTTGTAGGTGTCTTCTTCTCAGTTTTTTCAATAGTAAATGGTCAAACATTACAGCTGTAGTCAGATTCCAATGAATTATTCCTATGAATAAATTGTCGAATAAGTGTGTCTCCACAGGCCTGATGGAAAGAATACTGAAGAGAAAAAGACTTTTCCACTCAGGCCAGTACTTTAAATTAAGCATTTTTGTTTTACACAGATCCTCAAAACTACCTTTAAAAAACAAAACAGACAAACAAACAAACATAACCAAACAAAAAAAAAATTGAAATAATTGAGCGGTTTTTTCACATAGAGAGAAGAAATTTGGGAAATATGTTACTGTTAACCCATTTTTAAGCAGGTTCAGAGATTAATTTTGTCATTGGGATTGAAGTGGAATTTAGATTATCATGTAAAATGTTATTTGTAATGTCTGCAGTGGATGCAGATTTGGATCCCCACCTGAGCCTCCATACACCTTTTTTGTGACCCTTACAGACACAGGTGGGAGAGAGGCTCTGAGGGGCACAGGGAAGCAGTGGCATTGTGACTTTGGTGATTTTGGTGTCTGTGTGTTGGCAATCACAGCTACAGTGACCAATGAGATCCCTGTGCCTCCCAACAGGCTGCAAGGGCAGCTGGCCCTGCTCTGCAGGGATGGACATGGGTTTGGATCCCTAGGAGTGTAGCAGGAAGTAGCTTCAGATTTTAAAAGAAAAACCTTACAGGAAAAAGGCTCTGTGACATAATAACACTGCCTCCTAATGTGTTTCTTTCCCGTTCATCCTGGGAGAGAAACACTGAAGCCCTTCAGATATTTTCAGAGGAAGAACAGCTTTCTGAAGCCTGGAGAGAAAAACAAATTAGATGCAAGACTTGTGGTGGCTGCCTAGGCCTGAGGAATATTTTTCTGCTGTTAGTATTACATTTTGCAGTGACTAGTGCCCCTGTCTCAGCCTCCTGTTCTCTACGAGTTTGTTGCTATTAACTGAATCACAATCATCAAATCCTTGTAGAAATGTTTTCACCCCCAGAAAAGATTGTGAGGTGAAGTTCCTTTATGTTTCTGAAGGACTTTGAAATCCCCAAAATGAAAGTTACAGTGAAGCAAAACATTGTCTTCTCCTTGGGGTAAGGTAAAAATTGGGGTCATCTGTGGCTGAGAAAGAATCCCACAGCTTTGAAATGGAGAAGAAATACCAGCACCAAGGAAAGGGTACATACTCAGGCCTGCAAAGTTGTCATTGCTATGGTTCCTGATTTTTATTAACTTGAACAAGTCCACATGATGAATTTCATTCTGGGTCAGCATCTTTCTGCATTCCTATTTCTGTCCCAGATTTTATGTCAAGGTTTTACATTTGGAATTGCAATAGTTCCTGTTGAAAAGGAGAGATCCTTCTTCCTTAGGGCAGCTTGGAAAACAATTGTGCCGCCTGCGTAAATTCTGGCAGTGCAATATAAATTGAGACTTTGAGCTCTTAGCTTTTTCAAGAAGGTCTTGGATCTCTTTCAAAGATGTGGCCTCATCCTCTGCAGCTATTTATCCTCATTCTTTAGCACTTTCACAGAGAAGTGGTCTAATGGAATGACACTAGAAGCATATCTCATTATATCTGTATATATTAAATATAACTTGGAAACACTCACATTCCATTAAGTGCTTCTGCAGCTTCTGGAAGGGTTCAGACTCTCTGGTGGAAGCAGTTTGGTCTGTTTCCCCTGGTTTCATGTGAGGAATACGAGTCCTGTGCAAAAGGGAGCTCAGATCATCTAGTTGCTGGTGCTGGACCTGCCTGTCCTCCATCTTTCTGCTACTGTCCTAGCAGCACCACTTAGTTATAACTTTTTCTGATGATCTCATATTCATAAAAGAAAAAGAAAAAAGAAAGAAAGAAAGAAAGAAAGAAAGAAAGAAAGAAAGAAAGAAAGAAAGAAAGAAAGAAAAAGATAAAAAGTCTCGCTTATGGGAGCTCTTATGAGTAGTTCTGGAAAACATCAATTCAATTATGACTTTGTGGTTTAGCATCAAGTTCCCCTTGCTGTATAATTGATGTAATTTTGCTTTAAGACTCTGTTGTTAACTTTATGATTCACTTTTAGAGTCTGGGCTGCAATAGAAAATTTAATGATATATGCATTATAAAACGCTTTAAACAGTGAGAAAAAAGAACACATTATCTTTCTTAAGCCATCTCTTTTTAAACTACAAGATCCCTATTTCTCATTTCCACTAAAGCCCTTTTATATTCCTCCAGCTGTGTCAACAAGACATGAACTGTATATTGATTACATTTATATCATTTTTAGTACAAATAAATACAAATACTAAAATTTTCCTCCTTCCCTGGGCTTTAAGTTAGAGATATTCATGGTGTGATTGGTAAAATGTTTTGTTTATAGAGAGGAATAAAAATAGCCAGACTCTATAACTCACCTGCTTTTTAATCTAAAAAAGCTCATCAGCACTCACAGTCATTAAAATACAGTTCAGTGTGATATGCCCAGCACACTGCTGATAAAATGTCAAAGACTTAGTTTCCATGAGAGCAATGAGCACCATATGTTTTCATCTTATTGTCTGTATAACTATGTTGAAAAATAACAGTATTTCCCTTCTGTTTGGGCATATAAACATAAAGTTATGTTTTTGTAGCTTGAACTTCCAGACCCAGTCCCATCCAGAAGTGAACAGATACATAAAAATGAATGAGCTTTGTTACAAATCTTAGGCAGAGTTCCTCCTTTTTAGAAAAGGGAGGGAAAGCAGATATATGTTGATATAATTGTTATATGTTGATAGAATTGTTATCTCTCTGTTTCAGTAGTTTTCTAGATGTTGCAACTTCAGAAGTCCTTGGCAGAGCGCAAGGGTCTACATGAAATAGTGAACTGGACTGTTTACAATGTGTATTTCTTACTTCGATGAAGGAACATGAACCACTTAGAGAGGGTGCCTGTTACCTTCCAAAACCAACAAAATTACATGGACTCTGCTAAGTCCTTCCACAGGTCCACCTCGTTCATTTTAGAGCTAAGAGGAAATGTCTGACCTGCTGGTGGGGGCTGTCACCATAGAGACACTTCACTGGGCTCTAGAAGGAACATACTCTGTTAATGCAGAGTCAGTAGTCAAGACATGTAACAGAAAGTTGATTTCCCCCAATAATAATCAGCTCATTTTTCTAGAAACTGGACTATTCACCCATGGTCCATTGCCAATCTATTGCACTGATACTTTTGGAGAAGTCCAAGAGATGAAGAGAAAGATCTTCTATTAAAATTTCATGTGCAATGTTCACGTGAAAATTTCATTTTCAGTGGAGACGAGCGAAAAA
Organism: Acanthornis magna; assembly: GCA_036785705.1. Lineage (NCBI taxonomy): Eukaryota > Metazoa > Chordata > Aves > Passeriformes > Acanthizidae > Acanthornis > Acanthornis magna. Next base: position 7,262,813 of record JAWUZG010000119.1, on the reverse strand, counting down.
TGGTAAAGCTGCAGGGAACAGCAGTGTCCAGGACTACAGAGAAAACCAAGAGGTGAGACTCAATTGTTTGGATACTGACAAATCTAGGTATCTCACTATAAATGTGGAATCAGATATGCAGAGAGGGTTTTTTTTAAAAAATAAGGGTAGGTTAACATTTTCATTATTAATAGGAGTACTTATAAGAATAGAGCGAATGAAGTTAAAAAATTTCCCAAATATCTCTGCATGCTTTAATTCTTCCCTGTGTTTTTGTTTAGGCAGCTCCACTGAAGACCTCACTGGCCCTTTGGAGGAGCACATACAAGAGACTGTGGAGAAGGGTTATGAGCTCAGGATTGGGTAGGGTGACTTTGAAGGTGGATACTCCAGTGAAAACTTCCAGAAAGTCGATCTAAGCTTGCACACAAGTTCTGGTGTCATTGGTATCAGCAGCAGCTTGGAAGAACATGATATCCAGAGAACAGGCTCCATCCACAATAATGCAGAGGGCACAGACTGGTGCTTGGCCAGACTGTGGCATGCACATTGAGACATTTTTTTGGGGCAGGATCAAGGACACTGGTAATTGGAAAAAATAATTGAAGCCTGTAGTCAGTTGATTAAATATTAAATAGACCAAATACTTTGTTGTTCTGTATGTTCTAATTCCAGTGAACATATTTTAAAAATTTTGGAATGAAGCACTGTTTTACTCATGGAGCACAATAATTTTGGACTAAAGTAGCTGAACACACGCCTACCATTTTGGATGACTGATCCTTACTTTTGCGACTCTTTTCCTACCCAGTAAGCACTTATTGTATGGAATCTCTCTTCAGATGACTGTGAAAAACTATTGCATCTGTCTGTATAAGCAGATTAGAGTTTCAATTAAACTTTTTAAGTGAAAAAAGCATTAAGCCTTTATCTCTTGTTTCCATTCTTAAGCATTATCCAAGGTACTTATGTTCTTTAACTGTATTTTTCAGCAAAATTGTGCTTACAGTCAAATAAGACTAATTATTTTTGATAAAGAAGAATCCTTATTGATAATATAAGGTGCAATCATGTAGTCCTGAATGCACATGCAGCTTCTTGGGGAATTTTTCACAAACAGATTTTATGTCCTATTGGTGTAGTTGACGTTTTAGAAGTGTTTCATAAGCAAGATTTGCATGCAGTCGGTAGTGGGCATATTGCCACAACTCTTTTCTAGCGTGCTAATTTCTAGCTAAGTACTTGGACATCTTTACAAAGCATGGTAAAATAAAAGACAAATTATTTGATGAGGAATTTAATGACTTCTGGCTGCTAGGTGGCATTATGAAATGATAATGGATTGACTCTAGAAAACATACAAAATCTAGAAATGACCCATATAACAAAGCTTACCTGTTTTTGTTTCCAATAAGTGCTTCTTCTTGAAGCTATTTTCCTCAGTGTTATGTTTACTGCCATTCTATTCTTGGACCAATGGAAAGTTATTTGCATTGTTTTAATTTCAGAAAAAGCATTTATATATGCAAATGAAACCTGGAATTGTGTGAAAAGGAAGTTCAGGTCTCTTTCACATTCAAACAACAGCATCTAAACATTAATCATCTCTCTGTGCTTTTATTACCAAACTAAATTACATGATACTGAATTAAGTAGGCCTGAAAAGAAATTTAGATAGCTTTCAATGAACATACTCTGTAACAACAAGATGTTATCATTAGTATCTAAAATCATAGTATGGTAGATGTTGTTGTACAGTTATATCCAATTTACCAAAAGTTTCCCTGTTCATACAATAGAAAAATTATATGGGAGCTACATCTTAACTGCTGTTACACTGAGCTGTCTTTTTTTTAAAGCTGCTATTGAAAATAACTGGGCTTTAATAAGACATATTGGTTTCGGGTTTTTTTACACTGACAAGTCAGGGAGCAGCATTCACATATGCATAGACATTCTTAGTCAAATTATTAGGAAAAAAACTCAACAAAACAGAATAAAAGTGACCCCCAAGTAGTTAAATTTTCATAGAGAAGAGAAATTTTGTCATGAATAAAATCTTTTTTAGTGCTGAAGTTATGAGGTTGGGTTTTGGTTTGGTTTCATTTCTTTGCAGGATATTTTTGCATCAAATGTCTTCAGCTTCCACACACAAATGGCTTGCAGTGTGTAACATCATTCCTTGTTGCTTGGCATAACTTTAACAGTAAAGAGCTGTAAGCAAAGCTTTTGCAGTTTTGCTCTGTAGACACACTTGTGTAGGTCATTGTCGTGGGTTTGACCCTGGCTAAATGCCAGGCACCTACGATGTTTGCTCTCTCTGCTCTCTCCTGCAGCTATGCAGAGGAGAGGGAAAAAAAACCTAACAAACACGCTGGACTCATGAGTTGAGATAAGATCACTGATAGGTATGCACTGGAGAGGGCAAGAAGCAGGCAGGAAACTCAAAGTTGCAAAGTTTTATTAACCTAACAGAGTTGGAGGATAAATCAGAGGTAAAAATAAGCTCTTAAGACACCGTTTTTTCACTCACCCCCCTTTGCTCTTAAGGCACCGCTTTTCAGCTCACCCCTTCCCTCTTTCCAACTAACCAACAACTCCGGGGCAGGGGCAGGGTGTGGGGTTTTTCTCTTAGTTAGTCCATCACAATTCTTCTATTACAGACACTGTTTCTCTACTCACCCCCTCCCTCCATCCAGCCAACAGATCCGGGCTGGGGCAAGGTATGTGATTTCTCTTAGTCCATCACCACAATTCTTTGGCTACAAATGCTGTTTCTCTACTCACCCCCGCACTATTAAGACACCATTTCTCGGCTCACCCCCACTCCCTCCTTCCTTCTAAACAACAGCTCCGGGGTGGGGGCAGGGTATGGTGTTTTTCTTTGGTCAGGGTTAGTCCATCAGGGAGAAGAGTCCTCTACTTAGCCATGGGGGTCCCTCCCACGAGAGACAGTCCTCTGCGAACTTCTTTGGCGTGGGTCCAATCTCATGAGCAGCACCCACCCGAAATCTGCTGCAGACTGAGATCCTTCTGTCCAGGTTGCAGGTTTCCAAGCCGAGGCCAGGCTGTTTCCATCCCGGGAGCAAGGCCTTTCTCTCTCCTGCAAGGCCTTTGCAACTCTCCGTCTCTGGGACTCCCACTGGATCACAGCTTCCTGCAGGCATCCACCTGCTCCTCTGGCGTGGGCACCTCCCCACAGGCTGTGGGGGGTTCTCTGCATCCCCCTGGACCTCATGGGCTGCAGGAGGACCACCTGCTCCCCCATGGTCTTCACCACGGCCGGCAGAGGGTTTTCAGCTCTGGTGCCTGGAGCACCTCCTCCCCCAACATCTCCACTGACCTTGGTGTCTCCATGTTGTTTCCCTCACATATTTTTACCTCCTCCTCCTCCTCTGGCTAAAAAGAAGTGCATGCTCACATTGTTTTGATTTCTTTTTAAATATGTTTTCACAGAGATGTAACTAACATCTTTAATTGGCTCAGGTTTGGCCAGAAGCATGTCCATCATCTTCAGAGTCATCAGAGATTGGCTCTGCTGGACATGGTGGAAAAATTCCAGAATCTTCACACAGGACATGCAGGAGCCGTCTTTGTACCCCACCCTACTCACTGGTAAAAACTGGGCCAAGCCAAAACCACCACAGTCATTCTGACTTTTCAATAGCTTTTCAACTCCCTGATTTCACAGTTTTCACCAAATTTCAACAGGTGACAGGTATCTCAAGGGCAGTACCCAGATGTGGTTCACATAACCCGGCTACAATCTGGATATCTCCATTCCAAAGTGTGGCACCAGCTTTGGAAGAGTAATTTTTTTTTTTCCAGCTTCATCAGTAATCTGTGTTTTTCATAAGTGAGCTGAAATAGATTCCACTGGAGGACAAAGTATTGTCCTTATTTTTAGAACTGTCCAGAACTTCTCACAGTAACCTGGTACTTACTGGTAACCCCCGGACTTATAAAATCCCAGCCTACCCACTATCCAGAAGAAATCAGGCAGGCAACAAAATGTCCATCTCAGTGATTTTACTCTATTATACTTAGCTGCTCTGAAGACATGAGTTAGCAGAAGACATAAAAAAGAAGTACAATACTGGAGGAAAAACTGAAATAGAACATGTAGTTCAGTCTCTCCCTTCTGGAAGTAGTGGCTTTTGATTTCTGAGTCCATGGTTTATTTCTCCTGTTCTCATCTCATTGCTGTGTCCTACATCCTTGGCTGACTTGGGGTCTTCTAAAACTGACAAATTGCCAGATCATATCAGATTAAAGTCTTCATTGATTTCACACTCCAGCAAGAAAGCATTTAGTGTCTTTCATCTCTGGCCGAAACCTAGTTTTATTTATAGGACTTGTTAGTGTGTAGCCATTACAGCCAGCCAGAGCAAAGGCACTTAGTAAAATGCCTTGCTCAGCTGCATATATTTTCTATATTATTTAGGTAGTAAGGAGTAAGAAAAAAGACCACACAGACGAGAAAGAAACCAACTTCTGCTATTGCAAATAAACTAAATTTAATGCCATGTTGTGTTCCTAACATGCAAAGACTTCTAAGTCCTACAGGACAGATATAAAATTCAGCTCTACAGCAAGATTTGGCAAGATGTAAAACAGGTGTAGACCCTAAGACTATTTCAGGAGCAAATAGGGTGACATGTTATTGTGCTCACAAATTTGGCTAACCTGTTTATTTTCAATGGTTGTGAAGAGCACTATTTTGTCTTCTACATCTCTATCTTAAGAAGTGACCTTGGCACCAGAGTCAGACCAAAAATGGCCTTGATTGGTTCATCCCCACAGCTAGGCATGGGTGGCAAGGAAGGCAGCAGCTGCTGTGACAACAGTGAGTGCTCGCATAGGACTGCGCTCATGTTCCTCAAGAAATATCAGAAAAAAGCCGGACCAGTGTGACACTGGCCTGGAGCTCTCAGTCCAGAGAGCCAGAAAATAACCAAGAATGATGTCTGCAGTGACAGGGTGTAAGAGTCAGTCAAAGAATCGAGTTCTGTCTCAACAATTCTCATGCGAAACCACCAGTGCAGGACTTATGCAAAGAATGCTGTCCCTGCTAAAGCTGGTACGGAACGACTGCTCTGTGTGTGTTAAAACTGGTACAGAATGACTGCTCTGTGCCTGCTAAAGCTGGTACAGAACGAAGGCTTTGCACCTGTCCCCAAGTCCCTACCATTGTGAAAGATCCATGGAGCATGACAAGACCACAGACTCCCTGCCTCCAAAGCTGACCACGCCTCAGACACTCCTCTCTTGGCCCATGTGGGCTGCCAGGTGGAGTTTGGCATAACTCCACCAGAACTAAGCAAAGGAGCAAAGGCAGGTCACAAGGAGGGACCAGGTATATGGACTAACATAAAAGACAGCTCTGGAACAGCTGAATTCCAAAGATCTTCCCCACTGTGAGATCACATCAATCGAAGACAGAGGCAGAGGAACACGTTCTGCAATGGGACCCCCAGAGACACCAGACGTCTGTGGACCTGTGGTGGTAGCTATAACCCCCCTTTTCCTCCCTTTCCTCCCTATCTTTTCCATTATTCTCTCCCTCCCTTTCTATCGCAGGCTGCTTTACAGGCACAATTAATAAAGTTCCTGTTTGGATTGAAATTTAACTCCCTTGACTTGTTGAATTATTTTGCTTTACTTTCTTTTTTTTGCACTCCGAGATCATAGCTGAAAAGAACCATCACGCGTCTGATTATGAGTGGACTGTGACATTAAATTGGCATCACAGGACAGGATCCTGATAGAGCCAGAGGGGTAATAGTCCTCCAAACTCATTTTTTGAGGACACTATTGGGATTCCAGCTATCGGAACTCAGAGTGCAAAAAAAGGGGAGTTGAATTTTTATTTTAGTGACTTGAGGAAGAGAAAAAGTGGCCGTTGGCAAGTGCCTAATTTTCTCAAGTGAATTTGAGTTGTTTTTTGGTTTTGTTTTTTTTTTTTTGCTGCTGTTGTTTCTGAGATTGTTTTTGAGGCTTAACTTTCTCAAGTGGAGATTGTTTTTGGGACCTAATTTTCTTAAGTGAATTTGAGTTATTTGTTGTTGTTTCTGAGATTGTGTTATGACAATGTTTTGTTTCTGAGTCAGAGTAGGGAAAATGATGACTGAAAAACAGGAGAATAGAGATTCTCAGTTGATCAATGATAGAGATTTATTTTTTACGTATTTGGCTAAATATGGTGCTCGACCCTCTCCTATTGGGGAAGATTGGACTAGAGACAATTGGAAAAATTTGCAGAGTATAATGGACCAAATTTCTTTACTGCAAAATGAGGCTAAGGTTAAGTTTTTACTATCAGGGAAAAACAGGGCAATAGTCTGCTCTGTTTTGGGTGCCAGCTTGGTTGCAGCCATTAAAGACCATCATAAGCAACATAGTAATGAAGAAAAAATCATAGAATCCTTAGAAAACCTGGTGTACTGTCACCAAGCAACAATTTCCAATCTAGAAAAAGAATTAGAACGCAAGGAGGAAGAAATCCATTCATTAAGGGTTGCTCTTGAAGTAAATCGTATTATCAGCACCACTAATTCACAAAACACTAATTCACAGGATAGAGTATCATCAGGACCTGAGGAAAGGGTTATCTGCCAAATTGACCTGATGTATCCACAAAGGGAATTGGAACAGATGAGAAAACTTGATAAAAATTCCCCACATTTAAGACCCTTAATCAAAATGGAACTTCCTTTTCTTAATGATGAAGATACAGACTCACATATAACCACCAAGGAAATGCCCTATTCTGCCGCTGAACTGGCAAAGTTAAAAAAGGAATATAGGCGTCTTATCACGGAATCTGAAACAGAATATGTGTGGCGTGTGTCTTTAACTGGGGGAGACCATATTCATTTGTGCGAAAAGGGAGCTGAGGGTTACTGGGGCCACGGAGTTTTCTTAACAACAGGTGATCACCGGGCCCCATGGTCCCTAACTCAGCGTGCTGCTTACTGGGCTGGACGGTTAAACCCTCTGGACAGGGGAGACCCCTTGGCAATAACAGGAACAGCTGACCAATTACTAGAAAGCGTACACAAAACTGCTTGCCTACAAATGATACATGAGAGAAAATTAATTCCCGGATGTGAATCACCAATGATGTTGCCTGTTAACCCTGGAATTATGACTCCTTTAATAAGGGGACTCCCTGAGTCACTTAAAGCCATAGGGGTAAGTCTCCAGAGAATCATAGCGTCAATAGGTCCTGTGGAAAAGTTAGAGGATTCTATGCACAGAGGTGATAATAGCAGAAGCACAGGCAGTACCGTTACAGACTCTTATGCAAATTCCTCCAAATTTTCAACACCAGCCCCACTAGGTAACAGACCTCACCCTAGACCTAAAGTCTGGACATGGGGGGAGGTAGCACAAGAGTTAATTGGTTGCAGTAGAAAATACTGGCTTGTGAAGCCTTTAGAGGAAAGATCAAGAGACATCCAACATGTAGGAGGTAAAAATGCACTCCCCCATCCCAGCAAAACTGCAGAGGTTGCTAAAATACAGTCCAAACTTAAACCCCTTTCAGTCCGAATTAAGTGGTGGCATTTAGGACTTGAAAAAGGAATTCCTAAGGATTTAACGGATGGTTTACCTTTGGATAAATTGAGAAAACTGGTAACCCAGTGGCGTGTGCCAAAACCACATTCCTTTTCTTCTGTGAGAGAAAGTGCACCCGTCACAGTTTCAGCCCCCTCTTTCACTGGCAGTGCAGAAAAAACATCAAAGCAAACTTTTTCCCCAGAACAGGGAAACTAGAATCTCCATTTCTTAGTGGTGGGCAGGGAAATGGAGAATGGATTTATATTCAACAGCTCACTAAAACAGAAAAAGGAGATCTGTTAATCACAGCTATCGTGGGACCTAAACGTGTGCCAATGATCTTTTTAATTGATACAGGTGTACAGATTTCTGCCCTGACTGAGGAGGATGCCAAGAGGTGTGGAGTTTCCCCCTTAAAGCGAAATCTATCCATGCTAAATGCTTTGGGATCAACAGAGATCATGAATTAACCCTGCAGGGGGAAGAGAGCTCAATTACTATTGTAATGGTGATTGGCAATATTCCTTTTAACCTGTTGGGGATAGATGTCCTTAAGGGAAAACAGTGGGAGGATACAGAAGGACTACTCTGGTCTTTTGGGATACCCCAACTGCACATCAGGTTTTTGCAAGCAGACCAACCACTACCATTTAGCAAGCACTAATGTCAAACAGTATCTCCTTCCTTTGGGAGCTAAGGAAGGTGTAAAACCAGTTATGCAAGAAATGAAAGAACAGGGAGTTGTGACAAATAATCATTCTCCTTTCAACTCCCCTGGATGGTCTAGTAAAAAAACCTAATGGGAAGTGGCGACTTGCAGTTGATTTTCAAAGGCTGAATGCCAATACCGACCCTTTGACTGCTGCAGTCCCAAATTTAACAAAACTGATAACAACCATTCAAGAAAGGGCTCATCCAATTATGATACATGGATAGCCACCAAGACCCCAAGAAAGGAACATAGGATTAATACCCACTGAATTGTTCCATCATTTTAATTCCTTTTTGCCTAAAAAAGGGCAAGTTTCTTATTTTTGTTTTTGCAGAAGAACCCCCTGGGACTTTAAGAATTTCTATAGAAGAAACATGAATAAAAATTGAAGACTCAAATCTGAAAATAGCCTACAAAATTTTGATTAGGTTGCTTGTGCTTTTCTGCATTACACCTCCTATCTGTAACCAAAATAATGCGGAACGGCCTTGGTCTCAAGACCTCATAGGATCTTCCAGCTATTTCAGAAACTATCCCAAAGACAACCATCCAAATTTCGCTGTAGTCGTAACGTATGATAATGAAATTTACCATTCGGCTCAGTGGGTCTGGGATAGAAATGACTGGGTTAGAACCCTACCCGGTATCACTGATGAAAAAATTCAGGTGGGATGCAGAAAAGCAAAACCTGGTTTTCAATATGAAAAGGCCTCTTCTATTACAGTTTTTGGCAATTTTTTAGATTTCAATATGATATCCAAAATTCACCCTGGCATTTAGGAAGAAATATGTCCTACTGAAGACTGGAACTGTATTAGACAAGATATTTTTATCTTGTGTTGCTGCCAGAAATTTACTGGCAACGATACTTCCAAGAACCCAAGTGACATTAATGTAGAAGTTACCAAATCTTGTGAAAAAGAGCAAGGTGATTGCTGGTTCAATTTTACTATGGTTAATTCTGTCTATGTGGTGTGCAATTGGAGACCTGATTCAAAAAACTCACCCAACATTATCAGGTTTAACTCAGAAATTCAAAATGAATGTTTTAACCAAACCAAAACTTGTGACAATACTTACACACCACGGCAGAGAAATTTCCCTTGTTTTAAACAACGAAAAAGCAGCTTCTCTCTTTGTCGTTACTCAAGGTGATGACATTCATATAAAATGCCAATTAATGACGGAATTCCTCATTGAGCCAGCAAACAGCTATGGTATGGGACCACATGGCCCTATCCTACCATGTAGAACCCAAAACTTGAACTGTTGGTTAAATTTCACCACAGTAAAATTTTCCCATAAAGTCATGTGTGGAAAAAAACCCACCAGATATTGGGGAGAATTAATAATAGATATTTCAACACATACAACTCCTCCCAAGTTAACACTTCAACCGCGAATTTATGAGGTTGGACCGTTTGTAATTGGAAACACTGGCCAAAAACAAATGTTATTTAAACCAGAATGGTCTCTCAAAAAGGTTGAATTGCTGATGCAAAATAATATCTCAGAAATTCAACCTGCCTGTTCTCCTTTTTTATGCACTTCCTATGAAGGATGGACCACCTGGTTACGTAGATCTTCTCGGAGGTGAATATCCAGAGACCTGACTGGTGTTTTGGGAATCGGATTAGGGGTTCTAAATAGCATTGATTCAAAGGTATTATTGAACAAATTGGCTGCTACAACTTTTGATTTGGCAAAAATGCAACAGCCTTTACAATCTTCCCTTTTAGCTTTGGGAACACATCAGTGGCTGCTGTCCAACGTATTACCAAAATGGGAAAAGCTAAATGTAAAAGATCATGAACAAATTTTAGACACACTCAGTGTGGCCCAAAGTAATATTTATTTGGCTCTCAGTTGCATCCAGACTCAATTGTGGATGTGATCAGTGGTCACGTCGATCATTAGAGAAGGCAAAGAAGGCATTTTTCCTACAGAAATCTGAAAAATAATCTGGGGTAGTGCTAGCTATTTTGAAAAGAACCTCCAATCCTGGTGGAAGTTGGTAAATTTTACCTATGATTCTGTCAATATCACTGTCATTGCTTATGTGTTAACCATTCACAATGCTTCACTGTCTTTAATATATCCTGCTTTCGCATTAGGTTTGAACCACAATGGGATTATATCCTTTTGAGCACAGAGCATGGGCCCAAAAGGTGAATGATAGATGGCAAACAGTAGACCTGGAATCCTGCATTGTGCGGGAACAACTAGGAATTATTTGTGAAAGCAACACCATCAGAACACAAGATTTTTGTTTAGACACAGACCAAAAGGTTTGTCATTTTGAAGTTCATCCTGAGGTTAACCCTAAAATGGTAATAATCTATACTGGTAAAGGTTGAGTATGCTTAAGAACTGTTTGTAATAATATCTCAGTAGGAAATGTAGTAGCTTATACCAATAATTACACGAATTTTTGCGTTTGTAATTTTACTGAAATCACAGGATGTGACTTCTCTTACTCAGCTCCAGTCACTTCCCACCAAATTCTGAAATCTAACCTCACATTGATTCGTGAATTAATGCCTGTACCTATTGGAATGAACATAACTCACACAAAAGAATTACTACAGCATCGAGATTACATTCAAATATTAAAAGAGACCAAGAAAAACAGACAGAAAACTCTGATAACAATTCACCATAATGTTGACAAATTACAACAAATCATAGAAAGAGTGAAAAAAGATGGAGAATGTAATTGGTGGGATACACTTATTGCGTGGTCACCTATAGCTACAGGCACCCTGAACAAGCTGTGCCACCCTATTGTTGTTCTCCTGATTTTTCCCTAATCAGTATCACTCTGTCTGTAATATTGTACATTCTCAATTGGCGGATGATAAAGCATATGAGATTTTGTCATTGACACTTGATATACGCAAGCCCTTGAGTGTTATATCCAGCACAGACATCCCAAAATTTATCGATATTGAGCAGGTCGTGTGTCAAAAAGTGATGTAAAAATCTTTTCTTCCTTGTTTCCCTCCCTTCTTTTTCTTCCCCCTCTCTCCCTCTCTCCCTTAGTGCAACCGCCATGTGGTCCCGAAGACAACTCATCACGAAAACAACTCATTGAGAAGGCAACTCATCCCAAAGACAACTGATCCTGAAGACAAATGTTGAGCCACCAGGTGGTGTAAGAGTCGGTCAAAGAATCGAGTTCTGTCTCAACATTTCTTGTCAGAAACCACAGGTGCAGGACTTATGCAAAGAATGCCGTACCGGCTAAAGCTGGTACGGAATGACTGCTCAGTCCCTGCTAAAGCTGGTACAGAACGACTGCTCTATCCCTGCTAAAGCTGATATGGAACGATTGCTCTGCATCTGCTAAAGCTGGTATGGAACAATACTCTGTATCTGCTAAAGCTGGTATGGAATGACTGATCTGTGCGTGTTAAAACTGGTACAGAACGACTGCTCTGTGCCTGCTAAAGCTGGTATGGAACGACTGCTCTGGGCCTGCTAAAGCTGGTACAGAACGAAGGCTTTGCACCTGTCTCCAAGTCCCTACCATTGTGAAAGATCCATGGAGCATGACGAGACCACAAACTCCCTGCCTCCAAAGCTGACTGCGCCTCAGACACTCCTCTCTTGGCCCATGTGGCCTGCCAGGTGGAGTTTGGCATAACTCCACCAGAATTAAGGGCGAGCAAAGGCAGGTCACAAGGAGGGACCAGGTGTATGGACTAACATAAAAGACAGCTCTGGAACAGCTGAATTCCGAAGATCTTCCCCACTGTGAGATCACATCAATTGAAGACAGAGGCAGAGGAACACGTTCTGCAACGGGACCCCCAGGGATGCCGGATGTCTGTGGACCCGTGGTGGTAGCTATAACCCCCCTTTTCCTCCCTTTCCTCCCATCTTTTCCATTATTCTCTCTCTCCCTTTCTATTGCAAGCCTCTTTACAGGCACAATTAATAAAGTTCCTGTTTGGATTGAAATTTAACTCCCTTGACTTGTTGAATTATTTTGTACTCCGAGATCATAGCTGAAATGAATTATCACATGTCCACATATGAGTGGACTGTGACACATGGCGCTGCAGGAGAATGAGGTAGCAGCTCCCTTGAACTGCTTCTAGTTAACAAAACTGCTTTTCGTTAGTAAAAGGCTAAATGACAAATGAGGAACAGGTCACACTCACCTAATGTGGGGAGGCGGTGGGATTGGATTAGGTCTCTGTGTATTCCGAAAGTGTCTCTATGGCTTAAGAGAGATCACCCTGGCTTCTCTGGCAATATATGCCTGAGTGGAACAAGCTGTTAATTGCATTAAGTTTTTAGATGGAGTTCCAGTTTTTTATTTCCCACAGGTTTTCAGTGGGGTTATCTCCAACTGGCTGTTCAGCGGAGCGAGTGAGACTACTTTTAAAAGGTTTTGCAAGAGTTGCAGTCTGTGAATTAGGCATTTGAGTTGCTTTCTCTTTTTTTTTTTTTTGGTTCTAAGTCCAGCCCAGGGGTAGAGAGGTGACTAACAAACTTGCATAGGGGCAGCACTATCCTCACAAGGCAGCAGCTGCGTAATTGGCCTCAGGTTTGAACCTGCCAGTTGCATTTTATGCTGGCCACGTGGGATGGAAATTTTCCCCTAAACTTTTTTATGGAATCAGCCTCAGGATTTTGACCTGCCAATTTTACCTTTTCTGAAAGCCGCCTTTACTTGGGGGGAGGGTGGGTGGGGTAGGGGCGTACTGGGGGAGTGTGGACTAGTGGGGGTGGGACCATCGGCAAGGGGGGTGTGAATGAGGGAGGGGCCCGCGCCCAAGAGGGAACACCCAGTGGTGGGGGCAGGGCCGATGCAGGAATACGTGATGCCGCGGGAGGTGGGGCCAACGCAGAGACATATGATACCGCGGGGGATGTGGCCGACTCAGGGACATGCGATGACACAGGGGGGCGGGGCCAACACATGGAAATCTGATGCATGGGAGGCAAGGCCGATGCAAGCCTGGGAATATTTGAGCAGGAAGATGAAGGCAGCACAGCATGTCCTGCCATGTGGCCGGCGCCATCTTGTAAGACATGGGGGGTCAGGACAGCTGAGGCTTGGGGTGTAGGAAGGAGGGTGAGGGAAAGCCTCGAATTGGATTGATTACTCTCAATTCGAGCAGGGGACAGGGGAGAGAGACTGGAGTCAGAGAGACAGCAGCTCCTCTGTGCCATGTGGTGTGTTACTATTCCCACTGTCCCCTGAGGTTCATTGGGGCAAGGGACACAGGGAAGGAGGGTAGACATAGGAGAGACTACAAAAGAGAGATATACCTCTAATTGGGGGTGAGCCAGCTCACCCATCCTCCCCAAATCAGGTCTTCCCAGCACCAAAAGGAAAAAAGGAAAACAAAAAAAAAATACAAAAGGGTGACAAAAGCAAAGCCCCTCTCACCAACTCTGAGGCTCCGAAGGAAATAAAACTTTTGGTGTGGTTCCCTGGTTTCAGTCAATTTCTCCCATCAGAAACACACAGATATTTCTTGGCTGCCTCTTCAAACAGGCCTAATAAAACTCAGATCTGTTCTCAAGGAAGTAGCTGCTCCAAACATGACATCTCCAGCGTACAGCCTTCCGAGACACTTTCAGGGATTTTTCAAGTCCCTGTTCCAGGAGCCACTTAACGCGGGGAGATGGTGGGGTTGGATTAGGTCTCTGTGTATTCCGAAAGCGTCTCTATGGCTTAAGATGGATGACCCTGGCCGGTACAGATTCGGCACCGTGCAGGCAGACACTTCTCTCACCTGTGCCGGTGGATGGCACAAACACACACTCACCCGAGAGCTTTGGCTAGCTCGTGAGTTACCAGAGACAAAGAAACCAGAGAGCCCAATTGTGTGGAGTTCCCAGGAAAGTTTATTCTAAAAGGTGTTCAACAGCAAAAGAAGCCTGAATGGCTCTGAGTGCCTACGGATATAGAGATGCAGGGCCAGTAGGGTTGGGGAGAAGGCAGGGAGATAAAACAAGAACCAATGGGAAGAAGGGAGGGGTGGAGCAAGTGATACAACAGCCAATGGGAAGAATGGAAGGCTGGAGTCAGTGATACAACAACAACCAATCAACATAGAAGGATTAACATATCTAGTGACTGACCATCCAATAAATACTCAGGGGGTGATTCCTATCTCAGAGTTGTCCCACCAGCATGGCTGTCCTGGGACCTCTCGGTTCCTCCGAGATGCTTTCAACCACCGCAACACTCACCTACTTGGCACAAGTTTGCAATAGTCAGTCACAGCATCTGACCATTCTCAGAAATCTAAATTCAGTGGAGAGGTATCAGATCTTATCCTGCAGCCAACAGCTAAAATGGGTTAGATCTGCCCTAAGAATGCCAATTCTTCTATTGACTCTAAAGTGATCCCTGCATGACGAGCTCAGATGGCATTACAAACGCATTACAAATGCATTGCAATCAGGTAAAATGAATCTGACATCAAACTTCTCACTGCAAGAATCTGTAATAATCACAGATGATACTTTTCGGAATTACAAAAATCCCTGGAACTTTTTGGGTAGTATCTTAGGTGCACATCAAAAGAAGGAACAAAGTCGAAACTGGAGAGAGGTCTTGTACTAATTGTCCACATTAATGCCCTATGATTGTCATTTGTCAAGACAATCAACTTTTTGCAGAGACAATCTATCAGCTAAATTGCCACACTGTCATGTAGAACTCAGGATGTAAAGTAAAGCAAGCATCACTCACATTAGGCTGCATTAGAGAAAGAATATTCTCATTTTCATGTCTTGAAACACACACACAAAAAAATACTCAGAGTATTTATGGTTTGTTTTCCAAAGAATCTTCCTTCCTTCCTTCTGAACAAGTTTATGAT
Source organism: Acanthornis magna (assembly GCA_036785705.1). Lineage (NCBI taxonomy): Eukaryota > Metazoa > Chordata > Aves > Passeriformes > Acanthizidae > Acanthornis > Acanthornis magna. The sequence goes on along the minus strand of JAWUZG010000119.1, from coordinate 7,247,711 downwards.
AAGTAGAGGTAGATTCCACATGGCAGGTTTTCATCTGTAACAATAGAGTGAGCTCCTTTTTGAAGGCTCTGAAGGTCAAACCTTACCTCTGCTTTATGTAACGCTATGGTTTTGTTTTCTTTGATTCTTCTGTGCTTTGTTCTACATAAAATATTTTCTGACATGGAGGATGTCTCTGGCACTTTATATTTGCAACAAATCGGCCTCATGTGGTTGCTTGGCTGTCACCTTACGTAAGGGATTCTCTTCACATGTGCTGGCTACCTGAGGCACTGGGAGTTCAGGGGACTGTGGAATTGGTGATCTTCTGCAAGTTTCCTGATTTATGAGAAAGAACAACAGAACTATTTCACCCATAAAAATTAGTGTTAAGTAAACTAAGGTAGATCTGGAATTTGTCTTTAGGGAGAACCAATAGAAGAGGGAATTTGTAAATACTTTTGAAAGCACTGAAAAAAGGTAGAGTTATTACCTGAGATATGGAAATAATGCCTTTTGAAGTAATTCAACCAATTCAGTCCATAATGTACTCGAAGAGATGGCTAAGAGGTGACCTGATCACTGTGCATAAGCACCTCAGAGTGAAGAGATTTCTGGTGCAGCACAACTCTGGCATTCAAAAATGGCAATAGGAAATCCTAAGGCTGGAAGCCAAAGTGAGAAGAAATGAGGCAAGAAATCAGGCATACAGGTTTTTTGGGTTTGGGGTTTTTTTTTTTGTTTTTTTGTTTTGTTTTTGGGGGGTTTTTGGTTGTTTTTTGTCTTTTGGGGTTTTTTTGTGTATGTGTTTAGTTGATTGTGTTTTGTAATTAACTTTTGGAAATGTTTGTTCAGGAAAGGGGTGAGCTCTCTCATTCTGCATTTCTTTAAATGAGGATTGGAGATCTGCCTACAGGAAAGACCAAATTGTAACACAACTTGACAGACATGTTATTTAAAGAACTTCTTGTGTCTGTATTATACAGAATGTTAGACTAAAATATATGAGTAAGAATAGGTATGAAAAAGCACCCTGCAACACCAAAAAAACCTTATAGTATTTAACTTGGTTGTGAATGAGATTATATGACTCAATTAACTGCAACTTTGGATCCCACTCTGGGTGGGATCTGGGAGGGACACTTGCAAGTGTTTGATGAGGTTATTTCCAGTGTTATGTTCCTATGAGTATTTCATCAGGTCTCAGAAGTAAAATATCCCTGAAGCTGGAGATGTTTTCTCTTGGATCCAAAGGAGATTGGATCTCCTCCTCTCTTTGAATCTCTTGGATTCAAAGACTGCTGATAGCAAACACTCACGACCAAGCTAAGCTGATGTTGAAAAGCAAATGGGATTTTCCATCCATCCTTATCCTTGATCATAACTCGGTTCCCAGAGTACTGTTAAACATTTCAAAAGAGCTGGTTTTGCTCTCACTCCTATCCTCTGAAGCTGGGAAACCCAAATCCTTTTCAGGCTTCCTGCAAGTGTTTGATAATGCTGGATAATAATTACAACACCTATGATTTTGATGAAGGGTTACGATTGCTCTGTGAATGATTCTCATTAATCCTCTTCTCCCTACATTCTTCTTTTGCAAGGAAGCAGCACATAGCAAAGGTGCATGGTAGTCACATCCAGAATCATCACTTGCATGTGCTCACCCTTTAACAGCAGTTTTAAGGATGTTTCCTACAGTTTTTGCAGTATAGAGAATATGTACCTGGGTTCTGAGGGTCCATTTGAAACCTTTTGTCAGTGAAAGAGATACCTGTTAATGGAGCCACAAAATAAACTTGCTTAAAGACAAAAACTGCAAGAAATCCTTGTCGAGTTTTTTACTCATTGGAGGTAAAATGACCAGACTTTGAACAGTGCTCAAACTTAAGCTGTTTTTTTCATATGGGATTGACCATATGGGATGGACACCATCACAGTACATTCTGCTTTATGACTATCGAGATTAAGATCACAATTATATATAAGATAGATGAAACATTGATTAAGTTTTTTTGGTAGCTCAGATGGATTTCATCCAGCTGGACCAGTATTGGCCAAAGGTATCCAAGGAAACAGACTACACCAGAAACTGTTTCCTGAGACAAACTGAACATTCAAGAATGTTCAGTTCCTAGATTCAATTTGTTCTGACACTCATTATTATTTAGGTGACTTGGAAAACTATCATCACCCAGTATTAACCTGTTGAGCTTTTCTTGATTTGAATACTGAAGGCTAAAACGAACAGGATGGATATCAGTGTATCACAGACCAGGCTGAGCCAAATGCAAATTTTACACTGACATGTCCATGTGGTTTGAAGCAGACAGCAGGAAAAAGAACCTTAAAGGAACCTAGGAAAATAAGCGATTGAGAGGGGTTCATCCACTTTCTGAAGGAGAATTGGCATGAACCTCACTCATTCTCATTTGTGCTTCTTGAATTCTTTCTGGGACGCCTTGATCGATCTTCACCAGAAAATAATTTTAAAAACCCAGAAAAAATGTTAAGCACTGGAAAATTTTTCTTTGAAATGGAAGGATTTTTCCAGTGTTTTCCACTTTCAAATCTGGTTTAAAAATTTCTCCCTTAAAAATACCCTCAGACCTTTTCCCCCACAAACCTCCTCTCCCCAGTGTTTCTCTCATCATGGTGTTCAATTCTTTCCTCTGATGTGAGCACCTGACTCTACCTGACATTTAAGTGAGATGCACGCCCACGTCTGAAGGCAGGCTTTGGTTCTTTGAATCCAGATTTGTCTTTGTTTTATTTACAGAGAACAGAGTGCAGGGAAGATAAAATAATTCAAAGGAATGGTTTATGGGCTACTCTCACTGATTTTCAGCTAAAAAAACTAGCAGGTTTTTGTTTGGTGCAGGTAAAACTTACATAAAATGAAATTTACTTACATAAAATAGTGCACACGTACCTGTTTTAATGAGGACAATGATTTTTTGTTTGTTTGTTTGTTTTCCTATTGGTTTGTTTTGGCATCCATTAATTTTGTTCTTTTAAACAGTTAACATTTCTATTATGTTTTGTGTTCAGTGTGTTATGCTAAATTTCTTTAAAGATATTAGTTTAAATTGTGAGACTATCATGGGTTTTATGGAGATTATATTTTATCAAGAGTAAAACTACTCTTTTAAATTAAGCAGGTTATTTATAAGGTGTCTTACTGATAGATTCACAAGTGCACCTGGGAGGCTACTCTATGTGTTGTTTTTACACTAAAAATCCTGTCTTGTTGTTGTAATCTAATTTTTGGACTCGCATTCAGGTAACAATATACTAATCCATTCTCTCTGCAACTGTCTCCCACTAAGCTCACTGGATATAGTGATCTAATAATAGCATCGTTTGAACACTTTCCACATTTGTTTTTGAAATATGTGGACCCATTCTCATCTATTTTCCTTGAAGGAGTCCCAGCATTTCTTCTTATGACATAAATATTTATAATACGTGCGCTGAAACAGTCTCCAGAAAATACAAAGCCAGACGTTAATAGAAAAATTTTACACAGATGACAGAAAAAGTGTCTCTTTTATTTTAAATGCAGAAGAATAAATTCTTATTCTTTATTCATAAATGGAATTTTTGAGCACACCTTTTTTAACCCTCCTCCTGTTCCCAGATTAAACTGTAGACCAGGGGCCAATACCACAAACTGCTAAGCACAGCCTGCAGGAAGCTGGAAGCTCTGAACTCTGGTTGACTTAGTGGAAATAAGTTTTGGAAGTGGAAGAAGTTCATTTTTGTCCTCAGACGGATGCTCCAAGAGCCCTTTGAAATCACTGCAGTCAGGCAGACTCCAGACATTAGCCCTGCATGAACTCCCTTCCTTCAAAAGATATTTTGCATAACATGAAATGAATCAAGAGACCAAAGACTGATGTCTAAGCAAAATGCGTACTTTGATGAAAGGAGCACTTGAGGAAGACTGTCTTGAGCTGCTAATTACATCATGTCCTTAATATTTGTGAACCTCAGTGCTATGAAGGGGAAGGATAGAAAGAAGCACAGCAAGGATAGGGGATCAGCCCATGTTGTGAAAGGTTATAACTCAGAAATCCTTCCTCCACAAAGAAAAAGCTACACAAAACCACAGCACCCAGCCCCTCTCAGCTCAGTCCATGCTTCAGAGGCAGAGGAATCAGCGCCTGTTTGCAACCACAGGAATGAACACTGCACCTTGTTGCTAAGCTATAAAAAAACAGGGGAAGTCCTGCTTCTTCCCTCACATGCAGCCTGGGTGTAACAACTTCCCACATCTACTTCACCCTCACCAAGAACAGTGGTCCGGTATGGGACGTCTGGCCCTGGTTGCAGCTGCCTCTTGTTCCAGCTCCACCTCCTCTGAAGGAGGCTCCTCCTTGGGGGAGGACTCGGGGGTTGGAACCAGGGGCTAAGATTCACCCCAGTTCTAGAAGAGAGGCATGCCCAGAGTCTTGGACCAACCCCCTCTTCCCGAAGATTCTGTTATGTTCAATGTATTATTGGTTATGAACTATTGTACCCTTCCCTCCTATGTTTCTGGTGGACCCCTGACCCTTGTACCCTCCCCTTGTGTCTTTCCCTATGGGTTGTTTCTCCCCCTTGAGACTGGCTGCACGGGGACATTTCCCCGGTGTTCTCCTCCACAACTCTCCCTCACGAAGCCCTGAGCCCTTACCCCCAATAAAGGAGAGCACGGGGGAGACCCCACTCCCACACCCTTTGTCTTGTCTCGCCTCCTTTACCAGCAGCACCTCGCTGCTGATCACTCGCCAGGAGCAGCCCCACCTCGGTGGGAGTCATCCCCACAGTAGGCTGTGGTGGCCCAGAGTGAGGACACGTCCTGGGCGAGGACAGCCAGGACAGCCAGGCAGCTTTATATATTTATTTTATTTACTACAACAGTCCAGAGGCCATTTCCTGCAGTCTGACATTACCCAAAGCTGTTACCAGCAGAAAAAGCATGGTGCAAGTTGCAGGGAAGTCACATTACTCCCTGGTAACTGTGAAGGCAGCTGTGGACATCCCTGTCACAATCTATCACTTTCTACTTGGCTTGTCCACCAGTCACCTGTGTTTCCCTGTGATTCACTTGTAACTGCTCTACTCCTGTTCCTGTAATTGATGATGAAATTCTTGTGAGAGCAGCCGCGGCTGAGTGCTTTTGTTTCGGAAAGTTGCAACCAGAAAAATTGCATGAATGAACATATATATTTTTTATATCTGTTGGATTTTTTTCTCTTTCTAATTCTGCAAGAGCTAAACCTCTAGTCACCACAAAATATCACCCACTTGCTTCTGGTTTGTTCCCTTTTACCCATTGCTGACACAGTGGTCCAGCCTATCCTCTTTCCAACAATGTTGTATTTGTATATTTTTAAAGTGTGCTGCTTGTTGTATTCATGTACGGAAAAGGAATCAGGCAAACACATATCTGTCAAATCAAAACTTATTTTTACTATGTTCTAGGTATATAAGGTACTTTAACATCTGACAGATCTGTCATAGGTAACCTTAATGTTATTTATATAAAATATAAGTAAATATCAATACATAAAATGTGAATAAAAATTACATAAAATAGTATATAATTGAACACCAAGTATATTTGTTCATGTATTTGTAGATTTACACACAAATCTATCTGTATAGTTACAGCTAGAGCATTTGCTTCTATAGTCTGGGTAGGTTTCCCTTTTGTCATAACAGTGCTGAATTCACAAAGGCAGAACTTCTCCCTCTGAGAGGCAAAACAGCCAACAAAACAAACCAGGAGCATTTTGGTATGAGGTCCAGAAAGACATTGAACAATGCACTATAATTTCTGAGAAGGTCATTTCTACTAAGGAAATTTTATCCTGAAGAGGAAAAGCCAACTAAGGAGCCTGCAGAGAACAAAAGGTAATAAATTATAGAGCTCCAGCCCCTACCTAAATGCTGTGTCTCCTCCTGAGTAGCCTGGCCTAGTGTCAGGATCCAAACCAACAAAACCAGAGGATTTAATTTTAGCTTAAGATTTAAATATCAAGGCAGAAGCTCAGTTAACATATCACAGGTCTATATCAAAGTCACCTTTGCAAATATGCTAAATATCTATTGCAGCCTATCCATGTTGGATTCAAAACATTCATTTCCCATGGTGTCATTGTGTACATTGGGGAAAATGACAGAAATTAAAAACAGGCCATCAACCTCTGCCCTGAGCTTGTCTGCATCTGTGGCTTCCTCCTGGACTTACACCTTGCACCTTCCCTGTCCGAATGAGGCAGAAGAATTCCTTAAAGGGGGATGGGGGTCTAGCCTCTGCTGATACAGTGATACAACAGAATGGGCTGACAACTTGGGAAGTGAAAATCTGGGAACAAAAGACAATCAAGTAGGATTGTCCTCAGTACGAGGAACAGCATTTAAAAATAGATGCTTTATCCTCGGCAATTCAGTTATCTGCTGCGCTAGCACTCTGCATTGTCACCAGTTAGCAAACATGAATACTCATATTTATGAACTTTTCTGTGTAGAAAATCCCTTTTCCATCAGGTCTGTACCCTGCTCATATTTCTGGGGAGAGGAGGTGCTGTCATTCTGCATTGTAGCTTCTAAAGGTCAATGGGCTTGCAGCTCCTTTTGAGGTTCAGTGAGCAGATGTTTTTTTGGGAAGTTGTGACTGAATCACTGCCTTCATTTCGGTTGAGATGAGAGCTAAATGGAGGGAATCCAAATTGCATGGAGAGCACTACACGGGAAAATAGCTGAACACAGAGTGGTCATTTCTCCTGGTGTTCAGCAAAATTTGACAAGCGTCACAAAAGTGGTGTTACTGAAAAGGGAAGCACTTGTACGTGGACTGCAGCTTTAGTGCTTTAAAGGAGTACAAAAAGTCCCTGATTAAAGCATAGAGAAGATTTGCATTTAAAGATGATTTTGATATACAGGGCTGAATCAAAAACAGCCTCTGGCATATTGTAAGGACCATTACCTGTCTCTGCTTCTTTATTCCTAATACTTGAGTTTCAGGTTTCAGTTGTCATCTGTGCTTTTAGAGGCACTTAAAGGTGTCCCTATCCCATTTCATACAAGTCTTTCATGTAGTCTATGCAGAAAGGGATGAATGTTAGACTTTGCTCTGAGTTTGGGGTTTTGCTATTAAAAAGCTAACTTGGGGATTTGGGATGATTTTGACATATAGAAGACAAATCCCTTCACTAAGGACCTCATAGTATAGGACCATTGTTTTGTTGCAAACCTGAGAAGAAGATGGAGAAGTCTTTTTACCCCAGAAGAAAAAACAGGAGATTCCAAATCTACTGGGAAAAATTACCAGGTAGATATGGGTGTGCAGCTCAAAGCAGATGGTGGTGAAATGGGCTGGCCTCAGCCTGTTGATTACCCTGGTCAGCTATCATGGAGTTCCTGATAGTCAGTTAAAATTGTTCTCCACTTAAAAAAAAAAAAAAAAAAAGATACAAAGGTTATAGTCCCTTTGCATCACTCCTGGTTTTCTCTGTATACACAAGAGAAAAATTTCTAAGACGTAGTCCCGAGACTATAAACTAAACTTAAATTGCAGCTTTCCCAACGGAAGTTCCGCAGTTTATTTCCACTGGACACGTGCCCATGCTGTCCAAGCACAGCCACTCAGGTGCTAAATCACTGACAGCTCAGCTTTCACTGTAGCTCCTGAAGATGTCTTTTCATTTGTTAGCTCTTGCCTTTCAATACTACTGCGCTCAATTTTTTTTTTTGTGCAAGCATCACTTATCCCCATCTGTTACCTACCCCCCCTCTCTTCGCAGTACGCTTAATATGATAGGCATTGTCCAAACATGTATGAATTCCTCAATTTTGTCCTTTAGAGCTTCATCAAAAACAATGCCAAACAGTAATACAGTCAGATTTTGGAGAATAAGCAGTCTTTTCACCCATTTTAAAGTTGCTGCCTCCCACGCTTCGAGGTTTGATACAGAGCACTTCAGCAGTGGGCAGAGATGAATAGCCTGACAAACACATTCCTTTGTATGGAAATATCTTCTGTATGGATCTTTTTTTCTTGAGGGACCCCAAAATTCAAAAACAATACCGAAGGCAGAGTTTTGCTAATGCTGCAGTGTTGCCAGCTTTGAAGTCAAATCAGCAGCCACACATTGCAGGTAGAAGGGAAAACCCTCTGTGCAAATGCCAAGCTCAGAAAGAGTTTAGAGACACAGACTGTAGTTTCCAAGGTGGCTCTGAATCAGGATAGTGAGGTTTAAGCTCACAACTTAGGAAAAGTTATGTTCAGAACTCACATATGGAGAAGCAGAGGATCTAACCCTTTACACCAAGGCACAATCCACACTCATATTTGCCTTCCCTCCTGGCAAACGGGATTCTGCACCTGTGGACCTCTGGCAGTGAGATCCTGGTAGGAGTAGGACAATTAGTTGACAGTGGAATTATGCATTTGTGTGTTTAACCCTCTTATCACCGCAGTCTCCTTATCTCTCTCCTTCTTGGACAAGGATTTCAGGAAGGTTTCTGCATTCCCAACAAACTGACAGCGTGTCCCTGGCCTGCTTTGTGCCTTTGCAGGTCTCATTACCCTTTGGAAACAGCTCACTCACAATTTGCTTTTCTTCAGTGCAATCAGTGCAGCCAGATGGAAACAGCTTTGAAATTTACCTTTTCAAATCTAAGCTTCTATTTCACCTTTGATGTTTCTTGTCAGGTTTTCCAATTGTCCTTGCCTCTCTCGCCTCACCACAGCTTCCTTTCTCTGGGCTGTGCTTTCCCCCAGGCTTCTGATTCTCTGAATATTCTAACTTTTAAAGGCATTTCAGTCACAGGGTGGCTGTCACTGGAACTCTAATTCACACTGCTGACAATAACTCTGTGTCATCCTCAGTAGCTGTGTCACAGTTGGACAACCACTGGAAAAAACCCACAGAAAAGCTCTGAAAATAAGCTTTGGAGGCTGTAGGAAGTTTCAGTTTCTTCAAAACTCAAACAAGGCTGAGGAGCATATGAACAAAGTCCACAGAGAAAGAGCTGGGAGGGCCTGGACTTTAGATCTGCAAACTCCTGCAATGTTCAAGCAGTTTTGAAAGTCTCATTGGGCCTCCTGGTGTGGCCAAATTTGGCAACAGATCATGGTTCAGGCTCTTTGCTTTCTCACTGTCTTTGGAATGCACTGGTTAGAGGAACAGTCCTCAAAGGAGCAACTCTTTTTGTTACTTCTTTACTAAATTGGATTCACACTCAGAGAATTCCACACAGACACTTCAAGGAAATCATTACTGCAATGTTTGTATCTCATCAGTGCAAGAAGAAAATGAATGGTTGTTCAACCTGTTTGCAAGACACCAGGCAAGGGGCTCTGGTACCCTCTCTCTTATTCGCAGTTGCTTACTAGAGTCTTGCATAAAGTATTTGTAAGACTATTTCCCATATATATATATGTACATATATATATATGTATAAATTATATAATATACTTGTTAAGGAGAGTTTTTCTACAGTCTGGTATGTGATTTTTGCTTTATCCTCTCTTTTTCTGCACCCTCAGCTACCACATTTCATGTTTAAAAGGAAGCTCCCCAGTACTCAGGAAGGTAAGCAAGATGTCTCCAGAATATTACCTTAATCAAGCTCACAGAATATTCTGGGACAACTAAATAAATTATTAACCTTGCTGTTACAGATCAGTTCACATCCATTAAAAGCTGCTCCAGAACCAGTTGCGTAGTCTAACAAATATGTTAATACATAAGCAGTCCAAGTAAAACAAAACAAATCCTTATTAAAAATAAAATAATCTGAATTTTAACATACAGAAGTGGCTTAACTGGCTTCCAAAACAGTGCAAAGTGAAAATATTCCAACATTTTCTGATCTTTAACTAATACACACATAATATCACCAAGCAGAATGTGAGAACTTACTGAAACAAGCTCTTGTGTTGCTGAACTCACTGTAGTAAAGTGCTGAAAGCACAAACATGAGAAAATTCCCATTTATCAAAGTCAGTTTTCCTCTCTTGCATGGCCTTGGTGGCAGATTTTTTTCCCTCTCTTAGACATGTCATTTTGTGCTACAACCATCACATTTGGAACACAAATCTGTCTTGTCAAAATGAAGGCATGAAGAAGGGAGGTTGTTTTATCCTTGGCTCCCTGCTGTGACTCTTCTCCCTCTGCTGAGTACAGCCTGTGGAATTTGAAACTGGGACTGAACACGTGGGCTAGGAATGGGAATATCCTGAATTGTTTTATTTTTTTCCAGTTCTTTATCATTGCTTAGATCCAACTGGTTTTCCAAAGAGGCAGTAGCAGTAGTGACAGCAGAATTGTCTAATACTTCCAATCTTTTTTTTTTAATTTTTATTTCTTTTAAATTTATTTTTTAGTTTCGGTGCCTCCCTGTGAAGGCCTGGTGAAAAATGTGTGCTATCATTTGATAAAACAACTTTCTGGAAAACATAACCTTCTCCAGCATGTTTGCTACGGTTTGGGTGTGAATAGGTGGGGTCATCGTAACTGGCATACATTGAAGACACTCAGCTGAAGTCTTTGAAACTTGATGACATGAAGCACTAATTGATTTGCCTGCAAAGTAGGACCAAATATGTTTCTCATATTTTTGGACCCTCTTCACTGCCAAGTGTTCCTTGAGTGAAATCCTAAGTTTAACAAGTTAAACAATCCTAACAAGTTTAACAAGTTAACAATCCTAACTTAAACAAAACCTTCTCCTGGTCAAGATGATCGAAATCTTTATGTACTCCAGGGATTCTTTTCCATCAAAAAAAATATTTGGATTTCACGTTTTTGCCTTCATAGCTTAATAAAAGGTAAAGGTTTTAGCTTTCCCAGGTTTCATTCACCTCCTCCTAACCTTAGTAGAAATCATATGAAACCGCAAAAAAACCTCAAACATTTAAAAAAATTGCTGTGGGAGAGGAAGTGGTTCCTAAACTTTAAATAGAAGGGGATAGAAAGGACAAGAAGGAAAAACTATGACCTTTCCTAGCTCTGTTTTCTATTACATATGTTAAATGTATTGAAAATTTAATGCGAAGCCCAGGGCTCTGAAACAAACTGTGGCCCAAAGTGATACAATGCATACAGAAAGAAATCTCTACCCTGGATAATCCAGTATCAGGTAACCAGTATGGGAATACTTCATAATGCCTCTTAGGGGATGGAAATTCTTGACTGTGTTAAAATAATTGCTGTTAGTTCCTGCTGGCTCCTCTCAGTTCCCCTAAGGTAATCTCTGCTCAAACACACTTGAGGGAGAGATTACACAGCAAGCTATTTCTTTCTAAAGTCTAACACTGCAAATAATATAGTCCACTCTAATTAGCTTTTGTAAACATGCATCCAGCAGGCAAGGAAGCAAGAGAAATAACCAGTGAACAATGTAGCTGTCCACTGCTTCAGGCACAACATTTAGAATTATTTGCCTGAATGATGGCATTACAATAATCCTGCACAGGATAAACTGCATTTGCCCCTTTCCCCATACTGTAGCTGAATGACAAATGCTCCAGGTGACTCACTGGCAGCAGGATGCACACGCATGCACCAAGTCTGCTTTTGGATAGAGAGACTCAGAGTGTGGACTATCCAGCATGACATACCAAGCTGTGAAAATATTTCCAAGCAAATATTTGGAATTCTTGGCTGATGATCAGCCCAGTGTTTCTCAGGCAGAAACATCCTTCCTCTGTCCATTTTTCCCCCTAGTAATTTCAGTCCTATGCATCTGGCCCAAAACTGCTTTTATATCAATCCTCTTAGTGTTAGCTTTCCCAGTGAGGTAGCTGGTCATCAAATTGGGGCTTCAAGCAGGGGTAAATCTTGTGCTCAGATTTTTGAGTATTTGGTCTTGAGAGGAAAAACTGCAGGTGCTTCTTCATTTATTAGCTCATAAACTCATTTGTGCAATGCAAAATTTCTAGAATTATTTTAGACCCAGTAAGCAGTGAGAAATCAAATTTTTCAGTATCAAACTACCTCTAAGAAGAATGCCCTACTGTTTGGGGAGATACTTGAAGGTCTGATGCAACCTATTTCCCCTTCCAAAGTTAACTCCATTTTATGAACAAATTTAACATAGCTCTTTTACAACTTCAAAGATTGTAATGGTCTCCTTATTCTCCAAGGCAGAACTACTGCCAAAAGCATCTTGTTGGAAGATAATCATCCTGGCCAAAGGCCAAAAAGAATGTGCAGTTTGTCCATGGTTCGGTGGCATTGGAAATTCTCCATATAGCCGAGATTGTTAGAGCCCATCCCAAACAAACTGAACTGAGGGAAGGAGGATAGGGAGACAAAGTCCAGGAGGTCAGAAAAAGAGTAGATATGTGTAGGAAGGAAATACACTCATTTTGTATGAGTTTAAAGGAAAAAAAATTAATTTCTGTTTGGGTCTTTCTTGGAGATTTTTTCCTTTTATGGCATAGAAAAAGGAAAAAACTCAGCTCATTCATTAGTAAAACTTGTTTCCAAAAGGAAATTCTTGAGCCTAGTGTTCTAACAACTAGAAATAATGTTTTTTCTTAATTTTCAACAATGTTAATAATTTAGTAAGGTTCTTATTCCAGTTTCTAAGGTAACATCACTTCCATTTCCCTTATGATATCCCAGCTTGTCAGCTCTCTCGAGGCAGGATCCCATAGTGCTGCCTCTCTTAATTGGCCCTTAACTAAACCCCCCTCCAGCTCTTTGCAAGTCTTACTCTGAGTAGCTGCTTTGACACTTTTCTCCAGCCTCTTCAGCCCTCCCAAGGTTATGAAGTATTTACCAAGAGAAAAATAATTTAATAGGAATTGTGCCTCAAAACAACAGCCACCCAACACACCTACTTGGTGGTCACCCATCTTCCAACACTTTTAGGGCTCTAAAGTATTTGTTTTTGTTAGTCACAGAGAGGTTTTAGAAGACATCTCTGTCCCCAGTCAGGACTGTTATTTTTATAAATGGTTGAAGCTTCTTTTGGTTTGCCTTAGGGCCTTAGCAGTTTGTGTGGTAGCTCCCTTGGAGCTTCAAATATCTTCCGCTTGAAGCTGTTGCAAAGTTGAAAACAGTATTAATTACCTCCCTGCATCCTTTTCATCTTGAAGGAAACATCTCATGTCTTATTTATCTGGGAACATAGCTACTGACAAAAACTTGAGTTTGGTTAGGAAACATTTCTAACATTTATAAAGTTAATGCAATCTTCTTTAAATACTCCATAGCTTGAAAGCATCTGTCACAAGTCTTTTTTGGCTTCCTTCATCTTTTTAGCATCAACAGAGTCTGCCACACCCCCAAAGCCATCTGTGTATCTCATGCAAAACTTCTGCAAAGGCTTTTGTTTCTCTTGACCACCTACATCCCACAAATGGAAAGCATCACTTTTATTTTTCTCTTTTAAGTCCCCACAGTATCACCCCCCACTGTGTGGGAGGAAAGTCAACAAGCCCATTTGGTCATAGCCTGCAGAGCAGGAGTGCCCTCCCAGTGCCCCTGGGGATGGAAATGGGGAGGGTGGGTGGCTCAAAGGCATCACTGGCCTTGCATTAAAAGAAGTTTATGAGCAGTTTACAGCAGGCAGGAGAAGGGGGGTCATGCCACTGTCCAGGATCAGAGCCATGACCAAATCCCTCAGGATGCCATTCCATGTTGCTCTTGTGGTATTTTGGCATTAAACTGAAGTAACCCTGAAAAGTAAAGCTGTTGTCTCCTTTGTATGGTAGTTTACTTTCTCTCTGTTCAACGTATGATCAAGAGTGATTCATTTGTTTTTGCTGAATCTCAGTTTTGTTCTACTGCAATTTTTATTTTATTCAGAAAATGATTCTGATCTGCATTGTCACTCAGAACTTGAACCAAAACTTTCTCTGGGATTTTTAAAGATTGAAAATCCAATTTCATTATAAAGTCCTGTGGATTATTTCTGTATTTCAAGGACACTGAGCAGCAAATCTATAATTCTAAAATACACAAAAAACTCTGTTGCTGGGAAGACCCCATAAAAATTTGCAAACTCATGAAATTTAGTGACAGAGAGAACTAAAAGTATATTTGGACCCATGGTTCAAAACTTACTGAAGTCAGTGAGGCCTTTCCCTCTAACCTCAATAACTCTTTTCATTGCAATGTTTAGATAAGGTTGAAGCAAATGAAAAAATGGATTTGTTAGCCAGGTATTTGTCAGTCTCATCATTATTGACACCAGATTTCAAATGGAGGAGTTATAGTCAGGAAGAGGAAAGCTGAAATTGTTTTAAAAATTGTTATGACTATAATCAAGACATTTATTCCCTGGCTCTTTGAGGTGAGAGATTAAGACATGGTTTAGGAGCGACTAGAACCAAGCCAAAATGACGCTCCAGTTTTCTCTTTTGTGCCCAGGCTGCGAAGTCTTGCGGCACCACTGCTGCTCCAGAGCTGGTCCTCCCTGGAGCATGGCAGCTGCTCAGCAGAGAAGCAGCCACTAGAGAGCATGACGAGACCAAGGAACCTCCCCGGGAGAGCTCCAGATCAGGGCAGGAACCATCTCTCCTGGGGCAGAAAGCTGGTGCTCCGAAGCCTTTTTGTGACTGAGTCCTGTAAGCAAAGACAAAAAGCCAACACAACTGCAAATCTTCAAAGGAAAAATAAAAGAGCACTGACCTCAAGCTCAGTGTATTAAATGAAAACAAGCATGAAACTGTCTCATCCATTTTGTGCCTTTCATATGAAAATTATGTATAAATGTCTGCATTATACATGTATTTTGGCTCAATGGAAAGCCTTCAGTATGGAGTACACATAAATATTTATGTGTTGCTGGTAAACCTCTGAACATCATTGCTTTATGGTTATTTCTTCTATGTAAAGCAGCTTTCAAGGCAACAAAAAAAGAGGTATAAATGGGAGAAATAAGACAAGTTTAGTATATTTGGAGAAAAAAAGGAAAGCTAAATAACGAGTAAGTTATAAAAAAATTATTTAAATCATTCTACAGATGTTTGCAATGGTAAAAGGAGAAAAGGGAGGTCTTTGGAATGGCATAAAGAGATCTTGAGCTTTTATCTTTAGTTCTGTGATCATTTATCAATAAATACTAGGAAACTATCTTAAGTGAGTTGGGATTTACAATTTAGCTCCTACTGGGGCAGTGATTCCTACTATGAAACAGGAGAAATTGTAAATTTGGCATATTATTCAAGGATGGAACAGAGTAGGAAGAAGAGAAAGAAATTTCCTTCACACTGTGAGAAGAGCTGTCTTTTCCAGCAGCGAGGATACAGACTGCATGATGCTGATATACTGAGGTTTTCCATGGGCTAAAAACTTGGCTGCTTTTATTCAGGGAAAAAAATAGCTTCAAGGATGGCTCTGTTCTGAGCTTGGCACCAGGGAACACCCACCAGTGGGCAACAGAACAGCCCCAAGTCTGTGTCTCCTCAGAGCTGGTGCCTCCACAGTGTGTCAGTATTTCATGGCACTGTTCCAACAGCCTCAAGTAGAAAATGAAGTATGGAAAATGCAGAGATAAACAAAAAGACTCAACCCAAAAACCCAACCCCTGCCTCTCCCCCTCTGCCCCACTAGAAATGGGCAAAATTGAACTCTTGCTAAAATCCGTAGTTCATGGTAGAGATAAGGGTGAGTTTCAAAAGGAGGGCAAACTCTTGGTCTGTTCAACCTGGGTAGTAGACATCTTTTACCTTCTTGTAAAAAAACAGTGGGGAATATTTCAATAATCTTGCCTAGCAACTAATTTTCCTTCTGAACTCTCATCTATTCCAAATACCCATGTACTCTTTCTGTAACGTACTAATTTTAAAACCTGTTTTCTCTTTTTTTATAATGCCTCCTACTTCGTTCCACAGGCTGGGGAGCAGGACACAGGGGTATGCTTTGTAAACTTTTTTATTTCCTTGACATGGCTCAGCTTCTCCACTGAAGGAGCTTTTAGGTTATTCTCTAAATCACCAAAGCCCTCCAGCATCCAGTTTAAAGAAAGAGAAATCAACTGGTTTGTGTGTATTTGTATTGAATGAAAAAGGTTGGAATTTTATCCACTTAAAGAATATAGAGACAAGACACAAGATTCTTATTGACAGGTACAACAAACTTTATTTCTGTTGACCACAATAAATTTTAATCCACTACAAAACAGTTTTAACCATTAACCACAGTGCCAAGGGCAGGACCTCCACAGACAATTAAACAAAAGATAAAACTGAAGTACTCCCATGGCCTCATGCCACATGATGCTCTAGAAATCACTTCTAAAAAATTCACAAGGGATTGAATTTATAAAGTGATTTTTTAAAAAAAAAATATAATGTGTTATCTGCTGAGCCAGGCAAATACTGTCTGCCTGGAAGAAGGGAGAGAACACTCTGAAACAAAGGAAGGACAGAGCAGTGACTATCAAAAGTAAATGTGCATCCCTGGGAAGAAAAAATATACTGACTTGTTGGTGCCATCCTACTTGCACATAGAATCATAGAATGGCTTGGGCTGTGAGAGACTTTGAAAATCATCTGGTTCCAACCCCCCTGCCATGGGCAAGGAAACTACAACTAGATCAGGTTGCTCATCCAACCTGACCTTGAGCACTTCCAGGGATGGAGCATCGACCACCTCTCTGGGCAACCTGTGCCAGTGTTTCTTCAGCCTCTTCAAAACAAAATTTCTTCCTTACATCTAGTCTACATATACTCCCTTTTAATTTAAAACCATTACCCCTTGTCCTGTCACTACAGCCCTGCTTTCTTCTTGTACTGAAAGGATGCCATAAGGTTTCCCTGGAGCTTTCTCTTGTCCAAACTGAACAAACCCAGATCTCTCAGTCTGTCTTCATAGGAGAGGTGATCCAGCTCTCTGACCATCTTTGGGACCTTCCTCTGGACATGGTCCATGTCTTTCCTGAGCTGGGGCCCCAGAGCTTGGAGGGAGCACTACAGGAAGGGTCTCACCATGGCAGAGCAGAGGAGAAGAATCCCCTCCCTTCTTTGCTGCTCACCATGCTCTGGATGCAGCCCAAGACACATTTGGTTTCTGGGCTGCCAGAGCACATGGCTGGGTCATGTCCAGCCTCTTATCCACCATCACCTGCAAGTCCTTCTCCTCCTCAACCCCTGCATCCTCTTTCTTTTCTGGCTATAAGCATTTATTATTCTTTGCATCCTTTGTCAAGTTCAGCCCCAGCTGCACCTTGGCCTTCCTGACCCCAACCCTGCACAACCAGACAACATCCCCATACCCTTCCCAGGATGCACATCCCTTCTTCCACTGCCTGTGCATTTCCTTCTTGCCCTTTAGTTTAACCAGCAGGTCTCGACTCAGCCATGATCTCTTGCTTTTCTTGCCCTATTTCTTACAAAATGCGCTTTTCTACCCAGACTGCAGCCCTAGGGTTGGAGCCCTCAGTGAGAGATGGCACTGTCCTTCAGAGCTGGGTGCTGCAGAAGGGTCAGCAGATGTGAATGACACAGGCTGTAGGTGTCATGGGCTTGCTCATTACATCAGTCAGCATCTGCTATAAACCCCATGAGCAGCGTTGCCACAGTGAGAGTGCAGTGTGGTGCTTGGATGGTGGAGATGACATCCTGAGCAGCAGGATGACACTGCCACACAAGGAGACCATGGATCAGAACCTCACTGTCATCAACATTTAGCAGAGCTTAGGTGTGCCATATGAAAACAGCAATTTGAGCTTTGCTTATTGAAGTAAGATTCGCAAGAGCAGGAGGGGTGTGTCACTTCCTGCCACCCCATCAGTGAGAGCCTTGGAGGGCACATTGTGAGCCAGGAATTCCTAAGACACCAACCATTATGCTTGGAGGAGCATCCCAGGGACCAGACAGGGTCCCTTGCTTGACCTTGTTATTGACCTTGCTTGCCTTCTTAGAATTGTAGATATAACAGAGTTTGGTTTTGCATGAATCGGGTGTACTTCATGTTCATTTGACATTGGCAAACATACACAAAACAGGGGAAAAGACCTTAAAAAAACCAAACCTGAAATCCCAAGAAGTCGGCATTGGAGACATGAAGAGGTGCAAAAAAAGGACAAGAATGCTTTATAAGGCATCCTATTTAAATTGGGTTCAACCTTGTGAAACCAAGTTTGAAGGAAAAGAGCAAGCAGTTACAGCAGCTTTATAACTCCTTTATGCTTCCAAAGGGAACACCACAATTACCACAACACTAATCTTCTCCAGTAAATAATGAAGGAGAGATGTGAGCTGCATGCTGTTCCCCACTTCAGTTGTTCCCAAAAAGATCATCTTTTACCTTACAGGATTTAGCTGTCATTAAAGAAAAGAGATTAAAGAAAAGTGAAGGAAGCTTTACTTTGTACAGGATTGTGTGTGTGAACCTGTGCTTGAAAGAGAGGGTGAGACTGGAGAGTGCACAAGAGGTTCTCCAACACGCAAAGGTGGGAGTATAAGTGTGTGTGAATGTGTGTGTCATTGAGAGAGAGTGAGGAAGCTACAAAAGCAGGAAAAGATCAGGAAAATATATAAACATTCACAGCTACAAATTCTAAAGCTGCTGCCCTTGCAAGATTGGTTCAAGATTTGAAAGACTCACCGAGTCCAACTGATTGCTGCCTTTTTCTGCCAGCTCTCCAGATACCATGGAACTGAAAATCTAAAAAAAGAAACGTTTGAGAAAGTAGATTTGTAAAAAGTGATGCTGGGGAATTTTTTGAGATTATTTGGTTGTTTTTTGATAGAAAACATTGCCTACTCACTAACAATGTGAATTTTGGTATATTTTTCCTGTCTTCATTTTGGGTTGTGCCAACCTGAATTGACACATTTAGCTCATCACGCTGAGCTGAAATATTCTGTGTCAACTCAGTATTAATCTGCAGCCCTCTGGACATCCACCTTCATGCAAGTTGAAGGTCACTACCTCTCATCCTGGATTTGTGCTGTAGGTCAGAGTTCTGGCCTGAATGAAATTCAGAATTCACTAAAGTACACTGACCTGTTTTGTTTGAACCCTAGGGCAGCCAGATTATAGCATACCCTGGAACAGTTGTCCATCTGGAAAATCAAATACACAGGAGAGATTAGGAGCCTGAAGCATTCAAACTGAAACTCCTGTGAGGCTCCCCAGCTGTCAAGGAAACTGATCAATGTTGGACCATGCTGGAACAACATGTTTTGACATTTCCAAAGCATATTTTAATGGCATGTTCTTTAACACACATACACATGAATCTATTAATTACTGCTGGCTCAATTAAAGCTGGAAACAAATGTGTAATAATTTAAATATATCTTTTATCCAGTTCTAGTTGTGTTGGATGACATTAAATGTGCTGTGATTGTGTTGTTTACACTGTTTGTGTACAACTTCTGATAATTTCCAGAGAGATCTGGATTAGCTGAAAGAGTGGGCTTACCTATGAAATTCAACAGAGAAAATGCAAGGTCTTGCACCTCAGAAAACATAATCCAGGATTGCAGCATGGGTTGGATCTGCCTGGATGGGGAGCAGCTTTGTGGAAAAGGACCTGGAGGTCGTGGTGGACAACAAGTTCAGACTGAGTGACCAGTGTGCAGCTGGGGCAGAGGAAGCCAGCAGGAGGCTGGGCTGCATCAGCCAGGGCAACCCCAGTAGGGATTGAGAACTCATCATCCCACTCTGCTCAGCCAGTAGAATGGAATGCTAGGGCTGGGAATGGCCCTAATATGGAATAATGCGAATGCCAGGCCTGGAATAATGTGTCAGGTTTGGTCCCTGCTATACAAAAGAGATGCGGGCTTGCTGGACAGAGCCCAAAGAGAGGCCACAAAGATGAGCAAAGGAGGGGGAAGCTTGAGATATGGGGAAAGGCTGAGAGAACTGGGTGTGTTCTGGTTTGGGGGAGACATCCTCACCACGTTCCAGTATTTAAAGGATGGCAACAAAGAAGATCAGACTCCTTTTTTAAAAGGAATCATATGGAAAAGGTAAGGGGTGATGGGTACAAGTAACTCCTGGGGAGATTCCAGTTGGGCATAAGATGAAAAATTTTTGCAATGAGAATAATCTCCCCAGGGAAGTGGTGGATTCCCTGACATGGGACACTTAGAATTCGTCTGGACAGGGTGCTGGACCATCTTGTTTAGACTGTGCTTTTGCCAAGAAAGGCTGGACCAGATGACACTCGATGGCCCTTTCAACCTGGTATTCTATGAGCCTGTTATTATATGAACTGCGGGTGACAAAAGTATCAAAGGACTTTGTGCAGGAGTTCTGATAACACTGATGAGCATTTTTTGTTGATCAGAGCAATTCAGGGAGAAAAACTCTGCCTCCTGCTCACCCTCTGGGAAGGACTTTGCAAAAGAGTTGTACTTACAAAGAAGATGAAGAAGAAAATGGCATTAAATAGAAATTCAATATAGCCCTTGAAACTAGGTTTTGTTTCACTACCAGTTTTTCTTTGCTATGAACATTTACCAGCCAGGCAACATAACAAGAGAAGTCTATAATCTTCCATAAATCTTTAACTAATCTTTAATTAATGCTGAGTAGGTAGGCTCAGATGCTTCTGAGTAGTTTCCAAGCAAATTAGAATATTATAGTCTACTTGTTCAGAAGTCACACAAAGATATATCATATTGATCCATCTAGATATTCATTAATTCAACATGAATTCCTCCATCTTCCATCATTAACATTACTTCAATTCTTAACCCTGTCGCCTTGTGGTGTTTCAAATCTGGCAGTGTGATTAGGTAGTAGGAGTATATACACCTTGAAGCTGATATTTTCTTATAATTCTCCTTTCATTTAATCTCTGCCTTAATTAAATTGTAAACCTGACTCAAAAGCTTTCCAAATATATAATCTACAGAGGAATGTGGGCTGTTTCTGTGTGACAGTTTTACCGCTCCTTTTATTTCAATTGTTCCAAGCAGAGATATCACCTGTGCAGATATTTTATCTTTTATAAGGGATATTGGCTCTGATTGTCCAATCAGTGAAAGTTCATGTGCAGTGCAAGCCAAGGTCCAAAGAAAAGGTGATCATCAGCAAGGTTTCATCTCCCATTTGCCATGGTATGATATAAATTTGATGGTAACTGACTTTGGCTTGTGACAGGCGTTTGTTGCTGAGGAAAAACAAGAAAATGGAATGAAATCATGTTCTGCCTTGGCCTGGCCTGACCTCCACACATTTGTCACATCCCCTGGCTTCTCCTGGCAAACTGAGGCATCAGACTCCTTTCAGCTGACTGTGCAGACCTGGCTAGATCAGAGCTTGCTTTTGGGGCTTCCATTGCAGCTAATGAAGATGGAGTCAACATTGTCAATGGAATCAAGGAATCAATTAATCTGATCCCATGTTAACGTCTACTTTAAGATTAGATCAATGCATTTTTTTTAGATATGTTTTTTCTTTTAAAAAAAATTTTACTGGAAACAAGCTGCTCATTGATTGTAAAGAGTGATTAGAGTGAGGACCTGCTCAGAGGACCATGCTGGTATTTTTTGATGGATTTTACAAGATAAATCCCACCCCAAGTACAGGAGACTTCAAGCTTCATAGCTAACAATGGAAGGCATTGAGTAATAGGCAATGCTCCCTCACTCTCCTCCACACATCCACTTTTATTAACCAACCACCAAAACACAATATTTCCTAACTGGTCAATTACTCAAACTTCAAGAATCAGTTGGAATCATCCCCTATTGGCCAGTTTAACTCTCCCCTCAGGGGTTTCTTTCTGGAAACAAATATGAGCTATCAAAGGTGGAACAGGAATCAATAGCAAACAGCATGGTTGCACTTAACCTTCTCTCTCAGCAATACACACAGACATTCACAAATAAATATTCCCTCACTAATTCTCTTTGTAATGACAACAACAAAAAATCTAACATAAAGCGTACCTCCTGCCTTTTTCAATAACACATCAAATTATCCAGTTTTACTGATTTTTCAGTGATGCCAAGACAAAGTAGAATGCTTGTTTGATAACAAGAAAATCGAATAGCACATCAAACAGAATTATAATACTCCAATCCACACACTTTCTCTCATCACAGTCAATACAGCACACACAATGAACGTATTAAGAGAGCCAGATGCATTGATTATTGTCAGTATGACAAAGAAACCTCTTACTGTTGACATTAAGGTAAATAACAGATACTCTAAAACAGATTGTAATTATTAGGAAATTAATTTTGGACTTCCTGTTCCAAAATATTGCTAACTACATCTTACTATGTGCTGCTTTGCATTATTATTTAAACAGTGACCAGAGGTGAAATATCAAGCTAAAGGATTTTGTGCAATGCACACATTTTGTTTCCAAACTTAGAAAAAGCAAACCTTCCATTTTGGTAAACAAGTGGTAAACAACCACTTTTCATTTGACCTTTTGAAGTCAACTTATGATGATAACAAAATGCAAAAGCACCTGGTAGATGCACATAGACATCACGATTATGTGCTGGTGGAGGCCAAGATTTGTGAACCTTCCTAAAACTTTGTAGATCCTTGAGGTGTGGTGATCAAGTCATTATCTGGAATTCCCTGGGGACCTCTTCAGTAAACACATTGCCCGTGCTGGCACAGGACAAAACAGAGGCAGTCCTAGTGTGTTGAGATGCACAAATACCTGTTAGACAGTCTTGAGTGATCAGATTATGTGTGGTTGATGGCTGATTAGGGCAGGGAGAGAGAAAATGGAGAGGCAGTTCTGGTCCATCATGATTTTCTCTCACTTGTCGGCCCCAAAGGAATTATGATAGAATAATTGTTTACTCATGGAATACTAGGTTGGAAGGGAACCTCAACAAGTGACAGGACAAGGGGAAACAGCCTCAACTTGTGCAAGGGGAGGTTTAGATTGGATATCAGGAAAAATTCCTTCACAGAAAGAGTTGTCAAGCATTGGAACAGGCTGCCTAGGGAAGTGGCTGGGTAACCATTCCTGGAGGTCTTTAAAAGATGTGTAGATGTGGCACTTGGGGAGATGATTTAACAGTAGATTGGTAGTGCTGGGTTAATGGTTGGGCTAGATGATCTTGCATGCCTTTTACAATCTAAAAATTTCTATGATTTAACACAGAGTGAAGAAAAAACAACCAAAACCCAGAGAAGATTGCAACAAATTAATTTCTTAGAGTTCTGTCCCAGAACTGTGGATCCACCTCCAGAAAAAATGTGGGTTTATTTCCCAAACATTTGCCCACAGCCATTGCATCACCAGTTTTAAGGGAAAGAAAATCAGAAAGAAAAATGTAGTAATGTCAACATAACTCAGAATCTACTAGAAAGATGAAAAATAATACCAATCTTTTTCAGAAAGACTTACAGGATATAAAAATGGAGGATAGCATCTGGGAAAAATTTATTCAAATTTAACTTGAATTCCTTGTTCTCGTCTCCCATTAGATGCATATTACTGACTCCTGTGAAAAGAGTGGTTTCCTAACCTGCAGCCAAGGAACAAATTTCTGCAATGCACTGTGCCACCCATCTCATATCACAGAATTGAAGAATCAGAGGATAGTTGAGGTACAAAGGGACCTCCAGAGGTCATCTGGTCCAATACCCCTACCCAAGCTCAGCCACCTAAGGCTGATTGTCCAGGGCCATGTCTAGATGGCTTTGGAGTATCTCCAAGGATTGACAGTCCACAACACCTCTGGACAATCTCTGCCAGTGCTCAGTCAGCCTCAAAGTAAAAAGGTGTGCAGAAGGGACTTCCTGTCTTTCATTTGGTGCCCATTTTGTGCCCCTGGTTCTGCCATGGGGCACCACTGAAAAGAGCCTCCCTCTGTCTTCTTTATGTCCTCCCTTCAATTTATATAAATTCTTTATATATTATCTACATTTATATTAATGCTATATTATTTACATCATGTTAAATACAATAAATAGATTTATTGTGTATTTATGTTCCTTTGAGCCTTCTCTTCTCTGGGCTGAACCATCCCAGCTCTCCCAGGCTTTCCTCACATGAGAGATGCTCCAGTCCCTCCATCATTCTCTCTGGGAACTGGACTCTCTTCACTATGTTCATGTCCCTCTTGAGAAATGCACAGTACTCAAGTATCCTCTCACCAGTGCTGAGTAGAGAGGAAGGATCACCTCCCTTGGCCTGCTGGCAGCACTTTGCCTAAGGCAGCTGAGGATTCTATCAGTGCTGAAAGGACATGCTGCTGGCTCATGTTCACCTTGGTGTCCACCAGGATCCCCAGGTCTTTTTCTGCAAAGCTGCTTTATAGCTGGACAATCCCCAGCATATGTGCATGAGGTTCCTCCCCACATGCAGGGTAGGTTTAACAAAACTTCCCTTTTTTAAACTTCAGGAGGTTCCTGTCTGCCCATTTCTCCAGCTTGTATATGTATATATCCATATATATATACGAATCCATATCTTTTGCAAACAACATCCTAAGGAATGAACTACAAGCAGCATGTTTCAATCAAAACATCTCTCTTTCACTCATATTTCAGACACTCAGTTGTTTTATAACATGGGAATGACTGCTCATATTTATAGATGAACTCTGAATCACAGTAGGCTGATTATGAATCGGCACCTAGCCTTTGACACTCTTTTTATTACGGTGGTGTTGGTTCTCTCATTGAATCTCATGAGAGAGCACAAATACCTAGTGTGAAAATCAAAGCCTGACAAGTTAAGGGCTTTTCAAACCCACCAAGTTTTCTGGTAATTGATTGTTGATTCAAAACTTGCTTTCTATGCCTATAAAGAGTGGAGAAAGAACTGTATTTCTGATATATCACTCTTTTGCAAATACAATGAATGCTAGTAATGATAATTACCAATCAATACTGAAAATGGTTAATATCTTCAAGGACAGCATTATTTGCAAGAAAAGGATTTTGTTGATTTGACTGAGACCACAAATCACAAAATTATTTAGTTTGGATGAGATCTCAGGAGGTCATCTGGTTCAACTTCTTACTGAGAGCAGGACCAACCTCAAAGTTAGTTTGGGCTGAGGTTCCATTAAAACTCAGAGCCTCAAAGGACAAGGTTGGTGTTCTTGTCCAGCTGAGGTTTGAATATCTCCAAAGATGGAGTTTCACAGCTTCTCTGGGTTGCTATCCCAGTGTTGAACACCACCATTGTGGGGATTTTTTCCTTACATTAAAGCAAATTTTCCCATACTGTACCTTATGTCCATTGCTTCCTTTTTAAAAAAATCCATAAAAATTAAAACTTTGTTAGTTTATACACTTAAAATAACCATCAGCCAACTTTATTGGATATTACCTATTTAAAGAAATATGGTGAAAAATAACATTTTTCACCACTTAAATTATAATCTCACCTAAAACTGGGATATAAATACATATTCAGATGCTTGGCATTTTTCTTTTCTATATATATATATCCTATATAGCCACTTCTGGTTAAAGCTAAAACAATTTCTACAATATAAATCAATTACTTGTCTTGAAGAATTCAAGTTCCATAATTAAAAGCAATTGTTAAGCTTAATGAATGCATCCAACATGCCGAAAGAGAAGTAACTAATTGAATTTTTTCATGAGCCTGACCAATCCCATGACTCTGCACAGCAATTTCACTGAAATGAATTGAGGCAGAATGGCAGATTATGATTTATTGGTCTGTCATTCATTTAGGTCTCTCAATTTTGTAGACATATTTTCTGTATCATAAAAATATAACTGCTACAACACTTAAAAAACTCACTTGGCCTTCAAGTTTTTATATTTTGTTTACCAAATTTGATGCACCACTTTCTTCTCTTCTGGTGATGTTTTATATTCAAATCTTTACTTGGTCAGTTACAGACATGGGGTTGAAATGAAGCAGGACCATGTTTGACAGATGGCCATTTAAGAGGCATTTTGAAAAGCTTATTTTGAAAAAAATGTACAATGGCCTATATAAATAATTTTTCTCTCTGAAACATATTTAACAGTAAAGAATAAATCTTTAGCTGTATTGAAGCTGTATTGAAGATCTCATGAAAAGAGTGAAAGAAATATTAGAAGCTATAGACTTAAAACATGAGGTAACAGAAAATAAACAAGGAGACAAGAAAATGAACTACAGTTTCTGAAGAGGAAAAATAGAAGAGATCTGCTGTTGAGAAACACAGCCCAGTGGTCCCTAGGTAGCTGCTGGTAGCTGGAAGCAATTTGGCAAATTATGGAATCCCTCTGTGAATTGTTTTCCTTCACGTTTTCATCTTGCATTTTCCATAAACTGGTCACGTACTTTTGCTACCTTCAGCTAATGTATTTATCTTTCTTCCTTTGTTCATTTGAAGATGTAACAACGATTTCATAAGGAGATGTTGATTGAAGGTCTGTGACAGGAACGCTCGTGTCTGTGAACAAGGGAACAATCAAGTGACTAATCAAGAAAATAAGATTCCCCCACCAGCATTTCTGTGCAGCACAAGACATTTGATTCATTTTTCTGACATACACATTTTCTATTTGTGTATGAATATGCACATCCCTATCCCACAGAACCCAGAAATATTGATACAAGGAGAGGAAAAGACAGGTCAACAATGTAATATTTTTTTTTCTTTTATAGCCTTTTTTCATTTAACAAAACTGTAAATTTTCATGTGTAAAGCAAGTCTCATAGTTCCATAATTCATCTGTCTATAAACTTTATAAAAGTCCTCTTTTAAGATCTTTTTTGTCTAAGGTAGACTTTACAAGAAAAAAGGACAAGATGAGGCTGACGTCTCTTAAAGGAGGGTTTTCACTGATTTTCCAGAAAATTCATGAGTAACTATTTTCGTCAACCTGTGATTTTTAAGTGACACATTTTTATAGGGTGCTGTTACCATCTCAAATGAATTCCTGATTTTTCTCATTAGGCACTATTATTAGGCAAAAACTTCCTCAAAGAAGAACTGCTGTGTTCTAACCTCTTTTGTCACACTTATTTCCAAGGACAAATGGGCACTTAGCTGTCCACTGGCTGTGAAAAACACTTAATGGAAAGACACCAAACTAATTTTCTTTCACAGAGAGTACTTCCTGCAGCCAATTTATTTTATTTTGCTGCCCATAAGAATAATTAATCATTTCTTAAATAATCTCTTTTTTATTAACAGGACCATTTGAGAAAGAAATGTTGCACAGAATTGTTACATCACAGAAATAGATGAGGTATCATGCTATAAAATAATATGGCAAACAGCAGACAATCCCAAAATATGCACAAGCATAGTAAAACTACACATAATATAGCTAGGAATAGGTAATTGAAATGTAGTGTCCATGCCTATTATTAATTACCCAAAATAACTTTGAGTACTGACATCAGTAACCGTATACACAGGATCACATTAGCTATGGACAAAATACCTGGTTCAAGGCTTTAACTGGTATTTTATTTTCACCCTTATTTACTGAAAACTAACAGTGCAATATTATTGCTTGTTCTTTCAGATCAAATGTCTCTTCTTACATTAAAATCTTCCTCAACAGGACTGGAGTGTTAGGATCTCGAGTTGGCAGGGCAGTGAAGCCAGGGTGGTATTGCAGTGTCACACTATATTCTGAAGGACTCTTGTTTCACACGTAAATAAATAAATAAATAAATAAATAAATAAATGTGCCCGACTTTCCACAAACCTCAGTATAATGCAGACATCTTCTTGCCACCAAAGGAAATTTATCTTTTAGGACTTTGAACTTGAGTCCAAAAGAGAAGGAAATCTTTGATCCTGCTCCTACAACTTTTACACCAATGATGATTGAACTGAGACTTGGAGAATCAAATTAATCAACTATGAAGAAATCCAGTGAGTGAGTTTTGGTCCACAGACTACACTTTTGGAAACTGATTGCTGTAACATTGTGTTCAATTCCCATTTAATATACAAGTTTATTATTCAAATATTTGTCGGTAATAAAAAAAAATTGACAACAAGCATAAAACCTTTCTTTTCTTCAGCACTTTGAATATATACACTAGTTAATGAACCAAGCAGCATCTGCTGCAGTAGGTGTTATTTTGTACATTTTATACAGGGGAATCAAAATATGTCATGGTCTTCATCCTGAATTTTGTGTTGCTCTGGCAACACAATGGGACTCCATTCGATTTAACCACCTGACTCAGTCAGGCTTGTCCCTCGTGGCTAGGATGCAAGACACCAGTGAAATTTTCTCACCAGAGTGCAGGGGCTGAATCAGTCTCAAAACTGGAAATTTTATTTAGTCTTTTGGGCTCAAGATTTCACGATTAGGCCTCAAACCACACCTTTTTCACTGTTTTCACCTCCTGTGAATTTTAACTTAATAGGACAGTGGTAAGCATTTGTAAAGTAGATCTCAGGACCATACAGGACTTGATTGTTTCCAGTCTAATTTTTCCTTTCACAAAAAGTGCATGAAAATCCCAACACGAATGTGTGATGCTGCAGCTGGCCACTGAGCAATGCTCGGAGCAGGGGATGGACTGCCTGTTCTGAAAGAGCAAACTCTTGCAAAAAAACTCTCTGCTGTCTTCTTCCTGTTAAAATAAAACCAAACTGCTACCATATATCCCACTTAATAGTTTGTGAAAGCTTAGTGTCCTATCTTTCAAGAAACCTATCTTAATTAATTTCTATGAGATTTTAAAGTTTTGGTTCTATACCATGTTATTATTACATCCGTAGGCTCATTATAAGCCCTAATATCACTGTGCAAGCTCATATTTTGAAGCCTGATAATAGTGAAAACCTCATAAAGCAAGTAACTTCTCTTGACTGGTTCAACTGGTAAACACTTTGCTTCTCACCATCTTTCTAGTGCTGTGTATTCGAATTCTGAAGGGATCATCATATGACAGCAGTGCCTACTAAGTCCCATATTCTCAAATGCTGCTCTTCCACAGAACCAAATGCCAGTAAAAACCTCTGTTCCAAGCCACTGATAAATGGAATTTGACAATTGTCAAATTTGACAATGTCTGCCAGCCAGAATTTTCTCGCTTTTGCTCCCCATTGGTCTAGGTCTGCTCATCTACACTTCCACTTAGGTTGTGCGTTCCTTTAGAATGACATATTTGTGATCTGTGCCTGAGAAGTGTCTTGCTTAAGGGGCACAAGAGCAAAAAAAAAAAAGTCTCCTTGGCTTTTTGATAGTACAATTAATATTATTAGGGCAGAGCTAAGAAGAGAAGGATGTTTCCAGGTTCCTTCAGGATCCTCTCAGGTGGACATCACCTCTTGCATTTGGTTTGCCTGCCACAAGGCCCATTTGATGTGCAGGCACAGTTAAAGGATAGCCACAGTTCAAGTCATGACTGGCACAGGACATACATAATTTTTTTCCCTTCTTTGTGTGGACTATGGGCATTACCAAAGGAATAGGGCTTTTACAATTTACTCCCCTTCTGAAATCACTGTGAGCACCTTTGTTTGTGTCATGGTTTAACCACAGCCATCAGCCAAGCCCCAGGCAGCCACTCACTCACTCCCCCACCAGGGAGGTCGGGGAGAAAATCAGAAAGGAAAAAGGCAGAAAACTTGTGGGTTGAGATAAAACACAGTTTAATAGGGAAAGCAAAAGCTGCTCCCAGAAGCAAATCAAAACAAGGAACGAATTCCCTGCTTCCCATGGGCAGGCAGGTGTTCAGCTACCTCCAGGAAAGCAGGGCTCCCTCACGTGTGACTTGGGAAGACAAACACCATCACTCCAAATTTACCCCCACTTCCTCATTCTTTCTCCCACTTTACATCCTGAACTTGATGTCATATGGCATTGAACATCGCTTTGGTCAGTCTGGGTCTCCTGTCCCAGCTGTGTCTCCTCCCAACATCCCAAGCACTTCCAGTCTCCTCACCAGCATGGCACCATGAAAGGCAAGAAAGGCCTTGGCTCTGTGTAAGCCCTGCCCTGTTACCATCACTGTGCTCAGCACAAATCCAAAACACAGTCCCACATCAGCCACTGTGCAGAAAATTGATTCTATACCAGCCAAAAGCAGCACAGCATGCTATCACCACAGCTAGCTCTTACCATCTGAATGACTTGACTTCCCAAAATATCCATCCACCCTATAATCTGGATGGAAAACTTAACCTGCCACAAAAAGCAGAAGTTTGACACAATATTTTCAGCTTTTCAACCGTTTCAAATAAGTTAACATAAATTTGGAGCAAAGTGAAATAAGAAACTCCTTCCATGGACATTGCCCAGGTTTGGCTTCCCTGCTCTCATTCTGTGTCGAAAGAAACACAAAAGATGCAATTGACTGTCTCTTTCTGAAGGGCACTTTATTGTGGAAAAGAAACAGGGAAATTATTGCAATTAGTATTTCAAATCAGCCTGGCAATGTGAGTAGTCATGCAAACGAACACACAGACAGTAAGCCACTTAGTCATGTACTCATATGTCAGTTTTACAAAAATTGCAGAGGAAATGGAGCTTCCTAATAAAATTGGACTGAGTTTTTATTATTATTAAAAAACAAAAAATCCCACTGGATGGGGAATCATTTGCTGTAAGTGCTATCACCGTTAATGAGAGAGAGAGGACAGTTAATTTCATGCATATTTTATTTGAAATTCACCCCATCCATGAAATAATTTCACATAACAGTAGGTGGAATACAAATAGGCTAAACTGACACTATGTACATGGCGAAGGAGACCAATAAACCAGAAGGTTTGTAAAAATAATGCTTTGGCAGTGTAATAGAAGTCTTCCTGTTCCAATTCAAGTGGAAACACATGCAATTGAAACTGTTTTAGTGAATCTGAAAGACTAGTCCTCATGATAGATATACACAGCAGGTTGGGCTCTGCAGTCCTTTCTATTTATTTTGTAATGACATTAAAACCAAGGAAACAGCTCTGCCCTCAGTGCTGGTGTGCAGTAAACCCTGCCTGCATGTTGAGAAAGATGTAACTACAGCAGAACAAGGTTAATGCTTTCACATCAGACAGCTGTAGTGACCCACCAGCCTATTTCAGGAGTACCTGACTCTGTTCTGAGCTGTAGGAATAACCCATCTGCCTATTTCAAGGAGTACCTGACTGTTCTCTGTAATAAGCATGTGTAGTGAGAATAAAAGACCCACTTACTACCTGTGCCAGAAAGACGTTCTTGCAGATCCCATGTAAGCACAGTTCAGGCAATAACTGTGCAAAACCTGCAGCATGCAATGTGTTTGGGTTGTCAGCCATGAAAGTCATATTCTGAATTGATTGTGGAGATCAGCTGTGGGAGAAAAGCTCATCCAACCTTGAGGCTTGCAGTTCTAAAGAGGGCAGTGAATTATAACTCTCAGTTTAGGAATGTTGAAGGCAGATGATAGTGTAGTTTGTCACCTGGTTGTTTATCTGTTTCACCTTTTTCAGCTTGCCTTTGCAGCGATGTGCATGTAAAACATTTATAAATATTTTGCGATGCCTGATAACCCTGCTCTGACACTATCCTATTTTTTAATATCAATGTCCTTGCCTCTAAAAATTATTGCCTGAAGCTACGTGACTCAAAATGCTGCACACCAGCTCAAGCAAGCCTATACTACAAAAAATATGTATGTTCAGAGCTATCACCAAGCAGAGCCTTAATTTTTTTAGGATTTATTTTTTGCTCTGAAAGGGGGATCAGACAGACACAACAGACATGTTCAAGGTATTTTGTAGTCCTTGTGCCATTGCAATGAACTCTCTATTCCGTTATAGCCATTTCTTCATATCAGTAATGTTCGCTTCTTTCCACAAGGCCATGATGGATTGATTGCACCATAGTTCACATAAAATGGAAATATAATCTGAACCTAGCACTTTATATGTCTTATCCTCAGAAAGTGAGTACTTCTTATTGAACCTTTCTAATGCACTTATTTCTGTGTTTGGGTGAAACACATCAGCCTAATGACAGAAGGGAGTTTAAAGGAAGACTTTGAAGAGTGAGAGAAAACCAGCAGATTGGTGCATGAAAAGGCTGAGAGTGGCAGGCATGCTACACAGACACAGAGACTCAGTTTGTTAAGAAATTCTGCTAAAAGGATGCTAGGCTGCCCAAGAAAAGATAATATAAAGATTTCTCCAAGAAACAGAGATAAAAGGGTAGGGAGGAAAAAATGAGCAATAACATCTGGTGAAAAGCTGAAGGAAAAGAGTTATTGGAGTTGATGGTGCTTTCAAAGATGGCAATGCTGAGTGATGGAGGATAATTTCAGAGAAGTTACAAAAGGAGGGGAAGGAATACATGCATGGTGATTTGTTTTTTATTTGGCACATAAGACTTGTGCAGAGAGGAGAGTCAGAAAAGGGGCAGGCATGAGAACACGGCTGACAGATGAGTGGCAAAGGTGTAAAGATTGTCCATAAAATTCAAACAGACTTAAGTTGGTTTATTTCAGAGCATCCAATAATGTGAGTTTAAGGATGGAACTACTTTTTCTTCTCTTGACATCTTCATTAGTAATCTGGAAATGCCACATCTCTTCACTGAAAAAAGGCAAAAGAACAAATACTGGAGGAAAAAGAGGCTGAGAACAGAAGCGATGATTGTCCTAAGATGTGGTTTAGGATGGAGCAGACACAGAAATAATTTGACTAATGACAAAGAATTCAAATCGGAAGGTGAAAGTTTGAAATAAAATTATATTCCTCATTTAATAATTATTTTGGAAGTTTAGGAGTGAAAAGTGAATTTCACATCTTAATTCTGCTCTTCTCTTTACATAGTTGAACGATCACACAATGTTGGTTCCAAACCAGGTGTCTTTCTCTCCATTCACAAAAAGACAGAACATATGGCAACCTGATTCATTTAGTTCTGTACAACTAAAATAAAGGCATCAAACACACTCAGACTTGTACCATCTGACCAAATTAGCAAAAGTGTTTCAGTGGAATTTTTTGTTTGTTTGTTTTTTGGTGGGTTGTTTGGAGTTTTTTTTGTTTGTTTGTTTTTGGGTTTTTTGTTTGTTTTGTTGGGGTTTGTTTTTTAAATTTTGGGGGGTTTTTTTGTTTGGTTTGGGGGTTTTTTTGGTGGGTTTTTTTATTTTGTTTTGTTTGTTTGGGTATTTTGGTAGTTGATTGGTTAGTTTTTAATTTTTAATTCATACACTCCTAGATCTGGGAGCTTGTCTTAGGTTGGTTTTACTATGACTGCCCTAAAATGAATAATACAAGTTTCATATTTTCCACTAATACTTAAAAACTTTAAAATCAGGTGTTGGCTGATAAAAAGTCTTTCCACTTAATTTTGAGATGTGAATGACCGTGAATTTTAAAATGCTGGCTGGATTTATGTCTGATCAAATTATTACTTCAACACGTAAATCTTATATGGGACAGAAACTTAGATTACTTCATCTACAGCTTTCCCAACCTTAATTATAATTGTGTGATTAGTAGAAAGGATGGAAGAAAAGAGTAAATGGTGAAGAGACAAAAGAAAATCAGAATAACATCTATTTAATTGATGAGAAATTTTTCATTATTGTTGCTGCATTCAGAAGCAGCTTAAATTGGAAAGCAGCTATTTTAGAACAGTCTTCTCTTCACAGCAGATTATGTTTTGCAGGACCCCAAAGGAATTATGGCATTATCTCAGTATTCTGCTTACAAGAAGTTGTTCAGCATAGAAATTATTAATGTATTGAAAAGAACAACAGAAGAACACAGGTCTGCTTTCCAATTAGTTACTGCAGAATCTTATTAAGAAGAAAAATCCTGAGGGCATAAATGAGTTGCCCATGTCTTCATGAGCATTTGGTGCTGGTGGTGAAAAAAAAAGAAACACCCTCTAAAGCTCTGGAATTCCAGAATCAATATTTTTGACTGGCTTCAAGGAAAAAAAAATAATAATGACAACTGAATTTACGAGTAAAATGAGAGAATTTCGTTATGAAATTGTTAAAGAGCATGGAAATCCATAGCATTTTTTCAATTTGTTTTTTTCAAAACAGAACTGCATTTTTCAAACAAATGTGTGTGCTTCTGTCCAGACAAGTACAATTCAGAAGACAGAATTTATCAGTATTTATTCCAACTTTTCTTTTTCCAGTAGACAGAAAGCACTCAGTAATAGAAAAAGCACCACTCATATCACTTCCTAATTCAAAGAATGTTGTCGGAAACTTGATTTAATACCTGCTTAAACATCCCAATAAGCTTTTGTGCAACTAAAAACTAATAAGGTAAAAAATTACATTTTAAGTGTTTCATCTCTGAGGACTCTTTGCTCATTCTCACACAAAGGTTTATCAGTTATTCCATTTTGCTGACCATACAGCCTAGAGTATTCAGTCTGATCCTCCCCAGTCTTTGATCAAGCCTTTCAGAGTCAATTTGGCTATACACCACCTTTCCAAGCTGCAGAGCAAATTTCCCTGTCAAAGCAAGGTATGCTATGACCCATCTAAGATGTCATATCAAGCCAAATTATAGAAGTCAATCTGTATCTCAGTTTTCACAGATGCATTTTTAAAGATGTAAGAAGGTAAAGTCACATAACTACATTCACCAAGGAGCACCCGTAAAGGAAGAAAGGGAGGACCAGACTGGGAGGAATCACCTTTGGCTTTTGTTATTTCTCCCACTAATGCTTGCCTTTAAGTCTTTATTGATTCTTCTACTTCTGAGTTCTTCAACTTGTTGTTACCAAGGTCTCTGTACCACATTTTAAGATTAAGAAAACTTTTTATGAGGAACTTAAAATTTTTTCTATATCAGCAAGAGCAACATTACCTCAGGAAGTATTGATAAAATGCTGGCTCCACCTGGTTCTCCTCCATCAGACACTTCCTGACCTGCCTGCTTGGCAGTCCTTGGTACTCCATTTCTTGAGTCAGATGAAATTTGATGATAATTTGATGATTGGACTAAAACATACATCTTTTTGTATATTATTACAATAGAAACTAATTCCATGGCAAGAATATGAGGTATCTGTCTCAGGCAGAATCAGCCAAGAGTTTACCTTAAACTTGGACTAAATGAACGTGTCTGAACAGTTTCTTATTTCACAAAACAGAGCCACAGGGAGACATTTTAAACCTCTTCCAAAGACGGATTTCTAATCACAGGCTTTGAAAATAATAAATAAGGTGCAACCTTTTTAATGTGTAGCTGTAAAATCAGACAGGACCTGTTTGACCAGAGTTCTCACCCATAACCACAGGGTGGGTCAGAGTTTAAATGTAGCTCTATCTCCACCCTGACCTTTTATCAAACCCAGCTGTGTAGGTACCACACAGCAGCCAATTTCCCAGGCTCGCAAGGTGGTTATTGACACCTAGTTAGGGCAGTCAGTGAGCTGACAAAGTGGTTTATGTGATCAACACACATGTTTATTTGAGGATTACATTAATCCATCCCTACCCCCCACT
This sequence comes from Acanthornis magna, assembly GCA_036785705.1. Classification (NCBI taxonomy): domain Eukaryota; kingdom Metazoa; phylum Chordata; class Aves; order Passeriformes; family Acanthizidae; genus Acanthornis; species Acanthornis magna. The sequence goes on along the minus strand of JAWUZG010000119.1, from coordinate 7,212,437 downwards.
GACTTTCTTAACTAGATCTTCATTAACTAGAACCTGAATTTTAAGTTGTTAATTGCTTCAATATGAAAGCTGCTGTGGAAATCATAAACTTGCTTCCTGCTGGGCTTGTTATCCAATGTGCCAAATATTCAAACATATGAAGAAATTTAGGCATATGGAAAGCAGTTGATCCAAGGAGGGAGTGAAATGTTCAGTATTTAGGGGCAAAAGCTCCCTCAAAGACACACTCATGGCTGTGCTGGTTGCTTGACTGGTCATGCTGTGGGCTCTGTGTGGAGTCAGGGTTCTCAGGGACATCACCCCAGACCCTGGGGCAGTTTGATTCTCCACTCCTGCAGTGTTTGGGCCACCAGGATGGTTCCTTCTGGGAGCTTGTCCCCTGCCAGGCCAAGCTCTCCTGACGTACATTCCTACCCCCCCGGGACCAGCAAATCCCTCAGGCTCTGAGGCATCATCCCCTCAAAAAATGTTAAACCCACTGGAACATTTGAACATATCTTTGGAGGTATTTTACTGACAGTACTCCATTTTTTTCCACTTGAAATTATTTTCATGTCTTTTGCAGTGAAATTTAAGGTTCTTGCTGAACAAAAACTGAGATGAAAATATGATTATTTGGACACATTCCAACTACCATTTAAAGGGTTTTTTTAAGAACATGGAAATACAGCAGTTGGGGGAAGAGAAACATCAGAAAATAATGTATATTGTCAGCTGGTTCAGTGAGGACCCTGTAGTGATCAATGCACAAGAAATGTTAATGCTGCAAGAAAAAATCATATGCTGACGAAAAGCCTTATTCTTAAGATATGAATTCTGTTATGTACCTCTGCTTTATTTAGAGTCACAGAAGGCTTTGGGTTGGAAGGGATCTTTAATCCACTCCAACCTCCCTGGACAAAATTTCAGTATAAATACGTGCAAGCAACACAGATTCCAAAGTTAAATATTAACTTTAGTGTCAAGCATCATTCACCAGAGGTGCCAAAAAGAATCCAGTTTCATTAAACCTGTTGCATCCACTTACTGCTTGATTAACTCTTGTTAATCAATTTGTTGCTTCTTATTACTGAGTAAACACTTGAATTATTCAAATATTTTTAGTGCATTGGTTTATTTTTATATACTCAAAAGCAAGTTAAATTGCATTTTTCCACATTTGTTTAGAACCTTGAGGGTACCAATAATTTCTTGCTGCCTTGCCTGTAACATATAACACCTGGATTTACCTTATGTTTTATTTATCATTAAATTATTTGAGGGATATTACCTGTACTATTTATATATGACAAGAACAATCCAAAGATTTCAGACCTATATGTTCCTAGATTTAGGGCATTTTAAGAATATTATTTCCTTGTGCTTTTCAAGTAACTTATTTATTCAAAGCTTAGATGAACAAGATTCTCTTAGGTAAATAAACCCATTATTTTAAAACAATACCCACATAATAAAAGTTATGCTAAACTGACATTATTCTATGTTTCAGTGAAAATTTTCTCTTTAGTCTGTTCAAGTCCATTCAATCACTTTGCCTTCAATAAAATTTTACAGGCAAAAACAAAAGCAGAATACATGTCTGTAGTTCAAAGTGGTAAAAAACCAGCATGAGATTACAACTATAAAAAGAAGAAAAAGCATATGTGAGTGGCCATTTAAATGTCTGAAAGTCTATCCTTTGCTAGGCTTTGTTTGTCCTCCACCCAACAAGTCCAAATGCATGAACACCAAAATGCATTAATGCATTCTCCTGACAGGGCACGGTTTTGGTGCTGAAAAGCTCTAACACAACACAGCTCTGCCCCTGCTCTTGCACTGGGGAGTCCTTTTTTTGGGGATGTGAACTGAAAGATTTGTGTGCTGTCTTTCCAAATATGTTAAATCATGGGTTTTTTTGTTTTGTGGGAGAAATGAAGGGCTGAATTCTGAAGTCTATTCCTATGTCTTGCCCTGAGAAATGCAATATCAGACTGGAAACAAATAAAGATTTAAGATTGCAGGTTTTGACACAGCTCTATTTAGTGCAGATCCTCAGCTAGCAGATAATAAAGAAACAGAAAAGGAAAAGAGAATGATTTTTCCAACCCTTGATATTTTATTGCTATAGTTACAACATGTGATGTGTTATTTTTTGGAACTTTAATAGAAATATTAACAGTCATTAAAAAAAGAAAATAAATTCTAGCCTTTCTGATCATGGGAAGATCTTGAAAGTGTGATGCGAATAATTATCTCAAGACTCAACATCTTCAAAACAAATGTTAAAAATGCAAATTTCTTGTACTTTTAAAAATTCTTTTTTTATAAGGGTCTCCTTCAGGGTTGAGAAATGCTTAGACTGGCAATGGCTGTATTAATGGGATTCCACAGCTACAAGCCAGAAGCAGCTGAAGAAACTAAGCTTAAGGGGATTCATTGCAGGTCACATAAGGCATAAATAGCAAGTAGAAGTTTGGCATATCTTTGGTTTTCCCAAGACTCTGGCAGAATCAATCCCCTATCCTTCTCTGTTAATCAACAGTGGAAATAAATGGACTTTTCTGCTGCAAAGTAAAACATGTAACCACTACCTGTTGCAGACACTTGCTAAACTGGTATCATGGCCATTTTTAAAAATAAACTCATGACAAACTGAAGCATATCCTTCACCTATCTATCCTGTGGTTTTACTGGAAAACCTTTCTATATCACTTTTTCCAAGGAGGATTCTCAAATCACTACCTCAGTCTAAAATCAGTCTACTGGGTGATTTCTATCTTTTTCAGTGAATATAAAAGGACATTCACACTCAGAAACAAACAAAACTGTTTTACTGGGGAAGCCTATTTGGAAAGCAATGTAAAACAATTAAGCCTGACTTTAACATTAATGTTATATTCATGGAGCAAGTTCCTTGCAGCATTTTACTCTACTAAGCTACTGAAACTTCACAAAAATCGAACTCAGCCACAGGTGTTATATTGAGAATGGCCCTGACATAAGAAAGTCTGCAGAGGGTGTATGATTACATATCTGACACTACTTAAGGGTGTCGCCACATTTGGTTGTCAGCTCTAACCATCTCCTTTTCCCCTCACCTGAACAGTACCATTTCAGAAAGCAACCTGCATTTACCATTCAGGACCATTACATCCAGGATCAGCCAGTCTCCCTCACTGCTATTTCAAGGAACTGAATGGCCTGAAAGTGGCAAAGGGAGTGTTCAGCACTTCTTTTTTCTTCCAAACCAATGATAACTAGACTGGCAGCAAGAGGAGGAATCAGCTGAAATCACAATGGATATTTGCAAATGTAAGGAAGTCAGAGACATGAGGTTACAGCCAGGAATTTCCATTTTCTCCTGCAATGTTGTGGATGACTCAACTATTTTCTTTAAAAAACCCTTCCTGTCTACCTCTCAGTAGCTCTGTTATCAACCACCTTTCTTAGATGGCAAACCAAAGTCAAATTAAATGGATTGGAACTATATTTCCCTAACTCTTGATAGAGCCAACAGTCAGTTGCATCCATGGGCAGTTTATGGGACTTGTGGATTAACTATTGTGGGAGAGAAGAGGCTCCAGAGGTGACTATGCAGAGGGTTCTCTGCTCCCCATTCTTACCTACCTGTCAAGGTTTCCAAGTTTTCTGTTATCCAGCATAATGAAGCATTAATTTTCTTGCTTTCATGTCACTATTTTAACCTTTCCTGAACTGACCATTACACTTGTCTTACAGGGACAGCTTTCTGTCTCTGAACTGAATTCACCAAAGAAATACTTATTTCAGTGATCAGCCTTATTCTTCTCTTCAAAGAGACTATGCCTGTCTCTTTCTCTATTATTAGAGCGAGGAGTTCATATTATAATCTATCCCTTATTTTGTCTATATTCAAAATTAAACTCATATAAAAACCCCCCAGAACTTATAGATGTGTGGCAGGTTACCTGCAAAACCCACGTGTTCGGGTTGTGCACAAACTGCCTGCAAGGAACAGAAGGACACCAACCCCCTCTTTCTGGTTTGCTAAACATAGAGTTTTCTTATTCTAGGCCCCACAAGCTGCAGTCACCTGGATGGTAGTGGCACAGCTCCAGTATGTAAAATTATTAACCATTTTCAAGGTTTAATTTGCCAGACAGATGAAATTATTGATGATTAGGTTAATTTTCATAACTTCTGGTTTTGATTAATTAGTATGAAGATGTATTTGCTTGGCAGTATTTCTCAGACCATCTGTACTTTATTGCATATCTTTTCATTGATTTAATTGGAAGACTGATGTCTGCACAGCCAAATTCCTAGCTCACCTCCAGTGCTGTCTGAACTAATGTTATATTTTAAAATGGGAACATTTCTAAACAAGGTGGGGAACAAAAATATGGCCAACGCCTTTTGTGACCAACACTGTTCACTTTTACTTCCTGAAAACTGTGTGACTTCATTAATTGTCATCTGTGGACTCATGTGAAGGATGGAAGAGATTTATGGAATCATCCTGTTCCTTGTGGTTTACGTTTTTGAGAAGGCTGACATTAGAATGCCTCTTGGAGACAAAAGAAAAGGGAGTTTGGATCTTTTCTGAGGCTCCATGTTCACACAGTGGTTGTCGTGGTTTAACACCAGCTGACAACCGAGCCCCAGGCAGCTGCTCATTCAACCACCCCGATGGAATGGCAAGGAGAATGGGAACAGAAAAAGTGAGAAATGTCATTAGTTGATATAAAGACAGTTTAATAGGTAAAGAGAAGCTGAGCACACAGATGAAGCAAACCAAGGAATTCATTCACCACTTCCCATGGGCAGGCAGGTGTTTATCCATCGCCAGGACAGCAGGGATCCCTCACACATAATGGTGACTTTGGAAGGCAAACACCATCACCCTGAATGTCCCTTTCTTCCTTCTTCCCCAGCTTTATATGCTGAGCACTACACCATGTGATATGGGATGTCCCTTGGGTCGGCTGGGGTCAGCTGTCCTGGCTGTGTCCCCTCCCAGCTCTGTGCACCCCCAGCCTCCTCACTGGTGAGGTGAGGTGAGGAGCAGAAGCAGCCTTGGCTCTGTGTGAGCTCTGCTCAGAAGTAACAAAACATCCCTGTTTTATCAACACTGTTTCCAGCACAAATCCAAAACACAGCCCCATACCAGCCACTATGGAGAAAATTAAATATAGTCCATCCAAAACCAGAACAATGGTTTACTGAAGTCTGTGCTGTGTAAACTTCAGCTGTTATACCAGAAACCTTGTGTTAGGAAAGAAGGAAACACATCTTGTATGCAAAGTTGAGAATTCATTGTCAGCTTAATTAAAGTCTAAAAAAATCCAATGAAAATAGAGGAAACACTTGTTATTGTTGCAGTGATGCAGAAAGTCACAGATCAAATTATATATTTAATACAGCATAATATTAGTATAATAGCATTAAGATTATTATATACATTTTTCTAATACTTACTCCTTTCCTGTGAAGTTTTGCTCAACTTTTTTTGTTCTCTTGGGTCTTGAAGTCAATGGCAGCAGTTTTTCTTGAGAAAAAGGCAAGCAGGGAACCCACAATTCAGAGAGCTGCAATGCAGATGCTGAGAGTTTTTTCTCTTCCTTGGGTTCAGTTCAGGTAATTTTTATACTTTGAATATACTCTGCACTCTATCTTTCTTTATTGATCTACAGTTCTACATTTCATCTGACTTTATATTGAATATTTAAATTTTATTGGATAGTTGATCCTTTTTAATTTTATTATGCTTAAAGCTTTTCTTACCCAGCTCTTGAAGTCACATTCCTTTAACAGTCTGGAACTGAACATTACTGAGCTTTTTATAACTGTAGAGCCTCTGGTATAATCCATTCCTTATACTTTCAAAGCCTCTGATATCTCTTCATACTTGCACTCTGCACCACATCATTATTCTTGAGTCATAGATTGTTCATTCTGAAGAGATTAAGTATTTGTTAACACAAGCTGTCACTTAAAGATAATATATCCAAATTATTTCAGCAATAGGCTTTGCACCACACAGTTGTACAAAGCAAAGAAAAAAGGCTAGTCAGGAGGGGTGCTCCTCAGGCAACTGCTGTAATCTAAACCAAAGTTCAAGGCATGGTCTAGACACAACCAGACACAGCAAGCCTGGCAAACCCCAGCACAGAGGCCTTGCGGCATTAGTTTGAAGCCTGTCCTCTTTTTATTAGCAGTGACAACCCTAGAGGTACTTGGTTACACAATATTGTGAAGTTTCCCCATAAATTACCAGGGCTGGAGGTACCTCAACCGAGCTCCAAGGGCTGTTTCAGTGTGGAAGAGAGGAAGCCCACAGTGCTGCAGCTCTGGCTTGCCAGAACCACGCCTGCTGCTTGGGACAGCTCTCTGGGCATGAATTTCTGTGTGAAGGTAGGCAGTGGCTCCAGCCATGCCAGTCTGCACAGAGTGAGGTCTATCACTCCTCTTACCCTGATAGAAAAGACCCTGTTGCAGTTTTGTGTTTACTGGTATGGGTATTGTACGGGTATGTAAGGGGTATGTAAGGGCCATCCTTTGATGAGATCTAGGTTCCTAAATATGTTAGTGTCTCTAGCTGAGTTTGCATATTTCCCCTTTATGCTGTCTGTACTGAGCAGGTGAGTCTGCAGGCAATTCCCAAGTAGTCATTTTGGGCATACTCAGGGGGGTGGCATTTGAAGAAATATTCTCTTGCTGCTCCTTGGATGAACAAAAACAACAATTTAAAAGCTGTGAAGAGCATGACCCTCAAGGTACTGAAGACAACTTCTGGACTGTGAAGTTCTGCAACGAAACAGGAACATACTATTTAGCGGCACTACGATGCTGTGACAGCAACACAAACCAAATAAGCAGGTAAAAAAATGTTCTTTTCCCAGCCCGTACTGCTGCACATGGCCTGGATGGTTTATTGTGTTAAAAAACATGGCCCTGGAAAAGTTATGGAAAACTTTGTTGTTGACTGAATTCTTATAATGATGCCGAGTGATATATCAGGCTGAAAATTGCTGATTAATTTGAATTCAGGAGACAAATTTCTTTGCTGTTATTAAAAAAAAAATAGATCCACTTTCAATATAAGAAGAAAAGAGAGCCTTCATGGTCTCTTTTGCCTACAGTCCCAGCTGGTTACTGTTGCAAGTTAAAATATATTTTTAAATATAACACCTTTTTTCTTTTTTTTTCCCTAAATGACTACCCTTTTATTCACTGACTTTTTAAAACTGTTCAAAAATTTGCTACAAATGTGTAGGAGTTGAAGTATATTTTCCTCATTAAAAACGTCTTCTGTATGAGCTCCAATGTGCTTTGTTTATCACTCATGCTCCTGAGTTTCTGATTCTGAACATGAACGCCACAGAAGATAATTTACCCCTTTCCTCCTTAAGTTGTTCATATTGTAAAAGGGCAATTACATTTGTCATTATTACTTGGACAAAATATGTATCTGTACCTTGTAAATCACTTTAAATCTGAGGATTTTACAATAAACTGTAATTGAATTCACATCTCCTAGCATCTCTTAATAACCTTTGCTGTTCTTAGTATTAAAATGAAGTAAAATGCTCACAAGTGGATGCAGAATGCATTGAAGTGACAATTTCTTCTGCCTCCTGTCACACAGATATTTCAGGCAGTCTACATTCTTCAGCAGACATTCAGAGCTCAGTATCTGTGGCTGCGGTAACACAATCCAATCATTTCCAGTTTTTCAAAGACTTTTGCTGAGTTTCACTCTCCAAGAGGTCACTGAGTTTCTGTGAGAGAATGCTCCTTGTTGGTGGATTTCAGGGTTTCCAGAGGGAACAAGTTTAATATGGAAGGTAAGACAAGTTCAGTGATTGACAAGGGCTCCCAAGGTGAGCTTTGCCCAAGAGGCACCGGTGACTGTCAACCTGACACAAATGTCCACTCAAGTGACCAAAGGTTCTCAGAGACAAGGCAAAAGACAGGTAATTGTCACAACTTTTATACCACCACTTTCTAGTACAGCATCTACAGGAAAAAAATCTGATGTGTCTGAATTTACACATCCCCAGCTGGGGTAGCTACATCATTATACAAACTGGTGAAATATCACAGTTCTTTTCAAAATAAGAAAAAGGCAACTGGGAGGGATTTCACCAATAACTAGAAGGGGTTCATGGGATGTAACACAGGTAATAGCAACAATAAACTCAGTTTTTACTGTTTCAACATACTGTTGCATGGTCAACTAAGTAAAAAATTCCAGTCTAAAAAGTTTCACAGAAAACTTAAGTGAAGAGGAATGAAAACTGAAGGCAGTTGCCAGTTCTTAATACAGCATCCCTAACCTCCTATATTTATTGTCCTTATTTCCTTTCCAATATCTTGGTTTATCTACTGTCATCTCTTATTTTCTTTGAAGATTAAGCCCATTGAAAATCCACAGCATATTTTTCGCTTTATGACACCACTGCCGATTCATACATGAAACCTTTCCTCCTGTCTAAAGGTTTATAATTTAGAAAGATGAAGCAGTAGCAGGTGATGAATATTCATGTAATTTCTCCTGGTTTGTTTTTAATTTTTCCACTGCACTCATTTAGAGTAATGACAACAGTAAAAATCCCTCCTCTTTACCACTCCTGCACATATTTCTCATATGAGCTTCAAATTTCAATTCCTGTAAATAGCTCACTGTTCATATTTTCCTGTCAACTCTCCCTGCCCCCACCACTGGAGACAAAGTTGGATTTAATGATTTAATTTCCCAGCATTTTCAACATCAAGACTTTTACAGGCAAAAATAAAACAACAAAATGCACAAAAGGCTATGGGGCTGTTTCATGCTGCTCAGGAAAATAAAAAAAAAACCCTAAAAACTGGTTTATTCCTTGTATGTTGGGCTAAAATAGGTATGTTAGTTATGCATCTATGTCACTCCATCTATATACTAATACCTCTTACCTCTCTACCTTCTTTCAGGTATAAACGCAGGTGTGAAGAGAAGTTGTTTCTATTTCCTACATTTACATTATTTGATTGATAAATAAATCTCTGAGTCTGTGTTTATTCGTTATCAAGAAGAACAGTGTTCTTGTACTTGTTTGATTTGAGCTTTGTTCAAAACAGCAAAATTGGCAGGATTAGAAGTCATGGTATTACATGAATTTAGAAATCATCTTCTAGTTAGCACCAAAACCCTCCAAGTCATCACCTCAATCAAGAAGGAGTCAGACTGGAAGGAGCATTTGTTAGTAATGGCAATGGCTGTAAAATAAAGAGTTTAATCCCCTTCTCTGAGCCCTGGTAAAATCATATTTATTATACCTATCTACAAAGGTTACATGCATTCCATTGGGCATCAGGACAAAATTAGATTTGATATTATGGCTAACAGTAACTCCCAGAAGGAAAATATTGTGACAATGAACTGTGAAAGGGCAAACTCTAAATGCTGACAGAAAAGGTTAACATGCTGGAGAATGTAATACAAAAGGAACACCCTACACTCTACCAATTTGGTGTAGAAAGTATGTCAGAAGCAATTCCAGAGATGATGAATGCCAAGGGGAAAAGGGCATTTTTTGGGGTTTAACTCCAGGCAGCAACAAAGTATAACACAGGAACACTGCCACTTCTCTACCACCCTCCACCACTTGTGGGATGGGGAGGAGAATCAGAAGAAAAGATAAAAGATAAGAATAGTTCAATAGTTGAAATAAAACACCAAGAACTAAGACTAGGAATGAAATGGGAAATGTTTTTCTGCTACGGAATCTGAAACACAGCACTGCACCAGCTATCGGGAAGAAAATTAAGTCAATCCCAGATGAATCCAGGACACAAGACCGCATCATTAGGCAGAAAAATGAGCATCTTTTCCAAGGCTAGAGAAGCCTTCTTTAAAAACATATGGGAATCTTGTGTAAATAACACAGTATAAGACAGATCTTGTCCAAATAAGACAGATGCCAGGTCTGGTGTAATTCCGAAATGAGGAAAGCCAAGGGAAGCTCAGAAAAGTGGCAAAGTATATGACAATAATAGCACTGAGATGTTAGACGTTATCCATAAGAGAAAAAAAAAAAAAAAAGAAAAAAAAGAAAAAAAAGAAAAAAAAGAAAATAAAAACCTCAGAAAAAAGGAAGCACATACAGGAACACAGGATCCAAGAAATTTATGAAAAGAGAGGGGCCATAATTGTGATTAAAGTAAAAATAATGGAATTTAAAGTTTTTTCAACCAATCTTTATAGCAGATAAAAGATAGGGAAATTTTTGCACCTGTGTTCTATTTATATCACTTTTCCATAACTTTAAGGTCTCTGAAGACTTAGAAGAACTTCAAGGTCTCAAGTGCAGCAGTAAATAAGCTATCACAGCTGCATTTCATCCAGGATCAGAATGAAATGCAGTGTGAAAAAGGTGACTTACCCACGGACCCACAACTTTTCTCCTGAAAAAAACCTGCTTTCCAATGCAGAAGCAGCAGGATTTTACGACCCTTGATCCCCACCTTTCCCTGGAGTTCCTTCTTTTATCCTGATTACTTTTTACCACATATTTATAGGGCTTTAAGCAATCCTCTCTGCTTCTACAAACCTATAGTATAGTCATAAATCCTCCTAATTTCCCACCTTTCTCATTTTTATCTACCTTGTCCACCTTGTCCATCCAGTGCTTTCTGGAGGTTTTAAGTCATTCTTTTCTAACAAGCCTCATTTGTAACTTCCCAGCAAGAGACCTGTGGTTTTTGTGGGGTTTTTTTCTGTTCTTTGCTAGAAATCTGCATTAGATATTTAAGTTCTCAGTGATGATGGCCTCTCCTTTCAGGAATGCTGCCTGGCAAAAGGAAGGCTGCAGGGTGATATCAGAGGTAGATAAGAAACATTATGAACATTAAAAAAATTTACAGATGCTGAAGATGTAGCTGCTTTCAAAACACGGTTTCACATTTAAGAAAATAATTTTCCAGCTTTAGTCATACACATGTTGAGTACCAAGCTTCATCTTCACTACTCAGCCATGAGAGATGGGTTATTTCTGAGGATGGTTGACCACATATCGAAAGAGGAGGCTGGTAAAGGTGTGTTATTGAGCAAGGTTGGTTCTGCTGGTGTTGTGACAGAGCATAAGGCAGAGGCTCACGGGACTAAAACCAATAGTTCTTTGTGTTGATTTCCCATCATGCTACTAAAAAGAAATTAACATTATTGGTTAGATAGTACATTAAAATCAGTGTGACTTCAAAGGGAAAACAAAGCTGTTTGGAACTTGGTAAGATTTATTTACTTAATTTGAACCAATTTGTTAACCTTAAATTAAAACAATTGGGGAAAAAAGGGCATCCTATTTTCGTACTTTTTCTTTCATTTCATAGATATCAGGGATCAAATTTGGAGCTGAGAAATACCCTTGCGGGAAACAAATGAAGTGACAGAAGAGTGGGAGGATAGGAGTTGTTATCCAAAATGTTCCTGACACCATCACACCTCTTCAAGTGTTTGTTAAATAATATATTAATAGTACGTACAGCCTGGGCAATCATCATTCTGAACAGATGCTGCAGAGAAGGCAAATGTGATCACAGTGGGAAAGGCAACAGGCTGGGCTCTGACCATCGGCTTGTAGCAAAACCTGCTCAGTCCCAGCTGCTCTAGAAATAATTTAGTACTTTCTGTGTGCAGCTGCAGTACATTTACAGCTCCAAGTGCAGCTTTATGAGGAGCACCAGCTCAGCATCGACTGCTGATGCCCTCTGCAGCAGTGTCAGGGCACTCTCTTGCCATCTTTCATTTGCTCTGTCAGGCTGTCATGTTAATCTCAAGATGGCCAAAACCTTAGACACCCAAAGTCCTTGGTGACCTTAATATCTGGTCTGAGGGAAATACCAGTAATGATCTGCATCTAGCTCATGTGTCTGTCTCCATAAAATCCATCAGTCTGGATGTTCTATGTGAAATACTAGAGCTGACTCTGAAAAGACATCAGTCTGGAGTGTGAAATTTACCCACTCACTACAAAAGGGTAATAAGCTTTACTGCACATTACAGAATTTTTAGAACTTTAGACAAGAACAAGTATTGTTTTTAACCCTGTAACAACACAGGTAAAACTGCTTGTGCCAGACACGCAGTAATCAGCATCTTCAGGCAGGTCTGACGGGAAGAAAGGGAAGTCCTCTTTCTGCTTGGATCAGACATGGGACATAGAGAGTATGAATGATCCCAATAGATGGATCCCAGCTATAAAACAGGTGTGCCCTAAACATTTGGACTTTTGTGCAGGTGAACTTAGAGTTCGGTTGTTGATGAGAGCTGAAATTTTCAACAGCAAAGAGGAAGAGAGTCTCTCATTGTATCAGCTGAGGGACACACAGGGTGAGAGAAAGGGTTCGAGGTTGTCTAGGCAGGTGGATGTATTTTTTCTTTTCACTTCTCTAAAGCTTTGCAGATGTGTCTGGTTTGGTTTAGTAAATATATCCTCTTTCATTTTCCTCTGGCTTGAATCAGGTATGATTTTTGGGGTGACTCTATTTGGCTACAATATGGTACTTGATACCTCCAGTTGTGGTGCTTATGGACTGTGAATCATCCAGCTCCTGCGTCTGTCCAAAGAGGACACATTGAAACTGCAAAACATATTTTGGGAAACGGAAATTAGGTGTCCTTGGAGAGTTTCTTTCAGTCAGTATTGAGCACCAGAAGAGTATTCTGATGTTTAGCACAGCAGTGAAAAGCACATCTCAACCAGTGGTTTCAAGGTTTAGATTTCTGTGGTAAAGAGAGGCCAGGAAAGCCTCGGTAGCTAAATATGGGCCTGTTTTTAAAAATTATGTGGCCAAGCTAAATAGAAGGTTTTCTGCATGGATTTGAATGCAAGATCTCATAGATTGCTGCAGGAAATATTCATTAGAACATTCCTGTCTGACTCCAGTGGATCAGCCCACAGTACCTATGTCAGCTAAAGATGTGATGTTGTTGTCAGTACCAGCATATTAGTAAAAACCCTATTATAGACCTTAAAGAATTAGTGGTTTAGTATTTTTTGTTACTGTTACAAATGGTTTGGTAGTTTGTGACAGCACCTGAAAGGACACACTGACACAGACCTTCTTGCTGGTGTTGAGTGAAACATTTGAATCACATCATTGCCAATACCTCCAATACCTCCCCACCTCAGCTCTGCTCCATCTTCCAGCCACTTCCTGCCCGTCCTTCTCTGTCCAGCTATCTCCCATGTGATACCTGCTTTTGAACTCTGTTTCTACGACATTATCTCAGATTTTCAGCCTCATACTTAAAGCAGACCTCAAGCCAGACCTCTTTTCCCCTTAGGTATGAAATGGTGAAGCCCTTTGTCGCCTGGAAGATTAACTGGTGCTCTGGATAGTATACTAAAGAAAGTTCTTGACACTCGCTTTCAGTTACATTTTTGTAACAGATCAAATGCTTATGTCCATAAGAGCATCTTCATTTCTTCCCATTCCTTCTCTTGTGTAACAGTCAAACACCTTCAGGCAGAAAATGCTTTCAGATGAACTTGACAATAATAGAGGTTTTATCTCCATAGAAAGAATAAAATGTCAGTAGATAGATTGGAGACCAAAATATGATTTAATAGCTTAAATCAAAGCTTAGTGAGGCCAGTAAAAACATCCCTGTGGAAAGACTGCAAGAGAAAAGGCAAGTAGATATGAAGGCCATCAAATCAAATGTTCCAGATATCAAATTTAGGTGATTTCTTTGAAAACAGTTTACCATGAAGTTAAATACACCTCCACACATAAACAAACACCCCCACAGTCTTACGTAAGCTTGGGTTTGGTCCAAAAACAGGGAAAAATAGGAGAATCTTAAAATGGTCCTTTTGGCTTTTGTTAGAATTTTTACTTATCTTCCTTTACATCTGCGCTCCTTCCTGATAAGAGAGGTTTTCCTTTTTATTGCTTGTTGTTGTGCAGTTTTTTCTGAGATCATTCACAGAGACCTTAAAAGAAGGGCTTTTTTGATCTTGACTTCAGAAGAAAAGTCAGCAATGTATTGAGAAAGAGAGTTAAACATTACAAGAAGAAAAGGGAGAGAGCAGGTGTTTGTGCTCTGCATGGTGACCACTGTCTCTCAACTCTGTTCCTTGGGCATGGTAGAAACACGGAGCAATTCAGTCATGACTGAAAGAAACTCCACTTTCTGCTGACTATTTTGACAATATGACAATACACTGTGGAGGAGCATGTGCTGCTAAGGGGTACTCAGAATTAACAGCAAGATTTAGGTCATTTTCCCACAGCCAAGTACAGTGTAGTTTATTCTACAATCACTTGTCAGAGCTGTCACATGCCCTGCCACTTCTGATTGCCTCTCTATCAGTCCCAGAACTGTTTGACATGGCCCCAGTCAAGGAGGCTTGGTGACAAACATGTCAATGGCCTCACTAGGAGCCTGGAATGCCAACCTCTGTGTGATGCATATTCTTCATAATCTCAGATTAAAAGACACAAATGTAAAAAGAGCCTATATACCTCAAATAATGCAAGAATCCATCAGCTTTTAGACCACAATCATTGTAAATAATTGGTGTTTTTTCCCCGAACATTTAGCAATTTTACTGGTAGTTGCCATTAATTGTAATATTTTACATTCCATCTGCTTGATGTTCAGCATGAGAGAGAGGAAACGACTGCCAAGACAGTCCAGCATTCAACCTTTGCCCTCAAAACAGTTGTAATATAGTGAATACTTCTCTACATCCTTCTCTGCAATCACAATTTGTCTTCCAGTTCTGGAAACCTTGTATTGCTCCTCATGTGCACTTCAGATAACATAGTTTGTGGGGTGTGTGTACTTTACCAACTATTAGTGCCAACTCTTATTTTTATTATCTCATTTTTAACTTTCTGGGAATCCAAGGATGCTCCTGGAAAGGCTGTCCTTTCACGTCTCAGCACTGCCCAAAATCTTTCCTCTGTAGCGGAGGCAGTTTGATGTTGGTGTCAAGGAGCGCCATTCTGATTCTGAGGAAACTTGCTTTTGTCCTATTGCAAATTTAATATTTTAAGTGCCTTCTCATATCTATCGTCAGCCCCTCATGGATTTGCACGTCTTGAACCTGAATTTTGTTGAGATACATGTTTTACCATCTCCACATTTGTTTTCTAGTGGTATTTACAATAGTGAACACTCAATTGAATTAAATGCCTATTCACAGCCTTGTTGCAAAATTCTCTAGTGAGCTGCATTTTCTTCTGAGATAATAGCTCTTGAGGTCCTCAACAGTGTACATCTGAAAGTTCTTCAGCTTTTCTCTATGTATTGTTTCTTAGTCCTGCACTTCTTTCATTGTCATGTCTCCTACTGATGGAATTATGTGCAGCAAAATATGACAGCATCTTGACATCAGCAATTGCACAAAGCTGTTCATTAATATCTTTTGTAGTAGTGTTTCTACAGGCAGGTATAGCCTGCCATGGATGTTCTCTGATGCTTACAGCTTTCTTTTACAGAGTCTTAATTATTTCAACTGCTAATTCAGTGTTGATCTTTGACTGGCTGTGGGGAGGTGTGATGTGCTGTGAGTGAATTCTCATTGCTGAGTAAATTATACAGTCTGACTGCCAGTAAACTGCAGTTTACTGTCTGAAACAGAAGAGGCTGGGAGAGCAGGCCTTGTGGAAAATCCCCTCTGCTCTGCCTGTGATGGCTGTTCTGACACTGTCAGACAAATTACTTACTTTGCAGAAATCAGAGTAAGAGTTTGCAACACTGAAACAGTGAAAGAAATAATTACCCACAGTATTTGCTTCTGCTTTTTTCTGTGATCTGTGGGTGTACAGTGCCTGGATATTATATCTTCCTTCTTATTTCCCTGTTTTTGCAGCTTTTGTGAAACTTGGAGAAAATCATGAAAGCTACTGGAGGAGCTAGAGTTTGTAAAGTAAAAGAGAGATAAAATCTGTCTTTGTGCTCCTCATGACTCTGAGAACCTTCACATATCTCCAAGCCCTACTCCATCACCATGCAGAGTCACTTGCCCACATACACAGAACAGTTACAGCTGGCATTGCTGCTTTCCAGGTCCTTACTACACACTGGATTTTGTGAAAGTAACAATATCCACATTTCCTCCTCACTCAGGCATGACCTAAACCACTCAGTGCATGCAACCTAAAAAGAAGATGTCTGTGGAAAAGTTTAAATATTTTTTGTCTTTCTTTTTAATCTGCTCCACTGCCTAATTCTTGCCCAGAGTGAGGATATAACTCTTGGGAAGCAGTGAGGATCTTGAATATCATTCTTCAGTAGCTGACAAAGCAATCTGGTCTGATGGAATTTTAGCTTTTCTACCCTGCTAATCCTAGTAGAGTGGACAAGACAGTGGAGGTCATGTGCCACATGCTGCCTCTACTGTTTCCAATTCCAGGCACCAGAGTTGTCATCCTCAGCTCTGTGTAGGAAACGCAAATGGTCTTTACCAAAATCTGATTCCATATGACCTGCTCAGTTTACATTTATCTCCACCAGTGCTATTCAAGATGTGGTGCGGCAAATGCCCTCCTAACGAAACAACTTCCAATGAGTAGCTCTTGCCAATGTCTATCTCTGGTCCTAAGCACCTCAATTTTGCCTTTCGTGACACTTCTTCAGTGTGAGACTTTGGCACTGATCTCATGTCTAGACAAATATGTAGCTTCCTCACCCTTCAGTAGATACACTTCCATTTATCCAGCTTATGAATGCACTAATGATGTTACAATGGATTGTTTGCTTCCATTAATTTACATTGGACCATTTTTACAAGCAGACATTGCACTAAGTGAAGAGCAACATACAGGAACACTGTAAGGCAAGTATAACTTGTCTGGTAGCCAGTTAACAACTCTGTGGAAAAATTTTACCATGCACTGTTTGAGCTCAGCATTTTTCCATTTTCTGTCATTTTTCTATTTCTTCCTGAATAGCTTGTCTCAGATTTAATGCTGTTAAGTTGATGCATCCACAAGTTTTAGTTAACAGAATCAGCAGAAATTTTAGCCTTCATTTTTTTCTCTGGTATTCTATTCTGATTTTGCATTACCAAAGTAATTTTATGATTGGTCACACTATATACTAATGTAACTTTTCTTGATTGCCATATGGCTCTTTTCTCTGATACAGAGCTGAGCTATTCTTTGTATTGGGTTCATAACTGATGTCTGTAATACTGAGCTGTTTCTGATGCCTGGGGTTGCATCTCCTCCTGGTCTCAACTGCACAAATTGGGGTGGCTAGTTTTGTTATTTTTATTCAAATAAATATAACTAATATAAAGGTAAAATTATTTCCTTAAAAATACTGCTCACTTTCTTCTTATAACATACTTTTTAGTTGGGCTTTAATATTAAAAAATAGCAAAATAGTATTTGTGGCTGAAATGTGCAGAGTATTTCCTGCACTATTCCCTAAATATTTTTTTACATTTTGGTGCTCTTGGGGGCTTCTGTGGCTGCTATGTATTAACCTCATTTCAGGTTTCCACTCTGAGGCCAGGTAAATGCCTGCCCATTTTCACTAGCCATTTGAAATATGGGCGCTCTTCCTATTTTTGTATGCACTCATGGGTTTAGAAAAGATGATTTGGCTCCCCAGACATTTGTTCTAAAATCTTTTCTTTGTTCTATTAGACACTCTGAGATCTGACGATATGTTTATGTCTTTCTTCCCATCTCATAGGTTTAATATTTTACATGCCTTCTGGATTGGCAAATGCTTTTGGAAATTTCTTAATTACCTAAATTTCAGCATACCATAGCCTTATTCTATTAAAAAGTTTCTGGTCCTAACTATACCTCCATGTAGCTTGGTAATAATCGTATAATTTTATCGTTAAATCAAAAGAAGATTTGACTTTTAAAGGATTGATTCCAGTGTGATTAGAATAAAAAATTTTATAGGTTGTCAGAATTAATATTTTCATTGTGCTTGAGGAAATTATTTGCTTATTTGCTCTTTTTTTGAGAAAATTTTATCTTTTTTTTTTAACTCCTGGATTCTGATTTTTCATCATGCTAGCACCATATTTAGGATTCAACAAGGGCAAAAAGAAGCCAAAGGTCTCACTCAGTCTTTCCATTCCTCCTTCCTTTCATGGCACTGTATCTCTTATATGGCACTTTTTAGAGCACTGTTTGCTAAGGATGCAATGAATGTCCACTCTATGTGCATTAACCCATCCTTGAAAGTGCTGAAAGCACTGAGCAATAATCCTTGGAATCTGACTGGGGGCCTTGCTTCCCACTTGTGTCAAGGAAGGCTCCTTTTAGACAGACCCCAGCTGCTTCCTGAGGTCCTGATCTGCACCCCAGAGATGCCTCAAACACACCCTGGGACGTGCAAGAAGCTCTCAGCACGGGCCCTGCTCAGGGGAAGGAGAAGCTGTCTCACGTGCCAGGGGAAGAATGGGCAGCCCTTGGCTCGAGCAGTTTCAACATCAGAATTCTGGTGGAACAGAGCTGCACGGATGGAGTTTGCTTTTTTCCTTCTGGAAAAGGTAAAGGAAGGGACATGGTGCCACTGAAGCAGGCATGGCTGCTCACAACAGGGCTGATTGCTGGAAATCTGACTGCTCCTTGGCTTCCCTAAGGTTCCCACTCCAGTGGAGGAGTGGTTTGTCCCATCCCAAACCACTGCTCTCCAAATGGTGATCTAATTGGTGATGCCTCTGGGGCAAAGGTGTTTTTCCCTTTGCAGCTTTTTGTCCTGTCCTGGAGAAATGGACTCTGTAAAATTGTACAGATTCATTGCATGGTTTACAACCAGTCTTTATTGTCAAGCTTTCCTCCAAAACAGAGAATATGAGAAATTTCTTTTTTCCTTAATGGGAGCTGAAAATATCATATTGTCACAAGCCTAAGGTATTTATGACTCAAGTTTATAGTTCTGGGACAAAATCTATACTTTAATCCAGCTCTGGTTCATGAGAATGTTCCAGAGGAGAATTAAATTCCTTTGCTGTTAAACACTTCAATTTTTATTTATTTCCTAATTCTTTTCAATCAAAGATGATGAAACAGGGCTATAATGACATCGTGACTCTTTCTGGTCAGGGAATTAGTAATACTATTTTTTTTTTACCTACATAAAACCCTTGAGATATTTTTTCACATCCTCCTGCCTTTCAGAGAGCGGCTGGATAATGTAGTATCCTACCCACTATCCTCCCAGGGTGGTTTTAAATATTGATAAGGCAGGGAAAATACATGCAATAGTTATGCTATTTTCAGAGCCTTAAAACTTAAACCCGAGACCTAGAAGCAGGAAGCAATTTGGTCTTAGAGTTTGATGACAGGACACAATAGAGACTCCTGGATACAAATTCAACTACAACAAGAGACTTCTATTTAAAAAACCCTTTGCAAACTCTGCCCTGACATTATCTGATTTCCTAAAATACTTGTTCTAACTGACATGACTTCTATGGCTCAAACACTCAACTAGTTAATTACCTTCTCAGTGAAGGAAGAGCAAAAATGGTAAAAGAGTGGGAATGGATAATGGGAAAGGTTTGAAAGCCTGCTGTGCAGAGGGTTAAAATGGAAAATCTCAAGTTTTATTCTGATCAGATATCATGGTTTAACCCCAGCTGGCAGCTAAGCACCACACAGCCTCTCCCTCACTCCTCCCCGGCAGCAAGATGAGGGGAAGAGGAATGGAAGCCTAAAAGTGAGAAAACTTGTGGGTTGAGAGAAGAACAGTTTAATAATTTAAATATTTTTTCTTAAAAAATAATAGAAAAATTTTAATACATTGTAATGAAAAGGAAAACAACAAAGACAAAGATATAAATCACATGAAAGACAAGTGATGCAAATATAAACAATTGGTCATGACCATCCAACCAATGCCCAACCAGTCCCTGAGCAGCAGCCCCTGGTACCAACCTTCCCCCACCCATTATTGCTGAGCATGATGCCAATATGGAACAACCCTTGGGTCCCTCGGGGTCAGCTGTCCTGACTGTGTCTCCTCCCAGCTCCTTGTGCACCCCCAGCCTCCTTGCTGGTGGGGTGGCTGAGGAGCAGAAGAGCTCTTGGGTGTAAGCCCTGTTCAGCAGTAACTGAAATATCCCTGTTTTATCAACACTTTTTCCAGCACAGCCTCAAACTGACTACTATGAAGAAAATTAACTTCACCCCAGACAAAACCAGCACATCAGAGACTCAAAGATATGTGATTCCAGAAATGTGTTTTCATTCTCAGATAATATAAGAGTTTTTCATTGCAGCTGCTTAAATATTTGAACTGTTTTGAAAGGTTTTATGTGTACAATCTTATCTATTATAATGTATAAAATACCTTTCTCTCCCTTTTTTCTCATCTTTTTTTCACAAGGGATTTAAGTTTGGCATTGAAGTTCCTTTCATCTGCAACTTCTTGTATCTCATATATGGACCTACATTTCGCTCAGGAACTTCTTTCCCTTTTTCATGAATTACGTCTGGATTTGGAAGAAACTTCCAGTCATAAAGATCACCCTTTTTTCCTTCCTTCTCATTCTTGTGCACTTTTCATATCACTGTCTGTCTTTTTCATCTCTTTGAAGGCTTACTGCCTTCCTTTTGAAGCTGGTTTTGTTCTTTGAACAATACAAGAATTCACTGCTTCTGATACCTTTTTACTTTTAAACTGTTCTGTAATTTAGTTTGCTTTCAGCACATATTTTATGTGAAATAGTAGTACACAACCACACTATCAGGTCAAGAAAACAGCTCTCATTCTGAATATCATTTACCTGTTTTCTTTAGTTTTCTTTGCACCTTATTCCAAGCATTCCTATGATCAGTGATTGGCAAATCTCTCTCTGCTTTGTCTGGTCCCTTGCGTCAGCCCTTTTTCATTTCAAAGTTATTGTGCTTTTGACTGTTATCTATGAGGTATTAGTTATTTGATGCAATCTTCTCTCTACGTGGGTAGCTAAATCAAATGAGCAGTTTACTTGTTAAATTTGACATAACTCTGATGTTGCTGTCAAAATCATTTTGATTTTGCAATCAAAGTTGCTATCATTGACATATCTTTGCCTGCCAGTTCTGATGAGGGAGATTCACAATGAAAAAACGCCTCCTCAAGCTCCTTCTTCACACCTTTTCCCCTAAATTGTCTTTTCTTCTTGGTTCTGGCTTTGTGCTCCTTCTTCTGATGCTGTTTGGCTTCTCCAGGTCTCACACAAGTCCCTTCTGAACCCACATCCTCTTCCTCTCCCAGTGTTACACACCCTTCAACACCATCGCATTTTCTTTTACTGTCTCTGCATTGTCATCTCTTTACCTGTGATTCACCCTGCTCCCAGTGGAAGTCAACAAAAGGAACATTTTGGAGTCAATGCTTTCTGGTGGTTTTCCAAAGGCTCCAGGTCACAGTCAGCCTCCCACCTGGATTTCTTCAGGAAATTCTCTGAAGATTTGGAGGAAGAAAGGCCACTTAATTATCCAGCAACTCTCTGAAAGGCATGTGAATAAGTGTCTCAAAGGTGTTTGACAGTCAGAAAGGGGGCTGAGCCTGGAAGAATATGCCAATGGGATTATAATCTCTTTTACGCTGTCAAAAATTGCTTGAAAACATGAGGAAGTTGAGGTTGGGGGATTTGCTGTTAGAGTTGAATTATTTTATCAATCTGGGATGCATATCCATGGCCACAGATCTGTAAAACAAACATAATATTGCTCTTTAACAGCCACACTTCACAGCCCACAGCACTGTTGGCTCTTACCCAACAGTGGCATAAACCTGTATCATTCACACACACTTCCCTGCTATATGGACAATCATATTATGTGCTGAAGTTTGTTTTGACACCCTAACTTTAGATCCCATATGTTGTCTGACAATTTTTGCAAAAAAAGTTTTGCCTACACCAGGTAAGAGTAAGCTGCATCAAGCAATGGACAATCCAAGTATGAACCTCACTTTCAGTATTTATTTTCTTTATCATTTTATTTTTTATTTATTATTTATGGAAATACTACAACTTTAATAAGAAGTGTGGCTTTTCCTAGACTAGACCCCACCTTCACTAAATAATAGCCTTTTAAAAGAGATAATTTTAAGACAGAGCTGTAAGTACTTTGTTTGCCCTTTTCCACATAAGGAGTACAAGACATAGGAGCAAACAGGAATACAGATGGTTCATTGACATAAAATTGCAGTTCATAAGCTGTGCGCAGACAGATGTCCCAAATCATAGCAGTGCCATGATGGAGACCTTGGCGTCTGTGCACTTCAGAGACTCCGGACTAGCTGTCGCCATCCTGTTTAGACAGATTCTCTTACAAATAGATTCTTTCACAGAAGATGTGACTCTGATTCTGAGGGACTCACAGACCCATTGAAGCACCAAAATGTCTTCTTTTTCCTTTGAATGAGGGTGACAGACTCAATTGTGGTGTCATGAGTTGCCAGTAGAAGCTGGTCACTTTCATGCAATTTGGTGAGAAAGAAGAATCCCTGGTTAGAATTTTTTGTTCCCCCTTAAAAAAATGGCTCCTCTAGATGATAATACAGAGTACGGCTTAGTTTGCATGCCCCAAGTCAACCTGCTGAGGTGCTGTGGATTATACAGGGACCCTTGTGAACTTAGTCCTAACTTGGATACCCTACTAAACATACACATTAAAACAAACATTTTGTGAAAAATCTCTCAAAGGAGCATGGTCTCCTCAAGCACTGGTGACTCTAGGGAACTATGCATAGGCACAGTCCAGTTCAGAGCTCTGAGAAGGCAGGACACCTGGGAAACCACTGGGTCCACGGGATTAGGATCTGAGTTCTGTCAAGCAGTGCCTATAACAGTGTATGAAGGACACTAGGACAGTAGCAGGCAGTCATCTACACTGATAAGTCACTGGGGGTGTCCCTGGTGCCATTTTGACCATCACCAAACAGTTGCTTTTCAACAATTGCCATGCATGAAGGAGCTATCACAGCCATCAACCTCCCCAACAGCCAGATTGTATGGAACCACTCATCTCGAAAGCAAACTACTCTGGACAAGGCATGACCACAGAAATATCTTGCTAGTCTAGAGGGAATTCTAACATTCAGCTGGTGCTGAAGTATCCAAACAGAACTCCCTTGAGAAATTCACAGCTTGTTTACACAGAAAATTCAATTTTGTGCAGAACTACTATTCACTCATAATGGCACATTCATCCTACATTGTGCCAATCTGTTCTTATTTGGACTTAGTATAGACCATTTTCAATCTTACTTATGGCCATGGTCAAATTGAAAAAAAACCCCAAACATTGTATTGGAATCAGAGCTTAGACAAATGCATGAATTTAGAAAAGCTGATCTAAAATATCTTAGTAAAGAATGGGCTCCCCACCTCCCCTAATAAACACAAATACAGACAAACCCTATACTCCCCATCTGTCACCAATTCTAAAGGCTCTCACCATGACACTTTCCATGGATTCAAGATATGAAAAACAAGATAGGGATATTTTCTGAGGGACATCATGGAAGACATAGAAGATTATTTGAAAACTTCTGGGAAATAGAGATCTGGAAGCAAGGAAACGCCAGTTCTTCATATATTCCTGATGTTGCTCAGCACAACTCTGTTGTTCCTATTAACAGAGGAATAATTACAGCTTGAACTGAGATAAGGCTAAACTGCCAAACCTGCTTCTTTTTCTATTGCAGATTCCCTGAAGCTCTTCTCACCTTCCAAACCTCCTATTCTATTTTCACCTTCCCACTCCTGGCCTATTGTCAAGAGACACAGTTTTTCCAGCTCCCAGGTTGCACTGACCGACTTGATCAAGAGGTTTTGCTTCAAAAGACTGTGAGAAAGGTTTGAAGACTTCACCTCCTGAGGTAACTATCAGATCTTGATCAAATCTTTAGTAATACCACAAACTTTCCATCTAAGAGGTTTTTTCCCAAGAAGACAGGACATCACTTCGGGAAAGTTAATAATTGCTTGTGCGACTGGCCTTATGTATTAAAGAAAAAAAACACAAAAGTTTAATTTAATGCTCATTTTGAAAATAATTGTGTGTACTCTTGTGTTTAACTAAAAGTGATTCCTTGAAGAACAAAATTATCTGGAAAGTTCTGTGGTAAGTGGGCTTTACCTTCAGATGAAGACTTTGCCATATTTTTACAAGAATTGTTCCCTAATCTCAATCACATGGCTGCTCAAAGAATTGTAATGAAAAAATTAAATTTCCTACAGAAAGCTTCCAAGATCTCCCTGCTCAGGGAACAATTATGAGTGTCTGAAAAAGGTCATATTAAGCACAATTAATGGTATTACTGGGGGCAAGAACTTCATGAAGTAATCATAATGTGGTGACTTCCAAGAGCCAAAAATATCATTGCTTCCCACTACTCGAGCCTGAAAATGTTCAATTTACAAACAGAAATGGCAGTCTAGGAAAATTTCCATAATTCATAAGCAGTTTCTCTCTAAGTTCTGCCAGGTAAGTCAGCACTTCATATTCCCCTTCTTCCCTTCCTCCCCTGAACTACCAGCTGGGTACCTCATGAAGTCCATAACCTTTTCTCTCTGACAGCTCTGTGGGACATTGACCAGACTAACACACTGCCTTTCTTCTCTCTCTCTCTCTCTCTCAGACACATGTGAAAGATCTTTTTTTTGCCCTAGATTCAATTCTTAATCCTGAGGTTGCAACCCATAGTGCTGATCCTTCCAGAGCCAAGTGGGCCGATCTATCTCTACAGACTTTTTAAAATCTTAAATAAGTAAAGTCTTAGTATGGGAAAATTCCTTTTCTGCACAGCAGAAAAACCAACCTGACAAGCAAAAGTAATGGGGTATAATTAATGATTTTAAGTACCACTGTTGAATAAAAGGAGAGCCACAGATACACTTATTGGAAACAAAGAAAATTAGAGGAAAATTGGCTGTAAATAAATGTAAAATACAAATAAGAATAAAATGTTTATCTTCATCTTTTCTCACCTAGATATTGATGCTAAGGCATTTTTTTCAACTACTTATGTTGTCCAATGTCTTACCTCTAATTTTATGTTTTCTATTATTCATAACATATATTTAATACTTCGGAGACACTGATATTCCAGTAAAATTTAGAAACAGAAGCTTAGATTTTCATGACAGAAACGTCTACACTGTCAATCCCAAGGAGACCCAAACCCACTGAATTCTGCAGATAGTCTAACAAGACATGAATCAGGCCGACTTTTTTCTTTAGCAAGCAAATATAAAGTTATCTGCCTGAACAAAGCTGGTATCAATAATCTAAAAGGTGGGATTGACATGATTTTTTAAAATTTTGTTGCTGATACTCAAATCTTAAATTAATCACTTAGGTGGTTTCCCCTTTCATCACTGAAGTGAGATTTTTACATCTGAAGGCTGAGTTAGACACCTTAGCACAGGATGACCCCTCTAGCATGCTGATGATAGGTGAGCTGTATTTCAGTGCATGGATGTTTTTTGTAGAATTCAGTATAAAACAAAATGAAATGATCAGTTATGTTTGTTGACATGTGTAGTGGTGGAGTTAAGAAATATTTAATGATTAATTTTATGCCAAGTAAAAACTTTTTTCATAAAAAGCTTCCAGTAAAATGTTTAAAATGTCTTATGTTAAAGGCTAGAGTATTTATTTAGGTTTTTATTTAATGCAGTTGTACTTAAAATATAACCCACAGATGATGCATAACCTTCAACTCTCCATTTACAAGTTCTATGTTGTGAAACACTTGTCAAATTAGTTTGTTTCCAGTTAATTAAAATTAAACATAACCAGACCAAAACATTTTCTAGTTTGCGGTTCTCCTCCTTAAATCAATATTTTTGAACAATATGAACTGTGTGGTTTAATTAACAGGGAATAAGGCTCTTCAGTTTGGCCCTGTATCACATCTTGTACAAAACAGTGTTTCTAATCCTGCATTAATTTACTCCCCACCATGACTAGCGTAGTTCAAAGACAAAAAATTAATATTTTCAGGGCTTAGCTATGCACAGTTATCTAGGCTCCTATCTTTTAATCTTGATTTCCACCCACGCCTCAGCTCCCCAAGCAAGAGGATTAAGAAAATAGGACAGCGAGTGCATTACTCTCATTGTACTCTAATGCATATGGAAGTTATGGGAGGATAATATGGTACTTTATCTAACCTCAGCCTGCTCCAAAGTATGCTCTCCAAGCCACATTTAAATACCCCACTATGTATGCTATTATTTTGTCCTTGCACAGTCCTTGACAGCAAAGGGAAATGGTTTGTGAATTTTGATATCCAACTGTTGCAAAGAGCAGTGAGCTGAGACATCAGAACCAAGGAGGATTTTCCCCATTCCTACCCACATGGCTCCTTCACGCCGGTCCTTAGGTGATCTCAGTGGGGTTGGTGTGAGAATGGGGTTAGAAAAAGTCACTTTTTCAGATGCCAGTGTAAACACTGGTGTTAATGTTCATGTTATTTCTCATTGGGAAGACACTGATGTCCTGCACCTGCAGATGCTGTGTTGGCAGCAAAACCGAAATGCCTTCTGGAAGAGTTACAGTCCTGTTCAGTGGCCATTCACAATTTTTGGAAAAAAGGAAGTGAATTTCCCTTGGATTGGTAATGCAGTGATGACAGATTGCCATGCTATGGGCACTGGATCAGTTAAAGGGTTTGGTGTGTGGGAAGCAGAAAGGTAAGACAGCCAGCAACTGGTCCCTCTCTAGATTTTCTCTCTGCAAGACTTTTTTTTCACAAGGTTCATCCTTGTCTGGGAAAATAAGTAACTTCAATGACTGGGCCTGTAATAGTTTCATGTTGCTATCATGTTAACATGTGCAACCCACCAGATGCCCTTTTGGTGGAAGTAGGCAACAAAGATGGAGGAAAGGGGGGGAATACAATAAAATTTGGTTCACTTCAGAAATATAATGACTATGTTCTATTTTTGCATTTCCATTGTAGCCAGTGGCACATCTTGCTGCTGCCACCTGCGTGGAGTAGAATTCAGATCCTCAATCTCATTAAATTTAACTATGGCTCCCTAAGATTCTTCTCCCTACTATTCCATTCAGTGAAATGTTTAATTAAAGACAAGTTCTCACTATTGTTTGATTCTTTGAGGTTGTTATTCTACTGGGATATATCTCTATTAGCAAATACAAAATTAGCTTTTCTGTCAGTATGCTCCATCAAAGAACTGACACAGAACTGTGACCACTTTTCCCAGCAAATGGATTCTGAACATTCTATCACATAACAGAAAGAGAAAAGGATGTTATTTAGAAAAAGAATGAAAAAGGAGTGACAAAGCTGGTTAGCAATGGACATTAAGCCTGAACTTTCTTTATTTTTATACTTGGAGATATGACCAATGCAGTATCCTAACAGAAATGGAGAATGAAAATGATTGTCCATTTTCATGTTCTTAATTCGAATAAAAACAGACATGATGATGTTTCACTGATATTTTGGGCTAAGTCACATCACAAGTGATGACTTAGGTGCAAAATAAGCAGTTATGTTGCTGTTAATCATTGGCGCCATTTGCTGCGCGACAGTCTTTGTCTTGTCTGATTTCAAGTTTCTATTCTAGAAATGTGTGGTTTAACCTTTGTGGTGTACCTACCAGACCCTTGAGGATGTCTCACATACCATGAGCAGTTTCCAACAGTGCTCAGAACTTAAACGCAGTTGACTGAATTGAGTCCTTACCAACAGCTGGAAAAGCACAACTGGCACGTAGTAACTTAATAAATCAAACCCTACTTCCTTTGGAGAAAATTAGAGAAACCTCTTTAGTTTATATGAAAGTCTCTTTATTTTCATTACTTCTGCTTTGATAGGCAATAATTTTTGGTTTTTTTCCCGAATTTAAAGAAAATACTGGAAAGAAAGTTCAACGATTTAACACCCTCAAAAAGTACATGCAGGTTGATAATTTCCGAGGCTGTTACAAAAGACTTTGGTCTTTATAAGTATGCTCCTTGGATACTTCATCTATTTTTAAATCACTCTAATGCATCATCTCCAAAGGAAAAAATGACCTCTTTTTGATCTACACTTAACCACAGCATGCAGAAGGTTGGATCTGATAATAACCATATAAAAATAGGCATATTGTGTCAGAACTGCGATACAGTTATTCCACTATTTTATCTCTGACAGTGGCCGACAGTGACTATCTGGGAGGTGGCATTATGCAGCAAATACTCATACTTCCCAAAAATACTCTCCTTGCCTCCAGCAGTTTATAGAATCATAGATCCATTTAGATGACTCAGTGACTTCCAGAAACAGACAGCTGTCCTTGTAAACAGCAGCCTGGGAAGATTTTCCATCCAGCATGAAAGATGCTCTTTCTCTGTTTAATTTCTTTTTAATTTGCCACTTCCTAGTTTCCTTTAGGTTCATCTCTATTCGTTTGTTTGGTTTTGTACTAGAAAAGACAACAAACAGTTGATCCCCATCCATCTTCTTTGGGACACGTATGGTTTATAGGTCTCAGTTATACCTTCCTGAACTGTTTGCAGGTTGAAAAGGCCTGCCCTACATAGGATGCAGAACCTGTTCCAGACCTGTTCCAGACCTCTCATCACCCTTTCCTTCTGTTCTAAAGCTACGTATTTCTCTATTTCTCTATTTCTCTCTCTCTCTCCCCCTTCTTTTTTTTTTTTAAAGATAAAAATAGAGAGGAATGAGACTATTATACCCTACAGAAGATATGGCAACACTGTGGACCTGTGCAGTGGTATAATTATTTTCTTTAACTTATTTTTCCCTATAATCCTGAACATTCCACTTGCTTTATTGATATTACTTATCAATAAGTTAATATTTTGACAGAATTATGTACTGTAACCCCAGGTCTTGTTCCTGAGTGATAACAGTCCAATCAAAACCAATAATTTTCTTTGTAAAGTTTGGACTGTTACTGCTTAAGCATCACTTAAAATTTATCGGCATTGAATGTCATCTGTCATTTTATTGCTTCATTATTCAGTGTTGTAATATCTTCCAGAAGCCATCAGCTTCCCTGTCTTCCTGACCATAAATTACTTAGTGTCATTAGCAAATTTTTGCCTCATTATTCACATCTCTTTCCCAGGATAGACACTGGGGAACTCCACCACTGACCTACCTACGCTGTAAATCTGATTGCTTCCTGCTATCCCCCCTTTTCCCAGCAATTAACAAATTAATCAACCAGACAAGAAACTCCCATTTTATACCTCAGCAGCTTTATTTTGGGAAGACTACTTGATGCCTTTCTTTGGCTTTTTATTTGATATCTTTTGGAAGTTGGGATAAATATATGAACAAGTCCAAATAACTATATTTTTATTATGTTTGCGTATTTATTGGTTCTTCAAAGTACCGCAGTAGACACGTAAGGTATGAATTCTTTTCCAAAAGATGCCATGACACACACCCTCTCTTTACCTATGTGTCCATCAGTTCTACTCTTCATTAAAGGTACTCATGGGTATCACACTCTGACTCTACAGATCCTGGACTCTCCCTTGAAAGATTTATTGGCTTCACATTAAGCAACTTCCAGTTCTCTGGAGCTTTTGCACTTCAAGTATATTGATCATATCTATCCTATTCATTTTGATTTATAATAATCACAATGGTCTTCTTATAGATGAAAATTCATGTAATATTTTTGTTATGATAAGAGTATTAAGTTATACAAGATAGGATCAGTCATTAGATTCTGTTTATTTCTTCACTTTTACAGTAATTACAATACTTCAGTAGGAAAAAATCAAAATTCATCTCTTTAAAATGAAAATCTCCATTAGCATAATCTCTGTGAGACTTCATTTTCAGTAGATCTCAATTGTTTCTTTCTCATGGGCTGGTTTAAATATCCATTATCATAAAACAGTACTTTCTTTTGTCATTCACTGCTCAGAATTTAGCATTTTCTCTTAATCAGAGGGAAAAAAACGAAAAAGTGTTCTATGAATAGGATTTACTACAGAAGTGTAAAAACCTGATATAAAAAAGACATTCAAATATGTTTTAACTTCACCCAGTGCATCAGCACATAGCCTACTTAGCAAATAAATGATATTTTCACAACTAGACGACACCTGTTATATTTAAAGTTATGAAATCAGGCCTTAACTGAATCTCACCTACCATTGTACTTGCATTGGGAAACAGCACCAGGAAATGTGAAAACAATAATA
Organism: Acanthornis magna; assembly: GCA_036785705.1. Lineage (NCBI taxonomy): Eukaryota > Metazoa > Chordata > Aves > Passeriformes > Acanthizidae > Acanthornis > Acanthornis magna. The sequence goes on along the minus strand of JAWUZG010000119.1, from coordinate 7,182,308 downwards.
TTTTTCAAATTAAGGTAAACAACTTATGATTTTCACAGCTGAAGTACATTTTGCATTTGAAGAATGGTACTTTTCCAACATAACAGTTTTCACTCAATGACCCGATATTGACTTTTAATTCAATTTGATGCTCTTGCAAATACAGAGTTAATATCAAAAGTAAGGCCTTTGATAACTGTGGAAATCTGAGAAAACTCATGTCTCAAACACACTAAACATGATTTTAGAAATCAAATCCTCTTATGCCTTTGGCAACAGTTTCTGAGGAGGCTGTGTTTTATATCACACTACCTTTCTCTTCAGAGAAGTCCAAAAAATAAAGGGATGTCCAAAAGACATGTGAAAAGTATGGTACGTAATTGTTATTTTTCCAGTTATTATTTGTAGCTGAAGAAAACCCCAACATTCAGTCTAAACTATTGCTTTTGTTTCTCCTAATACTTGTAGATCAACAGGCACATCATAGAAAAATGACTAATCCTACCCTAAAATGGTTTGAGAGGGAAGAGGTGAATTGTTATCTTATGTTTCTCTCCTTCACTGATTCCAAAAGTGAGCTGGACACAGAACTGTTTGATAATAAAACTTGGGTACAAGGACTCCTACCCAGAGAAGCAGAAGAGGTTCACAGTCTGTAAAAACTTTCCTTCAATCTCCAATTTCCCAAACCACTGCTTTTAAAAATGCGTAAAAGCAGGGAGGTACCAAAAGGTATTTCTGTAGTGAAATTTGGCTGCAGAAAGGATACCCCACCCTGTGCTCTCTTCCAGACCAATGAACTCTCATCATGGCCTTGTGTCTACTCAAGGTCCAGATCAAGTAAGGAAGAATCCCATGGGCCTGAGCTGTCAGAGTGAATAATATATAAAAAGCTGTTTAATACTCACAAGAAGGGTGTTTGGATAAAACTATCTTCCTTACATAAATGACCATTTGGAGAAGAAAACTCTCAATTTTACCTTATTCTTGCCTAAGAAATTAAATTTTCAGGGGAAAGGTTTTGGTTTGGTTTGGTTTTCTAAAAATAACCTTTTTTAAATTTAAAAAAGGTAACTGTTTTAATTTTAACACAGCAGAAATCTTAAGTAACCTTTGGATAGCAGTTTAAATAAACTTTCAAAAAGTACTTTGAGAATGTAATGCAATCATGAATTAATTCAGAAGAACACAGTTATTTCATTTTTATATTACAAAGATAGCTTTTTTCAGACTTCATTTGGGACAGGAAGTTCCTTGTGCTGGACGAAATACAGAAACAGGACCTGTGTTAGATGGAGAGCCAATGCAGTAAGATTCAATGCATCTGTACTGTGGTCTTTCCTCTTTCTAACACTGTGTTAGGATGTTCATGTTCCTGAATCCCATCAGCTGAGCTCAGCCTCAGTGTTGTGGTGATCTCTCATTTCCCATTTTAAACACGGCTGTCTCTGTCCCAGCCCTTGACAGACTCACCCCTAAAATATACGTCAAGGTAGATGAGAGACGGAAAACATGACAGAGAGGAAGCATTGTAGAAGTAACAGGGTGACCTAAGTGAATTCCACATAAAGAGGCTTGTTAATTGTAAATTTGGGCTGTGAAATCTGGACCATCAAATTTGCTGTCACAAAAACTGTGAACAAAATTAATATTTTCAGCCTCATTAGTCCTGCTTCCATTAATTCCCTCAATATCTACATCCATCACAGGAAGCTGCTGTAAATAAATAAATATACTATGGGAGAAAGGTGTTTGAGGAGTGAAGGTATTAAGAAAGAAAACCTCGACTGAACACATGAAACGAATAAGCGAATAAACCATCCAGCGAGGAAAAGAGATGAAAGGACCTAAAAAGAATTTCACCACTTCCAAAGGTGAAGGTGAGGGGTCTGGAGAGTCAACCACTCTGGAGAGTGCCTGATGGAGCTGGGGAGGTTCAGCCTGAAGAAAAGGATGCTCAGGGGAGACCTAATTGCTCTTCACAAATACCTGAAAAGAGGTTGTAGGCAGGTAAGGTCTCTTCTCCCAGGCATCTAAGGACAGAACAAAGGGAAATGGACCAGGGGAGGTTCAGGTTGGACATCAGGAGAAATTTCATCATGAAAGGGTTATCAAGTATTGGAGCAGGCTGCCCAGGGAAGTGGGGAGTCACTATCCCTGAAGTGTGTGAGAAATGTGGCACTCAGTGCCATGGCTGAGTTGATGTGATGGTGTTTGGTCAAAGGTTGGACTCAACAACCTTAGGGGTCTTCTCCAGTCTCAATGATCCTATGATTCTGTTAATTCCTATGCAGATTCAAGCCAGTTCCTAATGGTACCTTGGTCCTATTTCATGCTGAGTTCAATTGTTAAAACAACTTATGATTGCAAAATCCCACCTGAACCAGCGCAGCAATATGTTGTCATGGAAACTTGAATCTACCCAGTCATTAATAAGTTTCTTCACATGGGAACTTAAGTGCCATATTTTTCCAGATTAAATCAAGCTACAAATTTCCCATCTGACAGTAATATCAACAAAATTTATGAAGAATTGTTTCATCAAGGGTCTGCTAATGTTTAATCTGAATATCATTTAATAAAGTAACATATTAAACTACTATATAATTAATACCTAAACCATTAAATGTTATAAGAATTATATATTATATATCTTTAATAACATCTAGAAATATATCATATATCTGTATATTTGTTATAACAAATAATTATATTTGCTTTTTGTATTTTATAACCCCATATAATTTTATATAATAATATAATGACCTGACAATTTAAAAAGTTTTCTCACAGTGATATCTTTATTTAAAATATATAAATCAATTTTCATAAAACAAGAAGCCCATTCTTAAACAATTTGTACTTATAACTTTAACAAAAGTTTCTTTTACTACTTGTTTCTTGTCATCATGATCTTGGCTGTACAATGACTAGTAAAAATAAGCAAGTAGATTGCTAATAATGTTTAAAGATGAAAATATAATTTTTATGTTTTAAAAATATGCCCATCAAATACTCAGAGACGTGTCAGATAAACATCTGGGGTTTTGGATGATAAAACATTGAAATCATGATTCTTTTTTGCCACTGGCATTCATTAGAATAGCTAGATGACTAGTTTTTTTGGTTGAAACTGAAGAAAAGAATTTTCTCGTTACATTCATACATTCTTTAAATATATACTCTGTATGTAAAAGAAATTTTTGTGCTTTGCTTTGTTTTGCTTTGTTTTAGGTTTTTTTAATGATAATTTAAAAATGAACTAATTCAGAAGAAATCTAAATATTGGTGAGTGGAATACACAATTTTGATTGAAACTTTGCCAAGCTGTTCCCTGGTGTCATAGTTTATTTGCTTCCCTTCCTTTATTCTTCTTCTATTTTCAGGCTCACTGACCTGTACCCATCTTTCCTATGGTACCTCTGACTGTGGAACTCTCTTGACATACTGAAGTAGCTCAGTAAGAACAGGAGAAGAAAAGAGCAGTATGCAAAGTGGGAATCCTGATCGGGGAAAAAAAAAAAAGAAAATATTAAAAAAGTTGCTGAGGGCACAGTGACTGCAAACTGCAGGTCCTGTGATATCAGAACTTTAGAGTTGTAGCCAAAGCTTTTGAAATAGTCTTCAGTTGTTTGCTTGCTATTTCTAAAAAAATCAATAGTTTTAAAAAAAGAAAACCACTTTCCCGATAAATCCTAGTTACTATAATAGTATCTGTGGCCAAAAATGTATAGAAATACACTGAGAAACAGGAAGACTATCTTTTATTTTTGATTTTTCCCACCCACGGTATGACAGAGGGGACATCACCTCACTGTGCTCTCCATTTCCAACTCCACATTTGTCCTGTGTCTCTGTGCTCTTTTCCTCGGGCTCTATTCAAAGGACCTATGTTTCCCTTCAAAGAGCTGTGAATTTTAAGGACAGAACACTGATATGAACTGAGCTCCTGGCCAACACAAGCAAAAGCTTTTCACTGTGGAAAAACAGTATCTGGACCATCATTTTTCAAACAAAGAACGAGTCTAGAGACTCAGCAAAATAGAGAGGGGTTTTTTTATCATTTCCTGCTCAGGGCTAGCAGTTAAGGCATGCATCTAAAATTATATTGTCTGGTATTATCTTCTAAGCACTGATTCTTATTAACTTCTCTCTCCTAGATTAAGGAGGACTGTGGCATCAGAAATAACCACCCCTATTGGCATTTCTGGGCTTTGATTAAATCCACTACTTATTTCTTTCCTTTACACAGACTAAAATCAGTTTTCTAAATCCTTCACTAAAAGAAAAAAGAAGAATTCTCAAACCCCTAATCATCCTCACAAGCTTTTTTTCTGAGTTTTCCAATCTAGTATCATTTTTATTGCAGGCTGGGATTTACTGCTGCACACTGTATCCAAAATCTCTGTCTCGCAGGTAACAGTTCCAGGCATGGGTAATGAAAAGGAATGGATGCCCATTTTTAACAGGCAATTTACATTTAAACAATTCACAAGACACCAAAGTTAGTCAAATATGGATATGGTTCAACAACTTGTCTTGCAATGAGCTCAAATCTCGGTTGCACTGAGTGGGAGGAATAAATATTACGGAAAGACAAGACTGTTGCCAGAACTGGGCATAACTGGAATCTCAGCAGGGCATAGGAGAGGAGAATGGAACTGCAATATCAGTCCCTATCACTTTCCCACATAAACATTCTCTGCTAATAGGCAGGCTCATGGTGTAGTGGTGAGAGGGAGAAACCAAGGGTTAGACCCATTTCTTGCTCTGTTGCAGGGAGATGCCTCACTGACTTTACCTGCAAGTTGCGTAAAGCCATTACAGAGTGGTCATGCTTAATTAATAGATAAAAAGTAGTTCTACCTCATACAAAAAAATAATACATATAAATGCATCTAAAATGTGTGGAGTTGAATTTTCACTGGGCTGACAGCACTTCTGTTAAATACTGGTGTTGGGAATCTCAAGGATGGCTTGTCCAAAGGGGTCCACGACAGCAAATCTGGAATCTCTCATGGTTGAGGCAGTTAATTTCCATTTTTCCTTGGAAAATAAGTTGCACCACCAGGCACACAAGTGCAGTCCTAAAACTCAGGAGAAATACTAGAATTCTATTGTGAGGAATATCTAATAGTAGCCAAACTACAACTATCCAATAGCAGCCTAGTCTTTGACTAGGGAAGTCTGCCTCTCTTTGAATTCCTTTTTATCATCCTTGAGAATATTTTAGTTCATTGAATGTCATTAGGAAAATACTTGTGCCACTTAATATTCTTCCTATTGTATTTGAATAATGACAAAGACAGGTTTCATTTTTAAAAAGTTGATAAGCTGTAGACATGAAACCTTCCTTGCATTCATTCACCCTTATGCTTGCTCAACAAAGATTTGTTTTCATGTGATCAGTTCACAGATTTCCCTGGTATTTATGGATCCTGTGGAAAAGTAGATTCTGCCCCCTTTGGCTTCTATCATTACTGCATTTTATCTATTTATCTATTTATCTATCTATCTATCTATCTATCTATCTATCTATCTATTTATCTATCTATCTATCTATCTCTCATCTATTTAGTGAATGTGTTATACACACTAAATGTACAATTATCTTGGTATTTATCTTATCAGCTTGAAAGTTATTTTTACACAAATCAATATCTCAGTGTATCAGAAAAAAGTTGTACTTGATTTTCTTTCAAGCACTTTCTCTGAGTAAGTCTAATGTTCTAGGTGAGGTCTTTGGTCTTGTTGATCAGCTTTGGGATTCACAGTGCACAAGTGTGGCTCAGAGGAGCCTTGTACATGAGCTACAGTCCAATTACTGGCCAGAAAAAATTGCTGTGGCTGAACTCAGGGACCATGGATATCTCTGCTCACTAGGGACACCAACTCCCTCCAAGGAAAGAGGAATTAGTAGGGACAGAGATCCCTGGTGAGTGTTTACTCAATGGGGTTTGGTATTCTAATACTCTTACTGCATCTGTGAGAGCAGCACCAACATTTTTCAAGGGACAGTGGTATTATCCTGGAAACAGCAGTGCTTTCCTAGGCTTTAGTGAGGAAATAGAACCCTTTATTTCCATTTCCTTTGAGCTGTGTTGGAAAGGCACATTCTGATTCTTCCCACTAAAGCAAATTTGAAATAATTGAAGATTCTTCATCATTAGTGCATTGTAAACTAATATCAGCTAGAACTCTGTTATTTTTAAGTGGTATCTCCACTCAGGTTCTCTGTGTTCTAGTAATTTTTGTTCGTTAGAGGTATTTGTGTGTTCAGTACTAATTGTAGATGTCCATGGTTGTCAAAAGGACTATTAACTACTGGTGGATAACTATGAAGTTACTGGAAATTATCAAATCCTTTCACTGCAGCAAATGCAGTATCTTCTGAGGCCCACTGAAACTCACCTATGTGGTATCAAAGATTTTATCTCCTGGATGAGCCGCCCCTTTAAAAGTGGAAAGGTCATCATCTGGTTACATCATCCTTGAAATGATGTAACCAGAGAGAAAAAATCCTTCTTCTTCAAGCCACATAACATTAATGGTTAGAATAATAACGAGTTCTGACCACATCATGTTGCCTATTTCATAGATTAAAACCGATTAAATATTTGGGCTTTTTTGAAAGCAATAAAGATAAAAACACATCCACAAACAGCACGAGGAACCTATGAGTTTCTCAAATTTCTAAGCGCTTCAGAGGCCCAAGCAGAACTGTATGTTAGAGCAGCAAAGCTCCCCTGGTTTGTACACAGCCCTGCCAGCAATGCTGTGCTTTGTTCCAAGGGCACAAACGTCTCCATCACGAAGGCAAGTGATCCCAGTAATGGCCCTTTTTAGGGCAGGGATGCCATGCCTTCCTAGCCCTGACTTTCACAGATCTCAACTGAGGGACATTCCTAGGGTTCCTGCAGATTTAGGTGGAAGCAGTTTAATATCAAAACTGTGACATGCTCCAGTATTTACCCAGTTTAAATGCATAAATTAAAAGTCCTTTTTTCTTGCCTTTTCTCAGCCTATCTACATCAATTCTTTTCAATTCAATTAGCTCAAGCAAACCCATGCTCTGATCAGCCACACAGGCAAGGTTGGGTGGTCATGATCCCACAACATCTGCTGTCTTAGAAGAATCTCTGGCACCCTGGCGCGGTAATTTTTCACTTAATTTCTGAAACTCGGAACAGATAATGCATTAAATTTAGTAAATTTATTAAGTCCTTGATTTTTGCTGAATTCCAGCTACGTTAAGTGGTTTAAATTAGCCTTAAATAAGGGTAAAGATTTGGAGACTTATATGAAAAGTTTTGGCTGAAATAAGTGTTCTGGTCTAGGTCTGAGTATGTTACTAGTCACCGAACAGCTGTGCCAATGGAAGGTTCTATGTGTATCCATAATTTAATCCTAATTCTTCATTTTAAATAATATTATAGAAAACTGTATATCAGAACCATTGCAGACAGAAAGGGTAAGGGCATGAGATTAGTGTACATGGAGTAACACTTAGGGCAGTGCAGGTCAGCTCCTTAGACTAAGAAACATCTAAGATCAGTTTTAGACAGTGATAGAAGCATAAGAACTGAGTCAAGGCTTTAGATGGGCAAAAATTTATAAGAAAGCACTTAATTGCTAAGCAGACATTAACATAATCTTTGCCTTATTTAGATTGCAAAGAAACAGTGTAATCATATCCTATTACATTTTTATAGATTAAAATATTGATTGAAGCAAAAAAAAAAAGATGGTCCTGGCACTCCGAATACTTTCTTTTGTCCTTGAAGAATGGAACTGTTAACCCTCCTCTCTGACATATTAAAACATTCTTGAAATTCAGTTTCTTGAGTTTAGATAAATTAGGTAAGATTTCTGCACTAAAATTAGTTATTTTTCTCTCAGGAATTGTTCATTTCATTTTATATTCACATTCCTTTACACGTAACTCTTACAAGTAACAGTAGCACACACATTTGCTATGTCATATCTGCATGGCATGATTTATATTTACTGAAATTTCATGATTCTGATAAGTAAAATTATTTTCATCTTGTTTTTACAGAAATCCAGTTTCTTTGGTGGTTTATTTTCAACTTGTGTGTTTTCCCAAGTAATATCAGGAGGTCAACAAACGTGAATAGAATAAAATAGAAAAAATAAACCAAAAGATTTGAGCCTTCCTTGTGGATCATGTGGATTATTTTACTTTACTGGTAACAAAGAGCACATTTACATTGAAGCTGCATCCATACCATGGAGTTTTTGCCATTTTCTTACCAGTTAAAATGCTTCTACTGCCAGTATCTCCCTTGTGTTGAATGCATGCACTTTACAGACCAGTTTTAATTCCTTGTATACCCTCACTTTATTTAAGGAAAAAACCCATAAAAAAAATAGAAAAGTCATTCTTTGCTTCTTATGAGCAAAATACAGCCCAGCACATTCCCCTGAGAAAAAAAAAGAAAAATCCACATTAAGGACAGAACAAGCAAGGGAACATTGCTGAGAAGGTATAAAGCACATCTTATGCTGTTTCAGAGGTTACTAAAATTCAGCATAAGAATGTGGAACAAAAAAAGAAAAAAGAAAAAAGATAAAAAGAAACCAGAAACAAAAGAAAAAGGCTAAAAGAAAAAACCTGGCTTAATCAAAGAGCAGCATAAGAATAGCATAGTCTTGTGGTCTGAGAAACAGTAATGAGCAGGGGGCTCCTCTGATCTCCTGCTGCATCTAAGTGCAACATCCTTCACTTTTTTGTTCCCGCAGTGGAGATGATAACCATCTCCAGGTGATGGACTCAGCAAGGAACCGCACACTCCAAGAGATGGGAAGATACCTGCAAGCTGGATGCAAGCAATTGCTTTTTAGGGATAGAGAAGCTCCTCATCCGGGCAGTGCTTAGGACAAAGTTCATCAGTTCTCCTTCTCAAGTTCTTCTCTGGCCTGCCAACTGAGCAAAGGTTTTCACATGTTCCAAAATTACAGAATGTTGATCCCACGTTATCCTTTTCTAAATCACTGAAAGCCAAGTGGTGCAGTCTCACGTTCCCACGTGTGGACACCATGTGATTCAGGAATGTGATCCCAACCTAACCAAAAGGCAATTAAGCAGGTGTGACAGTGCCTCAGTGACCTTCTGGACTGACAGATGACTTCAGGCTCTCCTAGGAATTCAGAGCTCTTTCACTGAGGACACTACAGCTATGAATGCTTTGGAGAACAGGAACACACCTCTGCCAGAGATCTTGACACTAAAGTAAGCCAGATGCAGTGGATGGTGGCAGATTTTCAGGGTTGTTAAACTATTTTTCTCAGTACTCTGATAGAGCAGAATTCCTTAAAGTCAATGCAAATATAAAATATGAATCCCCTTTACAGAGCCAAGGAAATGCAAAGGAGCTCTATTGTAAAAAGAATCAGGTTTGAGGATTACATGAAGGCAAGCAAATTACACTGCATAAAACCAAATTGCATAGGAAATTGGGGGGAGGGGAATTTGAGTAGATGAAGTACTTTGCCAGCAGAAAGAGACCTGCCAAATATCTCCAGATATCTTTGTTGTTCCTGCTATAAATTAGAACAACTGAAAGCCATCTCCGAAAAGCAGTTTTGCTGGTCCCTTGGGTTTTTTCACGCAGTCCAATTTCCTCCTCTGCTTTGTATCTCCTGTCTACTTTCACACTGAAATGTGCTACTATTCTGAAGCAGTTGGTGTTTCTGTTTGCTCTTCTTGAGCAGGGGTGGATGAAACAGGAGTAAGGGCTGGAGTGAGAGCAGGGACTGGTGCCTATTTTGTGGGTTACATTTTTGGTGCAGGAAAGTATGAACACCCACAAAGTTCTGTTCAGCAGAACAGGCTGGCCAAGTCTGATTTCTATGGCTTCCTCCCACTCATGTTTGCCTTTTTCAAAGGCTATTTTTTCCCTTTTATGTATAAGACACCAAGTCCATATTGCATAAGGTGGGAACAGGCCTTCACCTCCCCAGGTTTTGAGTTTTTCAGTTGGATTTTGTTTTTCATTTCAATGGTGTTTAATGGTCTCTAGCTTTTTCAAAAAAATAGAAGGCTCCTGTCATTCTGAAACAGAAAGGGTAAAGAAGAAAAAAGCTTCTCATGGTAATAGAAAAATATACCAAATTTTGCAAATAATGGAGTGTAAGATTTCTTTGTATCTGCCTGAGAAAAAAATAAACTGAAGGCAGATCTATTTATTCAGCAACAAGACTGCTCTGAATCTAATCCTGTCTCAGGCCAAGTTCTTTGGTTTACCTCTGCAAATCTAATAAAACGCTGAAGAAGTGAATGGCATGTCTCCTGGGTTGCATCAGCATCAATGAAACAAGAGTAAATGAACAAAAGGTGTAAAGGTGAACAAAAATTGTTTTATTTTTACAGCTTCAAATGCATTTGGAAGGGGTGAATAGTGAACGGATATCTTGCTAAATTATGCCCTGGGGAAGCAGAGGGTAGATATATCCATAGAGCCAATCATGTACTACCATCTATAACACTCTTTTTGGGTCATGTTCTAGTAACATTTACAACACATGAAGTTCATGCCCATCATTGGCTAAACATTTACTCAGCCCTGACAGACAGAACCGCACTGTAACATCTGCAGATATCAATACAGAAATATGTACCAGCCATGCAAAAGCAATAAAAATAAAAGCTGTTTTCAATTTCTTCACATTAAAAGCAAACCCTGTTTCAATGAATGTTTCAGCTCAGTAAAGATTCTGAGATCAGTTTTTCATGGTTACACAAGTCAAATATTTTCCTCTCTAGAGAGATATTCACAACTATGTTTCACAAGAAACAAAAGAAATTCCAGTTAAATTAAAATGTGGAAAAGTTAGCAATTAAAAAGGTGCTATCCATGTCTAGCTGATTCTTAAAATAATTGTTGAAATCATTCAAACTAAAGGGAGAATTTATATTCAATTTATTGGGATTTATTTCATCATTATGAGTTCAGTAGTCGTTATGTATCCCAACAGAACAGAAGAACCTCTGAACTGCGATGCAGAATAAATTAAGATGTTAAAGCAAGCCATCACTGCAAACATCCCATGCTGTAGGGAGAACTAAAAAATAGATTGATGGTATGAGCAGAGACGGGCTGTCTTCAGAGAGGAGCTCCAAATGAGATCTAGTCTGAGCCGATTTCAAATTTGAGAAACTTGGATTAGGGTCTGGGTGTGCCCTTGTGCCAATTTTTGTCGTACTCTGCAGTTTCCTACACTGGGAACACTTGGAAAACTTTTGAAATAATAAATGATCATCATAGTAGCATATAGTACAGCAAGAGCAGTCTGGCACAGGAAAAGCAAACAGATCTTTGACTTCTGCTCACAAGTACATTTTCTGCTACGTTTATAGCGTCCATCATTTTTTCTTCATTACTGGTACCCTGTAAGAATGTTTAAAATAAATCTGCTAAAATTTTTGCCCTTTTATTTTCTTTTGGCTGAGGTCGCCACTTTTCCATTTGTGTTCTGCATACAGCAAAACTCATCATAGCTGGGCTGTTTGTTGGGTTTTTCATGGGCACCGACATTACACTCAACTTCAGTCTGGGGACAGAATTTGCTTGAGAGAGATTTGTAATTTTTGACACAAGGAAGGCCACAACATCCTGATGAAAACTTGAACCCCCACATTTCATAGATTAATTCCAATCTATATTTGTAAATGTTGGTGCTCAAAAGACCCTTGCAGAAGATATAACATGACCATTGGAGCTGGGAATTTATGGGTACCTACTCTCGAAAGTGATAGAAATTAAAATATTTTAGCATCTCAATGGTGAGACCAAACTCTGTGTTGAGCAAAGGTAATGAATATTTTCATAGGAAGATTCTAGATGTGACAACTCATGTGTTTTCTTCTCTTATTTCCACCATAAAAAATAATAGATTCAGATCAAAATCAGGATTGAAATATTTGTTTATTCCTTACACCTCTTCTCTTACCTGAATGAGATTCATTATATTATTGCTTTTACCTGCTCATTTTCTCAGTCATGTATAAGGCAGAAAAACCAGCAGTCTTGCCCTTAAGATGTCACAATCAAATCAGTTCAGCCATGTCTGTACACAAAGAAGAATATTGCAATGTCAAGCATAAACTGTGGTTAATTATTTAAGCTGTAAGTAACGAAAAAGTTTATTAAGCACAGAGAGTAAATCTACCATAAGACATTCCCTACCAGAATGACTCTGCTTTATAGGAGATTAAACTATAGCCTCAAACTACTTGATAATTCAGTTTTAATGCTTCTAGTTTGTCAAATTTTAATATTAACTGAGTGTGAAATTTTAGCCAGAGGTAAAGCAAAGTTTCAGGACAAGAAAGTTGTTGGCTGAAGAGAAAAAATGGTTTGTGGAAACTAAAATAGGTTCTGGTTTTACTGGGTTTTTGTATTTTGAACACAAGAGGAAACCAAAAGAAAAGAAAATGTGACTAATGATAACCAAGGAATTAATAGGTCATAATTAATAGTTAAGTCATAAAATCATAAGTCAGTTATTTTCCCTTGATTCAGGTAAGGAGCAGAGAAATGCATAATGGTTAACTGAATATGTGCCATACCCAAAATTTCTAACTTAAGGGTTCAGTGCTGTAGAATATTTTGGCTTCATTGAAGCCACAGTAAAACTCCCATCTGCAGCTTTTACATCACACAGCAATAATACGTCCCCTCCTCAGAATAGCTTATGACTTTGCCCTCCCACCAGTCCAGTGTGTTTTACAATAGGAATTTAATATCTGGACAGATAACTCTACAATTTTTTCAGGTGAAAGTCTTCCAAGATGTTCTTGTATGTCAGTATGTCCTGACCTTGTTCTGTTGCTGACCTGTACAGACTGTTCTCTGTGCCTTGGCACCAAGGAATGTACACTCACGGAGGTCTACCAGGATGTTATAGTGCTGATGCTTTCCAAATATTATCATTAGGGATTTTCAGGTGTCTGCATCAGGAAGAGCAGTGCCAGAAGGCCAAGGGAGGTGATCCTGCCTCAGTGAGTGAGACAGGGCTCCTTGGTATAAGAGAGACAAAGAGCCACTGGAGAGGGTCCACAAAAGTGATTAAGGGACTGGAGCATCTCTTTTACAAGAAGACATTGTGGGATCTGAGCCTGTTTAGTCTGGAGAAAAGACTGAGAGGGAATCTCATCAACAGATAAATATCTCCAAGGCAGGTGCCAAGAGGATGGTGCCTGACTCATTTCACTGGTGTCCAGTGACAGGAGAAGGACCAATGGTCTTAAACTAAAACACAAATTCCACCTCAACATGAGGAAAAAAATTCTTTACATCAGTTGAGGGTAGCAGAGCCCTGGAACAGCTGCCCAGGGAGGTCATGGAGTCTCCCTCTCTGGAGACATTCCTGGATGCACTCCTGTGTAACCTGCTCCAGGTGACCCTGCCTTGGCAGGGGGGTTGAACTTGGTGATCTCTAAAGGTCCTTTCCAAGCCTAACAATTCTGTGATTCTGTCTCTGTGACTCTACACCACCAGCACATTATGGGAATGGGTATATACAGCATCTGTATGTGGATGGGCCATTTAGAAATAGTGTGAAGTGACTAATCTGAGATAACAAATGAAATCTTTGCCCACTGAAGTATTACATTTGTGATTTGTGAGCCCAAGAATTGAGACTTCTATGCTGCACAGTCCCCGCCTTACTAATACTGAGAGACATTAAAATCACTGAACAGAGCAATCTGCTTCATCTGTTTGTTATATCCCTTCTGCAGGCTTTAATAGACCAGACCCTGATGATTTTATATGGATATGAAAATCAAACTCTCATTGCTTACTAAATGCTCTCTACTTATGGGTGGGAACAAGGTATCCACCCTTATTTGAATTTATTATTATTAATCTTTGAAACTATTGTTCACAAATATGTGCTGAATGTCTTCCAAATCTTTTGGGGTTGAAAACTTGGAAGTTTTCGGATAGGGCACAACACAAGAAAGCTGGCTATAACAAATCCCTTCTTGTTAATGAGTTTCCATCTTCCTTGGTACCTAGATGAAGTAATGGAGGAGAGCAAATACCTGGGACTTCACTGCCCTACACACGCTGCAGATAGATGTCAGCAGGACAGCCAAGGCCACATTCCTGCGTTTTATTCCGAGTGCCTGGCAGGCACTGGGCTGTGGATGGAAGTGAACAGAGCATGAGTCATCTCGGAGGAGAGGGAAATAATGTTCTGTGAGTGGGAAGGAAGCATTTGGATGAGCCGGCAGGAGCTGTGCCTGCCACAGGACACAAAGATCCGTCACTACTCCTGAACTTCACCACACCAGTGGCCAGAAATAATTCCTGACTTCCCTTGCCTGGTGACTGTGCCACATCTCCCTGGTCAATGTGGATGTCTTGATGGTCTTCTCTGAGCCACTCAGCTCCTGATTGTGACTTTGGGTCGTGAACAGGTCAGGGCCACCTCTGATGTGGCAGTGTTTGGGGATGCAACTAAGCCTTGTGACTAGGTAGGGACACTTGGAATGCCTAAGTGGATGTCTATTAAGATCCACTGCACGGACTTCAGGTCTTTTCTTTAGCTGTGTTTCAGGGTGGGCTGTACCAAGAGTGTTTTTAGAACCCTAGAATCATATAATGGTTTAGATTGGAAGGGAACTTAAAGATCATCTAATCCAACTTCAGTGTCGTGTGCAGGGATGCCTTCCACTAGAAGGTGGAGGACAGGGAAAGGACAGACAGTCTCTGCAGATGTTTATCAGAAGTGTTTTCTTTGCAGGTGCATAAGCAGATTTGCACGGTGTGATAACGAAATTTCCTGATCTATTAGGTGAGAGCTTGCAGCACAGCATGATGGGGAAAAGAGTCGCTTTAAATTCTCCTAGCTGCAAAAACTCTCCTAGCTGCAAGTCTGTCCCAGTAACAGCACGCCCATCACACATACCTGATGAGGAGGTGCATCCTCAACGTTTATATTTCACTTCGGATAATGAAGAGGAGCAAGTGGAACTGCCATTAAGGTATCTTGGCTCAGTGCCCGGGGCATAAGGTGAGGGCTCAGGATGTTCCCTGCTATGTCATGTGTTTTTCTTCCTTTGTCTGCACCTTCCCATCCTGGGGTGTCTGCAACTTCTCCCTCAGACATGACGAAGCAGGAGCCATGGAAGCACCAAAAATAAGCTCTTCCCTCAGCTCAGGCTCTTTACTTTAGAAAAGCTCTTTTATCCCTTGTGGCAGCTTGTCAGAATTAGAATCAAGTGACCTTAAATGTGTTTATCTTTTTATTATGCAATTAGCCACATCACAATGTCCTGTGATTTCTTTTTGTGACTTAATCCTTTTAACTGAATTACAGAGCTATCCTAGAAACAGACTCAGTAGGAACTTGGGAATAACAATAATTACAAACCTCCTGAGCTTTCCAGTCTCCCAAGTTAATGTTTTAATTAGCTATTGGTACTTAATTCACTCCTAGAGGCAGTTCATTTAAAAAATTGCAAAATCATTCAAAAGTTATTTCAATCTTTGAATCGGAATATGAAATCAATGCCTAAAATATCTAGAAAGTTCATGCTTTTCATTCACATTTACACAATGAGTTTCAGAGGGAAAAGGAAGAGAAAGATGGTTTTCATTTTACACGCAGTTTTTCAGTGCATCACCGAATAAATCCAGTGCTTAACAGCCCCACCTCCTGGTGAAAAAGCAATGAGAAAACAAATGTTTTACTGGCAATGTTTTCTGATCTAGCTTACATAATGGAAATGCTTTTGTTTTTTACTTTTGCGTGACAGCTCTAGAGCAAGTTTAGAGCTTTTCCTTTTTTTTTTTTTTTAATTTGTAGTCCTTCTTTTTTTCTCTCTTTTCACAAGGATATTATACTCTAATAACTGCTTTTCTCCTTCATGTCTCCTCCAAAACAGATGAAAAACACACTCTCTGATTTTTATGCCTCCCCATAGACAAATCCAAAGCTACAAATCAGGAAAACCCCAACAGGATCTGTGAACCTCTGAAGCTATTCTTGGGTACAATGTCTCCAGGAGATAAAACATGAGACCACAAGGAATTCCAAGATGGTGTAAATCTTGGAGAATAAATCATTATATGTCAGGAAACCATTATCCAGTAGCATGGATGAGCCTGCATGTATCCTAAGAAAGGACACTTCCCATGTGATTCTTTCCTGGGTCGAAATCTAGGTTCCCACTTAATTTTTTTCACAATAATCTCCTAATAGTGTATTCTGATACCTTCTATCCTCTTTCATTGATTCCTTGCCTCCAGAAGCAGACTTATAAAATTTCGATAAACCCAAAATAGTTAATAACAAGAAGAGGACTGCCAGCACTTGGGAGATGAAAACAGCCTACATTCAATACTTGGAAGCATCATGAGGACAATGAAAAGGTCAGTGACTTCATTGCTAAACAGAGCATGCAAGGAAGGAGCACGGCATGCGCGTGAAGAGGAGCTGGATGCTTCACCATGAGAAACTTTCAGTATAAATCATGAGCAAGTTCGATTAAGATCTGCCAGTTTGACTTTTCTGATTCAGTCTCTGCTTCAACCTCTGCACCATCGTTAGGCTTGCCAGCACCTGTCTGCTCCAGCTGCCTGTCAGGCCACCTCTTCCCCAGCATCAGGATTCCAGCCCTGTGGCTGGCCCTGCAGCATCTTGCAGAGTGGAGACTGTGCTTTTCTTTGTGCTGCCTTTGGAGCAGGGCTTCCCAAGAGCAGGAATTATAGAATCATAGAATACCAAAAAGAGTATGCTCCTGTCCATGCACAGGACACCCCAAAAATGACACCATGTTCCTGAGAGCATTGTCCAAATGCTTCTTGAGCTCTGTCAGGCCTGGTGCTGTGACCACTTCCCTGGGGAAATGTTCCAGTGCCCAAACACCTCTGGGCGGAGAACCTTTTCCTAATATCCAGCCTAAACTTCTCCTGACACAACTTCAGGCCATTCCCTCAGGTCCTGTCACTTGTCATCAGAGAGAAGAGATCAGTGCCTGCCCCTTCTCTTCCCCTCACGAGGAAGCTGTAACTGCAATGAGGTCTCCCCTCAATCTCCTCCAGGCTGAACAGACCAAGTGACCACAGCCACTCCTCATGTGGCTTCCCCTCATGGCCCTTTGTTGCCATCCTTCAGATGCTCTCTAATAGCTTTATATCTTTTTTATATTGTACCACCCAAAACTGTCCCCAGGACTCGAGGTGAGACCACCCCAATGCAGAGCAGGACAATCCCCTCCCTTGCCCGGCTGGCCATGCTGTGCCTGATGCCCCCAGGACAGGGATGTCCCTCCTGGCTCCAGGGCACTGCTGACTCGTGTTCAACTTGTCATCAACCAAGACCCTTTCTGTGGCACTTCTCTCCAACCTCTTATTCCCCTGTCTATCCACACATCCAGGGTTGCCCTGCACAGGTGTAGAATCCAGCAGTTGTTTTTGTTAAACTTCATAGGGGTGGTGACTGCCCATCACTCTAATTTTTCCAGGTCTCTCTGCAGTGCCTCCACCTATCTCCTTCATGCAGCCTCCTGGGCAATTGGTGTCTGGTAACAAGGCATTTATTTTCTAGAATTAAATGTGAATTAGACTTATCAGGGAATGCATTCTAAAACAGCACAGAGACCAGGAAGGTTGTGCTTTTATAGGTATCATTTGGTGCATTTCTATCGGAATCTATCCAGCAGTAATATGTTTTATTTACCCACCCTTCTGTCGGGTTGAAATGCCTCCTCTAATACTTTCCAATAATATGCCCTTAAATACTAATCAAAATCAAGCCTGAAGTTGCAACACAACACATTAGCATGTGAAGGAAATATTCTCTGCTCATATCTGAAAGGGGCAAACCAGCTCTGGTTGCAGCGTTTGGTTCCACATAATCGCTATTCCACTCACAGTCTCAACAAAACGCTGCATTGCATTTCAGGCACCATTGATTGCTCTTGAGATGGTTATAAAAAATCAATTGTGGGGTTTTGTTCTAGGGAAAAGTGTAAGAGATGTAAAAGGAGTACATGCCAGGATTTAAGAGGAAATGCACATGGTTGAGAGGCACAAGAGAGTCATGGGGTCACAGTTTCAAAGACTGAAGCCCCATCTAACCAGGTCATTTCTGTTGTTCAGATCTCCCATCACAGGTTGCTTGAGGCTGCCTTGAGGGGTCTCCTTGCTTTGTTCACCTCCTTTTCAATGTATCGACAGCTATCTCTGGTTTGCAGCTCGTTCTGGTTTAAAAAGTAAATTAAGTCACCGGGGAGGAAGAGAGAGGGGAGAGAAGATATTTGTGCACATTTCTTCAGATTGAATTGAACCTTCTATATGGTTTAAAAGGTTACCTGCAGAAGGGAATAAGAATGTTATTGGGATGTGGACTTCAGTTCTGCCAGCTGCTAAATACACAAGTGTACAAAACACTCTGGTGCTTAAATAAATTAACCAAAATGGGCTAATTTGATTCATCTCTCACAGAAGCAAATCCTGAGAGTATTCCACCTTATCTACTTTACCTGCAATATTTACCCCCAGTGCAAGAACCAAAATGAGGTCCCTTGATCAATTCAGACCACACTGGTGGAGAATGAAATCCATTTAGGACTGAAATAACTGGTAAAGGTGACTCTCCTCTCAGTGACCACAGCACAAACCACTTTCACAACAAATATTGGACTCTGAAAGTGTCATCAAAGATATTTAGGAAAAGAGACTGAAAATGAAGGATATATTCTCTTATCTCTTGCTGGACTATTCAGGGAGATTGTAGCATTCCTTCCATGCTGCACTTAGCCATATGAATAAAAGAGTTTGTTTTTTCAGGCTGTCAGGGAAGAACCTCTCAGGGAGCAGTAAATTCACACTAAACCACTCTGCTGGTGCCTGGGGCTGGTACAGGGGTAATAGTGGAAGGACTCAAGAATTTAAGGAATTAATTTGAAGGCTGCATATAAGTGAAGCAAAAAAGAATATCTGAAAAGAAAATGTAATTATCAGTATGCCTTGTAATGTAAAGCATCTGAAACACAAACAGGAAAAGAGTTTATAACTAATAAACTAAGAAACATACATATTTTTTTTCTCAATAGAGTGTGTATAATCTTGCAAAGTAAGTGATTAATAAATTGTTCATGAGCAGCTCACTGCAGTATTGGACCTTTGAGCTGTGTAAGATTACTACATGAAAAGCATGGGGACTGCTATGTGGACTCAACCAAAGTAAAAATTTAATCAAAGGAATTGCTGTGTGAGTGAATTCTGTTGCAAATAAACAATTCATGCAGTTTATTATTACACGCTAAATACCTTTTAATAGTTGCTTCCTAGTATTCACTTCTTTGGGCTTACTATTTCATTCACAAATGTTTTTTGTCATGCATTTAAGTTGAATGTTGATCTACTGCAATTTTTCACTGAGAAAATACAATTAATAAATTAGTTTTTATCAATAATTAATATGTATAAATAATAGATAAATGTTAATAAATTAATAATACAGGCTGTAGGCAAGAATTGAAAGCAAATACTAAGTCGATTCATTCAACGTGGAGAAAGTATTAAGAAGGATTAGGAGACCAGCGCTGCCAGTAGAGGTTTCTATGACTTTGAGGAAGCTCTGTCACTTTAGGATTTCTTTATTTCCACTTTTGATTCTACATTGACTTTGACTTATCTTAATGATAATTTTTTCTCAGCTGTTTCCCATTTCTAACCTTGAAATGTTACAGGACATTTTAGAGGATTTCCAAAACCCAACCTTTCCTTGTAAATCTAATGAGAAAACAGTGATGTTGGTAGCAAAACTAGTCAGCTTTCCTCAACAGAACAGAAAGATTTTGCTATGAAGTCCCAGGGATGGAGGATCAGGAGCTGTGTTCTGCTGACTTTCTTTTTAACATTTTTTCATTTTTAAGATTCTGTAACAATCCCTCCAGAGTTTCACACTGTGAAAGATATCAACAGGCTAAATGAAGCAATGCTTTGATGGCTTTAAGGAATTTGGATATGCTAGGCAAAAATTTCACCCTCCTTTCCAACCTGGACTGGCCTGTTTTCTTGGGTTTGAGAAACAAGTAGTTTAAATAAAATTTAGATAAAACAATCTTTCTTCAAACAGCAGTGTATCAGATAAAATTCTCTTTCTCCAAGCTGTTCTGTACCAGAACAAGTAACTATGAAGTTGTAAGAAATGGTTGTTCCATTGCACTGTTGCTTTTCTCACCGGCTATGACAAAAAGAAACTTTTCATGCTGGATTGCCATAAGCATTTTCCTGTCATGTTATCTTACATTAGTTCAATCTATTAACTAAAAATTTCGGTTGTTTTTCAGTATCGAAAAGAAGAATCTTTTTAAATTTGACCCTCCTCCAAGAGCAAATATATGCAGAGCCTGGTTTTAGACTAAGCAGACAGATGAGAAGGGCAGCATATTGTAGAGAGAAAAGTAGCCTTGGGAAAGGCTGTTTGCAGCCCCATTTCCAGCACACATGTAAGGAGCTGTGTTATTCAAGCAAAACAATTTGTTTCATGCTCTGAAGTCAACCAAAAACTTTTGAAAGTTGGTATGTGAAGTTTGAATTAGAAAATAAGAGAAGGAGAACAGCTCAACCAAGAGTTAAAATCTTTAAATCTTCTCTAATTTAATTTCAGACAAAATTAAAAGGATTCGAGAAGAAAATAAACAAAGAGAATTTTCCAAAGACTGAGAGAGATGTGTCTAAGATATTCCTGTATGGAAAACCATGTCAGTCAGGAGATTCCTTCAGATGAAAATAGTTTCAGGCTGCAAGATTCTTAACTAAGAGGTCTGTTCTTATGCTTTTATGGTCTGAAAGAAGGAGTTAACAGTAGGAGGCAAAAGAAATTAAGTAGTGATACAGAAAAATGAAGAAGCCTCTTTCCAGCAAAATCACTCCTGTGCATGTGCAGTCATGGCCTCTCACAGCTCTCTTCTTCACCCTGTAACATTTTTAAAGTTCTAGGACTTTTTACTTTCCAGTCTTACATTTGCTTTAAAGGGATGGGTAGTGTTGTGTGGCTTGTAGGCTGCATGAGTGAGCACATGAAATCATTCAGGCTGCTCTGTGCACAGCATCTGTCGCCTACTTGCCTGTGATTGCTGTGGGTGACACTCCCTGCCGTGGGGACCCAGGGCTCCTGCACCAGCCCAGGCTGTCACCAGCAGCGAGGGATCCATCAGTGCAGTGACCAAGGGTCTGCGGGAGAGCTGAGGATGATTTCACTCCAGATGAGAGGATTGCCCAGATTATGTTTTTGTCTTGATGCCTGTGGATTTTAAAGCTTGATTATCACCCTCTGTTTTAAGGGCTTACTCCAGTTAATTTCAAAGCTTAATTCCATTTTTGCTCAGCTCAGAAAAATCTTTCCTTTCACAAACATAGTCTATCAGAGAAAGCTGTGTTCCATGACTTAGATAGAATGTGGTGAGCCAACTGCTGCTGTTATTACTACAGGGCCTTGCCAGCTTTCTTACTTCTTGCTTTCCTTTTTAATTCATTATTTATATACAAAGAAAAGTATCTAATCTAATCAAAATATTAAGACTCTGCCTGTGCTTTTTACTGTCTCTTTTTTTTCCTTTCCAACTTTTCAGAAATGCTATTGCTGTTTTATAACAAATCTCTCACCATGACAGTCAAAAATTAGGGAAGGCAACACATGTTCCTATTCTGTTCTTGAGGGAATTATCTTTTATGTTTTTTTCCTTTATAGGAAATTCTTCTCCATTCTTTTCTAAAAACAGAAGATTAACCATGATTGTAGGTGTCAGGCAAGAAATAATTAAGCATACAAGTGTATCAGAGGAGAATTCTGGGTGATTTCCATTGAATGTTTTCTCATCTGACTGTTTTTCCTTCTTTCAGACCCCCCTGTGAATCAGTGTTTACTGCAGGCACTCCTTTATTTGGAATAAATTCCAGAAAGTTTGTAAGGAAAAATGAACTATGACTTAATTCCCCAAAATAATTGCTTTCAAACCTTACTAGAATTTTTGAATGGGTGAATTGAACTTAAATAGATTTTCTGTATGATGAACAGGAAGGGCACAATATCCTCTTCTGTGCAGTGGAACGTGTTCTCAAAACCAGAAAATTTGTCTTTGAAATGTCAGATGCTATCCACAAGCCCTGACATTCTTTTAGACACAAACACCTCTCTATAATAGATATGATTATTTTTGTTGCATTTGTTGATACTGTCCAAAATCAACATGTCTTGAATTTAAAGGACACTTACATTGGTACGATCATTGTGGCTCAAGTAAAACATGAATGATCTCGAATGAGCCTTCTAATCTTCTACTGTCATCATGCTCAAACATTATGACACAGTGCTTAGAAAAGAAGTAGACAGATAAGAAAGCTGGAATCAGCAAGAGATTTCTGAGCTACCACTAACGATATGAGCAGGGTCCAGCATGACAAGAACTCAATCTAGAAGTGGGAGTATTGGTAATTAGTAATTAGTAACTAGCCATCAGTAGTTAGTAGCCATCATTACTAACTAGCCATCAGTAATTAGCCACTTCTGGATGTTTCAAGTACCTTACAGCAACTGACAGTTGTAGATATACAAATTTATCTGTGATATTTGTTCCGCAGTGTTAGCTGTTCCCTGCTGGAGGGTGATTTTATTCCTGGAAAACTTGTGCCTTGACAATGGTATGATTGATCTAGCACCAAAAAAGCATCCTGTGTTTCACCCGCAGAGAAAGTGAGCAATATTTCCTGGTAGAACTAGTAGATATTCCTAATTTTGTTGACCTGATCTGGAAAATGAACACTTTTCTTTAGGTACAGACTATTTTTCTTCTTTGGCTCTTTTGCAAGATCATGACCATTCACGCACTAAGCTCTGCAAAGGTCAAGAACCCAGCTAAGTTCCCTGGTGGCACACTCTCCACGAAGTTGGAGGTCAGCCTCTCTGACATTGATACGAATCAATTCTGTCATTACTCATTCACCTCCTGCATCCTACAGCAGCTTTCCAGGGTCACACAGGAAATGTGGAGCAAAACTAAGGATTTAATGAAAAACTAATTTTTAGCTCTGATTCAAGCTCTGAACCAGAAAACAAGCATTTCTCTTCTTGACCTGTTCTGAAAGTGCAAGTCAATAGCTTGAGTACTTTCATATATACAACAAATACAATAGGAAATGGGAATTGGAAATGAAGGTTAACATTCCTACTGCTTCCATTTGTTTCCTTTCTTTGTCTTCTAGATGAAAACAAAATCCAACTACTGCTTTATAATAACAAAACTTTTACTGTGAGTAGAAAACTTTGGGATGAATAAAAGACAAACCTAACAAAGACAATTAAACCTCACTAGATGTGCTTTGAAGGGTATTGTTAGCTGGGTTATGAAATTCTGTGGAAGTTCTCCCATCCACAAAACAAATGTCTTGCAATCAGCTTTCGAACCATTAATGTTCTCACCTTCAGTCAGTTACACCTCATAAAAGCAGCCTGTAGCTTTTGTGGAATGAGTGTGAGAGCAGGCAGTTCTCGAATATGAAACAAAAGATGGAAGCCTGGCAACAATAAGAGATTTTCAAATAATGGAGCAAATTCACTGGAAAGTATTTATTGATTGTACTTTTCTTTCATCTAGAGGTGCATATAAGTTAGACAAGGTTGGCAGAAAAATGTTATATCTTTCATTGTGTCAGCTACTAGAGGTGGAAAAAAAGATAAATTATTAATCTCTTGGCCCTTTTCCACGTCAGCTCTTCATGTTATGTTGTTAACTTCTATGTCATCGTGGCAATGTCATTATAACCCAGGTTCCTAAGGATATTACATAGCCAAGGTTAATTATTGGCACAGTACTGCCTACTTCAATCTGGTGAGGGTATGAGGTCTTACAGGTAGAATTATTCAGCGCTTGGTTCTCTATGTCCAGCTGGAGTTATGTCAGTGACACAAGTTTACTGGCATAAAGCAAAGAAAAGATTTGGAGCTGCATGCAGAGAGGAAACAGGAGCGCTAAAGGGATTTTATTTCTCTATTTATCTCCTCTCTGTTGAAATCAAACAGCCCTAGAGAAACATTGAAGATTTACCATAAATCTATGGAAGCAAAGTTTGATCAACACAGAAAATAATTTGTATTTGTGGATGTACTTGTGTGAGCCTACCCTCTGCAAAGCTTATTGCATACTTGTTTCCCTCTGAACTGGCTTAATTATTCCATTATTCAATTGTATCATTTAAATATGTGGGTTGATCTGTGCTAGAAAATCTTTGAAATTTGTTTTCCTCAAAATGTGGGCACTGGAGCATTATAGTGATATAAGAAAATCAGATTCAGTCTTGTGAGCCTGCTTGCTTTGAATGAAATTCTGCTGTAAATACAAGAGTCAAATGTGGTTGGGAGAATGTTTTTGCTGCGGATATGGCCTGTTTTGTATTTGTTGCTGAACACACGTAGGCAGAAGAATTCATGCTGCACTGCAGTAAAACCTAAAATGCCATTAGATTAAATGTGTGACAGCAGAAGAAAGGATCAAACTCCAGGATTTTTCCATGAAAAATAAAGACATTCAAATTAAATAAATGACCTTTTCATTTTACTTATTTGGTTATGGATTTTGTCAAAGAAAACCATTGTTTTAATTCACTTATTCTCATAGAGATGCATCCCAGTGGTGCCGTATAGCCTTTCTAATGAATCCCTTCTTCTGTCGCTACAAGACCTGAATCTGTCAAATATTTTTATTCCTATTCTATATTAAAAAATCCTGGTTTCATGCACAGATTTATTTTCCTTTTCCTGTGAACCATAGTGATTGATTGACTGTGACCAACACAGTGACTTATTTCCTTGCTAATAATTGGATATTTGCAAGACATGGTGAAAATTTGGAGAGGGGGAGAGAGGCAGAAGAATGCTCATGAAAGGAGATCAGTATTAAATGAGGACAACTATGGAAAACCCTGAGATTGACCACTATGTTTCAGTCCTTCCTAGCTTTCAGTCATGCATAAATATTCACCTTCTAATGAAGTAGAAAGGGGGAAAAGATATGTTCCCTTGCCCTTCACACTCACTCCAGCATAATTCCACTTGAAGTTGTGTGTTTCTTTAAAAAGACAGTATAGTTTCCAGGTGCCCTAAACCTTGCCTGAGTGATATGTAACTGTGAGGCTGAAGCTGTCACATGGAGCAATTTATATCTCTTGCTTACCTACACCCTTACAAACAGACAAAAAGAAATCTCACTACATCCAAATGCCAATCCAGTAAGAGGAATGAAAGCCAGAGCACAGGAAGGTAGAATTATATCTGAAAAGTCACTGATTCTGACATTTTCATCTAGAAGTCAGCCAGTGGAAATTTCAAATTGGATGCCATAGGTAATGCACATTCGTAGGAATTTGTACTGGCTAGTCATGGAGGAGGAACAGAAAGACCCTTTTAAAGTTTATTTACTAACTTTATTTTTTACTTCCATACCCATCACAAGAGAAAGCAAGAGGGGAGCGCTGTATCTTGATGTGGCTGTTAGACTGGGGAAAACTGGAACAGATACAAAAAGTTGTTATGAAAATAATTAGAGGACTGAAGTACTTGCCTTCCTGTGGGAGACCTGAAGAACTGAATCTTCTCTGCTTTTCAAAAGATGATCAAGAGATGAATTGATTACAAAATGTTTGCATTAATGAGGAGAAAATAGAACTCTTTCATCTAGCGGAGAAAACCATAACAAGAATTAATGACTACAAGCTTCAGCCACACAAATTGAAATAGGAAATTTGGCACATATTTTGAAAAATGAAGTTGATTAGCCAATAGTTTAAAATTCCTAAAGGAGAAGCTGCACACTTTGGTTACTGTTGGATGGTAAGTTAAAACTGTGTGTAGAATTACAAGTTGCAGGTCACTGGATCATAGAATCATAACACCTGTGCCACGACATGCGAGCTCCGAGCCAGGACACAATTGTGCTTTGTGTCTGTGGCAGTGCCCATCTCCACCACTGCTTGGTCCATCTCCACCACTGCTTGATCCACCTTCACCACTGCTTTCTCAATCTTCTCCTTTCCCCCAACAGCCCCTGTCCTTGGATACCATTAAGACTGTGAAATGTAGATCTGGAAGTCCACATTTGAGATTTTTCTTCAAAGAAAAGGACTTTAGTCAAGATTGTTTAAACCTTGGTCCTTCTTCACTTGCACTAATGTGTCATAAGACCATGTTTTATGGGATTTTCCAATAAAACATGGGGGTTTGCATTAAACCTTTGGTTCAGACTTTGGGTTTGATGTGACGACAAGGCCATGGCTTGGCATAACCACCCCTGTCAAGCTGCAGGCCAGTGCCATGGATGCTTCCTTTGTTACCTCAATTCTATTTGTACCCACTGACATCCCAAGAAGACAAGCAATGAAACAGTTGGCCTCAGGCAACAGAGGGAAGTTGCTGTGCAAGCGCTCCACTGGTGATGTGATCAGTGATAGGCTCTGCTATTCCAGGGGTTTTGAACTTCACTGTCATATAACCAGGTTCAATGCCAAGTCCTGTTTCCTTGAGCAGCAGCTGGTGGTAGGCTCTCCTTTAGACTGAACCAACAAAATTCCTCTGAAAAAACCACACTTGTGTGGTCCAGATTGCTCCAAAGAAACCTCTCCTAAGGATGAGATTGGGACTTGCCGTGCTGGACATATAGCCCTCTAACGCCATCCCAGCAGATTTTCCATCCTCCTGCATCATCATATGTTCTCATGCCACACTCTAGGCCTGCCAGACATTGAAAATAGGGTAGTAGGACCATGGAGGCATATGGGATTGTACCAAGAATTATGGAACGACAATAGAGCAATTTCACTGCAGAGACACAGCCCCCAGCTGTGAGTTGTCCCTGCTCTGCAGTACTTGACCTGTACATCAGGTATTATTCCACAGAGCGTACACATTTTAACAGCATATGCAAAACCATCTGTGCTATGTTGTAAACACCAAAGGACTAGAAAGAGATCATATCTACAACTGCTGCTGTAAAGGGAGTCTGTGAGAAAGACAAGTTTGTTAATGAGAGAGTTTGTGTCCTGCTTTAGCTGGGATAGAGTTCATCTTCTTCCTAATAGCTGGTGCAGTGTTGTTTCACATTGAGGAGAATAATGTTGACATAATCATGATGTCTTGCTTGGTGCTGAGCAGCGCTTACCCTGAGTTAAGGACTTTCAGTGTCTCATGTTCTGCCAGTGAGCAGGTGTGTAGTAAGCCAGAGAGGAGAATGGCCAGGACAGGTGACCTGAACTGGCTAAAGGGACATTCCACACCACAGAATGTCAGGGTCAATGTATGAAATGGGAGGAGCTGGTCAGGAGCTGCTGATCACTGCTCAGGGATGGGCTGGCTGTTGGTATGTGGGTAGTCAGATATTTTATCATGCATCACTTGATTCTCTTGGGTTTTATTCCTCTCTTTCCTTTTCCTTAATAATAATAATAATAATAATAATAATAATAATAATAAATTTCAATTAATTAACTTTTCTTATCTTAATTCAGGGCTTTTACAATTTTCTGAATCTTCTCCCCATCCCACCATCCCATCAGCAGCACGGGGTGGGTGGGGAATGAGCAAGCAGCTTGTGGCACTTGGTGTCTGTCTGGTTAAACCATGGCAGACAGTCACTACAGTAAGGACATCCCAAATGGAAGAACGCATATTGAAGTTGAGCATCCCAGTACTTTTTCAGAGGCCAGTTATTTCTTACAAGAAATTAATATCACCTAGATCTCCGTGGAAAAGATGGCTACCAAAAAATTACGTGATTTATCACCAGTGAGGATTAGAGTGGCACGATTAGGATGGATGATACCTGAGCTTTTTTCAGTTTTGGTGGGGTTTTTTCAACCTTTTGTCATCTCTTACACATTTCTAGTCATTCAGACAGATCTTATGTGTTTTGTCATCCTTGACTGGTATGGCATGGGTAATAAAATTGAATAAGGTATCAGATAACAATTCTGAATTGCCAGGCAGGTCCCAAAACAGATTGCTCAGAAAGGCTGTGGGGTCTCTGTTTCTGGAGATATTCAAAAACCATCTGGATACAATCCTGTGCCATGTGTTCTGGGATGATCCTGCCTGAGCAGGGAAGTTGGACCAGATGACCCACTTCCAATATGAATTATTCTGTAATTCTGTGAAAATGCTAGGATTTTATGCTGATTATCCTACAGATGCTTTCATGTCCGAGAACCCAGCATTTCTAATAAATGCATGGATTTCCTGAAACTGTGACAGTGTATATTTACTAAGTTTCCCTTTAAAAAACAAAATTCAGGATAGAAAATGGTTGACAGTGTTGTGAAATCAGCAACAAGTAGACTCGTCTATGAAATGATAAAGGTGTTACTAGAAGTGTCACGAATTCTGCAGTAGGAATTTCAAAGAGCTGAGATGCCAGGACCTGCAGGTCCAGGCCAGAGGAAAACACTGAATTATGTAAAACAAAAATAAACTTTATTTCTTGAATCCAGCATACATGCAATTTCAAGTTACAGACCACAGCTATGAAGAATTCCCAGAAAAAAAAAAAAATCCAGGGATTCTTTCACTAGTATCCACACAGTTCCTGTGGGTAAGTAAATGAACTGCAGCTGGTGAGAAGGTGCAGGCCTTTCCAGTTGGTTTTCCTGGCCTCATCTTGTTGTCATCTGCTCCCCTTTCATTTTGCAATTATTGTGCAAACAGCAGCATGCAAATGTGAGTGCAGTAAAGCTGGGCATGGATTTGACTCTGGAAGTAACGACTCTATCCTTATTCCCAAGCCACACCTGCTGAGTCAAGATTTTGAGAGGGTCTAATGAGGCATGAGGTGGCCTCTGAAGAAGCCACAGCAGCATGAGCCAAGACATCAGGTCGTGGCAGGAGGAAATGCCAAGAATTCAGGGTGGCACTGCAGTTCCTCTGCTTGCCAAGCGCTCAGGCTCCTTGGCACGGGGGGAGCTGAGCAGCAGCTGTGGAGGGCACTGCTCCATGAACTCAGCCAGGCCAGCTGGTGTCAGCTGGGCTAGACCTCTCTCCAGTGTCCCGTGATCCTTGCAGAGCAATGGAGGGAAGATTTCCAGTCAGGAAGGATCTCAGCTTGGAAAGACGGGCAGAAAATCTTGCCAACTGCATGGTGGGGAACCAAAGCCATGTTTGACCTTCTCTGTGTTTGCCATCCAGAGAAAGTCTAGGCTAAGTCTAATATCTGTGAAATTCTGCAGGGAATTATCCTCTCAGAGCCCCTAACTCACACAGCAGAGAGAGTTAAAGTTACCAGATACCAGCTAATAAAAACAATCTTCTTTCTGTTCTCAGCTGTACTTTCATGTTGGTCGTAAAAATGTAACGCTTAACAGAGAAGCCAGAACAGATGTCCATGAATGTTGATTTTATCTTTCTTCACCATCAGACCATCTTCATTTGTAGCACAGATCCAGCAATGATATCATGTTTTGGTATCTTCAAATCAAGTTTGGATGACTTTTTGAAAGAAACATTTTTTGCCAGACACACCAGATTCAGTGCAGAGATAGCTAAATGAAGCATTATGGTTGAGGAAAAAATTATTACCCTACTCATGTTTTTAACTAATACTAAGTGCACCTTTGGTTTTTATTTTAAACTATGCAATATTTCATGTGTTCCCCTAAAACCAAAATGAAAAAAAAATAGAACCATTATTTGACCACATGCAATAGCACAAACATCTCAATGTTCTTGTGCATGCCAAATATCAGTATTTTAAAAACAAACTCATATTCAACTTATGTTTTGGGTTGATTGTTATAGTTTGTTTTAATTACTAGACTGGCAAAACAACTCTGCCCAGGAGTACACTCTGGGCAGATCTGAGAAGTGAGAAGATAATGGTGCAGAGAAAACAGAATTCCTGTTCAGTGAAAAAAAACTCAATGAGATCTTTTTAACAACCCACCTTATTACATTCATCAAGTAGAAAGCTGAACAAAGGATGCCAAGCAATCAGCAATAAGAAGTTTTATTGGAAATACAAAATTATGGAGCAACATTACATTTACTTGAATTCCTCCTATTGGCACCTCACTTTTTAATCAATACTACCAAACAGACACTCTCCTGGGAGAGATGCCTGTCCCCTCACCTTCACACTAAACCTCATCTCAGGGCAGATAATGAGTTCTGGAATTAGCTGTAGAGCTCATCCAAGTAGATTATCCACTTTCTCCAATATGTGACCTGGCTGCCTGTGGCTTCAGCCACTAATGTCCATCTTTCTTTGAAACCTTTCCATGGTTTCAGAGCCACAGGCATGACCTTGTAGAACTTGTACTATTAATGAAATCATTAGTCTTGTCATAGGAGCTGATCCTTAACTTGCAGACATTTCAGTTTCCTAGGCTCAGAGTCATTCATGCAAATGACAGCATGACACAGAAACGCAGTGGCTGTTCATTCAAAGAATAAAAAAAACACACTTAATTTCACTGAGAAGAAGGAAGTTCTTGTTTTGACACTGCTCCAAATATAAAGCCTTTTCAGTTCTTCTTTTCTTTATTAAAGCAATAGATCATGACATTTAAATGACTGATGAAAGAATGTATTTTACTTTTATTTTTCTATTATTGAGGATTAATATGAGTAACGATCTTAGAGATACACTTACTAAAGTCTCCTATTCCTGTGAATAGCAGTAGTAGTCTTCGTGTGAGCAGGGAAGGCTTCCTGCACATTGCATGAAGATTTCATTTTATTATTTTGGTATATTAACATGATTTGTAGAAAGGGAAAAAAAGTAGTGCTGAGAAATGGGGATGGAACACAGACACAGTAGGGAGGTGGGAGGAAAATTTGGTGATTTGTGCCCTTTCCTCAGAAGCTCTGAGAAACAGATGTGATCAGAGGGGCTCCTGGTCAGACCTGTGTATGTGACTTGCTGCCTACCTTTAGAGAATATGGTTC
Organism: Acanthornis magna; assembly: GCA_036785705.1. NCBI lineage: Eukaryota > Metazoa > Chordata > Aves > Passeriformes > Acanthizidae > Acanthornis > Acanthornis magna. Next base: position 7,151,360 of record JAWUZG010000119.1, on the reverse strand, counting down.
ACCCAGAAGGACAGGCTCTTTTGGTATCTAAAATGATTCAATATTCAAAACAAGCATTCAAAAGGTTTTATACAAATGCCTGTCTCCTGATTTCTGAAAAAAAAAAAAAACACCAAGCTGACTGTGGAAATGAGCTTTAAAGTTCCAACCTTTTTTTGTAAAACATGCACATCTAGAGTCAAGTACAACTGAATTTGTGACTTCACTGTCTCCTTGGTTAAGGTTTGTGTGCAGACTGAGCATCTGGATCCCTCTATCCACAGAGAATCAGTGGCAAGCCTGGCTGCCTCCAGATTTTGCTGTGCAATTCTGTGGGCCTGTCTTTCTTATTAGAGCTGTGTGGTTATTTATAGATCAGTGGCTGAGACTGGTGATCCACTCGCTGTGAAAAGGCATACCAAGCAGTGCCGGCTGAAAGTGTTGTATTTAAGCTTTTTGATTGCAAGGGCTGATGGAAAATTGAATTTTTAACAAGCCTTTTGGGGGGGGGGGAAATCATGTTTGTTTTTCAATACAGCTTTAACATTGGAGAACAAAATTTTCCAAAAGATGCAATAACTAAAAGTTTTCTGTTTCAGAATTTTGTCAGAGTACCTTTGTTAGAGTACATTACAGTGACTGTGATCCAACTGCATCGTTCCACTTTTCTCTGACAAACTGCATCTCCTGTAATTCACTGAAACTGGGAAGATCCAGAGTACACTGATGAAGACCATGTGATCCATCAGTGAAGACTCAAAACAGACTGCTATTGTACAGCAAAGTGACATACATACATCAATGCTGTGAAATTTCTAACTGTTAAATACCCTGGAAATATTTCCAAACTCAAATATTTCTGTTCTCTACAACTATGTTTATTCTTATAATTTAAAAACCAAACCAAACCAAAATATCCAAACAACCAAACAACTAAAAAACCCTGAAAAATTAACTGCTGATGTTGTAACAGGCAAAGGGGCAGAAGGAAAACAGAGGTACAAAAAGGTGGAGGGATCTGACCCGAAGATTGAGTTTATTTTCAGGAACTCTTCATTGCTTGGGGTATCGCTGTGCTTCGCAAGCCCTAGGACTAGAAGCAGAGGGAGGCACCAGAGCAGGCTGTCAGGATGGAACATTAGTCATATCATCAGTCTATGCTTAAATAATTCCCATGTGTGCAGCTACACCAAGTTAAAGATACTGGGTCTTATTTTCCACTCTGCTCAATAGTTTTACGAAACCTTTGAAATTAAGTAATTGTCCTAATGTGTCATAGAAGAAAGTTAAACACTTTTCCTTTATTTAAAAAACCCAACTTGTAGTTGGCAACTCTGTACCTTTAAACACATGGATCAACCTTTGCATTTTGCTTGTGGAAAATAATGAACTGTGATTTCTTCTATAAGCCTGGAGTCATTTGGGAGAGGGAAGCAGAGATCAGCTGTCTTTGCAGAGAATGTCAGAGGAGTTTGTGGCAGCAAGCCATAGTGAGGAGGTTAAATAAAACCTCCATCATGAAATGTTTTGTTCACAGCACTAGAGAGAGATTAACATTAAAATTAGCAGGTCATTATGCTCCTTGGGGAATAGGTGTAAAGTTTACACTGATAAAAGTAGCTCTTGTAGAATCACATACACAGCAGAGCTGGCAAAGAAAAATATATCAGACTACAGGAGATAAAGAGGAATCATGATGCAGCCTTGTTATATCCTCCTCTTTCTCCTTGTGTGTACCTCACCTGCTCCTAGGACAAAAACCCATAAGAATTTCCAAGGAAGGGAATGATCTCTTATTACTCCAGAGGGGAAAGTGGGGAATGTGGAGATCAGTGGGATGAGCCAGGGGCAACAAGAGAGTGAAGGACTCAGTGTCTCAGCAGTGTCACCCTCACCTCGGCTGAGGGCACAGTTTTGTCATCTGACTTTCATCTCACCTGACAGTGATGTTCAGTTGTTTATCTCACACCTTTTCCCTTCACTCAGCCTTTATCCACTTCCACATGTTTATGTTTTTGTGTGCTTACTGCTGCTCCAGCAAAAGTCTAAAATGTTAAAAAACGACAGCCAAATGATGAAATAAAAGGTCATCTGTGATGCAAACAAGTTGTTTTGCCAAACTTGTCTCATATCATAATGTTATCTGCTGCGTTACCAGCTCTGCTTCCATCCTGACCAGTCAGATAATGAACCCCTTGTAAAACAGGCTCTCTCCTGTTTGCACGGAAAGCTGGATTTGGTTTTGAGCCACAGATGCAGGTCTTTACATGAGTGGAGTTGCTAAGCTACAAAGTTTAGTTGGTACCTAAGTTTCAGCAATCTTTACGAAAAAATAGCTGCTTAGGATAAATCTAGCATGGAGTCCTGCTCCCACTCACCTTTGTAGGGGCCAGCCATGGGCACACAACAGAAAACCACAGCAGCATCTTTTAGACTGTGAGAAAAGGCAACATTCTGGACATCAACAAAAGATTCTCAAATATCTCTTTTTGAAGGGACAGAAGCCAATACAACTATTTACTTTTTTCTCCCCAGAGAACACATTTCAACATGCAACACATTTCCACTGCAAGTGTTGGAGACCAAGAATGTAGAGAGAGGAAAGGAGGAAGAGTAGGTACCTATAAATAATATAACACAGAATAGCTGAGGTAAAGAAAACAGCAAAGATGAGGAAAGACAGATGAATTCTCAAGATACAAAGCTCAAGACAAACAGTAACTGTTAAGATCTAGGATAAAAGCATTACTCAGGCAGATTATCATACAGCTGTCTCCTGTGAGAGCTATTTCATCTTATTCTGAAGTATTTGACTCTGGCCCGAGTCCATAAGTGGATAAATGAGTTGACAAATGTTATTTCTGACATTGTGGTAAATCTTATGTTCCACAACCAGGACAGCTGGCAGGTTTTGAGACAGTCTGCTGGATTAGACTCTGTTCACACAAATCACTGCAAAGAAGCTGTGCTATAAAGTATTGCTACATCACACCTCTACTGTTATGCCAAGCTTCTTGAACTGTTTTTTTTTCCTCAAAGGACAGAATCCTGAACTCCAATGAATCTTGATTAAACTGAGTGTGGGTATGTTCATAAGGCAGATTTCTTGACTGAAAACACAGTGGAATATTTCGCTCAAATCTTTAATCTCAGCATCTCTTTGCTGCTGGGGCAGGCTTTCGAAGACACATGTGAGATGCATGATAAAGAATAGCACCTGCACTGAGCACCCTTGTGATAAACTGTGAGCAGTTTTCTGGCCAGGAAAAAATAAATTCTTTTATTGTAAAATCTTAATTTGCTTCATTTACACACTTTACATGTATGATATTTTTCGCAACCAGGGATTTTCCTCCTCTTTACTTTGTTCAGCAAACATTTCATTTCTCTCGTCAAAACTTCTTTTTGTGTGTGTACATGTATGTGTGTCTCTTTATCATTTTTCTATTCTTCCCACACTGTATTTTCTCCTGAAATCTACTTTATATTATGCCAGCTTTCTTTGTTGTTAAACATTTTTAGATTTTTCTCATCATCGTGGAGTCTTTTGCTAGTTTCTGATTCCCTGCTAGAAAAGACATTTGAGGATTCTTCTTTTCTTTTCAACACTTCATAGAAAAACCAAAAAGCACAGGGACTGATCAGGAAGAAAGGTCAGTTGCTAATAGGAAAGGTTGCATTACAAGTACTCTTCTACTCAGCACTGCTGCACCAATCGCAGCAAAGGACACGCCAGCGTGTCAGCTCCCCTTGTGTCCTGAAGAATGCTCCCTCCTGCTATCAAATCTCCCCATGCAAATAAGACTTCTGGGATGGTACAGAATAATTTCAAATAGACACAGAAGCTAATAAGAATTTTAAAAGACAGAATAAAAAATGTTTTGGAAAATAGCCGGAGGAGATCCCATCTGGGGTCCCCAGCAGAAGAAGGGAATGGACCTGCTGGAGGAAGGCCATGAAGATGATCAGAGGGCTGGAGCACCTCTCTTATGAAGTCAGGCTGAGAGAATTGGGGCTGTTCAGCCTGAAGAAAAGTCTTGGAGAAGGGAGTGCTTACAGCAGCTTTCCAGGACTTGAACAGAGACTATGAGAAAGATGGAGACAAACTTTTTTGCAGGGCCTGTTGGGATAGGAAAAGGGATAATGATATTAAAGAGAAGGAAGGTCTATTTAGATTAGATCTAAGGAAGACATTTTGTACAGAAACATCCGTGGCATAGGTTGCCCATAGAGTTGGTAGATGCTCCATCCCTGGAAATATTAAAGGTCAGACTGGATAGAGCTTTGAACAACCTGATGGAGTTGAAGATGCCCCAGTTCATTAGAGAAGGGTTGGACCTTATAGCCTTTAAAGTTTCCTTCCAACCCAAGCTATCCTATGATTCTACCAGAATCAAAGTTTAGATGTGCCTTGCTGTAGAGTGCAGACAGACAAGAGAAGGTTTAGGGTCTGGTATCATTTCTGGCAGCTACAGCAGGAGACAGGGAGATAACATATGCACTGCTTTTTTTTTGATTGTTTTGCATTTTCTTCACCCAGTCTCATGTGGCCTTGGGCTATCTGGGTAACTTGCTGTGCCTTGGATTCCCATTCCTAATTGCTGTTTTCCAACAAGTTGCATCGACCTGTGACATTTCCAAAGCAAAATGAATGGGAAATGCACTTAAAATTCAGTATGTGTCCTTAAAGCTCTATTAGTTACCCTTAGCTCTCACTTTCAATTTGAGGTTGGAAGGGCTTTAGAACAATTAAAACAAAACTCAGTTGAATTTAAATATTATTCTCCAGACTCCCAATCAAAACTGCACCCCTCTTTAATCCAAGTCCATGTCAGCTGAATTTTCACCACAGAACAACCTGTAAAAGAAATCTCTGAATTCAATACATAAAGTTTTAGTGTTTACAGCATTCCCAGGAGTGGGAATGGGAAGGGGTGGGTTAGGGTGGTTATAGTTCCATTTCACCTTCCATTCCTAAGGTGTAATGGGCTTGGGGACATGATTTTCAAGCAGCTAAGTTACTCTGCAGCCCTGTTACAATTTCATCTTCAAATTTATCTCTATTTTCTTCTTCGACAACAAGATATTCTCATTATTGATATATCAGCAACCTCCACATAAATTTTGTGGTACTGGGTGTTCTTTAAGAATACACAGTGATGGATTGATTGTGGATGGAAAGAAGGAAGAGAGGGAGAAAGGGAGGGAGGGAAAGAAACAGGGAAGGGAGGAAGGAAAGAAGGCAGGCAGGTGAGAAGTTAGTTAAATAAAAAATACTGGCAGTAAGAAACATTTTCTCATGCTTAGTTCTGCAAAACACCTGAAGTTCATATGTAAATTTTCTTTCATTCCAGCAGCCCTAGGTACAAGCTCAGGTGCCTTATGTGTGTGGCTCTTTGCAGGATGGCAGGGTAAGGGGATAACAACTGTATTGTCCAGGAGATATCCTCTCTGTTCTACAGTCATTCTAAAGCATGGTATCAAAGCATGGTTGTGAATTCCACTGTCTGAAATTATATGACAATTGTGAACACTTCCACATCTGGAGCATTTCTGGAGTTCCACAGATGCTTGCACTTAAATTTGAGCACACATGGAGTAGATCTGGAGGTTACAAGACAGCATCAGGGAGAGCTGGGGGCATGGATGACTGCCCATGAGGCACACAGAGAGCACTTTGGCTGGGTAAACAATTGGCTGATGAATATTTACCACATTTGGCTTTAGCTCACTCTCCTCCCTTTCTTTATTTAAATGTTGGAAATTTACTATGAAAAAGGCATTCCATGGAGGCATTTGCAGTTATAGGAAGACACTGGGAAAAGTAAATGTCTTTCATAGTCATAGAATTGTTTGGGTTGGAAGAGACCTTAAATATAATCTAATTCCATCCCACCTGACAGGGGATGGGACACCTTCCACCTGACCAGTTTGCTTAAAATCCCATCCCGCCTGGCCTTGAACACATCCAGGGATGAAGCATCCACAGCGTCTCTGGGCAAGAGTGCCTGTGCCTCACCACTTTAACCATAAAGAATTTTTTTCTTCATGTCTAACCTAAAACTGCCCTCCTTCAGTTTGAAGCCATTTCCCCTTGTCCTATCACAGCATAATAGAATCATAGAATCATGGACCATCCTGAGTTGGAAGGGATTCACAAGGATCATCAAGTCCAACTCCTGGCCATGTACAGGACCATCCCCAAGAGTCACACCATGTGTCTGAGAGCATTGTCCAAACATTTCTTGAGCTCTGTCAGGCTTGGTGTTGTGACCACTTCCCTGGGGAGCTGTTCCAGTGCCCAGCCACCCTCTGGGGGAACAACCTTTTTCTAATGTCCAATCTAAACCTCTCCAGACATAACTTCAGGTCATTCCTTGGGTCCTGTCATTGGTCACCAGATAGAAGAGATCGGTGCCTGCCCCTCTGCTTCCCCTCACAAGGAAGTTGTAACTGCAATGAGGTCTCCCCTCAGTCTCCTCTTCTCCAGGCTGGACAAGCCAAGTGACCTCCAGACCTCTGGACCCATCAGCATCTTCACAGCTGCCCTTTGGATACTCTCTGACAGCTTTATGTCTTTCTTGTGTTGTGACTCCCACAATTGCATACAGGACTCAAGGTAAAACTTGAGCTGAGCATGTAGTGAGCACTCACTAAATGTCCTTGTAAAAAGTCCCTCTCCGGATTTCTGGACAAGGATATTGTGTGGGACAGCATTAAATGTGATGAGGGAAGAGGAAGTGATGCCATCAAGGTAAATGACATCACTTACCCTTCACTCATCCACCAGTGCTGTAACCTCATTGTAGAAAACCATCAAGGCTGTCAGACATGATTTGCCCTTAGTGAAGGGCAAATTTGTTAATTTGTTGGTGATATTAAAACAGTCATGTCAAGTAGTAAGTGAAATATTATCTTTATGGAAATTAGACATTGTTATTGAGCTTGTTATTGAAGGGTTGGAAAGAAAAACTGGAGTTATCTTGGATTTCTCAGATGTACAGGGGTTTGATATTTTGTTATTTTCTTTTTTTATTCATATCATAATAATATCAGTACTATTTCTCTTAGAAAATGAATTTTAAAACAAGAAAGAGAATTTCTCAAAGGCTAAATAAATAGATCAGGGAAAACCCCAATCTATTTGTGATTGCAAGGGGTTTTTTTGGTTGTTATTTCTTTGTGAGGTTTTTTGTTGTTTTGGTTTTCATTTTTCTCATTTTGAAATAAAAATTCTCTCCAGAATCTATGCATGACAGCAATTCCACAATTTATCAAAAATCCTAGCAAAAGTGGACTACCAGCAAAAGTGGAGTACCTTTCCCTGTGTACAATTTCAATTCAACCTAGAGTACAAATATTTTTCTTATGCTCTTTTTTAAAATCACATGGAAATTAAACTTAGTGAAAATAAAATATGGGAAAGACCAACACACTTGCAAAATATTTTTTACTTTTTTTCATTAGTAGTATTAGTATTTTCTTAGCACTCATCCAAGTCTCCAGGCAAAAGAAAATGAGGGTCTTAACTCCCTCTAAAATCAGCCCTGGGAGAGACATTGGTCTCTTAATAACAGATCCTGATTTTTATTCCTCTCTGGGCATAAAATGGTGTGACTATTCCCTTTTAAAGATGCAGCAAATTTCCCTTTGAAGTCTGGTTGGCTGTGGACAGAGGTGTGTGCGAGGTAATGTGGGGGCTGTGGTGGGGTGAGATGTGGTCTCCTGCGTGTTCCGAGAACATCCCAATTCCCAAATAGATCCTTCCGGCCAATGCACTCGACACCGTGCAGGTACCTTTTCTATCACCCGTGCTGATGGGTGGCACAGACACACTCACACACCCCTGAGCCTTGGATAAACTCAGCTTTACCAGGAATACAGAACTCCAGAGGGCCCAGATGCGTGGATGTATTCCAGGGATTTACTCCCTGAAAAGAATCCATCAGCATAAGAGGGCAAGTTACTCTGCGTGACTACAGATATAGGGGTCAAGGTCCAATAGGATTAGGGAGGAGGCGGGGAAATACAATGGCAACCAGTGGGAAGAAGGGAGGGGTGGAGTGTGTGATACAATGAGAACCAATGAGGGGAAGGGAAGGGCGGAGTCAGGGACCAGGTCAAGGACAGTCAATGTAAGAAGGTTAACATAACCTTAGGGAGAGACCATTTAGCCAATACTCAGAGGGTATTTCACACCTCAGAGTTGTCCCACCAGTTTGCTGCTGCTGTGGGAACCTCTCGGCTTCTCTGAGATGGTTTCAGCCACTGCAGCACAGAGGGGAAATCTTCCTGGTGTTTTCTGTCCTGCTCCATGGTCCTGCTCAGCAGACCACCGTGCAGCTGCCTGCGATAGTGTCCTGCTGCCATCTGCAATGATTATTATTCCCAGTTATAGGTGCTGGAGACCAGGACCCCTGCACTGCAGCAGGTAAAAAGGGTAGTGTTAATTGGGTTTGACACATAGGAAGCTCTCCTTCATTTCCATTTCCTATCTGCTCCTCTATGTATGATAAGAATAAATATAATTTTTTATATAGAGAGCAGCAGTTCACAAGGTATGGGAGTAATGAATTCTCAAAGGATGGATATATTTCTTGCTCATGTGTTCAAATGCCTTTTATCTTTCTATGTATCGTGGAATTGGAATAGAAATGCTACCAGTTCCTTCTTTGCTCATTTAAAAGACCATTCCATGAGTTTCACTAAACATCTGCGTAGCACAGGCCATGGAGTCTGAGCCAGAGGCTCCTGCATTGAGCCCTGTGCTTCAGGATGAGCAAAGCAGGGGGAATCAAACCCATCCACCTCTTCCCACTGCTTCCAGAATACTCCCTGGCTCCTGTGGGCCACAAGAGGAGCTGCACCCAGCCCATCGTGCTGTGCTCACACCTCCATGGATGCAAACTCCACGTCCTTGTGGCCTGGAAATCCCTGCTCAGAATGGCTGAGCTAGCACTCAGCTTTCAAAGTGCGATATCTTTGCTACCTTATTTAAAAGCACAAAGCAAAACAAGATGTGCTTATCTTAGCTATCTACTCATCAAGGCCAAATCACCTGTGGTACGTAGTGAAGAGTCTGGAGGATGGAGGCAGTGCTGAACAGCTGCTGCAATCCAAGGAAAGTCCAGGTTTATCAATAATCTGTTGTGTGTGGTGATAGGAAACTGTATGGGAGGGGCAGGGACTGTGAGGAGAGAGATGAGTCTGAAAGTAATAACAAGAAGCCTTTGGGTAATGTTTAATTATATTTATACTATGCATAATTTATGATAGCTTTTCTAATATACTGAAGATATTCCATCAGAACTATTGTTGCTTCCTCATGGAAAGCATGAAATTATAATCATGATCATATTTCATTAATAGAAATAGCATGCAACAAAATTGTTTCTGGGTTGGGGGTTTTTTGACATTCAGGGAGACTGTCATTCAAGACTAAAAAGCTAATTATATACAATATAAAAATTATTACGTATGTCACTAGAAATATATAAAACTACAGATTTTACAGCTTCTTCATTTCATTGCTCCTGTTAAAAAAAAAGGGAATTTAAAATATATTAAGAAGTTACAAATTTATGATACATTGTCTATATGTAAATAAAACTGTATGAAATAGAACTAAAGTTTTCTAAGAAAAAAATCAACCTCACTGTTTGCAGTACCTGGCAAATTACATTAGCCATCTGCATTTGGAAATTCTCCACATAGTCTCTTTGAAAATAATAACTCTAGGACTGAAAATGAACAACTTTCCAGACACATGTTGAGTTTGTAATAATAAGATTCCATGCATGACTAACTTTTGTCTTCTGCTTTATACATGACACAATCAACTACGATTATTTTCCACTAATGATAATGAAACACACCTTTGGAGATAAATTATTTGAGACTGAAAAAATAAAATTAAACCGAATGGGAGGAGCGGATGAGTCAGGAAATTTGTAATGGTGGTATGCACCAATGTTCTGCATACAGCAGGGAAAATTACTACACAGGGAAAATACACAGTGATGGAGGTGAGCGAAGGCGTGTGCTCCTTCTCTGCCTGAGTGAAGGGGATTGTTTCACTGCCTTAAACCCAGCCTTCTCTGCAGTGATTCGTGCCAGTTTTGTGAGGGCACCAGCAAATACACAGCCACTCCAAAGTCTTCATTCACCTTGTGTGACACTGGTTCACAGCTGATTGACTACCTGTAAGTAATAAGAGATAAGTTTGCAGGCAGCCTGCAGCAAGGTTCCAAGAAACGTGAACTGTCCATTTATTTCAGCTGTCTGGGAACATGTGTCAACACTGGGGATGATTTCATTTCCTGAGGAGAAAAGTGGATTTCCAATTTGCACAAATTACTGTAAGCAAACATGTCATTCTGAATGACCATTACGAGACTCTATCACCACATATTTTCTCATTTCAAAACAGAAGGGAAAAAGACCATTAACTTTTTCAAGCGCAAGAAAGAAGAAATACAGTTTTAAAAAATCAGTGGTAGGAAAGAGCAACATTGTCATATTTAGACTATGTGAGCAGTGAGCAGTGTATCGCCTTAATGACCCCTGAGGTCAGGGCTTATTCTTTTAATTTGTCACTGGAAATAACACCTTCTAGTTTCCACCAAACCTAACTGTGGCTGGAAATGGAAAGAGAGACTTGCTCAGTGAAATGCACAGACTGCATCCTAACAGTCTCGGTGTGCATCATGTCCACATGTTAAAGCAGCAGGTAGATATTCTGTATAAAATATGGGTGACAGAAGTGGATGTGGAATATGCAGACCTGCTAATGACATCCTCATTCTTCCAGGTTTTTGCCTTCATCTGAGGCAGCATAACGAAAATAATTCAAGAAGCACCAGCATGAAAGGACTTGGAGAAGTGACTGCCAGTAATTATTTAAGATGGTATCTCTTACCTTCCTTCCTCATCTTTATAGAATGATAATGTTTAGTAAATAATTTCAGTTCATAGTCCAGCAGTCAAAAGATGCAGCTTAAAACAGCAAAGAAGGTAAATTTTTACTGAGGCCTCAGAGAGTGAGCTGCAGTGGCTGAAACTTGGGCAGTCTCTCGGCTGCTCCAGGTTTGGGGTTAGATGGTTCCCTTCCTCAGAAGGGCATCTGGGACTGAGGGGAGTCTCTTATGGACACTCATTTCTCAGACAGCAGAAGTCAGGGTCCTGCACCTCTAAATTAAGTGCTAACACAGCTTAGTTCCTTTCCACTCAAGGGCAGGGGAAAAATCACAAAAAGAGCAACATGGCACAAAACTTTATAGGGAAGATTGAGAAAAATCTGGAAAATTAGTCAAATTATTCCATAGTTAAAAATAAAGCAACTGGCAAAGTCAATTATGAAAAAAACACCCCATTCTACAAATCAAATTTGGAATGGAATTAGGATGCACAAACAAAAGGGGAAAGGAGGAACAGAAGGGAGGCCAGAACTTATCTGACATGATTAAATGGCAACTTCCAAACAGCAAAATGAGTCAAACAAAAATCCTTTATTATGTGACACTAATGAAGCCAATAAACAGAAAGATAAGTAAACAGCTGTTAAGTAAAAAGAAAATAAGGAAGGCCAAGATGGATTTCAAAGAAAAAATAGCTAATGATGTGAAAACAAATGAAAATCAGGGTGGCTGAAAGAGATCAAAAATTCCATTGAATCATCAGGGGGTGAGAGTTCTATGAAGGAATATAACCATACCAATGAGAGGCTTAGCAGCCTTTTATTTTTGGTAAAAGTTTCATTAAGGAGACTGCTGGGTAAATACTTACCTTGAAACTGTTATTTCCTGGCATGGAGAAGGAAACATTTTTAGATATTGAGATGTCAGGAAAAGAAACAACTTATAGAGTGATAAAATTCATCAGACGCAAATACACATGCCTGAAAATTCTAAGGGAGGGTATGTAAAAAAATACAATCTACAAAAATATGCAGTCTGTCTTCAAAATTCCTATTCTTCCAAAACAGAGGGTAGTAAGTGTCATATGTAAACAACTGCAGCCAGAATAACAAATGTCTGGAAGGTATCTCAAGAGAGGGACCAGTGATCCTGACCCTTGCAGGAGAAAGTTACATCACCCTGTGACTTGGAGTTTTCTATATGTCATTAGTGTAGTGGATAAAGGAAATGCCACTAACAACATATATATTAAGACTCATTGTTGGTTTAGATTTCCTGGGATTCGCAGAAGCTGTCAGAGGAAGCAGGCAGGAGAACCCAAGATGGCGAAAAGAGAAACTTTATTTACAGAAACTTCTTTATATATCCATTAATAATCTAGCAACTATTGGTCAGCAGGGAATCCACCTCCTAAAACCATTGGTCACAGCTATACAACACCTAGTACCAAACACAGAGATTAAGAAAGTACAAAAATGCAGCTTATCTCTATTCTCCATGAGAAAGAAGAAAAGATTTCTAAAACAGTGCAACTACAGACTCATCACTTAGCATTTTGAAAGGTCTTTGATAAATATTTTCAGAGCAAGAACAAGCAGGATGCATAGGGGAAGAACAGGGCTGAGTGCTACTATCTGCCATGGTTTTGACTGACTAATATCAGAGTATTAGAGTTCTCTCCTTTCTGTTGGTGAAATCTGCTGCAGTTTGTGACTCGTGGGTCTGACAGTGAGGACAGGTGAGGCTGCACATGCTTTGTGCACAGGAATGTCACACCTGCAGTAGGACTGCTGCAGGGACATTGCCAGCTGTGTCCAGAACACTCTGGGTTTATTCAGCATTTTCCTTCAAGAGTTTGAATATCCCTGGGAACCAACAAAGGCACTATTCTGACTGACAAATACTGGGACCTGTGGGTTCTGGGAACCCTGTGTGGTGGGAGATAACAGCTGTGAGTGAGGTATTCCTGGTAACAAAGGGCGGCACATTGCTGTACCTGCAGCCTTTTTTCCCATTACCTCTAACAAACTTGAGTTGATCTCATGCCTGCAGTGTGCTCTGTTTGTTCATTCTCTGTCCTCTTTATGCATAATTGCAATCCCACAGAGATTGGATGTTTTACTAAAGACATTAAATATGACCAGCAATCTCCATTAGTATAAGAGACCACACAGAGCTCCAAAGTGCCTTACATTAAGGCATTACACCATTAAGGGCATTACTCCAAGAGCTGAGGTTAAACTTTTCTGATTTGTTTGCTTACAGAATGGCATCTACAGAGAAGGACATGACTTCCAGGTCCTAGAAGAAAACCCTCCTCTGTTCTGTGCTGCCTCCACAGACCAGGGTCAGTTCTCCAGCCTGGGACGGTGGTGCTTGGTTTCCGATGTCCAGCTGGGACAGCAGGGTTTCTCATAAACCTTGTGGCATAGGAGTTAGGGTCACTCTGAGACCTTGAGAGGATGTCTCAAATAGCACTATGCCTGTATTTAGGCAGATGGATCATGTTTAATATGCTGAATTTGTTAAGTACTTCCATAAGTCATTTAGTTATCAGAATCTGGATGTTGTACCTCCCTTTAGGTAGCCAAATTTGAAAATTTTACTTTAACAGAAACTGTGGATTATCTCAGTCATACTCAGTTTCCTGTTTGGCCAGATCAGTAGAGTTCTCACTCAGTTATTTTAGAAATTAACCTGAAATAGTTTCAGATCTTACATATAATTATTTAAAACAAAGCTAATATATATTTACAACTGTGCTAACAGAATTGCAATTTCCAAATCTTTTTCTCTCAACAGAAGTAGAAGCCATGAAGCCAAGAAGATTAACCCATGTTGTTTAGTGAAGATTTTGTTCAACATTGTAAAGATCACAATTAATAAATAACTCTTTGGAGAATTATGTTTCTGATTGTAACCTGTCTGAAAGCCAGCTAATAAAAGTTTGATAAGATTAGTGGGGAGTTTAATTCTGCATATGTAGAATGTATTTCAGCTGTGCACACCACTTAACTTGAGCTGTGCACACCATAAAATATATATATCTCAGATTTAAAACTAACTAAAATTCCTGATTCAGTCAGTGGAGGGACACACTATTTTTGGAACAAAATTTCAGTGTTCACTTTCAGACTCCTCCTTTTTGTGTGAGGTGTGTGGCACCGTGTTCCTCTCACTGCCTCTGCAAGCACTAGAGATGACCAGGTCATGTGTAGGAGTCTGCAGTAGGTCATCTGAGCCTCATCCATACAGAGAAGTGTATTCACACCACCTCACATTAGACATCAAATTCAGTGGTCCAAACTAGGCAGCAAATCTTCCTGCCTTCAGGCTCTGTACACAAAGAGAGAAGAGTCATTTATTCCCACAGGTGACGGAGAGCTAAAGTCCAAAATGTGTGTATTGTCCAACACCAAAGAGTCCATTCAGCTTTATATACCTTTTCACCTTCAGGGAAAGATGGTGGGACTTCTTCCAGAGGTGGAAATTTAAAAACAAGGCTCTTATTTTCCTTATTTTTAGTCCCATAGGTGTCACCTCTTTTTTTTTTTGTAATTACTAGCTGAAATTTTCCTAGGGTATTTGACCCAGATATTTAAAAAATATTTCAGCCTCTTTGGGTTAGGCATTATGAAATAGTAAAGTAGAACTTAGAATAATGTATGAATGGAACTTTATTTAAGTGCTGTTATGCTTGTGGTTGCATCATTTTTTTAAACTTTTTCTTTTTCTCTCTCTTTTCTAATATGTGATCTGAAGGACCATGAAACTATCACTGGGAACAGAACAGGACTTTGGGAAAGAAATCTGCAGTACATGCGCATTGCACTGATATTTTCTTGCCTGCAGCAGCAATTGTTTTCCAAAGTACATCTCCTGTCTTACAATTTTCTTACCTGCAGTAGCAAAATAAACAGTCATTTAGGAAAAAAGACAAACAAATAAAAAAACCCAAACAAACTGCTACAAATCTCATTTATTTGGTTCTGACAATCTCATCTGCTTAGGTCACACACTGCCACTGGCCATTGCTCACGTCCTTGTTAAATCATTGGAACATAAATCTGAATGTTGTGTGGTATTGCCTGTGCTGGAAAAATTCATTTAAAACATTGAAGTGGAGAGTTCCTCTTTGCGGTAAAGGTCTAAGCAGCAGGTATATATGCGAGAAGATTCAGGGAATAAATGAGTGTGGCTGAAGTCCAAGATCTCATTTGATATCAAATAACAACTTTTGAATAAAGTAAAATAAATCATCTCTTGACAGTTTTATTTTTTAAAGGCTCTGACATAGGTCAATGGTTTACTGAATTCATTTTTTCTCTCCAAAGACAGAGTTTATGTCTGCAATAAGTCACTATATACATTGATTTACAATTTTTTTATTGCTGTGTTTGTCATTACTTTAATTCTTACCCTGCAAGTAGCATTTTGGTAGAAATATATAACACATGCCCTTTGGCCAAACTGTTTGCAAAGTACACTGCCAACCTCATGTAACCTTCACTAGAGAAGTATAACAAAAAGTGGTTAGAAATACTATATGGATTCTAGCTCTGTTGAGTACATATATAATCACATTTTCTTACTTTTTTTTTCTTTTACGTTTAATTCCATGTTTAATATTTGCTGCCAGGATTAAAATGAGGCTGCTTTCTCCCAAATTGGAAATTTCATCCTTTCTGTACACTGCTATTAGATTTCACAGATTTTATTAAAGTTTTCATTAAGGAACACACAGTAATGAAAATGTGAAGGATTCGGATGATCAGCTCGCTGGAGTCTCCAGGGGGTGATTGTGACTTTGGAAATTTCACTTTGGGCAGTATTATTTGTTTCCCTGAAAAGGGAACTTGGATAATCAGTGATGTCAGGCAGGGCATCAACACTGGGAACTCACTGGGAGATGATCAGCTCAGTAAAACAGGGAAGTTTATACAAGGAGTGTTTCTAGGTGTGATACTGGGGCCAGTGTGGTTTTGCCTCTTCTGAAAGAGCTGAGCTGGGGAGATGGAATGTATTCATTGCAAGCTGGTGGATGACACTAAATGGAAGGAATCCTGTTTGGGCTACCCAGACACTGACAAAGAGCAGCAAGTTGAGTGGAAGGCCATCAATATGGTCAGGAGGCTGGAGCACCAGGCATGAGGATGGTGTATAGTCCTTTCCAGCCTCAGTTATTCTGTTATTCTATTATTCTATGTAACCTGCAAATGCTATTTCTCTTTTCTGTTGCTATAAGTAACTGCCTGAGAAAGCTTTATGTTCATCATTTTTCTCCCTCAGAAACAAAAAACCAACAACAACAACTACAAAAAATCCAAACAAAACCACCAAAAAAACCAAACAAAAAATCCCAAAAACCGCGAAAACCCCAAAAACCAACCAACCAGAAAAACCCCCCAAAAACAAAAAAAACACCCCCACCCAAAACAAAAAAATAAAAGAAGAAAGTGGAAAAGAATGAAGACCATGTGAGAAGAAGAAACCCAAATGCCCCGTAAGGAGATTGTTCCCACGAAGGAGGTACATAGTTCAACAGTTCAAATATACCTGCCATGACTTGTTCCTTTCTCATTCATATTACTGGCCATGAGTGCAGCAGAGCTGTGAGTGTTCCACCTCTCCTGCTTTCGGGATATTCAGAAACTTGGGCAGGAACATCCAGCTGATGCTGACCTGAGAATCTGCAATGTGCTCCTGCACTGAGAGGGTACACCTGAGGCAGCCTAACCAGAAGAACTGACATATGGCATGTTGCTGGCTCTAAAAGCTGTTCAGTGTCTTCCTTGGCATCACACCCATGAGATCAGGAAGACATCACTTAATTGTACCTATCTTTGAGCCAGGATGAAGTGTTGCTTTCGGAGAGCTGTTGCAATATTTATTGGCATTTCCTGTAGAAAGCAGTGCAGCTAAATCATCTCTCTTACACTTCCTGAAATTTAGCCTCACAGAAGGGTGAAACTGGGCTATTTTTACTCTTTCCTGTATTGAGTTGCATCCCTATGTACATTTTTATAGATCTATTTTCATACAGTAGAATCCTCTCAAAAGTGCATGTTGTGTATTAACAGAAAGTGATGATGCTGGGACAAGCAGACAGAAAAAGCAAAACTGGAAACCAGGCCCAACGGCCCTCAGCAATTCATGCTTCTAAATTAAGACTGAAAACATAAAAATTTCTTATATCTCAATGCAATCTTCTGCAGAGCATCTTATGTTCATTTTTCTTGGGCATTAATGTCTGTACATGATGTGGAGCACTGGAGTTCTAAGCCCAAAAAGTCTATGCCCTGAACTACCTATAGGCTTCTGGCAGAGATAAATTTTCCCTTGATATGGTTCATACATATCAGTCCTTATGGTAGAAGCAATTAAACTAGAATAACTTTCTTCCTTCCTTGCCTGTACAGAAATAACTAATGCAGACTGATGAATGCTTGAGGGTACAAATCAAAGCACTTAGAAATAAGGAAACATCACAGTCAATATGGCCCTGGGAATGGTGATTTGTGTATAAGCATTACAACACCATATTTAAATACCTGATCATGAATTATTTTGCTTCCTTGTCTTTGAATTCAGCCAAAGTCATTCAGGACAGGAATTTGTTGGGCTTATTCAAGAACCTCCTTTGTTTCCTGCAACAGGGAGACAGTTCCAGTAGGATGACAGGTGGAAGTGAAGAACTGGATTTTCTATGTTGTGATGCTGGAAAAACCACCTCAGAAGGCATTGTTTTCTGAGATACTCTTTTATTGGGAAGGAGTCAAACAGCAGACCCCAGAGTCTAATTTACTCAAATACTGAGTGCTCACAGTTGCTACCAAATTCTCTTTTAACAGAGAAATGAAGAAAATAATCTGAAAACCTCAGACAAGGGAGGCATTAAATGTCTCCTTGGACTGACAGTCAGAAGGCGGAGGAGTCAAGAATATCTGCAACACCAACACTGGGCTGGGTGCCTGCTGTGCCAGTCCCTTTGAGATATAAATACCTGTCCAGAGCACAGCAGAGGTGTCTGGGATCCAGACATCTGAGATAACCTCTGATCTGCAGAAGAGCCTCAACAGAGCAGCAAGAATTCTTGTGTGTGTCCCTCCTCTTTCCACAACAACTTTCTTTTGTTTTATAACAGTTGAGTTCTACCCTTTGCCTCTGCTCATACGAATGACCACTTGATATCAGACCAAGGCCAAGCTGGTCTTTAGATGTGCAGACTGATAGTCCTGAGTCAGGACTAGGAAATAAATCTTCAAGAGGGCTACCACCCTGCTCTGAGATCATCTGAGCTCCTATTGTGGTTTAGCCTCCAGAAAGAGGAGTTTAAGACTGCAGAGAGGTAGTTGAACTCCAGAGCTGCTAACCACTCTACTGCACTTGTCTTTTTTGTGGGTAGATTTAAAACAGTGTGAGCAAGGCAGTACTCAGGGTTAGAATAAATGCCTGGAAGTAATAAAATCTTATCTTTCTTCTGAAATATTGTCTCTCCAGTAAGATTCTGTTCAAAGTCTTGTTGGCACAAAAATAAAGGTTAATTTGTATATTTTATCTCTTTTTTTTTACCCCCTTTCCAATTTTCATAATAATGGATGCTCAGTTTGGAATTTAACAGTCTCATCTGACTGGTTAATTATAAAATAACCATTAAAAGCCCAGCAAGCACTTATGCATTTCTGTCCTCTCTGACTTTATGGGGGTTGTCAGACAATAAACTTATGGAGTTTTGATTTTTAGCTTTGTCTTTGCTGTTTTATATTTGCTTCTTCCTGAGTTTTAGTCACCTTTCTCCTTCAAATGTAAAAATCAAGCTGATCTCTCCAGAAATTAGTGAGGCCATACTGCTTTTACCTTGCTAACAATGAAAAGTATATCCTATCCTAAGAATTCTATGATACCGTTCCAACAGCTACAGTGAAAGAAGTCTCATGAGAAAGTTTTGCAGTTTCTAAAATCCCTTACTGCATCCCTGAATTGCTAATCTGCTGAAGAGTTATTGCTTACGTGGGACATAGGATTTCATTTCACTATCTTCTCTTTCTCCCCACAGAACAGAGCTCAAGAGTGGCAATTCTCACAAAAGAGTTTCACAAAAGATTCAGTTGGCCATGGCTCCTAAAAAAGCATTCAAATGTAAAGGTTCATATAATTAATGGATTTTCTAGGCTATGAGCTACAAATGAAAGACACTCCTGAATTTGTGAATAGAAAGAATCCCTGTAGCACAAAACAGGTTTTAGTAACTGGGAAATGAAGCTGGTACCCCAAAACCAAGGAGTAATAAAGAGCAGGCAAGGAGCCTTAGTGTAGAGTTCTTGGGTGGGGAGATCTGGATCTGACACCACACATGGGTTAAAGAGTGTGGGAGTGAATCCATCTGTGCAGGCTCCTCCTGTGCCATGGCCAGGAGAGCCTCTCTTGTACACAGCCCTGCTCACCACCCCATCCCTGCCCAGCCTCCCCACCAGGGTGCAATGGCAAGAGCAGCTGAACCCTCCCTGGCACTTATCTTAGCACATTGCTGAGCTCCAGCATGAATAACTTGCCTTCCTTACAGCTGAGGATGACTTTGTCCACCCTTTTTTTCATATTTACATTCCCAGGATCTTAATCACAATAGTGCTTCCTTTGATTACTCACAGCTGTCTAATCAGCCTTGACATTAGAAGTTCTACTTTCCTCTTCTACCAAAGGAAAATGAACAGCCAGCCTCTCCCTGCAACATAGGTCAAACATCAGAGACTACTTCTCTCCTTATCTGGCTCCTCACTTCTCCAGACTGTAGAAGAGCTCTCTAGCCCTGAGGATACAAGTACTTACAGTAAAGCCAGCCCTAATATCTGTTTCTGACTAGTTCTCAATTAGTTCAAAATTCAGGTCAGGGAAAAGTCCAGATGCAGTGCAGAAGCACAGTGGTTGTGGAAAACACTGTAATGGTTAATATCTTACCCTCCCACTTCATCTCCACTGCTTCAGAAAAGTTTGGCTGCTTTAATATAAAACTGAAGTAGAAATTTGGATATGAGACAAAAGAACATTGTTTGAATGAGCACTCACAGAGGTTCACCCAGCTTGGTCCTCAGCTGTTATTTTATCAATTAACTGAGTTGATTTCAGCTTTTCTCAACTGCCTTCTGCCAGCGGGGAGTAGGACATGGTCCTTATCTGCTCTCTTCTTTGATTCATAAATAAGTGAATAACTGTACAACAAATTAAACCCATGCCTCTGGATCTGAGAAAATTCACACAGGTGACTGTGAGAACCAGATGCTAAAAAGATACCTCCTGAGAATGAGTGAATTCAGAGGAGGTCATCAAGATGATTAGCGATGGAGCACCTCTGCTATGAGGAGAGGCTTAGAGAATTGGAGTTGTTCAGCCTGGAGAAGAGAAGGCTTTGGGGTGACCTAACTGGAGCCTTCCAGGACCTGAAGGGATCCTACAAGACAGAGATTACAATGGGGTGTAGTGACAGGACAAGGGGGAATGGCTTAAAATTGAAAGAGATTAGGTTTAGAGTTCATATTGGGAAGAAATTCTTCACTGTGAGGATGGTAAGGCCCTGGAACAGGTTGGCCAGAGAAGCTGTGGTTGCCTCATCCCTGGCAGTGCTCAGGGCCAGGTTGAAAGGAGCTCTAAGCAGCCAAGTCTGGTGGAAGGTGTCCCTGCCCACAGCAGGGGTGATTGGAATCAGATGATCTTCAAGGTCCTTTCCAACTCACACCATTCTATGATTTTAAAATTAATTAGGTATTGGTATAGACTGACGCTTTTTAAGAACAAATGTGGTTGAATTTCGTGAAACAATGGTCAGATATGTGAGCAAACACCAATCTGCAGGTCCCACTTTCCTACTGTAATAGATCATGGTGACACAAACAGAAGCTCTAAACTCAGTGCTGGCACACAGAAGGCCGAAGAGAAAAAATATCAAATCCAAGCTATTTAAACTGAGGAGAAATAAAGACTAAGAAAATAGCTGTTAAGAGATGCACAGGCAGTGTCACTGAGCGCTTATGTATTCCTTTTTAAAAGCAACTGCAGGTATCAGAGTGCAGCCTTTATGACAGACAGATCTTGATAACCCTTTTCTCTCCTTTAGCTCAGTGCTGGGTTAAAGGTGCAATGCAGCTGGAAGGGGGACAGCTGGAGCACATGGCCGAAAATAGAAAGTGTCTACAAGCTGTCAAGGGTGAGGTGGCAGCACAAACAGCCACACGCCTTCAGCCAGGGCAGCCAAGATGTGCTTTTGGCAGTGTGGGCAGAGGACAGGCTCCTCTCGGTGATCCCTGTGCTGCACTGACTGCATCCCACAGCACAGCAGTTTCCTCATGAAGGAGGAACCTGGAGGTAGCAATCTATGGGAAAGTACAAATCTCTGCGGGTAAGGGAAGAAGCGCAGGTTTCAGTTTCACTCTGCCACAAAGAACCTAGAACAGTCTTGCCCAGATGAAAAGGTCATTCTCCCCACCCCCAGGACTCAGAAACAGAGCCAGGTTAAGCTGGTCACTGCTAGGATGTGTGCCTGTCTCCCTCCTGTGCCTCCCATGGTGGCACGTGGCATGTGCTCACCCTGGAGATGACTGTGTCTTCTCTTGTGCTCTCACTCCAAATCTCTTCTTCTGCCTCTGGAAAAGGAACTGCTGATCTTGATGGATTTTCATGAAGCTATATTCATTCTTCTACCAAAATACCTTCTAATTCTGAGCAGGCAGGTATTAAAATGATACCTACCAAAAAAAAAAAAAAAAAAGAAAAAAGAAAAAAGAAAAAAGAAAAAAAAGTTTAGAAGAAGCTATGCTGCATTTTCAGAAGTCAAGTGCTCTCTCAACCAGGAGCCTTTGTTTAAGCCATACCTGCTGAGACCTTCTGTCTCAGGAATCTCGGTTTTTGCACAGCACAGGCTTTACCTTTGGTAAGAAATAAACAGGCTTCAGGGAGTGGAGGATGCCTCAGCATCTGCTGTCTGTAGCTGTGAATTAACTCCTCGATGGTGCTGTTGATAGGCTTGGTGCATTCACAGGCTGGGAACAAAGCAATGGCTATTGCTCATTTGTCCTGGATATATGCTCATTTATCCTGGATTTTCTCATCTGTGAATGGGCATCTGCTGATCCAACCTGGGAGACTGATATCACTGTTCTCTCCTCCGTGCAGGAAATGGACACACCTTCAGTCTGCTTGGACTCCCTGCCCACCAAGGCTCAGGCTGCCATTTGCTATGGAGGTACCAACTTTTAGCACTGCTAAACCAGTGCAAGGACAAGGTGAATGGCAGTTTTCTCTTCAAATTCAGATGGATAGACAAACAATAATTCAGAGAAGGCTGAGAAAGCAAAGATGCACTCTAATTTTAGCTGCTGCTGAAGCACTATCACACCTAGCTCCCTGTGTGGCTGTAAGCCTATCAGACGAGATTTACATTTGTATCTAGACCTCTAAAGATAAAGAGGTGTCAAGGGAGAGCTATTAAAGCATCCAAATGAATTTCCCCCTTTACCTTCTGTAAGATTTACTGTCTTACCTGAATGGATAATTTCTGCAAATCTTCCAGACATCTTTAAGACTCCCCAGTCCTGCAGGAAGGTCCCATTTTAAAACCAGCTTTAGTGTCCAGGCCTGGGCACTGCACCAGGTAGCTTCTTTCAGGAGTGCTGACACTCATGGGCATATTTCTGTGGATCTCTATGTGTATGTCGTGGGTTTGACCCTGGCTAAATGCCAGGCATCTACGACGTTTGCTCTCTATGTTCTCTCCTGCTGCAGCTATGCAAAGGAGAGGGAAAATTAACACAAAACACTGGATTTATGAGTTGAGATAAGACCACTGATAAGGGGACGCACTAGATTCAGGGCAAAAGCAGGCGGGAAAACTTAAAGTTGCAAAAAAAAAAAAGTGATTTATTAGTCTAACAGAGTCGGAGGATAAATCAGAGGTAAAAATAAGCTCTCAAGACACCGTTTCTTCACTGACCCCCCTTCCCTCTTAAGGCACCGCTTCCCAGCTCACCCCCTCCCACCTTTCCAACTAACCAACAACTCCCAGGCAGGGGCAGGGTGTGGGTTTTTTTTCCTTAAGTCAGTCCATCACAATTCTTCTACTACGGACACTGTTTCTCTATTTGCCCCCTCCTTCCATTCAACCAGCAGATCCGGGCTGGGGCAAGATATGTGGCTTTTCTTAGTCAGTCCAACGCCACAATTCTTCTGCTACAAACGCTGTTTTCCTGCTCACCCCTCTCCCTATTAAGGCCGTTTCTCAGCTCACCCCCTCCCTCCTTCCTTCTAACCAACAGCTCCGGGGTGGGGGCAGGGCATGGGGGTTTCCTTTGGTCAGGGTTAGTCCATCAGGGAGAAGAATCCTCTACTTAGCTATGGGGGTCCCTCCCACGAGAGACAGTCCTCTGCGTACTTCTTTGGCGTGGGTCCAATCTCACGAGCAGCCCCGCCCGATTGCTGCTGTCCGAGATTCTCTCCAGGCTGCAGATTTCCAAGCCGAGGCCAGGCTGTTTCCATCCCGGGAGCAAGGCCTTTCTCTCTCCTGCAAGGCTTTTGCAACTCTCAGTCTTTGGGACTCTCACTGGATCACAGCTTCCTGCAGGCAACCACCTGCTCCTCTGGCGTGGGCACCTCCCCACAGGCTGTGGGGGGTTCTCTGCATCCCCCTGGACCCCATGGGCTGCAGGGGGACCACCTGCTCCCCCATGGTCTTCACCACGGCTGGCAGAGGGTTTTCAGCTCCAGCGCCTGGAGCACCTCCTCCCCCACCTTCTCCACTGACCTTGGTGCTTCCATGTTGTTCTCCCTCACATATTTTTACCTCCTCCTCCTCCTTCCCTGCCTACAAAGAAGTGCGTGCTTCACCTTGTTTTGATTTCTTCTTAAATATGTTTTCACAGAGGCGTAACTAACATCTCTAATTGGCCCAGGTTTGGCCAGCAGCATGTCCATCATCTTCAGAGCCATCAGAGATTGGCTCTGCTGGACATGGTGGAGAAATTTCCAGAATCTTTACTCAGGACATGCAGGAGCCATCTTTGTACCCCACCCTATCCACTGTCAAAAACCGGGCCAGGCAAAACTACCACAGTGTAGCTGGCAGGTAATTCAGGGCTTTGAAAGTGATCCTTGTAGGTACTTGTGCTCCAGGCAGCATCTCATACTGCATTATATCTAAAATAGCCAGATGATGTGAGTATTGCCCTCCAGCCCAGCCAAAATATCTACCTTGTTATTGACTGTGGCAGGAGCTAAGTGTATAATACATCACACCTAAATTCAGCCTACTTAAAGCTAAATGGCCTTTTTAAGCTTGTCTAACTTTCCTCTGAAGTGATAGAAAAAAATATAATTCAGAAAAGCAATTGATCCTTGCTATAATACTTCACTCTTTAGGTGGCCCGGGTCCCCCACCAGGAATAGTTACTTGTCTCCAACAAGCAAGGGGGAGGCAGGATGATGATCTCAGACAGTGAGTCAGGCTTCTTAGATCTCGACTGTCTTTTATTCAAGTATCAGATTCTTTTACAAAAAAAGAACAAGATTATTGACACAGAGACACTCGAGCTGAAAAAAAAGGCCACACACTTGTCAAGGCTCTTTTTTGGTTTGTTTTTCCCGTTTTTGCAGTTGTTTTAATAAAATATTTTCCTTTCTTATGGTTACATTGATACACCATAATATCTGCACTATGAATTTAGAATAGGTAGCTGGATAAGAGTAAACAACAGCACATATAGAACAGGTTTCTTGTGTCAAATTGCAATGAGCTTCAGCCCCAGCAAGACAGGGGCTGTGACTGTGATGGGTAGACCTTGGATTCCTACCCAGCTCCTCCATCATCCTTCCTCAGCAGGACAGGTGACAAAACAAACCAGAAAGGCTCATGGTTTAAGATATATACAGGGAGATTCACTTGCTCATTACCATCATGGGCAGAACAGATCTAACTTGGGAAAAAGTAATTTTATTGTCACTTTCAGTAGATACAATTTATGATAAAAAAGGCAAAAATAAAACATTGTCCCCCAGCCCTTGGTCCCCTGCCTACCTTCCCCCTTCCACTCCTGATTTTTCTCCCCCAAAGGGTACAGGGAGTGGGGATGGTGACAGTTGTGTGGAGACAGGACCTGACTCTCTCTCCTCAGGACACCTGCTCACTGCCCCCAGCCCATCCATGGGAATTTTCAGCAGAAAAGGTGAACAGCTCCCCAGGGCAGAGCTCCCTGTGAGCATCAATGCCTGCCATATCCACACAGTCCGTCACACCTAGAGCTCCTCCATTCACAGAGGACAAACAGTTTGAGCTGTCTCAGTGCCTGAAATGACATCTCCCCTGTACTGGTGTCAGCAGGAGTTTTCTGCCCTTTTTGGCTTGGAACTCAACAAAGAATTCCATGGGGAGCAAGGCGTATTCCTTTGGTTTTGTGCCTTGGACAAAGGGCCACAAGCAAAAGAAGCCAGTGGTACAGGACGTGATTTAAGAAAAAAAAAAATTAAAAAAATCAGTTAGAAAGAGATGTTGAAAGCAGATGTCCACACAGACAGGTGTCACTGAGGGTCCAATTGCTCCTGGAGCTGTCGTTGATCTCACATGGCCAAATAATCACTGGAAGGTCCTTCACTCCACCCCACACTGCCATGCCATGCCATGCCATGCCATGCCATGCCATGCCATGCCATGCCAGGCCATGCCATGCCATGCCATGCCATGCCTTCCTCAGGCTGGCCTGGACCTAACTCCTGTTTATTAAGAACATGATTTACACGAATGCCTGATATTACTCAGGCTTTCCAGTGTACCTCCCACCTGAAGTCATTATCCCCTGTCTGAGCCTCCCTAATCACTATTCCACAGCAATCAATTAGGAGGTGACTAACAAGCAATTAGGCCTTCAGGAGAGTGGATAAACTCTCCAGACACTGAGATCTGGCCTCGTGTAAGTATGCTTTGCAATCAAGAATGATATCAAACAACGATGAAATGTTCTGAAAACAGAATTTTTCCTGGAGTAGAACAGTGCAAGACAGATGAAGGTGGCCTTTTGCTGGCACATAGAATGGTGCCATCTCTGCCCAGAGGCTCTTTCCAGGAATGACAGTAATTTACTGAAAGAGTAAAGTTGCTCATGGAGCACACAAGGTAGTTTTAAAAAACAGGAGATTCTCAACCCCATAGCAACAGCAAGAGGGGAGCCAATTTAACCCGGGTCCAGCACAGATGAGTTAAAACTGAAGTGGCTGTCCAGCCTCCGCTTCTCCTTGAAGGGTGACCTGGTACTTCTATCTAAATAAGCTTCCTCTGGTACATTTGTGAAGCCATTAGGTCAAAGTTTTCAGTTTTCCTGAGTTGTGTCTGATCAACCCATCCATCAACAGCTTGGCTGTGTGATGGAGGTGAAAATCATATTCCTACTTCTCAGAGACAGGAAAAAGGGCTAAGCTGGGTATCTTATTTGAAAAAAAAAAAAAAGAAAAACCCACAAAAAACAAAACCATGAAAAAGCTCCCAAACAGCAGGCTTGAGTGTAAATCATTTAATTATTTGCAAATTTAACCTAAATTCTGCCAGCTAACATTAACTGGCAAAATCAATGAAAATAAAAATTAAACTGTAGTTTTTTCTGGGTCTGTGTATTTTTCACAGCATTTGATATTTTGTAGCTGACAGTGGCATTTCAACACACAGTGGACCTACATTTATCTGGGGGAAAATTAAAAAAAGACCCCATCAGGCAATTTTTTTAATGGCTATTATTATGTTGACTTGATGAGTGAATCAAGGATGGAATCTTTTGCATATTGTTATAATTTTTATTCTTTCCCTCTCCAGTGTTTTTTGGTTGGTTGGTTGAATGGTTGGTTGGTTGGTTGGTTGGTTTTTTATCACAATGTGCAACTCCAGGGGAGGAAACACATTGGGCTAAAGCTCCCAGCTGCCTCAGTCTTTTGTCTGGGTGTGCCAAGTGGTCATCTGAGTAAATGCCAGACAATCTGACCCTTATTTCACTGCCGTCTGCAGCAAAGGATCAGGCCCAGGAGGAGTGAGGACCCCAGAAAAGAGATGCTTTATCAGTTCTTTGCAATGGACAGTTCATCTTTTGGGATGTTTTCTTTAGTGACCTCCCGAGGTTGTCAGGGCTGTGGAAGCAGCTGTCCTTACAGGATTCCTTGTTTTCTCAGAGGTCTCTCTTCTTAAATTCACAGATGGGGACACTGAATGAAACTGGAAGCAAAGTTCAGCTATTTGTAAATTGTGAGTTTGTTTTTGCTTTGCTTTCTTCTGTATTGTTTTGTTATTGTAGTGGATGGCTGAGAACCTTGGTCCTTCTGGCAGCTAATCATGGACTGAAAGCAAACAGCATAAAAAAACCAAGATGCAAAACAGCTATCAGGGATGTTTAAGGCAATGTGTCACCCAGAGAAATGAAGAGGTTTTTTTCAAGCATGAGAAAAGTTCTTACACAAAGAACATCCTGAGTGGAAGAGAGAGAAAGGAAGGCTTTGAGGCTAAGAAATTATTTATTTCTGAAGCCTCTAAAGAGATAAAACAAGGACAATGCTGGATTTGCTATTGATATGAAATGGAAATTAAGTCTACTCACAGTGTGTTTGGAAAGTACAGGTAGTGCAGGGTTCCCTCTAGCAGCAATTTCTCTTCTAGCCAACAGTATAAGAATAAAACCTTGTCTTTGTATCAATAATTTCACAATAACCAAAGTCGCTGCTTGGAGTTTTCATCTTGTCCTATTATTAGAGAATGAGATTTGGCAAAAGTCTCACAGAAAATTGCAAATGGATACTGTAAGTGGAGAATCTCAGTTTGGAGGGTTCAAAAGATCCAGAGCTATGTCAGCAGGGCTTTACAAAGGCATATTCTGTTTGATTGCTCACTGCAGAAAATTGAGGCCTGAAATCCAGGGAGACTTTAAATTCAATAGTAGGATTAATGGGTACAGAGACTCCATCCCCAGATTTCACTGCAGAAGCACCAGGGTCTTAACCTCCACAAATCAGAGAGAGGTACACATTCATAGGTTTTGTCTTTCTCCTCATACAGGGTAGGTAACACATCTGTAATGTGGGTGTAAGATTAGCAACTGCAGTCTTTGACTCCCAGTCTCAAAATATTTTGTATTTCCTGAAGCCCTAATTCCTAGGATTATGTTTTTCTTTTTTTTTTGTAATGAAAGGGACCTTCTGAACATAGAAGAGTGTTTTTAAGATCAGAAGAAGAATTAAAATCTCAATACTATTATTTCTCATTCTTTTTTAAAATACCTTGCTGCTTAAATTAGTCTTGTATTTTCCCACCATCAGTCTTCTGACTCCTGAAGACCAGGCAGGAGGATAAGACAAGGATCCATCATGCAGGGAAGCTACAGAGCATTAAAACAGGAGTAGGTAAGTCCAGAGCTTGCCCCACTCCTACCCTCTATTTTTTTCCTCCCAGCCAAAGTATCAGGGACCACTTATTTCTGCTCCCACAAACCTTCTTCTCTAAACCAAAGGCACCCTTGGAGTAGAGGGTTGAAGAAATTTAATCTTCTTCCCTCCCTGCAGCTAACTCTGAACGCTGACAGTCCAGACAGTTTTCTCATTGGAAAAGGCACTTTGCCTTGTCCTGTGACTCCTTATCCATCTAGAAGATAAATCAGTGGACTCCAGTGTGAGCAGTGATTGCATTGGTATTGCTATTAATAGTATTTTACTGTCAGACTATCAGGCAGATGTCTCTTCTCCTATTATTTTTGATCCTGAAACACATAGGGAACTTAAATTAGAAGAACCAAAATGATTGCTAAAACAAGGGAACGTAAACCAAAAATCAAGGGGTTCTTATTAGCTTTGACTCATCTCTGTGGGATCACAGTCCTGCTCCTTTTTGTTCATTAGAAGAACAGGAAAAAACTTATTTGCTTGAAGTGTGTCCTGTGACATTAAGATATTCCTGAACTTTATGGGTCAGTGAAGGTATTCAACCCTTGTCAATTGCTAAGAATGCAGAGAATAGCTCAGCATTTCCAATTGTATTAAACTACTGCATTATCCACCTGAAAATGGGGGATAATGATACAAATCTGGGGACTTGCTATATAGTGTGTGTCATACACAGTCATGTAAATGTAAATCTTCTTGGTTTTCTTTTTATGTATTTCATGCAATCTTGATAGTAAACACCAGTTATTAAACATCAATTTTTATGAACACCTCCATTTTCTTAGTCTGCATGAGACTACATTGATCTTGCCTCCAGTCTGGATGGTGTAAGAGCTTTTGTCTTATTATTAGACTAAAATTGTATAGCTTAAAATTGAGTCTGATAGAAGAACTTGAACTACTTTTGTGCACCTAAAATATACTGTAGCACAACTTCCTGAGCTTCAAACTTCACTGAGTTCATACAGTTCCACTCTCTTGAGAAAGAATGGAAACAAAAAGCCCCAGATTCATCCTGGCTTACTGCAGGCATGAGCAACATCAGGGAGCTGTCAGTCCAAATCTCCCATGTATTCTGGAAACACACAGCTATCTCCATGAAAGCAGTGTTGTCTATCCACCTTATACACGATGGATTTCACTTGACTCCTTCAGGGAAAATGGAGTCCTCTCAGCTCCTGCCTCACATTATATCATTCTTCTAAGTGCCTACTGGATGGGCAAGGAAAGTGGAATTTGTTGGACACTGCAAGAAACATTAAGAAGCTATAGCTACTTTCCTAATAAAGAGGGTGAGGGAACATCAATGATTACCAGACCCAGACTGTATGAACTGCGGTATTCTTCAGAACAGAATAATTTTGGTTTGGGACATCTAGAACTTCCCCTAGGACCTAGCAGAGGGCAGAAACTCACAATAGCTGTCTGTGCACAGTGATCCTTTAGAGAGCAAGCAAAGTTAACAGTATGGACATGGGTTGTTCTGTGCCAGTCAGCCACAGTACTAAAGGACAACTTTAGATTCAGGTATTTTACCAGAGGTGATGTAACTGGGGCTTGGATTAGCCCCAGCTGCCTCCAGACATCCCCTAAACAATGCCAGATGCAGATATTTTCAAGCTTCTCTTTTGTTAAAATCTAACTGCGGATAAATCAATGCAATAACAGCATCTCATTTAGAAAACGTGGGCAGCACTTTGAGAGATTTCCATTGCCGTGTCACTGGGTTATGATCTGCTTGTGATTTAAATGTTCTGATTGTTTTTATTTAAAACAAACAATTTACGTCTCTCTTTGTGACCTTGCCAAAGTAAACATGTCAGGGAAGAGGAAGGGTCACACTTTGACAGACCTGCTTGCGTGGCCATAGGAAATAACTCTCAAACAGACAAACCTGACTTAGAGAATTGTTTGATTTTAATCAAATGGAAGCCTGCACTAGAAAATAGATCTTGATGCTTAGTAAAATGTCTAAATTAGAAGGGACAATAATAAAAGAATGCCCTGGATTATTCTTCAGGGAATAGGATTACCAATCCATCACCATTGAACATATGTAGAGAAAGAAATCTTTTTACCTGAATTACTATATAGATAGAAATGAAATGATACCATGTCTCCATGCCATATGAAACTCAATGTGTGAATGCAAACCAAAATGAGTACTGCTAATGAGCTAAGTGAAAATATAGCTATGATCATTCTGGATGTTTAAGAACTCTGAGAAAGATCATGGGACAAACATTAAAAATTGTTGGGTTTATTAATTATGTCTGATGCCACACTGTAGGTGGTCTACAGATTAGAAATGGAAGATCAAATTCCAAGACCACTCAAACCCTCACACGAGGTAGATCTTTAACTCTGAAAATCGTATCTTAATTAAGAATAACCTGAAACATATGCATCTAAAATTACTGATTGTTTTTGAAAATAATGGCTTTACCTCGTCCAATTATCCCATGTAAAATAAGGATGAAATGTAGCAGCCTCCTGCTCTGTTACTCAGATATGTAGATCCCATCTCTTCCCCCACATTGCCTTCACTAGCTCTATCTCATACTCAGATTTCTGGATTTTTTTCTCTTTCTCTCAAGATTATTCAGTAATGTTCATTAGCGTCATCACTTAAAAACAAACAAACATAGAAAGCCTCTTCTAATTTCTGAAACAGCATAAGTTTCTCTGACATTTAAAAAAAAATTACTTTTTTCGTATTGATAAATGTAGCCAATTTTTTAGTTCTTTCATTTATTTTCCTCCAAAATTATCAGTTGACTTTTTCAGGCAATTACAATTAAAACTTCATCATTATTGTTTTATTTTGAATAATGTTCTTGAAGTCATAACTGTATACAGTTCTGCAGAAGGCTTTGTTTTCTTTAGAACTTGTTTATTTTTTCAAGAGTATTAATTGAAATAATAAAGATACTACTTTTTTTCTGTAAATCTTTCTTTTTTTTTTTTAAAGAACTATCTCAACAGCAGCTCAAATATCAGAGCGTTCCAAGCAGACCTCATTTCATATGAAAATTAATTTGTCTGATCTTCATTTATTTGAAGTAATTTTTATTAAAAATCTTGGGAAGAACTGAAACTGAATCTTAATGTCTCATCTCTAGGCTTCACATAGCTTTTAATTTATGTCTTTCAAGCAACCTACGAAACAAGTGAAATATAATCACGTGTTTGATTTGCATTCTGAATTACATAGTATTCATACTACTGTAGTAAGATTTTCCTGGTTTTTGCCTAACGATTGCTACTAGAGAAAAAGAAGTTACATAACACAGAAGCAGTTTTTGAGAATCAGGAGCAGAGCCAAGTTTTTTCCCCTCCCAAATTCTGTGCTGTAACCACAGCACCACAATTTTCTTCATTTGTTTTTTTCTAGGACCAGAGGTCCTTCTTTGGAGGGATGGGGAGAATGCAAACCTGACCAGCAAATAACTTCAAAACCTTTAAGGTGGAGGAGAAAATGGAATTCGAACCTCCCTGGTTCTGTGCCAAACTCTCTAATCATTCAGCTTGCACATAAAGGGAGCCAAAGAGAACCATGATGGTCATCACAGTCATTTCACTAGGAAACAAAACTGAAGAAACCTCCTCTTCTGAGAGTCCCAGTTGGGTTGAGGCTTTTGCTGCTTGGAAATGTGTCTGTAGAGTTCAGGAACTTGCAGGCTCTGTTCCATGGGCTTAGGCACTTCACAACCTTAAATTCCATCATTATTTTACTGTCTTATAAAACACACTTAGGCATTTCCAAATGTGCTAGGGAATATAACAGCTTCTGTGCCTGGGAACATGCACTTTTAGACAGAAACATCCTTGTTTCTTATCTGTCAGTTTTGTCTGATTCAACTGAGTGCCTCACTGCTGCTGCAAGGGCATGTGTGCCAAACCTCACACAGCACTGGCCTCCTGAGGAAAGGAAAAGTTCTTTCCCTTTCCCAGAGATGTGCAGTTGAAGTTTTGCAGTGTTGAGGATGCACCAGCTCAGTCCATGCTCAAGAGCTGCCTACACATCTTGGGGATATGGGGTTAAGATGTGTCCCCATCTGGTTTGGCAATATTTTCCGGTCGCTTTAGAAAAAGCTTGTATATATGTACAGGGATGTAGGTTTCAAAAGACAACATCTAAATGTACAAAGAGTTGTTCGAGGCCTGAAATTCTTCTTGAACTCAGTTCAGGACTTCCTCACTTGCAGCAAAAGCTCTGCAAGGGTTCAGATTAAATGGCTGAATGGCCCTTTCTGCATTTCAGCAGTAAATGGAGAAAATACCCTCAGATAAGAACACAATCATATAAAACCTTAGGTCAGAGAGGACTCCTGGAAGTGTCTAGTGCCACTCCTCTGCTCAAATCAAAGCTAGCTTCCAATTTGGGTGAGGCAGCTCAGAGCCTGATTCAGGGCTCAGTCAAGGTCTGAACATCCCAAAGGCTGGAGCTTCCACCATCTCTGTGAACCTTTCTTGCAGCATTAAACTACACTCACGGTGATTTTTGGTTTTTTATGTTCCTTATATCCTAATGGAAGAACAAAGAGTTTCCAATGAACAGGAAGACAAGTGGGGTCCATGAGGAGGGGCTGATTAGAGAAATTAGGTGAATGGAGTGCAGAGAGAAGGCTTGAAGCGCTGCTTGATAACAGAAACAGCCATTTGTGTCAGCACTCTGGGACCTTAAAAGAAATGTCAAAACAAGAATGAGAGCAGTGGAGGATTCAGGGAATAATCCTGCCTATCAGTAGGTTCTGAGCCATTTTTTTCAGATTAAAAGCTTGATCGCAAGGTGAGCTTTGCAAAGCTTTCATATTTCTCACTCTCACAATAATGTTCCAACTACCAGAATCTTAATTACCAAAACAAACTACAGGGAAAAAAAAATATTCAGCATTCCATTTTTAGCTTCAGGCAGCTGCAGCTGGGCATGATTATAATAGCAATGATTAGTTGCCCATGGAAATTTCAATGATGTTTGTGAAAAAATCTTCCCTAAGTTTACATTTGAAGATTATTAGAAACGGTATGGTCAGTTTCTTAGTGGGGTCAAGCATTTAGAGGTTCCCTACAGGTAGCTTCCCAGACTCTCATCTGTGTTTTTAAAAAGCAATCATTTCATTGCTTCTCATCATCTGTCTAACCCCGTGGGCTCACATGAGCTCTTCAAACACAGCCAAATGATCTTCACTTTTCTACTTAGTCTCTTTATGGCACATGGATTTCATTTGGTATTTCAGGGAGAGCATTTCCAACAGACATCCAAACACAGCTGAAATGTTATTGAAATCTTTCCCTCCTGCAATACAGAGAATAACTATCAACTCAGCACGTCAGTGTCATTTAGATTGCTGGTGAGACAATTCAAACTGCTAGGTCTGTGGAGAAGCTCGCATTAATCTGTAATGCAGAGAACTTTAGGGAGACTATTTTAATGTGGCATGACCAATTAATTAACAGCAGAATGACCTTAGCAATTCACATCACACCAGGATAATTGAATCCATGAGATCATGCCTCTGAAGGGGTATTAAAGCATAGCTTGGATGTGCTGAGCGACAGCAGAAATGCGGAGACATCACCACAAAATGATCTGTGGGTGAAAGTTGCATCAGCACAGCTGCTAATGTGGAGTCACACCTGGATCATTAAAATAATCCCAAAGGTTCTGTGAGTATGTATTTCAGCAACAGAATTGCTTGCTTAAGAGTATCTTATGACTGGCTCTAAAAGGTGCATTTTTGGAATAGCTCTTGCACCAAAGCTATCCCAAAATAAGAATCTCCATCATGATATGAACCATGTTCTGCATGACATCCCCTAAGTCCCTTTTAAACACCTCTGTCAGGCAAACAGCATTCTTTTTCTCATTTCTGTCAAGGTCTGGCTGCTTGGTAACTTGCTCTTACTCTCTCAGCCACATCTACCTCCAAGAGACTCCTCTGGGAAGCTTTTGACCAGCTGCTGAGGAAAGTGAGCTTTGTTAAAGTGAAGGATTATTTATTTACCCAAACAGCTGCCAGGGGAGAGAGTTAACCCAAGAGCAAAGCATCATCAAATCTAACTGAAGTTCACAATCTCCTCACAAGTTTTAGATGCTCCTGGGTGACTCAAAGAGGCAGGTTCATTGCTTGAAGCTTCCTCACCCTCCTTTGCTTCTCTTGGGCTCACTCCTGAAATATTTTCCTTAAATAGCTCATTTTCTGGCTCACTTACTCCCCTATTCCAGCTTCAGCTTCCCCCCAAAGTATCCACAGAAATGGTTTGTAAGTGTTCTTTTATTTTTTGATCTCAGACCCACAAATTGTAAAAAACCACATATGTATACTTGGCTGCAGACAGATAAATAGGCACTTCCCCTAAGCCTTCTTTGTTCTTTCAAGGCCTTCTGATATTTTCTTTGAAGATATTTTTTATCTGCCCTCGTTTCATTTCTGACTGCTTTTACCAACAACCCTTTGTCTTTGTTCCTTGTAGCTATATAAACAATATCAAATAGGTAAATTGAAGGATATAGACAATAGCTAAAAATTAACCAGACAGCTCTTTTACAAAACACCATTCCAAAAGCTGGCTCTGGGCTGAAGTAATTATAGTACTTTGAAAACAAAGTAATTATTTCCAATTAAATCACTTTTATTGTGCAATTAGAGTGCCACATGGAAGTTTTTGTCTTAAAACAGCTGAAGTCATCTGAAGGATTGCAAGGAGGCAGGTTCATTCCCCCTATGGAGGCAGGAGGAAATTTTCTCAGGAACAAGCCTAACTCACAATATAAGAAAGATATAAAGCTATTAGAGGGCATTCAAAGAAGGGCTGCAAAGATGGTGAAGGGTCTGGAGGGGAAGCCATAGGAGTTGCAGCTGAGGTCTCTTGGATTGTTCAGCCTGGAGAAGAGACTGAGGGAAAACCTCATTGCAGTTACAACTTCCCATGAGGGGAAGAGGAGGGGCAAGCACTGATCTCTCTGTTGACAGTGACAGGACCTGAGGGAATGGCCTAAATTGTGTCAGGGGAGGTTTAGGTTGGACATTAGGAAAAGGTTCTTCACCCAGAGGGTGTTTCGGCACTGGAACAGCTCCCCAGGGAAGTGGTCACAGCACCAAGCCAGAGGGAGCTCAAGAAGTGTTTGGACAATGCTCTCAGGCACATGGGGTGACTCTTGGGGTGTCCTGTGCAGGGCCAGGAGCTGGACTCAGTCGTCTTTGTGGGTTCTTCCAGCTCAGGATAGCTGATGATTCTGTGATGCATCTGTTCACTGGTTTTACAGCCTCAGGTAGCAGTTCAGCTGGGAGGAATTAAATCTGGTTCAAATACTTTAGCACTCCCTTTAAGCACCTCTGAGAGAAAAGTCACAACTTCTGCTGCAATGCTTCCAACTTCCAGACTGCTTTAAGGCACTAATGATACAAAACAACCTGACATATGCTTCTGACTGGTAAAAGGTGAGAAGGAACCTGACAATTTTGTCATTCTACAATTGAAGAGGTTAAGAATAGAAATCCTGAAAAAAAGAGAAACTGACATGTACAAACCTAATAAGCTTTACTGTCCTTTTCTAAGAAGAATGGGGGAAAGAATCCACCAAATCTTCCACAAATAGGTAGGAGGAAAGGCAGGAGAAATAATGAAAAAGCACTAAATCCCCACTCCCAAATTAGCTCATTTCCATGCAAACAGTTCACAGGTTTCATGCTTTGCTGCAGATGTTGGCTGTGCAGGAGGATCCGAGGAGCCAGCTCTGGTGCAAGCAGTTTGGAGGGACAACTGTGAACGTTGGATCTGTGATGGGAAGGGGTTATCTCACATCAAAGCTGCTGTGTCCTGCCATGCACCTGTTTCAGTCCAATTAGTTTGCTGTGCCTTGCATTTCCTAGGTGAGTAACTGAGGTTCTTCTAGATTTATTTTTATCCTTCAGGATCTTAGGTGAACAGACCATTAAAACTAATGATCTGAAATCTGGACTACAGTTGCTCCTATATCTTATTAGGTGTTCAATGCAGAACTTACAAAGGGTTTTCCCTGCCCTTTTGCAGACATTTGGGTGAAACCTTTTCGAGTATGTCACTGTACAACTTACAGATTGTCATACTGGGTTTGCACTGCCAAACTTTGGTACTTGGGGGCCACAGGGGTGGCTTCTGTGAGAAGCTTCCATAAGCTTCCTTAATGTCCAGCAGAGCCAATCCCTGGCAGCTCCAAAGATGGACATGTTCTTGGTTGAGGCTGGGACAATTAGGGAGGATGGTAACACCTCTGAGATAACAAATTGAAAAAGAAAGATTAACAAAAAGTTCTTTCACAATTGTAGCTGTGGCTAGAGAGGAGTGAGGTGAGAACATGTGAGAGGAACATCTCTGCAGAGACCAAGGTCAGTGAGGAAGGAGTGGGAGGAGGTGCCCCAGGCACCTGAGCTGAGATTCTCCTGCTGCCCATGGTGCAGCCCATGGTATCTGGTGAGTGATCTCTCCTGGTCCTTATCTGAGCTCATGAACCTTTTGTTATATTTTCTGTCCCCTGTCCAGGTGCAGAGGGGAGTGAGACAGAGGCTTCGGTGGGTGCCTGGCATCCATCCAGGTCAGCCCACTACAATTCTCCAGTGCAAATGCAGTTTGCTTGCATGCACATGCACTGAGCATGTGGCATCAGACATGACGATCTGGGGGAAGACCTTCATCAAAAGCGAGTCCCACAGTCTGTAATTCATTTTTACCCCTGCTCCAGTGTGTTAAGCTGTTTAAAACTGTTTTTTGACATTTTCCAGTCTTGCTCCACTTACATTACATGCTTTCAATATATTATTGCAGACAACTTTTTTCTTTTTTCATTCGTGGCCATCTTTCAAGGTTTATCAGGAAGAGATTCTAAAATTACAGGCTACACTAATATATTTGTCTCCTCAATAGAACATCTTATGGCATATTTTACAGTTCTTAGCAGGACTTTGTTCTTTTTCCCCGTGTCTCAAATGGGCTTTGACAAAGAGAGCCCAAAACTAGTCATGATCCACAAAAACTTTCATCAAGGGAAGACCAATTGAAAGCTTTGCTTTTTTTTTTTTTTTTAAGTGTTTAAATTGGGCATAATTGTACTACCATATATTAGGCTGGGTTATTAATTCCATTTTACCTTTTCTGATGTTAAAATTTTCAAAGAATCATATCTTAAACAAGATTATTCCAAGTGCTAGATGAGAAACATCAAAACAACTTAGTAAAAACAAATTTGGTCTACTGAGGTAATTTTTTTTTATAGTGTCTGATATCTGCAGAACATTCTGGCTTTTTACTGAAAATGGAGCACAAGTCAAAACACTTCCCTTTGTTCTAAAGAGCTTCTGTAGTGACTCATGATGGTTATAGTTTAAATGCACTGCTCTTCTTTCCGGACTATCTCTCTGGACTAAGTCTATCTGTCAGCATGCTGGTTTCCAAAGTCAAGAACGTACTGCCAATGTAACACAGCTGTTTCAGAAAGTGAGGATTAGGACTATAGACTGGAAACAAGCATGAGACTGGAGTGCATAACTGACAAGGAATGAAGAAGATTGGATCAAAGAGTTTTCAGGATAAAAATTATCTTCTTTCCCACCCACTGTCCATGTTCCTATAAAATCACTTTCCTTCCCTGAGTTCAGGGGTTGGTTCTTCCATGCAGTGAAAGAAGAGGTAAAAGGAAGAATATGAATTATTTGACAAAATAGTTATGAGATAGAGTCTTCCAGAGCTGAACGTAACAAACAAACAAACAAAAAAATATTATCATATCAGTCTGGAAAGTTCTCATCTCCTTGTTGAGTTTTTCAGACAGGTTCTCCACGGTATCTAAAATGAACCCAGATAGTCCTGCCTGCAGCAGCCATTGACAGCATAACTGTCTGACAGGGATGCCTGGGGCCATCTGAGTTGTCCTAGGGACTTCCACATGGCCTCCAGTGCTTCAGGGATGTGCACGTGGTCTCCAGCCACCTTCAGGTGGATGTCTCAGATACGTCTCTGTGTGGCCAATAACCCATGGCCTGTGTTCAGGGAGATTTTTTAAGCTTTTGGTGTTTAACAGCTCTGAAGGAGCTCAAACAACACTCACACATGAACATGGGTAAGAAGGTTTAGGTGTCATAATCTTCAACCTGTTGTCACCCTGAGTGACTGAGTGTCAGAGCCCTGGGATCACTATTAGGTATAAATGTCATTGACCAGCATCAGCTGGGGACCCCACCTGTGTCCTCTGCCCATGGGCCCAGGTTTTCAGCTCAGTCCTGTGGCTTCAGTCCCTGCTCGTGCTCTGTCGTAGGAGCACCAGTCTCTGGGTCTGACTCTTGGATGGACCTTTAACCTACACGCTAGGTAATTTCTGTCCTGGATGGATCCAACCCCTCATGTGGATGCTGAACTTGTCCCTAGGCCTGGTTTTACAGCTCTCTATTGGATGAATTCAGGGGCTCAATCTTTTCTTGGCCCATTCTTTTTGTAACCCAATCTCCAGTCCCATCCCTTGCTCCCTCACCTTCTGCTCACAACAGAAACCCTTCCAGGGACCCTGGCTCTGGTTCATAGTTTTCCATGTCTTGGACTACCAGCAGACCCTGTTACCAGTGCCCATCTCTGTCTATCTTGTCAAGACCCTGTGGAGTTCTGCCCTATAAGAGATCATACAAGGATGACTCCCAGGTCCCTCAACAGAAAATAATCTCCCTGAGACTACAGAAATCCAGGAACAACTTAACTGAAGGAAAAAAAAGGCTTAGCACCTGTGAGCCAGCATATCTTTACAAATACTCAGTGCTGACATCCTGTTCTGGTGTTCACATGAAAGGAGAAAAAAATTTTCCATAACACAACGGCATGTCAAGGTTAACTTAAATATTCCAGTATGGAAGAAAGGAAAGGCTTTATGAGACTACCTGGCAGGAGGAGAAATGGACAGTTAAGCTGTTACTGACATACACAGCTGTTGAATATGTGTTATTTTGTTCTGGAGATAAAATAAGAGTTATTTTTTATGGGGAAAGAGAAACAGAAGGCATAGACTGACACAGAGCAAAAATACCTGTAGATTGGCCTCGAAGAAATAGCCTCGTGGTAACGTCTTTTACCTGGAGAGAAACATGCCCATTGTAGGCAGCACTGCATTTTAATCATTAAAATCTGGGCAAAATGGAACAAGAAGTCAATCAGGCATAAGCAGAGAGATGGAGGAGGTTATTAAATTATAAAACTTTCCCTTCAATCTTATCTCTGACTTGAAAATCTGACAGGCAGTCCGGATGAAGATGTAGAACAATACATGCTGAGTTTCATTGTCTTCAGGAGGATGCGTGTGGGATTGGGTTTGGATTTTGCAACTGGAAACAGAAACTCTTTCATTCAAAGAGAGGAAATAAAGAGCATGGATGATTTTTTTGATTGCGGCTGAGTCAGAAAAATTTCTACATCTCAGTCAAAACAGACCTGTTAAAGGCACTGCAAGAGCTGATGACGAAGTGGTATAAGCTTGGAGACGTATTCAGCCCATCTCTCTGCCAGTCTGAGGTTCAGTCTCAGATGCACTTGTGGGACTGTGTTTCCCAGTTTAGGCAAGGAGACTGATAACTGTGAGCTCAGGCTGCACATCATTACTGATTAAAGAAAAAAAACTTTCAATAAGCAGCTGCAGAGAAATATTTGCATAGTTTGAACTGAGCTAGTGTTTCCGCCACTTAAAATTCAGTGTATCCTTAATCGTGATATTGTTAATCCTATGCAGGAGTGAACTTTGTGGTAGCTGAACTGCTCCTTGTTTTGTCTGGGTTCTTCTGCTCTCTAGATGGCCTGATTGGGGTAGATGGCAGAAATCATAGAATCACAGAATTTCCTGATTTAGAAGGAACTTACAAGTCCAGTTCCTTGGTT
This sequence comes from Acanthornis magna, assembly GCA_036785705.1. Classification (NCBI taxonomy): domain Eukaryota; kingdom Metazoa; phylum Chordata; class Aves; order Passeriformes; family Acanthizidae; genus Acanthornis; species Acanthornis magna. The sequence goes on along the minus strand of JAWUZG010000119.1, from coordinate 7,111,128 downwards.
TGCTCCAGCGTTGCAGAGGGAGCTGGAAGCTGTGTCCCTGATGATGTTCCCACCATGGTGGGTGACGTGCCAGCATGTCATCACACATAAGCTGCTATCAGCAAGACACCTGGAAAGAGGCAGAGTCAAAAAACACATATTTCTGACCAAGCAGCCATCCCCTACACAGCTCCAAGTAGCTCTGACAGACCCCAGGAGAGGGAAAAGCAAGAAGTCATTCCTGAGAACAAATTTATCCTAGCTATATGTCATGGAGCATTCAAACAAGAATTTCCTCTTGCTCCCGCCTTCTTTATGCAGCAGTTCTTCACTCAAACTCTTCCTCCCTTCTTCTGTTCTCCCAGGCTTTTATGAGAGCTGACAGAATTCCTTCTCTAATTGCTTCTCTTAATGCAGAGGGGTCTCTTTCTCTGTTGGCAGTCTTGTTTCTCTGAATAAAGAAACATTACACTTTTCTTCCTTAAAAGTATGAGCCAAAAATGCAAGAAATTCACCCCATTCTCCCTGGACACCCAGTTAATCCTCATAGACCACTTTCCAGTTCTTAAGTGCAGTTTTACCTGCAACTCAGCAAGCCATGGAGGAACTATGTAGGTTCAGGTCTCATTTAGCCAAAGGGTCTCTTGAGAGTGTTCCTGCCTTGGCAGTTCAGATCCTAAGAACTGGAACAGCCTTCCCCAAATAAATGGGAAAATGTAACTGTGACATAGATAATGATGTTTTTTATTTTCTTATCTGCTGACTTGAGACTCTGCCTCTGGTGTTTTTTAGGATTTCACAGCTCTACTGAATCCACCTACTAGATCATTCTACACATTTATTGCTCATCCAACTAAAGTTATTATTACTCTGCATTAGAATTAGGCATTTACATTTCACTGTTGTCATTGCAGTGAAATCAAAGGCCTAATACAACACAGCTCCAGCCTTTCCAATTGTTGTGAGGACAGCAAACACCTCTGATGTCAAAGCTGTGTTTTAGGAATGACATCACAGGAGTATTTAATCCCTGTTGTTTTTACCAAGCTTAATGGCACGACCCACAGAAATTCTTCTATCTCCAGCCCATCCAGCATTCCTTTGGCTGCACTGTACTTTTAGGGGGGAAAAAACATAAAGGTCATTCTGTTTTTCTGAGGCAGCTTCTCTAATATAAATGGAAAATTTGTGAGGGTGCACAGCAGGTTTTTCTACATCCAAAGGACTCAGAGAGGGAAGTGGTTTTCAATAAGACACTATCAAAATCATCTTGGTAGACCTGACTATCTGTGTGACGTGAATGAAGAGCATAGGTGAATGCAGCCTGGATTCCAAGGGCCAGAGTGAATGACACTGAGGTGTTCACCTACAGCTCCTGGTGCTCCCTACTTCAGTGTGACACAGTCACTCGTAGCTGGGAAAGAGTGGATCACTCTGTGGGGGTCTCTTTCATACTCAGATATTTGTATAAATGCTTTGATAAATGGTTCCACACTTACTGGGTCAGACAAAGACTGTTCCAGCTCCTGCGTTATGAAGGGCCCACCGCACGTCTGAAGTTATAGTTTCAAATCCTGCTCTGCATCAGATAGAATACAAATTAGGAGATTAATTTCTCTTATTTCAAAGGAGTAACTGAACTTCTAGATCCCTGCTAGGAATATCTTTGAAAGGATTTCTCATTTTGACAAGAAATGTCAATAAACCTCTTCTAGGTAGAGTTTTATGGGAAAAATAATATTTGGTTGAATGTAACTGGCACTGTTCTTTGGTGTTATCTCCAGTTCCTGTCTTGGGCAATAATTGTAATACTTTTCTGATATTTCCTCACTTCTGATCTACCTCTTTCAGTGGTTTGAACCACACCTTCCTCAAATTCCTCTCCTAGAAAAAGGGCAGCTCAGTCTGTAGTATTTTTTGGGGCTTTTTTCTTCACTTCCCATAGTGTGGCACAAATACATATGGCTGACTTCCTTCTCTTGTGAAGTTCTTAACACTGACTTCTCCCAAGGGACAAAGATATTCCCAATCTGGCAGTGCCTCCATCTTCCTAGGTCCTATCACTGCTATCCTCTTTCTCTCCTTTTCTGGGCTCACACCAGAATCAGCGCATGACTCAGGAGACCCTTGGAGTGAGAATTTCCCTGTGTGCTTTGGTCCCACCACACCATCAGCTACTGAAAAAGCCATGAAAAGAAAGTAACATCCACCACACGATCCTGGGGTGAATTAGAAGTTAACTGTGAATTCGCCTCCTTGGTACACTTCTGTGGGAAATGCCATTCCAAATTAAAAAGATGGAGACAAAATGGAAGATCTCTCCTAGATTAAGACTGACCCTCGTGGGTCATTCCCCAAGTGTCCTCACCCAGTGTACAGCAAGAATCCAGGCTGGAACACAGATGCACAAGTCACAGGCATTCCCTGATGTCACACTTTAGAATATGTGGGAAAATTGACTTTGCTTCTTACTTTGCAAAGAGACAGAAAAAGCTCTTCAACCTTTGAAGTGTCCTGTTGTTTGATTATGGGCACTGCATGCATGGGAGACTCATTCCACAGTGTCCAAGAAAATGAGTTCCAGAGTATAGAGTGAAAGTAATAGCATTAATCATTCAAGAACATCAATGTCTGGACTTTATAATTTCAGGCACTTGGAGTTCAGCATAGCAAAGGTACCCCATGGCTATATAAAAATAAATTGGGAGACAAGCTGGTAAGGTGGAATATATTGACTTTTTGGGTGAAAATAGTGCTTCCCAGGAGATTACAGCAAGGTAAGGTGTTTGCTAGCTTTTCTGTACTGAGAAAACCAGAACAGGAGTCAGTGGAGCTCACTGGGGAATAAGTGAGTTTACAAGCGCAAAAGGATTCAACACTGCCATTCAGCAGCCTTTGTTCTGCCATTCCTGGAGAACTACTACAGCAAACGAGAGGCAGTGAAAAGAGGTCTGGCTTGATGGCCATTCCTTCTGCTCTAAGATACAGCAAAAACCAAAATACACTGAGACACACACTGCACCCTTAAGGCTGAATCCTGCCTGCTGGGTATTCAACTCCTTCCAGGCAGGGATGGGTGACTGTGTTGGGTCTGGCCTCATGCCAAGCAGAGCTGGAGAGAAGTGGTTGAACTTCTGCCAGCTTCCCTCTTTGCTGAGTCAAGAGAGACTCAATGAGATGAGAACGTGGCCTTGTATGTTCAGTTCATACAAAATGTTGAGGTCTGCAAAAATACAAAGCATTATGAGAGCAAATGGGCACCACCTATGACTCTGAGCTATTGAAATTAAGAAAGATGAATAGGTACATTTCAACAGTTAAGAACCCATCAAGGATAAAAAAAATAATTCCTCCTTGTGCTGCAGAAATTGTTGAAATTGAGCTGCTAGAAGCTGATGTTTCTTTAAAAGGAAATTAACTTGTCTCCCCCACGTGCTATATGCACAATTTAAATTAACACAGAATAAATGAAGTTTTGAAATGCAAATATGAAAATGAGTCAAGATGCATTATAAATAAAGTTTACATATGGTGATGACAAGTGTCATCACATCTAAGAAACATCCACCACACTGTTCAGAAAATCACTAATGCAGTTTGAATGCCTACTTTCTTTAGTGAAATATGCATCAGTCAGATAGAAATACCTAAATAGCCATATCTGCTACAGTTATAAAACATTAATACTTGCTTTGTGTTGCTTCTCTTCATTACTATTTTTATGATACTGTTCTTTAATTTTTTTAGGAGATGACATTTAAAGGCAGCACTTTAACACAACAACCAAGTGTTTCTTGCAAACTTTCCTGCTGTTTACATGCCCTGCACCTCAGATCAATGCCTCTTGTAACTGTTTCTGGAAAGTCCAGTATTTCTTGATATGCACACCCCAAAATTGATACTCATCCCCAAAAGCCGCCATCAGCTCTTTCTTGGCTCTGATGCACTTCTCCCAGGGCCTCTCTAACCTCTGCACATGGCCCAGGACCCTATCCCAGCCCATCTCAGGTTGGTCCCTTCCCCAGCAAGGCCATAAGCTGCCAATCCACTGGCTGATGTCTCAGCCTCAGCCCATCTTTGTCCCCACAGAAGTGCCTGTGACCTGGGATGGGGCTGCACAGCCCCACCAGGGGAGTGTCCCCTGTCCCCACCCCCCAGAGAGTCTCTGTCCCTCGCTGTGCTCAGCTATGACCTTACCGCTATCGAACAGAGTGGAAAAGATTATTCTGCAAGAACACCTTTCTGCTTATGCACCACAATGTTTGTTTTCCCTGCAACAACATGACATTGTTGGCTCAATTTCAGTAGCCCCCAGATCATTTCTTGCAGAACTGCTATTTAAGCAGCTGTTCCCCATCATGTGCCAGTGTAACCGATTATTTCTGCTTATATGCAGTACCTTCCACTTGCCCCTAGTGAATTGCATCCCCTGTTCTTTTCTTTGTTTTTCTTGCCCATATCTTGAGTTAGCCAATATTATTTTTAAATCTGGTTATGCCCTTCAACTACAGGTGCTACTGTTTGTCTTGGTACTTAGTAAGTACAGCATGTATTCTGTCACACAGGCTTTTAACTCTGGTAGACATTTTAATGCATAAATAATGCAATGCTACTGAAGTTTAAAAAAGTCAATGATCTATGAGCACAGACAACATGGTCCACCAGGATGTTTGTTAAGATTTTCTGAATATAGCTGGCTAAAATATAAAAGCTGAATGTTCAGGAGTACATTTGCTGTTGGTGTGGTTTTGGACAACTCTCAGTTCAAACCTGGAAAAAGACCTCATTTTCTGTCTTGAATTTGTGGCACTAAAGCTTCACCACATTGCCAGCCTCCTGCTAGCATACCATCAGCTTCTGTAAAAATGATGAAAGATACTATCTTTCCCCCTAACTATTTAAATATTTCCTTACCGTAATTCCTGAAGAAATCTCAGTAGGTGTCAAGTGCTATATAAAGGCCATTGTTAAACACAGTTGTCACTGTTTCTTCACTATGTCTAAGTGATGCATCCCATCCAGAGCTGCAAATCCATTGGAACTGGAAATGTTTTGTTAATATATATTTATCAACAGAGTCATGCAAGGAGGTTGTAGTCACAAGCTGAATTCAAAGAAAAAAATCATATGCAAAAGCTTAGAGCAATCAAAAATGCATTGGGCTTTCATTTCAGAGGTATCTCTCACTTTATGATGTGAATTTTATTGGAATAACACTTGGGATCAACAGGCAGAAGTACCCCAATGTTCCTTTACTGCTAAAACAAAATGTCTGAGCTGCCGCATGCTGAAAACATCCACTGGGAATGTCTTGATTAAAGAGATGCCAAAAAACTTAGCGCAGAGTGTAGTGCAATGTGGTATTTCCTCCTTACAAAGCACTGGAATTTAAGATATTTTGTCTCCCATTATGAGTCCAGAACAAATAATTTTGTGTGCTTCCTCATACAACTGAGAACAGCCACAACCATCCCCTGTATAAGTTATTGGTGGTGCTGTTGTAAATAATCACAATAATATTTCCTATAGATTAATTCTCATACGGAGCTGTTTGACTTGGATTTAACATCATATAGGTATTTTAAGCATTCTCCATGCTTGTTTCCTTGAAAGATATTTGGATGTTTTGCAGGTCCCTGTATTAGCTGACAATGAGATTATGTTCTCCGTGGCTCAAAGGAACCTCCCAATGTTGAAAGCAGAGTAGGTGCAGGCTTTAAGATTGCCATTGCCTTTTCTTGTCATGTAAGAGAAGATCAAATTAATCTCATGTGTAGGGTAGACCACCCACAGATCATTCTTAAATCTTCATCTGAAGCACCAGAAACCTGCTATTGCTATCAAAAGTCCTACAGCAAATCCTGCAACACTAGAAAATGACAGGTTTTGGTGATTTAGAGAAATTCAATATCAAATACATAGCTCAATCATGAATCTATTATCCTCCCCCTATGCCAAGGAAAATGTTACTGAATGTAAAAACAAGATAATAGAATGGAGAAACAAGTGCTCTGCTGAGCCCATACACATTAATAGTATCATTTCAGAGAATGACTAAAGATTGCCATGAGTCAACGATTCCTCCTAAACATTTTGTCTAAGCACACCTACCATCCCAGCTTGACTGGCAACGAGCAGATTAACATGCTTCAGTTATGATGGCAGCTCAGTTTGAAATAAATCACTATTAACAGCAGCACACCAGGCATCAGTGCTCTCTCTGTCACACAGCCAGTCACCTAAAGGGTTATTTTGCATACTCTCCATTTCCTAATGCAAGAAACCTTCATAAAGAAGACAAGAGAGTGAGGGGCAAGAGTTGTGTGGGGAAGAGAACTGCTGAGGAACCCAGCTGAATTAAAGCCTGCATTTATCTGCAGGCCAGCAAATTGGAGTCCTACACATTCACGCATGCAAAGTATCTGATGAAGCAATGTTTCAAAAACACAAGCCAGAGTCTTTCAGAAACCTGCCTGGCACCCTGTCAACTCAATTAAGAGCTGCTTGAGAACTCAGCTCAGGGGTCTGATTCTAAGATGACACAGTGAAAGTCTTTTTTGGCCCAGACTCCCAGCATTTTTTTAGTTTTACCATCCTTGAACCCAAATATGCCTGAAAACCTGAGTGACAGTCCCAGGGCTTCCAGCTTCCCTGGTTAGTGAAACAGGGATGTAAAGAAAGGAGTTCTCAAGAGCCCAATAATTGGATTCATATTTTATTTAAAAACTGAACATAATTCTTCCCCCCCCACACAGAAGAAGGGGGAGAAGGAACAAAAGGAATTTCCTTTCCTTTGGACATATGAAGGTTTCTAGGTTTTGTTCCTGTTCCAAGGTTTAATACATGCACATTAGCACATGCATACACAGCCCTAACAGACTTTCCCCCCTTTGATGTGGCTGACAGAGGGATTTCCTCTTAGGATATGTCTTATACTGTGGTAACTGCAGGATACTGATCTGGATGGATTTAAAATCTCATACAATATAACGTTTCCCTATTTGAAGCCTAATTAGATTTATTGTATACATCCACAGGAAACATCTCCATCCTGTAACAAGAAAAACACTTTGAGATTTGGTTGTTAAAACCTCTAAATCAAGCTAAGAATTATTATTCCAAGCGAAAAAGTTATACAGAATAGACTTATGTGTGCTTTTTTATGGTTTTAGTTTCTCTTCAATGTCTTGAATTCAAGTCTCCTTTCCATTATTAATTTCAATTGTAGCTTCACCAATCAGGCTATCACTCCTAGCACTTGCTGCTTCAAGAAAATCAAGAATAAAATGTTTGTAAATGGATTTTCTGCTGTGGATTATAAAGATTTCACTTTAGAGGTGAATCTAATATTAATTTCCTTCTAACTTCAGTAGCAATTAACATGTAAGTAAAAAAAAAAAAAAAAAAAAGTAAAAATCTCTCAAAAGAATCCCAGGAAGTATCAAGAACCTATCTACTGCTTTTTACAAAGTATGATTCATTCAGCAGTGCAGGTGCTCCGGGGATTTAACAGCATTACAGGAGAGTGATGGTGTGCACAGGAGAAAGAGATGAGCCAAGAAACAGCTGCTTTCTAAAACCTGGTTGGGAAAGAGTGAAAGGACAGAGGGAAACTTCTGGGTGGTCCAGAGGGCAATGTGAAGGACAGCAGTTCTGTTTTGGGAAGGTTTTGGTTTTTTTTTTAATTCTTGAAACAGCACTTGAGTGTGAGTTCAGATAAAGGCCCTCCCTTCCTAATGAGGAAGAACAGTCCTTTCTAGTTTTTAATTTTTTGCTTTGCTCCGTCATGTTTCATTTCTGGTTCTGAAAAAAACAAAAACCAGACCAAAGCCCAACCAACCAAAAAACAGAGAAACCCTATCACCCACAGGAAAAAAAATTGAAAGAATCATTTGAAAATTAAAAACTTAAATTCACCGTTTTAAAAATGTGGGGTTTTTTCAAAGATCTAAAAATTTCCATTGCTATTGGATTTGCTTATATAGACAGACCTCTTTTTCTAGCACAAAACAGCTATTCCTGGTCAGCAGCAGTGCCCACAAAGTCTTCAGTAAAAGATTTTCAGTGGTCACAGCTGCTAATCCATTTCCAAAACCAGAGCAATAGCTGGGTGGGTGGGTAAGGAATGGACCCAAAAGAGAGAGGTGGAAAACACAGTTCCAAACATTGGTTAAAAGATGTGTTATTCATCTCCAAGCCCTTATTTCCCTTCATATAATCCATGTTTACACCATCTTCTGACCTTTTTATGTGGTTATATGTGTCTGTGAAGGGAGGGAGAGATAAGAAATTTATTTGCATGTGAGGGAACTGCTGTTTCACAGCATGGAGAAGCAATAAAATTGACATTTCTTGCTGCCTCTTCATACTCTGATCTATTTTTTTTTTTGCTTTTTTTGGTCCTTTTATGTATTTCCCCCTGTCTTGTGGTATCATTGCAGTATGCAATAATTTAGTTTCATTGCTAAAAAACTTTAAAATATTTCATTGATATTTTTACTGTACTGAAAAAAAGTTATCTGCAAAGCACAGCAAATGTTGATTGTTTCCATCATGTGACAAGCTATGTGTGCTCATCCTCCTTCTCTCTGATGTTTCAGTCCATGAAGCCTTGTGTTTCTTTTACCATGGCTTTCATTAATTAGTCTAAATGCTTTTACTAACCAGTGTTGCAATTTTTAATTCATTCCCTTATGCCCTGTGTTTGCTTTTGTGCAGACATCATATCGGGATACACATTCGTCTGAGGAAAGTGATAGACAGGGTTTTAAAAAGAAGACTCAGTCAATGCCAGAAGTTCTTTTTTTTTTTTTTTTTTTTTTTTGGTAGTATTAGAATGTCTAAATTGTTGAACTGTTGCCAAGGAGAAGAGGAAAAAAAGAAAAAAAAAAGAAGGAGGGAGTTATAGGAACAAAAAAACAAACCACCAAACAGGTAAGGAGACAATTCCAAGCTAATTGCCTCATATTCTGTCTTTTCCATCATTACTGAAGTTTCACACTTTGTGTGTGCATGAAGACATACTGTAGCTTTCTATCAATTGTTCACTTTTTCTTTCTTAAATCATTTTGTCAAATCCATATTTAAATAAAAAAGATGTATAATAATACAAGTTCCTTCATAATGTGTTGGATATGAAGCCATTTTTATTGGAGAACCCTAGAGAGCTTTGCAGAGCACGGTGCCAGGTTTGCAATCCTGAAGACATAAATAGTCCCACTAAAGTGAATGAGATCATTATTTGCATGATTAAATATCATAACATTAAACTGTACATAAATGCTATTGCTGTGGGTAGAGAGGGGGAAGGAGGAGAGGAGTGTGACATAAACTTTTATAAACTTTCACATTCCTCTTCTGTCAAACTTTCAGGTGACAGAAGAGGAATGAATTCTGCCTGATTTCATCCTTCAAAAGCCTTCTAGTGACAGTATTATTTTTAAATGGCTTTTAGTGATTTTGTGACACTGCCAAGTCATTTAGCTCTATTAAAAAAAAAAAAAAAGAAGAAGAAGAAATCCAATAGCAGCAAAAACTGGATAATGCTCAGTATTAATCTAGCACCAAGTGAGTTTGGGACTTACAGGACTTTGTGTGTGTGTGCGAATTTACCTTTTTGGACCCCCAGCTCATCCAGCCTTCATTGGCAGCCAGGGTTTTGGCAGGATCACCCCCCTCCTGTTCCCCAGGATGGTCAGGCTTCCTCCTTGCTCTGCAGGGCCAAGAGCATTGCTGCCGTGGGTGCCAATGCTCAGATCTTTCCCCCTCTTGCTCACCCTCCACAAAGGTGCTCAGTACTCCTGAGGCTGACTCAGAAATAAGTGCAAGAAATGAGCACACCGACTGTTACCTAAACGCTCTGCACTGCTTTGCCATCACCACTGAAGAGAGAGTAGGCTCACCAAACACACAGATGGCACGGAGCTGGGGAGGGCTGCTGGCATGGAGGAGGACAGGTTTAGTTTTCAACATGTTCTATTTCAAATTTGGCATACAGGGTGGAAAAAACAATGCATTCCAGTGAGGGCAAATGGAAGATAATTCATGTAGGCTGTTATGCACATATGGAGCCAGTGACACCTGCCCTGGTCTTGAGGACAGCAAAGTTTCAGTAGGACATCAGTTCTGGATAAGCCTGTGATGAGAGGACGACAGATACATCCCAGGATGTATAAAGAGGAGTGCAGATCCTAAAACATAGTGCTAGATATAAGGCAACTTTCCACTGAGAGAAAGAAGAACCAAGTTGAGTTGTATGAATTTCACAGAGGGGGAAGAAAGAAAGAAAATAAAATCATGAAACAGGGGTATATAATCCAGAACAAACAAAAAAGACCAGAGACCTAGAAAATGTAACCCATGGGGGGAAAAATGACAGAAATTACGTTATTTAGTCTAAGCAATGAGAAGGGGAAGAGGGAATGGATGAAAGAGACATTCATTAAATATGCATAGACTACTGCCAGGATAATCTGTCCCTGTTCATGGTGGACAGGACAAGAAGTGATGTGCTTAGTGAATGCTGCAAGGAATGTTCAGGTTAGATTTGAAAATGATAAGGATGGAGAAGCATAAAAATAGACTGCTTGGGGAAGTACAGAGCCTCTATCACAGGAAAAATGATGAGAGTAGAGCTCACTCTGCCATGAGGCAAAGGACCCTGCCAGCACTGTGATTCAGTGAATATAGCAACATTAGAGGTCTGGGATGTCCCTATCTTGGTTTCATCTTATCTCGTTTGAATGAGTGTCTCCTTAAGTTTCATTACATATTTGTTTCCTTTTCCTTTGATTTATAATGATTTATGTCAAGCAATCTGAATGAAAAAGACGCTTTCTTTCTGTGCTCTAGGGTAATAGCACTAATAATTATAATTTCTTTTATAAAAGTGTCTCGATTTTGGAGACAAAGTTTCAGGAGGAAGTGCTCTGGGATGAGTGCCTCCTCCCCAGGGAAAAAGGCTTCCCCTCTTCCCTCCGCCAATGCAACAAATTAACCACAGCAAATGAAAGTGAAAAAAACCCTGAACTATTTATTAACACAGGAAAAAAATTGAACTATTTATTAACACAAAATGAAACCGGGAAAAAAAAAAGAGGGGGAAAATGGAATAGGGCACCTGCAAGGCACCAACAACAGGTCCCTCCAGTCTCTGGGAAGGGGAAGGGGAGTCCACTCAGCAACCTAGAGGAGGGCAGATGGAAAAAAGAAACCTCGTTGACTCTTGAATGCCTGTCCTCCTCCTCACAGCAGGTGAAGCCGGTGGAATCTGGTGGCTCCGCCCCTTCACTCACTGGCGTGGCCTTCCTCGGAGTTCGAGCCTCACCAGGGCCACCCCGCTGGCCCACCGGGGCCACCCCACGGGCCCACCGGGGCTACCCCACGGGCTCCCTGGGCTGGAGAGGAGGGAAGGAAGATAGGGAGGCCAGAGGGAGGAAAAGAACAAACAAACAAAACATTTTTCCTAAGTTAGCAGGGAAAAGCAGGGTAGAGAGCAGTGCCACAGTCTCTCTGAGTGCCATCAGCCCCTCCGTCTCTCTCTCTGTCCCCTGTCTCTCCCCAGGCCATTGGGCCGAGCCACTTTCATGGCCGGGGCCGTTGGACCGAGCCATTTAACCCACACCTGCAGGTGTCGGTTCAGCTGAACCAACCCCGGCTCTGGCCCTGCCCCCTGGCTCCACGGGACATTGGACTGAGCTGCCAGCTGTGGGCTCAGCTGACCCAATGGCTCGGTCGGACATTTAACTGACCCCTGGCTCCGGCCCCCCCACCAGGTTAATTTTAAAGGCACAGTAGCTGTGGGCATTAAGTAGGAAGGTAAGGAATAATGTAGCTTCCTAATGTCACCTCAGGACAAGAAGAAATATATGTCTTTGTGTAAGATTTCTCCACTTACAGTACCATTTTCATCTTGAAGTAATGCTACAATTTCCATGGTATTTATCTAGGAGCAAGGATATGTGTCTCTATTACTATTGTGAAACTAATATTAACCCTTTCCAGGTTAACAGGGTCATGCTGAACCATGGGAAAGACCCAACCCTGTTTACAAAAACACCACTCTTTCCTTATCTGGGCTCTTGAGAACAAGAATTTCCTCTGCTTATATCTTACAAAACCTGCCTCACACATGGGACACAGACTTGGCTGGAGTTCCCAAATCTATTGTAGCGCAAACACAGAAATAATTAGTGAAATCCTTCCTCCATGTCTTCCTGACAATAGTAATAATAATAATAAAAGGTAAATTAAGCAACGACAGTTGGGGGGTGTTCATGGAGGCTCAGGCCCACTAGAAGTTAGTCATCACATGCCATGTTTAAGCACCCCAATTCCCAACAAGCCATAGCTCCTAGTGGGGTAGCACAGCTCCTTTCCAGGCAGTGCCTCTGTCCACACACATCCTTGCTGCTGTCAGAAGGCAGCTGTGTATTTATCTCAGAGGGTTCAACAGGCATCACTCTTATCTTTTGAAACAAAGAAAACACCTCCCCTTTATTTGCCGTGGTCTAATGTGTAGACGATATATGCTTCAGCTGCTTCTAATAGCATGGTTTCAGCTCCAAAACTGGAGGTTTCAGCCTTGTCCCAAGGACAGGGTTCAGACACTTTAACAAGGTTTACTCTGGGCAGAAGAGGAATGGGAGAGGTAAAGATGGGTACCTCTTCCTACCCAGGCTGTGCCACTGTGCACAAGGAATCCAGGTTTGCTGGCACAGAGTGACTCCACAAGCGGAGGAGCAGGAACAATTTCATCTGCCAGCGTGGGGAGTGAGGAGTGGCTTTAACTCCAGGCTCTGTGCATGGGACAGTTTCTGTAATTTCTCCAGTGTCTTTAATGTAAACGCTGTCAGGATAGGAGCCATCAAACAAACATTCACTTGACACAGGGTGGTCAGAGCCACAGTCCTGGCAGTGACGGCACCTTTCTGAGAGAGTCTGAACTTGCCCAGGCAGAGGTGGAGGGGTTCCCAGGGCTCCCCTACTCTGGGCAAGTGCGCTCGGTTCAAGCAAGGCCTGAGGTTCTTCCTTGTGCAGGCACAGAGGAGTGCCCGGCTGCAGCACCAGCTCTCACTGGGCGCTGTGGAGAGACGCACCTGTCAGGCAAGGCGGGACAGTCCGGGGCACCTAGAGAAGAGCAGTTCGGAGAAACCTTAGTGACGCTTGAAGGAGCCTCCTGGAACCAGGGACCTGCTCTGCAGCAACCCCCGCCCGCTGTCCCCCTCGCAGAGCCGCTGCTGCGGCTGCTTTAACCGGGCCGGGGGGGTGCGGGCAGCCCCGCCGACGTGGCGGGCATCAGCTGACCGCGCCGGGCTCTGCCTCCTCCCGGGCCGCCCGCTCGCACCTCCACTCCGGCGGCGGCAGCGGCTCCGCCGCGCTGGTCCCGCGGCTCCCCGGCAGCACCCGCAGCCAGCTCCCCGCAGCCACCACGCTCCCTGCGCTTTGCCCTCGCGCCTTCCTCCCGCTCCTCCTCCTCCTCCCTGCCGCCGGGGAAGCCCCTGAGCCGGAGCACTCCCTGCCCCGACTCGCGGAGAAGTTGGGATGCTCCCATCCGGCTTCCCAGAGCTCTGAGTTTAGGGCGGGATTTTGATTCCCCGCACTTTCGATTTTTTTAGATTTGGTTTTTGATGTGATTTTTTTTCCTCTTG